>JALDQA010000015.1:0-1494763 GCA_023634325.1 Cladosporium cucumerinum
CAGCTACGACAAGGACGTCGAGGAAGAATGGAAGACTCTCGATCCGAAAGATAAAGACTTGAGGAGATATGTGAGGAGGAAAAGGCGAGAGGAGCAGATCTCACTCCTGACTGCCGACATCACTACACGTATAGCAGGCGTCACTCTGGGAAGTTCACCTGCTAGTGGTACATGTGTGATACTAGGATCTGGAGTCCGTGTGAGGAGGGTCGCGAGAGTGAGAGCTAGCGCTTCGTAAATAGCACGACTTACCTCTCTGATCTTTGGTGTGTATGCCTGCGCGGTCCCTTTAGAATTCCTACCTATGTAGTCGGCTATGTAGGATGACAACATCGTACAGCCTTGCTACACACTCGCTTATGCAAAGACACGTCACGAAAGACTCTGCACTGTCTATGACTGACGAGCTTGCAAACCATCGACACTTCATAGTACAACTCTACCAACAACGATGCCCAGAGATCCTCGCTTGCCGCCTTCTGCCTGGAGAAGGTATGGATCTGCCGCTACATCTCTTCGCCTATACTGACAACTGGCTAGCTACCAGGGCCCAATCACTACACTCATCGTAGGAGAGCAAGGGACCAAGTATAAAGTACACAAGACACTACTCTGCGAAGCTTCCGACTTCTTTGCTTCTGCTTTGAAAGAAGAATAGAAGGAGGGCCAAAAGCACCGTGTGCCCCTCCCAGATGACGAGGCGTCCGTCGTCGACCTATATGTGCAGTGGCTATACACTCGCAGGATAGTCATCCGCGAGAGGTCGTTGAAGGAAGAGACGGAGGGGAAGGAGGAGGAGAAGGACGAGAAAGAGGGGAGGGAGGAGGTGAAGGATGAGAAAGATGAGAGTGAGGAGAGAGAGTCAGGACAGGAGGCGGAGGGAGATAAGGGGGACCGAGTAGAGCGCAAGAATATGCGTGAGTTGAATGTGCTGATCGGGGCTTTTATTTTTGGTGAAAAGGTGCAAGACGGCGATTTTAGGGACGCAGTCATCGACGCTCTCATCCATACTGCCGGAAGCCCGGACGAGAAGGGGATATACTGGTATCCTACAGGCAGGACGGTTGATCGGGCGTACACTGGCACGCCTGAAGGCTCGCCAATCCGCAGGTTGTTAGTGGACATGCACGCGTTCTATAGCAGGCGACATTGGCTAGACAGCCAAAGGAATGTCGATTTCCTAGCCGATCTGGCAGGGTATCTACTTAGAGATAGGAGTGAGCACTCGCAAACACTGGACTCTACCACACTGGACGTGAGTGGCTGCCAATACCACCATCACTGTGGCAAAAAAAGTGTGTGCTACAGTGCGAAGATCTCGAACCATACATTGTAGGGCAAAAAAATGCAGTGGCTAGCGTTTCCGAGCTCTAGTTTTGTTATTACGGTGGTCATAGAACTCTCAGTCCACCTGCCTTCAGTGATACGCAGTGCGTGTTGCATTGTGGCAGTCGGTGGCGTGGCTGACGTGAAACTTCTTGACGCATTTCGTCACATCCTATCATGTTCGTACGCGGCTTACTGCAGATGCAGGCCGAAGCGGCCGATCGCGTCAAATGCAAGAGCAACCCGAGCGCAGTAAGCATTCTATCCAGATCCATACGCTCAGCCTGCCTTGCCACCTACAATTTTCGTAGATACCCTGCTATCGAATGCTATTACTTCAGGATGACTTTGCTCCTAGAGACACCGCATCGCCAGGCTAGCTCAGGCCGGTATTCTTGCGCTGCCTGTGATGGCGCAGGCTTCGTCGACGAGCATCGATACTGCGAGTTAACTGAGACTCTAGGGCTGTTGTTTATATCTGCATCCCAGCGTTCTCCGATACAGAAGGCAGCGACCCCTCCCTACGTCTTGACAGTAACGAACAAGAATCGTAAGCGGGAACTGGACTGTACGCAGCGGCAGACAGCTGAGAGAGCGCCTGACAGCAGACGGAAACGATCGAAAAAGTCTCACCTTATCATTGCGGAATCGGACGACGAAGAGGACGAGGCGGCTATTAAGGACAAGGATAGCGACGAAGGCACAAGGCTCCACGAGAATGATACTAGCAACAGCTATAGCAGCCATCTCCGCTCCGCCGACGTCGTCTCGACTCTCCAACAGGCAGTCTCCTAGCATTCCTAATGCGTATCTACGCCTTCACCTTCACCTTCACCTAGCGTGACTGCACCAGCCGCACCTGTAGCGACGCCATCTGTACAAGTTCTAATCGAGGATGCTGGGAAGGAAGTCGTAGATTCTGGTCGAGCGGAAGCAGCAGCCACCCTTAAGCTAGGCTTAGGCAAGAGATCGATGGCCTCGTAGGAGGTTTCGGATGCGATCTTGGGCGCTGTCTTCGCTATCGCTGGTCCGAATGCGATAGAGGATCTTTTAGGGCTCTGTCGGAAGTGGCGAGAGGGTTTGATCTACCACACGAGGCAGGCTATTGAGGACAAGATAGCTGCTCTACAGTCTGACTAGGAAAGCCGTCTCCCCGACAGTGACCAGAAGCCAGCTATCGTCGAGGTCTATGTGGCCGCCTACTGGGCTTCAGCGGATGATGCTGACGACTTTGTCTGTGCCATCGTACGTCGAGGACATCTCGCCGACTTTTGGGAAGCATTCCAATCACTCTTGCGACCTTGTATTAAGCCTAACCCTAGCTGGAAGAAGAAATTTAGTAAAGTGAAGAGGTCGCGACTCTTAGAGGCCAATCAAGATCTGGATCCGAAGGGGAAAGATTACGAGAAGAAAGCGAGACAGTTAGAACGCCAACTGCAGTACGGGGAGCGCTGGGCACGCCTCCGCTACGAGTTCGGACCTGGCATTTTTGCACTCTTACCTGGCGCGGTGGTGACGAATCGCTAGGTAGAACAAGAGCTTTCCGCCATGCAGTTCGACGCATAGCTCAGCGTCTTGCGCTGTCACAACCCTCCGGATCCGTTGATTGTCGAGCGAGCCTGGTACCTAGTGGAGGAAGCTTTGAGCGGGCGGCCTCCGCCTGAGCGATTGCGGTTAGAGGATGCATCTTCCGCCGACCTTGGACGTGACTGTCGTGACCTAAGTATCCTTCTCCCCGTAGTAGGTGTGCGGGATGGTGACGAGGATGAGGACGAGTCGTTCGACAAAGACAGTGCTTTCCTTAAGGAAGGAGATGTCACGTGACTATGTACCATCTGATGGGGTGAAATGGCTTGTGTCGGCCTTTTCCTTTTTATTTTCGCGATATGTCTTATTGTGCTTCCTACGTATCTTCTGCCAATATTATGGATCATTTCTCGTCTAAAGTCGATCAGTGATTGCTGTGATTGCTGTGATGACGATGGGCTGATGTCCACGGTTAGTAGTACGCCACGCCTGCACCACTGTAAATACAAACTTTGATCCTGAGTCCGATGGTACGATATGTGTTGCTATGCCTGCAAGGTGCATACGCATCGTCTCGTCGCTACAGTCGCATGTACCGTGATAGTGGCTGGTCATGTAGGCTTTGAAATGATATCACATCCGACTTTCATTCTCGGTACCAGTCCTAGATTCTGGCATCTCGACTGTACTCTATATAACGGAGCCTCCTCGACTTGCGAGTCTCTTTCTCATCTCTATAGCTTTCCTCCTTATAGCCTGTCCATCTCCCTCCTTGTCTTTCCCCCGATCCTTCGATGCCCGTCTCCTACGCTTTTGCACTGCGTCCATCCAGAAAAGCCTCATCTGTCAGCCCAGAAGGCGGGTTGGCATTGGTAGCTGACCGATTGCATAGTAGGTACAGCTCCTACTTGGTATGCAAGAGCTGTACAGCCTCGGGGAGAGACCTGAAAGGGAACTATAACAAGAACGTAGCTGGTAAACGCGACAGAGAGGAAAGGTACTATCGCTGGTAGTGTTGTACTACCAACAGCAAGTTCAGCTGCCCGAGTCTGAGTAACACAGCATACATTGATTAGGCTAAGATGCAGCTTTCGCACGACTCCTTCCGTGCCGTCGTCGAAACTATCCGTAGTGGCTTCGAGGACAAAGGACCAGAGCATTGCCAGCTCGGGCTGCTCCTCCAAGAAGGTTCTCCTCTATCCACGGGAGATACCCCACTTAAGCGTAAAGCAAGCACTGCACAAGCAACCCCGCCACCAACTAAGCGTCGACTGAACTTTTTCACCTCGAGGGGAGTCGTGCCTACTGCTACTAGCATGACATCGTGTCGGGAAGACAGGGTAGCCTATGTGACACTAGCATCGTCCACACTCGATGACGGGAAAGTCGGTCTCATCCACTCTCCTCATCCAGGACTGGTGGCTGGCCTGACCGAAATCCGAACCCAGCTGAACCAGCTGATCGCTGTTTACAGTGAGGAGGATACTAGGGGCTAGCAAGAGGAAAAGCAAGTAGACTGCGACAAGACGTGGGAGAATAGTCTCTCTCCCGAGGAATACTTGGGCATTCACGAGGCTAAAGACCTAGCTCTACGAGCGACTGTCAGACCGATTACGCCCCTAAGTCAGTCGTCGCCACCCCTTCGCCCACTAGCGTCTACCGGGACATCCGTCGAACTCTTGCCCTCGAGCGCTGACGAGTTTGACGCTCCTCGGCCGGACGTCGAAGGAGAAAGCCCGCCGGCTATTAGCCTAGCTACCATCTTGGCGGCTGACTTCCACTCAGCTAGCGCTTCTGAGAAGAAGGAGATCCGCAAATGGGCTAAACGGGAGGATGTCGTTGCAGCCTTCGAGGAAGAAGTCCGCAGAATTGGTACCCTTGCCAGAATGCTCGCCTAGGATCAGCTACGTTAATGTTAACGGCCTAGACCGGCTGAAGTGGGAGAGCTGTCTCAAACTCCTTTATGTATCTTTCGATTTCCTCTTCCTCGCTGAAACCTGGTTCGTTGGTCACGCTAAGTACGTCTGTGACTAGCGCTTCGTCTCTTCCACCCCTCTACCTTCACCTTCGCTCTAGCGCACCCGTAACAGTGGTAGGCTGTACCTTCTGGCATCGGCTTCTGGGAGGGGTAGACTGCTGGACGATGTCACAGCGACGCCCTCGACGATCATATTCAACATCGATGGCCTCTCCGTCTCTAGCATCTACTTGCAGCCTAGTATGTCCTGTGAAGATGTCGTTGCGACCCTTTAGTCCGTCTCTACCTCTACTGTCGTGATAAGCAACGTCAATACCTGTCTGCTGTGGTTAGAGATACAATCCGGAAGACCAGGCCCGCCAGAGAGGGTGGAGGCCTTGTCTGACTTTGTTCGCTGCTATGCATTCACGACTGTTTAACCTCACACATCGCTATGTGCTCTATCATTGTTTGGGCTTCCTGCACAAGCAAGTCTAGTTAAGTCGCTAACTGTAAATCACTGCTTCGTTAAGATAGGCCATGTCTCGCATATAAGGCTACTACTGCTAGAGAATGCCTCTATCAGTCTGTCTACCGACCATATCTATACACTACACATACAACTAGATATGTCTAGGCCGGCCTCTACTAGTACGGATGATTACTCTGCGCCTTCGAGTCTTCGCTTCCACTTAAGCAAGCTATCCGACGAACAGGTGAGGAAAGATATGTATGACGCTTTCGATATTAGAGTGAAGTTGCGCGGTCTAATATCCAGAGCTATTGTCGATCCTAGCTCTCTAGATCGCCATCTAGTGTCCTTAGTCCAGTCGATCTATTAATGCTTCTTAGGATAGAGAACGTCGTTAGGACTAACTGCTGGGACTCGTAGAAGGGTCCCCGTTAGTTATCAAGATCCAGCCATTAGCACTTTGCTCTATAAGTCTGCTGCTATCGAGTCTTGTGAAAACGGATTTATTCTACCTTCGGAGAGTGGGCGGGCGAAAGGGCTCTCGGCGTTATAAGAGATTTCTGTATCACTCGCTACACGATACGCTGGATAACCCTCGGAGGATGGCTAGCCAGCCCGAAGCTCTAGTGACTCTTTTATTGCTCTATCCGAAGAAGATATGTCGCGAGAGATCTATAGGTAAGATGCAAACAAGACATATGGCTTAGACAGTATCTATATGCGTATCATTAAGGCTTTACTGCCCTCTTCTTACCTAGCTGTCCTCTTTCGTCTGTTTAACCTCTGTCTGTCGACAGGGAGTAGTCCCTTAGTATAGAACTCGACCGAGATATACATAGTGACTAAGGATGTCAATCGAACCCGAGACGCCGACAACGTCAGACCTATCACTTTAATATATATGCATTGCAAACTATTCGAGAGGCTGTTACTAGTACATTCCTTCGATAAAACTGGCTGGGCGAAATTACACCCTACTCAGGCTGGTTTTCGTGGCGACTACTCAACCTTAACCAATGCTGCTGTCGTACACCACCTCATCTCGACAGCCACTATCCGTTACGCTGCTTTCATCGATCTCGAAAAGGCATTTGATATAGTCGACCACACTCGTCTCTCTAACCTACTTACCTCACATCGTTGTCCTGATTATATCCAACGCTTGATTCAAAGTTTGACATTCTAAGGACTACGCTCCCGTGTTCTCGTCAATAATTAATCATCTGGCTGGTTCTCTCGCACTCGTGGTGTCTTACAAGGATCTCCTCTCTCGCCTTACCTTTTCAACATCTATATTGATGAGCTGATCTCTAAATTAAACGGAGGCTCAACCGGCATTCTATAGTGTCTGTTCTATGCTGATGATAGCGTTCTCTTGACTCGAGACCTCGATAGTCTCTGCTCTCTTGCGGACACTCTGACAGAATGGAGTACTCGGGCTCATATAGCCGTGAATGTCAAAAAATGCGGAATCATCATCAGCTGTGCAGCCTCCTTAGACGGAGTTGCTGGTTCCATCTACGTCTCTAGAAGGACACTACCAGTTGTCGAAGTCTATAACTACCTTAGCTTCCCTATTAAGTCACGAGGCATAGATTTCTACGAATACCTTAGCAAGCGTTTCTCGCAAGCTAATGGTCGCGCCTCTTTCCTTCGTCTATACTCTGATGCCTAGGGTTCCACCCATCGTGTGCGTATTTATAGCAGATATCTTGCACCTATGTTTGAGTATGGCGCGCCGCTCGTCTTTGCTTGGGCTTGTCAGAATGAAGCAAACATGAAGGCGTTCCACTCTAGGACTGAAGGCTAGAAAGGCCTCGTTAGCTAGATCCTCGACTGCAGCCCTAATGGTTCTGCAGTCGGTGCTAACCTCTGCGGTGTCCTTGAACCTGCTATTCGTTTCCGACATCTGCATACCTCCTTTCAACGCCTGCTTTCGCTCAGCACATCTGAGAGCCCACTAAGCACTTGTCTCGCTTCTAGAGCTCTCCTTCCTCGTGGGGACTATGGCAAACCTTTCCTCGATAGCCTACGTGAAGCGCCCGAGTGGGCTGCGATTGCATGTGAGACCGCTTCGTCGTCCTGCTCTCGTCGCCTCCTATGCCTTCACCTTCGTCGATCGAGGCGCTCTGCAATACTCCTCTCGTGTTCGTTAAGACATCTTTCTCGATTGACTATAGGATCGCGTTCTACGACGGCATTGTTGGGTGCAGACTGCGTCTTTCTGGCCCCTCTAGAATATCAGCAGAATTTTGTTCGGTACCGCATGGGTCGCTTCCAGCTCGGCAAGACCTGCGTCTGTGACCCAAACATTATGTTTCGACATGGTCACGAAAGATGCAGGTACCTGCCGCGACTTATCCAATTATCCGGCTCAGAGAAGCGTCAGAAAGCCGAGATGGCGAGGCGACTCGGCATCGACACTTTCGCAAGTTTCACTGACATTGATTTTCTTCTAAACCTCCGGCAATATCGTCGTGCTGGTAGAGCGCTTGCTACTATCCGCAAAACCCTCGGTGATGTCTATTCGGAGCGAATGGCGGCCTGCGACGACTCGACTCAAGACGAAGTGACATGATCCACTTCGCTTGAACCCTTCAATCATTTCAATCGATCCAAACGATGCATCCGATGACGGACTGACTTTATCATGACCTGAGGATGTTGGAGCGCTGCTGTGTCGATGTTATGTCAACGTAGCTGACCCTTACGTGGCGTTACTGGTGGATTCCAGGTGCCGTCTTCTAGAGGGGTGGACAGACGACGCGTGCCGAAGCTGTTGCTGGTGGACTCTAGACAGCTTTCGCGGGTGATGATATTGCTGGTGGACTCCAGATGTTGTGGTCGAGTGCCAGTGGACTCTGGCTCGGTCTCGTCGATCTTCTCTTCTCGTTGATGCTCTTAGAATTGAGCGCGGGGATCTTCTCGGGGTGGTACTCCGTAGCGTTTGGCTATCAGCCTCTCGCATACCTGGCATGGGTCTGCCATTCTAGGGTGAGGTTCTCTTTTGGGAAGTGCTGTGGATTCAGCACTTCTATTTCAGGACTCACTCGCACTCGGCTGGCTGTGGCCGCGTAGTAGGGTGGGAGAGTCGGCGTGCATGCTGCGTGCGTTCGACCTGTCATCACAAGGCGTGCACATACCCCCGGAAGTGAGGTGTCGACCGGGTCAAGGGAGGCGAACGTGCCCTGGACTGGGTTGTATCGGCTCCTGATCGAACCGACGGGAACTCGAGCCTTACACTTGAGAAAACCGTGTCGCCTGGCGGCGTTGAATGCAGGTTCCATCGGTTGGGATTGTCTTGCGTGGATTCGCTAAGGCTCTTTGCCGGAGAGGATATCGTTCGTGCCACCGCAGGCGTAGGCAGTCGGCTGCCACTCGATCGAACGATGTCTGATCTGGATGAGGGAGTGAAACCTGATGGCAGGATACCGGCCAACGCTGTCTGTCCATAGGGCGTGCACCCGGTGGGTGTGTCGTCAAAAAGGACCATGGGAATCATCGATGAGATCGTTAGGCTCCCGCGAAGGATATATGCGATCCGTCCTCTGCTAGTATGGCGGCGCACGAAAGGGGAATGGTTCATCCGGTACCCAGCCCGATCCGACTGGCTTAGTCGGTCAGAGGAGATGCGCATGGACTTGCCTCTCTCTCTGCAGTCTGACCTTCAATGTATGTAGCTTGCTCTGTTTGATTTGATTTGATTTGATTTGATTTGATCTATCAGGCTATTTGCGGAGTCCGTATGAGCCGTCCCTGTCCGTTATCCTTCTACTTGATTCTACGCAATCTGTCGCATCCACGTATTCACTCCTATTCCTGTCCTCATGTTCACCTTTTAGGTGATATAGAGTCTAGTCGCTAGACTATCCCTCTCTTCGTTCGTGCTAGTCGTTACTTCTGTACGTGTAGTCGAAGCGACCTGTGTTTTGGAGGAAACCTATCGTTGTCTTAACGACTTTGATATCCGGTTTCCAGTTCTCTCTCTTCCCATCAAGAAATTGGTCAGACTGTCTCATTTTCCTTATCCCGTAACCTCCCAGAAGAAAGGCAACGTCGTTGTACCTGTCACCAACCGATTCGCGAAGGGTATTCCGCTCCTCGGTCTATTTCGGGCATGTGAGAAGAACGTGTGCGACTGTCTTATCTCCCCTGCCACATCCGCATCGCGCGCTATCTTTCAGTCTTTTGGTGAAAAGGGAACTGTTCAACTGGCAGTGACCAGTTCGCGCTTGGATGAGAATTGCTGTTTGATCCGATGTCATCGCTCCGTAAAGATCAAGCGTGTGTTTGCCTGGAAGAGCTTGGTCGATTTTCCAGGTGTGCTGGCCTGGTGCTTTCCGGCCTGGGCGAAATTCCCTTTTCTCTCGGATGTCCTCGTTAATCAGGGTGATAACGCCTTCGACTTCCCGATACCAGCCGGCTTTTGCTATTGTCGGTAGTCCTAGGGCATTAGCTGCGGTCCTTGCTGCCCTATCAGCGGCCTCGTTCCCTTCGACTCCTGCATGTGCTGGTATCCATCTAAAGTTGGTGTGAATGTCTTTGTCGTCGAGGAGTTGGAGGTGTTTGACGATCTGCACCACTTGTGCTTGCCGAGACCCAGTGCCGTATCCTTGGGTAATCGCTTTCAGCGCGTGTTGGCTGTCTGTCGTGACAACCAGTCTCGTCTCTGTGACATAGCGTATGGCGTACGCTAGGGCTTCAGATATCGCTGAGAGTTCAGCGCCGAGGGTGCTAGCTGTTGCCTTCCATCCGATGGATTCTTGGTGCACCACCCTTTGCGTCTGCCCTTTGACAAGTACCACTGCGATGCCTGTTAAGTGCTCACCGTTTGCTGCATCCGTGTATAATGTCGGGTATCCTGCAATTTTCAGGAGTCGTGCTGTCTCTATTGCTTCTTCTTTGTCCTAGATCTCGACTCTGTTGCTATAGGAGAGCTATGGTGGTTTCGTCCATGCGGGTCTGTACTAGAGGGGTGTCTGTCCGTGTGGCCGGATTCTCGTGTCATGTTCGCGTATTGTGCATTGGAGTGGTGATTTAAGTCGTTGTTGACCTTTACGGGTCCTTATCGCTTTCCTGATCGGGTGGGTCGGTTCGAGTGTGAAGATCTTCGCTGCGTGACTCGCAACCTTCATGTCTAATCTCGTTCTTGTGGCTTCGAGGTAGGCTTCTGCTTCGAGGACTGGCAGTGACACGCTTTTCTATGCCCTTAGTATACATCTGGCCCCAAGTCGTTGGACCTTTTCGAGTGGTCGGAGCAGCTTCGTTTGCCCAGTTCTATCCGCGCTATACCATGTCGATGCTGCATAGTCCATGATCGGTGTCACGCAGCTCTTATAGATCTGACGCATTTGGTTTGGCCTGAGCCCCTTGATGCTCTGAAGGGACATGCAGGCGTACATTGCCTTGTTTGCGACTTTCGTGATATGGGTCGTCATCGTGAGTCTCTTGTCGAGCGTGACTCCTAGCACCTTTACGCTTCTCTGTGGCATGATCGCATCGCTCCCGAAGCGTAGCAGTAAGGTATCGTTCGTCTTATGACGTCTTGTGAAATGGATGAGACTGGTCTTATCTGTTTCGAAAATGGCTCCGCTCTGCTTAGCCCACTGCTCCGTGTGTGGGATTATCGTGTCCTAGATGCGCTTTGTCGTTTGCCTTTCGTTGTCCCCTATTACCCATGCATTGAAATCGTCAACGAATCCAATGGCGCCTCCTTTCTTGTTAATTTTTCGTTCCACTAAGTCCGCGTTGTAGAAGATGTACAGTAGCAGCGATAGCGGTGATCCTTGGGGTATGCCTGGGTGCTCGATGCCTTTGGGTTCTGACTCGTAGCTGCCAAGCGTGATCTGTGCCGTCCTTTGTGAGCAGAAGTTTCTGATCCATCTTACTGCTTGTTCTGGGACTCGTCTCGTTCGTAGGCGCCGTTCGAGCACATGTGCGTGTACTCCGTTAAACGCTCCTTTTACATCGAAGGATACTAGCGTGAGGATTTTGTTGTTCCTCCATGCGTAATAGATCTTCTCGACGACTAAGTTCAGCGCGTGCTCGGCCGATCGTCGCGGTCGTGCACCAAAGTGGTTGTCTGGAAGGAGTTTGTACTGCTCGGCGATGTAGGATAGTCTTGCAGCGACCACTGCTTCGAGTCCTTTGCTGATCGTTGGAATAAGGGAGATTGGGCGGTAGGCTTTCGGCTTGGTATAGTCGGCCTTGCCTGGTTTCCTTAGGACGACGATCTTGACCGTCTTCTAGCTAAGTGGGACGTGTCCTGTTTCCAGAGATGCCTTGTATAGCTGCAGTAGGTGTGGTCCCACTACTGGCCATATCTCTTTCCATACTCTGAACGTGATCTCGTCTGGACCGGGCGCTTTGTCTGGGCTGCTCTTGGAAATCGCTTCCTTAATTTCTTGTATAGTGAGTGCAGGCCAATCGACCTTATTTCTATGCGTCGGTGCCAGTAGATTGCCTCCGTCTGGTTCTGGTGGTGTCGGGAAGAAGGCGTCCATCAGGACCTCCGCTTTTCTGGAGTCTGTCCGTGCTGTTTCATCGCCTGTCACCAGGTCTGGGATCTGTACTATGCCTTCTCGCCTCCTAGCATACTTAGCTGCTTTCCATACATTCACAGGGTTGTCTAGGAACTCCTTCCAGTGGTTGCGCTTCTGCTGATCGATCGCAGTGTGGAAGGTGCGTCTCGCCGAGTCTGCCAGCTTCCTTGCTGTTTCAGTGTCTTCCCCTCTTCGCCTCAGGGTTGTCACTCTATTACGTCGTGCTGTGTATTCTTCCCGCAGCTCTGTGAGCTCCTTTGTCCACCATCTCTTGTTGTAGGGCGACTCCTGTGCTCGCGGGACCAAGTCTTCGAGGACACTTGTCACTGTTTGGGAGAACAGCTCTGCCTTGCATTCGATCTGTATGGTGCCTAAAAGCGTGGTCGCTGGGTCTGTTAGTTGCAGCGCGTCGCTCAGGCGTATTCTAATGAGATCCCAGTCTGCGTCTCGGTAGAGTCTCTTTCCTTTCTTTTGGTTTGTGCACATTTGCTGGGAGTAGAAACTTGTCGAGATCGCCTTATGGTCGGATCCGTGGTTAGTGTCATGTATCTGACATGTAATAAGGTTGTCTCTTATGCCTTCCGATCCTAGGATTAGGTCTACAGTCGATTTCTGATCCAGCGTGGTGTGCTCCCAAGTGGGGGTTCCGGCTTTGAGGAGGGACTGTAGGTCAGTCTCTTGCATGAAGTTGACGATCTGGTCGCCTTCGCTTAGCGTCTTCTTTTGATTTCTCGCCTCTAGTCCTCCCTAGAGAACGTGGTGTCTGTTCCAGTCAGCGCAGATAAGGAGCTCTAATAGCTGCCCTTTCTCTTCAGCTTCCTCCTTTGCCTTCGTGATGCTTTATATCCTTGATCTTATCGTTTCTTCATCCTTAGCAGCATTTGTGTCGGTTCCTGGCTTGTAGCTAGAGACTAAGAGTAGTTCTGTGTTTCCTGTCTGCAGCAGGACTGCTGTCGTGTCGGAGCACTTGATCGGGATTTGCGTGGCTTTGTTCTTCGCGTTGACCTATATAGCAGACCGGAAGGCGTACTGGGGTAGAGCATCAGTTCGGTACGTTGTCGGCCTGTAGATCTGCCACTGGCAATCCAGTGGGATAGTCGGTTCGCTATTATTGGGGTTCGCGAAGATGTATAGCTCGACTACACATATCGCTTAGAAGTCTCTAAGAGTTTCGTTGTTGAAGAGACTGTTCTGGACCAGTCTCCTTTTCCCTACATTTAGATGGAGGATTTGTGTCCTATTCATCTGACGAGGCGTTGCTGTCGGCGTCAATCATTTCGATCTCGTGCACGTTCATTCGCGGAGTAGCAGGAGCTGGCTCCTGTGTCTGTGGTTGGCTAGCTGCGTAGGGTGTAACTTTCGTCTGTCGTCGAACCAGTGTCGCTGTCGGTTCTGCCGGCGTGGCCTGCGCTGTTCTCGATGGTCTGCCCAGAGTGGAATCGATCGTTTTGGTCGCGTGTTGGGTACGCTCCGGATCGTTTGTGTTTTTGTTCGAATTCTGCTTAGCGATGATTTCCTGGCTTATGCGAGTCGTGCCTTGTTCCTTTGCTGCTTTGCGCATGTTTAGCTCTCTCTGTTTGCCGACGTACTTCCAGTTGTTCGGGTGTTGGGGACATTGCCAATCCATACTACTGTGTCCCGAGGCATGGCATAGTGGGCACTTCAGTTCCGTCCTAGGGCAGACAAAGCGGGAGTGTGCTTTGGAGCAGTAGGCGCACTTTACTGCTGACTTGCACTCGGCTTGTTTATGTCCATACTTCTGGCAGTTGAAACATGGGAGCTCCTTCTCCCGGAGGTCCTATTTGGAGCAGTAAGCGCCAGTTGCGCCGAAGATCGCTGTCCCGGACTTGAGAAGATAGTCTGCTGCAAACTTGCTCTTTAGCCAGATTACGAGCGAGCCGACCTTCTTCTTATAGTCTACCTTGCTTAGCCAGTGTGCTTTTGTCGCTGTGAAGTCGATTCCTTCAGCCTCGTTGTCCTTGCTGAAGTTTTGGCAGACTGTCTGACTAAGTGTCTTGTCGTCTGCCACTGATCTGTCCAGTACAGCCTGCTTTGCGACCATATCGCACTTCACCGGGTACCATTTCTCACCTTGTACTCTTGTTCCTTGGTATTGGCTTGTCGCCCATTGCGTGTGTTTCCTTGCTTTTTCTGCTTGTGCCTTATTCTCGAACACAACCTCGATACGCGTGCCCGGTCCAGGTCGGAGGAACTGAATCTTAAGTCCTTTCGTGATCCCGAGATTGTCGATGCCTTGCTGTAACTTTTCCTTAATTTCACTGAAGGCGGTGGTGCTGACTTTCGCGCGGCCAGTGTCGATGCTGACAGCTCGCTCGTCGTGTCGCATGGACTGGTGAGCGGAAGATTCCTTCGGGCTAGAGGGTATTGATACCTTCTCGGCCTCGTTCAGTAGTGTGGTGCCTGTCTGAGCGACCTGGCTATATGTTGGTTTCCTTACGTTCTTTTCCGAAAGCGCTTAGAGCGCTTCAATAGTCCTATTCTGCGTATCGTTTGTCGCTTGCAGCGAGTCAATCTTCGCACTCATTACCTTCTGTGCCTCGTTCGACTCTTGCATCTGTCGAAGTAGGGACTCTACCATGTTTCGGAGGAGAGCGAGCTAGTCGTCTTGCGCTGCTCCTACTGCACTCTTCCTCTCGGATTCCAGAATTCTGACTACAGCCCTCTGGGCTGCTTTTTTCGTGGCCTTGAGGTTCAATAGCGAGCTCGTGGACCTTGTCGCCCTCGTCGTTCTCCTCGTAACCTGCGTATACCCCTGATCCTCGTCCTCTTCTTCCATCTCGAATTCAGGGCCTGGGGTAAAAGCAGGATCAGGGTCCCTCCGCTTACCGCCAGAACGTGCGGACTGCACGCCTGTATTCCCACCACCATCCCCATCCTGCTGGAGCACAATATTTTCGGCGTCACTGTCGTCGATGTTCATGTCGTTTTTGCTCTGTTTGCGTCTGCTAGCCTACATAGCACTCTAATGTGAACCCCTAACCCTAACTCTAAAACCCTCTTCTAATTCGGACACATGTTGGTCTTGGAATGTAAGTTGCTCTTCGAGTTCGTATCCTTGATCCTATGTAGCAGGAATGTTTGAGATAAAGTCATGTGCTTTGTGTAGGTACTCAATCCACAGGGCCGGATTGTCATTCACATTCTCGAGGAAATCTTCTACTGTATCCAAGAGAAACAGTGGAGTTGGGCGTTCAGCTGCCATATGTAGTGTAGGAGCTATATAATGTCACAGGCATGAGGCAGATTGTGCAGGAAGTAGGTATAGGAGCGTAACGGATAGGATATAGAGCTAACTACGGACTAGAGGCCAACCTTGATGTTGGTCCTATCGACAGGATGTAGCTCAAGGAGCTACGTATCAGTTGCAAAGTGCGAAGTCAGGAGTAAGCTGAAGCCTCGGCTTACCTTCTTGTCATACCAATTCCGGATGCCTGAGGCAGGGTCACCTCGGCAGTGACCCCGTCACGTGATCTCAGCTGGACTTCTGTATGTGCCACGGCTTGCCCGTGACAATAACTATGCAGTTACTGTCTATCGAAAGACCAGCTGCTAATGCCAACTGATGCGCCGCCAAGAGTGGCTGTAGGGGGCACGATCATACCCTGAATAATTGTTTCCGCTGCAGATGCAAAGATTTCGGCTGTAAACTTGATTACAAGTTCTGTTGTACCACCTTTGCCAACATCGCCAGACAGTTCGAATTGCGCCCTCCCGCGGTATTGAGACTCTGAGCCGTAAATAGTGTCAAGTCGTGTGACCACAACGTTACTAGCAGCCAAGTTTGTGCTACTAGAGACCCCGCCTCGCCAGAGTGAAGCACCAGAAGTCAAGTCGTTAACCCAGAGATCAAACACCCAGTTAGCGCCAGTGATAATACCAGATGCAAGACCGCAGACGAAGGCCCTGCGAATATGCGGTGAGACAAAGTTGGTCGCTCTTTTTTCTAGGACTCCAGTATTTTTGATAGACACTTCCTCGACAGTAGCAAGTGTGCAGGCTGCTTCCTCAGGACGCCATTGCTGTACATTCTGACAGATAGAGTCCAAGTCAACATCAGCCGACAATTTCGTAGCTGGGATTGTAGAAGCGAAGCATGATGCTACTAGGGAAGAGAGGGATATGAGTGTTGCAGTTCGCATGTTAGGCAAGTTACTGGATGTGGATGTAGTGCAATAGGATGAAGAGAAAAGATCAAATATTTGGAAAGAGTCAGATCGCCTTAAGTACATTCTCGAAATTACTACACTGTAACTCGGTCCGAAGTGAACGCCTTTTTCCTTAATACGAGTCTCATTAGAGCTAAATTATACTAGTTCAGACGCCTGAGCAGGGTTACTATAGGGGTGACCCTGCCTCAGGCGTCCAAACTAGTAGAATAGGAAGGTAGGCCGAGGCTTCAGCTTACTCCTAAACTTCGCACTTAATATTTAATATATAGCTCTTTAAGCTATATCCTATTAATAGGACTAATATTGTTACAGGCAAGCTGTAGCACACTTAGAAGTCCAGCTAAGATCACGTAACAAGAGTCACTGCAGGGGTAACCCTACCTTAGGCGTCTAAGCTAGTATAATGAGAAGGTAAGCTGAGGCTTCGGCTTACTCCTGAACTTTGCACTTTGTATTTAACAGGTAGCTCAAAGAGCTACGTCCTATCGATCAGAGTAACATTAAGGTTAGCCTTTAGTCCATAGTTAGCTCCGAATCTAATCTGTTACGCTCCTATACCCACTAAAACGGGTCGCTAGACTAACCTAGGTTAGTCTATTAAAAAAAGATTTTCTAGAGGAGTTAAAAGAAGGTTTAGGCCTAGCTTCTCTTTTTATACTATACTATACCCTAACTACTATATAGAAAAAATACTACTTAGTCTAAAAGCTTAATATAATCTGAGAAATAAATAAGAAGATTCTTAGCTTAAATCTTAAAAGAGAGATATCTTAGACTATAGGATTAGGAGAGATTATTCCTATTTTATATAGGTACTACTAACTATCTAGAATCTATTAATACTAATAAGATATCTTATAAAACTAGTATCAATCTAAGAAAAATCGATAGAAAAATTGAGTATTAAAGAAAAGTGTATAAGAGCTATCTGTAATGGGGTGTACTCAGTGTATGAACGTAGAGCGAGGTGCCAAGTATTTCAGGGTAAGGAAGAAGGTCTGAGTAGCACACTAATCAAGTTGCATCATAAACAATGACTCCAATTGTGTTACTTAAGTTGAGCATAAGGCTCCTATGATAGATGGAACTCCAACTATCCTATAACGTCAGTGTACGGGATATCGGCCAGTACTAGATATCGGCCAAAATTCAGGGTCCACTTTTCTCTATTATTAATAACTCTCTAAATAATGCTGAAATTAGAGTTTCTGTTAGACTATTATAGATATATAGATACTAGCTCTTTACTATATCTAACTTTTAGAAATCTTTAGAAGGCTTAGTACACTTAATTATCTATTTTACTTTTAGCTATTGATAAACCTTTGTCACGGGGCGACAGCTGGGAGCATTCAGCTGCGTAGCCTCTGAGGTAAAGAAGCTCAAAAGACTAGGATGTAAGACCGGTTGTCTTACATTGCTCGCGCATATGTAGCTAGATCGGATGTTCGGACGGATGGACGGATGCTCTCAGCTTCTTGCCTGTGACAACCTTAACTTCTAGACTTTTATAATAAAAGAGCTAGAGAGCGGGATACATATAGGATTTATCTAAGATTTTATGCATATAATCTTCTAGATATAGAGTATCTTATAGTGTTTATTTAAAACTCTATTGTAGGTTAGGGCTATTATAAATCTACTAATAATGTCTGAAAAAGCCGACTTTGTAGCTAAATTTCTAGATCTACGTAGAGTATACTAAGAAATACGTAGGAAAAAAGCCTTAGGGTTAGGGTTAAGGTTACTTATAAGCTATATCATAGCTTAATTCTAAAAGAATAAAGTATAATAGAGTTATTATAAGGTAACACAAGTATAATATTATCTATATCTTAGCTCAAAATAGATAGAGATAGTATTCTTTACTCAATAAACCCTCTTTTACTAGTTAAGCTTGAATCTCTCTAAGTAATAGATAAAAGTAGATTACTTATAAATAGACCTTAACCTTTTTTATATATCTTAATATTATATATATAAAGAGCTGATATCTATATATCTATAATAATCTAATAGAAACTCTAATTTCAGCATTATTTAGAGAGTTATTAACAATAGAGAAAAGTGGACCCTAAATTTTGGCCGATATCCAGTACTGGCCGATATCCCGTACACTGACGTTAGGGAAAAAAAGGTGTTTTTATAAAGATCTTAGAGGTCTCGTATAAGTAAAGTTTTATATAACGTCATTGTCCTAGAAGCGGAACAGACCGAGAAGCGGAACACAAAATTCGCTTTATCACTTTCGATTCGATCTACTACTAGCTATAATAATACAATCGCTTTCGCTTCCGCTTATATTCTCTTCGATATCTTCCTCTTCCTCGCTTTCGATTTCGGGAGTCGTAGCTCTCATTGTTCGTCTCTTTTTCGCCTTTCTCTTCGACGCCTCTACTTCTGCTTCTTTAACGAGTTCGAGGATTTCCTTCGTATTAAAGACGAACTTCCCTTTTACCACTATACGCTTCCCCTTCTTATGTTCCTTACGTACCTGTAATAGTTCTCTAAACTCGGCATTCCATTTCTGTAAAAGAGCGACCTTAGAGGTCGTCCTTTCGAAGGCTATTCCTAATCGCTCGATATATCGCTTTATGGGAGTCTTGAGAGTAGAAGAACGAATGATCAAGTTGACTAGCGACATCGCCTCCCTTAACTCTGTACCCTCTAGCAGCGAACTATCTAGTAGGGAGCAGTCTAGATCATTCGGAGTTATAATAGGTAGCAGGGTTACCTAGAGAGTAGGCATAGGCATTCAGAGAGTTGAGAGGATAGTAATCAGGCTAAGCAGGTAGATACTAGAGGCCCGGAATGATGATTCGATACTCTAAGGTATAAAGGCTCGATTCCTAGCTGTTATATAGGCTTCTGTCCACTCTATCTAGGGTATTCGTTGGGTATCTAAATGGAAGAGTTTCTCGATTTCGGTTGATAAAGCCTGCTTTAAAGGGCTAAATATGCTAACGTCGAGAGATTATAAGATATGCGAAGTATGCAGCAGTAGTACTACAAGGTCGATACTCTTATCGAGGCAAAAGGCGATAAACCTCGCTATAAGGTGAGATCCGTGTCCATCGAGAAGTAATAGCCTCTGTTTTCCGTCGTTTCAGCGCATTTCGGGCTCGAATAAAGTAGTTAACCACTCGTACGCGTGATTATCGGACGTCTATTTGCTAGTCAATGTCGAGAACTTCTAGTTTTCGGGGATAGAGGCTAGTATCTATACAGTATTCATATATTTCGCCTTAAAGATAAGAAGCAGAGGTAGAGCGACTCCCGAAGCTCTAATACACTCGATCGCTGTTATCCACTCTTGCCTTCCACTTATTTTCTTAAATGCCTTAGTATCCCCTCTCCTTATAAGTACTTTCGAAGGTAAAGTAGTACTGAGGGCGAAGCTGGTCTCGTCAATGTTAAAGATTGCGTCGGAAGGGTAGGGATTCTTAAGGAAAAGGTTAGTAAGGGCATCGAAGTAGGCATTTACGATCAGATAAGTAACTCCTTTAAAGCAGCTCGCGTCTAGAGATCGAGAGTAGACCGCCTTTAACTTCGGATATCGTTTTTAGAACTTATCTAGCTACCTTTTACCTAAAGGAGGGTAAGATGTCGGAGTCGAGCTTAGGCAGAAGCAGGAAAGTCGGGTTTCTTTAGCGAGATCTCTAGTTAATAGAAGGGTAATAGGGCAGCCCCTATTCGATAGTCGAGTAATCGTCTTTAAAAGAATCCTCTCTTCGGTATTCGAGAGTATCTTTTGCGATTTATGCGATTTAGAGCAAGAAGTTCGAGTAGAAAGGCGTTTCGATAGTATCATAAGCGTGATGTTAAACGCGTACGCGCACTTCTATATCGAGGTATACTCGCTATTACAGTAGGCTGTAACAGCGGTAGTAAGGTCCTCTTCAGAATAGGTAGGCATATATTATAAGAAAGAGAGAGCGTTGCGTAAAATTGAGAAAATAACGCGAAACTAGCGCGCGGGTCTGTTCCGCTTCTAGGTCTGTTCCGCTTCTAGGACAATGACGTTAATATCTCAATCTATAGAGTTATTATCACTATCAAGGTATATAATATTATTGTTGCTATATCTCATAATCTCATTATCGTTTAAAGAGCTTGCTTCTATTGCCTCTTAAAGCATTGCTTAATTAAGCGTAATTATCTCATATTAAGTCTAAGATCGCAAATACAGGATCTGCTCTACTAACTAGCCCTTTATTGTCCTACAGTATAGAGTGATTAGATTGCCTACTACACTAAAAACACGCTCAAGTTCGTCACTTATTAGAGGCATTAAGAAAATGTCTAAGGCCATCTATGTCACGGGCGTGAGGCGGATCGTGCGGAGAGTAGGTATGAGAGCGTGACGATTCAGATACAGAGCTAACTACGGACTGAAGGCCAACCTTGATGTTGGTCCTATCGACAGGACGTAGCTCGAAGGGCTACATATTAGATGCAAAGTGCGAAGTCAGAAGTAAGCCGAAGCTTCGGCTTACTTTCTTATTACATCAATTCCGAATGCCTGAGGCAGGGTCTCCCCAGCGGTGACCTTGTCACGTGATCTCAGCTTGACTTTGGTATGTGCCACGGTTTGCCTGTGACATCTATGTAAGTTGTAGCTATATAGAGATCTCCTGCATATTATACCTCTATTAGAGCATAGAGTTAGGAGGTTAGAGGAACACTTGAGAAGTAGCTAGAGATAGTAGAGGCTATAGTAATAGTATAATCGTGTTGGTAGTGTTTCTCACCACCAAAAAATGGAGGATCCGAGGATTCTAGAAGTCAGCGCAGAGGTGCTCGGAGGCGTCTAAAACAGGCAAGATCCCCCTAACCCTAGTGCTAAAATGCGTAGCAATCGCGGGCCGATATCTTAGCTGCGGGGAAATCTAGGGATTTGAGTCACGTGATCATTATGTGATATGTCACCAAAAAAGTTCACTTCCCTTGCAAGGCTTGGAAGGATTGAGGGTGAGCCTTGATTGATTAGGATCGAGAGCCTTGATTGCAAGGATAGACCACCACCTTGCCTTGATTGCTACTTTGATTGATTACGCCGACCTCTGCTTGTAGTACCTTCGACAGCTCGTTCATACATCGATGATGCTCCCTCGAGCACTCGAGCGTCGTCGGCATTATCCAAGACGACCAGCCAAGGCCTGCTAGGCCCGTCGCACAGCCAGTCGTACAGCAGCTGGAACACGTTCGCTTTCGCATCTTTCCTTCCGCGCACTCTCAGCAGATCGAGTGTGTCCCGCACGCTCTGCTCATGGCGCGCCGCGCTGCTCGCGTACAACCACAGGACCCAAGTCTGCAGCGACTGTGTCCTTAGCTGGTGACTGTACTCGATGGCGAGCTGCGACTTGCTGTTACTTGTCAGCTTGTTTGCAATCCCGCTTTAGACGTCAACTTATGCCTACCCTACCCCGCCTAGTCCGACAAGCGCGACTCTTGCAGCAGGACGCGAAAGCTTCGAGGTGATTTCTTTGAGGAGCGAATCGCGCTGGACGTAGTCTTCGTCATGCCGGAAGGGTACGGTCGAAAAGGGAGCTGGCGGTGTCTCTGCGCGTTCTACCATAGGATCTCGGTCAGCCTTCACATCACGATATACGCGAGGATGGACGTATAGAAGGCTTACCTGGCGCATAGTGGTGGATCTCAGCGTTTACTGGGCCAGTGATAGTGGCCGCTTGGAAGCCGTGGTTACTATCTGCGAAGGTGGTGTTGATGCTTCGGAAGGTTCTGTTCTCTTCTCGATCAGCCATACTGTTGATATAAGGTTCGATATGGCGATGAAGCTGGACTAGCATATGTCTTGTCTGATTTGGCTTGTTAGATCTCGAGATATTCGTATCTATAGTAGAATAGTACTTTAAGATTGGCTCTGCGAAGTGAACTTTCTTCTGTGTAGGTTTAGGGGTCTGTAGCAGAGTCGGCGAGAAGTCAAGATTCTTTCTCTTAAGCATTTTACGGCTCTGGTGTTCTAGTCTTTTATCCCCCTCTTTAGGAAGATCTTCTAACCTCCTAGTTAGTGCATCGGGCTTCTTGCCTTGTTTTCCGAGTTAGTACATTATCTTGAAGTTAAAGCGCAAGAGGAATTCGGACTAATGGGCCTAGCAGCGATTCAACATCTTCGTAGACATAAAGTATTCTAAATTGCGGTAGTCGGATAGGACGAGGATCGGGTTCTCGGAGCCCTTAAGTTCTGGGCGCCATTCTTCGAAACATCGGATAACTGTAAGCAGTTCCTTATTGTAAATCTTGTAATTACACTCGACAAAGGAGTGTTTCTTCGAGAAAAAGGCAACAGGACGGAGGACGTTCTTTTCGTCGTACTGTAAGAGAACTCTAGCAGAGACGAAGTCAGAAGCATCAGTTTCGACGACTACTTGTTTAGTCTAGTCGAACAGTCGTAAAGTCGGAGCAGAAGCAACACTGCTTTTTAGTAACGTCAATGATGGGGAAGCGGATCAGATGGGGAAGCGGATCACTACGCAGGCAGGACATATTCTACGCAGTACGTGCTTGAAACATCGCGCATCAGTATGAGATATACCCAGACTGATCCGCTTCCCCATCTGATCCGCTTCCCCATCATTGACGTTAACTGGAAGGCATCTTCGCAAGATCGAGTCCAGTTAAATAGAGCATTCTTTTTCGTAAGATTAACGTCATCGTAGGGGAAGCTGGACAGTAGGGGAAGCTGGACAGTCCGTATAAATATGATACTGCCCTGAGGATATTCAATCATACACTGGGTATATTTGGTCCTGCCTGCGTACTGTCCAGCTTCCCCTACTGTCCAGCTTCCCCTACTGTCCAGCTTCCCCTACTGTCCAGCTTCCCCTACAGTAACGTTAATCAATAGAGTAACAATCTTCGAGTAGTTACAGATAAATCAGCAGTAGAAGTTACAAAAGCCATTGAATCGGAGGACATCAGTAGCAGATCTTAGAGTCTTCTATTCGAGAATAGTCTTGACTTTCTCGGGGTCTATTTTGAATCCGTCTTAGCCTACAATTAGGCCAAGGAACTTCGTTTTAGTTACAAAGAATTCGCATTTCGAGAGCTTAGCGAACAGGCCTATAGATCGGAGTCGTTCAAGTACTTTTCGGACATAGTTAATGTGTTCTTCTCTCATTCTACTAAAGATCAGAATATCGTCGAGGTACGCAGAACAGAACTGGTCGAGGTATTCGCGGAGCGAGTCGTTTATAAACCTCTGAAATATAGCAGGAGCGCTAGTTAGTCTAAATGGCATAACTAGCGATTCGAAGAGGCCGAAGCGGGTAAGGAAGGCTATAAGGTGTTTGTGCCCTTCCTTCATGCGGACATTGTTAAATGCTGAGATAATATCGATCTTCGTGAAGTACTTCATTCCTTCGAGGTTGTTTAGCATCTCCTTACTCAATAGGAGCAGGTATCTATCTTTCGCTAAGACGTTGTTCAGTGCGCAGTAATCTATACAAAGTCAGAGGCCTCCACCTGGTTTCTTAACAAAAAGGACTAGAGAGGTAATATATAACGAACTTGGTCGGATAAAGCCTTTCGCAAGATTCTCATTAAGCTAAGTATAGAGTGTCTATAGCTCTTCTTAAGACATTAAGTATATCCTTCCGAATAGTAATTTCTTATTAGATGTAAGCTTGATCTTATGGTCGTAGCTTCAATGTGGTAGTAGCTTATTAGCCTTCTTTAGCGAGAAGACATCTATAAAGTCTTATAGTTCTGTAGGCAGCTGGATAGCAATCTTATCTCCCTCTTGCTTTAGGGCTTCATTAACGTCTTTAAGAGTAGCTATCAAGATCTGGTATCCTCGTCTAGTATACGCGTAACATGTATATAGGCTTATAGTAGCTATGTCTCAATAGTTCAAATCTGGGATATACTTCTTTAGGACATTATAGAGTCCTCGGACAGAGGTCGGCGTAATCAATCAAAGTAGCAATCAAGGCAAGGTGGTGGTCTATCCTTGTAATTAAGGCTCTCGATCCTAACCAATCAAGGCTCACCCTCAATCCTTGCAAGCCTTACAAGGGAAGTGAACTTTTTTGGTGACATGTCATATAATGATCACGTGACTTAAATCCCTAGATTTCCCTGCAGCTAAGATATCGGCCCGCGATTGCTACGCGTTTTAGCACTAGGGTTAGGGGGATCTTGCCTGTTTTAGACGCCTCCGAGCACCTCTGCGCTGACTTCCGGAATCCTCAGATCCTCCATTTTTTGGTGGTGAGAAACACTACCAACACGATTATACTATTACTATAGCCTCTACTATCTCTAGCTACTTCTCAAGTGTTCCTCTAACCTCCTAACTCTATGCTCTAATAGAGGTATAATGTGCAGGAGATCTCTATACAGCCACAACTTGTATAGATAGCCTTAGATATTTTCTCAATGCCTCTAATAAGTGACGAACTAGAGCATGTTTTTAGTATAGCAGGCAATCTAATCACTCTATGCTATAGGATAATAAAGGGCTAGTTAGTAGAGCAGATCCTGTGTTTGTAATCTTAGACTTAATACAAGATAATCACGCTTAACTAAGCAATGCTTTAAGAGGCAATAGAAGCAAGCTCTTTAAACGATAATGAGATTATGAGATATAGCAACAATAACATTATATACCTTAATAATGATAATAACTCTATAGATTGAGATATTATATAAAACTTTACTTACACGAGACCTTTAAGATCTCTATAAAAACACCTTTTTTTCCTTATATCAAAGTCTTAGTATCACTGGTCACAATCAATCAATCAAGGCAGAAGATTTAGGCAAGGCAATCAAGGCAAGGAGCCCTTACTAACAATCAAGGCAAGGGACGCCAAGATCCTTGCCTTGATTGATTGTGCCGACCTCTGTCCTCGAAGTCGGGCAGGTGTTAGTGTCTGATTGTAATTCTTTATGCAATACGGATTGTTGAATTCCTAGATGTTATCAGCCCAATTCGGCATTAGGTTGTGTTTCTTCAGCTATAGATAGCCTAGGATAATCGGATAATGCAGTAGTAGGATGATATATAGGATCGCATCCTTATCCACATAAGTCCCACTCTTTAGTTCGTATTGGATATAGTGTTGTATGATTCAGGAGTGCTTATCTTCTCTATTATAGCTGTATAATAGAAACGGGCAATTAACAGGAATAAGCGAGAGGCTAGCTTGCTTCGCATAATCCTAATCAATAAAAGCATAGCCCTCGCAACCAGAGTCTACTAGAGCATAGGTGTCTTTCTTATTCTGGCCCCAGATCGTTAAAACTTCGATAACAGGTGCAGAGGTTCGGGTTAATTCCTTTTCAATAGGCATTCTATAAATTACTAAGTTCGAGATGCGAACTGGCTTTGCGAGAGAGGTGTTAGGTCGAGGAGTCAGTTGCGAGTTAGTTATTCGAGCAGGTGCATTACAGTTCGTAGCCTGAAGGCGACTTAGTTCAGGCCTACTCCATTTTCCGATTAGAAGGTTGTAGAAGGAGCATAAGCAGGCGTCGGGAGTCTATCGATTACAGGTTAGAGGGCAGTGTAGCAGTTTCTCGAGGACTGCAGAGGCGAAGGGGAATAGGGTTTTATAGCCTGAGTGCAGTGCTTCTAGCTGTCGTTGCTATTATATCAGTAGCTATACTAATTCTGCAGGTTCAGGAGCAAACAGTCTCTAGCGAGGTAACCAGTCTAGTGGCAAAGGTAGTAGGCGCCATGTTCCTTATCGGTTTTAGGTCGGACGTTACTAGTATCCATCGGGTCGCTAACACGTTCTGCCCGGGATGTGACATTTTGCTAAGTAGATATTGGGTTTCGAGGAATCGGGGTTATTCGGAGGTTCTAAGTTGTTACAAGGAGGGTTAGAATAGAATACTGTCTATAGCAGTTTTCTAAGTCTTAGAGGTGTTTCGCAAAGTGGCTTAGATCTCTCGATAGGAGAGGATTATGCATAAGCATACTATAGAGTTCTTAGGAGATAGCATTATCTAGGATAGTTGAGAGAGCGTCGTCAGCTAGCTCTCCCTTAAGAGCTAAGCATTAGAATTCAGCGAAGAAGGTACTAAACTCTTAGTTCTTTTGACAGAGCTGAAGGAGTTCAGTTCGGATCGCTATAGGCACATTCAAGGATTCTAAGAATATTGGAGTAGTCAGAGAGGCAGCAGGTTCTATCACGATTGATATGCAGTAGTATCTAGGAATAAGTAGGGCCTGTAAGCTGCAAGGATATATAGGCGAGATGGGATTCGGGACTCGAGTAGCGATCGTAGTTAATCCTTAGTTTCTAGCTAATCTGGGAGAGGAAGCAGCGTAGGTCGTGTCAGTCGCCTTTAAAGACGTCGGAGTCAGGCAGCTTGTCGTATCGGACAGAATGCTCAGAAGGTGTAGGAGGAGTAATCGGAGTCGTTCGCGTAGTAGGATCTACTATAGCTAGGGTAATTGTGTAGGCAACTGCACAGTCGCAGTCACTTTCAGTGTATCGGAGCTTTTCCTAGAGGCAGTCGGATTTATAGCATTAGAAGTCAATAATACTGAATTTTGCAGCATTGTCCTGGGTCAAAGAGGCGACTCTCTCTTCCAATTCGGATACACAGAGGTCATAAGATGTAAGTCGCTCTTCGAGTTTGTGTCCTTGGTCCTATATCGCAGGAATATTCGAGATAAAGTCGTGTGCTTTACGTAGGTACTTAACCTACAGGGCCGGATTGTCGTTCACATTCTCGAGGAACTCTTCTACCGTATCTGGGAGAAAGGGTGGAATCGGGCCTTCGGCTGCCATACCTAGTGTAGGAGCTACGTAATGTCACAGGCGTAAGGCGAATCGTGCGGAGAGTAGGTATAAGAGCGTAACGGATCAGATACAGAGCTAACTACAGACTGAAGGCCAACCTTGATGTTGGTCCTATCGACAGGACGTAGCTTAAGGAGCTATGTATCAATTGCAAAGTGCGAAGTCAGGAGTAAGCCGAAGCCTCGGCTTACCTTCTTGTCATATCAATTCCGGATGCCTGAGGCAGGGTCACCCCGGCGGTGACCCTGTCACGTGATCTCAGCTGGACTTCCGTATGTGCCACGGCTTGCCCGTGACATTTGCAAAGGTACTGCAGTTTATTATCAACTATATTAACAATCTTCTGATTTAGGCTAAGACTACTGCAGAGTGCTGTACTACTCTAAAGCAGATCTCTATAATTAGTTGCCTTAGTAGTCAGAATAACAAGAAGCTTTGCTAGAAGCACATACAGCAACTTGGAGCTGCTCTTAGTATAATGACCAATTCTGCAATCTGAGATGAACTCCTCACTCGAATTGAGACTATGATGGCTAGAAAGAACTCAGAGGAAGGCCTTAAGGCCCTTCAAACCAATATTAGACATTTCAACTAGTGGCATAAGGGATACTGTCCTACTATTGGGAGTGATACTCTAGGAGTATACTGTTTCTTCTCTAGGCATATGCCTTTCTGTGCAGAGGTTTTTAATAGACCTTTCAGATTTATGGATACTTATGCTATCAAGATTGCTCTAGCTATAACGTCAGTGTACGGGACAGTATGGGATATCGGACAAAATTTAGGGTCTATTCTTCTTTATTACTTACAACTCTTCAAATAGCCCTACAATTTAAGATCTATTTATATCATAATAATTCTATATATATATACTTTCTATATATACAATGTTAAGATGTATTAGAAAGATTAAGGTCTATTTAGGAGTGATCTACTTTTACCTATTGCTTCGAGAGATTTTAAGCTTTACTAGAAATATAAGGTTTATTAGATAAAGAATACTATATTGATCCATTTTGAGCTAAAATATAGGTAATATTATCTCTATAGTATCCTATAATAACTCTATTATACTTCATACTTTTAGGAATCAGCTATAATCTAGCTTATGAGTAGCCTTAACTCTAACCCTAAGGTATACTCTCTACGTATTTCCTAGTACACTCTACGTAGATCTGAGAATATAGCTAAAAAGTCGGCTTTTTTCGACCTTATCTGTAGATTTATTATGATACTAACCTAGGATAGAGTATAAGTGAGATACTATAAGATACTCTATAAGTAGAAGATTCTATATATAGAATCTTAGAAAAATCGTAAATAAATCCTGCTCTCTAGCTCTATTATTATAAAAGTCTAGAAGTCAAGCTCTATAGATAAGTAAAAGTAAAAGAAGTAATCAAGCTTAGTAACCTTTCTAGGAATTTCTATAATATAGATATATAAGAAAGTAATATCTAGATACTTATAATAGTCTAATAGGAATTCTAGTTTTAGCATTATTTAAAGAGTCAATAGCTATAGAAAAAGGTGGACCCTAAATTTTGTCCGAACTCCCCTACTGTCCGATCTCCCCTACAGTGACGTTAAGCATGACTCAAGACAACTACAAAAACAGATTGCAAGGTAGCTATAGTAGCCTAAAATCGAATAATATGATGAACTATCTGAAGGAATCTGGAATGCTTGCACTCATGCATGCAGAGTTCTATATATACTATTGGCACTAGTGCAAGCAATATATTGAGATGGGATGGCAATGTAATCAATTTAGGAGCCTTGCTTAACAAGTTGTTTATTAGGATCCTGGATACTGATTGCTTAATATAGTGGCTTGCAGCAACTACCTATTCGCAATCACAATCAGCTCTTACTATATGAAGTATATCATATAAGGATAGAGTACTGGATTCTGTCACCTTGATCAGAACTTGCATACACTTGCTACTGAAAGCAAAAGCAAAGATCAGTAGCAGGGATCTCTCTCTCTAGATGATAAAGACAATAATAACTGCATTGAGCTTTATATAGGCTTTAACAATATAGTGAAGATTAAAAGGTTTACTAACCTCCTTGAGAAGAAGGATAAGCTAAATGACAGGTTTGTCAAGCAAATGAATAGCACCATTTTGGATGCTATTATAATTTGTTCATTGAACATTTATTAGACTCCTCACCCTTGTATTACTGCTCAGATTCGCCTTACTTCACCTCTCCTCTCATATAGTTCTACTACTTATGGCATGAAGCTTTGCTATGCTATCTATTTGTAGTATATAAGCTTCCTAATAAGCAAGGGTTCTGCAGAAGTACTTGAAGGTCCTATCTTTAATAAGCTCTGCATTGCTCATGCTACTAGTATTGCTCTGCCTAAGACTCCTTTAGGATACTTACACAATTATAGTGAAGTTAGCACTCCCTTCTTAGCTTTTGTGCGACTTATGAATATGAATCCAGTCTGTAATGCCTTAGTGGCTTAATGCTTCTGAGATGATAGAGCTGTTTATTTAGAGATAGGCAATATATTCTAAAGATAGAAAGGCCATACCTAGAATAACAATAACTTCTAGTCTACAGTCTGCGACTTTATTACTTACTATAGAGTTTGCATTCTGGCTAAGATAGTTGGCATTAGTGTATTTGCTAGTAGTAGATTATTCAATAGGATGGTTGAGCTAGAGAAGATGTCCTATAGTTCTAAATTCTTTTTTAGGGCCTACTTTCAGTTTAACTCAATACAGAAGGTAACTGCTTTTAGAGCTGATGCTATAAATGCTACTTACAATTGCAATACTTGCTCTCAATCTGAATTATAGGATTCATATCAGATGAATAAAGAGAACTACATATATGAGCTTGATAATTATGAGCTTCTCCTAAATAGAGAGAAGTGCTCAACTAAGAAGGCTAAGCATTTCAATATCTTTAAGAATGCTTATAATAATTTAATGTCACTTGTCCAATCTGGCATTACTATTTGCACTTGCTCCTTATTATCATCTGCAAGTGATGAGCCTTTATCATCTTCATCATCCTCTGATAATGATAACAATCCAGTGCAGGGAACTTGCACTTGTAGTAGATTAATGCAGTCTTTGGATTCTTATTGCTCTCGATCTAGCAATCCTTACTTCCCTAATATACAATCCCTTGGCAATTCTGCTAGTAGAATATCTCCTAGCAGGTAGGAACTTTAACATAGATGTGACTAAGATCTTTCTTGACCTATGAGTTAGGAAAGGCTTTGCTTGAAGTTCTGGAATTGATGATTTTGATTTCTTATTTTCTTTAACTACTTTTGGCATTATAGGATGATACTATAGTTAGCAAGAGAGGAAATGTTGTAAAGTACAATATTAGAATAGGATTTGATACAGATCTTAAGCATAAGGCTCTGAGTTCTTATATAAGCATTCTGCAGTCATATAGTTAATATTTAATAGAGTTCAAAGCGAAGAATGAGAGACAGCTATATTAGCTATCGACTGCCTGAAGGGCGAAGACCACAGACACCTTGTTTTTCAAATACTGAGATGAGTTTTGTTTTTCAGAGATAAAACAATCAGTGTTATATGCTTCGCATATAGCAATAATGCCAATCAGAGGTCACCAAAAACACAGTCTGCTCTCCCACTTGACTATTGTGACTCTGGTACTGTTGTGATTGTTCTGAAGTTCAGTATACTACCTTGAATCTTTCTCGACCCATGGGTTAAGATTGTTCTTTCACGGCTGTATGAACTTTAGGCTTCATATTGACTTCTCGACCTACACAGCCACATTATTGTTATGCTACTCTTATAAATACTTTAGGAGCCTTATGAAGTTATCCTAAGTACTACTAATACTAAGCTAATAACTCTCAATTTACTTCTTATAATTAGTAGTAAGGAAATTCTTCTTTTAGTAATAATCTATAAGTTTATTAAGGATTAGGTCCTTATACTCTCTCTAAAACTCAGATAAAGGGAATACTATATACTATATAGTATAATCGTAGATAGTTTTCTCAAGACACTTCCTTTTATTATCCTTAATATACTATAGATTATTGTATTCGTATAGTAGAAGTAGAGGCTATTTATTACTAGTCGGAGTACTAAGTATCCTCATTAGTTTTGATTCATGGTCAACCTTTTAATCGGGGATCTTTTAGTACCTATAGCATATAAATGCACTGTCTGTATCTACAAGCCCAAGTCGACAATGGGCAAGACTATCCGGCTCTCGTACTTGCCACCAACATGAACATGGTGCTGTCCGTGGTTGTTCTCCTCCTCTGGTCTAGGTCTGTTGAAATGATCAAGTTCCGGGTTGAGCGAGATATGCCCAAAGATTTGCACCGAGAGCGTCTCTCCGGCGTCAAAGTGAGTGGCACCCGACCAGATTCCAATCTCGAGCTCAACAACCTCTCCCTTGGGAATGCGTTGCACTTCATCGTGCGGGTGGAAAGGTATGTGATCATGGAGCGTTTTGCTGCGGTCAATCTTGCGTTGTGAAGCCCGTAGCATGCCGACATTGCCCCTGAAAAACAGTGTGCCGATGTTGTTCTCTGCTTCGGAGAGATCATAGGTGGACTTGATCTGCCATCGTTCTCTCGGAATCTGCACGTGGACCAGTGGATGGCCATTCTGATCGAGCTTGCGCAGCTGGACATACACGTTCATGTCGTCATGGTCGTTGCAGGACATGTTGAGGTAGATCTTGGGGGGACCTAGAAGTGTGGTAGGCTTGTCGAATGTGATTTCGAACTTGATGCGCTCGCTATTCTCCGAGTCGTACGAGTGCGTAGACTCAGTCTTCACAGGGGAAGGTGAGAGAGTCTTATCGCCGAGGTAGTATGTGGTGTATCTGGTTTCAGGGTGAGGGAAGTCGGGCAGCACGATGTTTTCGACTGGCGGTTTGTCGCCGTACTGCAGTACAGCCCATCTGACCTTCGGAGTTTGCTCCCAATCGTTCTTCTCCTCTTTGAGGTAGCGATCGAAGAATTTGCGCAGCTCGAGTCGAGACTCTTCAATGGCCCACAGGTCAAACCACTCCTGCCATGCATTCCACTTGATCCATTTGTTCTCGCTGTCAATTTGCATGTAGGCTCGGATGGAGCCCATCGTGTGCATTGCTGCGAAGTCGGTGCCGGTAATGAAAGCTGCGCACTTGATCTTCTCCAAAGCTGCACGCTTGTCTTCCCAATATGCTGATGAGAGAGGGTATCGTGCGTACATCTCCTCGAAGTCTTCGTATCCGTTTGTGCCGCGCACGGTAAATTTGGTGATGAAGTTGTTGTTTGAGATGGAAAAGATGCCGCCTCTGGTAAACTGCTCTCGGCCCAGATCAGAGCATCCCTCCCACGGCGCGATAGCCTTGAGACATGGTGGGTTCTTGGCTGCGATGAAGTACTGCGTGATAGCTAAGTGGGAATTGCCAGCCATGCCGACGTTGCCGTTGCACCAGTCCTGGTGACCCAGGAATTCCACGACATCGTAGCCGTCTTGCGCTTCCTGCTCGCCCATGATGCTGATGAAACTTTCTGAATGGCCAGTACCTCGGGAATCGACATTGGCGACCGCATATCCCCATGCGCAGAAATCTTTGGGATCCACACTTTCGAAGGTCTCATATCCAGAGGTGTCGTCTGGCCTAAGACCGAGATTCCAGGGCAAGTGAACAGCGATGCCGGCCATGTTGTACTTCTTGCCATACGGTCCGTAAGCTACGATACATGGGATCTTTTCCTTGGCATCAGCAGGGCGGTAGATGTCGGCATAGAGCTTGACTCCGTCCCGCATGACTATCTCGACATCGTTGTCGCGGATAATGTCGGACTCTAGCTTCTTACCATCTTGGCCACCCCATTGCTTCTTGCAGTGCCCTTTCTTGAGCAAATCTCGTTGGCCTGGGTGGAAACCCTCGTAACTATTGTGACCGATGGTAGGCCGACCGACTGGCTTGAAGGAGATTGGTACCGGATTAGCGCCCTGCCAATCTACGCCTGTTTTCGGAGAGTCGCCCATTGCTGATTTCTCGACGAGCGAATGTTGTGTGTGTGCAAGAGAGCGAAACTGAGAATGATACCTTGCAGAAAATCATCCACATGCTTATGACAAAGTATATATTCTCGGCACGCCGACCCACGCCGACCGGGATCGAGACTCCGGAGACAATCAATCCTCGGAAAGGGTGGGGGAATTCTGGGCGTGAAACAACGCGGATGCGCAGCGAGTAACCTTAGTTGCGCATTTTGAATCATGTGATCAGGACGAAGAATCAGAGGCAAACACAGACAGATTCATCTCCGCCGACACCCGACGAGAAGGGGTTCGTGTATGCTTGAGGCATGTTACTAAAGGGTCCTTGGCTGTTTGTCAAAGTGATCACGTGCCTAAGAATGCCCAGCCGAGATTACCAGCTGCGCATCCGAGCCGGGTTTTAGATCCGAGCCGGATCTTGCGCCCCAACAAGCCCTATGGATCACGATGTCGAAGTCCTCCACACTCCGCTCCGCACCTGACCAAGCGATGCAATCTGGATCCACCAATCTTGTCCACTCGGATCTGGTGAGGTGGGTCTACTCCAGCTTCTACAATAACAGTTCCAGCGAAATACTGACATGCTGTTACTTCACACAAGCGCGGAGATCGCCATCACAGATATGTCTCGAAGGTGCTGGTTTGCTTCGCCCGACGATACACAAATTCTAGAAGCTCTTCTAGAACGTGGACGGCATCTTCGTATCGGCGAAGATAGGCTTGGGCTTCAGCCTCTCGCATGCGTGTGATACTAGCGCTTCGCATCCACCCTGTGACAGTAATAGGCAGGAAATATAATTCCAGATTATATCTATAGATTAAATACATAGATGTAGTATAATATAGGAGCTCGCAGAAATAGCTTTAGTAGGAGACTATCTAATAGTTATACTAAGCAATTTCTTATAAGACAAGGCGCTTTTATGTTTAATACTAGATTTAGGAAGAAGGTTAGACTAGAATAGTATACTTAGGTCAAGAGCAGCTAGATTAAGCTAAATTTGATTAGTATGAATCTAGTCTAGATTGTTCTAAGATATACCTAGGAGGGTGGAATTTCTAGTCCCTAATATCTGATTCCAGGTAGCCTACTTGTTAAGGGAATACCAAGTAGTATATTTAAAAAGAGGTATCTCGCAACGTAGTGAACACCAAAGCAAGCACTGCTTTAGTACAAAGACTGATCGTTGCTTCCTTACTGCTGTCCAGTATGCGAGTCGCACATATTGCACTGGCTGCTACCAAGCGCGGTACAGGCTGTGCCCTGTATGTGACCTTAGACTTCATCCTAAGGACTCCTATAATAACTATCTCCCCTCTTCGTGATAGGCCTTCTAGGCATATCCTTAGAGGTCATTTTATGTAGCCTTAAAGTTTAGTAACTTCACATATGGAGGATTCACCTCCCTAGAGGGTAGTATGCGACTCGCATGTGCCTGTCCTCTATAGCAATGCACTATATTGATACAGCATTTGTGTAGCAACAAACAGAAAAACTCTTCACCCTTAGGTAAGTTAAGAATTTCGCCTGCTCCTCGCATCTTCTTCTCACCAATATTGCTATCCCTATGTACACTACCTACAAGCCCTCTTCTCAACAATACACTCGCACCCTACTTACAAGCGCACTACTCGCTCTTCACAATAGCCACCCTCACTCCTAGCAAGGTCGGCAAGCCTGCCATTGCTATCTGCAACAGGTGCATTCTGTACCTGAACGACAACCTCGACTGTGAGTGGTGCACCCTTAAGGCTTTAGAGACGCATACTAACTTCTTACAAAGAGTACAGGTGTGACATTATCATTGGAGCTCTAGGCAGGAAGTGCAGCAGGTATAGGGATGGCAAACACTCCTGTGTGCCTATAGAGCAGCCTCTCTTTAAGCTGCTTAAGAAGGTTAAGGCTGCTTGCGCCGCCTATGCGACTACTATGCATACTGCAGATGACTAAGAGGAGATTAATAAGCATAAGGCTTGCGCCTGTAATCTCACTAACGAGCTTATCGCTAGGCTTAAGGCTCTTAACCACAACTGCAGCAAGACTGAGGGCAACTGCATTAACGTCACTGTAGGGGAGTTGGGCCAGTAGGGGATTTGGGCCAAAATTCAGGGTCCACTTTTCTCTATTGTTAATAACTCTCTAAATAATGCTAAAATAAGAATTTCTATTAGACTATTATAAATATATAGATATTAGCTCTTTATATATCTAACTTTTAGAAATTTTTAGAAGGCTTAGTACACTTAATTATCTACTTTACTTTTAGCTATTAATAAACATTAACTTCTAGACTTTTATAATAAAAGAGCTAGAGAGCGGGATACATATAGGATTTATCTAAGATCTTATGTATGGAATCTTCTAGATATAGAGTATCTTATAGTGTTTATTTAAAACTCTATCATAGGTTAGGGCTATTATAAATCTACTAATAATGTCTGAAAAAGCCGACTTTGTAGCTAAATTCCTAGATCTACGTAGGGTATACGAAGAAATGCGTAGGGAAAAACCCCTTAGGGTTAGGGTTGAGGTTACTTCTAAGCTATATCATAGCTTAATTCTAAAAGAATAAAGTATAATAGGGTTATTATAAGATAACACAAGTATAATATTATCTATATCTTAGCTCAAAATAGATAGAGATAGTATCCTTTACTTAATAAACCCTCTTTTACTAGTAAAGCTTGAATCCTTCTAAGTATTAGGTAAAAGTAGATTACTTATAAATAGACCTTAACCTTTTTTTATATATCTTAATATTATATATATAAAGAGCTGATATCTATGTATTTATAATAGTCTAATAGAAATTCTTATTTTAGCATTATTTAGAGAGTTATTAACAATAGAGAAAAGTGGACCCTGAATTTTGGCCCAAATCCCCTACTGGCCCAACTCCCCTACAGTGACGTTAGATGTGCTAGTTGCAGTACTAGCAAAGTCTCCCATACGTTATACCTCTGTTGGAGCATAGAGTTGGGATGTTGGAGGAACACTTGAGAAGTAGCTAGAGATAGTAGAGGCTATAGTAATAGTATAATCGTGTAGGTAGTGTTTCTCACCACCAAAAAATAGAGGATCCGAGGATTCCGGAAGTCAGCGCAGAGGTGCTCGGAGGCGTCTAAAACAGGCAAGATCCCCCTAACCCTAGCGCTAAAACGCACGGCAAGTGCGGGCCAACGTCTCGGCTGCGGGAAAATCTGGGGATTTGAGTCACGTGATCCTCACGTGACATGTCACCAAAAAAGTTCACTTCCCTTGCAAGGCTTGCAAGGATTGAGGGTGAGCCTTGATTGGTTAGGATCGAGAGCCTTGATTGCAAGGATAGACCACCACCTTGCCTTGATTGCTACTTTGATTGATTACGCCGACCTCTGGCTCTGCCTTTAGTGCTGTATCTTCTGAGACATATAGGGTATCGGCCCTATATACAAGTCCATTCTGTTGTATGTACACAGCGATACTACTGCATTTGCGAGGCGCATTCAGTAATCAATCTACCCATTCTTTATAGGTTGACTATAGAAGAGCGATTGTATCTACAACATTCGACATTGCTAGTTCAAAAGGCTGTTCGCCCCTTACAATTAATACTACTACTATGCATAGGAGGACACATATTGGTTCGCAATATAGCTGTAGCTGTATATCTATGCTGCAGCCCTAGTTCTAAGCCTGAGTTCCTATTGCAATGATCCTAGATACTAAAACCCTGTGCTCTTCCCTAGGACCGTTCACCTAATGCTTGAGCTTGGCTTGGAGCATTAGTATCAGGCTATTAGATGTATCTGCTGTGGTCGCGTAGTTAGGCCTTCGCAACAGTATATCTGCTGGATTTGTCTTTCTAGGATAGTGTTCAATCTCAAAATCGAATACTGCTAAGAAAGTGGCCCACCTCGCTTGCCTTCTGTTCAGCTGTTTCAGCATTATGAAACCTTTGAGGTTGTTGTGATCTGTTAGCACTTACACTGTATGCGTTGCGTCTTCGAGATAGTGCTGCTAATGCTTAAAGGCACCTACAATAGCTAGCATCTCCTAGTTGTAGGTCTTATAGTTCTGTTCTATAGGGATAAACTTCCTCGACCAGAATACTATAGGATGCTATTAGGGATTCTCTCTACTAATGCTCTATAATTGTGATAGTATACTAGAGCATACAAAGTTAGATGCATCGGTCTCAACTTTTATAGCTGCATCGGGGTCATAGTAGACCAATACTAGTGCCTCTGTAAAGGCTATGTAGAGGGTACGAAACGCGTCCGCTGCTTTATTATTAAGCTAGAGAGGCTCTGGCTTTCTGCTATTTACAGACTCCTTTAGCAACAATGTTAATAGCTGTGTAATATAGAAGTAGCCTTGTATAAAATACCTATAGAAGTTAGCAAACCTAAGGAACTGTTACACTTCTTTATAGATAGTAGGCTGTAGCTATGCTGTAATAGTGTCGACCCTCTATAGGTCTATTGATATACCTTTGCTTCCTATAACAAAACTAAGGAACTCTACTAAGTCTATAAAGAAGTAGCACTTCTTCTAGTTCGTATAGAGGATATACTTTCGAAGCCTTTCTAACACGAGTTAGAGGTGCTTTATATATTCCTCTGTATCCTTACTATAGATCAGAATATTGTCTAAATAGACGATGCAGAACTCGTTAAGATAGCCTGCTAATGCTCTGTTGATGTAGGCTTAAAATATGGTAGGGGCATTAGTTAAGCTAAAGGGTGTGAAGGGCGAGCCCTTAGGGAGTACAGCGCAGGCGTGGCCTGTGCTCCGAATTGGAAGCCGCTGTCCTTTTCATCAGCTTCCGCCTTAGAACCCTCTTACTCCTGTATCGAACTTGTTGAATACTACATTGAGTCTCCGCGTATGCGCTGCTCTCCCGTAACAAAGGGCATCACTATGTACTCGAAGTGTCTATAGCAGGTACGAAATGCAGTCTTCTACTTATCCCTCCTCTTAATCGGAATCCTATAATAAGCATCCTTTAGATTAAGAGTAGTGAATACTTTCGCACTGCTCAAATAGTCTAGTGTCTTACTAATAAGAGGTAAAGGACATCTGTCCTTTACTGTGATATCGTTCAATCTACAATAATTAATACAAAGGCATAAGCTACTATCCTTCTTTCGTGTAAAGAGGATTAGGGCGCCTGCCTCAGATATGCTATAGCATATCTAACTATTCGCCTCTATAGTGCTGAAGTAGTCTCTTAGGGCTGCTAGCTCTGTAGCTAAGAGATTCCTTGGGGGCTAGAACAGTAGTACTATTCTAGGCATTAGATCGATTGTATGTAAAGCCTTAGCTACTCGCGACTGTATCTTAAGAGTATTGCTCTTAAAAATATCCTCGAAGTTGCATACATAATTAGAGAGTGGTTCTATCCCTGGTTCTGCTAGAATACTATCTAGCTCTCTAGCGGAGGTGATACAGACCTATAGCGCCTATAATAAGGCTCTGCAGCAGTTGAGCTTATTGAACGCCTTCTGCATAAGCACTTAAGTATCTCCTACATCGAAGCCATACCTCTACTGATTTGTAAACAAATCTGTGACGATTCCTTGTATATGGCGCTATAGCTAGCTAAGGATTATATCTAGCCCTAGGAAATCTACTGCATAGAAAGTCCTAACTATCTCCTTCACTATACCTAATAAGTTGGTAAGGCGGATGCATAACATATGCGCCCTATAGATATATGCCTTCTTACTCTAGAAACTCTCTGCACTTAGCAGCTTAGCGCCTTTTAAGGGTATTATATCAAGCTCCTAAATAAGCCTTTGTGTAATAAGATTGTAATCGGCAGTGTTATCCAATAGGAACTTAGCAACTCTCTTGCGGCTTGTTTTAGAGCCTGCTATGCTATAGTATAGTAGTGCGTGGGAGTACTCTATATAGGTCTTTAGGTCGAGGGGTGAGCCTTCCCTCGACCTCTGCCTTTTTTCGTTATTTCTTGACGAATAGTAGGTAGGCCTAGCTAGTGCTCGTCAGGCATGCTAACCTTATATCATGTATGCGCTATAGAGCTGCCCTAGGGGGCTAAGGTACAATTCATCTTGTAGTGCCCTTTCTTTCTACAGTTATAGTAAACAACATATAATAGATCTGGCTTCGTGCTAGTAGGCTCTAATCGCCTATGATCAGTAGACGATAGCTGCTTGTGCTAAGAGCTTCTCTACTCCCTTCGCCTCTTAGGCGTAGTGCAACTATTATAGTAGTCCTTCTAGACTGCCTCGTCAATGACTGTCCTGCTATTGCTTCTTCCCTTAGCTGTTGTCACGGGCGTGAGGCGGATCGTGCGGAGAGTAGGTATGAGAGCGTGACGATTCGGATACAGAGCTAACTACGGACTGAAGGCCAACCTTGATGTTGGTCCTATCGACAGGATGTAGCTCAAGGAGCTACGTATCGGTTGCAAAGTGCGAAGTCAGGAGTAAGCCGAAGCCTCGGCTTACCTTCTTGTCATATCAATTCCGGATGCCTGAGGCAGGGTCACCGCTGGGGTGACCCTGTCACGTGATCTCAGCTGGACTTCCGTATGTGCCACGGCTTGCCCGTGACAGCTGTATTCTTAATACACTAGGCCATCGCGACTAGGTTATAGCAGTTTAGCGGAATATTAGCCCTTAGGGTAATAGCCTCTCTTAGGCTAGGCTGAAGCTTGTTTAGCAGGTGGCAGATATACTATGCCTCTATATAGGACTTGTGGAACTAGTCCTCTAGTGTTGTCAAATATATGGCAAAGTTGGTTACACTTTCGCCTTCCTTCTAATGCACTTCCTTATAGCTCTAGCCTATATTAAGACTTCTGTTGATTAGGTCTGTAATACAGTTATAAACAAACCCTTCGAAGTCCTTAAAGGTGTAGGTCAGAGGCAGAGCTGTACTAGTAGTATAGCTCTATAGTGCGCGAGGTTCCCTTATAAGCTAGGTGCTTACAAAGAAGACTTTCTCTCGCTCCGTTTTATACGTTATTGGATCAATCTTAAAGATCACCTTTAGTAAGGAGATGAAGATTGTCACCTCCTTTAAGGTTCTGCCCTTAAAGGGTTCTAGGTCTCTAAAGCGCTTATGCTTCGAGCCTATTATATATACAAAGCAGGTGCCAGCCTAGGAAGCCGAGTTAACTAGGTCTACTACATCTGTTATAATAGATAGAGTTAGGTGTAAGGATAGCGTTTCTGTAGCTACTCCTCTATAGGCTTGCTATGCTAGTGCTGTAACTTGTATATACAATTCGGCTAGCTCTTCTTATAGCTGTAATCCGATCTGCGGATGCTATTCTTGTTCCCTTAAGACTTGTTCGCATTCTAGGTGGTCTCGCTCGTTACGCAGCTTATAGAGTTATTGCTCTATTGATAGCGAATCTATAGCAGATATATCGCAGGCATCCTGTATTAGTGCTTCGGATTCTATGATCTGCTATAGGCTACTACTAGTAGGTGAGCTTTCAGAATTGTAATATTCGATATCGCATAGGGTTCAAAAGTATATATGACTATTAAGGGTTATAGGTAGCGTATAGTAGATCATCCTTCTACCAAAAGAGAAGGAGATAACGTCATTGTCCTAGAAGCGGAACAGACCTAGAAGCGGAACAGACCCGCGCGCTAGTTTCGCGTTATTTTCTCAATTTTACGCGACACTCTCTCTTTCTTATAATATATGCCTACCTATTCTGAAGAAGACCTTACTACCGCTATTACGGCCTACCGTAATAGCGAGTATACCTCGATACAGAAGTGCGCGTACGCGTTTAATATCCCGCTTACGACACTATCGAAACGCCTTTCTACTCGAACTTCTCGCTCTAAATCGCATAAATCGCAAAAGATACTCTTGACTACTGAAGAGGGGATTCTTTTAAAGACGATTACTCGATTATCGAATAGGGGCTGCCCTATTACCCTTCTATTAACTAGAGACCTCATTGAAGAAATCCGACTTTCCTGCTTCTGCCTAAGCTCAACTCCGACGTCTTACCCTCCTTTAGGTAAAAGGTGGCTAGATAAGTTCCGAAAACGATGTCCGGAGTTAAAGGCGGTCTACTCTCGATCTCTAGACGCGAGCCGCTTTAAAGGAGTTACTTATCCGATCGTAAATGCCTACTTCGATGCCCTTACCGACCTTTTCCTCGAGAATCCCTACCCTTCCGACGCGATCTTTAACGTCGATGAGACCGGCTTCGCCCTCAGTACTACTTTACCTTCGAAAGTACTAATAAGGAGAGGGGATACTAAGGCATTTAAGAAAATAAGTGGAAGGCAAGAGTGGATAATAGCGATCGAGTGTATCAGAGCTTCAGGAGCAGGGTGTTCAACAAACAAACAAACTCAAACTGAGGCTTCAGGTTGAGTTTGTTTGACCAATTAGAGCGCGAGTTTGAGTTTGGTTTGTTTGTGAGGTCGTCGGTTTGAGGTTGTTTAGATGTTTGAAGGTATAGGAGCCTTAGGCTCCAAAAACAGTGATTTGTAAGGTATCTGCTCCTTGCAACTGGTATTTAGCCTCTTAGGCATCTTTTGTGTGTAATCCTCACCAAATCCTTGCCTCCCTTACTCTTTTGAAATTGCCCTTATCTCATATTTATAGTATAGCCAGATCTGAGGCCCTCAGAGGTGTTTCAGCCTCTAAGGCACGCTCTTCACTAAATTTTGCTATAGACCTTGCTATCCGTGCTCTTTTGAGGGGTATCCTACTAGAGTCGTGTTTGTGAGTGAAGTGACAGAGCATTACGCGCTCGGAGTCGTGTGGTATAGGATAATAGTAGAGTTGTAGGTCGTGTTTTTGAGGTTGCTTACTCGCTCGAAGTCGTGTTTGTGAGGTCATAGGTGATAGCGGCTCGCGCGCTTAGAATTATGGTTTGCGAGTTGTGAGATAAGGTGACAATAGCGCTTAGAGCTGTAGTTTGTGAGTTGTAAGAGTAAGTGACAGCCGAGTTATCAGATTAGACCTTCTGCATGCTACGAGCGAAAGCATTGCCTACTCTCAGCAAGGTCTTGCTTTGTGAGAGGTCTCTCTTCGTTGATAAGGTTACCTGCTATACTGAATAGACGCTCGACGGCTGTAGTAGCTGCTAGCACTGCTAGTAGAGTGAATGCCAGATGCTTCAATATAGGGTAGTCGTCTTGATAGAGTCGCTACCAATCTAAGGGATCTTGGCTGTCTGGTGGGTCATCGATGTTCCTATACCTTATAAGTTCATCTCGAGCGTCAGTGGTTTGATTATAGGAGCGCTTCTTATTCTAGGCAGCGTAGCCCTTAAGCTCCTTGCATTTAGCTAGTGGTGAGGTCGAAGAGCGCTCTAGGGCATCTATATTGTAGATGCGCCTTACTACGGCATACTGCTCGTTGACTATTGTATTTACAAGCTTCACAAACTCTGGTATTTGAGCCTAATACTCTTCGAACCAGACTTAGCAATAGTGAGGATTAAGAAATACTACCATAATATAAGCCGGATTAAGGTTAGTAATCCCATAGTACTTCTTCAACTTTATCTAGCTAAGATTAAGGCATGCTATAAAGAAGGGAGTCCCAGGCTGACTCCTTCGCTCTTTAAGGTAGTATAGGAGATAATCTATCGACGTAAGAGTATTGTGAAGTGCTCCGGCTGTCGTACCAACGCTCTGCATAAGGAGAGATACTTTATGGATTGGCTTAAGGAGATCTCTAAATTGGCAAAGCTCGTACTAGTCGTCTTTAGTAAGGAGGTTATCCTTGTGAATATTGGACTCCTCGTTGCTCTAGTAGAGCGTTAGGGCATCCTTAAGGTAGATGCTACAGTCGATCATCAGGTAGGTGCTGTTCTACTGGATGCCTCCGTTTGTGACGAGTCGTAATATCTTCTTGGCCTCATCGGCTATCTTAGCTTTACATTGCTTGCTCTCGAATAGGGCTACCTGCGAGTTGTTAGTCTTAATGTGAGTAACGAGATTATAGAGCTTCCCTATAGGACCTCGCTTTTATTAAGTATAGTGTTGTTCTTCGTCAGAGCCGTTCCTTAAGATGCTATCTAGTTCAGCGATTACCTGCTTAGAGTCATCTTATGGTTGTAAGAAGTCGATTTGCGAGTCGTCGATTGCAACGCTATTAACTCCGAATAGGATAGCAGTGCATACTAGGTTATATATATAGCTAGCACAGCGGAGTCTTAAGGTTACTAGATTAAGGGTTACACGCTCTGATAGATGCTTTAGGGCCGTGTTATTGTTAGTAGCATTATCTGCTGCAAAGTACGCGATTTGGTTGCTGCTGATCTGGTAATCCTTTAGGATGTCGAATAGGTGGTCTGCAATGTTGGCGCTAGTATGACTGCCAAGAGTGTTGTACAAGGCAAGGACGACACTATAGAGCTTGTAGTCATCCCTAAGGTAGTGAACAATAACCCTAAGAAGGTCTAGGACGTCATTGTTAGCCTTCTATCCGTTAAAGGAGATAGTGACTTTGCCCTTAGCTATAGCGATAGAATGGATAATCGTCTGTTTGTGATTCTCAAAGTCGGCTATAATCCACGAACGTGTAGTATTCGGAGCCTGTAGTATTACTGCTGCCACGCGTAGGTTCTAAAAGCGTAGGAGCGCCTTCAGGTCGTCTGACGTCGATTAGCGAAGTGAAATATTGCTTTTGACGACTTAATAGCAGTAGGTAGATCTCTATCCTTCTTCATCGAATATCGAGTTATGTGCTTCTTGCTGTTCGCTCCAACTCTCAAAGAACGCTCTCTTTCGCTTCTTAGACTTATCTGGTAGTAGTTTACTACTAGATCTGTCGAATTAGTGAAGATCCCTGAGGTGATCGATCACCTTAGTCGTTGTTTTTCCGGTACAAATCATGTAGGTTGATAATAGTGGAGGAGGGCATTTATTATAGCAAGTCTTGCAGAGCTATTACTTTGTGACCTCCTGATTCTCGCTCTTATAGCCAATATACCAGCTGTGCTGCCATATCCATGATCTGAGTGCGTTTCTGGTGCCAGGGAGCGGTACGCAATTTGGGAGTCAGTCTCCTCGGATAAGAAAGCCTTGTGTGGTTCAGCGCAAGTCGTGCTTAGTAGGTAGGCCAGATAATTGATGTAGCTCTGTCAGATTCTCAGGTTCGCTAGTTAAAGCTGACTCTGTATGATCCTTAAAGGGCATCCTGTAGTGGTTGTTGTGTAATAAAAAATGAGAGTTGGTATTAGCTTGAAGCCAAGAGAGCGTGTTTCTCTAACGTCAGTGTACGGGATATCGGCCAGTACTAGATATCGGCCAAAATTCAGGGTCCACTTTTCTCTATTATTAATAACTCTCTAAATAATGCTGAAATTAGAGTTTCTGTTAGACTATTATAGATATATAGATACTAGCTCTTTATATATCTAATTTTTAGAAATCTTTAGAAGGCTTAGTACACTTAATTATCTATTTTACTTTTAGCTATTGATAAACCTTAACTTCTAGACTTTTATAATAAAAGAGCTAGAGAGCGGGATACATATAGGATTTATCTAAGATTTTATGCATATAATCTTCTAGATATAGAGTATCTTATAGTGTTTATTTAAAACTCTATTGTAGGTTAGGGCTATTATAAATCTACTAATAATGTCTGAAAAAGCCGACTTTGTAGCTAAATTCCTAGATCTACGTAGAGTATACTAAGAAATACGTAGGAAAAAAGCCTTAGGGTTAGGGTTAAGGTTACTTATAAGCTATATCATAGCTTAATTCTAAAAGAATAAAGTATAATAGAGTTATTATAAGGTAACACAAGTATAATATTATCTATATCTTAGCTCAAAATAGATAGAGATAGTATTCTTTACTCAATAAACCCTCTTTTACTAGTGAAGCTTGAATCTCTCTAAGTAATAGATAAAAGTAGATTACTTATAAATAGACCTTAACCTTTTTTATATATCTTAATATTATATATATAAAGAGCTGATATCTATATATCTATAATAATCTAATAGAAACTCTAATTTCAGCATTATTTAGAGAGTTATTAACAATAGAGAAAAGTGGACCCTGAATTTTGGCCGATATCTAGTACTGGCCGATATCCCGTACACTGACGTTATACCAGCTGAATTGCCTAACTGCGGAGGTCTCGGAGGTCTCGGAGTCACGTGTGTGCAGCGAGAACGCGCGCTGATTAGCTAGCGGTTGCTTCCGGAGTTCAAGGGTCAGGGTTGGGGTCATCATCTGAACTATTCACTTACACCTGCAACACCAAAAATCGACCTATACCACTGTTTCAAACAAACCAAACAAACTGGCCTCTCAGTTTGGATTTGTTTATAGAATCTACAGTTTGAGTTTGTTTGCCAAGCCTCAAACAAACGTTCAAACGTTTGTAGAAAAGTTTGTTTGTTGAATATCCTGTTCAGGAGTCGCTCTACCTCCGCTTCTTATCTTTAAGGCGAAATATACGAATACCGCGTGGATACTGGCCTCTACGCCCGAAAACTGGAAGTTCTCGATGTCGACTAGCAGGTGGATGTCCAATAATCACGCATACGAGTGGTTAACTACTTTATTCGAGCCCGAAACGCGCTGAAATGACGGAAAACGGAGGCTATTACTTCTTGACAGACACGGATCTCACCTTACAGCGAGGTTTATTGCCTTTTGCCTCGATAAGAGTATCGACCTCGTAGTACTACTGCTATATACTTCGCATATCTTATAACCTCTCAACATCAGCGTATTTAGCCCTTTAAAGCGGGCTTTATCAGCCGAAATCGAGAAACTCTTCTATTTAGATACCCGACGAATACCCTGGATCGAGTGGACAGAAGCCTATATAACGGCTAGGAATCGAGCCTTTATACCTTAGAGTATCGAATCGTCGTTCCGGGCCTTTAGTATCTACCTGCTTAGCCCGATTACTATCCTCTCAACTCTCCGAATGCCTATGCCTACCCTCTAGGTAACCCCGCTGCCTATCATAACTCCGAACGATCTAGACCGCTCCCTACTAGATAGTTCGCTGCTAGAGGGTACGGAGTTAAGGGAGGCGATGTCGCTAGTCAACTCGATCATTCGTTCTTCTACTCTCAAGACTCCCATAAAGCGATATATCGAGCGATTGGGAATAGCCTTCGAAAGGACGACCTCCAAGGTCGCTCTTTTACGGAAAGAGAACGCCGAGTTTAGGGGACTATTATAGGTATGTAAGGAATGTAAGAAGGGGAAGTGTATAGCAGTAAAAGGGAAGTTCGTCTTTAATACGAAGGAAATCCTCGAACTCGTCGAAGAAGCAGAAGCAGAGGCATCGAAGAGAAAGGCGAAAAAGAGACGAATGACGAGAGCTACGACTCCCGAAATCGAAAGCGAGGAAGAGGAAGATATCGAAGAGAATATAAGCGGAAGCGAAAGCGATTGTATTATTGTAGCTAGTAGTAGATCGAATCGAAAGTGATAAAGCGAATTTTGTGTTCCGCTTCTCGGTCTGTTCCGCTTCTAGGACAATGACGTTACAGAGACTGAAAGCTGCTGCTTCCCTTACGCAGCAGGCACGCTGCGTATATGAGGAAACGTATAATGTGGGGCAGTTAGCTATAGCTCAGCTGACCGCTCCGCTGTACGCAGAGATAGCTACTCTGCCATTCCTTGTATGGTTGACCATTACAAATGCTATCAAGCCTGTCTAGCAGGGCTAGGTTTAAGCATTTGATTACATCACTAAGAGTGTTCTTATTAGCGCGTACCTGCCTATAAACTGCCTAGAGGGAATGAGTAGCCTTGTCTAATATGCATATTGACTTAATAGAGCGATTGCTCGCAATAGAAGGGTACACTGCCTAAATACCATCCTAGGCCTCTTTCTTACAGTTGTGCATACTCCTGCTAAGCTCTGCTAATTGGTAGAATTCTGGAAAGTCCTTAGGGAGGCTGTTTAGGACCTAGCTACTAGGATTATCATTCTTCTATACAGTATTGTAGTTGCAGTAGTTGTAGAAGTGCAAGGCAAGATCTACAATTTCGCTCGAAGCTGTATTAGCAAGTTCGAGTAGACTATACTATATAGCTCTATAGACTGCTAGCATTTGCTTGTTAAGGAAGGAAATGAGGTCTTCTAAAGTCACCTTCGTGCTCTTAGAACAGAAATTACAGAATTTGTTATAAGAGATATTGCCTATAGTAACAAGGGCATGCATACTATTAGCTGCTGTATTAGTAGCTTCTAGATTTGTAGGTCGCTATGTGATAGTGCACTGAGGAGGGTTTTAAGGAGTGTAAGGGATTTGCAATACCATAGTAGCTAAGGGAGGTAGCTGATAACTATAGAATCGGCCAAGTGAGAAAGGTAGAGGATATACTTTTTGTGTTATCAAGTCGAGTTGTAAGTGTGAGCAAAGGTAGGGGAGAGAAGGTGGTTATTGATACAGTTAGAAAAAAGAAGTCGTTAGTATAGGAGGGCAGCTAGTTAATATGTTTTCCTAAACATCCAAACAGTGTTAGCGCCTTTTTGTAGCAAATAGAACAAGTCAGCTTATAACCATTAATGCGCCTTTTTAAGACCTGTGATTAGCCTGTTAGTAAGTCTGTAAGCAATAGTTGCCTCCTTTAAAGTGAAGGAGTTCCTTTATCACAAGTGAAGGATTCAGAGGAAGTATCCCTTCTCTTCATATAACTTTGCTAAACTCATTCTTCACTACTATTAGCTGAGGTATCAAATACCTCTCCTAGTAACTATAGTGTTTGCAGTATGTGATGTTTCCTGTTCTTAGTGCTATTCCTACAAAGTAGAGGCTAAGCAATAGTAAGTAGTTTTGCACTAGGGCTTCTATAGAGGCTTCTTATTGAGTTGAGGAGTGCTAAGCACTTTAGAGTGAAGTGTGAAGCATGCGTCGTTAGTTTATTATAGGTTTATTATAGGCTGAGGAGTCTCTGATCAATATCGACTTACAGGTCGAGAAAGATTGTTATAACTGTTTCTTAGTCGAAGCAACTCTGCACTTGCTTATCTGTTCTGTTATCATTGCATTTAGTACAGTAAGGCAGCTCCTTATCCCCTGTTCTCTTCTGACTGCATTATATTCGTTTACTCCTGTCTTTGTCTGCTCTAGCTAGTCCTTACATCCGCTACATATACCAGTCTAGCGCCAATTGCCTATAACTGTGTACCTACCTCAAAAAAGGGATAAAAGGGAAAAAGAAAAAGAAAGAAGGAATGTCTAGGAAGCTAAAGATGTTCTTAAGTACTGCTATAGGCAGAAATAGCTATAGGTTAGTGCTTAAAAATGAATATTGATCTAAGGGCTGAAAAAGTTCTAATGCCAAGTAAGTCCTAAGAAAAATGCTAGGTAATCAAAATCGGAGGTTACTAGGAACCTATAGAGAGACATCTAATATGCTCCTATTGTCTATATCAATATTGCTATTCTCCCAGATTGTTAGAATGTCTGCTAAGTCAGAGTGAGGCTGAGGAATCTCGACTATAGGATGGCGACTATTATATATCTAATTTATGCAAATCAAAAGCAGACTTCTCTAATCAGTTGCTTGTTATTAAGCGTATTGATATAGCTGAGTTTCTTCTGCTACTCTATCTTCTTTAGTTCGTAAATGTAGAAGCTTTAACTGCTTTCCTACAAATGTGCTAGTCAGTTTGGTACTATTTAGTTCAGCTAATTGATAACTGCTAAATATCTGAACTATTATTAGTATACAGTATGAGCCAAGCTAGTAGGGATAAAGTTTTAAGGCTGAAGATTTGTTAACCTCTTAGTAAGAGTCCTAGAGCAATATAAGGTTGCCTACTTTAAACTCCTCTATCCGAATGCAATACGAGTTATTATAGGATTCCTTATTAGCCTCTCGCTCCCTATATACACAGAGTAGCACTTCCTCTAGGGCTTCGTCCTGCCTATCTAGTTAAGCATAGTGAGCAGCGAGAAGATCCTTAGTAGACCTCACAGCATTCTAAGCAATCGTCTGCCATAAACTAACATCGATCTCGATAGGAAGTATGTGCTCAGCTCTGTAGATAACCCAGATAGGAGTCATTCTAGTAGTCGACTTGATAATTGTTCGATTAGCCTATAATATTGCAAGTAAGGCATTAATCCACCTAGCTCCTATAGTAGCTATGTGCTTAGCCAGCCTATTTATAACAGGCTGATGTCCTTTCTCTATTATGCTATTTGCCTAAGGGTGATATACTGATGTCTAGGTATGCTTAATTCCATATCAAGCAAGAAGCTTATTAGTAAGTGCTTTGTTCTCTAGACTATTATCGCTTACTAAGTATAACAGCATTCTATGCCTATAGATGATATCCTCAAATATGAACTTTAAAACATTCTTTGAGTCATTCTTGCAAAGGGCTCTTCCTTTAATCTATCTAAATAGATCCTCCCTTCCTAGTATAAGGTATAAGTATCCTATATATAGCAGCATATAAACAATATCAATAGCCTACTTCTCTCCTATATAGGAGGAACAGATAGGGTAGAGAGCCTTATCTGACTGATTATGTGCTCGAGTCTAGCAGGCAAAGCAAGTATTAATATACTTTTTTATATCCTTAAATAAGCTAGTCTAGTAGAATCGATCAGCAATCCTTCAATAGGTACCTTCTCTCTCTTAATAGCTACTTTTATTATGCAGTTCACAAACAATATCTCTTCGTTTGTTTAAGTTATTAACTATATGCCTTAGAGGAGCATTCTTGTTCTGCCTTCTAAATAGATGCCTTCTCTACACGAGATGTTTTAGGGCTTCCTTCTTAAATATAACAAACTCCTTTATAGAGAGTTCTAGAGGCTGCTAAAGTTTAGTGAGCTAAAGAGCATATTACTAAGACTTCTCGCTATATTTAGGAAGGAGAACATTCTCTAGTATAGTAGCTATAGGGCTAATCTGCATACTACTAAGTTTATAGTCAATAAAAGCATCTAAGTCATCTTATTGTATATTAACTATATTATTGTCCCATAGTATGCGCGACAATACATTAGTAATAACATTCTGTTTTCTAGGTATATACCAAGCATCAAAATCCTAGAGTCTTATCTATATAAGCTAATAAGTTATTAAGGCTCTAGGCAAGATAGTTGTAGTTCTGTTAAGTTCGGCAACTAGCATATTTGTATCAGTTTCTATAGTGAATCGGATCCTATATAGCTATAGTCTGTATTTGTATAGCATATGCAGGAGGGAACAATACTTAAGCTTCACAATGTTGTACTTCTTCTCTATAGCAGTTTAGAGTCTACTCTCGTACCTATATAGATGCCTTTTTCCTTGTTAATTGAGTTACATCAAGATTCTACTAAACCTAGTTACAGAGGAATCTATAGTAAGGATCACTTTGCTAGCATCAGGAGAGTAATCTAGAGGTATTAATGCTAGTATAGATATTAGAGCATCCTTTAGTAATTATATTGCCTAAGCCTGCTCAACATCCTAGTAGTACTCTATATCCTTCTTAAGCAGGGTAAACAAAGGTGATACAATATTGCTAAAGTGCTCGATCCAGATCTGATAGTATATATAGGCTCTAAGGAATCCTTATAAAGTAGTGATATTCTTATAAGCTAGCTACTGTTAGATTGCTTTTATATATCTATCTATAGGTCTCTGCCTATCTTAGCCACAAATGTATTCTACTACTTTAAGGGTAGGAGTACAGAAGTGTGACTTTCCTCCAGATATAGTATAACTAGATCGCTCAATATCAGCTAGCACCTCATCAATCTATTACAGGTATTAAAGTATATACTTTCGTATGCCAAATAGTGCAAGTTTAGTAAGATTCCCTATCCGAAGTGAATACACAATAATGTCATCTACAAAAGGACTAGCCTTCTCTGCTAGGTATAAGTGTAGGATATGTATAATAGCTCGTATGAACTAAGCTACTGAATTTGTTACTCCTTATAGTAGAGTTGTTTGCTAAAGGAGTCTAAGGATAGTTTGGATAGCAGTTATATCCCTACTTACTAGATAGAGTATGATCTGATCGTATCTAGAGAGGAAGTTTAGTAAGGTGTATATAGGTTATCTAGCAATATGCTCCAAGAATTTATCTACATTAGGAGGGAGTATAGCATCTCTGATAGTAACAGCATTAATATTGGTAGCGAAGTTGATTAAATAGTGCTTCTTATCCTTCTTCTATATCAGAAACTAAGGATTGTAATAAGGCCTATAGCTTCGTTCTAGTATAGAAGCATCGATCTATTGCTAAAGCATAAATACTACTTCATTCTAAAGTCCCTTTAGTATAGGGAAACTTTTCGCCTGCTAGGCTTTATATTCTACTATACAGATGACTTATAGTAGTACTACCTATTTATTATAGCGACTGATCTCTATAAAATCCTATATAAGGGCCTTATCCCTATTATATATCATTTCTTTTAACATCTCCTTCTCTTAGGGCCAAATGTCTTTATCTATTACTATCTTCTCCTAATATGCTATAGTGATATAACAACCTTGTGGTTCTTACTAGTACCTCAGTTTGAACAAGTGGTCATAAGGGCTAGATGCTCTAATAGGATTAAGAGTGTAGCACTGTTCTGCTAGGAGGTCTTCCTTCTAATTCGGATTTCTGTTAGGCATGCTCCTATCTAGAAGCGCAGTATCTAAAGGCCTGATTTTGTCCGCCTTCTTTTTGTATAGTGTATTTAGCTCTATAGCTCCACTTTCTCACTATCAGTACGAAATGATATACAGGCTGTATTCATCTCGTCTCCTTAAGTGTCATCTAGTGCCTTCTCCTAGCGACATCTAGAAGACATGCACTAGGTCGACTAGCTCTATAGCACATAGTTTTAAGATCTGTTTGTTATTTTCTAAGTATTTTTGTGTTTTGGTAATAGCCTATATACAAATGCGCTTATAAGGGAAATTTGAACAATGTCGACCTATGGGTCAGGAAAGATTACTTGGAGTTTCTCTAGCATTAGTTGGTAAGGGAAAGGAAGCATAATAGCACTTATCAAGACATATATTGGCACTGCAAGGAAATTCCGCATCAGTATGCATAGTATTGTTATCATTTAGCGATAGCATTTAGTTAGGTATAGTACCAGTTACTACACCATCTTGCCTTCCCTCTAGCTATCATCTTCTCTAAGCTCCTTCTTATACCTGTTAATAGACCTTATCTTGCAAGTACGCATACTATCCTCTATTATTATCAGAATAGTAATGCAGCCAGATAGAGTCTGAGAGGTTGCTATAGAAGACTATAGCGCGAAGGGTTCTCTAAGGATTACTTCACTTATATAGTCCTTAGTGATAAGGAAGGACATCTAGAAAGAGGTCTCTATCTCTCTAATAAACATACGAGTCTCTGCCATTCTTATAAAGGAGTCACTAGTTCTATTTACTAAGATCAATTTGTCGCCCTTTATTATAGGAGGCAGCGAATTGATTAGCAGTCTAGTGCGCAATGCAAAGCTCTCCTTCATAATATTGATTTTAGCCCTAGAGTTGATTAGTGCCTATACTACTTCTCTCCTAACCTATATAGAGACACGAGGACACTTCGCTTAGTACATCTTTACATTCCTAAGGCGCTCGTCAAGTTGCTTTGTTATTAGTAGGGCTATAGACATTCTATTAGTAGCAGAAAATCTTTCTTGACCTATAGGTCGAGAAAGACTTTCGATAGTAAGGCACTTATCTAGAATGCTACTATCGCTTCTTATAGTATCCTAACTGTTCACTAAGACATTCCCCTATCCTAGAGCTTTTAGTACCTCTACTGTCTCTTAACGAAGGAGCTGTATAAACAATTTGTGAACTCTAGGCATTAAGTTGATAGCATCTCGTATAGGGATGCTAACAGGTATATTCAAGATATAGTTTATTACCTGAATCTCTATAGGAGCAACATCCTCTTTGCTAAGTATGTTGCCTAGTCGCTAGTCTCAAGGAGCCTGTCTTATATTATTAGGCTTTATAGGCAGAATACCTGTTAGGTGATCCTTATCGACATCTATAGAGTCCTATGTTCTCCTTACATCCTAGGGTGGGAGAGTCCAGCCTTACATTTATGAGTCTTATACTTTAGGAATATACTACCTAGATCGATCTATACAGATAGTTAGAATACGATCGTGTTAAAGTAGTTTAGTAATCTTACCGTTTCCCCTATTAGTTTATAGCATATAGATAGCTTTAATGCGAGTACTATAATATACTTCTTAATCAGAATCATCTTCACTATTAGAAGGATGTGACAGAGTAATAGCTCTGCCTGATAGCCCTGCAGTCGATTATATAGTAGCATCTACCTAATCTACACTTAAGCTAAGGATATTATGCAAAGCATCATATCTATTAGTCGGAGGCAATCTAGGCACCTCTTAGCTAGGATTGGCTACAGTTCTAAATACAATGTAGTTGTTCTAGCTAAAATAGATGTATCCTTGCTATACTAGCTTATCGACCTGCTAGTAGCGCGTCACTATATAACTAGTCTTGCTATAGCGATAGCATTTAAGAGGTAGCTACTATTCTGCGCTCCGGCTGGTATACTACTGTTAAGGCGGAGTCTATATAGCATTATTCGCCTGAAATGCCACCCTTTACATTCTTTAGAGGTATCTATTATAATTAGCAATTGGTAGATTTAGCTTTGGCTCTAAACAAAGGCATTGCATTAGTATATCCCCTCTTTAAATTGAGGTGAGATATATAAGGTCAGGAGACTTAAACATCTTAAGGATCTCTATCTTCGTCAGCTTTATCTCTTTAAACTTCTTAACCATCTTATCGAGAGAGAGAGACTGCTGCTCTTACACTCCTCTCTATAAGTTAGGATATAGAGGTTCCTAGTACTTTAGTAAGAAAGGCAGTATAGATGCTATCTTTTCTATAGGAAGGGCAATATATTAGGAGTTACGCTATCGATTTATAGCCCTTGAGACTGCTCTATTAATATCCTCTATCTTAATAATATAGCATAAGGTAGCAGCTTAAGCAATACTATCTATAAAGCTTATTACTTGTTTAAAGTTGACTAGCTCTATATGCATAGCCTAAATATGAAGCAAGCTAATTACCTTCTCTATGATCTTCCTTAAGAGACTACATAGATATAGCATTATCTTTTAGCTAGTAGAGAGTATGTTTCTAGCTTCTTTAATATAGGAGGCAATAATCTAGAACTGCCTACTATATAATAGGAGGTCATCTTTATAAGGACGTTCCTTTACTTATAATACGAACTGCTTTAGAGCGCCTTTAGTTGTTAATATTCGCTTATTATCAACAGCTGCATACTTTGTTCGGAGCAGGCCCTAAAGAGTGCCAAGGCTACTATTCGCTTAAGTAACAATTTAGCGAACCTTAGGTCCTATATCTTTAGTATAGTAGTCTTCGAGGAGGTTATATGCTCTCTTATCAGATACTTAGTATCTTTTGTAAAGCTGTGTATATTCTCGAAGGAAAGTCGACAAGTTATAGCTATCGAAGGTTAGAGACTTAAGAGACCTTAGAGCAGGAAGTAGCTGAATTGCTATAAAGCTCTATAAGTAAGATGTCGAAGGAGTTCTCTCTCTATATTATTAGGAAGGCTATGACTTAGTTATTTGGGCTTGCTAAGTCGGATCGAGAGGGATCCTACTAGGTGTAATACCTTCTATAGCCTATAGTATAAATCCAGATAGAGCAGAAGGAAGAAAGTCCTAATCCGCTATAATTATAGACAGTCCTCTTCCTCTTACCTATAGTATAATAAAAAGACAAGAATAACAAACAGAAAGAAAGGTGGACTTAGTCTTAGGCACACGCCTTCTCTGAATCCTTAGGAATCGCACTATATCTTGCTGATGTTTGTATAGGCTATTCCTATATGCTGGTTTTTATGAATGTTTTTATTAGCTCCTCTATCTCTTTCTTCCTTGTTTTCGTAATATGGATTGCTACGCTACTATTATATGCCTATCTCGGAGGCATTTTCTTCTAGTAGCTAACTGCTAAAATAGGTAAGTCACACTAATTAAGATTGTGACTGCTGGGATCTATATAGCTATCACTTGCATAGTCTGAAACAGGGCGTAAATCTGGATTGTTATTTAAATTCTATTTCGAGCTGCTATTAGTGGTTCCTAGTACTGAGGCTCTTGTTGCCTTTTCCTATAGTAACTCATGTTAGTCAGAGCTCCTTTAAGTTTTGTAGGGTTCTAAAAGCTCCTACTGTTAGGGTCAAAGGGATGCCCCCTCTCCTGGCCTTGTCCCTTGCTATACTGTATCTGTGGTTGATGTCGTTCTGCTTATTCTATTTTGTATTGTTTAAGTCGTATTGTTCTAGAAGGCAAGGTCAGTCTATAGAAGCGGCACCAAATATGTGGCTGTATAGGTCGAGAAGTCAATATAAAGCCTAAAGTTTATACAGCTATGAAAAACAATCTTGACCTATAGGTCGAGAAAGATTCAAGGCAGTATACTGAACTTTAGAACAACCACAATAGTACCAGAGTTACAATAGTTAAGTAGGAGAGCAGACTGTGTTTTTTGATGACCTCTGATTGTCATTATTGCTATACGCAAAAGCGTGTAACTCCGATTTTATCTCTGAAGAACAAAACTCATCTCTGTGTCTAAAAAAACAAGGGTGTCGCTGGTCTTCGCCCTTTAGGCAGCTGTCAGCTAATATAGCCGTCTCCCACCCTTCGCTTTGAACCCTATCACATGTTAACCACGCGACTGCAGAACGCTCCTACAAGAACCCAGAGCCTTACGCTTAAGACCTGTACCAAATCCCATCCTGATGTCGTACTCCACGACAGTAGAAGTGAATGAATAAGATCAAGGCTAGATATGATAAGAAGGTAAGCTGAGGCTTCAGCTTACTCCTGATTTCGCACTTTGCAATTGATATATAGCTCAAAGAGCTATATCCTGTCAATAGGACTAATATCAAGATTGGCCTTCAGTCTATAGTTAGCTCTGTATTCAAATTGTCATACTCTCATATCTACTCTCTGCATAATCTGCCTTATGCTCATAATATTATATAGCTCCTATCTTAGATATGGAAGCCTCTAATCCGCCTCAACCTCCAAGCTATCTAGGCTCTCTTGGAGAATTTATACAATATGTTACTCAAAGCTTAAAAACTTGATACAACTATATCAATCTAGCTAATTCCCAATTAAACTAATCTACTTCTGATATTATTGACTTTTGTACTCAAGTTTCGAATAAAAATACCTAATTGCAAAGCAAAGGAGAGGAAATCCAGAAGCTTACTCTCCAGCTTGAATTCTATCAGAATGACTATAACTACTTATAACAAAAACTTATTGACTCCAAGAAGGAAAAGGACCTAGTAGTTGCTCAAGCTAAAGCTACTACTACTCCAAATATACACTTCTCTTCAAATATGCCTACTCTGACTTCTACTGAAGCACTACCAGCTGCTCTATTACTAATGCCTTTATCTACTCCTTATAAGCCTTCTGAAAGTAGCAGAATCAGTAAATAAATCCCTAATCCTAAAAAGTTTGATAGCAATCAGAATAACCTCTTCTGATTTATAGACCAAATCTCTGCTAAACTTACAATCAATTGAGACTGCTGCCTAAGTACTTGCAGATATAAGGTATATATTGTTAATTGTCTTTTTGGACTAGCTTACTAACAAATCCAACCTTATATTTGCTTTAGAATCCTATAACTATCTGATTATAAATAGGTCTTAGAAATCCTTAAAAAAGCTTTTAGCAATCTGAATTGCTTAAGCTATGCTATACAAAAGCTCTAAGAAATCAAGCAAGCAAACTACAAGTTTAATACCTTCTATACTAAATTTCAATATCTTGCTCTTAATTCTGAGCTTAATAAGATGTCTTTAGTTCCAATCCTCAAAAGGGCTATCTCTCAAGAACTTAAGCAACTTCTTGTTATCTCACACTCTGATAGGAACAATATCTACTTACTTGCAAATAATCTTCAGAACTTAAATACTTGTAACTGCTACTTGTTTGGTGATCTCTCAAACTACTTCCCTATGCCTCATACAGAGAAAACAATCCTACCTCTAAAAACACACTCTAACTAAGTACCAATCTATGCTAGAGCTATGCATCAAGAAACTTGAGGGGATCCTATGGATACTAGCAATGCCCAGCTGAGAACTAATAAGAAGCAAGGCGCCTGCTACCTTTGCTATTAGACTAGTCATCTTGCTAGAGACTATTTGCTTCTAAACCTGCAGAATTAGTATAGCTACTGATATAATAGCAATAATAGCCAGAAGCATTACACTCAGGCTATGAAACCCTATTCCTCTTTGCTTCTGCAGTCCTCAAGAAACTGCTATGCTGCCTCCATACCTGTAATTGATAGAATTCCAATGCCTGCTTATGCTCCTTCTACAACCTTCTAATTGGAAAATGGAATAGGCCTGAACTAAGTTGCCTTCAGGCTATGAACCATAATGCACCTGCTCAAATAACTAATTTGCAACTGACCTCTTGATCTAACACTTCTCTTGCAAAGCCAGTTCGCATCTCGAACTTAGCAATTCATAGAATGCCTATTGAAAAGGAATTTACTCAAACCTCTGCACCTATTATTGAAGTTTCAATAATTCAAGGCCAGAATCAGAAGAATACCTGCACTCTTGTAGACTCTGATTGCAAGGGCTACGCTTTCATTGATCAGAATTATATAGAGCAAGCTGGCCTCTCACTTATTCCTGTTGACTGCCTATTCCCATTATATAGCTATAATGGCAAAGACAAGTATGCCTAAACTATATACTACTATGTCTGCTGCAGGCTAAAGAGTGGGACTTACATGGATAAGAATGCAATCCTATATATCACTCTATTACTGCATTATCCGATTATCCTAAGCCATCTATGGCTGAAGAAACACAACTCAATGCTGAATTGGACTGATAACATCTGAGAATTCAATAATCCATATTGCATGAAGAATTGCAATCAGATACTGATACCTGCCTAACTTCAAGGATTCCATAATATCCCAAAGAAGTATATCCTAGATTTGAACTATTGAGATATAGCTATTATAAGCCTATATGCATATTATGCATATGCTAGATAAGGATATCAGATCTCAATAGCCACTCTTAAAGATATTGACAAAGCCCTAAAGCAAGAAGGAGATGAGATTGCTATCTAGCTGCCTATAGAACTATAAGACTTTGTAGATATCTTTTCACTAAAGAAGGCTAATAAGCTGCTACTGCATTGAAGCTATAACCATAAGATCAAGCTTACATCTGATAAGAAATTACTATTTAGAAGGATATATTCAATATCTCAAGAAGAGCTATAGATACTTTATACTTAGCTTGATGAGAATCTAGCGAAAGGCTTTATCTGACTAAATTCATTACATATTACCTCTCTAGTCCTTTTTGTTAAGAAATCAGATGAAAGCCTCCAATTCTGCATAGATTATTGTACCTTGAATGATATTTCAGCAAAAGATAGATATCCACTACTACTGATTAAGGAAATATTGAACAACCTCAAAGGAATAAAGTACTTCACAAAGATCAATATCATTTCAGCATTTAATAATATCTGAATGAAAGAAGGCCATGAACATTTGACAGCCTTCCTTACTTGATTCAGCCTCTTCGAGTTGCTAGTGATGCTATTTAGGCTAATCAGTGCTCCTGCTATATTCCAGAGGTTTATAAATGACTCGCTCTGTAAATACCTCAACCAGTTCTATTCTGTATACCTCAATAATATCCTGATCTATAGCAGAATCAAAGAAGAATATACTGCTTATATCCAAAAAGTACTTAAATGACTCTGATCTGCAGGCCTTTTTACTAAGCTTTCGGAATGTGAATTCTTTGTTACTGAAATAAAGTTCCTTGGCTTGATTATAGGCTGAAATAGATTCAAAATAGATTCTGAAAAAGTCAAGACTATCCTTGAATAGAAAACTCCAAGATCTGCTACTGACATCCTCTGTCACGGGCGTGAGGCAGATCGTGCGGGAAGTAGGTATGGGAGCGTAACAGATCGGATACAGAGCTAACTATGAACTAGAGGCCAACCTTGACGTTAGTCCTATCGACAGGATGTAGCTTAAGGAGCTACGTGTCAGTTGCAAAGTGCAAAGTCAGGAGTAAGCCGAAGCCTCAGCTTACCTTCTTGTCATATCAATTCCGGATGCCTGAGGCAGAGTCACCCTAGTAGTGACTCTATCACGTGATCTTAGCTAGACTTCTGTATATGCTATAGCTTGCCTATGACACTACTCCTCTCTTAAGGGTCGATCTCCTAAGAGATAAACAAGCGAGGCTATTATTAGACAAATAGTAGGAGCAGCTTCTTACTATAATAATAGTGGAAGTTATGAACTAACTTAGGGACATCTTTAAAGATTGTTTAGGCAGACTTAAGAGTTAGGTCGTCGTATCTAGTCTAATAGACAAGGTACTAGAAGCCTCATCCTCTATAGCAGCAGTCGAGGACTTTAGCGACTTCATATTTAGGTGTATTTTCAACAAGGACAGGCAGAGGCAGTTCGAGGACTTGTCCAGGCAATAAGTCGTTTATAGTAGGGTATAGTTAGTTAACATTAAATACATTATGTATTGTGAGATAGTTAAGTAGGTCAAGTCGATATATATATAGGCCTAGAACTTTAGTAATTGGGAATAGGCCTAAGTTCTTCTAGTCGAGCTTCTTCTTTAGACACAGTATTTTCAGATTCTTAGCATTTAGCTATACGAGTTAGCCTTTGTTGAAGCATAGAGCAGTTGAGTAGGAATAGTTAGTAGAGTCCTTATAATAAGCTTGTATAAGGAGAGTCTGTTCGCTAAGGAACTCGAGAATTATAGACATATAGTTAATAAATGTATCAGCTTGTTAGGCAGCTAGTATATTAGAGGCTTTAATCGGTTCGATACTAAGGCGAGGATAGTAACTATAGTTTGCAAAGAAGGGGGTCATTCTAGTAGCCTCAGATTTTATTAAGTTTGTAGATGTTACGGGAGAGCGACGCATACGCAGAGACTCAATGTAGTATTCAACAAGTTCGATACAGGAGTAAGAGGGTTCTAAGGCGGAAGCCGATGAAAGGACAGCAGCTTCCAATTCGGAGCACAGGCCACGCCTGCGCTGTACTCGCTAAGGGCTCGCCCTTCACATTACCCCCCCTCCTCCCCGTTCCCTATCCGTAGGGCTTCACGCGTTTCTCCTCGGACACCACTCGTTACTACATTATCTGCAGTTTTCGTGACATAGCAGAAGTGAAGTGAAGTCGAATGTCATTATGTGATATCTTCTCTCTCACTCGAATGAACAACTCTTCTCGCAGATTCCGAGCATAATGCATCGGATTTAGCAAAGTCATCGATGTATTCTTTCTTTTTATGTTCACGTAAACCTTCACTCGACATGGTTTGTCAGCTAGTGAATCGAAAGTGAATGTCCTTATTGCGGATTCCGCTTGAAAACCAGTATGTCCTGTGTGGTTTCTAATAGAAGCCGCATCTTTCGTTCTTTAGAAGCCTCACTTCCTCGTCACCTCTCGTTCTTACTGAACGCAGTGCACTGTCGCCTGCGGACAGGAGCTCCCTGCCACTGTAACATAAGTATTTGCTTCCGCCCCCTTTTCTCCTTTTCTTCTACTACATAAATCGATCATCATGGTAAGTCGCACCCCACCCTATTCCCCTAGCACTCCTCTGGAAAACCGACAGACTCCTTCGAAAAGCTAACAGGTTCTGTGGAGAACTAACTAAGTCCTAAAGCAGGACTACATCCTCTGCATCTACTGCGCTTCCTGCAGCTAAGACTGCGAAAATAATTATAATGAGGTAACGTCATCGTAGGTGAAGTCGGTCAGTAGGTGAAGTCGGTCACTCCTGCGCACTAGTTTCGCGTTATAATCGAATTTTTACGCGACGCTCTTTCTTTTTTCTTTACTATGCCTACCTATTCTGAAGAAGACCTTACGATCGCCTTAGCGGCCTACCGTAACAGCGGATATACCTCGATTCGGAAGTGCGCTTACGCGTTTAATATTCCACGTACGACTCTAACTAACCGGCTTTCGACTCGAACTTCTCGCTCTAAATCGCGCGAATCGCAAAAGATACTCTCAACCCCCGAAGAGAAGACTCTTTTAAAGGCTATTACTCGACTCTCAAAGTCGGGTTACCCGATTACTCTCTCATTAACGCGGGAGCTCGCTAAAGAAATCAACCTTTCCCGCTTCCGCTTAAGCTCGATTCTGACTTCTTACCCTCCTATAAGCATACAGTAGATTGATAGGTTCCGAAAACGATACCCTGAGCTAAAGACAGTCTATTCTCGATCCTTAGACACGAGCCACTTCGAAGGAGTTACTTATCCGATTATAAATGCCTACTTCGACGCCCTTACCGACCTTTTCCTCAAGAATTCCTACTCCTCCGACGCGATTTATAACGTCGACGAGACCGGCTTCGCCCTAGGTACTACTTTACCTTCTAAAGTACTTATAAGAGGAAGAGATACTAGGGCGTTTAAGAAGATAAGCGGAAGACAAGAGTGGATAATAGCGATCGAGTGTATCGGGGCCTCAGGAGTAGCCCTACCTCTGCTTCTTATTTTTAAGGCGAAATACACGAATACTGCATGGATACCAGCTTCTATGCCTGAAAATTGGAAGTTCTCGACATCTACTAGTGGATGGACTTCTAATAATCACGCGTACAAGTGGTTAACTACCTTATTCGAGCCCGAAATGCGCCAAAAAGATAGAAAACGGAGGCTATTACTTCTAGACGGACACGGATCTCACCTTACAGCGAGGTTTATAGCCTTTTGCCTCGATAAGAATATCGACCTCGTAGTACTACCTCCGCATACTTCGCATATCTTACAACCCCTCGACATCAGCGTTTTTAGCCCTCTAAAGCAGGCTTTATCGGCCGAAATCGGGAAACTCTTCCGCTTAGATACTCGACGAATACCCCGAATTGAGTGGACAGAAGCCTATATAACGGCTAGAGATCAAGCCTTTAGACCTCGGAGTATCGAATCGTTGTTTCGGGCGTCCGGTATCTATCCTCTCAACTCTCCGAATGCCTACGCCTACCCCTAGGGTAACCCCACTGCCTATTACGACTCCGCACAATCTAGACTGCTCTTTACTAGATAGTTCGCCGCCAGAGGGTACAGAGCTACAGGAGGCGACTTCGCTAGTTAATTCGATCGTTCGTTCTTCTATTATCGAGACTCCTATAAAGCAGTATATCGAGCGATCGGGAGTAGCTTTCGAAAGAATAACTTCGGAGAATGCTCTTTTACGGAAAGAGCTTACTAAAGCTAAGGAGCTATTACAAGTACGTAAAGAACGTAAGAAAGGGAAGCGCGTAGCGATTAAAGGGAAGTTCATCTTTAATACGAAGGAAATCCTCGAAGTCATTAAGGAAGCGGAGGTAGAGGCGTCGAAGGGAAAGTCGAAAAGGAGACGAATGACTCAGGCTACAACTCCTATAATCGAGGACAAGGAAGAAGAATATATAGAGGAGAGTATATACGAGAGTGAGAGTGATTGTATTATCGTAGCTAGTAGTAGATCAAATCCGAGAAGGAAAGGTTGAAATTCTGACCGACTTCACCTACTGACCGACTTCACCTACGATGACGTTAAGTTGCGGTTCCCGAGCTCTTTTCAGCGGAAAACTAACGTTTCTAGCCAGCTTCCTAGAAGGACCCTACTAAAACTGCTCCTAAGAAGAGAGCCTGTCTCGCTTGTGCTGAGGCCAAGACCACCTGTGTCGAACTGTGGGTTATTTCACTTGGCCTCCGTCCAAAAACTACTACTAACTGTTGTTTTCAGTCCGGAGATAGCCCACATTGCCTATGCTGCTTAGACTCGTTCCACTGACGCCGGCTCGTGAGTAGTAGTCCCCGCGCCTTTATCATTAGAAGCCTAACTTCTCTTAGCACTAATGCCCTTGCCTTCCTTAAGAAGACCCTAAAGGCCTATAAGCAGCTCTAGCCCTTGGCTAAGGCTAGCATGCTGGCTAGGTAATATATCGTGCCTTCTATTTGTTCTCCCTCGCTAACTGTTAGAAAACAGTCACTTCCTTCCTGCCATTAATAACACTGTGGCTAATGCTCTTGTGACTAGTAACCAGAAGCGAGTTATTCTCGGATTCTATTGTATTTTCATTGCTAACCGTCCTTTTAGTTACAGAACTGCTAGTGCTTTGAGGATGGGGGATCGTCGCGCTAGAGGAGCTATCAAAAGCTCTAAGAAGTCTCGCTGTGTAGCTGCTAACCCTGATAAAGAAGATGAGGATAAGGGTCAGTTCGACTCTGCTGAGGAATAAGTGGCAGGCTCTATAGGATTTCCTGCAGGAAAAGCCAATTTTGATGAGAAATGCGATTATATAGTGGAATGATTTCTCACTTTAGTTTAACTCTTTCGGTATCTGTGCTAAATGTGGCAGGATCCGTATATAATCGTGCTGTGTTAAAGTTAATTAGTCCCTTTGTAGCTAGTAAGAGCAATCTTTCCCTCAGTTCTCCTCATGTCGTCTTTGCTCTTCCTTCATGCTCATTTTTACGACGAGATTCAATCTCGTCCTACAACATCCTAGCTAGGATCTGCGTCTTTTATCCTAATTCATTCTCTATTCTCGATAGTTGGGATTCCATTATTTTCTTTATAGGATCCCCTTTTTCTCTTCTCGTTCTACAGCTTTTTTTTTGCTGCCTCTCGTTCCTATATAGGACCTGCTATTTTCTTTGTGGATCCCTCCTTTTCCTCCTTCTTCGCTCCCCTCTGTCTCCTTTCTCTGCATTCTGCACTATTCTCGAAGGTGATCCTTCGATTTGAGCTAGGGACTGTTAGTAGCTATCTTCTCCTACCTAGATCTCAGGCCGTCGTGCTTGTAGGGGTCGCTATACTTTTCCTCGAAAGCGTCTATTGCAGTATTGTCCGAAAATTTATTTGTAGGTTCCTATATTAGTTCCTGGTATCTGGCCTATTTCATAAGGACTTCTCTTCGCTAGGTTCGTCCTCTTCTCTTTGTTCTTGCGCATAGGGTTTCTTTAACAAAGTATTCTTTATGCGACTCTACTAGCACTAGTTCTAGCTGTTTGTCATTAGATTCCTAGCTAGGTAGTGGGTCCTGGCTTGCTAGCCTTAGGAGATCCGAGTAGAAGATGGGATGAATATTCTTTAGTATACCCGACAAGCGAATAGATACTAGTGAAATAACCTCGGCGACTGTGTACTTTGCGTGCTTAGCATCTAAGCTCCTCTTTAGCCTAGTTATGTAGTAGTTACGCAAGTCCAGCCACACCTTATCTCCTTTCTAGTAGATCAGCGCTAGTGTATAGGTCTTATTTGCGCTTTCCTCTTGCTTTTGTGTAGCAGCTGCTATACTTGTTTAGCAAAGGTCGTTAATCTCCTTCAGTTTCTTAACAAAATTTGACGCCCTCTTAGTCGCAGTGAGAGTCGACAATTCTCTGGACTCTAGTTTTAGTACTATAGGAGATGTAGATTTGTAGCTATGAGTTGCGAAGAATGGGCTTATCCCGAGTCCTGCTTAGTATCTACTGTTAAGCGCGAGTTGTACTACAGGAAGCCATTCCGACCAATCGGATTGTTCTTAGTTAATATAATTGCGTAGGTAAGCTTAGACTTCCTAGTTCATATGCTCTAGGCCTCTGTCTGTTTGTGGGTGGTAAGCGGAACTTAGCCTCTGAGTTACTCCTAGAAGTCGGCAGAGCTCCTTCTAGAAGGTACTAGTCCAATTAGTTCCTTAGTCGCTTGTGATCGCTCTCGGTATTCTGTAGTGTTTGACCTAGCATTCTATGAACTTTCGCGCGCAATTCTCAGCTTTTATACTAGGCATCGCTTCTAGAACTACCCATTTGCTCAGTCTGTCTTTAATTACCTAAAGGTACCAGTTACCTTCGGAGTCCAGTAGATTAGTAATGAAGTCTATAGAGATTTCCTGGAAGAATCGATTAGGAACCAGGAGTGGGCGTAGGAGGCTGTGTTTATGTTCCCTCCAAAGCTTATTCCTTCTGCAATAGTCACAGTTCCTTAGGAATTAGCGGACATATCGGGATTAGAGAGGCTAGTAGAAGTCACATGCTAGTATCGAAGAGGTGGCATCTCGTCTAGAGTGACTGTAAACTGACGAATCATAGATGGACTATATAAGTTTTGTTCTTAATATGTCATTTTCGCGGATGCTAGATTCCGTGCTGTTGTACTCAGCATCCATTACTGCTAGAACTCCTAGCACCCATAATTTCCCTCTATAGCGGAGGTAGCCTCTGTCGTCAATTGCACAGTCTCCTGCTTGAACTTTCATCTTAATATCGCTTGGTAGACTACAGGCGCTGTCCTGTATCGCATGGTATATAGTATTATACATTGTGTCCTTTTCTGCTGTGACTTTCTAAAGGCTGTTGAGTCCGTAGTCCTAGAAGGGACCTCCAGCATCCTGCTCGTTCTGCGCAGATTCTAAGTCAAATTATGTAGTAAGGAGCTAGACTAACAAAGTGGCTACTTCTACCCCTTTCTTCCCTCTGGCCTCTAGCTAGTTTAGGGCGAAATCCGGGTTTAGGAACCTTCGAAATCGGGAGAGCTTGTCATCTTCTCCTAGCATGTCTTGTTCTTAGCGGGATAGGGCATCCAGTAGGATTGCTTTAGTCTCCAGGCAGTACACTAGAGAGAACTAGAACTTCGAGAGGACTTTATACTAATAGATCTGGCGCTCTGATAGTTGCTGTTTTACTATAAAATACTCGAGATTCTTGTGATCTGTCTAAATTGTGAAGGAACTGCATGCTTTAAGCTCAGGTTCCTAGAACTTTAGGTAGCAAATCACAGCTAGCATTTCCTTATTATGAATGTTGTAGTTGATTTCTGCTTTGTTCAGTTTCTAGCTGAAAAACCTAATAGGTTGATGGATTCCGTTCTTTTCTTGTATAAGTGCGCCTCCTAGTGCGACCCTGCTATAATTGGTCTCGAGGAATGTAGGTAATGCTAAATCCCAGTGAGAAAGCACTGGTGCCTAATAATACTAGTCTCGTAATGCTTTAAATGCTTTTTCTTCCTTCTCTCCTTAGGTGAATAGTACTCCTTTGCCAGTGAGCAACATCAATAGCGCAGCAATCTTCGAATAGTTTAAGATGAATACTTGGTAGTAGTTAGCGAATCCTAAGAAGCACTAAACCTCTTTCTGAGTCTTTAGGGCCTTCTAGTTTTAGACAGCCTCTACCTTCTCTTCGTCTAGACCTACGCCCTTTCCGTCGGTATAGATAATGAACCCTAGATACTTAATTCTCTTCTGAGCGAACTCGCTCTTCTTCAGGTTAAGGAAGAGGCCTCCGTCCTAAAGGGCCTAGAGTATAGTGCATACCTTACAGAAATAGTCTTCTCTAGTTCCGTCCGAATAGATAATAACGTTATCTATATACGCAGAGGCAAAGTTGTTGAGGTATTTCTGTAATAAAGTGTTGATATAGCATTAGAATGTGGCTAGAGCCCCTAAGAGACCGAATGGACAAACCAGCCATTCGAAAGAGCTGAATCTCGTACGGAATGCTGTCTTGTTTTCGTAGCCTACAGCCATTCTGATTTTGTTGAAAGTGGCGACTACATCAATCTTCGTTAAGTACTTAGCTCCTATTAGGTTTCTTAAGGTTTCCAGGATTAGTAGCAGGGGGTAGCAGTCCTGCTTGCTGATTGCGTTTAATACACAGTAATCACAGCAGAATTGTAGTCCTCCTCCAGGTTTCCGAACAAAAAGGACGAGTGCTACTGCCTCCGAGTTAGATAACTGGATATAACCTTTCCTAAGGAGGTTATCTAGCAATTTACGCAGGACCAACAGTTCCTCTTTTGACATCCCATATAGCAGGCCCTAGGGTAGAGTTGGCAGGGATCCATCTAGGAGTTCACAGAGGTTAATGCAGTGGTCGATACCAGGCTGGTGAGGTAGTAACTTGTCCGCTTCCTATTAATAAAATAGCAGTGCCACGTCGCGAACTTCTAGAGGGAGTTTATTCTGGAGTTCTTTAATAGAAGGGTACTCCTTCGTCTAGAGGGCCTTCTCGATGTCCGAGGCTATAGCTGTAGCTAGCATTGTTAAATCTCTATAGTCCTGTCGATCCTTATAGTTATGACCTTCTTTGATCCACTTCTATGCTCTTCTATAGTAGAATTATCGTTCTTCTAGCGCAGTTTATATCTTATTGTGCGCTTTCTATAGGTTTCCTAAGATAAGTGGGAAGGTAAGTCCTAGCACCATATACGCATAGACTTTCTGGCGGAATCTAGCGATTCTTATATAGAATGCGACTACTCCTTCGATCTTAGAGCTCTTTATGAACGAGGATGCTCCTTTGACTTCTCTTACTTTGCAACTCACGAAACAGAGTCCGAGATCTTTTATAAGGTTTCTGTTGATTGTAGTGTAACATTGACAGCCTTCATCGATCAGAGCAGAGATTCCTAGGTTATTTTGAAGGATTACATTGGTATATATCAGGTTTCTGTTCATTCTGCTCTGCACCTCACTTCAATCTTGTGTTAATAACTTCTTCCCTCTTAGCTCCTGTCTTCAAGCAGGAGCTACTCTTTTCTCGACTTAAAATGAGTGGGTTCCTCTATTTGATTGTCGTCTTTTAGTAGTGGTGCAATAGAGCTAACATAGATGCCTGTAGGTCGCACTGCTGCAGCATATAGGCATTCCTAAATGCGGTGTCTGTCGCCTCTGTAACAGAAGCAGAGCCTTCTCTCCTTACGCCTCTCGCACTTAGCAGAGTCGACCCATTTCGCCCTTTGCTTACTGGACGACGGCTTACAGTCTCTGCGGAGTCGTCAACAGTCTCCTGAGGCTTGCATAGGAGCCATAATAGTATCTCTATCTGCATCTATCCTAGCTACTACAGCAGGGCGATGCAAGTGCGCAGAGACTATTATAATAGGCCGGGTATCCTTGTTCTTCTCTTTCGACTATTGCTTATTAGCAGCCTTGAACTGATCTATAGTTTCGAGGTTAGTCATAATCCTCTCTACCTCCTTAGAGAAGGCGTAGTAATCTGTCGTTTTTACTATAGTAGCTATATAGACCCTCACTACATTAGAGAATATATTCTTTAGGTATCCGATCTTCGTAACGTTGTTCCAACTGTCTCTATCTGCGCTCAGTAGGAGTCTGTCGAATTCTAGCTAGTGTTCGTGCCAAGATTATCCTATTATGTGTCGCAAGTAGGTAAGCTGCTCTAGGGCCTTTACCTGTTTGTTAGAGTCTGCGAAAACTTCTTTAAGTTGTATGAAGAATGCTTTAGTTTCCTTCCCCTTTATGGAGTATCCTTTCTCCCAGAAATGACGCATGCAACCTTGCTCTCTTGCTAGAAGGGTGTTATAAATGGTGTCCTAGTAGTACTCTTTGGGGAGTGTTAGTTTCATCGCAGAGCGCACCTTAAATAAGCTCCTTGTTCTTGATAGGTAATTCCTAAAAGTCTCCGCACGACTATCCCAGGAGGGCAGCTTCTATTCTCTAGGGCCTGTTACTTCTTTAGCAGGTCGCAGGGCTGAGTTTATAGTCAGTGTCTTAATAAGAGTCTGCATAAGGGAGCTTATTGAGGTTTCTTCTATTCGGTTCGCAAGGGGAATTGTATATTGATGTGAGGATTCTGCGAGCTGGGCTATCTCTGCTTGATGCTGTACTTCCTCTTCTTGTCTCAGCTGCTCTGCTTGTTGACGAGCAGTTTCAGCTTGCTGAAGCGCAGCGAGCGTCGTAGCCATGTCGGCTTCTATACGTCCTTAGCGAGTATACATCTCTTGTAAGATATTCTGTAGGTCCTCATTCTCGTTGCCCGACTGTGACGATCCGGTGTCCAGGGTATAATCGCCGGACTGCAGTAGATTCATTAGATCGAACTTAATGTTACAAGAGAGCGACGCATACGCAGAGACTTAATGTAGTATTCAACAAGTTCGATACAGGAGTAAGAGGGTTCTAAGGCGGAAGCCGATGAAAGGACAGCGGCTTCCAATTCGGAGCACAGGCCACGCCTGCGCTGTATCCCCTAAGGGCTTGCCCTTCACAGTAGAGAATTCAGCATATAGGAGCTAGTCTGCCTAATCATCTTAAAGGTAGGACATATAGGCACAGATGTATTGTTCTAATACTACATTCATTCGTTTAGTTTAGCTATCGCTCTAAGGGCAGTGCGTAATAGTTAACTTTGTATTAAACTAAAGTCGGTTTAATAGGTGTTCGAAGAATGAGTTTATAAAACGAATATTGTAGTCGGATACTATAGAAGTCGGGATGCTATATAGGCAATAAATCTCTTAAACGAATAGTCGAGCTACTTCTTCGGCACTATTAGTTATTAAGCAGGGAATGTAGTATCTCATCTTTGTAAGTCGATCAACAACTATAAGGATTGTATTGAATCTATTCGACTTTAGTAAGTGTATAATAAAGTTAACAGATATATCTTGCTATAGGTGTTCGAGTATTGGTAGCAGTTATAATAGGCCTTAGTGTCTATTATGTCGTAGTTTCGTTCTTCCGCAAGTTTGGCAGTTTTAGATGTAATAGCGCATATCAGTATTCATTCCTTTCTAGTAGTAGCTTCGAGAGAGTAGTTCGAATGTCTTAGCTCTATCTAAATAGCTAGCAGATAGGTGATCGTGATGCTGTTACAGGATTCTGATCCTTAACTCATCAGAATCAGGAACATAAATCTTTTCGCAGTAATAGAGGATTCCTTCTTGAACTTAGTATTAAGAGAGCTATAAGAATAGGTGCCTGTTTTTGCCTTGCTCGACTGCATATAGGATAGATAGTACATTCTCGTCCTTTTGTGACTCTTGTTGTATCGCTTCTTCGATTAAGAGAAGCAGGTCAGGGCCCAGACTTAGTACATTTATAAAGTCTTGCTACTATAAAGCAGATTTTATTATTGTTTCTAAATTCCCTAGCTCTTGTGTATCTAACAGTATCAGTCTTGTCTGATTTGGCTTGTTAGATCTCGAGATCAGTTCTGCGAAGTGAACTTTCTTCTGAGTAGGCTCTAGAGTTGGTAGTAAGTCGAGATTCTCTCTCTTAAGCATTATATAGCTCTGGTGTTCTAGTCTTTTATCCCCTTCTTTAGGAAGATCCTCTAACCTCCTAGTTAGTGTATTAGGCTTCTCGCCTTGTTTTCCAGGTCGATATGTAATCTTGAAGTTAAAGCGTGAAAGGAATTCGGACTAATAGGCCTAGCAGCGATTTAACATCTTCGTAGATATGAAGTATTCTAAATTGTAGTGGTCGAATAGGATGAGGATTGGGTTCCTAGAGCCCTTAAGTTCTGAGTGCTATTCTTCGAAATATTGGATAATTATAAGCAGTTCCTTATCGTAAATCTCATAATTATACTTAATGGAGGAGTGTTTCTTTAAGAAAAAGGCAACAGGATAGAGGACATTCTCTTCGTTATACTGCAAGAGAACTCTAATAGAGACAAAGTCGGAAGCATCAATTTCAACAACTACTTGCTTAGTCTAGTCGAAAGGTCGGAGAGTTAAAGCAGAAGCAATAGTAGTCTTAAGCAACTAAAAGGCATCCTTATAGAATTAAGTCTAGTTAAATAGGGCATTCTTCTTTATAAGGTTAATAAGTAGCATAATGATTTTCGAGTAGTTATAGATAAACTGTTAGTAGAGATTATAGAAACTATTGAATTAGAGGACATTAGTAGCAGACCTTAGAGTCTCCTATTTGAGAATAGTCTTAACTTTCTCTAGATCTATCTTGAATCTATCTCAGCCTATAATTAGGCTAAGGAACTTCATTTCAGTTATAAAGAACTCGCATTTCGAAAGCTTAGCAAAGAGGCCTACAGATTAGAGTTATTTAAGTACGTTTCGGATATAGTTAATATATTCTTCTTTCATTCTACTATAGATCAGGATATCGTTAAGGTATGCTAAATAGAACTGGTTAAGGTATTTGTAGAGTGAGTTGTTTATAAACCTCTGAAATGTAGTAGGAGCACTAGTTAGTCTGAATGGCATAACTAGCGATTCGAAGAGGCTAAAGCAGGTAAGGAAGGCTGTAAGGTGTTTATACCCTTCCTTCATATAGATATTATTGAATGCTGAGATAATATCGATCTTCGTGAAGTACTTCATTCCTTCGAGGTTGTTTAGCATCTCCTTAATCAATAGGAGCAGGTATCTATCTTTTGCTAAGACATCATTTAGTGCGCAGTAATCTATACAAAGTTAGAAGCCTCTACCTGGTTTCTTAACGAAAAGGACTAGAGAAGTGATATATAACAAACTTAGTCGGATAAAGCTTTTCGCTAGATTCTTATTAAGCTAAGTATAGAGTGTCTGTAGCTCTTCTTAAGATATTGAATATATCCTTCTAAATAGTAATTTCTTAACAGATGTAAGCTTGATCTTATAGTTGTAGCTTTAATGCAGTAGTAGCTTATTAGCCTTCTTTAGTAAAAAGACATCTACAAAGTCTTATAGTTCTGTAGGCAGCTAGATAGCAATTTCATCTCTCTCTTGCTTTAGGGCTTTGTCAATATCTTTAAGAGTGGCTATTGAGATCTGGTATCCTTGTCTAGCATATGCATAACACGCGCGTAGGCTTATAGTAGCAATATCTCGATAGTTTAGGTCTAGAATATACTTCTTTAGGACATTGTAGAGTCCTTAGAGTCGGGTAGGTATCAGAGTCTGATTATAGTGCTTTATACAGTAGGGATTATTAAATTCCTAAACATTGTTAGCCCAATTTGGTATTGGGTTGTGCTTCTTGAGCCATAAATAGCCTATGAAAATCGGATAATGCAGTAGTAGAGTAATATATAGGACAGCATCCTTATCCATATGAGTCTCACTCTTTAGTTCGCAGCATATATAGTGTTAGATGATTTGGGAGTGCTTCTCTTCTCTATTATAGCTATACAGCAGGAATAGTCGGTTAATAGGGATTAGTAATAGGCCTGCTTACTTTACATAATCTTGGTCGATAAATGTATAGCCCTTATAATCAGAATCTATAAGAGTACAAGTATCCTTCTGGTTCTGGCTCTAGATTGTCGAAACTTCGATAATAGGTGTAGAGGTTTAAGTGAATTCCTTTTTAATAGGCATTCTATAAATTGCTAAGTTCGAAACACGAACTGGCTTAGCTAGAGAGGTATTAGGGCGAGTCATTAATTGAGCAGTTGTTCTAGTAGTAGGTGTATCAGTGTTCACTGCCTACTGATGTCTTAAGGCAGGCCTACTCCGTTTTCTGAGTGGAACATAGTAGAAGGAGTATAGGTAGGGGTCAGAGGTCTATCGATTACAGGCTGGAGGGTAGCATAGCAGTTTCTTAGGGACTGTAGAGGCAAAGGGGAATAGGGTTTTATAGCCTGAGTATAGTACTTCTAGCTATTATTGCTATTATAGCAGTAGCTGTGCTGATTTCGCAGATTCGGGAGCGAATAGTCTCTAGTGAGGTGACCAGTCTGGTGGCAAAGGTAGCAGGCGCCTTATTCCTTATTGGTCCTCAGCCGAGCATTACTAGTATCTATTAGATCTCCTCGAGTTTCCTGATGCGTAGCTTTAGTATAGGTCGGAGCTTGGTTCGAGTGTGTTTTCAGGGGTAAAGGTGTTCTCTTTATATAAGATGTAATAAAGGAGTTCGAGGGATTGCTAAATAAGTAGCAGTTGTAGGTATCTAAGTCCTAAAGGTGGTTTGCTAGCAAGTGGATGTTGTTCCTATTAGGGCGTGAAGTGACAAGGAGTTGCTTAAGCTCTTAGGAGATAGCTTTTTCGAGGATTAGGACTAAAGATATCTTATTAAGTCCAGAGTCGAGAGCGAGGTATTAGAATTCAGTATAAAAGGTGTTAAACTTGCAATTTGCTTATTTGATTTCTTAGAGTTTCTGTATAGTATAGCTTAAGCGATTCAGATTGCTAAAAGCTTTTTCGAGGATTTCTAAGATCTGTTCATAATTGAGTAGTTACAGGACTTTAAGGCGAATATAAGGATGAATTTGTTAGTAAGCTAGTCTAAAGAGGCAGTTAACAATGTATACCTTTCACTCGCAGGAACTTAAGAAGCAATCTCAGTTAATAGTGAGTTTAGCAGAGATTTGGTCTATGAATCGAGAGAGGTTGTTCTAGTCACCATCAAACTTTTTATTCAGGGATTCGTTCACTGATTCTACTATTTTCAAAAGGCTTGTAAGAAGTAGGCAAAGGCATTAGTAGTAGAGCAGCTAGTGGCGCTTCAGTAGAAGTAGGAGTAGGCATATTCGGGAAGAAGCATATATTTGGGATAGCAGTAGCTTTAGCTTGAGCGACTACTAAGTCCTTTTCCTTCTCGGAGTCGATAAGTTTCTGTTGTAAGTAATTATAATCATTCTAGCGGAATTCAAGCTAGAGAGTAAGGTTCTAGATTTCCTCTCCTTTACTTTGCAGTTAGGCATTCTTGTTCGAAACTTGGGTATAGAGGTCGATAATATCAGAGGTAGATTAGTTTAGTTAGGAATCGGCTAGACTAATATAGTCGTACCAAGTTTCTAGGCTCTGAGTAATATGTTATAGGAACTCTTCAAGAGAGCCTGGATAATTCAGAGGTTGAGGCGGGTCAGAGGCTTCTATACCTAAGGTAGGAGCTACGTAATGTTATAAGTGTGAGGCGGATTGTGTAGAGAGTAGGTATAAGAGCATGATGATTCGGATACAGAGCTAACTATAGACTAAAGGCCAACCTTGATATTGGTCCTATCGACAGGATGTAGCTTAAGGAGCTATGTATCAATTGCAAAGTGCGAAGTCAGGAGTAAGCCGAAGCCTCGGCTTACCTTCTTGTCATATCAATTCCGGATGTCTGAGGCAGGGTCACCCCGGCGGTGACCCTGTCACGTGATCTCAGCTGGACTTCTGTATGTGCCACGGCTTGCCCGTGACAAAAGCTGCCACTTCCCTTACATAGCAGGAATGCTATGCTTATAAGTAAAAGTACAAAGCGGGGTAGTCAGCTATTGATCAGCTGACTGCTCTGCTGTATGGAAAGATAATCACCCTCCAACTTGGGCGACTATTACAAAGCTATATATCAGTTGCAAAGTGCAAAGTCAGGAGTAAGCTGAAGCCTCAGCTTACCTTCTTGTCATATTAATTCCAGATGCCTGAGGCAGAGTCACCCCAGCAGTGACCCTGTCATGTGATCTCAGCTGGACTTCCGTATGTGCTACAGCTTGCCCGTGACAACTGCAAATCTATTTAGAGACTCGCCCTTAAAAGGGAAGAAGAGAAAGAATAAAGCAGTCACTCCTAGCTTCTCTTGCTCTATTAGAGCTATAGCTAGAAACAAGACTATTATTAAGGTCTTAGATAATAAGGAAGAGGATGTGTTTATAGAACCTATTCCCTAGCTAAGTGTCACAGGCAAGAAGTGTCACAGGCAAGAAGCTGAGAGCATCCGTCCATCCGTCCGAACATCCGATCTAGCTACATATGCGCGAGCAATGTAAGACAACCGGTCTTACATCCTAGTCTTTTGAGCTTCTTTACCTCAGCGGCTACGCAGCTGAATGCTCCCAGCTGTCGCCCCGTGACACTAAGCCTTAATAAGGCAAAGACCTCATCCCAGGATAAGGACGAGAAGAAGAAGCGCCTGCTTAAGTGTGTTAATACCCTACTTAAGCGCCTTAGAGAGGACCTTAATAGCATCATTAAGGAGGCTATAGAGTAAACAGGACGATAAACCTTGCAGTGTGAGGGGGTGTGTTAGATGACTCTCAGCCTAAAACCGGAGTTATACGGAGAGATCTCGGAAATGAGCGGGATCCAGAGGGAGAATTGAGGCATAAATACCCCCTAAATCTGCAGTACTGAGAAATTCAAGCGATTGTCAATAATCTATCACCCTGTGTCCCTTGCAATCCAACAGTAGCACACTGATTAAGTTGCGTTATAAACAACAACTCTAATTGTGTTACTCAAGTGAAGCATGAGGCTCCTTGTCAAATGGCTCTCGGCCCAAAAGCGGCATTACACGGAGAGATTTCGGGAATGAGCGGGATTCAGGGGAGAATGAGCCTTAAATACCCCCTAATTCTGCAGTACTGAGAAAATCAAGCAGTTGTCAAGTACCTTATCAGCCTGTGCCCCTTGTGATTTAACACTCCTATAAAAGATAGAAACTCTACTGTCTTATATACTAAGGAGATTCGTGAGTATATAACCTATGTAACAAGAGTAATGCTGTCGCCTCGTGTCGCCTGCATCGCTCGTCATTTCGTGACCTATAAGTGAGTGGCGCCTCTTGGCGTGTGGGGAAGTGTCGCTCGACAGACCAAGCCGTCTGTCACCCTGAGCGTCATTACATTTAGGTACTTGGCGCTAGGCGGAATAAATGAATTATCCAAGCGTAAGACATAGTGCAGGGCCGCCCTTCTAGTAAGGCGTCCTGTATCAAAGTGTTCTGTTAGCAAGGTTTCTCGCTGGTAAGGCGTCCTACTAGTAAAGCGCCCTACTAGCAAGGCATCCCACTAGCAAGGCGTCCTACTAGTAAGGCGTCCTACTAGCAAGACATCCTACTAGCAAGGCATCCCACTAGCAAGGCGTTCTACTAGTAAGGCGTTTTACTAGCAAGGCATCCCAAAGCTCTAGCTTACATAATCTTGAACCAGGTTCTGCTTGTTCCTTTGATTTTCTGTTCGCCCTGGGCGCCTGACCATTTCATACAGTGTAAGTAGGTAAGTCATAAGTCGCCTTGCTGTTCCTTTGCCCACATGAAGACTATACAGCTAGAACCACTCATGTTTGACGAGAACAGGCTCACGGGGTCAGCTCTCGATGGACTGTCAGTGAGAGCGATTCTCAAATAGGAATAGACACCACTAGGACCAGCATATGTCACTTGCGAAACAGTACAGTCGGAGGTTGAAGATTAACAGAGTTCGACCTGAATCTTTGCTAGTTTCATATAGGAGCGTCGGGTCAATACGCGGTTGATTCAGGTTGTAACCACATACTAGGGCGACAGATCTTGACACATATAAAAGACGACCTGCTGTCTATTGACTCAACTAAAGCAGACTTCAAGCCACCTTCTGCACCGGCCCTCCATAAGATCAAACTTATTCAATAAAAAACGAAACTCGGCATTATACAAGATGATCTTCACACAAGTTATTATCGCAGCTATCCTGCCCTTCCTGTATGATTTGGTGTTTAACTATCTTGGAACCGCATCAGTTAATGACTGCTTTCTAGTGTCACTGCGAATGTACATGGCAGCTGCCATTGTAGAACAAGTAACCAAGATTGCCAACGGGAAGCTTGCGGTACCTATACGGCACAGCAGCCTTTCTTTAACATGCCACGCGGCTTCGAAAGCAGTGTCTCTGCTCAGTACAAGGATGGGGTAAGTTTGAGCGTCGCATTATCCTCGCGTGTTTTCTAGCTAATCTTAGATTTTCGATAGGAATGCTATTCAATCTACAATAATGGGGCTGAATTCCTTGTGTTCGCGGGCCTCGGCGGGAATGAGTTCAAGGCGCAGTGCCTGAAAGCATGCGGTGTTGGGTCCAAGTGCTAAAAAAGTGCCAGAAGCACTTAGGATAGGCTTGTCACCAATCCACGCAGCAACCAGTAGCCATGAGAGGTCATGGACGCGCTGCTCTCAAGGTGTTTATCAAACAAGTCTGCGTTTGGGTTTGGGTTTTGGCCATGCTTTATCTAGGCTGAATAGCTTATAGCTAGTGGTGTTGTTGGATTGGATTAGATTCTATCCAAAAATGATTTGATTGATCGATTGATTCTGTCAGGCTATTCACAGTAACGTAATCCGCGGGGTGACGCGCGCCGCGGGGTAACGCGCGCTCTCCACCTGGACGTCCAACTTGTTCCTTCTGTACATCACCACACAACAACCATGGAGCGTACTAGAATGGCTTATTCGGAAGCTGATATGCAACAGGCCATTGATGAGTATAATTCAGGGCTTTATGCGTCGAAACAAGCTGCTGCTCGAGCAAATAATGTGCTGCTTGCTACCCTTCATTACCGACTTGCTAAACGAACTTCGCACGCTCAGTCGCATAAAATACAGCAGATCCTCTCAAATGCAGAGGAGAAGATACTTGTACAATAGGTCACTCGACTAACCAGCACAGGTTTCCCTGCTTTGCTAGCTTTGGTGATAGAAATGGCTGATGAAATCCGCCGAGGCCATCTCCAGCTCTCTCAGGCTATGTCATCTCCTGCACAATCAATTGGCGAGCACTAGATAGACTGCTTTAGAACTCACCACACTGAGTTGTCAAGCGTATAGACTCGTCAAATAGAGAGTATGCACTACTCAGCTATTAGTATCGATGTAGTGCAGATGTGGTTCGATGCTGTTACTGACCTCTGCCTAGCCCACCAGTATGACTCCAGCAGCATCTACAACATATACAAGTCCGGATTCGCTATAGGAACTAGCCAGTCCTCGAGAGTGCTAATTAATATTCGTGACAAGGTTAGTTAGAAAGTGGTATCTGGTAGGCAGGAGTGGGTGACTGCGATCGAGTGCGTGAGCACCACCAGGCGAGCTTTGCTGCTATTTATAATTTTTAAAGCAAAATACTTTAATACAGCCTAGATCTCTGCATAGGCGCCTCCAGAATGGCGTTTCTTGACCAATAAAAGCGGATAGACATCAGATAGCTATATTTATAAGTAGCTGACTACAGTTTTCGAGCTACAAACCCGCCTATCACAGGCTGGCTCTCAGCAACTGCTTGTGTTAGATGGGCACAGAAGCCATATGACTACAAACTTGATAGCATACTATATAGAGAACGAGATAGACTTGCTCGCTCTACTATCTTACTGCTCTCATGTTCTCTAGCCACTTGATGTGAGCATCTTTGCCCTATTGAAATGTGCCTTAGCTGTTGAGACAGATTCAGTTGCAAGGCTCGATCCTAGCTGTATTACACGCATCGAGTAGATATAGATATATATACGAGCAAGAGAGAAAGCTTTCACATCAAGTAACATCATCAGTGGGTAGAAAGCTATAGGTCTGCAACCACTCAGCCCAATAGAGGTCCTAAGCAAGCTGCCAGAAATGCCTAGTTGAGTAACAAGTACACCTTATACACCAACAAGAACACTAGACCTCGATACTACCCTACTCTGTAGCAGTCCATCAAATGGTACAGAGCTGCATTGCGCAAATATAATACTCCAGAACAAGCTAGCAAGGCCTAGTGAGCTTTCTTCAATAATGAGGCGATATATCGAGCGAATAACCTATGCGCTTGAGATGGCTTAAAGCGAGAATGTAACACTTCACAAGGAACTTAGGGCTTAAGAGGAGCTGCTGTATACTCGTCAAAATCGTTAGAAAGGGAAGCAGGTCGCACTCAAGAGCAAATTCGTGCTTAACGTCATTGTCCTAGAAGCGGAACAGACCGAGAAGCGGAACACAAAATTCGCTTTATCACTTTCGATTCGATCTACTACTAGCTACAATAATACAATCGCTTTCGCTTCTGCTTATATTCTCTTCGATATCTTCCTCTTCCTTACTTTCGATTTCGAGAGTCGTAGCTCTTATTGTTCGTCTCTTTTTCGCCTTTCTCTTCGATGCCTCTGCTTCTGCTTCTTCGACGAGTTCGAGGATTTCCTTCGTATTAAAGACGAACTTCCCTTTTACTACTATACGCTTCCCCTTCTTATGTTCCTTACGTACCTGTAATAGTTCTCTAAACTCGGCGTTCTCTTTCCGTAAAAGAGCGACCTTGGAGGTCGTCCTTTCGAAGGCTATTCCCAATCGCTCGATATATCGCTTTATGGGAGTCTTGAGAGTAGAAGAACGAATGATCGAGTTGACTAGCGACATCGCCTCCCTTAACTCCGTACCCTCTAGCAGCGAACTATCTAGTAGGGAGCGGTCTAGATCGTTCGGAGTTATGATAGGCAGCGGGGTTACCTAGAGGGTAGGCATAGGCATTCGGAGAGTTGAGAGGATAGTAATCGGGCTAAGCGAGTAGATACCAGAGGCCTGGAACGACGATTTGATACTCTGAGGTATAAAGGCTCGATTCCTAGCTATTATATAGGCTTCTATCCACTCGATCTAGGGTATTCGTTGAGTATCTAAATAGAAGAGTTTCTCGATTTCGGCTGATAAAGCCTGCTTTAAAGGGCTAAATACGCCAATGTTAAGAGGTTATAAGATATGCGAAGTATGCAGTAGTAGTACTATAAGGTCGATACTCTTATTGAGGCAAAAGGCGATAAACCTTGCTATAAGGTGAGATCCGTGTCTATCGAGAAGTAATAGCCTCTGTTTTCCGTCGTTTCGGCGCGTTTCGGGCTCGAATAAAGTAGTTAACTACTCATACACGTGATTATTGGATGTCTATCTGCTAGTCGATGTCGAGAACTTCTAGTTTTCGGGCATAGAGGCTAGTATCTATGCAGTATTCGTACATTTCGCCTTAAAGATAAGAAGCAGAGGTAGAGCGACTCCCGAAGCTCTAATACACTCGATCGCCATTATCTACTCTTACCTTCTACTTATTTTCTTAAACGCCTTAGTATCCCCTCCCCTTATAAGTACTTTCGAAGGTAAAGTAGTACTGAGGGCGAAGCCAGTCTCGTCGACATTAAAGATTGCGTTAGAAGGATAGGGATTTTCGAGGAAAAGGTCAGTAAGGGCGTCGAAGTAGGCATTTATGATCGGATAAGTAACTCCTTCGAAGCAGCTCGCATCTAGAGATCGAGAGTAGACCGCCTTTAACTCCAGATATCGTTTTCGGAACTTATCTAGCTACCTTTTACCTAAAGGAGGGTAAGACGTCGGAGTCGAGCTTAGGCAGAAGCAGGAAAGTCGGATTTCTTTAGCGAAGTCTCTAGTTAATAGAAGGGTAATAGGGCAGCCCCTATTTAATAGTCGAGTAATCGTCTTTAAAAGAATCCCCTCTTCAGTAGTTAAGAGTATCTTTTGCGATTTATGCGATTTAGAGCGAGAAGTTCGAGTAGAAAGGCGTTTCGATAGTGTCATAAGCAGGATATTAAACGCGTATGCGCACTTCCGTATCGAGGTATACTCGCTATTACGGTAGGCTGTAATAGCAGTGGTAAGGTCTTCTTCAGAATAGGTAGGCATATATTATAAGAAAGAGAGAGCGTCGCGTAAAATTGAGAAAATAACGCGAAACTAGCGCGCGGGTCTGTTCCGCTTCTAGGTCTGTTCCGCTTCTAGGACAATGACGTTAGCACAGATGAAGTGCTTAAGATTGTAAGAGAAGCAGAAGCGGATTCTGCAAGGAAAAAGCATTGTCAGCATCAGTGATTGCATTCAGCCAGCATTAGAGTATCGGATAATGAACTCAATACGCTCGAGAAAACATTCAGCGATTCGGATTCGAATTGTATTATAATTGCAACGAGTACAGTGGTGTGAAAGACGAGGAAGCCGATGGAGAGCATGCATTACCCTGCAGCGCACGTCACCCCGCAGATTACGTTAACTGTATGAGCTGTTCCTAAAGAGTGACCTTATATATACCCCATTTATACACCTGAAAATCATCTCAGAAAGTGTCCTATACCTTTAATTAGTCAGTAGCGCTTCCTGTTCAATCATGTCATTAATCAACTTTGTAGTCGACTGGTTTTTGTGGTTGATTGATGCTGATTGGCTGAAATTTGGTTGATAGTTGACTGAAGTAAATTTGTTCAACTACTGATTGACGAACTTAATTACAAAGGTTGGTTGATGGTTGATCGTAGTATAGGCGCCTTAGGCCTCCTCAACAAAGGTGTTTCTGCTCTTAACAACTAATGTTTGGCCTCTGAGGCATCTTTTGTGTGGTATCCTGACCAAATCCTTGCCTCCCTTGCTCTTTGAAGATTGCCTTATCTTATGTTTATAGTATAGCCAGTCCTGAGGTCCTCAGAGGTGTTTCAGCCTCTGAGGCACGCTCTTTACCAACTTTTCTAGTAGATCTTGCCTCCCTTGCTCTTTTGAGGGGTATGCCACCGGAGTAGTAATTGTAAGTAAACTGACGTCGGCTCGCTCGCTCGGAGTCGTGTTTGTGAGGTCGTGAGATTAGGTAACAGCGCTGCGTACGCTGAAGTGTATCTGAGAGACACGCGTCGGAGGAGAAGGAGAGGAATTTAAGAAATTCGAAGTCACATGACTCACAGTAATTATAAGACTGCGCGCGTATATTTACGGACACGACAGAATAATATGTCTAACGTACTTGATGGCTTACGGACGCACCCCGCTTTCCGACGCGGCGAATTTTGGTTGACGAACTCCAAAATTATTTTGGTATCGCTACTACAATACAATCACTTTCATATTCGCTTGAACCATTCTCAGATACTACTTCTTCGTTACTGTCAATTTTCACGCTGTCGATTGGCTTCTATAGCTGTCTGCGACTCTTCTTGTGACTGGTTTGCACTTCGGCTTCCTTTGCAATCTCAAGCACTTCTTGAGTGCTGAAGATGTACTTGTCCTTAAGCTTGATGCGCTTACCATTTTTACATTGCTGACAAACTCTTAAAAGTGCCTTGGCATCAGCCAGACATTTCTAGAGAATAATGTTGTCGCTGAGAGCTATTTCGCTAAGCATCAGTGCGCGCTCGTTGTAACATCTGGCTAGTGACAGCAATACTGTCTTTTTCCTCAACTCAGAGTGCAGCAGATTATTCGCTTGTCGCAATTCCGTGCTATCTGAGGGTGAGCTTCAGAGTAGTGATATGTCAAAGTCATTATCACAGCCTAGAGTGCGAGGTGTGAGACTTCTGTACCTTGGCTGCTAGATCTTGCTGAGCACTTCAATGGGGCTCAGAGGACTCAGACCTATAGCCTGCCAGCTACTCTTGATATTTATCCTCGTCATTGCTCTTTGACGTGCGCAGATGTACATTGCTGTCCACTCTACATGCTTGAGCTGGCCTGAATCGAGTCGAGATACAGTATCAGTTTCAGCTGCAAGCGCGCATTTCAGCAGAGAGAAGATACCAATATCTAGAGGCTGCAGAACATGAGAATAGTGTAGCAGCAGTATAAGAAGGTCAATAGCATTGTCCATGCAGATTGAGATGAATCTTGCAGTGATGTGGCTGCTGTGGCTAACGTCATTGTAGGGGAAGCGGGTCGGTAGGGGAAGCGGGTCGGTAGGGGAAGCGGGTCGGTAGGGGAAGCGGGTCGCAATTTTAGCTTCTTTACTTAGATTTCGATCAACTACTCGCTACGATAATACAATCACTCTCGCTCTCATATATATTCTCATCGATACCTTCCTCTTCCTTGTCCTCGATTTCAGGAGTCGTAGCCCTCGTCGTTTGTTTCTTTTTCGACTTTCTCTTCGACGCCTCTGCTTCTGCTTCTTTGACGAGTTCGAGGATTTCCTTCGTATTAAAGACGAATTTACTCTTGACTGCGACGCGCTTCCCCTTCTTACGTTCCTTACGTACCTGTAGTAGCTCCCTAGCCTCGGTAAGCTCTTTCTGTAAAAGAGTATTCTCCGAAGTCGTCCTTTCGAAAGCTACTCCTGCTCGCTCGATATACTGCTTTACAGGAGTCTCGAGAGTAGAAGAACGAACAATCGAGTTAACTAGCGAAGTCGCCTCCTGTAACTCTATACCTGCTGGCAGCGAACTATCTAGTAGGGAGCGGTCTAGGTCGTTCGGGGTCGTAATTGGCAGCGGGGTTACCTAGGGGGTAGGCATAGGCATTCGGAGAGTCGAGAGGATAGTAATCGGACTAAGCAGGTAGATACTGGACGCCCGAAACGACGATTCGATATTCCTAGTCGTAAAGGCCTTAGTACGAGCTGTTATATAGGCCTCCATCCACTCGATTTAGGGTATTCGTCGGGTATCTAAACGGAAGAGTTTCTCGATTTCGACCGATAAAGCCCGCTTTAGAGGGCTAAATACGCCGACGTCGAGAGGCTGTAAGATATGCGAAGTATACAGCAGTAGTACTACGAGATCGATATCCTTATCAAGGCAAAAGGCGATAAACCTCGCTATAAGGTGAGATCTATGTCCGTCGAGAAGTAATAGCCTCCGTTTTCTGTTGTTTCAGTGCATTTCGGGCTCGAATAAAGTAGTTAACCACTTGTAGGCGTGATTATCAGACATCCACCCACTAGTAGACGTCGAGAACCTCCACTTCTCAGGCGTAGAAGCTGGTATCTATGCCGTATTTGTATATTTCGCCTTAAAGATAAGAAGCGGAGGTAAAGCGATCCCCGAAGCTCCGATGCACTCGATCGCTATTATCCACTCTTGCCTTCTGCTTATTCTCTTAAACGCCTTATTATCCCCTCTTCTTATAAGTACTTTCGAAGATAAGGTAGTACTGAGGGCGAAGCTGGTCTCGTCGACGTTAAAGATCGCGTTAGAAGGGTAGGAGTTCTCAAGGAAAAGGTTAGTAAGGGCGTCGAAGTAGGCATTTACGATTGGATAAGTAACTCCCTCAAAGCGACTCGCATCTAAGGATCGAGAGTAGACTGTCTTTAGTTCGGGATATCGTTTCCAGAACCTATCGATCTACTATATGCTTATAGGAGGGTAGGAAGTCGGAGTCGAGCTTAGGCAGAAGCGGGAAAGGCGGATTTCTTTAGCAAGCTCTCGCGTTAATGCGAGAGTAATTAGGCAACCCGACTTTTCGAGCTGTATAATAGCCTTTAGGAGAGTCTCCTCTTTAGTAGTCGAGAGTATTTATTGTGATTCGTGCGATTTAGAGCAAGAAGTTCGAGTCGTAAGCTGGGAAGTAAGCGTAGTATGCGGGATATTAAACGCGTATGCACATATCCGAATCGAGGTATATTTACCATTACAGTACGCCGATATAGCGCTAAGAAGGTCTTCCTCAGAATAGGTAGGCATAATAAAGGATTAGAGAGGAGTATCGCGTAAAAATCTGATATTAACGCGAAACTAGCGCGCGGGAGTGACCCGTTTCCCCCACCGACCCGCTTCCCCTACGATGACGTTATCCATGATAAGCAGCCTGCGCTGAGACTTGGAAGGTCTCATCTGAGGCTCGAACGTCCCTTGCATCCACTCAAGTGCATAGCTATCAGATGTCCAGCCACTATTGCTTGTAGTAAAGCGCCAGTTGTCTGGAGCATCAGTTGGAATCCAGCTGGTGTTGGTGTGCTTTGCCTTGAAGATCAACATGGGCACCAGCGCTTCGCTCGCAGCACTGATATATTTGATTACAGTTATCCACTCCTGCCAGCCTTATACAACTTTCCAGCTTGACCTTTTGCAAACACTTATAAGTACTCTCGACATCTGGCTGGTGCCCACTGCAAATCCAGATTCGTCCATATTGTAGACTCGTTCTGGTAGATACTGGTGCTCCAGGAAGAGCTCAGTGACAGCGTCAAACCACCTCTTCACTGCTTCAGCATTGACAGCATTGTGCCTTGCGCTTTCTATTTGGCGTGTCCAGATACCTTGAATATCTGGATGACGTTTGCAGAAGCGATTAAGCTATTGCTTTCCAATAGGGCACTGTGAAGGTGGCGAGGTTGCATCAGCTTTTAGCTGGTGACGCTGATCTCGAATTTCTTTGGCCATGTCAACAACGAGCGCAGTAGATGCAGGATACCCTATCGCTATTAGATGAGTGATCCATTTGGCCAAAGTCTTTTCTTCACTCTCAGATAGTATCTGGCAATACTTGTGCGTGCAGGATCGCGATGCGTGTCCTTTGATCCTGTGACAGAGTGTAGACTCGGCTATTCTAAAAGAACGAGCAATTGCCTGGATTGGAACGGATGGATCTGAATTATAGGCCAGTAGAGCTTCTTGAACAGGAGCGTCAGAAGACGCGCTCCGAATACGTGAAATCGCGTCCATTGTTGGTGTTGCAAGGATTAGAAGGCAGGCGTCGAGTTGGTCCCACGTCGGAAAGCGGGGTGCGTCCATAAGCCATTAAGTACGTTAATAGTTTCCTTGTCGTTTCCGCACTCGCATTTTGTACTGTCTACTATACCTCCTCGGGCAAGGTTTTGATTCAGTCGGTAGTACCTTGTCCTGGCTTAAATGGAAATCGACGCCTGGTCCGACATAGGCGATCTGTAGAGCTACAGGGTATGTTTGCCTAGCAATGCCTGATCTATCTTCTACGTGTATCGGCCTGGTATGCTCGTAGTGTCGAGCGCAGTCAGGTCTTTACTCCTATCCTTATTGATTAAGCGAATAATGCCTAAGATCTCTCGCACCCTCTCTATCACAGGTGCTATTAGCTTTTCCTCTCGGGTTGACTCTATTCGAGCAGCCTTGTCGGCTTCTTTGTTGCCTATAATACCTGAATGGCCTGGTGACTACCTAAACCTTAGATCTATTCCTACACGATAGAGTGATGTTATACTTTGCGCGATCTTAGCAAGTAGGGCTCGTCCTGTCCTAGCAGAGTTTCCTGCCTGTATAGCACGAAGCGTATGCTAGCTGTCCGAGAACACTACCAGCTGCTGTTGCGGCTTAAGGTGATCCTGTGCGTAAATAAGAACAACTGCTATAGCTGTAAGCTCTGCATTCAGTATACTGATCAGTAAGGAATCATCTGTGCCCTAGCATTTGCCATCGTAAATATATGGCCAGCGAAGCAGCATAATTCAACTGGATTGTGCATTGATTGAGTGTTTGATTTTGGTACCTATGACTCGCATGTACTCCAACGTCAGCACACGATCAAGACCAAGATCAACAAAATCGTCTCGAGCTCGTGTCAATGTCTGGCTAAGAAGGTATGGCGGGTGGAGGTAGAGGTAAAGTAGAGGGCTGTTGTGCGGCATTTGCCATTCGAGCAAACCGATCGACACACCCCTCTTTCTGCCCCGCCTCTTCATCCGATCTCGCGTGTCGAGAACCACTGATTTCTATGCAACATTAACACCCATATCGCTCCGTTCGTTTTCGTGGAGCAGGTCAAGCGATCATAACGAGAGTCCCCGAGTATAGAGCAATGGGTCGCCAGGATTAGTAGTCTTCGAAGTTGACAAAGCGATTATTTCGCCCGTCTTGCAAGATCACCACATTTCGGCTGGCGCCTCCGTCGAACACTAGTCGACAGAGCCTCGATCATAACTTTCGGGAACAACATGTCGATCGATTCGAAGGCTACGGATGAAACTCTTATTCCCAGGACCTTTCATGTTTAAGAGCCAACAATCTCCCCTTCATCCTTGATCAAGTGATATCGTAGAACTCATTCGCAACCATCCCCCCCTCAACCCGCGCAACAACACGTCCCTTGGTAACAACCATACCACCAAATCACACGCCCCCAAGATGCCTCCCACAAACACCACCCCTTCAATCAAAACGGTAGGCTACATCGGCCTCGGCAACGCCGGTTTCAGCATGGCATCCAACCTCCCCAAAGCCGGCTACACCCTGATCGTGCACGACTCCGACTCCAACAAGGCCCAGAAAGCTGCTTCAGAATGGCAGAACACAACCGCTTCGAATGGTGAGCCATCGGCTTTCGCAGACTGCGAAGTCATCATAACGATGCTCCCGCAAGGCAAAATCGTGCGCGAAGTCCTGTTAGGCGAGGAGGGAATAGCCGCAGCGCTGAAACCAGGGACGATAATAGTTGATACCAGCTCGTCGAGCCCATTCGATACGCAAGCTCTGGGGGAAGAACTCGCGGCGCATCAGCTTCAGCTTGTCGATTCGCCGATTACACAGACATACATGCACGCCACCGACTCAGGCGAAAGCACATTAATGGTCGGCAGCGATTCCCCCGCCGCGTACGCCAAAGTCGAGCCCATCTTGCGGACAATGGCGAGCTACATCTTCCACATGGGAACCCTGGGCGCAGGACACGCGATGAAGACGCTGAACAACTACATCATGGCGTCGTCCATCTGCGCGTTGTCAGACAGCCTTGTGACGGGCCAGAAATTTGGGCTAGACCCGCAAAAGATGATTGATGTGTTGAACGTGGGTACTGGAGTGTGTTTCCCGACGTTGGACACTTTCCGGCGAGACGGACTGACGGGCCGGTATAATTCTGGGTTCGGGCTGGCGCTGTTGGTGAAGGATCTGGGGATTACGCAGGAGTTCATGGCGAAGCAGGAGTTCGAGACTGGACTACCGGATATGCTGAAGGCTTATCTGAAGTATGGCCTTGATCGGGTGGATCCTGCGGCAGACCACACGGCTTGTTTGAAGGGATGGGAGAACAGGAGCGGCGTGCAGTTGAAGAGGACGGAAAACGTGCAGGATATTCCTAAAGAAGATTTTGAGCATAGATGGAAGGGTCTGAATAGGCCAGCCTAAAGCCGAGTATTAATTTTACGAGCTGTATTGACATGTGGATTGGTGTTTTGTATCTGTGCATTACGTGTCGCCGTCAGATCACAAAGTGGCGACAGTATTACGCCTTCTTCGCCTCGCGCTCTGCCTTACGCAGAGCACGCTTGCGGATGTCCAGGTGCATTCCTCTGTTCTGGTCAAGAACAGCCTTGTTCATGGTACCAGTAAAGGTTGCAAGAGCCCAGTGCATGATACCATGGGCCCAGTACGGCGTGCTAGTCGCGGCAATACCCTGGGCACCACCACTGCGGCCAATTTTGCCGAGAGCGGCACGGACGAACTGCTTGGGGTTGGGCACGAACAGCGATGTCTTGCGGATCTTGCTCATGGCGCTCGTGACGAGGTAGGACTGCACAAGCTGGACCTTGATCCCCTTGGGCTCAAGCTCAGAGCTAAGAGCAGTAGACCACTGTTGCAGGAACGCCTTGCTGCCGCTGTATGTCGCAAGGTAGGGAGTGGGCAAGATGCCGCCGAAGGATGCCATGGTCAGGATCAGACCGCGCTTGCGCTCGACCATGCCGGGTGTGACGAGCTGGGTCACGCGAAGAGTACCCATGCAGTTGACTGTAATGATATCGCGCATCTCTTGAGATGACGTCTCGTGGAAAGGAACAGGGATGTTGTGGCTGAGGCCGACATTGTTGATCAAAATTGAGACGTCGAGGTCTGCGATCAGGCTCTTGATGCTGTCAAAGTCCTTGTCCTTGTTGGCGGCGAAGTCCATGGCAAGAGTCTTGGTCTCGACATTATGCTTGGTCTGGATGTCGGAGGCGAGAGCGTCGAGTTTGTTCTGGGTGCGAGAGACGAGGAGGATGTTGTAGCCCTTCTGCGCGAGCTGGAGCGCGTACTCTTTGCCGAGACCGTCAGAGGCGCCGGTCACGAGAGCCCAGGTGCCCTTCTTGCCGAACTTGGAGAGCTGGCAGAGTGTTAGTGTGAGGAGAGTGAAGTGGTGAACGGGTCGTACATACCGACTGTCCAGGCAGAGTGAACAGAGATGCGATCAGTCTCCAGAAGGAGAAGATCTTGTACGAGACCCAGAGGACACCAATGAAGGCAAAAGCCTGAGTGGCGGGCGCGGCCCAAGGATCAATCGGGTTCAACCGGTCCATGTTTGCTGTTACTTGGTAAGTATATCGGTTGAGCAGACTACCTACAATGAATAGTTGATGGACAGTCTACCTACCCGCAATGGACAAATAGGTCTTGTTGAGGGGGATGAAATTCATCTGCTAACACCAAGCACCAAGCCGAGGCGTGGGGTTTGTTTGGGCAAGGACAAGGGTCTTGCGACTGTTGATCCTGCCATTGAAGACAGCTCTATTGAATCACAAACACAACACTTGGACACACGACCATACGTCAATCCCGTCATAATGAGCTCCCTCACTTCCTACCTCCCGCCCTCCGACGGTTTCCTGCCCAAGTGGCTCCTCTTCGTACGTCCCTTAGAACCCACCAAACACCCAAATCCTAACCAAACCACCCACAACTCAGATCTCCGTCGTCTCTCTCGGCAACAGCATCCAAGCCTACTTCTCCCTCGCCGGCTCCCAGCAAGTCTACGCCGGCACCACACCCTCACGCGTTACTCCGCTCAGCGCCCGCACGTTTGGCACCTGGACCGCTCTCAGCTCCATCATCAGACTGTACGGCGCATACCACATTGACAACCCGGCCGTGTACGAGATCACGCTTTGGACTTTCGGCGTCGCCTTCGCGCACTTTGCGCTCGAGTGGCTGGTGTATGGCACTGCAAAGCTGGGCAGGGGTCTTGCTGGGCCGTTGGTTGTGAGCACCCTCACTACTACTTGGATGGTAATGCAGTGGGATGGATATGTGAGGTAGGAGTTTGGGAGATGTGAAGAGATAGACTCAGTCGAGAGGCGGGATCAGCGTGGGATTGCGTGCATGAACGAGAAAATAATACAATCATGCGCACCAAGGAAAGGTGAATCATGCTATTACATATATGGATAGTCAAACAAGTACAAACAAAGCAATGCGCCTGGAAATGCATGCAGACCTTAGCGCCCGTAAACAATGCGGTACCTTGCAATCAGCAGGCAGACATCTTAATGTTTTCAGAAAGTCCCTCTCTGACCATCTCAGCCTTCACCAGATCAGCGCGAGCTTTGGCCTCTTTCTCCTCCTCGGCCTTGATGATGTTGATGACACGTTCGTGGGGAGTGCTGCCCGCACTGTGTCCAGCGGATGTGTTGCTCCAAGTGGTGGCGCGCTTGATCTTGGGCATCTTTGGTGGCTCCGGGGGCTCGATACCTCCGATCATGGGGAAGGGGTTCTCAAGCGACCAGCCGATGATCATAGGCCTGAAGCCTTCAGTGGCGAGGTGGTCGTACATCTCCTTGACCGTGTAGGCCATGTGCAGGGGGTATTCGCGCGAACCTTCGGCGCCGGCGTGCTGTGATGTGTTAGTTGACTGCGCACAAATTGTTTTCGTGGAAGTTGACACATGGAAGTCCTGACTTACAGTGTACCAGACAAGTCTCAGCTTGCCAGGCTCAAGGTCGCTCGTGTACCAGATGCTAGGCCATCCGAGGCGGTACTTCGTGCTTAGCCAGTAATTCTGGAAACGTCCCATGGCATCATGCTCAGTCTTGAAGCCGCGGTGGTCGAAGAAGATGACGACTTGGCCAGGGTCGTATGTACCAGCAGAGGCCGGGTTGAAAGCATCGAGCTGTGCTTGTATTGACTGTGGCGCCATGTCTAAATGTGTTGTGAGATGAGGCGATTGAGGTACTCGGTGTTGTGTGGTCCAGGCCGGTAGTTCTTTTGAACAACAGAGTGGAACCAGAAGCAGTGGGAGCTAGTTTTGAAGTACCCGAGTGTCCAGAGATTACAGAATGTTTATGAGGCCGGGAGTAATGTCCTCAAAAGCTAGTTGCAAGTGTCCAGGGTTCAAAGCTCTGATGAAGACAACCGCGAAAGTAAAAGCGAGATCCGGAGAGTCCTGGTGCAGTAGTATATAGTTTGTGGTTGTGAATACCGATCACTTCAGATTATTTGCAAAGGAGGACTTGGGGTGAATAATCGCCGTCGCCCTTCGGAAGGCCTCGCCCGGGTAAGAAGATTGGCGTGAGCGATTAAATGCCTCCACGCTGGGGCAAACTAGGCTCGTTGCAGAAAAAGCAATTTGCTGGCGTTCGGATCTATCCGAAGTCACGTGGTCGCGCGGCGCCCTTCGCGTGGAATCTGTCGTCATCGATCCTGGTATTTGAGGAAAGCGACGACTGAAGGCGAAGATTGATGATAATGGACAACCTTCCTGGCCATAGAGTCTGATCATCAGAGTCTAACAGGTCACTCGGCGAAACGTTTCTGGACAGCCCTCGGTGCAACAAAATAGTAAAGCGACGCCGCAAGGGCAAGAATATGCAATCGAACCGACAAGCTCGTTTATCTTGAGCTTCAAGCATGACAAAATTACAAGCGGCCACTGTCTCCAACCGAGTCGTCCACAATCGCAAACGCAAACGAGTTGATCCAGGGGTACCGGAAGTTCAGACGGAGACCGGCGGTGATGCACAACAAAACATCGATGAGACTCCTGCTTCACAATCCGTCACCGCAACATCAGTGCCGACCAAGACGCATGATGGAGGACAGAAACCTAAGCGAACGCCGAAAAAGGGCGAGAGGCCAACACTGAAGCGCAAAGGATCTTGTACTATCATTGAGACGTCAATACCATGGCCAGAACCGCTTACGAAGCTAGCACAAACCCACAAAGCACTCAATCTCGTGTACACATTCTGCTGCACTCGAAAACACTTGGCCACCACCTTCGAGACAATCAAGCGTGCAGTCGAGGCCAACATCAAACGAGAGCTTACTATTGATGATGTCGCTAAGATAAAGCTGCTTGTGCCACAGATCATCAACTTCCAGTACATTGACAAACACATGCTGCAAGTCAGTCTGATGGGCGAAGAGAACATCATGCAAGGGAAGCGGGCGAAGGACTTCTTTCCCATGAACTTTCACGAAGAGAACGGAGTCGAAGAAAGCTCATCCACAGGCCAAGAAGACGACGAGGGCGAAGTCCTGCTTTTCGAGTTCATTGACGGCGACCTCAAACGACAAGTGCAGCATGCCCAGACTGGAGAGCCGACGAAAGCGACGCGAAAACTCCGACAAGAAGATCTGAAGATGCCGGTGTACAGTCAGAAACAAATGATGGCCTTGATCGGGAAGCGAAACAACAAATTCACCTCTGCTGTCAACTCATGGTTGAACGAGTGTGCCGAAAAGAACGTTGACCCGGTTGAGAGACTGGAAGATGAATACAAAAGCTTTGTGCCATTGCCTGAGAACAGCAGGAATGGTACACCAGCTCCAGATTCTGCCAAAGTAACTCTGCCGAAGTCAATCCCGACTGAACGTGAAAGCATACCGGAGATCGTCAATCAGCTAAAGGGCTCGGAGTGGTATACTGGGCAAATTGTCCCGGATGGACATCGCGTTTTTGATCCTCAAGAACCAGTATATGGCGACTTGAGCTTCGCATTGAGTCAGGATCTCGTCAACGCACTATACAATACTCGCAATATTCAGCAGCTCTACAGTCACCAAACAGAAGCAATCAATGCGCTGCATGAAGGCCGAAATGTCATTGTTTCAACTTCCACAAGCTCTGGCAAGTCGCTCATTTACCAAATCCCAGTGCTCAATGCGCTGGAGGCAAACCGTCAAACACGGGCGATGTACATCCTCCCAACAAAGGCTCTAGCTCAGGATCAACGGCGAAGCTTGAAAGAGATGTTTGGATTCTTACCTGGCTTGGAGGATCTTGTCTGTGAGACGTTCGACGGCGACACCCCTATGAGCGAGCGCAATTACATCCGCGACGAAGCTCGTGTCATTTTCACAAATCCTGACATGCTTCATCTTACCATCTTGCCACAAGAAGAGAAATGGCGCAGCTTCTTGCAAAACCTAAAGTACGTTGTTGTCGACGAACTCCACGTCTACAACGGCCTTTTTGGTGCACACGTGGCTCTCATCATGCGCCGTCTACGCCGCATCTGTGCCGCGGTTGGCAACCGCAAAGTGCAATTCATTAGCTGCAGTGCGACGGTGGCAAATCCGGAAGAGCACATGAAGACAATCTTTGGCTTGGACGATGTGACTCTGGTTGACTTCGATGGATCTCCCAGTGGCCGTAAAGAGTTCTTGTGCTGGAACACACCTTTCAAAGACCCCAACGATCCTACCAGTGGTCGTGGAGACACTTTTGCGGAGACAGCTCGACTGTTCTGTCAATTGATCCTGCGCGGCGTTCGAGTGATAGTGTTTTGCAGGATTCGGAAGCAATGTGAGATTATGACAACAGCGATCAAGACGGAACTGGTTGCGCTGGAAAGATCCGAGGTCATGGCACGTGTAATGGCATATCGCGGCGGCTACACACCGCAAGACCGTCGGCGAATTGAGAAAGAGATGTTTGAGGGTAAGCTTGTTGGTATCATTGGCACAAGCGCACTCGAATTGGGTGTTGATATTGGATCACTAGACGCCGTGATCACAGTGGGCTTTCCTTACACGATATCCAACTTGCGACAACAATCTGGACGTGCTGGGCGAAGGAACCGAGACAGCTTGTCAGTCCTGGTCGGAGACTGCTTCCCAACTGACCAATACTACATGGCGAACCCGGACGAAATCTTCACGAAGCCTAATTGTGAGCTGCAGGTCGATCTTACCAACATGCTCGTGCTCGAAGGCCACATACAATGCGCAGCTCATGAAATGCCGATCGTCCCGGACGAAGACAAAAAGTACTTCACTAAGCAGCTCCCCGAGATCTGCGCAGAAAGGTTGCGCAAAGACGATCTGGGCTTCTACCACACCGACGACCGCTTCCTTCCCAATCCATCCCGCACGGTCGCAATCCGCGACACTGAGGACTCTCACTTCGCCATCATCGACACCACACACAATGCTAACACAGTGCTGGAAGAACTCGAGGCCAGCCGTGCATTCTTCACTATCTACGAAGGTGGCATCTTTCTGCATCAAGGTCGCACGTACCTCGTAAAGGAGATGAACCCAGAGCGTATGATCGCCAAAGTCGAATACGTCAAAGTCGACTGGACAACACAGCAACGCGACTACACCGACATCGACCCCGTCGAGACAGAAGCCATCCGTCGCATCCCAGGATCACTCTCGAGGGCATTCTTCGGAGCCATCAAGATCCACCAAAACGTGTTCGGCTTCTTCAAAGTCGACAAAAAGCGCCGTATCCTCGACGCCGTACAAGTCGACAACCCGCCCATCATCCTCTTCAGCAAAGGCATGTGGCTCGACGTCCCCAGATCAGCCGTCGAGATCCTCAACTCTCGCCGCCTCGCCCTCGCCGGCGCGATCCACGCCGCCGAGCATGCCATCCTCAGTCTAATGCCAAACTTTGTCATCTCAATGCCCGGCGACGTCAAGACCGAGTGCAAAGTGGCCATCAAAGAGTTTGCCAAGAAAGAGTCGAGTCGCAAGCGACCCGCACGCCTCACGTTCTACGATGCAAAAGGCGGTGCGGGTGGCGCAGGAATTGCGAGCAAAGCATTCGAGTTCATCGACCTATTACTCACTCAAGCATGCGACCGCGTGGAAGCATGTCACTGTCACGAAGGGTGTCTTGAATGCTGCTGTAGCGAGCGGTGCCGTGAAGCGAACCAAGTCATGAGCAAGGCAGGTGCGGAAGTGGTTCTCAAGAGTTTATTGAACAGGGAAATCGACGTGGAGAATCTGCCTTGGGGGCCTGGGGATGAGAGGATTCCTGCTGGGATTGAGACTGTTATTCTTGCATCGGAGGTGAGGCCTGCGAGGGGAAGGCGGGTTGATGTCATTGAGGTCAAGAGAGAGGAAGGTGGGGTGAGGAGAGTGGTTGTCGGAGGCGAGGATGGGGAGGGTGTGGAGGAGAGTGGAAGTGGTGAGGTTGTCACGATCAAGGAAGAGCCTGTTGACGATTAACAAGCGTAGCATTCGAATGCAGCCTGCCAGAGATCCATCTATCTGGCAAGCTACACTCGAAGCCAGGAGCCAACAGTCATCAGTTATTGAACAGACATAAGCATTGATATACACGTCGCCTACGCTTACAATAGTACAACACAACCACACCAAAACCCTCATGTCCAAACTTGAAACCCTCATATCATCCCACGTGAAAACGCCGTTTTCGCTATGCTTCAGAACCCAGCCACGCCTCGCCAACTAAGCAGCAGCGCCCACCAGCGCAGCCCTCCTAGCCTTCAATCTCTCAGCCCTCGCCTTGAGAGCCGGCCTACACGCATCGCCAAAGCTCAAACCCTCGACGCCCCTATCACCAAGCCCAACCTCGATCTCCAGTGGGCGCACGACCTTCATAGCACCAGTGCCGATACTCATGCTTTGGCCCATGATGATACACTCACTGACACCCGAGATTTCATCCGCCTTCATCTTCGCGCCAGCCTCGAACAGGTGATCCGCCGTCTTCTCGAAAGACGCCAGCTGCAGGACCGACTCGCGCATCTTAGCAAGACCGAAACGTGTGATACCGAGGACCTCGCCTTTGTACGTCATGACGTCTGCGAGCAGTTGCATGTGTCGCGGGTCGATGCCCATGCCGCCCATGACCTGGGAGATTTCGCGGATGATGGTTGTGCGGGCGGCTTCGATGCCGAGGACATCGCGGCACTCGAGGACATTATTAGTGGTGCACTTGTAGCCGTTGATGCCCTCGGTGGTCATGCAGGAGCGGAAACCGTAGCCCTCGACGAGGACGGAGATGGGCTCGCGGCCGGTGTGGTCGGGCTTGTCGTCCTTCTTCATGATGGCGCGCTGTGCTTCGGGGTAGCCTTTGATGACGACGTCGGGGAGCTTGCGCTTGAGCTGCTGGATGGTCATGAAGAGGTCTTCGCCGGCTTCTTCGCCGGAGGCGAGTTTGATGGAGCGGGAGGCGGTGCGTTTGCGCTTGGGGTCGTCGCCTTCGCCGATGCTGCAGAAGATGCGCAGGTGGCAGTTTCCTTTGGGGACGGCGGTGACGCCGAGAGCGCGGAAGCCCTTTGTGTTTTCGATGGCGGCAACGATGTGGTGCATGCCGATGCGGAGGCCCAAGTTACGGACTGCTACCCAGTCGACGCGCATGTTAATCCACCCTCCTTCGATGCCCCAGACATCTTCGACATAGGCGACGATGTCACGGAGGTAGGTCTTCTGAATCAGCGCTGAAGCCATGCGAGCGGCAATAGACTCGTACGGACTGTCCAGGTGGCAACTGATGACGGGCGTACTGATATTCTTACTGGCGTTGATGATTTCCTTGATACGGGGAACACCCTGAGTAATACTCATACCGGCGACACCGGCGAAATGGAAAGTCTTCAACGTCATCTGGGTACCGGGCTCACCGATGGAGTGCGCACCAACGGCACCCACAGCGTGGCCAGCCTCGACCTTGGACTTCTCGAATTTGTGGAAGCAGAGGTAGAGGAAGCGGTCCAGAGCGGATTGCGAAAGCTTGAAGATATGGTTGACGTGGTTGTCGCCGCGCTTCTGGCTGCTGACAATCTTGCTCATCTTGTCGTTGATGAAGTCTTCCACGGTGGCGATGAAGTTGCGGATGCTCTCTTGTTGATCTGTGTTCTCGATCGTCTCGTCGTTGTAAGGAAGCAGAGTTTGGTCGCTTTCCGAGATTCTGTCAACACCCTTCTTCTCTCTTTGGACGACAATGCGAAGGGTCTCTTCCACCTCGGCCTTTGTCAGACCACGTTCTGTGTTATCCCAGGTGCTGCTCACGGCGTGCGAGTATGTACGCTCGAAGTTGACGGGCTTTGCATTGCCCTCCATATCCACGGGATCGAGACCGTCGTCACCGAACTTCATCTGGACAACCACACCAGTCGAGCTACGCACGGTGTTATCGTACTGCGCACTCAAGTCTTCCAAACTCTTCATGAGACGACGAGACATGTAACCAGTTTCGGCAGTCTTGACCGCAGTATCGACCAGACCTTCACGACCAGACATGGCGTGAAAGATGAACTCGGAAGGGTTGAGACCAGTGAAGAAAGAGTTGAGCACGAAACCCTTGGAAGGCGGATCCCTCGATGCTTTGGGGAAGTGAGGCAGGGTACGGTCTTGGAAGCCGTCGAGCACACGCTTACCACCAATAATCTGCTGACCGACGACGGCAACCATTTGCGACACGTTAATAAGCGAACCCTTGGAACCGCAAGTTGCCATGGTCAGAGGTGCGTTGTAGATGCTGAGTTCTTCGAAACAGGCATCACCACACTCTTGACGGACCTTGGATAGAATACCGGACATTTGGTTCTCCATGGTCATCTCTTCGTCGCAACCAGCGTCACGCACCAGCTGGCCAGCCTTGAACTTCTCGATGAGAGCCAAACACTTTCCGTATGCGGTGTCGACAAGCACCTGCTTCTTCGCGCGAAGCTTGTCACTGGGGTAAACGTCGTTGATGCCGATAGAGAATCCCTGTTCTCCAATCCAGCGGGCTGACAGCTTGGCCAGTCTGTTCATCATGGAAGCGGCGTAATCGGGACCAAAGTCACGCATGGCGACATAGAAGACGGAATCTTTCTTACCGTCACCAACAGTAGCCTTGTCCATGACACCGCACATGACTTCACTGTTTCGGATGACCAGGTATGCATCGTTCAGAACCATGTCTGGAATCATGCCCTTCTCCTTGGGCACCACGTACTGCTTACACTTGGCCTCGAGGTTGATGTTGACGGGATAGTCGGGGTGGGGTTTGATCAGAAGTCCCCACAGCTGCTTGCCAGTCCATAATTGTTGTGGCTTCATGATCGCGGGATGTGGGATTTTGACGGAATACTCCTTTCCAGTATAAGGGTCTTTCACCTGCATGCCATCGTACATGAAGCTGACCCATTGTACGAACTGCCTTCGATTGAAGAATTTGTCTTTTCGGCTGGTGAGGTAGGCACCTGTGATGAAATCCTGAATAGCTGCAATAATGGGAGTTCCGTCCTTTGGTGTTGCCAAGTTGTTTTTCACACCCATGAGCTCGATGGCTTCTGTGCGTGCTTCTTCTGTTTGTGGGACGTGGATGTTCATCTCGTCACCGTCGAAATCTGCGTTGTAAGGGTTGCAGACACACTCATTGAGACGGAATGTTCGCCACGGCCTGATCTTGGCTTTGTGTGCGAGAATGGAGAGCTTGTGCAGTGAAGGCTGTCGATTGAACAGAACCACATCACCATCTTCCAAGTGACGCTCAACGGTATCGCCGAACTCAAGGCGACTCGCAATCTTCTCCAAATCTGCTTTGGTGCTTGCAACACGCAGCGCGAGCCTACGGCCATCTCTTCCCTTGATGACAAAGTTTGCGCCAGGGTGTTGCTTTGTTCCCCTCATAATACATGCTTTCAGCTTCTTGATGTTCTGTGTGTTGACCTTTTCGGGGTAAGTCATGTTGACGGCCACGCGCTGAGGAATGGCAACTTCCTCGACTGACAGATTGGGATCGGGCGAGATGACGGTACGTCCAGAGAAATCGACACGCTTTCCTGACAAGTTACCACGGAAGCGACCCTGCTTTCCCTTCAAACGCTGACAGAATCCGCGCATAGCCTTTCCGTATGCTGAATCACGTCCGAGTCCGGGAAGACCTCCATCGATGTACATGGCAACCTGGACTTGGAGGAACTCCCACATTTCCGTCAATTTTTGGATGGGCTGGCCTTGCGCAAGACCCGCGCGAATCAAGCCGTTGATGTGCAGAATGTCTCCGAGTTTGTTTGTGATATCATCTTCAGTAGTCGCAGCTTCTTGTGAAACCGATGGTCGGATCGCTACGGGTGGTGCAGGGATGTGAGTCCAGATCATAGCTTCAGGCCTTCCGATAGCAGGGTTCATGCCAAAGAGTTCCACATCCGGACCAGGAATCTTGCGGAAGATTTGCAGCACCCTCAAAGGATTCATATCGTCCATTGCCTTTTTCATGTGTCTTTCAATTTCTTGGTTCTCCTCCCTCGCTGTGCTGAAAGACGCCTCGAACTTTTCCATTTCCTTGGGCTTAACTTTGCTCCGCGCGCTCGAAGACGTGTAGATGGTGAATTTGTTGTGGATGAGCTTGATCGGGTGCTGTGGTACCTTCTTGACCTGACCGTTGTACGCTGAACAATGCGGGCAGATCTTGACCTTACGCGCGTCCGTGGCGATCGCTTTGCAGAGAGCGTCCCTTCTCAGTCCGTCCATGCCAGGCCTCCTCATCTGGCGCAGCAGTTTGCGCTTCTCCTTGTCGGGCAGCAGAACCTGACTGCACTCCTTGCACACGCAGTGCAGGATCTCCATGATCTTCTTGAAGTAGCCATAGTGGAAGACTGGCAGCACCAGCTTCACATGTCCGAAGTGCCCACTGCAATCCTTCAAGCCTTCGCCGCAGGTCGCGCAGTTCTCAGTCTTTGATGAGGTGCCCAGTCGCTCATCCAGAGGTCCGTTTGCAGTCTGTTTCCTGGGCTGTCCGAGTGGGCGATCGAGGTCGTACAAGTTTCGGTCGGCGACATTGACGACGGACTGGGCGACGATGTTTTGCGGGCTGAGAATGCCGAATTGCAGCGACTTGATGCGCTTTGGGTGGCGGTCCAGCACCTGCTCCTTGCCGGTGTCCTCGAAAGTGGCTTCCATGTCGGGCAATGCGCTATCGGAGTCTGCGCATGGGGGGTTTCGTGGTGCTCCGAGTGGGAGGTGTTAACAGTGTGGTTGATGTTTGAATGGGCGGATGTGATTCGACGGGCGCGCGCCTCGCTCGACCGGCGGCCGGCCGGCCTGGCGATTTTCTTCAGAGTCAAGTTGAAGCTGTCGGATGGTCCGTGCTATCTGATCTGGCGGGGTATTAACAGAGTGCGATGGGTACTAATGGGTATGGTGGTGTGATATGTTTTTTGCTGTAAATTGAATTATTATTATTATTATTATTATTATTATTATTATTATTATTATTATTATTATTATTATTATTATTATTATTATTATTATTATTATTATTATTATTATTATTATTATTATTATTATTATTATTATTATTATTATTATTATTATTATTATTATTATTATTATTATTATTATTATTATTATTATTATTATTTTTATTATTTTTATTATTTTTATTATTTTTATTATTTTTATTATTTTTATTATTTTTATTATTTTTATTATTTTTATTATTTTTATTTTTATTATTTTTATTATTTTTATTATTTTTATTATTTTTATTATTTTTATTATTTTTATTATTTTTATTATTTTTATTATTTTTATTATTATTATTTTTATTATTTTTATTATTATTATTTTTATTATTTTTATTATTATTATTATTATTATTATTATTTTTATCAGTTACGAGCAAGCATAGAACGAGCAATATAGGAATATCCTGATACTCCATCAACCAGACAAAGACAGTCATTCTCCCCTCCCTCGGTATGTAGGATATGATGATCAGAGAAGAGGCATGTTCTGTATTATGACAGTTCACTAGTGAGCGCTAAGGATTGCGATCCACACCTCACCTTACTGTACTCTTGGAGCTTGTTGATGCATCATGCTACTGTACCTGGACCGCATCCTGATAGACTTTCCAATGAGGCTGCATACATCAGAGCAGGCGTGGGATCTGACCTCAAGGCATATATCGATGTGGTATGTCGTCAGTAACTTCTTCAACAGCCAGACACACCGGCAGAGGCGTAAGCGGTGTGATGTGATAGGCCGCGAAAGTCATGAGACACACACACACACTCTCTCTCTCTCTCACACACACACATACTCATAGGCGAGGAGCTGTACCTTCAAGGGACCTTGACACCAAGTCACATGCTCACCTTGCTCGCCTTGTGCTGGCCTTGCTGCCTGCCTGCCTGCCTGCCTGCCTGCCTGCCTGTCTGCCTGCCTGCCTGCAATCAACCCCGCCTAACAACACACATCATTGCTCACTCACTCACTCACTCACTCACTCACTCACTCACTCACTCACTCAAGCACTCAAGCACTCACTACTCCTCCACAACGCCATTCTCTCTCTCTCTCTCTCTGTACGCCACTCCTTCACCTTTGCCGTGACGACACTCCAACACCGCCCACCTTGAGCCGACCGCCGCACCGCCACCACCTCTCTTCCTCTCTTCCTCTCTCCCATCGCCCTTATCTACTGCCTCGCCTCCCTGCTAGCCTAGCTCCACTTCACGAACTCGCCATCCAACACCTGGCCCAACCTCGACCCACCCGAGCTGCTCTCCGCATGCCTCCTCTTCCCTATACCCTCTTTCCCTCACTCCCAAACCGCCATCCATTCACCATGACGCCTCCAACCTACCATCCAGATGGTGAGTATTCGCAGTGGTATGCGCCTCCGCACTCACCCACCCCAGCTGACATCCAACCTCAAGCCGTGACCCTCACCTTGCGCTCCATTCGCCCGACCACCTTCCAGACCCGCAACATCATTCTCCGCCCTGACGAGCCCGTCAACGTCGGCCGCTCGTCGCGATCCGAGGCCAAGAACCTCTCCGCTACTCCCGACAACGCTCTCTTCGACTGCCCTGTCATCTCCCGCAGACACGCCGAGCTCGAGCTCAAGGTGAACAAGTGGACGGAAGAGAAGCACACAGTCTTCATCAAGGACACCGGCAGCATGCACGGTACCTCTGTCAATGGTCAGAAGCTTGTGCCGACCAGGCCCTTCCAGCTGAAGGAGGGAGACACCATCAGACTCGGTGAGAGCGTCAACCGCGCTGATAGTGAGTGTTTACTTGCCCATATCTCTTCTTCCCACACTAACACTGCCATATACAACTACGACGGCGTGACTGTCAATCTCCACTGTATCAGCACCGCCACCAAGAAGAGCACCGCACAAATAAAGAGCACCCAACAAGGCATCAGCGTCCCGTCAGACTCAGAGTCCGATTTCGATGACGACGATGACAGTGGCGGAGGAGCCGACCTGCACCCTTCATCCGTGCACACCACACCCGATCAAGGCAATGTCAAGTCTGGCCTTCAGCCTCTTCAGGATGGTTCGTCTCGCTCGAACTTCATCACGGTTGAAGACGATGACGACGATGAGCCTGTACCGCTCTTCACCCGTCGCGTGCCGGGTCGGCCAGCTTCCGACTCTAACACGGACGCAGTCGACTTACTCTCCACCCGCCATGCACCTGCTCAACCAGCTTTCATGCCTGTTACGTATGCTGACGAATCAGTCATGGCGGCAGACCCTCACGCGGCATCCGCGCCATACTCCTCTCTACAATTCGGTGAATCGTATGCTGCGCTCGAAGAGGGCGGGGACGTGAAAGCTGCTTTGACAGTTGCGAAGACTGCACCCAACGATGACGAGGGCTTCGATCGTGAGGATGTCAACAGCGAGGATGGCGAGGATGCCAGGTCTCACGCATGGAGCGACGACGATCACTTCTCTGACGAGGGCCAGAACTCTGACGAGCAAAGCGAATCCCACGAAGAATTCGACCGTCACAGCTTCCTGAGTGAGGAGTTATACATGTCAGACGATTTTGCCGTGGAAGATGACGAGGATGACGAGGGCCCGGAGATCATGTCAAGCAAGCGTCGCCTTTCGAACGAGCGTGGAACCTCCGGCGACGAGCCAAACCAAACCATATCGTCTGAGCAGGCTCGCGAGCTTTTTATTGCACCTAGGCCACACTATGATCCTGTGCGCGGCTTCCAGGTGTCGGCCCCGAGCGTGGCTAGAATTCCGACCCATCGCTCGTACGGAAAATTCTCTGGAGACCTCTTCCATGACATATTTGCTGACTCGGGTCACAGTAACAAGTGGGATGTTGGACCTGTACAAATGGGACCTGCACCAACTTTGGAAGAACCCGAACTCCACAACTACAGCTACGTCAGCCAGTCCTACCAACAGCAAATTCCCATGGTGTCCACTATGGCGCAGGACCCTTTCGGCTCGGCCCAAGCCAACAACTTTGGCGGAGCTTTCGCACCTTTCGGAAGCGATTCCTTGGGAGTCTACCCAGTACCGTCTCTTTACAGTGTGAACTCCGATGCAGTACGCTCACGTGAATTGTCCCCAGTATTCTGTGGGCTCCAAGAACACAACAACAAGAAGCGCAAGGCACCCGAGATCTCTACTTCGAATGAGCCGGTCACCACCACCACCCAGGCTCCCATGAGCAGCGAGGCCGTTGAGACCGCAAAGGTTGCAGATGCCTCTACAAACACAGTCGCAACTACGGCTGTCCCCGTCGAGCCGCAGGCAAAGAAGCGCAAGATCAAGCAGGCACACTCCCAGAAGAGCATGCTGCGCACCGCCGCCATCGAGGCAGGCAAGTACACAGCCGGCGCCATCATCGGCGGCATCGGACTCGTCACTATCCTGGCTTCTCCTATCGGCGAGGCATTGGCCAGCTGCTGATCGAGTTACCATCGCTTTGTGGCATCTCGAAGGTTGAATGACAGCGTATGCTACAGCTTCGACTTTCTTCTTCTCTTATTCCCCCTTTTTACTTTCTCGACACGATACAATCAACGAAAACGACAATGATCCCCCCCCATGAGAACACGACACGGTATGCTGGAGTTTTTTGGGTTTGATTTGTGAGGGCGAGGCGGCGGGCTTCGATGGTCTCATCGGGTTCCGGTTCCTTTTGCTCTGGGTACTGGCATGGAAGGAAACGGAGCGTGTGCCATCCGAGAGCACTTTTGGAATTTCTGTTAGTTAGACACACACACACAATTGGGATGTGGTGTTTCTTGATTCGCTCGCGGTAGATAGCTTCGAGTTGTGTTTAGCTTTTCGGGTGCGAGGTGTTTTGGAATGAGATATCTGCATGTCCCTTTTGGTCTTTTTACCACTCTTCCTCGCTTCGTATTTCTGTCTCGTGCTGCCGCTGTAGTTGTTTGCGGAGTATGGTGATGGCCCAGTTGCTCGCAGAATGCGGCACGTAAGATTTCAAAGCGAGGATGCGGAAGGGCAAGTACAATGATGGCTCAGCATCATCTCACATGCACATGCACACGCAGGCCTCGGCTCATGGTTCATCTATAATTCTTCTTATATGCAACACGGCCTCTGTGAGCTCCACCTTTTTTCTTATGCCGAGTCAGTGAGTTTGTCGAACTCGTAGGTGCAACGATGCGCTAAGCCCAGTTACAGCGAGCGATCTTCAAGCGGACATGGAAGATCGGCCATCATCATGGTCTCTGGACCAGTTTCTTAGCTTGATGAGCTGCAGCTTGTGACCGTCTGATCTTGGGCGCAGAACCAAGGCTGAATGGCTGTGTGGTCGTCGAGGACTTTTTGTCTTCCTGCACCAACAGCCCTCGCATGTCTTTGGCTAGCTGTGGCGGGCATAGAAGGGCATTTGCTGCTTCGTACCCGGCTAGGAGGTAGCATAATCGAAGAGCAGCGGGCCAAATTCCGATTACTGTACTGTACTACTGCACACACTGGTGGTGCTAGCAAGCTACCACAGCTACCTACCTACCTACCTACCTACCTACCTACCTACCTACCTAAGCGATGTTCCTCTACAATCTCAATCTCCGGACTCCATCCGTCTTGGAAATGGCAGTGCGTGTCGTCTCCAGCGTGGAGGACCACACTATTCTCCATACATCCAGTGCTCGTACTCAACGCGAACGCCCCATCGGTCGGTTACAGCGACGATTCTAGCGAAAGAGCTCCATACTGTGCACGCTTTGCGCGCTTTTGGTGGACCATTGCTTACAGGACGGAGCTTTTGTCGGACATGAGACGAAGGCGGCCCTGCGTTTGATCTTCATACCAAGACGCTTGGGGGGCGGGGAAGATGAGAGGAGTTGGACGTACATACTGTACTGCACAGATGATGCCAGGGCCTGTGCGCGGTGGCCATTTTTATAGTGGCGACTGACGGCTGGTGGACTTGTGCGGAAACTCCGCGCGTGCCACTCACAGCATGCACGTCAAAGCGCTATATACACTCTCCACTATAGAAGAGGCCAACCACGAGTACAAGCGAGACAATACTCCGCCTGACTCCGCCGTTCCTGCAGCGCCTTTTGAGCGATTTCTAAGACGATCGCTGTCCATCATCGCGGGGATCCCGTCCACGGCTCCGCAAAGACATGGATACGCGCTCCCGTGTGTTGCACGCCTGCTGCAAGGTTCGATGACATAGCTCAGGATTATTTCTCTTGGCCGGCGTCAACAATGCTGTAGCCACGCCTGTGTAGCACCGTGAAAATCGCCGGGCCTGCAGAACATATAAAGATGGCGATGCCTGGGTGATTACCGTCTGGAAAGCTGCAAGGTAGGCAAGTCTACTTATTACTTCCTCTTGCAATGTACGGACTTCTAGCAGGTAGTGCCCTCGTGGCTGCTGCTTCTGCACGAGCTATTGCTCCAAGACAGACAAACGATACTTGTGTTCCCTCTGGCTACTCTGCCAGCAATGTCCAGCAGTCCGGAACTGGTCTCTCGGCCGACCTTTCTCTGGCAGGACCTGCTTGCAACAGCTACGGCAAAGACATTGAGAACCTTCGTTTGACGGTCAGCTACGATACTGGTATGTTGTTGGAAGTCTATCACGTTGATCACAAATGTTAACACTTCGAAAGCAAAGCGCCTCCACGTCAAGATCGAGGACACTCCTTTGACGGCCTACCAAGTCCCTAACACCATCTTCGCTCGCCCTGAGACAGATGGTGTTTCCGCAGACGACGCGGACCTCGCCTTCTCATGGGAGGAGAGCCCATTCAGCTTCAGAGTCACCCGCAAATCCAACGAGGAAGTCCTCTTCGACTCTTCTGCGGCATCCCTCATCTTCCAAGACCAATACCTGCGCCTGCGTACTTCCCTCCCCGAAGACCCAAACCTGTACGGTCTCGGCGAACACACCGACAACTTCCGCCTGAACACCACCGACTACGTCCGCACCTTCTGGAACCGTGACTCCTACGGCATTCCCGCCGGCACCAACCTGTACGGCTCCCACCCGGTGTACTTTGAGCACCGCGGCGAGGACGGCACCCATGGTGTCTTCCTCCTCTCCAGCTCCGGCATGGATGTCAAGATCGACGTCGAGGACGGCCAGCAATTCCTCGAGTACAATGTGCTTGGTGGTGTTCTTGACCTCTACTTCATGTCTGGTGAGACTCCCACGGAGGTCTCCCAGCAGTACGCCGAAGTCGCTGGACTTCCCGTCATGATGCCCTACTGGGGCTTCGGTCTGCACCAGTGTCGTTACGGATACCGCGATTTCTACGCCGTTGCGGAGGTTATCACTAACTACTCCGCTGCGGGCATTCCTTTGGAGGTACGTGACTGGAGGTTTCAATCCAATGTAGAAGGGAAAAAACTGACCTTTTGAACAGACCATGTGGACAGACATTGACTACATGTCCCAGCGTTTCATCATGACGCTCGACCCCGATCGTTTCCCTCTTGGCAGGATGAGGGATATCGTTGATTACTTACACGACCACGATCAGCACTACGTTGTGATGGTCGATCCAGCTGTTGCTTACCAGGAGCAGAAGTACGATAACTTGACATACGACACCTTCACGACTGCGCGTGATCAGGGTCTGTTCGTTCAAAAGAACGGCACTGATTTCCGTGGTGTCGTCTGGCCAGGCATCACTGCCTTCCTTGACTGGTTCCACCCTGACATCCAAGAATACTGGGACAACGAATTCCTCTCCTTCTTCGACGCAGACACTGGTGTTGATATCGATGCTCTCTGGATCGATATGAATGAAGCTGCCAACTTCAATTTCTACGGCGACGACCCTGACGAGACCACTGAGGACCGTGGATTCCCTCCCGCTCGCCCTGCTCTTCGCTCGCAGCCTCGTGAAATCCCTGGTTTCCCAGCAGAGTTCCAGCCTGGCGCTGCACCATACCCGCCTGACAACTACGTTTACTCACCCCCATGGCTTGCCGCTGATGCCGCACCAAACACCAAGCGTGCTCTCCCTGAAGGTAAGCCGCTTGCAAAGCGTCAAGAGGCGGAGGTCCTTGGATACCCCAACAGGAACTACCTGGACCCGCCATACATAATCGACAACGAGAACACCGTTGAGAGTTCCGGTGGATTGTCTAACTTCACACTCGACACCGATATCATCCACTACGATGGTCACGTTGAGCTTGATGTGCACAACCTTTACGGCACCATGATGAGCACTGCTTCTCGTAAGGCCCTCCTTGCCCGAAGGCCCACTCGTCGTCCTCTCGTCATCACCCGTTCGACTTTCGCCGGAGCTGGTAAGGATGTTGGAAAGTGGCTCGGTGACAACCTGAGTACTTGGGAGCATTACAGGTTGCAGATCCAGCAGATGCTCAACTTTGCCTCTTTCTTCCAGATGCCCATGGTTGGCTCTGATATCTGCGGTTTTGGTGGAAACACCACTGAGACTCTCTGCGCGCGTTGGACCACTCTTGGAGGTAAGCCGACTGTGCCATTGGTGTTCATGTGCATCTCACAGCTAACTCATATCTCCAGCTTTCAACCCATTCTCTCGCAACCACAACGGGGATACATCCATTCCCCAGGAGTTCTACGTCTGGGAGACCGTCGCAGGAGCCGCTCGCAACGCCTATGACATCCGTTACCGCCTGCTCGACTACATCTACACCGCTCTCCACCAGCAGACCGTTGACGGCACTCCTCTGATCAACCCGCTCTTCTTCGCCTACCCCTACGATTCCAACGTCTCCGGCAACGCCCTGCAGTTCCTCTACGGCGTCGACGTCCTTGTCTCGCCTGTCACTGAAGAGAACAGCACCAGCGTCACCATCTACCTCCCCAACGACCGCTTCTACACTCTCGACACGTGGGAAGTCGTCGAAGGCTCCGGCACCGAGATCACCCTCGACGACATCGACTTTACCGAAATCCCCCTGCACGTCCGCGGCGGCGCCGTCATCCCCATCCGCTCCGAAGGCGCCCTCACCACCACCGAAGTCCGCACCAAGCCTTTCCACCTCATCGTCGCGCCCGACCGTGACGGCAAAGCGAGTGGCAAACTCTACCTCGACGACGGCGACAGCATCGAGCAAGAATCCACCTCCGAGATCGAGTTCTCGTACGCGGACGGCGTGCTCAAGGTCACCGGTCGCTTCGACTACACCGCCGAGGACGCGCGCGTCAGCGCTGTCAAGATTCTCGGAGCCAAGGAGCCGAGCAAGAGCCCTTCGTATGGTGAGGAGGGTGGCGAGAAGAAGAAGTGTGGCGATGACGAGTGGACTTATGAGAATGGTGTTATCACCATCGAGCTGGATCAGAAGCTTGATGGGGAGTTCACTGTTGAGATCTAGGAGGATGGCAAGATGATGAGTTATGACTCTTTTCGCGAAATTGGCTCCTCGTGGAGGAGGATATGAGTTATGATCCTTGTTGTGTATATGATGGAACTGAACGATATGATTCTGAAAAACCTGTCTGCTATTCAATAATGTTGCGCTATACTGCTTGTAGCGTGCGCATCCTGGATGAACAGCTCTCGCAAGCCACCTATCTATCGATGGGAGCCAGCGGTCACGTTTTGGGTAATCTATAAACTAACCGACGGGCAATATGAAAGGAGAAATCCTGAAAGTCTTACACGAACGATCTCAGTACAGTGCATCAATGGTGCCAATTGCACTAGATACCGTTCTCTTTATCTTCGTTGAATCCGTTGCCCCAGCACTCCTCATTCCTCATCATACTCCACAACAAGCGTAGTCGGAATCGGCGACTCCTTCGCATTGCCATCAAGATACAGCCTCGCCTTCACACCGCCAATATCGTGCTCTACGATCTGGAACTTACCCTGCTTGCCCGGCGCCCGACGGATGTTCTTCAGCTTGAACACCTCTCTCAATGTAGCCGCGAGCGAGCACCCGACCAAGCGCGCGCCGAAACAGAAATGCAACCCGTGTCCGAGGAGCGTGTACGCGGAGAACGGGCGGTGCGGGTCCAGCTTCTCTGGGTTTGGGAACGCGACAGGGTCCATGGCTGCTTTGGACGTGGCGACGAGAACGGTCTGGTTCGCTTTGATGTGGACTTTGCCGCGGGCGCCGTCGTTGACCGTGACGTCTTTGGCGGCGACGCGAGGCAAGCCGGGTACCACGCCGGCGTGGCGCATGCCTTCGAAGACGAAGCCTTGGAGTTCGCGCTCGGAGACGGCCTCGTCCATGTGCGCGAGCTGGACGATGCGGTCTTTGTACTCTTCGTAGCCCTCGGAGAGGAAGAGGTCGATTAGTAAAGAAGCTTGCTGCGTGATGTTTCCTGCGACAGGTGCGCCCATGCCGATGCAGTCGCCGACGAGGTCGCCGATGGGCAGCGTGGAATTATTGAGAGCGTGGTAGAGGCGGTCTGCTTCGGGCTTGACTTCGAAGGCGCTGCCCTTGGCCATCCAGTCGACGACGGACTCGGTGAAGCCCGACTGCGTGCGGAGGTGCGTTTCGAAGATCTTGCGGAGGAGAGGGGCGACTTTGCTGGCGCCTTCGCGGAGTTTCCACTCGTTGTGCGGGAGGACATTGAAAGACTGGTAGATGAAGAGGACGAGGTAGCAGTCGAAGAGCTGAGGAATGGTGAGCAGGCCGCGAGGCGTGTCTTCGGTCTTGAGGGGTATTGCGAAGCGGTTGGCGAGCCATATGATGGGCGTGACATTGCACACATCGCGGACGACGTTCAGCGAGCGGCGGGAGCCTTTGTAGGCAAGCGACTTTTTCTGGATCAGACTGGAGACGGTGCTGCGGAAGAATTTGGTGGCGTTGTATTCAAAGTTGTCTTCGAAGAAGACGTCATGGAGGAACCGGGAGCGGTCTTCGTGGCGTTTTGTCTGGTCCCAGCCGAGCATGAAGTCGTGTCCGGCGGTGCATACCCGGATTGCTTTCTGGTACATGACGCGGAAGTTCTCACGGTCCTGCGATGTGTCAGTTGATTGTATGTTGAGAGGCTTTCAAGGGGATTCCCAGCAGAGCTTACCTCGAAGACGGCCTTGCAACCAGCCTGCGTGTGTACGCCGATGATGTCTCTACAGCTCGAAGGACGCTCAGTGTCGTACTTGTCGATGACATTGTTGCCCTTCAGGATCCCACGAGCTGCCCTGGGCGTATAGAAGGGGAGCAGAGCGTATGAAGATGTTCCTGTCCAGGCGCCAGGCAAAAAGTTCATCAGAACGGTCGGCAACATGCCACCATATGCACCAGGTTGAGACTCCGAGATCTTCGATGCACCCCAGTTGGTGAGAGTGCTGCTGTTGAAGTCGTAGCTAAGGAATCGATCGCCGCGAACCAGAGCGACCGCATCATCAAGAATACCACGACCTGTAGTCTGGCCGGGGCAGACACCGCTGCCAGGCATGGGCGGTTTGGTGCACTCGGCCATAAGACCGGGATATAGCTCGAGGTTGTCGATGTGTCCGTACAGAAGCTCAGCGGCTCTGGCGGTCGCCTCATCATCGTTCCATTCGTCAAAGCTGCTGTAAGCCTTCAAGTTGAGGTATTTGCGGAATCTGTAGGATGTTAGCTTTGGCAGTCTCCAAATATGCAGACTATGGGTCTTACTCGTTCATGGTGCAGACATTGAACTGGTTGCGTGCTTGCATCATGCCCATGATGTCGACACATCTCAAGCTCGCTGGTGTGCCATGGGCACCAAAGGCATGTGCGGGCTCCTCTATGCAGTCCTTGAGGACCTCTGCAAGATCGTAATCGCTGAATTTGCCATCCTCTCCTCGTTCCAGACCTCCAAACGTCCACTCTTTGGCAGGCGTCTTCGCAAACTTGTGGCCGAACACCATGTAGACCTTGGTCATCATCTCCGGGGTCATATCATCGATGTCCTCCAGCTCGGGGATAGCCGAGCGGATAATATCTTCCATCCACTGGTCGTCAGCTGCACTGAGAGCGGCGTGCCAGTGGTAGAGCACGGCGAACTCGGTGGATACAACGCTACCGGTACCGCGCTCCAGGCGCTGGCCGCCGGTCTTGATTTCGGCGCCCAGGTCGAGCCACCACTCTGAGTCTGCGCGAGGTGTGTTCAGGATAGCGGCGACGTAGTCCTTCAGTACTACAGTTGCGAAGAAACCAACGTTGATGTTGCGACTGAGCTGGAAGATGTCGTTGTCTTGCCTGTGAGAATGAAGTGTTAGCCGTTCTGCATCTGTCAAACGTTTGCAGGTGCTCCCAACAACTTGTAGTTGCAACACCCACAGAGGCATTCTCGATGCACTATAACACGAGAGCTTCCGGAAAACCCACGGTGGCCGTAATGTGATTCGACTTACCAAGCTTTCTCCTCGTCATTCAGGGTATGCCAGTCGCGGTATTTACCGTCTTCGTTCACAGAGAACAGAGACTCTGCAATGTGGTTGTGGTTGCGCGAGAACATGATCAGAACAGCCACGACACCCGGCGGCATCATCATGATCCTCTCCGACGCCACCGAATCGTGATAGACAAGGCCGTTCTCATATGTCCTGACTCGCTTCTGCTCTTTCTCGGTGTTGCCATACAACGTGCTGAGATCGACGTAGCTGGACGTCTCGTTGATGTACGACTTCCCAGGCATGTGGCTGGTTTGGAAACACTCGTGGATGACGATGGTCGCAAAAGAGAAGAACAGGCGATTCAGTCCTGAGGGATGTTCCCGGAATGGTCCCTTGCGCTTCATGAGCTGCTCGTAGACGAGCTCTGGATCAGGAAGGTTGGGGCCTTTGGGCTTGGAAGGTGGAACGTTGCGAGCGTATGGCGAACCGGCTTTGCCCATTTCTGGTTTCCAGGGGTTGTTGCCGCCGCCGTCGTGTCTTCTGTATCTGCATTCGGGGCTGGCTAGTGTTGGAGGAGGGTGAGGAAGATCGTTCCATAGCATGCCGATGAACTTGTTTGCGACCACTTCTCCAAGGCCGCTGTTGCTTGGGAGGCTTTGTAGGATGGATACGCCGGATTCGAGCAGTAGGTCTTTGTCGTCCATTGGGCCGCCTGATGCAAGGGTTGGGATTGCCTGTGAATTGATCGTCTGGTCAGCTCGGTGTTCTTGCGGTTTCCCAGTCTTCGAATCCTTGGATTGTAGGCATCCCGTTGACTTTAGTACAGACATTCAATCGAATGTTTATATCCGTCAATGTGATTGCGAGGGCCAATGGTCGGTCGAAAGACATGTAGATGTCCCGGTGGCAAGCGCGTGTCACGTCCAAGGGATTGACATACCTCAGCAAGGGCTCTCTTGTCCTTGAAGTCTAGGTTGTACATGTCGGCAACGACCGAAGTCTTTCCCTCTGAGACTTGGTCATACTGGCCATCTGGAGCTTTGGAGGGGTCCTTGCGAATGACGCCAATGAGGTTTTTGAACTGTTCAACAGCCATGTTGAAGGAAGTCTGGCGCTGTGTTGATCTGGCCGGTTCCTGTGTTCCTGATCCAGTATGGTGTGAACTGGTCTTGCAGTATCACAAAAAGTGATCACCAGGAATCGCAATCAGAGGTTTCTAGGAACGAGGTATCGTGAGCACCAGGTCGCAGTCGTAAATATTGGACACAGACAGCGGGGGCCGGTACCACAGCTCTACGTAACTACCCTTTTTGATCTTCTAATCCCACACCATGGCAATAATAGCGCGACACCATTGCCATTGATCGACAATGCCATCCGGGCCGAGTCGGCGTATCGCTCGTGCCGTGCCTCTAGAGAAGATTTCCGGGAGGCTTGGAGTGGAGGTTGACTGATATGTCGTGGAGACGAGCCGTCAAACAACTCAAGGGTGGGCCAATGGTAGGGCTGTTGGGGGATGTCAGCAGCCCGTGTAGGTTGGACAAAGCGCATGCATGTCGCAGGCCGTTTTGTGCGGTGAGGGCAAGCATGAGTGTCTACTGCCTGTAAGAAGTTTAGACGATGCTGAACGCCGGTGGGTCGTATGCATGGCCATCAGCACAAGCTGAGCAATGCGAGGCCAATCGGAGCGGTCACGATGACAGCTTGAGCTCTCGCGACAATTCTGCGCCGAATGGATGGGTTGATGCCGACGGACCCACGTTGGATGGACGATACTTCTTAGCTTGCAGGGCATAATCAACAGATCATTGGCGATCGAAACTTGCCCTTTCCGGGAAAATACGAAATGCGCGAGGCTGGCATTTTCCCAAACGAGCTTAGATCCAGCGAGCGCATGCAGCGGAAGCTCTTCTTGCGAGTTTGGAACGCTTTGAGTGATCAACTTGGTCACCTGTCAGCCTCGTGGACAGAAATGAGCCATGGTAAAGAGCGTGGGCAGAAAGCCTAACCCAATACTATGTTTACGTGTGCCAGAATAGAGCTACAACGTCTTCGAGTTTCTTCTCCAACACACACACACACACACACTTTCTCGGCAGCGTGTCAAACTTTCTCGAGGCGAGATCGAACCGGCGGTTTGGGTATCTGTCGACGCGGCACGAACCGGCGGAACATCTCCCCTGCTGTCGATCATAACGATCACAGCTACGCCAATGCGAGCCGTCGCTCTACACGGAATCAAGTTTGCTACTAATATGCAGCTTGCGTGGCTATAATGATGCACTCATTTCGTTGACACTGCCGGTCGTTGCGAAGGTAATATCAAGATACACCGCTCGCTGCTCACGGTGTTGCAGCACCATACACGGCGCCAATCTGTCTTTGTTTGCCGCAAGCAGGCTCTGTCTCCGACGGTGTCATCCCACAGGTCCTGATATCGTCCAATGGCTGACCACATGGCGTGGTAGATCAGCGTTTTAGCGTAGGCTGTCCAAGCTTCCGACCTATTGGCTTGACTCCGCATGAACACATTGGAGCTGTTTTGCCTCTAACCACTCGCTATGATTACGAGATCTGTGCTCGACAGGCCTTTCTTGCTTCCAGGTCGGCAGCATGTCAATCCTTAACATGTGATAATCCCGTCTCCGCACCCAAATCGGATCTAAGCCTTGCCCTCTCATATCGACCCTCCAGCCTCAGGCAAGACTTTCTGTCCTCTCGATTAATCAAGATGGGCTACAGTGGCGAAAACTGGACATCCGGCAGGTATCCTGCGCAACAACATCCAGAGATTTTGACCAATGGAAATGGAAATCATCCAGCACCAGAAGCGTTTACCTTTGCCAGCAAACCACCCAGGCAGCCCGTCGACATCTGCGCCGCTGAAAACTCGAAACATCTGCATCCCACTGGCCGGACACTAGTGGTTTGCCTTGACGGAACGGGAGACCAATTCGACCACGACAACAGCAATGTCGTGAACTTCGTCGCAACATTGAAGAAGGATGATCCCAATCAGGTGGTCTACTACCAGAGTGGCATTGGAACCTATGATGGTCACGGTCTCAGCGGCGGATTCACCGCAGCCATGGACATGGCAGTGGGTAGCTCGCTTGGTGTGCATGTGAGAGATGCGTACGAGTTCCTCATGCAGAACTACCACGAGGACGACCGGATCTGTCTTTTTGGCTTCTCGCGAGGTGCCTACACCGCACGCTGCCTCGCTGGCATGCTGAACAAAGTGGGCCTCTTGCCCGCGCACAACACCGCACAAGTCCAGTTCGCCTATAACTTCTACAAAGACGACTCGGAGATTGGCTGGAAGATGAGCCAGGGTTTCAAGAAAACATTCTGCATCGAGGTCAGCGTCTACTTTCTCGGACTCTGGGACTGCGTTGCCAGTGTTGGCTTTATTCCACGAAGACTTCCGTTCACCAAAACTGCCAGCAGTAGCATCTCTCACTTCCGTCATGCCATGGCATTGGACGAGCACAGGGCCAAGTTCAAGATCTGTCGTTGGCAGCGCCAGGACACCACTCAAGAGATGTCAACCCCCAGCAGGAAGCTTCGCGATTTACGCAACAAGTTGCGCCACACCCATCGCTCGGAGCAGGCAAGAGACCTCGAACTGCCGGACGCAAGGAGGATATTCTCACGCAAACCCTCCTCCGCTTCATCTGGGATTACCTTGCGTAGCAGCCACGTCGATTACCGGCGCTTGAACCCTTTCGAAGACGAACACGAAAACGCCATCGATTCTGGGATCGACTATGAGGCTGAGGCCCGCGAGGACGATGGCGAACGCCCGCCAGCCGATGTACTCGAAGTCTGGTTTGCAGGAGCTCATGCTGATGTTGGTGGTGGCGCCGTTCGAAACGAGACTCGCCACGTACTTGCTCGGATTCCTCTACGTTGGATGATCCGCGAATCTTTCAGATGCAATACTGGTATCTTATACAAACGCGATGCTCTTGTCGAGACTGGTCTCGACGTCCCTAGCCTGTGGCCCAAGGTTCAGCCGCGCCAACGGCCTCTCGTCGGTCCTTCGCCGGCTATCATGGATCTTTCAAAGCACAAAGAATTGCCTGCTTTGACTCGCCGCCCCTATGCACTGAAGCACTTCACCGCCCATGGCAATCTGGATTATCCGTCCTCTGCGGGTGAAGCGGACCTGCTTCCAGAACAAGTCGAAGACTATTTTGATGCCATGGCACCGATGAATGATCAGCTGGTACAAGCTAGGGGCTGGTGGCTGGGTGAATTTTGGCCTGTCAAAATTAGAGTCCAGTCCATGCGAAGCGATGACTGGACGAAGCGTCTCACGATGAACTTGGGCCGTTATCGCGCAGTGCAGGATGTGGAGCCGATGATGCACTGGACTGTGAAGCAGCGAATGGAGGAAATGGGGTATTGTGTGAGAAACAGGTGCGATAGGAGAGCAGTATGGAGGATTCATGTTTAGTGCTAACGTGTCAATTCATGTCTTGCTGGTACAACGCAGGCTTGATTCGTCTGGCACCGTCTCACATACGGTAGGGTTGTACCGACTGACTTGTGCGATAGACGAGTGTTTCAACGATTACTTACGATAGACTCTGATGCTTAGGGCTTCGAAATTATGGTTTGGAAGAATTCCCAACTCGATGAAACGGTAGTGTGTTTCATATAGAGAACATACCATTCTCTCCACACAATCCTCATAAATGCGGTCTTCCTTCGAGCGACAGACTCACGCCTCTGCTACCGATCCTTATTTTATCATCATCATCATCAATATGAAAAGCGTCGCAATTGCTACAGCCGTTGGCTTGTCTCTCATCTCCGGAGCTGTCGCCATCAAGGATTGCATCACCCTGGTCACCAACGGCAACAGCTGGATCAGAGAAGCTGTCGCGACACTCGTGGTTCCAGATCTTCCAGCGTCGGTAACGGGTGACCTTGCGCTATGGAGCGCGATCTGGATGGGAAACCACAAAGGCGACTTCCTGCAGGGTGTCACATCAAGCTCGCCGTCGTACGTTCGGATTACAGACCATGGACTTATGAAACCTACAAGAAGCTAACAAGAATAATTAGAGGTTCATACTGTGAGAAAAGCAGCGGCAGGTGGTGTAGTTTTGCATACAGACTCGAATGTAACGATACCGGCGTCAATGGTCGTAATCTGCCATAAAGCTAATAATTCCTCTTAGCAGCTATGAACGCAAAAGCTGGACAAGCACTTTTCGCCCAACCTGGATCCAGAGTCAGAACACACTGTAGGTAGCATCGTCGCATTTCGAGTCCAAAGTCAATTCTAATGCATTTCAAAGACAAGCTCAACCCAGCGACGGGTTATTGGGACCAGAACATGTACATCGACAACGTGCTAAAGTCAAGCATTTCAACAAGTGGGTCTCTCTTCTCGAACGAAATTAAAGATACTTATTGATCTCAACGTACCAGGCCATGGTCAACAAGGCAATAATTTCTTCGTGTCCGTCGAATGTGCGTCCGACAAATGCGCCAACGCACCAGCTCACAGTAAGCTCAATTCTGTCAGCTACAAGTCTCTTTCTCATACTAACGATATACAGGCTGGGAAGACATCTCAATAGTTCTGAACCAGCCAGATCCTAGCTTTGAGCATGCTGGAGCTTGGAAGTTTGGTGCCACTGGCGGAAAAATGTCGACTGCGGACAATGGCAAGACGTGGAACTTGACCACACTTTATGTGCCAGAGACTCCTATTACGTATAGTCCGTAGACTGTAGTATAAACGAATATGGCAGACAAATTCGATAGAGCGCTTTAGGCCACATGGCAGGCTAGAATTGTCAAGGCAATACATTGGGGTCGCTGAATGTCATGTTACTGTTTTTGATGATCAACGATGCAGTGTTCCGATCGTACAGTGTAAGAATGCTATCACGATAGCTGTTCTAGTGGTAGATATCATTTTTCTTCTTGGCACCGCCAAAAAGTGTGTTTTCTTGTCCGTATATGCTAGCTTCGTGACTTCGATATCAGCGTTCTGAGCAAGTTAACATGGATCGTCGCATCGCAACCCTGGGCCATACACCCTTGGTTCCAAAATACTTATTTAGATCTCTGTGACACGCAGCGACAAATTGCTCGAGAACTCGTGGCAATTGATCCAGTATGGGTGTTCTGACGAAAAATGCACAAGATACCCCTAACCCTTCTTGCCCTAAACGAATGCTCAATGGGCGCACATCCAGGTTGTATGCTGGTGATCAACATTTTGACAGCCTGTTGAAGAACTATGCAACCGAGGAGAGTGGGACTGGAGGTCTAGACTGGAGTCTGTGACGTGTTCTTCATCAAATTGACCGAAGGAAAGCGTTAGTTGTAGCGATGCCAAGGTGTTCGTCGAACCAAGACTCGCATGATCACCATGACTTATCCTGCTTCAGGAATCTTATCTGATGCTTTCGCCTTGGCAGGCAGCTTTAGACCCGGCACCTATTCGGCTTCCAATCAAACAAGCTCCAAAAGGCCATCTTAGCTGCAGCAAGTGAGGGTCGGAGGATTTATCAGATTTTTCGCTGGTCCCCATAATCAGATCATCTGGTAATCAGTAGATAAGATCTGGGGCATCCGGTCGGCAATATGGTGGGTTCGATAAGTCTACGAAGATGTCGAGGCCTTTTCACCTTCGCAAGAAGGCACTGACCTTTTTGCTAGCTGCCATCGCGGTCCCATCGACACTCGCAAGCCTATCGCCGACGACACACGAGTATTGTGTGTGGGCTTGCAACGAAGCTACCAGCTATGTGACCTTCGAAGGAGCCGAGGAGCTCGACTACTACACCAATTTATGCTCCAGCGAACTATTCCTCCAATCATTCTCTTACTGTGTCCAGAGCTACTGTACCGAGAAAGAAATACAATCAGGCCTGAAGCTTCAAAATAACGTCTGCATCACCAATGCTGGTATCAACTTACCCGACTTCGATCAATACGGCCTTCCCACAAGCGAACTGGCGACAATTGTTGTAGCGGATGAAGACTTGATCACAGAGTCCACGGAAGCCCCGCTCGACTATGCTGTTGTCGTCAGCAGGGATTGGTACGAGACGGCATACAGGACAACTGCTGCCCACTTCAAGAACAGAGGGTTGGCCTTCGACTTTGTGTGAGTGGCCATGACAGGTTCTTTATTGCGATACAATAGCTGACACACCACAGCTGGGCTATGTATGGATTCTGGGGGCTCGTCGTCATCGTCGGGTTGATCAACCGTGGCTCAGAGCTCCTGGCCGCAAGACGACACGGCTCTGGTCAGTATCGATCGGAGTCGAACAGCCTCCGTCTGTGGACCAGGAAGCATTTGCTTCTCCCGGCGACATTCGGCCAACACTGTCAGGATCCAGTTGGCTGGTGTACCATCCCACCAAGGTTGGAGAGTTTGCTTCTGGTCTTGTACTTGATCCTGAACATCGTATTTATGCTCCCTGGATACGATCTCTTCGTCGGAAACCTCTGGTATGTTGACCGTTGTCATCAGCATAGACTGAAGCACTGACGATGTTCAAGGTATCCTACATACCAACTACAGATCTCTCGATACATCGGTGACCGTGCCGGTCTACTATCTATCGCCCAGCTTCCCTTGGCTTGGATATTCGCCACGCGCAACGACCCACTGTTGTGGATCACCGGCTGGTCGTTCGCAACCTACAATCGATTCCATCGCTGGGTTGCTCGCTTGTGCATGCTCCACGCTATCGTCCATTCTGCGAGCTACTCGATTTACACCTGGAAGGCTGGTGAAGGATTATACGCGGCTAGTTGGTTTGAAGAGTACTTCTACTGTGGAGCCATTGTAAGTTGATGAGTCATTACCCAGCATTCATGATTGCTAACCTCGACAGTCTATCATCATAACGTCGCTGATGCTTGCAACATCCGTGTACATCCTACGAGTTAGGAACTACGACTTGTTCCTGATCTTGCACATACTACTGGCAGTGGGAATCATTGTCGCACTCTACTTGTAAGTCAATCACGTGCGGTGTTGGATACTTTGCTCAGCCACTGACATGACACAGCCACCTCAAGGTCTTCGGAGGAGAACTGAATGGCTTCCTCTGGTGCTGCGTTGCAATCTGGGCATTCGACCGCTTCATGAGGCTGGCGCGCACTGCTTACCTCGGCCTTGTTCCCAGATTCCTCAAGGGCATCAAGGCTACTGTAACATACGATGATGCGGCCGAGATCATCCGTCTCGACGTTACTGATTTGCTGTCCAACAAGGACATCATACCTGGGTACTACTACTATCTCTATGCACCAGGCGACATCCAAGGCTACCAAAGCCACCCCTTCACACTTTGCTCCTGGAGAAAGACCACTAGTCCCAGCATGCAAGCGATCGCCACCACTGGAGATGACAAGCAAGACATCAGCCAACCATCAAGCATCAACCCATCTTCCTCAAGCGACAACACCGTCCACTCCCTCCTCATCCGACCCTACCGCGGTTTCACCGGCCGCCTTCGGAACAAACTAATGAAGTCACCCGACCCCAACCCCTCCTCCAACCTCACCGTCTTCCTCGAAGGCCCCTACGGCTGCGCCCTAGACCTCAGATCTTTCTCAGACGTCCTCATCATCGCCGGCGGAAGCGGCATCACAGCCGCGATATCGCAGTCGAACTTCCTCCTACCCACTGGCAAGACCTCCGTGCATGTCGTCTGGGCAGTCCAACATTCGCACCTCGTCGACAACATCTGCGCGCACGAGCTCAAGGAAGCCATCAAAGATCCGAAATTCGACCTCGTGGTCTACGAAACGAGGAAGGCGAGCGCGGATGTGGAGAAGATGGCCTCAACAGCGTCGCGACCTGTGCAGTACGGGCGTCCCGATATCGAGGCTACGATCAGAGAGGCGAGGCGAAACTGTGCGAAGAATCTTGCTGTTGTTACTTGTGGACCGCCGCGCATGGCTGATGCTTGTCGGGCTGCGATCGTTGCGGTGCTTGGGGAGAGTGGGCCTGGTGTTGAGTTCTACAATGAGGCGCTGGGTTGGTAGTATAGTGAACTTGAGCAACGGAAACAAAACTGGGAAGAACAATGATGAATTTGGAAATGCACTTGTTCGTCTCGGAAAGAGTATCTCGATTCATCGACCAGCCATGTGTATCACAAAGTCGGTCTCAAAAGAAAAGTAAACGCAGTGTTCTGCCCATGCAACCAATCCATCGAAGTCTCATAGCTCGAAACTCCGTAGGAAATGCTCTTCGACCCGTCATAGAAACCTCTTCCGCTGACACCCCAAACCCAATTTCCAATCAAAACACCCCAAGAACCACACCATCACCCGCAGCACGCCCCAACACACTCACTTATCCCTCGGCCCCAGCGCACTCTTAATAAGTCCAAACATTGAAATAAGCGAGTCGCCCATTGTCGGCCTCTCGTTCGTGCGGTTCGGATGCCCATCATGCTTAGACCTATGGTGAGCCTTGCCCTCTGCGGAACTGCGCGAGTGCCGTGACCGTTTGCTGTCACGTGAGCGTCGACTGTCGTGGGAGTGGCACGAGATCTGGCTTGAGTAGCTGTGGCGACGGCCGCCATCGTCCTCGTCGTAGTCCATGGGTGGTCGAGGGCGGGCGTAGCTGGTGTGGCGGGTTGAAGGGCCGGGAGCCGATATGGGAGGAATTGGATAGCTGGGTGCTAGTTGTTGACACATAGGTATGGGAATGGGCATGGGCATGGGCATGGGCATGGGGATTTGGGTTGAAGCTTGAGATGTGGCGCCTGGTGGGTATGGAGGCTGGTATTGTGATTGTTGTTGTCGTTGTGGGTGGAAGCCGGGATCTGGTGGCGCGTAAGGGTGTTGATGTGGTCCTAGCAGGGTTGGATCTGGTTGGTTTGGCGGAGGATTTGAGTATGTTCGTGGGCGGTATTTTTCTGCCGCGGCACTGTTCGCGCGCGAGCGGTTGGCCTCCGGTCGTAATGGGGATGGCTGCTGAGGCTCGTATGTGCCTGCGGGTGGTATGTAGGACGACATTGTTGATGATTTGTTCGGTATTTGTGAGTATGTCAACTTTGATTGCGAGAGTGAGGCGGATCGGGCACTATCATGGTCAACCACGCACGCACGTGAGTCGTATGTCAGCAGCCTCACCGTGGCAATGATGGTGCAGCAACAGCACTTGAGTGATGATGTTTTGACCTCGCGCGCAAGTGGAGTCAGATCCGCACACGTGAAGAAAGACTTGCAGAATCGCCCAATACTCGGTCATCTATATATCACCAGTCAGAATGAGGCTGTGATGCAGATCGCCAGGCCCACACCTACACTTGTGAGGCTGTGATGTCGGCATGAGGCGATCGAGTGACAGATCTGCAGGAGGAGGAAGGATTCGAAGACGTTTCTCAAAACCGCCGAGAAACGTGATGGTGATGGTAGTGGGGCGATATCCACATGCTGATTTGTAAAGCATCAAAGGCGGAGCAGCATCTTCGTCAAGACTATGTTAACAATGACGTGGTATGATCTGGCAGGTGCTAACGATTTGATACAATCCATACATATGAAAGACGCTCGTTTTTACAAAGCCACGGTATCACCAAGCCATTGCCTTCAGGCAACCACGCCCCAAGTTGTACCAAAGTAGCCCTGCGGCTCGCTCTGACAGGCACCGCACCGGCGTGAAACACAGCTCGGGGCGGGTATCGAATACAAGTACCTCCGTATTTGAAGTGGCAACTGAGAAGCCGTCAATTGCAGGCCTGCAGGCATGCAGTGGTATCAAGTGGCGGGCACAATTTTCAGTGTACAACCGCTACGCAGAACAGCGATGCCATTGGCTCGTTGAGCGATTAAGGGTGTCCCACAGAAAGAGCTATACCTAAGTATGCTGTGAACAGAAAAAGCCAGGTGCCCACAAATTCACCAGTCGCAGCAACGAAGTGCTTGCGCATAGTGGATGTGTCTTCAGCAGATTCGGGTGTTGCGAAGCCAAACATTGGCTTGTTGAGGCCATGGCTGACTTGCCGTCTCATGGATGACATGGCTAAGTATAAGTCCTCTTGTAAAGTGATACAAGCAAAGATCGGGGCTGATGTAGAAACAAGGAAAAAAGACAGATGAAAGCAAAAGAGAGCCAATGGCCCAAGGTGGTCCTGCAGTTACCGTCATATATTACATTGTGCCGTGTTTCTCGAGAAGCAACGCAGTGACGTCTGGCAGACGGCTCGAGTGACTAAGGGCTGGGAATCATCAACGCAGGGAGGTGGGACGAAACAGAAAGCCCACCCAATGCAAGCCGTGCCCAGAAGAAGGATTCATTAGTAGTTACAGAGCCACGCATGCAGCGGGTCGAGAGGTCGACAAGTATATGGATAGCACGTGGGAAGATACGGGTATCAGCCTTGTGCCAACTTGATGAGGGTATGATGACACAGGCCTGTAGACATGATCGCAGCGAGGATGCGAGAGGTGCGGCCCAGTGTGACGGTTGAATGGCGATTCCGACAAGGATTGGGATGCAGAGACGGCAGAGGTATGGGGAAGAAGAGTAAGAGATCGAAGAGGCGGCGGGCCGTTCTGGCTGGCGCGCGGGCAGGGCAGTGATGATGATGATGATGATGATGATGAAGAGAAGCAGATCGCGGCACGGCGAGGGAGCCCGCTGATGGTGAAACTCGTGCGTTGGTGGTGAAGATGAAGTGAGAAAAAGGAAAGTCTGGTCTGAGACTGTGAGGATGCTCGCATGTATGTGCCTGAGGTTAAGAATGGGGTGTTCTGTCGAGCAGTTGTCTGGCGATGTCAGCAACAAAACATACGATGCTTTCAAGAAATATATGTATCAGCTTCGGTGTGCAGATCCCTTTTTTAGAATTTATTTATATATATATATATATATACACATGTATGTATGTATGTATGTATGTATATATGTGTGGTCTGACAGTCAATCACCACCTGCTGAACACCTGTCCACAAGAGCGGTGCACGAACAGATGCACGTAGCACCACCGGGCATGCTGTCTTTCTTCTCTTCACCCTGGTAGCTGGCTTACAGCATGTATACCAGGTCACACATAAGGCACTAGGCGTGGTCGGATGAGGTGTATCGGGCTGCAATGCGACGCATCATGTGACACCGTGGCAAACACGCGTTCCCGCCAGTATACCAGCATGGTGTCTCAGCAACCAAACACTGCAAAGAAGAGGATGGATGGAGGAAGGCTGCTCTGTTGGTGTCGTGTAATTACGGGTGAGCGGGCAGGCATCTCGATCTCGAGCTGCGCACTGCCAACAATTCGCTAGAGCTCGCATGTCACTGGGTGCTTCCTTGTTTATGCAGGCTGTGTGTGCAGCCAGCACAGATTGCACGTGGGGGCGGCAACAAGAACAACAACAACAAGATGGCATAGGGGTTGTTCGATGGCCATGCATTCCCGCACGAGCGAGTCCATGCTGATTATGATGAGATAGAGCGAGCTGCAGCAGGAAGAGAGCTTGATTGAGGGCAGGGCAGAGCAACTGTGTGCGCGCGCGCGCTGACCAGTAGTCACTCACTCCTCCTCCCAATCCAATGTGCAGTGGTTCAAAGATAGTCTATACTCCAATATTTAATAACAATCTTCCACACCCTCACACCCACACACACACACACACACACACACACCCCTATGTGTCCACCTGAGGAGGCACTAACCCTACCATACCACCCATCACGGATATGCCCGCCGTCTCGTCACGCGGCGACCTCATCGTGTTGAGGGTACAGCAACGTTAGCAGCAGCAGCAGCAGCAGCCATGGTCCGCTTCTCGCTATCACGTCCCTTCTTCCGCCGCAAGCAGTCGGCGCCAGCCACCGTACACTCTTCTTCTCACCACCACCACCACCACCACCCCCACCACCCTGACACCGACACCGATAACACCTCTGTCGCCAGCACCACCGCTCACAGCTCCCGCTCCGCCGACCCTACCGCTCACTCCGCCCGCACCTCTCGTCGCAGAGCCTCCTCTCTCCACAAGCCCAGAAACCGACAACACGCCGCGGAAGTCCCGGAGCCCGTTCCTGAGCTGCGAGAGAGCTTCCTCTTGGCCAGAGACGCCGATCAAGCCGACAGCGACGAGAAGAGCGCGCAACTATCCACCGACGACTTGCCAACGCCTTCCTCGGCTCCTGAACGTTCTGAGAGCGACACGCTGGCAGGAGAGGGAGAACAACGCTCCAAGCCAGCCACCCCGGACACCACAGGCAGCCCTCCGGTAGTAGCTGTCCAGGAACCACAGTCAGGTACCAATGGAGAAGACGTGAGGATACCACCACAGCTGCTCGTGCAAGCGCCTACACCCGTCACCGAGGAAGTGCGCGATCCGATTTCCATCACCGCAGTCCACAAATCTTCACCACTCGCCCAACAGCAATCTGCTGCCGAGCAGCCCGTAGAAGCAACAGTCCCACTGTCAGAACCACCTCTACGATCCTCCAGCCAGATACCGCCTCGACACGACTCCATCCAGGAAGTCGAGGATCGACGCCAAAGCATCGTTAACAGCGCCAATGCTAAGATCGTAAAATCGCTCGTAGACGCTCCCGCAACAAAGGACCCGCTCGCTCCAGATACGAACGACACCACCGCACTGACAAGTGCAGTATTAGACCTATTTACCCCTGGCCTGCCGAATATGACCACTATGCTGCAGCGCAAGATATGGGTAAAACGGCCGGGTGGCTCGGCCACACTGGTCCAGATCAAAGAGGACGACTTGGTGGACGATGTACGGGACATGATATTGAAGAAGTACGCGAACTCTCTTGGCAAGACTTTCGACTCACCGGACATGCTGCTGAGGATCGTATCGAGAGGAGACCACGGTCAAGTGCGAACAGACAGAGTACTCGGACCTGAGGAGCCCATGTGCCGCACAATCGATTCATACTACCCTGGAGGACAGCACGTGGATGATGCACTCATCATTGACACGCCTCCTAAGCGTACGCCTAGGCCTTCACCACGGTACAACCATTATCAGGCATATCCCATGATGGAAGACCAGCGACCTGTGGAGAGCGGTACCGAATATTTCCCGCCCATGCCTGCGATCGTGCATCCAGTCATGCCTGGTACTGCAGGCTCGCACGACAGTCGTCCGAGTGCACATGGTGAACAACATCATCGCTCAATGTCGGTGCTCAACACCGGCCAGCTGCCACTGTTGCCCTCTCCTGGTGGCACTCGACGACACCCCGAACGCATGCACAGGCCAAGATTCAATCGACAACAGACATCCTCGCCTACCATCCTACAACATCACCCGACAAATGCCAACACTGTTGCGGTTGCTCCGAATGGCACTCTAGCCCCACAGCAACAGCCCGTGTCGCATCGCGGCGCCCTCCGTCAACGCACCGAGTCGATCTCTTCCGAGCATCCGAACCCACACCATCACAATGGTGTTGCGGCACCTGTGCCAATGCCAACACCGCCCGCTGCTGAAAAAGCAGCTACAAGCTCCAACCCGCCAACGCCATCTTCTGGTCAGACGGCGCACCAACAGCGCCCTCCAAGGCCCAAGAAGTCCAGCAGGAAGGCTCTTTCCGGTGGCAGATCTCGAAAAGACCGTAACGGCGGCTTGAATTCGCCTCAACCACTCGGCATCTCTAGCATGTTGGACGCGTCGATCCCACCTATCAATGTCTTGATCGTGGAAGACAACATCATTAACTTGCGCATTCTGGAAGGTTTGATGAAACGTCTGAAGGTCAGATGGGAGACTGCCATGAACGGCCAGATTGCAGTCGACAAGTGGCGAGGTGGTGGCTTCCATTTAGTCTTGATGGATATCCAGATGCCTGTCATGAACGGTTTGCAAGCGACCAAAGAGATCCGCCGCCTGGAGAAGGTCAATGGTATTGGTGTCTTCTCGTCTAGCCCGCTTGAACACCGCAAGTCAAATGGTGGCGCGATCGACAGCAACGACGGAACCGAAGACGAGGCCGAGATCAAGCGCAAGAAGTCTGCCGACAAACTCCCCGAAGCCGCAGGCGGCATGTTCAAATCACCCATCATCATCGTCGCTCTCACCGCTTCTTCCCTGCAGTCTGATCGTCATGAAGCCCTTGCGGCAGGATGCAACGATTTCTTGACCAAGCCTGTCAACTTCGTCTGGCTAGAGCGCAAGGTCAAGGAGTGGGGTTGCATGCAGGCTCTTATTGACTTTGACGGCTGGCGACGCTGGAAGGATTTTGCCAGCAAAGAAGAGGCTGGTAAGACCGAGGAGCAAAAGCGCGAGGAGAAAGAGAAAGACGAGAAGCAGAAGCGAAAGATGGAGAAGCTGGCGATCTTGCAAGAAAAGCAGAGAGTCAAAAAGGAGGCCGAAGAAGCAAAGAAGAAGGCTGAGCAAGAGGCTGCCGCTGCGCCTGCTGAAGAGAATGGCGATGCTGGTGACAAAGATGAAGCTGCCGCCGAGGTGGAAAAGGAAAAGAAAGAGATCGAAATGGGCGACAAGGCGCACCAACAATCCGACCCAAACCCTGGCCCCGACGGCGAGCCTCCAGCTCTTGCACCGGAGACGATTGCGGAAGAGGCACAATAGTCTGATTCAAGAGAAATTACTCCTTTGACGTTTCTTTTGTTGTGGAAACTGGTTCGAAATCAATCAAGAAAAAGAGGGCAGGCCTTCCGAGCCACAGAACTGTTTTTTCCTGTGTATGGCGCGGCGCTAGAGAAACAGAGCGCCCCGGGGATTTCCTTCCGGGGTTTCCTTTTTGTTGCAGCACAACATAGCGTGGCGTTCATAGGGAACTGGGATTGTTTTGTACAAGTGGGTTTACTTTATCTTGTTGTTGCTACATAGCGGGCTATGGCGGATGAGTAGTAGACTGTCTTATTATTATTATTACTATTAACATGATTATTATGCCACCTCGCCTCGATTTCTATTGTTCTGTGTGTTCTGTGTGATGTAGAGGATACTTGCCCGTCAACGAACCGGCAGATAAATCGTTCAATGCTGTACATGCGCTGCCATTCCGAGCTTGTAACACTATCCCATCGATCTTCGAAAAACAGCCGAGGCAAGTGCCCGGCCAAACAGGCACCAGCTCGGAAACCCACCAGCGTTTCCTACTCTCCGTTGCCGCCTTAATATAAAAACACAGACTAGCGATGTGGGGTCGAGCAGGGACGACTCTAAACGAGCTGGATGTGGTCCGTCTAGAGGACAAGACTGACTTATCGATCACCACTGTGGATTACTACTGGCGAGCTGAACTGAGGCTGAACCACTAGGCACGGAACCGGAGCTGAGGCTTAGGCAACCACTATTCGCGTTTGTAATCGTATACCATTATCTACTAGATATGTAAACTGCTGGCTGGCTGGCTGGCTTTCTTTTCGGAACAATGCCACTGAGAGCTAAGATCACGACTACGACGACTGATAAGATGGCTTCTTCTTTGGATTCTTCTTCGTTGCAGGGACATCTTGAGAAGGCGGTGCTGGAGGGGAAGGTTCCGCAGGCGGTTGTTTTTGCGGCGGGTAGGGATGGTAAGTGGTTTTCTTCTTTCCCTATGTTGCCAGGAGGAATAGATGTGTTGTGGTTGAACTGTGACGTCGGCGTTGATGGATTGGCTGACTTGTCTTCGGAATGCTTCACAGGCGGTTTCGAATTCAGCCATGCTGCTGGCAAGCACTCCGTCGAGGAGGGTGCCGCAGACGTCCAAGACGACGCTGTCTTTTTGCTGGCTTCGCAGACTAAGCTGTTGACTGCTGTTGCTGCGCTGCAGATCGTCGAGCGTGGCTTGATTGCTTTTGACGACAATATCGAGGAACTGCTGCCTGAATTGGCCGGACAGCACGTTCTGACCGGGTTTGACGAGAACGACAAGCCGGTTTTGGTGGCGAGGACGGAGGGAATTACCTTTAGGTATGAGATTACATTCGACTGGAGACGTATAGCGCGCGTGCTGACTTGGACACCCACCACAGACACCTCCTCACCCACACCGCCGGCACAGCCTACGACGCCGGCAACCCATCCCTGATCAAATACCAATCCCACGTCGGTGTCACTACCAACACAGGTCCAGACGTCGTCTCGCGCTTCTCCTACCCTCTGATCTTCCAGCCCGGCACCGCATGGTCTTACGGCTCAGGCATAGACTGGGCCGGCCTGGTCATCGAACGCCTAACCAAATCCACACTCGAAGAATACATGAAAGCTAACATCTGGGATCCGCTCGGACTCAAGACAATGACCTTCTTTCCCGCGAAGCGAGGCGGCCTCGAAGCCCGCGTGCCGATGCTAGCTGTCCGTGGACCAGACGGGAAATTGTACCCGTTCAAAGAGCCTTTCCTCAACACCGGAGCTACAGGCTGTTTTGGTGGTTCGGGGGGCTACTCTACGCTCGGCGAGTATAGGACTTTCCTGCTCAGCTTGCTGCGCAACGACGGCAGATTGCTGCGTCCGGAGTCCGTGGACGAGTTGTTCAGACCGCAGCTCACGGCGGCGCAAGCGAAAGCTTTCAAGGAGTTTTTGCTCGGGCCCATGGGCGCGTTCTTCATCGGCGAGTTCAAGCCGGAGGAGTATAAGCATGACTTTGGGTTTGGGGGGGTGGTTTTCGTGGAGGGTTACGAGGATGGAAGGAGGAAGGCTGGAGCGTTGAGTTGGGGTGGCGTGGCGAATACGTTTTGGATGATTGATAGGGAGGCTGGGTTGGTGCTTACGTTTGGCACGCAGGTGATTCCGCCGGGGGATGGGAAGGTGAAGGAGGTGATTACGGTGGTGGAGAAGGAGGTTTATAGGATGGCGGGTAAGGTTTAGGGGTTTACGTGTCGAGTCTGCTATAGTCGCTAGTGTTTCGCTAGTACTCTGGATGGATGTAAGGGGAATGGCTTCGACGAACGAGATACGAGGAGCTCACGCTCATTCAAACATCCCCGACTGACCGTACGAATCTGCGTTCTGATCATATAGCCCATCGACTCCTCCCAAATACCCCAACCAATCTTGCGAAAGATGCATGACAGGGTCCTCAACCTGATCGACGTACATACTTTGTAAATCGTCGTAACAATGCAAAAACTCATTGTCAACGGCAAGTGAACGCTGAACATTCGACGCCACCAGACCGGCGGGCTGTTGCTGGCCGTTCCAGTAAAGAGGTTGCAGGTGCGCATTGATGGACCGCTGCGAAGGTCCGTCTGGTCTCATCGCTTCTGATATTTGCTCTGCAGTAGTGCTCGAAGGCGTCTGTGACACACGTACATTTGCGGATGGCGGCTGCGACTGCATCTTCAAGGCATCGGCTAGGACGGCATCGCTAAGCCGATCGAAGACTTCGTGACAGTGCCGTAGGGCGTTCCATCGCTCTGCAACGGCCACCATGACGTTAGAGCACGCTCTTGAGGTTTGAGAGATGTCGATGGCTTTGGGGTTTTCTCGCAGTAGGCAGCATTCGGACGATGACGAGAGGTGGTTGTGCTGTTCGCGAAAATGCCTGCTCACGCTGTAGAGGAAGGATAGACCTGCCATGAAGATTGATTGGAGGGCGATCCAGCTGTAGTTGATCTTGCGAGACTTATGGAGGGCAGAGTAAGCAGTAATTGCCTGTATGGACGAATCGTAGATGTTTTGTAACGAGTGCTGATCGTGACTTAGGTCGGCCAAAAGAGGGCAAGGCCGCCATATGCTTAGTTTTGCGTTGGCATATAGCACTCGATACCAGATGGGCGATAGGAAGCATGAACGCTCGGATGTGTCAGAAGTAGAGTCGTCAGATAGGTTGAGTTGCGCCAGTTGCTCTTGCCAAGTTTCCAGCTTTGCTGCAAGGTCAGCTCTCATTTGAAGGGCATCTGTTGTGGTCATCGTTGGTGCACGTCGTCGGTGTAAAGTGGTGAGTATATTACCGCACAGCAAGCGATACTCGATGATTCTTCTGAACACCGCAGTCCTGGGGATCCGAATAGTAGTACTGGTGAGCGCACTGAGCAATTCAGGATCATCTTCATCGGATGGTAACAGAGCATCAACATCTTCGTCTCGAATCGCCAGTGGTCGGCCAAGTATATTGCTGGTCACGCGATCCATTGCTATCAAGCACCAAAAGCTTCTTCTGGAAACTTCTTGCTGGTGATATCGTTCGACGGCAGCCTGGTCCAAGTCAGAGCTCCATTCCAAAGGATACGCAGACTCCCGATGCAGACCAAGCTCCAGACAGATGCGAGCCGCAATGCCGACTAGATGCCACATGGACGCAGAATTGTCTTTGATCGAGCTACCTTGGCGGTACTGGCACAGTAGTAAGATGGCCTGCAAGCTTTCAAGACCTGCATGTGATAGCACGTGATCGAGTTCCTGCATCGCTCTAGCATGATGAGACTCGGCACTGGGTAGCATTTGCCAGTCGTACTTGTACACGCTTGCTGTGGCGATTGCCAACACCATGTTGAAGACGAATGTCTCGTAGGAGGTTGCTCGTGAAGAATAGTAGGCATCGTCCTGATAGAAGCGCTGCTTTATTCGGAGGATGGCCGTTGGCGAGAGGAAGGGAAAGGCTATGGCATCGTGTTCGAAGTACGACTTCAAAAGCCTGGAAGCAAGCTTCTCAGGCGGGACTTCATGTGCTCTTCTGGGGAGATGTATTGTCGATACTGGTGAAGAGGTGCTGTCTGCTTGATCCTGTAATGCCGCTCCCGGAGGTGATGTGTGTCGTGATACCGACGCATCGACGCTCGACCGCACGAGGTCTGCAGATAGGACGCCACTCGTCGAGCCCAGATAAGGTTGCCGCTCGCCAGCAGCATTGATGGACAAGTATGAGATTTCGCTGACGGCGTCTGCCCGTTTTTGAGGATCCGTGGCGTGCGACTGATCAATGTTGGCTGGCGAAACACCAGATTGGACACCAACACTTCTCAGCCTGGCAAGCTCGTCGAGCAAAGTCCGATTTCGAGCCTCAGACTGGCGCAGCCTCTTCTCGACCCGTTCGACGTCGTCTGATGTAAAGCGTCGTTGTCGCACTTTGTCCGTATAGCTGCAGGAGACGTTGGCTCGAGTACATGGACCGCACGGCTGCTGCTTGTCGCAACGACCTTTTCGTCGATAACAGCGGTCGCAATTGGATGCCTGCATGTCCAGCTCAGGTCAAAGCGTCTGTCCTTCAAGACTGCCAGCGGCGCCGACAGCAGCATTTTTGCGTAGGCGGTCACGCCCGAGAGCATGGAAATGAGCGCCGAGGTTGCGATGGTTCTGAGCACTCTCCCCGCTCGTGCTTTCCCCACCTGGAGCAATGTGGAGTGAATATAAAGCGGCGACATCGGGTCTATATTGATCGCATGTGTCTGGAAGAGCGAGAATGAAGGACCGCAGCTTCAATAGCAAGACGGTATAGCATCAGATCGCCTGAACATGTTTCACATCCTTACAGTGACGCACTTGATACCATTTCCATGCTGCATCATTTTACGTCAAACCCTTCCTTAATCAAGTCGATGCGAATTGCAACTGGTGACAATTTCGTGTTGCAACCATACTCGATGTCTCTGTTGATCTCACGAGCTAATAGTCCCCTTCCAAGTAAAGCCATTGCAAGCCTTTGCCCACTCGGAGAGTACCCCCTACAGATGCTATGAACGCCTCACGCCCTGCGCCTTCCAAAAGAACCACTCCACCTCCGTAAGCGCTCCTCAGTTGTTCAGATAATTCCTAATAGCACCCTGCAACTTCGTCGCGCCCTCGCCAAGCATGCTCGACAAATTTTCCAGATCGTCGCCAGCGGTGATGCCGAACTTGCGCACAAAGTCCTTTGCCGCAGTCTCCAGGTCGCCATAGTCCTCGACGCCACCGGCGCCCTCCTCGTTCTCGGGACGGCCAAAGTAGGCGTTGGAGGAGATGGACTGTGCACCTTCGAAGCCTTGCAGGCGGGTCTTGGCCTCGTTCTGTGAGGACGGATCGTAGGCGCCTTTGCCGAAGAACTCGTCGGAGGAGATACCTTTCTGGACGCCGAACTTTTCGCGGGCGTAGCGTTGAGAATCGTCTGAGGAGCGGTCGTTAGTGGTTCGTCTCGAAGGTCAAATCAATTGCTAATCTCCGCTTACCTTCCACAGGAGCTCTGGTTGTTGAGCCAAAGCCCATGGTCTTAGCCTTAGGCGCAGCAGTCTTTGCTCCACCGCCAATCTGTCCGAAACCAAGCTTGCGAGTGCTGGTGTTCAAACGCTCCATTTCCTCGTCACGAGCTCTTTGTGATCCACTGCCGTAGTCACCCTTAGGTCGAGGCGGAAGACCACTTGATGAAGAGTCGAACATTGTAGGCGCAGCAGGCTCTGGCAAAGCAGCCTTGATCGGTGCTGGCGGTGGAGCAGTATCCTCGTCTGGATCGTAGCCGAGCCTCTCCTTCCTCTCTGCCTCCTCACGAGCCTTCTTCTCGGCCTCGTCGAAGTCGAGCAGGCTGGCATCCACCTTCTTGGCTCCCAATTTGCTCTTCTTTGCGCCCAGGATGTTCGATTTCGGCTTGCTTGAAGTTGTGGTCTTGCGAAGAGCAGCGGTAGAAGTTGTGCGGGATGCAGTAGGCGGAGTAGGCTCTGCAGCTGTGAGAGGGGACTTTGTTCGCGCAGGAGGACCATTGCCGTTGGCGCCGAGGAATGGAGATGCAGTCCTGGTGATGCCAGGAGTTCCAGTGCGTGAAGGCGGGTTGCTTGGTCGCTTGATGGAAGGCTTATCCCATGAAGAGAAGAAGTCATCTGGCTCGCCTGCAGGGGTGCTGGTGCCACTGCCTTCGTCGGCGTCCGCGGCGTCTTCTACGACCACACTGTCGGGGTTCCTTGAGAATTGTCAGCCATGCATTCAATCTCTCAAAGTCTGCCTTTCTCAACATACTTCTTCTGGTCCGCCTCAACCCTTCGCGCCAGCTCATCCTTGTACTTGTTCGCTGCGTTGCTCGTGTACTTCTGCTTAGGGTCCTTGCTCGCCAGCGCTGCGGCTCCACCATGTGATTGGAAATATTTGGTCGCGCTCTCGTTGCCGCCAGTCTTCATACGTCGTAGTTGCTCCCATTGCCATTCTGTCCGGTTCAAGTCAGCATCCGGAAGAGGTGGACTGCGCAATGCTGACTCGGTAGGTTCGGATGGTGGGACTTACGGTCGAGGTTGGTGCTCTTGACGAAGGAAATGTGCACACCCAGGTTGCGGTGGTTTGCCGAGCAGTCCAGACAGAGATAGATGGCGAAGGGAATCGAGGACCATGTCGGATTCTTTGCGCCGCAGTCGAAGCAGATCTTATTAGCCTCCTTCCTCCTCAGCTGGTTGAAGAGAGTTTGTGACTCGGTTTTCGTTGCCATAGCCATGATAGGCGAGTATGGTCGGATGGTCACGTGGCGAGAGGAGTATCAGTGTGTGTGTGTGTGTGCGTGTCGGTGCGGCGTGGAAGTGAATGGGAGTAGTGGGTAGGAGTATGGGGTGGGATTACATATGTTATTTAGTGGAGGGGCCGGCACTTTGAGGCTTGTTGTCAACTACCCTGGCGTGGATGTGGCTGATGAGGATGAAAGTGTGGCGACTATAAGTGGCTGATGCATAATCGTCATGGTTGTCGCACGGCAACCCGAACTAGCCTTTCTGTTTTGGGTGGGGAGCTACTGTACAGTAGCTCTCTTGACATGAAACAGAACTGTCTGCTCACCCTGATCTTTATATCAAGGCCATTACAGGCGTCGCTTCACCTCGCCTTGATCCACATAACCTCGCAATATCACTTCATGTGATATTTTGGCAGAAACTAGAGAATCTCGCCAACACACTGCTCCACTCGCTTCTGCCACACCGACTGTTAGCCGTCGCACTACCGCCATACAGTCGAGACAATTAAGAAAACTGGCACGGCACTCCCTGCTACCACTCTCTGATGAGCCACAGCAGCTGTTAGGTAGCTCTCGTAGCAACTGCCAGCATGGTTCTCCCATCACCTCCACCGTCGCAACACTCCATCTTCACCCCAGTCCACGGGCGCAATGCACACCTCTTCCAGCCCCCAAAGGCGTCGCCATCAGTCGCAACAACCCCTTCACACGCCAGCACATCTACGGACTACTTCTCCAACGCTGCTTCTAGGAAGCGCTCGAGGCCGGATTCCTCTTACGGCGAGAAAGCATCAGAAAACAATTGGAACACTCCATCAACGTGGACTGCAACAACCCCCCATGATGACGATGTCTTCCGCAGCGCACAAAATTCCATGACGGTGAACGAACAGTATACCCTGGCTGGTGGCTACGATACCCCTGGACTTGCCGTTAATACCGAGCTGGATCGTGTGATGGATCAGGATGCACAAGCTCGCAGGTGGACGAGGGATAGAGATGCGATATTTGGAAGCTCAGGTCCTTCCCTACAGGGTCCTCTAGCACGGGAGCGAAACGGCGTACCACGGATGGCAGATTTGACTGAAGGACAAAACCAAGTGAGCTGGACTCGTTTCGCCTTTAGCCTTGTTGGCAAGGCTTTCACGTTTGGAACGAGCGTCTTCAAAGGTTTCTATGCGGGTGGCGGAGACGGCTATACATTCAATGAGAAGAGCGGATATGATGGCTCCTGTGGTCACACCCTCGACCCACCAACACCAGTACCCGGTCAATGGCAGGCTGATTTCTTTGGCGACTTCGAGCAAGACAATCCCAGCTCGCCACCTTCCTTTGGACTTAGACCACCCAACAAACGCCGCCAGACCGACAAAGATGAATGGATCGTCATTGGCACACCTGACGCCAGAGGTCCGAGCCCGAAACGTAAGACCTCAGGAAACCACATTCCACAGGCCACCAAAGCTGGCGCATCACGACCTAGCGCTTCTCGTGCCTCCTCTCGCCGCAGCCTTCTTCCCACCCCCATCCGACGTCAGCCCTCTCACGTCTCCCAAGTCGGAAGCCCTGCAGCTTTCACAGCCGGACCTGACCGCCGCGCTTCCGTGGCGCATGTTCGGTCCCCTCCGTCTAGACCACAGTCAGGCATGGGCCACCGCAGCAGCCTGAGTGCAGACCTCATGAGCCCTGAAGCCGAGCGCTACAGAAAGCGCCAGGCGAAGCAAGACCGCGTGGCGGACAAAGCCATCGGTAACATGAGCCGTCAGCTGGAAGAGCTGATCAAGCAAGGCCAGGCTGCTCTAGGCACGAAGTTCAGCGTGGAAGGCGATGTTGATGAGGATATGGATGATGGGTTCTCTGGGGGAAGGTGGTAATTCTTCTATGCAATGGGAACTGACGGCTGGTACACTTTTCCTTTTTGTTTTCTTTGGGCATCAGACAGCGCCCGTGGTTTTCTTTCGGAGTTCTTCTTTTGGGGGTTATGTTTTTTCTTTACTTCGGAGGCACAGGATGATACCCATCAGCGATCCCGGAAAGACTCTCGCTTTGCTTCAACTTTCTCTCTCTCTCTCTCTCTCACACACACACACACACACACACACATTGGTAGCACTACTTATGTGATTCAGACTGATCCAATTGGGCTTTCTTTTGAGCTCACTTTGTATGACACGGTTTTGCCCGCCTTGTTTTCATGATGTTCAGCACTCCAGAAATTTCGTACCAGGCATATTCGCCATGCATCATATAGGATCTGTTGTCGCGGCAAGCGAAACCTTGGTACGCGAACTAGAAATCGTCCCATCATTCCATGTATAGTGAGTGAAGCAGCGGGTGAGTGTGGCGCACATGCGAGGGAAGGTGGCTGTGCTCTACAATGACGAGCGCAGCCGAAGCCGATGCGGCCAACCATAACCAACCATTCAGGAATTACACGCTGCATGTGCTCACGACACTGCAACATCGTTATCCTCTCCGCCAGGTGATCTGATCAAATCCTCTGAAACCAGATCAACGTATTCTCAGCCTGTGAGACCGACGGTCGTCCCACCGCAATCGCTGCCGTCTCTCTACAAACGCAACTCTGTCCACTCGCTCGACATCTACTACACGCTCTCCGACCCTACTACGAACCGAGACCTCGTTAAAATTCTGGATACTAGGCATCCTCCAACGCACTCCCATACGAAGCAGCTCACGTCCCACCGCAACCATGGCCCAAACCGAAACCTCAATCAACATTCCGCAGCTCCTCGCCGTCGCCCTCGTCGGCTTCTTCGCCATCCGCTGGTACTTCAACAAGCCTCCAGGCACCTCCTCACCCGGCAGTGGCAGCAGCAGCAGCAGCAGCAGTGCCGGCGCCTCACGTAACCGCGCCGTCGACCCCGCCCAAATCACCCAAGTCAGCGCCATGTTCCCGCAGCTCGATCGCCGCAGCATAGCTTGGGACCTGCACCGCAACGGCGGCAACGTGGCCGGGACTTCGGAGCGCATCCTCAGCGGGAGAGGTCTGGATGCGCCGCCGCCTAGCTTCCTGCCGCCGCTTCCTGCGCAGGCGGCGCCGGTGACGCAGAGTGCGAGTAGGGCGAGCGCGGGACAGCCGGATTTGATTACGAGGTATGGGCTGCAGGGCAGGATCAATGATAAGGGCAAGGAGGCTGTGAGGAGTGAGGAGCAGAAGAGGATGGCGTGGGCGAGCGATAAGGCGGCGAGGGCGGAGGGGCTGAAGAGGAGGAGGGAGGAGATGGTGTTGGAGGCGAGAAGGAAGATGTTGGAGAAGGATGCTGCGGCTTGAGGGGAGATGAGTGTCACGTGAGGGTGAAGCATAGGTAGTGGAAGAGGAACGAGGAAATTTTGATTCTGTTGTCTCCCTGTGGGCTTAGCGCTTTCTGTGAATATACATGCATGATTTATTAGAATGATTTGTTTCGTTTTGGCATTTGCGATTCGAGCTGTAATGCTTCGTGATCAATATGGCATTCTGGATCTATTTTTTTTATACCGTTTGACGATATGGAAAGACTTGACGTCCTTGATGTATATGAATGAATATATTGTTTGTTCATTCATATGTTACCTTATCACCATCAGCCAGTTAGTCGGTCAGCCCTACGCCACTCTTTGGATTGATCGCTTTCTCTCTCTCTCTCTCTCCGCAAGCACTAAGATAAGCTTCCCGGCCGACCGCCGCATCCACATTGGCACGTCCGCGTGTGGCATAGCGAGAGTCGACCTTAGCTACATCCAGACGAGTGAGAAGTTATCGCATCGTAATTGACCACCACTTTGCGGCTTATTCCATACTGCATATACCCTTACCTCTTGTTGCCCTGTTACCCGCCTGACATCGCACCGCACCGCACCGCACTCAACTCAATTCACTGCCGACCGACTGGCTGCGCATATCGCCCAACCTGGATCCCTCACTCTGGTACGTTGCAATCACGTGCATCATTGGGAGAAGGACTCGCGGCGAATACATCTCGAGTGTGCTTCTGCTATATTACAACTAGAGTGGAATGAAATGGATCAAGAGAGCAGAGGCGCACATCAACCTTCTTGCCACTGGAGCCCTCTTCCCAAGACACCTCTCGCACAACGCCCGCGCCAACGCTCCTGCCTTTTGTCTCACTTGGCCAGACGCAAATTGCTAACCTCCACATCCAACAGTCGACCGCTTCTTCCACCAACATGCGATCAATGAACATGCCGTCCTACGCCTCCCAACAACCTCAGCAACCCAACAGCGCCTCCGCGCGCCAAACACCGCGACTCCAGAACACGCAAAAGCCAGGACTAGGCAATGGCACAGGATGGGGGTTTGGGCTGCCAAACAACTCTGCTGGTGGAGCTGTTCCTGGAGGCTTTGCAGGCGCTGCGGCCGCTGGAGCTGCGCTCGGCTCTGCGCCAGGACTAGGCCCAAGGCCTACGCAGTTGAGCGGGTTTGCTCAGGTCATGGGCGGAGGAGGATCGCAGGCGCCGATTGATATGAGGTGAGTTGACAGCGCGTGCTTTGCGGGTGGATGCATGTGGCAGCTGGCGGACTGTGGGCAGACGTGGATGGATGCATGAACATGCCGATGGAGATGGCTGTTTGTGCATGCAGTTCACTGGGCTGGGCTCTGTATCACATGCAGAGCCAACGACCTCATAATTGCTGCTCTGGTTTGGCAAGAGATGATAGGAGACGCCTGATCTGTACCATCAATTGCCCACACGATCTGCACGGCTGCCACAAGAGCTAGCAACGGCCACACCACCGAAACCGTCATGGGCGGAGGTGGCTCTTGGAGCGAAAGCTGATTCCCAGAGAAAAGCTGGTGCTTTGAAGAAGCCGATGCTCTGAGGAAAGCCAATGCTCCCAGAAAAGCCGATGCTCTCCCAACACGAGTGGATGCTCCAAGAACACGAGCTAACTCTTCTAACAGTGATTTCCCATCGCTCTCCGGCGGTCCACAACCAACAAACAATGCTGGCCAATCAAGCTGGAACAGTAACATACTCCGCCAGCCACCTGCACAGCAACCACAGCCCATCCAGCAGCGAGCTACACAACAGTCACAAGCGCCTCAATCTACTCAGCAGCAACAGCAGCAGCAGCAACAGCAACAGCAACAGCAGCAACAACAACAGCAGAGAGTACCGTCGACGACACTCTCCCAACAATCAGCAGACCAACAAGATGAGCAACAAGACCAACAGCCAGCGACAGATCAGTCAAACGGTGGTGGCGATGAGTTCCCGCCACTTGGTGTACGTACCAATGGCGAGCTTTTTGAGCAGGCGAACGGGCATGGAGGTGTGACGCTGCAATCGCCGGATGGCTCTCAATCTCAAGGCAATGGGCAACAAACTCAGCTTCCGTTCCGTGAGGCGAGCAACGCACCGGCACAGTCTCAACAAGCTCCTATAGGACATCCGCTTACACAGACAACGTCGCAGCAGGTAAGAAAGAGCATCTGAACTTACGATTAAATGTCCTACTAACAATGACATCAGCAACAACCTCAAACCATCCTGGCAGCAGCAAATCAGCCCGCAGCGCCAAGCGGTGGTGTTAAGCGCTACGCAGATATGACGGAGCAAGAACAATGGGGACTCGAAGCCCTTTCAGCGGCATATGAAGCTCGTAAGAACCTCGAAAGCGGTCAGCCCGTAGACGAAACGCTACCGCCCATCATGCGATCTGCGATCTTCTTCGGCCAGGACCTGAGCGCACTCGGCATGGATCTTGACAGTATCGATCCAATCTACCCAACCTTTACACCATTCCCAGCCATGAACTCTTCCGGTAGCACATTCGACTTCCATGACCGCCATACCATTCCGGACTTCCAACTTCCTGGCGCCTACACAGTTAACAACGTCCCGCCATTGGCAGGACGTGTTGCTGCACTGAGCGATGGTAGGTTCTTACGTTCAAGCTAAGGGATTGTCGTTTCAAGCTAACATTACAATAGAAACTCTGTTCTGCATCTTCTACCAAATGCCTCACGACATCATGCAAGAACTCGCCGCCCAAGAACTTACAGCACGCGACTGGCGATGGCACAAGGTGCTAAGGCAGTGGTTGCAGAAAGACACCCGCGAAGCAAACACCAACTCCAGCATGCCAATCCTCGACCTTTCAAACGGTGCCCCCATAGCCGTCCAGCCCGTGCGCGTCAGTGAGCGCGTCGAGCGTGGTGTCTACGTTTTCTTCGATGTCATGAACTGGCGAAGGGAGAGGCGCGAGTTTGTGCTCAACTACGACGAGCTCGATCAACGGTTCGCCATGGGCGGCGCGATCCAAGTTGCCAACGGAGGACCAGTGATGCCACCTGGTGGTGGTGCTTTGGGTAGCGTGCCTGGCGGTGCGGTGTCTCAGAGTGGCATGGGCAGCAGCGGCATTCCCGGCGCCGGCTGAAATGTCTGAAACGCGACATGATTACGCAGTAGCTGTACAAGCGGGTTGAAGAAGTTGTATTAACAAACCATGAGCTAATTTGTCAGTAGCTCTCTATCCGACAAACTGTTTCATTTCAGATATAGGTTCCCCGTTCTTGTTCGTGAGCGTGCGTTCGCCCTGATCAGCAGGCGATATATTGCGCGTTATGGACACGAGAGCAGGTTTTCAAGACTCCTGGGTCTCGTTATCGGCGGTCACACACTGCACGTAAGAGTCCATCCGCTGGTATTGTCGTTCTTGCTCAAATGCCTGGCTCTCTCTCGATCAGAACATTATTCCACACACACACACACACATCCCCAACTCAAGCTCAAGTTTCCCATTCAAAAAAAAGACCGCCATCTCATACACAAGCGTCATCAGCGCCTTCTTAAACCCTCCAAACGAATCGGTCCTAGCAGCAGCATCCTCTGTAACCCTGGTCTTTCCTTCCCGTAGCATATTCCTCAGATCAACAAGAAACTCCCGCAATCCAGCAGTCTCCGGCGTCCAAACCTCGAGCATGATGGAGAGATATGTCATACCCGCCGTGAGCTTGTAAGAGCGATCTTTTCCGATACCGACGCGTCGATTGATGAGATCTGTGCTCGCCACCTTTCTGACCCAAACGTTTGCCGATTCGTGGAGCTTCTGGAGATACGTGTGCCGCCGCACTGCGATATCAATCGACTTGATGCAACGCTCGACCGTTTCGATCGCCGTGACATGAACGAAGCCCTCGATCACGTCTTTCAACGCCGCTCCATTTTCTTCGATCAGTGACTGATCGTTAGGCCGATAATTACCAGAGTTTGTCGAACAAGGGCTCGCAGTCAGAAAAGTCGGCGGAAGTTTGGGGAGCTCATGGCATCGTGATAGTTCCCGTCGATATGGCCGATTGTCACGATCGTATAGTCTTCGTCGAAGCCAGATGTTTGCGTGGCCGGAACGAAATCTTGCAATTGGAAGGAGTGTAGAGCTTGAGTGTAGTGGACGAGATCGTTGATGAAGTCTGCCATGGCCAGAATGTCGGCCGGCAACCCGGGAATGCGAAGGCTTTGGGAGGTGTCGAGATGATGCAAGTATAGTCCAATCATGGGCCCTAGAGCTGCTATGATGAGCAGTTGACCGAGGACCAGGTTGGTAGGTCGTGGGGGGTGGGATCTGGAGCACGTCGACTTTTGTAGACGCTGAAGCTTTGTGAAAAGGCTAGAGGGTGTTGCGATAGGCGCCTGGCTGTTATGTCATTGGTAGGACATCCCGACACGGCACATCAAAGATGGTTCATGTGGCGGCGTAAGTGGAAAATCTGAGACCTGCAAGTCTCGAATACTTTTGGCTCAGAATCTTACAACTGAGCTGCAAGACATCAGTAATGATGTCTCTCAGTGGCTGTGTGCAAAGAAGTAATCTAACCGTGAGCGTACAGCGAACAAGGAGATACATGACGCACGGCGAAGCGGATGCGTATGAACGAGCCTGTCGGTAACTTGAGTCTACAAAAGAGTTCTTTGAGTCGTTATGAAAGCTATTCAGTTTCGTGGACCAAGGCTTGTCTCAGGAAATGATGTTAACGCGATAACAAAGTAAAAGCACCAACATGCAGCAACCTTCTGCTTCAACTTCAACAATGATCCACACACTCCACTGCCATCGAACCACCATGTCTCACCAAGGCTTCCTTCTCTTTCGCTTCATCACGGTCGATGTGCATTCAAGCTTGAGTCATGCACTTTGCACTCGGACCGACCGCCAACTAAGCCTCAGCATCAGTAGCGTCCGAATAGCGTCCGAATGCTTGCCTTCGGGAATCAGTCCTCGGCGTCGATCAGGTCCAGTGACAGCAGATACGAATGCTCAATGCGAGAGCATTCCAGACCCTCAAGCTTGCACACAGTCTTTCGAGACGACATCCAACGATTTGTTCGGCTTGATCAAACATTCTTCTCATATGGGTCATGGTCAGCTTGTAAGAGGTCGTTGTGTTAGCTCGCTGCGCACGGGTCACCCAGGCAGTCCAGCCCTAGACATACTTGATTGGAGACGCTCTTCAGCGGCGCCAGACGTATCAACGCCAGGGAGTCGTGGGTGAAGACAGAGACGGTATAGCAATACGACAGCGGATGGCTCTCTTGCATGTGGCCTCGTCATTGGCGTTCTGTCACGCGTCGATCATGGCAAGGCTGCCGTGGTGGTAGCTCTAGCAGTTCTGGAGTGAATCTCGATAGAGAAGTGATCGGTTCCTTTGCTTTGTACTATTGGTTCAATCAGTTGGATGAGGAGTGTCCAGCTTCTTGGAGGTGTTGTTTGTTGATTGAAACCTAAAGCTGTCGGCGAGCCGTGCCGACAACGCGAGGGATGCGCGACCAAGTCACCGCAGATCGGCTTGGTCAGGCACTGGCTTCCTGGTATGTAAGCAGCACTCGCTATCTTGCATCTTCGGCGCTCCAAGCACCGGCTGACAAAATCAAAGGACCTACAGTTCGGCCAGCTTTTGGAAAATGCGGATCTCCGGTATGACGCACTTACTTGCAGTATGTAAGCTGGCAATACCATCCAGACTGAGGACGCGCCTGCCTGAGAGTGACAGACATAGAGAAAGTGTAGATTAGTCGGACGGACCATGTAAGGCACGTCGATGAATGAGCGAGAAGTAGTGACAAACGCATCACTTCCAACACCCACACGTACATAAACACCAAGCCCGCGCATTGAGTCTCTATCTTCTCAGCAGCCAAACCACAACGTTCGTATAGTACCGAGCAACAGACTACTTCGATCTCGCGACCAATACTTCAACCATCATGGCCTTCCCATCTCCCACAAAAACTTGGCACACTGCCACTTACCCTTCCATCGACCCTAGCCTGCCAGCTCTCTCTTCTGCCGGCAAGAACATTGTGATCTCTGGTGGCGGCTCAGGCATGGGTCCCGAGATCGCAAAAGCATTCGCTCAGTCAGGCGCCGCCAGCATTGCTCTTCTGGGCCGCACAGAGGTAACTCTGCTCGAAACCAAGCAGCAGATTGAAGCCAAGTACCCCAACACGAAGGTCGCTACCTACGTCGCCGACATGGTCTCGGCGCCAGCTCTCGAACAAGCGCTCGTCGCCCACGAGAAGGCTTTCGGCAAGCTTCACGTCCTCGTTGCCAATGCAGGCTACATGTCCTCTGGCCGCAGCATCGTTGACAGCGATGCTGAGGATTGGTGGACTGGCTTCGAGGTCAATGTCAAGGGCAACTTCAACCTCGTCCGCGCTTTCCTCCCGCACGCCGTGTCTGATGCAGTGGTATTGAACACAAATACTGCAGCGGCGCACGCACCGTACTTCGCTGGCATGTCAGGCTACTCCGCGTCGAAGATGGCAGGAGCGAAGGTCTTCGAGTATCTGCACTTTGAATATCCTGAAATGTTCGTGCTGAACATTCAACCCGGGGTCATCCAGACTGGTATGACTGCCAAGGCTGTCGAGGCTGGTGTTGACCTACCCTTTGACGATGGTGAGTTGGCTCACTTCCCATTCCGATACGAAAAAATGCTAACATCGCTTGTGATAGCCAATCTCCCGGCCTCATTTATGGTTTGGGCATCAAGCAAGGAGGCCAAGTTCTTGAACGGACGATTCGTGTGGGCCAACTGGGACGTGGATGAGCTGAAGGCGGCTGCTGCGGAGATCGAGGGAGGCAACAGGTTCACGACTGGTCTGCTGGGATGGCCGTGATGGCTGGCTGGTTATGTACAGGGGCGACGATTAATCAATTCTTGATGGGTGTTTTAGCCAGGAGTTTATGGCGCGCGATGGTCGTGGCATTAGAGAGGTATTTGAAGTCAATGCATAAGAACATGAACATGAAGCAAAACCCCCCCTTTGCATTCTTGCTCACAGCGTGCAGGTGGCCATAGCAGGTATCGCAAGCCGCAGTTACTTCCTGCTTTGTGCATAATGTTAAGTGTTGGATGGAAAGGACGAACGAGGCGGTATCGGGAGTTTGCGGCAAAACGTTACATTGGAGGAAGGTTACCCGACAGCTCCTCCAAGACGAGGATGCACCAACAGAGGACGACGAACCTCACTCGCGCAGCAGTACTACCGACGTCAAACAAACCCACCTCAAACCACATCAACCCTCTACCGCAAACATGGTCGTCTACTACTCTCTCCCCGCCATCGGCAAGGTCGGCTCTCACTACGTACGTCAAGCTCTCGGACAACAGACCCTTTCGGCGCGATCATGAGGAGGAGGATTCGGGATGGGCGCACGGCGCTGCGCATCTCATGGCGATGGCACAAATGGAGGCAGATGGAATCAAGTACAATGGCTGACATGTTGCGCATAACAGCTTGCGATCGGTGTCCTCAGCACCATGTTCGGCGGTGTCTTCCTCCTTTCCGGCGGCAGCTCCAAGGCTGTCCAGCAGTCTCCTCCTATCAAGGCCTCCAGCAGGGGCGAGGAGGATTTCATCCAGTATGTTACAAACACCACATGCGCCATTACCCGCAGGACGCGCATGCAGAAAGACGAGATACGGGACTAACACATGCGTCAAGGAAATTCTTGAAGGACGCCGAAGGCGAGAGCGCCAAGAAGCACTGAGCTAGGCACGTTGTGCTGTAAGAAGATGATGGGAAATGAAGGAGACATGTCCGTTGTAAGAGCTCCGATAGGCTGTTGACGTTGGGCGCGTGAAACTTTGGAGTTGGAAGTACAACTGCCCTCCGTCAGGCGGAGCTCACCTGTAAATATACCTTGAGCGGCAGCACCTGCTTCACAAAACATTACAAAAACGCACCCAGACGCATCTATTGCCTAGTGACATGCCGTAGGTAGGCTCGGGAATGACGGCGAATCCCTCTTATGGACAACTGCAAGGCCCTTGAAGCTCGTTGTGCTGACTGACTGGCGGGATTATGAACATGGTGCTTCAGACTACAGAGACGTCTTCCACAATCACAAGGGGAGCAAACACATGCGCCGATTGGGCTTTGCCGGCCAGTCAAGTATATTCTGAGGGGAAGCTGGGCTGCTTTGCATTAGGGTCTGAACTCCGTGTACTCTATCGTGAAATCCCATTGCTGATGCATCATGATCACACCACCAGAACTTCGCCACCGTCAGGTCTCGAGATACAGAGACATATACAGAGACACGACCCAGCCACAGCTACCAGCTTCAAAAGCAGGTGCGGCAGCTGAAATGATGGCTGTTCAATGGCTGATATTTGGCTAACGCCACAATGTAAGCTGCCCGGTCTAGATTGCTAGCTTGTGTGTATAAGTATCTCCCCAATTTAGCGATTGATATGCACTTGGTTCAAGGGAATTATAGGCATACCCTGCTGGAGAGAACCCCATCTGGAAAGCAAGCAACTTCATAGCTACCGCAGCAATGGCCGGCCTTGTCCCATACGATACGAAGAACACCACTGCAGACTACTCCTCCGCGACTAAACAGTTGACCGCCACTGCGCTGTTACCAGTCTCCTTCATCGGTGCCGAGTTCGAGCGGTTAAACAACGCGAACAACCTGGGCGGTCGCAAGTTCCGACTCGAAGGCGTCAGAGGCGGTGGTCCTGGAGTTCCGAAGCAGACCATGATGCGAAGGCCCTACATCGAGAATAGTTTCAGCGCACCACCTGGTTTGACCCAACAAAGAAGACAGAGACGACCATCAGCATCAATGTGACACTCGATGCACCTGCTCCTCTACCGGTCCCGCTGCAGCCCCAGCCCATGCCTGCCCTTCCTCTTTGAAGAGTGATACTTCAGCTCTCAAAGCCATCGAGATTGCCGTCCCGCCGCAGAACTTCGTTCGCATCACGGCTCCGATGCCCGACACTGCGAGTCCTCGCCCACCAACCGAAGGCCGCAATGAAGGAAATTCCACTTTCATCTGGCGAGCAGGTGAGCTGCCGGGCTTCGGTTATTGGGACTTGGCTTGGGCTGCAGACACTGCATGTGTGGGTAAGGGTGCTACTCTCACGGCCACAACGACTGTTGTGAAGGGAGCACGGAGCGGTAGAGTCTCGGGCCAAGCAGGTAGTGCGGGCTCACAGCCAAGTTGCCAGAGATAGAAGGACGGGCTTGTGGACTTGTTCGATCCCGATGCCTAGGAAGAATACTGAGGTTGTTGTATATGGGCAGGTCCCTTGCCGTGAAGCCCACAAAAATGAATCGAATAGATCATTGATCGCTCCGGTCTCGCGTGCGATCTCTGCTAGTGCTCAGTTCAATTTAATCCATGCCTATCGCGAAACTCCTTCAGCCACATCGGACTATCAGCAATGGTTTGGTTCCACGGATCATCGCTGCTGTACAAGACTTGTCTCGCTTCCCTCTGCAGCACCTCGTCAGACAGATACACGCCCATCTGGCGATACTCAAGTGCAAATCGTGCCAAGTGCGAGGCCAAGATATCTGCAAATGCTTCTGCACTCCGAGCGCGGGAATCAAGAAGAGCTGGGGTGTTTAGTGTATTTGACGGTTCCAATATCTCGGCAGGCTGGTTGAAATCGATCGCTGCGCCAATACCGGGGTCTTCTACATAAGCTCCTGCAGTTCGAGCGGATATCTGAGCGAAGTGATCCTTTGCTTCTGCGCTCGTAGCCGAGAAGGGGACTAGGCTTTGCGCTTCAGTGGCGAGGTAGTATGGAGGAAGAGCATTCGTTAGCCTGGCGGCTATATTATCGTCGAAACCGTGGCCGCCTTGCCAGTCTCGCATCGTGCACCCCTGGCGGAAATGCCCAGCGAGATGGTCAGCTCGCTCGTCCCATGAAGAGAGTGCCATATTACAGAAGCCGCACCGTGACTTGACGGCAGGTGCCTGCTCAACCCAGTTCTCAAGCTGAGGTACATCGGGCAGTTTGTGAAAGACACGGAGGTGCTGGGCGAGGTGGTCTCGTCTCCGGAAACAGCGAGCTGCCATAGCACGGTTGACACAGGCTTGGTGATGATGTGCCTCAAGATGTAGAGAGTCCGGGTCTGCAGCATTGCAGTACGCACATAGTTTCCCGATGGAACCAGAGTCTCCGAATGTTCCGTCCATCGGGGCACATTTCCAAACCTCTAGATCTAGATGAAGGGACTTTTCGTGTCGTCGCCAGTCGTATTTGCTCTTGAAAGCATCGCAACAGAAGGTACACTTGAAAGGGCGCGCGTCGATGTTCGCCATTTTTGAATTGGATACAGTAACTGCTTTCTTTCTCGAACGTCTGCTCGCAGAGCTGCTTCGACTCACTCTGGACGCAGCTGAGCTTGCTGAAGCGGTCGAGTGGGCCGAAGAGTTGCTGCACTCACTGCCCAAGCTTGTGTTAGAATCCGATCGCCGCAGTGGCTCTCTCAATGTCGGCGAGAGGTCGCCATGCGTCCCTTGTACATCGATTGCCTGGGAGAGACCCGGTGACCACGCCGGCCCAGTCAAAACATGTGGCGATAGGGACTGTCGTATTGCAGGACCTTGTCGAGAATACAGACTTCTCCTCCGCGGTAGCCGTGATCTGTATGCAGGCTTATCGTTATAAGTGTTGCTCGGTCCAGTCCCAGGTGACGGCACATGTCGGCTAGTATCACTGATCGGCGTATTACTGCGCGTCACCAAGTCCGGAGTCATGAATCCAGACGATGAGAGTCCACTAGATATCCCTTGTTCATTGAAAGCATCGTCCAGGCTTGGGAAACCATATTCTTTCCAGCCGGACATGCCTGCCTCATATTGGGCATTTAGAAATTGGTCTTCGTGATCAGCGGGCACGGCAAAGGCGTTGAATGTCTTGGAGGCGTTCACGGGATAATTCCCAAATTCAGTTGCGCTGAACGACTGTGTGCTACTGGCCATGTATGTGTATGTGTATTAACCTGACCATGCACGGATGGAGTCTTCTTGAAGGTTTAGGGCTGAGTACAGATTTTGTCTTGACGAAGCGGATGGCCTTGGCAAGGGTCGTTGGACCCGCCATACCTTTGCTAAAATTGATGTGTTTTGGATGGTTGCAGTACACAGGTATTAGTTAGTACGTAGATTGTGGTAGACTTGAGATACACACACGAACACTTGTTACTGGCTCTTGTTTCTCTTGCATAAATCATTGCGGCGTGTACGAATAAACATGTTCTAGAGCTATGCCTTCCCGAACCCATTAACCTCATCAAGACATATGCTGCATCATTATACACTACCCGCGAAAAAATTAGGCCATGGCGTGAAGTTCTTCTTCTTCTCCTTCTTGTTCTTCTTTCTTCGCGTTCGTCAATGCCGCCTCCTGGGTGATTAAGCCATTGCATGGATATCTTCTTCCTTCTTCGCCTTCGTCAACGCAGCTTCCTGGGCAGCCTTCGTCTCGCTCGTAGAGTCTTGTCCAGGGTTTGCCATTTCGTATTCAAGGGCCTTGATGAACTTGTAGAAGCCAACAGCAGCAATAGCACCGCAAGCAGGTCCTGGTCTAAGTTAGTCGTGCCGCGAAAAATGGCAAAAACGTGGATTTCTTCAACTTACCAAGCCAATAAATCCAGTGCTCCTTATCCCAGATACCAGTAACAACACAAGGACCAAACGAACGCGCAGGGTTCAGCGAACCTCCAGTGTAGTATACTCCAACGAGCTCGGCGACGAACAGGGCAATACCGATACCGATTGGTGCAAGGTATGTGGCACGGTGCTTCTCCTTGGCCAACATGAAGATGGCGAAGACAAGCTCGGCGGTAAGCAGGGCTTCAATGAATATGCCTTGCACAAGACTTGTGCCGGGCGAAAGAGTTGTGCGGACATTGAAATTGACCGGGAAAAGGACCTTGACGATCAGCGATGCGAAAATCGATCCGGTAAGCTGAGCGCAGAGTAGAAGCACTCCGCGGGTGTAGCTCAGAGACTTTACCATGATCATGCCGAGAGTGACAGCGGGATTGAACAGTCCACCGGAGACGCGATAGAAGATCCACACGTTCACCATCAGACTGAAGCCGAAGGACAGCGCAACGTATGTGAGCACAATAGGCGAAAACTCTCCGGTAGTGGGAGTGGTCGAAGCAGCAGCCGCTGACGGGTTGGAGGCATTGATGTTTGCGACTTGGGTTCCAGCGAATGCAAAGAACAGGAACATCACAGTTCCGACAAATTCTGCCATTGTAGCCACAAAGTGCTCCTTGATACCACTGTTCATCCATTCAGTGTAGGGCAGACGCATAATGACCTCTTGCGGCGGTGCAGGGCTCGCCGCAGCGTCATCGTAGTTCCATGTCAAAGGTTGCTGATGGCTCCTTTTCTTCTTGCGAACTGCTGGAGCTTCGACTTCGGTTTCGGTATCGGACATCACATCGATTGGGCCCTTGGGTCGTGGCGCAACTCGTGTCGTACGGCGGGACGAAGAACTAGGTTTCCAATTGAGGCGCGGTGGCATGTCGAGAGGAGGTTGCGGTGGTGGGCCTTCGTGATAAGGATGAGGTGGCGGATGCCCGTGGTATGGGTAAACATAAGGGTTGTTGTAGTATGGATGTTCGTAAGGTGGGTAGCGGTAATCAGGGCGAGGATTTAAGAAGTCCCTTGCTGTTGGGGGACGCTGGTTTTCGTGGTTGGTATTGGAGAAATCCCTTGTCGCCAAAGACTTGATAGGTGGGCCATAATCGTGAGTGCTCGCCGCACGAACACTTTTTACGTCCTCCTGGTCGTCGTAGGTAAAGCTTCGTCCAGAACGCCACGAGTGTCTCGCTCTGTTAACATTGAGCGAAGGGCGTACGGGGAGTTGATCATCTTGTGGTAGGTCAGGCAGCTCCTGTTCATGTTGTGCTTCCTCTTGCGGCATTCGACTGTTCTTGCACTCAATGGACTGAGCCACTGGTGACAAAGGTGTTGAGTGAGGATTCGCGCTCTCATAAGGAGCGCGAATACTTGCAGTTGATGGTGCCTGTTGCAGCGCACGAGGTGGCATGTCGAAAGACATAGTGATGGCGTCAACCGGATAGCGTTGGGCTTCGGTACAGATCGGGGCCGCGACTCTACTTTGCTGATTTGAAGAACGTAGAAGCATCGACGAAGGCCCCAGAAGTAAATATATGAGCGCTCTGACACCTCACCTCCCCGCCATCCACCAACCCGGAAACATTCGTCGTTCGAGGGCATTGCGCAGGCACATGGCACGTTCCAAGCACCCTGCAACTTCAGCATCATTTCAGTGAACGTACGTCATTACCAGCCACTGGTACGACGACAAATCATCGTGCAGGCGCCTCGAAGTCGCGACAGTAATGCGAAGTCAGTGCTGGGCAAACCATGCATGTGCTTAGCATATGACGGCTGCACAGCCCCTGCGAAGCATCATACGCACTGGGAACCAGTTGGTCATCCGCCAATGAGGGCGAAAATCCTTCGCGCGGTGCGCATCGACGCACACGTTGCTGCATCTCGTCCTCGATTCAGTTCGTGTGTATACACATGTTACAGGGGTGCGCTTGTGCCCAGAAAGTGTATAGGGCAAGGATAAAAAGGCTATAGGGTCAAGGACCGCAGATATGACGAGGATCGTGCGCTGGCAGCCTAGCCATTGTCTGACGAGTCCGGGTACTCGTTTTCTTCCAGGTTCTATCCCGGTAGGGTTATATCTGAGAAAAGTAAGAGCCGGTATAGTCTCGGCAACCCGTACTGCTCAGGGACTGGAGAAGGAACTTTGGTGCGAAGAACGCGCGACGTGTTTCATGTCATCAAGCCAGGGACTTCGCCATGAGTCTGCACGCAACGTTCCGCAGGATCTTTAGGAAGATATCGAGATGGAAGGGCCTAACCCCTTGTATCAGAAGCCTCGTGGCAAGGGTCCACTTGAGAAGGGAGACATGGTGAACTTATTGTGTATGTTATCTGTACATGCTATCAGGATGGTAGGAGAACGAACATCAACTGCAGAAGTGGAAGATCTAAATCCGGGCATGACGTCGTTGGCTCAAGCTATTATACTCAGCGTGTATATTATAGTAGCAAGCATAACCATGTCGTCGGAACAAGATCTGCTCCTGACGCCATGGGCTACTACACCCTGCCGTGGATCGCGAGGCTCGGAGGCTGGAGATTGTTCACACGGTGATCGGTGGCGCGACAGGGTCGTACAGATCGAATGCCTTTGACGACCCAAATCATTCATCGTTCGTCGTCAACGGAATGTACATCTCACCGAAATGATCAGTCACCCAAAACAATGCCATGTGTGCCTCGCAAGTAGATTTTGATACTTCTGCCACCTGCTAATTTCGCTACACGCAGATGAGTCGGTCGTTTGATTTGTTCGTATCTGCTTCTGAGTCGACGACCAGAGCCTAAGGTGTACCGAACCGAAAAATTCCAGATCGTGGAACATTAATACACATTAGATACACCTTCCGGTGGAAGTTTCCGATATTGAGCCCGCTGGTCGTGAAGGTACTCGAGTCATGATTTCTCGGAACGGGCGGTCTCGTTGTTTCGATTAGAAGATGTGTGCATGTGGCTGCCAGTACTTGGGAGATGCCTGGGTTGTGATTATGGTCGCTAATCAAAGATAAATACACTCTCTATGATGTCATGAATTCAGCAAATGTACAGGACTTCTGAGGCTTTACCGCGATCAAATGGAAGCATGATCGATCATCATCAATACATGTATGTTATCGACCTGTGCGGATGGTGAAGATGACTAGATCATAGAAGTTGGAATTCTTCTTGGGGTATACATTTATTATGTTTCTACTTGACATCATCCAAATATCGGTTCTATAGTGTAGAGGTATCACAAGCGCTTGTGGCGCGCTTAACCCGTGTTCGATTCACGGTGGGACCACATCTTTTACCTTTTGTTGCGTCAACTACGCGGCTTCATTTTTGTTCCACTCAATGGTCCTTATGAGCAGAATGTGCGACGCCATCTCGTACATCTTCGAGCACCACACCTTGAGCACTAAACGTCCCAGCTTAATTGTAGTCGCGCGAGGTGCCTCTCGACCACCTCATAGGGCTGCATTGCATTCGCGTAAGCTTGCAAAAATCATTCAGCTGTTCTCTGCATGCCTCATCTCGCGTTCATTCTACAAGTGACGGGATTTCAAAGCAACATCAGCAACGAGGCGTGCATTCTAGATCTTTCCAAACTTGACCGGAGCGCGCCAGCTCCAGAGAGCCCTTGGACACAGTCGTGGCCGAGTATTCGACTATCAGGTGGGCCTTCGATCGCGTTTGTAGCATGGTGCTAATGTGGCTCAGTGCTTGCAATCGAGAATAGAGATACGGATGTTCTGGGAGGCACAGCGCGGTTGTGAAGGCCTGACGGAGACAGCCTGTTGATAGTATTCCTTGGGCCGCAAGACAGTCAGCCATGCAGCGGAGACATTCGAAGCATTGTCGGAGCAAGACCGACTTGCAAAGACCGACTAGCAGTGATTTTCAATGCTCTTCATAGTATTTACATTCGCCATTAAGACAACATGAAACGCAGGACCCACGGGACCAACCTTTGCATGGAAGTGAGTGCCTTAGCATTGAAACTCACTACCAAATGCAGAATGCAAGAATCTTGATCAATGACATTAATTCATGAAACATTATTTACAACACATCATCGTCCCATTCTCACACAGACTGGTTTCCGTGCGTACCAGCGCGAGGAGCACCGTTGTTCAAGCTCTGACCGCTCGCCTCGTCAGGGTTCATGCCGTTGGCGCTCTTGTTGGCGCCATCATTAGCCATGGCGTTGTGAGAGCCGTTGAAGCGAAGGCCAGCAATGCCGGGGTAGCCCTTGACACCAGTAGCCTTCTCGATACGGGTGGCAAGGTCGTCAGAGACCTCGCGGAAGATGCCAATCTGGCGCTTGATGATCTCCTCGACGGTGCAGTTGCTCATATGGCCGGAGATGTTGCTGATGAAGCGCTCGCGAGCACCCTCATCCCAGACGTTCTCCCACAGGGCGCGTGGGGCGTTGAAGTCCTCAGGGCGGATCTCGCTAAGGAAGCTGACGGCTTCGCCGATGAAACTGCCGTGGACCTTGTTGAGGTCAACAGCGCGCTTGCGGAAAGAGATGGGCTCGATGGAGCTCAAGTAGGCCGGACGAGAGCCCTGGTTGAGGAAAGCCATGTTGCCGTCACGCTGGAAGTTGGCAACGCGGTAAGGTGTGCGGGTAGAGTTTGTGGGGAGCTGCTGGTAGTTGGCACCAATGCGGTGACGGTGGGCATCGGGGTAGGAGAAGAGACGTGACTGCAGAACGGGGTCGGCAGAAGGCTCAATACCAGGAGGCATGTGGGCCGGGTTGAAGGCGACCTGCTCGATCTCGGCAAAGTAGTTCTGCACGTTCTCGTTCAGGAAGAACTCGCCGACCTTACGGAGAGGAAACTGCTTCTGGGGCCAGACGTGGGTCAAGTCGAAGACATTGATACGCTGCTTCTCCCAAAGCTCCTCGGCCTCCTTCGCGGTCATGGTCTGCCAGCAGACGTCCCAACCAGGGTAGTCCTTGCGCTCAATGGCGTCGTAGAGGTCCTTCTGCGAGTAGTCGGGGCTGTAGTTCGCAGAGTCCGCCTGGGTCACGAACGAAGTGCCCTGCTTGCTCTTCATGTGCATCTGGCCATAAACCCAGTCGCCGTTCTTGTTGATAAGCTTCAATGTATGGCCGGCGTAACCGTGCATCTTGCGCCAGCTGTCGGGGATACCGCGGTCACCCATAAGGATCATGACCTGGTGGACAGATTCCGGGTTCTGAGAAAGGTAGTCCCAGAAGATGGTGGAATCGTCAGAGTGGGTGAGGTGAGTCTGGGGGTGGCGCTTCTGAGTGTGAATGAAGTGAGGGAACTTGGCTGGGTCGCGCAAGAAGAAGACGGGGGTGTCTGGGCGAGAGTTAGCGCCATTAGAAGACATATAGGTCCGTCCATCGAAAACTTACTGTTTGCAACCATGTCCCAGTTGCCTTCCGCGGTCCTGAACTTGACGCTAAAACCACGAGGGTCACGAGCCAAATCGGGGGTACCGCTCTCGCCACCAACGGTCGAGAAACGGACGGTGATGGGGCACTCATGGCCCTGCTGGAAGATGTCTGCCAGGCAGAGGTCATCAAGAGCGTCGGTCGTCCTGTAAATACCGTGTGCTCCACCACCCTTGGCGTGGACAACACGCTCTGGGATACGCTCACGGTCGAAGTGAGAAAGCAAATCGATCAAGTGGTGGTCTTGGAGAAGAAGAGGGCCGTTCTCGCCGACACGCTGGGACTCGTAAGGGTGAGGCACGGGAACGCCATTTGAGGTTGTGTAAAGGGTGTCCTGGGCTTTGGCGTTCCTATCGTCGAGATAATCCCTGTGGATGTCACCAGGACGGTTGCCATCGGCGCTGTGGTGAGTCGAATCAACTGCTGAGGGTGCCATATTGACTGATGTTTGTAGAGTATCAGGTGATATTGGGGGAAAGGAGAGAGGAGCGCTCTGGAACTTGGAAGGATGATAGTGTTATATCTACCATGTCGAAACGACGCCACCGAGCTCGATCGGAGAAAGCTTAATCGCTACGATGAAGCTCTTTGTGCTCTCTCGCTTCCACGTGTATGACGCGCTCGCGCTGCCGTGCGGCAGGGCTGGCCAATCAACGATGGGCTTATCGTAAGCTATGATCGCATCTTGACATACTCTACCAAGACAGACACAGCGGAAATCTGGCGGATGTTCACACGATGCTCGATGATCACTCTTCCATACAACTCTTGTGCATCACGGCAGTTCGCCGCTCGCTCTGGAGTGCCTGCTGCATCAGATACCTCGTTATCCCCTTCTCCGAGGAGTGGGAGGCCGGCATCACTCGACGAATCTTTCCTAAACGGGCCTTGAAGCAGCGAGCATCTTACCGCATTTTTCATGCTCCACCTGGCTCCGTTCTGCACGTTCTCACGTTGGCTGGACAAGCACGCACGGTCATCATATGCTTGACAGTGCATGTACGCTTGCTGTGCTTGTCGCGTGCGGCTGACAATCATACACGTGACTGGCCATTGGGTCATGGTTGACAGGTAGCTCATGCTAGGAGGTACTCCGGCCTGGCTACCTGCATTCGCCACCTGGCCTCTGCTATGGGCAAAGAGGTATGGCATGACGCGTTTTGCGAATCTCGCCGATTACACTTCATCCACAATCTCTACGCATGCTTGGCGAGTCGCCTTGCACCAACCTTTCGTGCCATGGTGGCTGCTGTACTACCTCCGCTGATTTCTGAACGAGTTATCCACGGCAATAATTAAGTAATCCGCCAGATCTGCGGTTGCAATAAGACTTTCTATGTTGACTCGCGGGATCAGTTGGCAGGCAATTGCTAAAGACATTGATTTCTGGCAGCCATTATAACTGCCGATCGGCTTATACGCTCTGGTCGGTGATCGAATGGTGTCACTTTTCCAGAGACCAGCTGAATTCACAATGGGGACAGGCGGATAGTGAGACAAATGGATGCAAGATTGCCTCTTTGAAGCGATCCTTTTCTAGGCATTAATACACCGAGCACGATCTATGACGAGCGCGGTAACAAAATATCCACGAGTCTCACAGCGCTTGTGGCGAGAGTAAAGCATTGTCCCTGCTAAAGAAACTAACGAGATTCTGCAGACTTCAACACGCAAAATACTGACTCCGATACGACTCAATTGCGTATGCTTCTCATGACCTTCGTCTTTAAGCTTCTAGGTGTCTCGATGTTGCCCACGTTAGCATCGCGCCCTTCAGTTCTCGTGATGGCAATTTATAAATCTCAACGGGTCCATATAATGATCCGGCGGAGCTACAACACGATACCACTAAGCGTTGCATAATGCGGATACACGTCGTCTATACAGTATTCTCTTGGAGTAATACCCCATTGAATCGACATCGCCTTTTGAGCACTGTTTTATCGACCAAGCTGAAAAGCTTTTACAGTCGCTTCTTGCAGCTTGTAAACGATTGGTGCCTCCAAAGATCCTTTAGTTACCTACTTACTGGAGCTTCCTCTGCCGTATCTCAAGTCTAGGCGATTGAGCTGATCACCTCTTAACCTTTATGTCCGGATGCTTGTCATTACAGTGATCAATCTTAAGCATACCAGAAAGCCAGGTTCAGTGACAGCCTTCACACAGGTTGAACGACAAGATCGATCTTTTTCCAATACGCCAATCTAAGGCACATAAATCGCACCATCGCCGACCCGTATATCACACCTGATATATTCGACAGCCAATACCCCCTCGTCATCACAATCAAGGAGACAATCCCATCAGTATCACAGCTCATACACCCAGCAACTCGCCCTCCCCTCCGCTTCTCCATTTCCTCTCCACCCCCTCTCAAACATTATTTCAGGAAACCCTGTCTTGAACCACCACCCATACAACTTGCTATTACTCCCCCAAAAATCCGCCAAAAACCTCGGCGCGTCGGGCTCAACCTGCGTCCCAGCCACCTCTCCCCACTGCACCAGCCATTCATTCGGCGGTTCGTCGTACTCGCACCTCTGCTTCTGCCAGCGAGGCGGCAGCATCTGGACCAGACGAAGCGTCGTAACGGCCCGGAGCGCCTGCTTCAAAAGATCGTCCCAAAGATCGCGAGGGTCTTCGTACACGCGCTCAACCACCTCAGCGAAAGCAGAAGTCGGATCGTACGGCGTTCCTTCTTCCCACATTTGAAACATACACTCCTTGAATTCCGCGACTGCCAGCGACTGCAAGCCCGGAAGCATGTACTTTTCCGCGATGTCGCAGGCGGCGATGTGTGTGTCTACAGCACTGTCGACGAAAGCCGGGCCGTAGGAGTTGAACATAAGGTAAGTGAACATGTCGTGCACGGCGTCGGGGTCGTCGCCGTGGAGAGTCATGTGATCATGCGAAGCTTCCTGGAAAGTACCGTTGCATGCTAGGTCGAAATACTTGGAGCGTAGGCAAAGGGCTTCCCTGTGCACGCGCCAGGACCGGTCGTCGCAGTGGATGGTGAGGGTAGTCCCGGGTGGCAGAGCGAGCGTCAGGTCACATGGAACATCGAGCTGGTCGGTCCTGGGATCGGCCTCTGCCTCGAGGACGATTTCGTTGTTTGAGGCGTAGTCCATGGTTGGTTCTTTCCAGGCACTATGTGTCAAATTGATATGTTTGGGGATATTCGATATGCGTAGCATGTAAATCCAAGTTCCATCCTGATATACGCATATATTTCATCTTGACGGTCATCGATAATGTTGACTTCAATTTGATCGCAGCTTTTGAGTTCAAAGTGTAATGACCCACAATGTCCTCATGTCCTCAAGCCCCACGCTGTGTTCAAATTATCATGCATCGTTTCAGCTGAAGTCATCAGAGTAGCGGTAATGTCGGTTGTTGGGAAGTGCACGTGCATGCGGAAACGAGGGCGCTGGCGTCACGTGCATTCTGAAGAACTGTCAGCCATGTGAAGTCTTACTCGGGCCTGCTCACCCGCCAACTGCACATAACGCGCATCAGCCTTTAAATACTAGACTTGATGATCTCGTCGTCACATGCCGTCGCAACCCAATTGCACTGTCGCAAACTCAAAAAAGTAGTGCCGCAGAGCCAACAATACACAATCAACACACCCACAAAGGCACACAACAACCAAAAAGTAAAACTCTGAGCAAGAATCGAAATATTGTCTCCCTTTGGTATCGTAACGCACGTTCTCAACAAACACGTCAAAAAGAAAAGAACACAACAAGAAGTGAAGGGAAAGAAAAAGAAAAAGGGGAAAGGCCGACGTGGCCAGCCAGCAGCACAGAGCGAGCGATCTCGCTGCGCCGCGTCCATTTCCATCCATCCATAATAAAGTAGCAGAAGGGCTTCTCCGTCCCAAGAGGGAGAAAGCCAGAGTGTGAACGCCTCGCCTGGGGTAAAGTTGGTTTCCGCAGGACCATAACGACACAGCGTACAGTGTAGACAATACAGCAACAAAAAAGAAAATTCGCTTTCGGTGTTGGAGATTTCATATCTCCGCAAGCGGTCGTGAGAAGGTCTTCGAAGGTGACACTCTTTTTGTGAGCGTAATCGACAATTATATAAGGACGACCTGGAATGAATAGTTAGCAGGTGGTCGCCGTTTGGGATCGTGACGAGGTGACAAACATAGTTGCTTGGAATAATTCCCTTGTCTCCGTTCTCCTTCTTTGCTTGCCACCAGCGTCCGCTGACATCCGACACTTCGAGCACCTCGTGCTTTGCGAACGATACTTCGTTGCTGTCATCTGGGTTCGCTTCGTAGCTGTAGATGGCTTTCGCGCGGTAAGGGTAGTCGAATTCTGTTTGTTGCTGGCTTTCTGCAACGCCAGTTCCGGGCACTGATACACCACCGAGTGTAGAAGATGGTTGAGGGAAGGCTGATGCTGATGCTCTGTTTTGCTGGCCTGCCGCGCCTCCTGCAAATCCAGCCACGGGGGACGATGTTTCGAAGCCCGCCAGCTGGTTTGCGTTGTACATTTGAGGTTGGTGGCTGCTTGAACGGATGGTGTCCGGTCGGTGTGGGTGTTGTGACATGTATCTGCTGCTGCGAGAGGGTGCGCCTTCTTTGTGCAGAGCGAAGGAGTCGAGGGTACGGCGGTGAGATGCGGTGGGTTCTGATCCGTAATAGAAGATCCAGACCATCTCGATTCCTTGTTAGCTGGTGACTCGAGTATCGAAATTTGAAGTACACATACCGACACCATAGATAGGAGGATAAAGCCTGCTGCTGCCGCTTCCTTGGCAGCATCAGAGTAGTAGATTAGAGAGTTCACGGATGATGTTGTGAAAACCAGTCCGGCGGAAAAGAGCCCGACAAGCGCCACGCGGTATGTGTGTACTGAGTCCATTGCTACGGTGACGAATACCGACACAATGCACAACAACATAAAGGCAAGCGACCACCAGCAGTAGTTTGGGTAGTCACCTTGTACGTCTGAAATGATGGAGCTCACGAATGCGATCATCCAGCCGGACTATGATGTCAAGTGTCAGCTACATGTGTTGCAACAAGTCAGAAACCCGCAGGTTTCGCAGGGTGTCTTACAAAGCCAATTCCTAGTGTAGCCAGTGGGAAAGGATCGCCAAAGATGTTTCCGAGGCTGAACTTCTTGCGCCCGCCGCCATATCCGCCGTTGTAGTGATCCATCTTCTCCGATAGGTATGGGCCAAGGCTTGCGTTACTGGGCATCAAGCGGTCGTGGGTGTGTCGGAGGTGGTGGTGGGGGTGTCGCTAGAGCGTCGAGTCGTGAGATATTGGTACTGGTAGTGGTGTCCGAGGGTAAGATCAAGTGCGGATGTTGAGTTTGCGAAGGGAAGATTGCGCGTCAAGCGAATGTGGTTGTGATGTCGTGGTGAATGTAGTTAGGCCGAGTCAGGTGTCCAGCCCGAAGGAGATGTTGTTGTTGTTGATAGAAGGAGAAGGTCAATGAGAGTGTTGGCGGCGGATTGGTGAGAAAGGAATGTCCGTTGGCGACGTCGCAAGAGGCGTGCACAAGGTGTAAGAGGCGCCGGGCCGTATGGTGGGTAGATGTTAGAGAGAAGAGGGAGGGAGGGTGGAGCAGTGGGCGCGAGAGGAAGAGCAGGGGGCGGGCAGCTCGCGATCGCACGCGCTGGCTGGGTGGTGAGGCAGTGGCTGGCGGGTCGGGGGCGGCGGCGGAGAGAGGAGAGGAGTATATGCGAGCAGCAGTATATGGTAGACGGTTCGCCGTTTCTTCGTGTCTCAAGTCGACCTTTCTTGCACGCTGGGAGAGACAGTAGTGCACATCGCAAAGAGAGTCCACCCAGCTCCAAGCGCCCCCAGCCTTAATTGATTGTCGACTTGTCTGGACCCGGGCCGCGTTTCAACTCTGCTGCATGCCAATTTCCATCCCCCCAACATGCTCAGGGATCGGGAATACCTTGCCACGAGTTCGTCACCAGCAATCCGGCACATGCCTGTCCATGTCATTCATACCATACATGCTACTACGATCTCCATACATGAACACTCCAGCAAACATCAACGCCGATCAATAGATGCCCGCCGATCAACAGATGCCCGCCGAACAACCTCCAAGGCCCAGCCGCCGTCTTTCAACGTCCCGCCCGCCCAGTACCTCTGGGGAAGATGCCCAGGCTCCACGCTGAGCCTCGCGATCTATTCTAAGTTTGCGCGTCTCTCAATACTCAGGAGTTCAAAGACGATGCGTCCCAGATTTAAGGACGCACCACAGCCTCTTGTTATAGCCCCTGTTAAGATGGAAGACCGCATGATCTTGTCATCATCTTCCCGATTCTGTATTCATGCTACCCCTGAGCTGGGTCACGCTTGAAGAAATCCATCCTTCCGCGCGGAACCCACCGGTTCCTGCACGCCATTTCGAGGTTACTACTGTGCTCTAGCAGCACGCGTTGCTGACGCGATCGTTTCCCTGGAAGGGTGGATCTTTCGACAGACGTGTCACATCTGAAACAATACATCGCTCTTGTATAGTCCCGCACTGATAATCGTAGCATCATCCTCTTCATCTCTCAAATAAATTACATCTCCGAGCACATGGTGATTTGTACACACATACGATACGGAGGCGGGAAGAGGCACATCCGTGCGTGGCGGGTTCTGTACATATGCAAAATCATATCACTAACTTTCCGAGAACACGAAGGATACCATGGTCACATGCCAACGCCAACTAACAAAGCCCTTTCTCGCACTCAGGATACTATGAATCCTGCAAAGTGCACGCGCGTTCCTCGTCACTCTCTGATGAGGTGGCGTCGAATTAAGCTTGGCCCGTGACTTCCTCACCCATCGTGCCTGCCACATGTGGCTTGTCAACGCTGAGAACACGAGAAACGTATAGTCGCTGCGCATGAGTTTGCGTACAGCTGTCCCGATAGCTAGGGCGATACCGACAGGTATAGTTCCGGACTTCAGCTGGGACTGCCATTGAGATCCGAACTCGTGTCTCATCAGCACATAGTACACTAGTGAAATCAGATCCAGATTTAGAGATGATGCCTGCCAGTGAGATACAGTACAGCGAAGAGGCGAGTGGGCCTGTACGCAGATCCGCACGCAAGAAAATGTATAGCCCAGATCCTTGCGAGACACTCATGTTGTGCCCGTCAACAGCAGCAGGTTGCGTAACAGACTCATAATCGCTCATGCGGCACAATGTATTTTTCTCGCATCTTTGTTCCCAGCACCATGCGCAGCTCTATTTAATGTCGAAGGGAGTCGCTCACACGACTAACTGGTCTCGCAGTAACAAGGAAAGATACGGGCATGGCCGCTGATTCCCACAGGCTGCTGCTGTCACTCAGGAGCTTGGATAAGCAGCATGGCGGCCCATGAGAGCAGCCGTGACAAGACACATGGACATCACTCACGTCGGCTCCGCGCACACTATGGTATGGAACATGTTCATATTCGTAGCAGCATTCATATGCCGCTCAATCTTTACGATAGCGTAACAGCGTATCTCAGCCCCAGGAAAAGCCCAGGCCGAGCAGAAAACCCGCTTTCTTAAAAGGTAACAAAAACTCCAATGCAATACACTGCATTTTTTTATCCCAAATTCTCATCATCGAAGGGAACGCGCAAAGACAGATCGCCCGATCTAAACCTTGTACTCGACCTCGTCATCATCGTTGTCGAGCTTCTCGCGCATGTGAGCGGGCACAAGACCACCCTGAGTGGGCTTGCGCTTGGACTCCTTGACGATGGCCCTGATCGTGGGAGTCTCGGCGAAGAGCATCTCGAGCTCCTCAAGCGAGCGGCCCATGGTCTCTGGGTACAGGAAGTACACGAGGGGCACGATGCAGGCGGAGATGACGGCGTACACGATGAAGTACTGGTAGCCGATGGTGTTGACAGCGACAGGAGTGATCTGAAGGGATGGTGTTAGTTGATGTTCTAAAGATCTTAGCATTGGACGTTGTTTGCTTACCATGACGACGACGAAGTTCCAGAGCCAGTGGTTGGCGGTGGAGATGGAGGCCATGGGCACTCTGAGCTTGATGGGGGCGACCTCTGTGCAGTAGAGGAAGTTGGCACCGAGGAAACCGATCGGAACGAAGAAGTTGAACGCAAAGATGAAGAAGGCCGCAGCGCCCATGGCACTGGTGTTCTCTTCAGAGAAGCTGGTGGAGACGGCGAGAGCCAACATGCAGCTGGACATGCCGAAGCCAGAGAAGATGAAGAGCGCACGGCGGCCGAAGCGGTCGATTGTGAAGAAAGCGACGAAGCAGGACAAGAACTTCCAGGTCAAGCAGGCACCGGTAAGAACGCGAGAAAGTTCGGGGCTCATTCCCAGGCTGTCCTGGAAAAGAATGGTGGCGTAGACACTGATCAAGTTGCTTCCGCACATCTGCTGGAGGAGCTGCAGGAGCATGCAAAGCATGAAGCGGTAGAAGAGCTTGTCCTTGCCCATGGTGAAGATGTCCTTCATGCTGACAGCAGTGTGACCAGTCTCTTCGAGAGCGAGCTCAATGCCACCAATCTCAGCAGCAATCAAAGGGTCGTCCTCAGGCAGACCGCGGAACTTGGCCAGACTGGCGCGAGCCTGCTCTCCACGGCCCACGCGGCAAAGCCAGCGAGGCGATTCCGGAATCAGGAAGACGGTGCCAATGAGGACAATCGAGATGAAGATGGGAAAGACCAAAGGAATGCGCCACTGGACAGGAAGGAAGTTGATCTCGAAGAAGCCCAAGTTGATCCAGGACTCGAGGACATAACCCAAACTAATGAAGCAGCCGTCCAAAACGGTGTGTGCACCACGGTTCTTCGATCCAGAGCACTCTGATTGCCAGACTGGGACAGTTGCAGAGAGCTGGCCGATACCCCATCCAAGAATGAAGCGGCCAACAATGAACTGTGCGATGTGGAATGAGGAGCATTGGAGGATCTCGCCGATAAGAGTGAGGCATGCAGCGACGAAGATCAACTTGCGGCGACCAAGCATGTCACCCAATCTGGAGCAGGAGAGAGCACCGAGAAGCGCGCCAATAGTGAACATGGCGACAACAGTTCCTTGAATAGTCTTCTTGTGAGTCTTGACAGCGCCGGTGGTGGTAACAGTGTCCATCTCCGGGAAGGTTTCAGCGAAGTCGCGAAGCGAGAGAAGACCACCAACACCAGATTGGTTGTAACCAAACAAGACGAAGGCAGGCATGACGACCAGCAACAGCTGGGCGACCTCCAGCTTCTTGCCTGAGAAGACCATGATTGTGTGGTGATCCGAGTAGGATCTGTTGACTGCTTTGTGTTGTGTTGTGGCAGCAACGATGCTGTTCCAATCCAGTCAAGGAGTGGATATGCTTGATCGTCAGGAAGATCTGACGAGAAGGTCCCAAAGGTGTATGCGGTAGGGAAATGAGGAGGCACGAGGGGAGCGATGAGTGTGTTCAGAGTGGGAGGAAGGGCAGAAGAGTATATAATGGCTGACCACCTAGCTCCCCACAATTATGGAGTGAGGCCATGGGGCGTGGGTTTCGAAATGAGCCCTGGCCAGAATGACATTATGCGCGGATATCTGGTCGGCATCACACCTCTTCACATCTTGCCGACACGGACTGGGGATGAGAGACACCATGGGTGTGACGTGCCCCACAACCATCTGAGGGACGTGCATGTGGAGGTGGCATGGATCAAGGCGGCGCCGTGGTGAGATAGCGAGGGTATGTGCGTTGAGAAAGTCCGAATTTTAAAGACAGTTAATGGTCTGCGCTAGAAGACACGGACTGGCAGACGAGGGCCGGAAGTCGGGATCTGCCGTGAGTTTGCCAGTTTTCTGAGCGATGCTGTTCTCGTTGCTCAGGTGGCAGATCGCTGCTGATTTGAAATGACGTACTGGCGCTGTCTGACATTTCACCATTTATTCGAGCTTCCAGTCGCATCCTCAATATGCTGTCAATCACACAGTAGTTGGGGGCCTCAACTCCCGTTGCAGATTGCCGATTAGCCGTCCAGGAAGGGTAGCTGCAGAGAAAACGCTTGACGCGTTGTATCTGGAGGTGGGCCTGCGGCGGTCGATGGTAGAAGGTCGGCAGAAGTGATGTGCACGCGACAGCCAAGCTTCGCACCAAGCATTTTGTGCACACGAGACGCTGAAAGCCAAACAGCCACGAGCCGCCTTGTTTGCTGTAGGGCTGTCGTCTCGCCTGCAACTGCGATATCGACACGAGGCATAGAACAAGCCGGCTACGATAATTATTCGCGACTCCGTGTGCCTCCTATTCTCGTGCTGTCAAAGTCAATAACACCGTAGTTATGCACATGCGGATGATCGTCCCGCGTCCCGCGTCCCGTATCCTTGTTGTCACCTCATTGTCCTGTCGCTGGCCGCCACCCAAGATGCACCGCGGCATGCTAACCGACACGGCGACATCAGAGCGTCCGGGGCCGTGGTCTGAACCTGTGCTACTGGAGAACGTTGAGCGGCCGAGCGCAGTCGAGCAAGGAGGGTTCAAGGCAGCAATAGCCCGGTGGAGAGACATGGCATCGCCAGCTGCCGACTTTATTGCGGTGCGAATGCGGATCATCACATTCCGCGCCGTGGCATCTTAGCACATCAACTCTTCATATCGCTTGGCTACCCATGCCTTGCGCCTTTGAAGTCTTGGTTGGCCTTGTAAGCATCTGGCGTTTCTTGACTTTCAACAAGGTTTGGATCAATGCGACCTCACCTCACCAGTACCAGAGAAGCAGAGTATCATAGTCTTGGAACAGTTGATATCGTCAACTGCCGCGCGACAGTCCATGTTCAGTCGCGCACTTGCAAGGTGCATCACATATAGTGCCATGCAAAAGAGTCTGAACTCGACCTATCGATATTAATTACCATCAAATATCATCCTGATGTCTGCGCGATGACAAACATGCTCGCTCTCAGCTAATCTCCGAAGTCCGTCTGGCAATCGCATGCGCGCTGGTGCCGCAAAACTGGTGGGGTCTAGAGATAGCGCCCGTTTGCGCCCCAGCTTGAGAAACACCACAGAGTGTGTGCCAGTGCGTTGGACGTGAGCCGCAGGTGCCTCCAAGCGCTTGCATGTCAAGCTGGAGTGATGTCGGCGAGTCTACAGTTGAGTGTCACGGCAGTCCGTTTGGGTTTACGCTCCGATGGTTGTAACTCACGAAGTAAAGATCATCAGGCACAACACGCCGTCAGAATCTTCGATTGCATGGGTCTACAATCGTAGGGCTGCTCGCTGACGCACCGTCTTGCTTGATGCGATTCAGGATGCCGTGCACGTTGTTTGCATGAGCTGCTCGTACAATCTTCAGCCTAGCTGACATCTCCGAGGACCGCAACAGTGGATACCGTCGCACCTTCGATAGAAGACTCGCGGATGATGACCGAAACCAAGGTGAGAAATCTGTTGACCCACAGATGCTCAACGCAGCTATGCAGGGCTCACCGTGGTGTTGGCTTGGGTTCCTCCCTAACAAGCAAATTGTGTGCTTGCCTCGAATTTCTGCACGTCAAGCGGCAGCGTCCTGCAAAATCTTCATGATTCATTTTGCAGCGGTGAGGTTTCCCTTGCTTCGAGCAGGAGGCCCATTCACCATCTCTTGTGCAGCCTGAGGCCTACCATCACTACCTCGCCATAGTTGTCTACAACGACAATCGACATATATCACCCCATATCGACTACGGTTACGCCCCAGACATCACAACACGTTTGCGGAGGCATATATCGGGGATCTTGGGGTCGGAACCCTCTCTGCGGAGCTATATGGCGTGTATTACCCCGTGGATCACTACTTCTAGGAACACCTTTTCCCCGTTTCGACCCGTATCCGTGTAGGAGCACTGCAACAGACTGCCCACTTCACCAGCACGCGCGAACCGTGTCGACGAAAACTAAACGGGCTGTTTTCACCAGCGGAGTTGCTACCAGCCAATCAGCGGCGTCCGTGCACAAAGCCTTTCGGAAGGATTAGGATCTGCCCTTGCAGACTAACGAGCCTTGTTGCTTCACCTCATGCTTCTTGCCACGAGCAAAGAAAGCTTCCACTCCACGGGGATAATGCGCCAAAGCATACTTTGGCGCGGCTTCGCCCCAGTATATCTCCAAGACTTACTAAAGCGCTTAGACGGCGGGTGGCATTGCATGGCACATGGCACGGGGTCAGATCATGCTTCTGTCGTTACTCATACTGGACTTTGTAATCCTTCGCTGGTATCCGGAGACTCTCGAGTAGATGTGGCAACCTCTCTCTCATCGGGTTCCCTACTTTGCTTCCACGACCGTCTCTCTGGCTGCATCGAGGACTCGCTTCGTGCACGTGAGGCTGGATTACTACACATCCCCAAATAACAGTCACCATGTACACCCCATGGAGACTCCGGTTAAAGATCATACCGGGCAGTAGTGCCATGGCCCATGGGGTCATCACCGGTTACGGAGTCCCCGTGAGCTCGTAGCGGCACACCTGTGGAGCATCGGAAACAAAACCGAGCCCAGGCCACCCGGCAGGTTTTCATCTTGGATCATTCGCTGAAGGTGAAGGAAAGTCTCTTGCTTTCAAAGCAGTGTAGGTTCGATAGCCACTCCAGAGCTAGACTATGGTTTTGGAGAGGTCAGTCCAGCATTGTGGCCGTTTCCAGAATGCGTGCTGCGTACGTACCCAAGCAACCTACCTGATGTCTACGCAAGCACCTGCCACTGAGTCAAGCGCCATCAAGCCTGCCCTTACACGCTTGGCTCGCGTATTACTTTGGCAGGCACTGCTCGAGCCGAGAAGCCAAGTACAGTATGTGCCGATATCCATCGAAAATATCGAAGCGTAGTCTCGACCGGCCATGCCCCTGAGCATCGCCGTCAAGCGCACATTAGTGTCGAAGGTCAAACGTAACTTGGCAATCTCGGCTCCACCAACGGATACTCGTTAACCGGACGTGAAGTATTACCACTCTCCTCGGGTGTCCCACGGATATTTGTTGTCTGCAACCGGATCCGGATTTGAACCGGTCATCGAACTTGCAATCGCACGTGCTGTATTTGTGCAATAGGAAGGGCTGGCACTACCCTTCCATCGCCACTCGTTCGAAAACGTGTCTTCATCTGACTTGTGTCCAAACCCCCCTCCAACACTGTGCGTGGATTCTGATAGCGTCTCGTTCTCAAATCTGAATTAGAGATCACGGCATTCTAGTCTGACTCCAACGTCGCTAGATGCGTCCTACAAGACCTCTCACGGTGTAGTTGACCGCAGCGCCCCGATCAGCTTGTATCACGGCATCATCGCGACGACCGCAGACTGACAAGCAGTGCTATCTGGTTCCTGTGTCCAACAAGTTACCAGACGTGCAACAGCTGTGCGGTCGAGTTTATCTACTATCAGCGCTCGCAATTGTGACGCCGCCAGGAATCGAATGCCCACCATTCTCGGTATCGCAACCAACCTGAACTCGTGGAAGTCCCATAATGCTCTTCAATTTATTAGATCAACCATCAAGGAGGCAAAGGTACGTCTGCTCGACTTTCTCTGGCCAGGCTTTCCGAAAGGGGCTATATCACGCCTCATGCTAGAGCATGAACCAAAAAAAACATAACGTCACTGTACTGGAAGCGGATCAGTACTAGAAGCGGATCACTACGCAGGCAGGACATATTCTACGCAGTGCGTGATTCAAACATCGCGCATCAGTATGAGATATACCCAGAGTGATCCGCTTCTAGTACTGATCCGCTTCCGGTACAGTAACGTTACAACAGGCGGGATTCCCAGATGGTCACCCACTCTAGTACTAGTCGCCCGGTTCAGTGCTTATGTATGGCAGAGCGGACGGGATGCCCAGTTTTCACTGACCTATGGTCGTATGTATCATTAAAGCTTGATATCAATATAATGTAATGTTAATACAGATGTGTGTTTGCTGTGCGATCAGCTCCAAAGACCCTCAACAATGGTCACAACATAGTTATGAAATGAAAATTGGCCAGTGGAAGTAAGTATTGTACTGTAGAAGTAGCCATCTTGTCTGTCCCCCTTCCTGGCCTCTCAACTCCGGTGGTTTTAAATTCGGTGCTGCTAAATACATACAAAAGCCCTTCTGTCCCCACGGTTCTAGACGAGTAGAATATCTTCAACCTGCCACTCCGGCAAAGGTACTTGTAAGTCCCATTCAAACACGCTAGACCACGTGCAGACAAGAGTCCCATCCTCAGTGTCAAGCCTATCAGTGAAGCACGTCGCGACAAGGGTCTTTTGCATCTTTTTCTGTTCACCAGACCCAGCGCAATGGTTCTCGCCTTCGTGCCTGGGTACGATAAGGAAGACAAATTGATGCGCCTCAACCAGCTTTATCACGTTGTTCACGCAGAGTCCATGCTTATTCTTGTCTGCTAATGTGACCCGATATGCAAGCCATTCTGCTAAGAGACCTTTGTCGGTTGTTTTTCCTTCGCGGCTTCCAGACCAATCATAAGAATATGAGCTGCCTTGTTCGATTGCACCCGAGGCTGGGGTTTTCATTGAGCCGATCTGATCAGCATACTGGACAGTACATGAAGCCGGCGCCCAGCTGAAGTACCTCGTTTTCAGTCTGGGGGCACTGGACATCAAATATCCTGTCCTCAACGGTTTTCCGATGCAGGACTGCCACAGTTTCTCAGGGTTCGATCGCTCGTCTCTTTCAAGGCGAGTCGTGCAGCAGAGCAGACTCCAAATGACTATGTGGTCGCCCGGCCTGGTAGCATAGCGGTGACCAAGAAGGCGACCCGCTTCATCTATGGGCTTTCTTGTCGCAGGCTTACTAAATCCATGTTTGGTGAGGGCGAGGAGATGCTGACAGGCTAAAGTAGTGATGGCGATCTGCAGACAACCTTTGTCGAAAATGAGCTCCAACGCTTCTTTCACACACACAAGCTTGTTGTCTGCACAGAGGATGTGCAGGTTGTGGTTTCCCCTCATGCCTTCCAGCAGCGTCCACGCTCTTACATTCCAGTCGCATACAAGTAGAGTCGCAAGGATCATTTCCGTCCGCCTCACATCATCCGAGGTTTCCAAGCCGTTGGGGGCATGCAACGACATCAAGTCTTTGTCACACACGATCGTCAGTTTGCTGTGAGAGAAAGTCTGGTTGATATACGAGATGGCCTCATTACGAAGATCTTCATCCTCCGGGATGCACAATGTATCAATCCAGTATGATTCACAGCCGTATGATTTTGCGAGCCGTACATAGCGTTCGTGTAAGCATTTGTTGATTCCCGTACTTGGACGGCCGCCTTGTTCATGGCTCCAGACATGACTGATGGCGAGTGTTCTCTCTGACGCTGAACAGTACGCAATGAGCGATGGCCCACGCAAGCGCCGAATGTACTGTTTAGCCATAGATGAAACCAGTGATTCTTTCGCATCCAGGCACACTGCTCGCCCATTCTGTATCTTCAAGTACGACTCTTTCTCCCATATCAACCTCGGGCAGTCTCCATTACATGTGCTGTCGTGCATAGATTGCTCTTCGGCTACCAAAGCTTTCTCCAAAAACCTACCGCAGCTCTCGGGGGACTGTCCTTGACAAACCCGACCATCGACGGTACACCTAGCTCTCTGTTCAGGGTGAGCTTCTTTGAATCTCTCATAGAATTGTTCGAAGTCTAGAAAAATTGTTGCTTGCGATGACCGCAGGAGCTCGAGTGCCCACGTGCACATGTATTCGAGCTTCTGATCCTCTGGATTGGGACCAAGCCGCCTTGACCTCGGCAAATGATAAATGGGGGATGGTTGCCTGACGGAGATCAGCGTCAACTGTTCCGTCACATTATCTGTCATCCTACGAAGAACGATACAGGTGCTTTCAGGATCAGCTTACCAGAAAGACTAAACCAACACTTCCGATGGCAGAAGCCGGAAACATACCGTTTGTTGCCTGGTTGCCCCTCCCAGCACTTCCAGGCCTGGTGTCGGAATGGACGGCTATCATCCCACTCGTATGCCACCTCACGAGCTATCGTGGGGACTATATAATCACTGACGAAGTGGCACTTTCAAATACCATGTCAGTTGGACTCTTCTCAAAGCTTGGGACTCTTGCCGTTTTTGCTCGATTACTGAGTAGAGGTTCGGATTTCCTGGACAGAGCAAGCACGCGAGGCGGCGCAAGCTCTACTGTCTGGGATGTGAAATGGGGCAGCGTATTCCCTTCTGCAAATGGAGCTGCCACCTCCATGCTTGATGCATATGTTGCCGGGCAAAGACAATATCGTACAGCAATTATGCCTGACCGACTCCCTGTCGAATCTCGCTCTCCCGGCATGGACGACTGCAAAAGCTCCTCCGCAAGGCCTACTTCGGCTAGCAAAGATGATAATAATCTTTCTACTGATCCCGTACGCATATCTGACCACCCTATCACAACACATATCCAGGGGGCCGCTCCAGCTCCACGGAGCGTGCGGCAGCCTTCGACAAAGCTACGGTTGCTAGAAGACCGGCTGTACCGTACATTCCACCGATTGGACGCTCTACGTCGGTGAGCGAGGTATCGTTGACAGTTTGCTTAACAAGACGATGGTTACCATTCCAACTACGCGCCGCAACGTCTTGATAGCTCGCTGGCTTCGATGCGCGCATGTCTTGCAACTACTGAGCATGACGTTTGTAGCAGCCGCAAAAGGATGGGATGGCGTTGGTATGCTCATCGCAATGCTAGTGGATCGGCTTTGTCACGCTCTCTGGCACGATGCTCGCTTGGGACATCGTTGGCTTGAGAGAGAGTCTGTGAATACAGAAGCAAGGCAGTTTCTATTCAGTGGACGGACCGTGATGCTTGGCGCCATACATTTGTTCAGTGGCAGTTCTAGCAGCACATGGATGGACGGTATCTTGACACCTCATCCACGGCGTGGTGCTTGGCTGCGTGCTCTAAAAGGAGACGGTAAGCCCGACAGCACGCTGAGTAACTTCGACCAGAAGTGGGTTGCGCTGAGCTCGGGTTTGTCGAAAGCAGCGTCCGATGTTATGGTAAAGACTTTAGCAGATACTTCGGTATGAGATTTCGAAGTAGGTGAGGCTTCAAGATCCACACTCATTATGCAGATCCTCCATGTCTTCCCACTCTTGCAGCATGTTAAACCGTTGTTCGCTTCTTCTCCCGCCAGAGGCTATTTACCCCTTGTAAAGCCAACGTTAACGCTTGAGGTTAGAAAGACCAAGAAATCCATGAAAGAGTATAACTTCAACACGCTAAAGCTCGAAGGCAGAATGGCTCTCTGGAAGATACTCTCCCGCATGATGCCTGAAATTATCTGTATATATCTATATCGATACGTTGTTAGTATCATAAAGATATAAGAACCAGATATGCGAGATTGGATCACTTCAGGTTGTTAGGGTTAGGGTGCCTGTCTCACATTTCCATTGATTTGCAGCATGTTCATTACATGTAGCTTTTCGTCGGCCGTATATACCTTTGCGCGCAACCGTTAGTGGTAGACATGATCCCGTGCAACCTAGTCATAGCTGTCTGGAAAGCAGCCAAGTAGATATCAAGCACAACCAAGACCATTGTAACAGGAACAAGCCGACGCTTTGATTGGTCCGCGTCTCTAGAACTTCACACCATCAACCATCAGCACTGATACTCGGCCACAAGACGATTAGGCCAATACATGCAATGCCAATCTGTATCGAGTGTCGCTATCCAGTCAGTACACTGTACACCACATACAGCAAAGCCGACGACAAGGCTCTCGGCAAAGGTGTGCGGCTCACACAATGTCCACGCTGCAAACGCTTCGCCGACAAATACGTCGAGCATGATTTCGTCGTGTTGTTCATCGATCTGGTGTTGATCAAACCACAAGTAGGTGATATATCCCCCATTCGATGGAACTGGCGACCGCAAAAGGCGCCGTCGCTATCGCTCTCCGGCCATACTGGCAGAGCTGAACAGCATCCACCAGTGTCGAGCATTGCACGAGATCAGATTTCCTGCCCTTTCTTGTTACCACAGTAGGCTGATGACGAACAACCGTTGACATCACCTCAGGTATATCGCCATCTGCTATTCAATCGCCTAGGTCGCGAAGATGACCGCTTCGATGTGAGTCCTTCTCCCGGCACACCGATATGCACATCTCGATCTAACGACGCCTGTCAGCCCTCTATCATCCGGCTTGGAGTCCTTCTCCTTCTGTTCGACGTCTATCTGACGTGGGCACGCATCGAGAAAGCAACACCCTCATCGCCAGCCCTCCCATTGACACCGCCTCCACCCTTCACCTCCGGTCTCACCAACGCCACCGCACATTCCGGAGCACCAAACAGCACAGACAGACCCTCGAACGCGCTCGCATCACAGCCCATCCTGCTACAATACCTCTTCTTCCTTGCCCTCTGCGCAATCGAAACAGCCTCCTTCCACCTCCCAATCCGCACTCTGCTGAGCTTCAAGTTCCCACGTCCTATATCCGCAATAATACCACACTACCCCCACAAAGCGCTCATCAGCACGGCGTTGCTAGTCTCGAGTTTCACGAAGCTATTCCCGCTGCTCTTGCTAGTGTGGAACTACGACCTGCCGAGCAGCGCGAGCGCCGTGTCGTGGGCGGTCATTATTAACAATGTCGCTGCGCTGGAGATCTTACTGGACTGCGGGTATGTGCGAGCAGCGCTGTTGGCGGCTGTGGGTGCTGTCTGCAGGGCTGGGGTTGGTTGGGTAAGCTACGATGTGATTGTCATGAGCAAGTACTGTTCACTAATATGTTTTGCAGTGCATTCTACGCGCAGTTGGCGTGGGAGGAGGGGTTGCTGCTGCTGGTGTTGTCGAGACCGGGGACGTGATAGAGCTTTGGTGGCGGTTTGCCGAGAGCGTGGGCCTGGCGTAGCTCTACAAGTAGGCATTGCCGACCAAGGTGTATTGTAGCCTACACGTATGTTGAAAATCACTACGAGTCTGGAACATCTTCACGTGCCGAGTGGCAAGCCATCGCAACATCTGGTGAATCCAATACATGCCACATCCATAAGAGCCTGCCAGACATCCTTGAAAGCCGACATGACATGCTCATCTACCAGCACAGCCATGCCCCTCCTCCTGTGACATCGGAACATCACGACCTGTCGCAAGAGACATACATCGAGCAATATCCACATCGCATATCTAGTATTTGTACAATGCCATCTCTCCCCTTCTACCACCACCATCAACGATCGCGCCCTCGACCGCTCCCCCAAAACCAAAACAAGCTTGCTTTAACAAAGATATCCCATTCCAACAATCCACAAAAACGCCATATTATAACTCCCAGTATCTCAACTCGCTCTTATCATGCTCAGAACATGCCCTTCGACGCGACGGGCCCGCCGTTGTACTCGGGTCGGAGGTCGGCGCGCGTGGGCGCTATGAGAGGGTGCCACTGGGCCAGGAAAGTGATAGCTACAAGATCCACAGTCGTCAGTAATTTGCACTCCGTAGTCCATGTAATTGAGTAGTGGTAGTGGTAGTGGTAGTAGTAGTACATACCCCACATGAGCCAGCAGCTCCAGGCAGAGAGGATGAGCGTCGAGCGCCAGACACTGCGATCGCGGTGGTGTTAGTAGATCTTCTTGTATTGGAGAGCGAGCGCGGAAGCAGGCGAAGTCGCAAATGGTGTATTGTGACTGCGCGCAAGCATGAGGATAGGACAGGACAGGGACGTACGTCTGGTTCTCGCCCTTGGGGCTAGCGAACCATGCCACGGCGCTGAAGACGACGATGAAGATGATGCTGATGAGGAGACTCCAGCTGTTTTGGCGAATGTCAGTGACGCTCAGGTTGGAAGAATCCGTGTGGGGTTAGACGTACCCGTTCGCCATGTTGAAGAGTTAAGAAAGATGTGCTGTTTGAGGAGTGTGTATAAGGCGGATCTTTCGTGATGGTGACTTCACATGTGCTTGCTAGAGAGGCGTTGATGTTGCCCCAGGTTGATCGGTTCGGGGAAACGTCGGCGTTTTCGGGACGAGAGCTTGAGCAATGAATATGAACATGCGCTGGTGCTGGTAGCGCAGAGATACGGCTATATGAGATTAATGTATGAAATCGTGCTCTATATAATTCCTTTGAGCCCTTGTGCTTATCAATCTGAAAACCAATTATACCAATCTCTCACGGGTATCTAGGAATTCAAATCATCAATCTAGCACGTCGAGTAGAGCAAGTATGTAGGTAAAATGCTGATGTTCCTGTATTGAAGAAATGTATGCACCGTCCAATCCCATCCAAAACAAACCCCATCTAGTAGTACATATTGCCCAGCAGACACGCTCTCACCATCAGGCGTTGCGTTCTGCGCATAATACCATGAATTGAAAGTCCTCCCTCAATCTGTTGTTATTGCTCTTGTCCCTGTTGTCCCACAATGCCCGCGACCGGTAAGAACAAAATCCAAAAACGCCTTTTCTATGCAAAACCCCACGAACGCAAGATCATCCGCTATCTCATTTCTTGTTCTTATGCCTGCATCGTCGTCCTCAGCTCACTGGAAGCCTCTATCCCGGTGACTTCTCACACCCTGCCACCCACTGCCGCTTCCGCTGGAGATTGTCGGCATCCTTCTTGTACTTCCAGTGTGGGCGCCCAGATCAATGCCAGCAATCTCCCTGCTCAAGTCGTCTCCGTAATAGTTGTTGGGAGCTGGCTTCTGGTCGTAGTGACCCATCTCGCCATGAGACATGCCAGGCGAACCCTCACAGAAGCCGCGTGTGTATTCCTGAGCGTAAGGGTCTGGAACAGAGGCCATTGAGCTAGGCGGCGTAGAATTGAAGTTCGGACGTTCGCGTAGAGGCTCAGCCGAGCGGCGTGGAGATGCGGTAGGAGATGGCTTATAAAGGTGGTTGCGTGCCGGAGATGCAGGCTGCTCTTGCGGTGCTTGAGGGGAAACAACGGCGGTAGAGCGACGTCGGAAGTTGATGACAGTATCGTTTGAGAGACGAGTACCAGGGCTGGAGCCACCATTCTGGCTGCGAGGGCCAAAGTCCCTGTTGCGACCAAGACCGTAAGTCTTGGTCGGAGCCTTCTTCTCAGGCTCCGGTGCCCACGAGTCGACCGGGAGGTGATCAGAAGGATCTATCTCCCGACCGTCCCAGCCGACGATAGATCCGTTGGCCGAGCGGTTAGGGACGTTAGGTGAGCCTGTGCTTGGGTTGTGAACATCGTAGCTGTCGGGACTGAAAGGTGCGCCGCCACCTGGGTTTATGACCGTCTCAGGAGAAGACGGCATCGGCGAGATGGACCTGCGACCCGGCAATGGTCTCTGTGGTGTCGACCCGGAACTAGTGTATGGACGCGTTGTAGCGAGGGGGCTCCCATCGGAGGACTCGAAAGCACGCACAGGGAATTGCAGACTGTATGTACTCTTCGCCTGTCGCTCGGAATAGGACCCTGGAGGTGGTGCAGGCGAAAGTGCGCGAGGCTTCGTCATGGGCGCATCTTCACGACCACGGTACTGCTGCTCAAATTGCCCTTGGTCACCGTGGTCCGAGAATTGTGGCATTGGGCTTCTGGCTCGTGGCACCTCCTTAGACAGCGGGTGAGGTCGTGATGGAGGAGTGTGGTAAATATCGGCCATACTGTGTCGGTTCGGCATTGCTCTGGAAGCAGGTGATCGCATACCCGGCGAAGACATGTTGCTGTGTGTCATCCCGGAAGGAGTCGTCTCGTAGCTTCTCGGGTGTGGCGGTGAAGATGTGTACTCTTCGTTCGAACGTCCCCGACCTCCCAAGTTTGGTGGCGGTGTGTGCTGTGGTGAAGAGTATCCGCGTTCAATGCTTTGCAAAGGAGAGGCATTCGGGATGTACTGTTGCCGGTTAGAAGGTGGGGTTGACATGCCGTTGTATCTCGATGCGACGGGCGACTGGACTGGTGTGCGCTGTTGGATAATCGGAGCACTGTGGCTATGCATTGGAGGTGGCGGCGGTCCTTGGTCTTCTTCATCTTGATCCGGGAACTGCTGGCCGTTGTACGTATCGTTCTGGAAGTCATCGTATGGGTTCTCCCAACCAGGCGGTACGTCACTCCTTCGTTGTCTTAGGTGCTGATGCTGGTAGTTGAGATCTGGCAGAGGCTCCGGCGCATTGGTGTTGAGTCCGTAATTCGTGTCATACCCATGATCGAGAGTTGGTAGTATCGGTGCTGAGTTTGCATGGGGCATCATGCCGTGGCTTTGACCTCTCTGATGACCATGGGTCTGGGCCATCATTGGTGAAGGGCCTTGAGGCACGACTTGTCTTCGAGGCGTTGGCGGCAGTTGCGGGAGGAATTCAGGCTGTGCGTATTGCATCTCGTCGTGGTGATCTTCAAATTGCTCATAATGTTCCTGCCCGAAGTTATTGGGTGGAGGCGTGTTGAATTGTCCGGGCGAGCCATTAAAACCAGGTTGTTGCGGCGGAGCATCTGGTGGTAGCGAAGTGGCTCGTGATGGAGCCGACAGCTCTCTTGGTCCATTGCGTACTCTTGCAGTCGGGTTGGGGAAAGACTCGATTGATTCTGCGGTCGGACCAATTGGAGCTGCACCGGGTAATGGCCTTCTCTTCACTTTTTGCTTTTGTACCACCGTGCCGTCTTCTGCTGTGGCAGGATTGCTTGCCCGACTAGCCCGCTCCGGTTTGGGCCTCGCGTCGTAGTATGTGAGCTCCAGCCTGACCTCTCCCGCGTACTTGCCCTTGCATGTCAACCCTTGCCATACATCGTTGGTGCCTCCGCCAGGAACGATGACCGAGCTCAGGTCGACATGCGCCTCGCCGATCAGGTCGGTCTTCTTGTCCTCGCTGAATACGGAGAGTTTGAGGTTGTAGTAATCGGCCGAGTCGTGTACTACGAAGCGTAGTTCGGTGTCCCTGGAGAAGCAGCGGATTAGTTAAGGATTTCACAGCCAATGGTTTGCCAAAGCCGACGTTTCGCAACCCCCGGACCTACCATCTTGGTGTTTGCCCACCCCTCTTGTCAACATGGGTCTTCTTGGCTTCCTTGCCCAGACGTGCGGCGCAGTATGGGTTCTGCTTGCCCATAGTCTTCCTGTTAGGCAGATTCTTGGCGCGGTCGCACACCATAACCAGGGTGCCAATCTCAGGCCCGTCGACAGTCATATCGGCGTATATTCCTGCAGCGTAAGGAACCTGCTGCTGCTGTCTGGTGGCCATCGTGAATAGCAGCAGGCGATTGCCTAGTGTATACCCCGGAGCGGGAGTGAGTTCGAGACAGAGGGCCGTTGAGTACCGTCACGAATGTCTCGTGTGGGAGGGAGGATGGGGATGGTAAGGGTGGTTTCAGGCAGCAGGTTGGAACCAACGAACGAGCTATAGGCAGGCCAGGGACGGGTAGTAGTGTTTTAATGGCAGTATGGCGTAGCTAGCCCAGCAGTAGCGCGCCTTGACACCCGAGAGAAAGCTAAAACGCGTCGTGGAGGATTGGCGGATACGATGGACGATCGATAGTCAATGCTGGGCAAGAGACTCGCAGCACACTTCCTGCCAATGGAAGTTAGTATTGGACGACCGCCTGTACAAGCGCACGCAGTCAGATGGCAGGGTTGGCAGTGAATCGGCAGTGGTGTATGCAATTTGCATCAAGCATGGCGGGTTTGTCTTGCGTTTGTGTTGTGAGAGTGGTGGCTGGGTGGGTCAAGGCGCGCTCAGCCCGAAGCCGTCTCCCCCGCCTCCTCCTCGCATCGTTGTTGCATCGTCTCAACTGTCCATTGGCAACAACAACACCACCACCACCACCACCACCCGAGGAGCCAAGCACAAGCACCCGTGAAGACGGGGCGAGTGGACGGTGAAGAACATACTGACCCCCTTCTTCTGTCGATACCCGTGAGGTACACTGGCAATTACAGAGATTGGAAGAGGCATTGTTGCTCTTTGACCGACGACGTCATATCAAAACAAACAGTGCATTCATTGTCAACATGGCCAAAGTGCCATGCGAGGATTCACAACTGAACTTCTCCTAATGCAAGGATGGCCCGGCTGGCAGCAACGAGTTTGCGCTCAGCAATTACCACCAGCACCTCCGTGTGCAGTGCTTCAGCCACCCGTGATATCATACCCCAAGGCGGTAATACGGTAATCTGCATATATATTAGCGCCTGTCACTGCTTTGGGCCGCTGTCTCCCAGCGTTGTACAGCCGCACCTCGGCGCCTAAGCAGAACATGTGCTATCGTAGAGGTCTGAGGGCGCACCTGTGGATAGTTATGCCCGCTAGCTCGATACGCGCAATAACTGTTTCCTGCGGCGTAACAACAATCACTTGCCAGTATGGTACAAGATCCCCACTCCCCATACTCTTCGAAGTGAGACCCGTTCATCAACCCAGCATGTGAGAACCAATTTTCAAGACACATGGCATACCGCTTGTGAGACACTGCCGATAATCAGCCATTTTCATCGCCATCTTTCATGGCCCTTCCTTATCGACAAATTCCCGATGTTTCCCAGCGCGGCGAAACACTGACCAGCACGACGTCAACAACATGGAAGCATGCATGTGCACAACAGTAACACAGATGCGCGTCAACCTCTTGCACTCCAATTCGATGCTTCAGTCGTACCTCATAATAACGCCGCTTACGTATTCGGATTCAGCCGATCGAGCAACAATTTCTCCATGGCTGAAACCTCCCTGAGAACCATCGGATAAGACTCACAAACCGCATCCCATCCTGCGCAACTTCAGCAAGAGTGACGTATGGTCGCCATTGTGACTGCTACCGCTTGTTCGTATCAGCTTTCTGTACAAGTGCATATCATGAAGTTCGAAATCTTGATGGCATGTGATGCAATTCTGTATACATGGAGAATGCTGCAATGTGGCCCTGCTCTCTTATTTGCACGTTACACGCTATGTATTTCCCGAAAACCCTTCGAATTGAGCTCTCACGTAATCTTGTACAGCTTCACCGGTCAGAGCTACCACGTCTTTGCGTCAGAAAGGATGCTAATGTCGCCCTGGTGGTCCTCAAGCTCTAGATTCGTAGCCATGCGGTTCTCTACACAGCTCACATTAGCTGTAGAGAAACCCTACATCCAATCGACATTAGGTACATGCACGTGGGCTAGACGTGCACGTGTACACACCAACAATAAGGGCTCAGGCAAATCTCGCTCCTAGCGAACACAGTCCTATCCAACGAAGGACCACTGTCGTCAACGACATCAACCATGCCCACTCCAGCTTGATTAATTCTACAATGCAATCAGTCTATACTTCTATACATCGGAGATCCCATCTCGAACAACCGTGACACAGCGCGGCCAACAGCAAATCTAACGTCGGTTTCGCCAGCACCACCCGTCGCCAAAGAAGCTTCCCGCAATCCTGTTGCCGACCACTCCATATCCCCGAAGAAAGTGCTAGACATGCTCGAGCTGGAGCCACCCTCGCCACGCACAGTCATATTGCCGCCCATCTGCCGCTTCACACTCGCCTCCACCGGAATCGTTTGAGGCGGAACGACATTCGCGAACACTTCCATCAGCGGCACCTCGGAGAGGCAGAAGATCCGCACGCCAGCCTCATACGCCAAATCCACCAGCGTGATGAAACGCCTCACAACATCCAACCCATCTCGTTCAAACTTCCGCAACCCGCCCACGTAAATCACCTTCGCACCGCGACAGAGCGAAATATAATCCGCCGACCCGCGATTCGCACGACACAGCTCATCGAACGTCGCCCTCACAAGCAACCCACCACTCTCCTCGTCCCTAACAGCCCAAACCTCCATCGACCTCCCACCCGCCACAGCAATCTCATGCCTCTCCAAATCCTCCCCAGCCCGATCCACCCTCTCCCTCAAACTCCCCTCGAACCCCTCCTGATCCATAAAAACCGTCTCAACCCTCTCCCCACCAACCCCCCTCAACCGATAATCCTCCCTCCCCCGCACCTCCCAAACCTCACACCTCCCCTCCAAATCCCCAATAAACGGCACAAACATCTCCCGATTCAACCCATTCTCATACAACCCCCGCGGACTCCGATTACTCGTGCTCACCAGCACGCCTCCACTCGCCCACACCGCGCCAAACAAGCGCCTCAAAATCATCGCGTCCGCGATGTCCGTGACCTGGAACTCGTCGAAGCACAGCACGCGGCTTTCGCGGAACACATCCCGGCCGATTTGCACGAGCGGGTCGCCGGCGTAGTGGGCTTGGCTGCGGGCGATGTGCAAGCGGTGGTGCACGTCGAGCATGAATTCGTGGAAGTGGATTCTGCGGCGCGAGATTGATGAAGGCAAGGTGGCGGCGAAGAGGTCTGCGATGCGGGATTTGCCGGTGCCAACGCCGCCGTGGATGTAGAGGCCGCGAGGGGGAGGGGTTCTACTTTTCTGCTGTGGGGGATTTTTTGTTGTTGTTGTTGTTGTTGTTGTTGTTGATGAGGATAGTAGTTCGGTTTGAAGGAGGGAGAGGCGGTCTACGAGGGCTGATTGGATTGGGTCGGGAGTGAGACGGCCGCGTTGGAGGAGGGAGCGGTAGGCTGTTGTTAAGGCTGGGGTGGACATTTTTTTTTTTGGAGAATAGACCTTGTTTTGATTTTCTAATTATATTGTAGAGCCAGCAGTCGTGAATTGGTCGCGCGTGTTCGTATTACGTGTTGGGTATTTCTCCCCCCCCTGATGCTGTAGTTCAAATATTTGGCCAGCGATTGTGAATTGGTCACATGGACTATGAGTAATATGTGGAAAATGAGATTCGTGAATTGGTAAAAGGTAATAATATGGTCGTACAAAAAGAGACAAGGAAGACGCGTGAGGATGGAGTTCATGTTTCGAAGATCCGAACACGAAACATGGAGTCCAGTCCATCGATGACATCATCATCAACAATCAAATCGCCTCGCAATTCATGTTTCATCTAACTTTCATCAGCTGAAGCACCACCGCAGCGAAAGCCGCAACGACAGCCCACCTTACTCCCGCACCAGTCGTACCTTTCGCTCCGAGGCCCACGAACCACCAGATTCTGCCACCTCTGCTGCGACCCTCGCGATCGAAGCCAGGCTTCTTCTCGCTCATGCCTCTGAATTTCTTCAGTTTCTCGTCGGTGTATGGCGGGTACCTGACGCTGAGCAAGCCTTCGACCCAGCTTGGGGTGGTGGTGATGCTACGTCTGTGGCTGAAGCATTCGAAGCTTGCGCGACCGCGGTAAGCGCCTTGGCCACTGTCTCCCACGCCGCCGAAGGCGAGGGTTGGGATCGATGCGTGGAAGAAACCGTCGTTCACGCTGGCGCCACCGGAACGTGTTTGTGACAGGATGAGATCAGTCTCTGCGCGAGTTCCGAATGGGTAGATCCCCAAAGGTGTTGGGTGGATCTTGTTCGCAGTGGCGATGGCTGTGGGGAGGTCGTCAAAGGGAAGGATGGGAATGAGAGGGCCGAATGACTCTTCTGCGAGGAGTGGATCGGATGCGGATGAGACTTGGATGACCGTCGGCTCGATGTAAAGAGTTGAGGCATCAGATGCTCCACCGGAGAGGATGCGGCCTTCGGTGCTGGCGAGCAGGGCAGTGAGGCGCTCGAACTGTCTGGTATTGACAATACGGCCGTAGTCTGGCGTCTCGGCAGATCCAGAAGGATGGAACTCCTGCATGGCGAGCTTGAGGTGATGTAAGAAAGCAGGAAGGATTTCATTGTCGACAAGAATGTAGTTCTGGCCGACGCAGACTTGGCCAGCGTTCATGAGTTTGGCCCAGAGAAGTCTACGTGCTGCGAGACGTGCATCGGCATTCTTGGTGATGATGGCTGGGTTGCGACCACCAAGCTCGAGAGTGACAGGTGTGAGCGTTTCAGCGGCTTTCTTCGCAATGATTGTGCCGACGTTTGCAGAACCAGTGTAGAAGATCTTGTCCCACTTCTGGTTCATCAAGGCCGTCGTTTCTGGAATGCCTCCCTGCACGACCTGGTATGCCTCAGGATCCAACGAATTTTGAATGATGTGCTGCATGATCCTCGCTGCGTTGGGCGCATTCTCACTCGGCTTCAGCACAGCCGTGCATCCGGCAGAAATGGCACCGATGAGCGGTCCTAGAGACAATTGCAGAGGGAAGTTGAATGCGCCAATGACGAGAACAGCGCCGAGAGGATCCTTCCTGATTCTCGGCCTGAGAGCCATGTTCTGCAAATCGATATCCTCGGGCTTTTCATCGCGCATAAAACGCTCCAGGTTCTTCTCCATGAACAGGACATCGTTCAAGAGCCATCCAACCTCTGCAAGATATGCTTCGTATGCGCCTTTACCCAAGTCGAGCTTGAGGGCCTCCAGGAGTGCAGGCTCCTCATCTTTCAGGCCCCAGTAGAGTGCGCGCAATTGCTTCTGGCGGTATTCGAGGGGTCGCGTGGTGTGAGTGTGGAACTTGTTGGTGATGCGCGTGTGGATGGCGGGGATCGAGTCGACCGGGGTGTTTACGAAGGGAGGGAGGTCGTCCATTTTGAGATAGATCATTGCTGTGACACTGGTCTTTGTAGCGCGATTATATGTGGGTGGGTTATGCGATTCTTATGGAGTGTTGATGGTGGCAGCGTGCGGGTGCTCGTACGCGATGCTAGGAGCTAAGCTAAACGACGACGCTGAGAGTTGAGCCCGCGATCGCCACACCACCAATAGCGCACCACGATGCGCACAAGATGCCTCGGCAGGCTGCAAAGTGCAAGCGAGCATGTGCACGGGAAAATGGCTGGCATCTTCTTACAGTACCTCTCTCGGATATACTGGGGGCATCGCTAGCTGCGGACATAACTCAGCAGTTTGCTCCGGAGGAGGCTTGCTCGATGGGGACGCATTCATAAGGAGGGGTCCATCCCAATCAAGATCGCGGTCGTGTGGATATACAGACAGTACTGTATATGCCTGACAGCCGAGATGAACTCAGCCTCTGCTAGTCTTGTCTCTGCTTACTTGACCGACTCTCTTGGATCATGGGGTGCTCTGTGACGGAGGAGAAGATGCTCCGATCCGATCGGAACCATTGTCAGCGCAATAATATCAAATGGATCAAGCAAGCAAGCAAGCAAGCAAGCAATCATGCTGACGCAACACGGCAGAGGGAAGCATGCTGGTACTGTATGCAAACGACAGGTGGTGCGGCGTGGCCAGAAAGGCTAATGCTCTCGCTCCTCCACGGTCAAGTCCGTCCGTGGCTTGTGTGTTGCTGTTGCTAAAAACAAAGCAGCGTGTCCACTCTTCAGCCGCACGCCGGCCTATCATATGCACGATACTGCCACAGCCACAGCCACAGCCACAGCCACAGCCATAGCCATAGCCACAGACACAGACCATGGCCGGCCCTCTTCAGGATGGACAACGAGGGGTGCTCGCTCGCTCGCTCGCTCGCGTGCAAGGGTGGGTGCTTTGCGCTGAGGAATTATTACCTTCCTTTCCTTCACCTCGTGCAGCCCGTACCGGCTGACTGTCAGACGTCAGCCTCATCATTATTGCACATCTCACTACCTGTCCTATAAGTCTTGTACTCCAAACAATTTGTTTCGTCTCACCTAGTCACCTCTATCACCGACATTCCTCCTTGCCGCCCCCTCTCATCACCATCTGCCAGGGACTCATCATTCCTCCATTACACAAAGCGGGGCAACAGCAGAGCTCACGCCGGAAAGTGGGACTCGACTCTTCCACACTTCACCTACCACCAAACGCTTCACCGGTTTCGCTGTCTGCATACATATTCACCTGCCGCTCGACTAGCTCCCTTCCTAGCTTGCGAACACTACAAGTCTCAAGCATTGGATAATTATCCATCTTATCGCTCAGCACATCAACCCTACTCTCCAATCCTGCCGTGCAGCTCGCAAATCCTCCCTCCCAATCCTACGACGTAACCCCACGAAACACCTACCTCCACCATGGGAGACCCTTCGCTCGCCGGCCGCAAGGTCTTCAAGGTCTTCAACCAGGACTTCATCGTCGATGAGCGCTACACCGTCACAAAAGAGCTAGGCCAGGGCGCTTACGGCATCGTGTGCGCCGCAAGCAACAACCAGACCGGAGAAGGCGTCGCGATCAAGAAAGTCACCAATGTCTTCTCCAAGAAGATCCTGGCCAAGCGTGCCTTGCGCGAGATCAAGCTGCTGCAGCACTTCCGTGGCCACAGGAACATCACATGCTTGTACGACATGGATATCCCACGACCGGACAACTTCAACGAGACCTACTTGTACGAGGGTGAGTAATGTGTTTGAGAATGTGGAACATCACGGCAAGGCGCGTCGCTGACAACATGTTTAGAGCTCATGGAGTGCGATCTTGCTGCCATCATTCGTTCTGGCCAGCCCTTGACCGACGCTCACTTCCAGTCCTTTATCTACCAGATTCTCTGTGGCCTAAAGTACATCCACAGTGCCAACGTCTTACATCGTGATCTTAAGCCTGGTAACCTGCTTGTTAACGCCGACTGCGAGCTTAAGATTTGCGATTTCGGTTTGGCCAGAGGCTTCAGTGTCGACCCTGAAGAAAATGCAGGCTACATGACTGAATATGTTGCAACGAGATGGTACAGAGCTCCCGAGATTATGCTTTCGTTCCAGAGCTACACCAAAGCCAGTATGTGCACAATTGCTATGTATCGCAGAAGAGACATCTCTAACACAACAACTCCCAGTCGACGTTTGGTCCGTAGGCTGCATTCTCGCCGAACTCCTTGGCAGCAAGCCCTTCTTCAAGGGCCGTGACTACGTCGACCAGCTTAACCAGATCCTGCACTACCTCGGCACACCCTCGGAGTCAACACTTGCGCGCATCGGCTCCCCCAGAGCCCAAGAATACGTCCGCAACCTGCCTTACATGTCGAAGATTCCCTTCGCCCAGCTCTTCCCTCGCGCCAACCCCGACGCCTTGGACCTGCTAGACCGCATGCTCGCCTTCGACCCCAGCCAGCGTATCACAGTCGAGCAAGCGCTCGAGCACCGCTACCTCGCCATCTGGCATGACGCCTCCGACGAGCCCCAGTGCCCGACCACCTTCGACTTCGCTTTCGAAGCCGTCGACGAAGTTCCTGACATGCGCGCCATGATCCTCGACGAAGTCCGCAGGTTCCGCCACCAAGTACGCGCCCCGCAATACTCACAACATGCCCAGCACGGCCAGCAACCCCAGCAGGTGCCGATTCCCGATGGCGGCTACGAGACTCGCAACTACGAGGACCCCAGGCCTCAGGAGATGCAGAGCAGCATGATGTCCAACAACCTAGAGGATGAGCTGCGCAGGGGTTGAACGCACTCACGCGCGTTTGAATGAGTGGGAGTTCTGAGTGAGAAGGAGAGCGAGAGCAGCGGGACTGCATTTCCTTTTTCCCATCGAGTGGAGCATCTCTTGGATAATTGAGAGAAGAGCGAAACGGAAAGAAGACGATTTGAAAAAAGCTAGGCTTGGGCTGGATCTCTGCGAGCGGATTTGTTGTTGTTCTTTTCCCTTTTCTCCCTTCTCGGGAGGCGAAAACAATTTAGCATTGGATTGCTGCTCTTTTGCGTAGAAAATATCAAATGAATTTGACGGCTGGTTTTGTAAACAACACGCGAGGCCAACATCGCACCACGTCTGGTCCGACAGTAAGCTCTCGTAGGAACATTTGCATGTGCGTTCAAAAGTCCCAATGCAGCGGTACAAACGGAATTGATCGCTGTCGCAGCTTTTGGCGCGAAAGGAAGAGAGTTGCAAGTCAGCGGTGTGGCATTTGAACGAGCACAAAAGAATAGCTGTCGATGATCGGTTCCGTAATCGCGAAGAGTTTTCTCGACGCAAACAAGTCATCATAAGAAGCGCTCTCGCCCCTGTGGCTTCGTGTTTCTTTTCGAGGTAGATATCGCCCAGTAACGGGATGGCCAGCAGCGCTTGGAGAGTCGGTCGTTCAAACCGAACACACAGAGGGTCAATCATAACAATTCGATTGTACATGGCAGGGATCCTTCTTGAATATTCGACGATCATCTGGAATCACAGAGTCCGCTGTTGATATGAATGACCCTTTATTCTTGGAATCTAATTGCAGGTGAGCACCAAGTCCCATCTCGGCTCGTTCAAAGTGTGACTACTCAGTAGCGTAGTTTAAATTTTCAAAGCGGCGAAGCTTCTAGGTATCTTCAGACTTGTAAAGATATGCAGTGGCTGCCGCTCATGATCCTGCAGGTGTTTTTTTTCCCCTTTGCGTCTAGGTTCGCTGTCAGACAGCTAGAGGTCCATGAGTGGCATCACATCTCGACACCCGTGGGTCCAGCTTCGTCCTGATCATCTTCGTTATTTCCTACGGAGTCGTCGAGGTCACTGTGGTACAAGTCTGGATGATCCGAACCTGATATCGACCACTTTGGCCGTGTGCGTCAACAAGATGTCAAGGGCTACTATATGAGTGCGTTGGAAGGTTCGGTAAAGTTTCTCGCAGCCTCGGGGTCGAACGACCATCCATCAGCAATTGCCAACCGCGGCTTATTCGTCGTCCAGGTACGTCTCATCACTCACATCCGTCGATTCCCCATGAGGAAAGACGTTAGTTGACCGAGACTGCGACAATAGGCATACCGGCTTCTGTAGCCTGCTGCACGATGAAAGACTGGTCTTTAACGACGATCCGAGGACCCTCCCATGACAAGACCACCGCCATGGAACCAGGCCAGAACAGGGAGCTTGTCCCAGTCGTCAGCAGTTCTAACAACATTCAGCGTCAAGCAGTCTTCGGAGACGTAGTTGCCCTGGCTCCAAGTGTCCATCCCGTAGCCAATACATTGCGGAGAGTACTCGGTTGCATTGCGAGCTCCGGACCAGGTTTCGTTCAGTGATCTAGGGGCACGGAATCGCAGGTCTCCAAGCGGCGGCTGGGCAAAAGGCATTCCAAGGTAGTAGTCCGTGTCGTAGGCAGGCTCGTAGCGGCCAACAAATGTTCCATTCTTAGTTGTGGCCGAAGGAGGCGTGCGGTCAGGCTCGTTTCTAATAGTCAACGCCGAGCTAGCAGAGACAGCGAGCAGAGCCGTGAGAATTTTAGACACGGCCATGATGAGAACGTTGAAGCAACCGTCCACGATTGAGAATAACACGACAGACTGCACGAGACTTTATAGCAAGCTGTCTCCTTACCTAGTAGATGGTCCATGTTAGCCACCCCGCAAGCAGACGTGCGGTGTGTGCTATAGCATCATGCGTGGTATCAACGTCCGCATCTGCCGACCCATTAGGAGGACAATCTGCAGAGATCCCTTCACCATCCACAACAAACATGAAGAGTCAGGTTTCTGTAAATTCCCCATGATCGTCGGATGCGGGGCATTGTATATCTGCCAAGCCGGCAACTCGATGGTGTCTTGCTTCTGCGAGCGTTGTGAGGTGAACTTGGCAGATGTATACCATTGTGGAGGACATTCCTTTGGCGATCCTACCTCCTATGGTTTGGACCAAGAGGTGTGCTTGCAGTTGGTGGCAATTGAACAGTTCATAGCAGTAGAGCTAGTCGTCCCCAGTCACAAGATAACTGTGGAAGTATGCCAAAAGCGCGAGTCATAGCGAAGATTGATGAGAGGTGCATGCAATGTACTGTACACCACACCACCCAACGTTCGCCTCCGAAGAAGCAAAGCAAGTGAGGGGGGGGATTTCTCCGCTCCCTTCCACAGTTACATCACGCACTTGACTCGCAGCAGACCACCCTAAATGATGTGCAACCAACCAAAACTGTATAGAATTGTCTCGGGTATTATTGTTGATGGTGCTTATTCCCCAGGACTCGCACTAGTCCCAAAAGAAGTGCTCAAGACATGCAGTCAGTTCAGCCTGTGAAGATGAAGCTTTGGCGAGGAGACAACGTGACAGCAAATACGGGGTGATTAAAGGAGTGAACGTGGATTGAGGAACGGGTTTTGCTTGATCTCAACTGCAAGATTCTAAATACCTAGCGAGCCATCCATCTTCATTTGAATTTGTGAAACTTCAACTCCTTGTCCCAGTTGACCCTCTCCAATCCCACCCCACTCCGTCCCAATCCATTAGAATTGCTCCAGAAACCCTCGTCTCCTCAAAGTCCAAACACCTCACTTCTACGCTTTTGGATATACTCAAACTCCACGCGCATGTGCCAACACCACCACAGGTACAAGACCCAGGTTGCAAGCGAGAAAATTGCTACAGCCATCCACTTTGCCCTGCTGCGACGCACGCTCGACAAAAGCTTGATTGTATAACCTTCGTGGTGCTGCAGCGAAAGCGTTGCGCGTGCAAGATCAGCCACGAGGATAGAGTTGCGAGTGCGAAGACTTTGGAGCAGAGTTGTCGATGCCGCGAGGTCAGACGTGAGATTGATGGATGTGTTGACCTCGATTTGCGGTGGTGATATGCTGGCAGCCGCGTCGTCGATGCCGAATGTTGGAGCAGCACCAGGCATACCTGATGAAGGCAAGGAGACGAAGTCCGATCCGTTGCTGGCTTGTGCTTGTAATACATCTGCTGTGGTTGTGTGGTGGCGAGGAAGCCCTTGAGCTTGCTCGATGTTGCGAACTGTGCGATCGAGCACATCATTACCGAGCTGCCGTGGTGGAGGCATTACTTTTTTGCTCCGGCCGACAACCAGGTGAAAGGCAAGCGATGAGGAAGATATTCATATTCTCACACCACAGACATACTGGTGTGTCGGAGTAGATGTGTCGTCAACGCCGCCGTGTTGGACAACTTGAGACATATGCATGTCTCTTGTGTGCGTGTCTTGTGTATGCCTGACGAAGCTGCATGAACTTCCGGCGGATCATTAAACATTAAACAAAGACAAGGCGAGACGCATAAGTGGTCTACAGCCGATGCCCAGTTTGTATCATGTCGAAAAGAGTCATGCGCATGCGAGTGCGCAAGACTCCAATTTGCGCTTATTCAAGGCGACTTGGAAATGTCAGTGAGGTTCTGCTGAGCATATCTCATGACATCAGAGTCCATGTTGAGTGTAGTGAAGCCGGGGACCTTCAGACCTTCGACGTCTCCCTGCATCGCAGTGGAGATCATGAAGTCTTCTTCGAAAGCCTGGATCTTCATCTTCACATCGCTGACCTCTTTCTTGTGCAAGTGTACTTCGACATCATCAACCTCCTCACCCCACACGCCGTGGGTGGAGCAGCGAGGCTTGACACCAGGCTTGGGAGAGCGTACGCTGAAGAATTCAAGAGCCTTGATCCAGGGTGCCAGCAGGGCCTCGCCGGACAGCTTGATGTAGGCCTCCTTGTAGCAAAAGTAAGTATAGAAGCGGCGAAGCTTGGCATCGATAAGTTGCTCAGAGTTCATGGAGATTTGGTTACCGCTGGGAGTGCGGAAGAGGAGGTTCTGGTTGCGCGCAATGCAGCGGTCGTTGCGGCCAAGGTCGTGTGCGTCGAGGTGAGTGCCGTCCAGCATGGTGACATAGTCGACGTCATACTTCATACTCCAGCGCTCTTCGTCGCTGAAGATGATGTCGTACATGTCCACCCAGCCGTCAAGACCCTCCTCCTCGATTGTGCGGTGGTCGTCGCGCTCGTTGACGCAAACAATGTCAATGCCGACAGTGACCGAGTTGCTTGCGACAGCTGAGGGTGAAGGGTATCCGAAAGGGTTGCTGTTGGCGCGAGAGAGGCCGCGTGAAACGCCGTCGTAGCCGATCAGTGCGACCAGGCCGTTCTGGTGTGAGATGTTGAAGTCGATGCCCTCAATGGGGATGCCGCGGTCGTCAACAGCACATGGCTTGCCGTGCTTGGCGTCGCCCTTCCTCGCGATCTTCACTTCTTTCCATGGGATGCCGAGAGTCTTGCTGATAAACAGGCGCTTGAGGAGGGCCGAAGCGAGGCTCATGCGGGCGTCGGCGATGAACATTTTGGAGGTGATGATGTTTTGCTCTGCGGTGGAGACGAGAGCGAGGGCCTTGGCCGCGCCGTGGGCAGACCAGATGTTGTCGCCGGCCCAGATTTTGCGGGTGTCGATGAGCCATGTTGTGACAGTCGGATCACCGCAGCTGCTGGTGCCGGCGCTGTCGGGAGGGGTGGGAAGGCCATTCATCATGGTTGTGCGGCGTGTGTCGATGAACATGGTTGCGAGGGGAGCGAGAGAGCGAGGAGAGAGATAGATAGAGAGAGAGAGAGAGAGAAATAGAGAGAGTATTGGTGACTAGCGTGAACATGCAGAGCCTCGGACACCGAAATGATGGCAGCGTCGGGCTAATAGATATGAAGAGTCGGGTACTGTAGTTAGGCTCGACCGGGGTAGGCGAGGGATGAAGTGGCTGAAGCGAAGCCCGGGGTATCGAGACAGACAGGCCAGGCACACGCGCAGCAAGGAGGAGTCGGCGGTGCTGCAATGGAGTAATCTATTAAGTCAGATGGCAAGGTTTGCTCGGGCTGCGGACCTGCGCGCTGAGTGGGATAACGTGAGACGAAAGGAGAGTTGGACAGGACTGCGGATTACCGGTCCTTGTTATTCTTATCTTGTCGCATAGCAGAGCAGGAGGCATGTTCGGGGTGATGCCAGTGTAGCGGCGGCCCTTTTCGCTAGCCTGTTCTTTCTCTTCTCTAGCCTCTGTTAGGGTGATCGAGAATGGGCCACTCTGTGCCCGAGTAATGCGGGATGATACTATTACTGTACTGCAACACCGCTCCCTCGCTCTCTCTCTCTCTCTCTCTCCCTCTGCAAGACCATCAAACTGTACTGCCGGCGGGAAGAGAGGCCAAGGGACGGGTGCCCCGATGGTTTGCATGGCCAACAACGGTTGATCGGCATCGATAGTCTGGCATGACAGGATCCACTGCTAGCAGCCTCCCGTGACCAGCAGCACTCTAGCAGCAATAGCACAGCACGACACCACCAACATCACCACCAACACAGACACCACACCACCCTATTCTCGGCACCCCATCATCCTGGCGCAGGGCTAGCACGTCAAACACCCCGAATCCACGCCCTCCCGTCGCTGCCCGCCTCTATCCTGAGCTCGCATTGGCCTTCACGCCCGCAGGCCTGTCCATCCCATCATCCTTCCCCCTCTTGCCGTTCCGGATCTCCAACGTCCATGTCTCATCGATATGGCCTAGCGGACACCGTGACACTGCACTCCTCTTCCCAAACCGTCCTCTGTCATGCCCTGCCACAGCCCATCTGAAAACAAAAAGGTTGGCCCCTCGCGTCATGCTCACCATCACGTGAAGACGATCCTGTCAATTGCCGTCGAGGACCATTATTAGCAATCTATGTCATCCATCTTGTCAAGCAGTACCGTTTGCCAAACGATGTTGCATTCGTCGTCCCGCCAGCGCAGCGCATTTCGTGATCCTCCACCCTTATCCGATACCCGGAGCGCATGCCGCTGCTGCACCTCGAGATCTCGCCCTGGACCACCCCCAATCTCAACATCTGCATGTGGGAAAGGCGGCCTGCCAGTGGAGCCGCCGCTGGCTAAACAACTTCTACTGCATCACTGAAGCCGCCAGCTCTGCCTGTCGTTGCAACTGCTACCATGAACGAGACGGCCTCTTTTCGTCTCTGACGTCGCAATGATATGAGGTTGTATCGCCAGCCGCCCTTTGATGTCGTTCTGACACGTGAGATACGTGCTGGGTTGTGGTTTTTCTCCGCTCCATACCGCTGGTTGCGCCTCGGTTGCTCCCGCTATGCGTCATAAACTCTCGAGGCAATATTTCCGATTGCGCCCTTTGGGCGACAGTTGAGGATTTTGGTGGTAACTTATGCGTGCCTGACATAACGAACAAGTCTCACATCTAAAAGTCCCCGGTTTCAGACGATCACTCCCAGTCGTGCTGTCATTACTCATTCCCCAGCCAGCCGAAAAGCCTCAGAACGCAGCATCCCACCAAAGCGGTTCGCGAGCGACACTAGGAAGCAAGAGCCCATCGCCGCTTGACTCGGTTGCACACATCGAAGATCCGATCTCAGAGGATTTACATTGCTGAAGGGCTGAGAGAGGAGGTGCTCCAATAATCGCCTTGCATTTCCCGAGATCCTTCCAAGACCATGCAGCCCGGACTCCAGCAGCCGGACATTCAAAGTGCGAGCACCACATCATCATCATCATCATCATCAAGCATGTCCTCCTCTCTTACGATCGGCGTGCTGGCCCTGCAAGGCGCCTTCGTGGAGCACATCTCCCTCCTGCAGCGCGCCGCCGCCGTTCTGGCCCAGCAAAACGCCGCTCTGCTCGCCGAGACATCGCTGCACTTCATCGAGGTCCGCACGCCTGCTGAGCTGGCAGCCTGCACCGCTCTCATCCTGCCTGGCGGTGAGAGCACCGCTATCAGCCTGATCGCTGAGCGCGGCGGCCTGCTCGAGCCGCTGCGCGAGTTTGTCAAGGTGCAGCGCAAACCCGTCTGGGGCACGTGCGCGGGCCTGATCTTGCTGGCGGAGAGCGCGAACAAGTCCAAGTCGACGGGCCAGGAGCTCATCGGTGGGCTGGACGTGCGCGTGCAGAGGAACTATTTCGGTAGGCAGGTTGAGAGTTTCGAGGCTGGACTCAAGCTGTCTTTCCTCAAAGGTCAAGAGCCTTTCCACTCTGTCTTTATTCGTGCGCCGGTCGTGGAGAAGGTGCTGAGTGCTGGTGAGTTGGCTGCGGTTAATGGTGGCGAGACGGTCAATGCGCCTGCGAAGAAGGCGACCAAGGCTCAGGTTGAGATTCTTGGACGCTTGCCTGGACGGGCAAAGACGCTGAGGGACCAGACGACAACTGCGGAGGACCTAGGCGAAGATGGCGATATCGTCGCCGTCAGGCAGGGCAACGTGTTTGGCACGGCTTTCCACCCTGAGCTGACTGGCGATGAGAGGATTCACTCTTGGTGGCTGCAGGAAGTCCTCAAGGCTTCTCGGGAATCATCGTAGACCATTCCTTCGTTGGAGTGTGGTTATTGTGGCATTGCGATGGCGTTGATGATAATAAGCATTGGTAACAAGGGAAAAAATTGTAAAGCTAAACGCATATCATATAGATCGAAAAAGTGTTCAGACTCGATTCTTTACAATGTTTTTGTTTTACACGTGCTAGCTTTCCTTGCCATTTGCACTTTCCTTTCACGACTCTGTGAAGTCGCAATGTCATATTGAACCATACGCCTCGTAAACGCCATGCTCGCAAGGGAAATCCATTCTCCTTGAAGCTCTCAAACCATCACCACCAGCCTCCGCCTCCGCCTCTCCCACACAAACTTAATCATATTCATCCGCATACCTCTCCCTCTCCTCCATAATCTTCTTGCCAAACCCACCACGTCCAGGATCAAACTCCTCGCGATACTCATCCCTAACCTGCCCTCCACTCTTACCACGTCCATACTGCCTCCCCTCCGCGAAACCCTCATCAAGATCACAGCGAATAATCCGCTCGTCCAGCTTCGTGCCGCCGACGTACTTCATGCAGTCCAGCGCATCCTCGTGCGTGTAGTACTCCACGAAGCAGAAGCCGCAGGGGGTCTTGTGAAAGCGGTCCAGGCCCATGATCAGGCGCTTGATGCCGCCGCATTTGCCGAAGAGTTCGTGGATTTGTTCCTCGGTCGTGTAGAAGGAGAGGTTGCCGACATAGAGGGTTGTGGCGTGTTGCAGCTTTTCCATGGGGTCAGGCGAAGGGGCGCGGTCGGCGGAGTTGCGACGCTTGCGCTTGTACTGGCACGTGTTAATGAGGAGTGCGAGTTGAGGGTGGGAGTGGTAGTGGTGCTGGCTGGCGAGACCTTATTACCTTTGCTGTGGCGTATGAGGAGGGGCGGTCCAGTCGCTCGACTGTGCTGCCCATGCGGAATTGAGGCATGTTGTGTGTGATTGTGAGTGGCTTTGCGCCGATGTTGAGTGTTGGTGATGTAGGCGTTGTTGCGAATGGTATAGCAACTTGCTTGATTGGCCCGAGCTTCACGCGTCTTCCTTCAACTTTCCAACAGCTAAAGCCAGCGACACCAGCTAGTAAACGAAACACCTCACTGACTGTGGGTGTAAGTTTAACACCAACTGAAAACCAGAATTATCACGAGTGTCCTCGCAATGCCTAGGATTCTCTCATACACACCGGACTGGCTCTCGCGGCCCAAACCAGCATTCAATCTCTTCCAATCAAAACAGCCCGAGTCGCAGCAGCGTTTTGAAGGTGCTCGCAGGACCATCGCACAGCGCGGCACGGAGGTCTTTGTCGCGGTGGGAAAAGAATTAAGATGGAGTGATCTGGACATACTGCGAGACGCTGAGGCGGATGGGCGCACGAGTGAGCTCGGTCAAGGCTACAGGGTATGGCATTTCATGTGAGAGCATGTCCAGACAAACACGTGCTAACCAGTATTGCAGGTCCTCAAACTCCCTTCACCTTGGGTCATCACCCAGCTTTCCGTGTCTCCGGATGGCAGTCTCCTCGCAGTCTTGACCGCTCACACCTGCCACGTCTGCGTCCTACCATCCTCCGCTCATTTGCGCAGCGGCGACGATTCCGAGATCCGCCTCAAGTCATTCCAGGTCGGCCCAACTGCTCACGTGCTGGAACAAGCCCCTCTGGCTACCGCTCTATGGCATCCGCTTTCACGACCTGGGATTCCGGCGCTCGTTACCATTACCAAGGATGCATGCGTGCGACAATGGGAACTGGACATCAACAACCGCTACACCTTCGACGAGCCTGCGGTTGCGATTGATCTGAAGAAGCTTGCCAACGCCACATCGACGAATGCAGACTTCAGTGCGAGCAAATATGGCGCGAAGAAAGGCTTCTCGCCGGACGAGGTGGAAATGCAGGTCGCAGCTGCCACTTTTGGTGGGTCTGGAAACGAGGATGAGGATGGATGGTCGAGCATGACACTCTGGTTTGCTATGACTGAGGGCGACACTTACGCTTTGAGCCCTTTCTTGCCGAGCCAGTTCCGTGTGCCTAGCACTATGCTGCCTGCTTTGAGCACATCCGTCGTCGCGAAGGCACGCGCAATCCAACATGATGCCCACGCCCTGGAGAGCGAGAAAAGGACTGCCGAGGCTCAAAAGAAGTGGCTCGCAGAGCTCGATGCGCAGGATCCTTACAACCTGCCGGGAGAGACCGAATTCGATGTCATCGAAGTGTACTCACGCCCCGAGAAACTGGGCGCTATTCCCAAGCTTCAGGGACCCTTCACTCTGTCGCCGGAACCGGACTTTGGAGAAATTACGGATATCCATGTCATTGCGCCTACCATCGACCGCGAGGAGCTGTTTGGAGAAGATCTGGATGATGCACCTATCGGCGAGGAAGGACTAAGCATTGGCATGGTCTGTCTCGCCACCAATACTGAGAAGGTGCATGTCTGCCTGGATCTTGATGGCATCGAGGCTGAGTGGCTTCCCGTCAAGCGCAGTAGGTCTTACGGTACGGATGACTATGAGGAAGGCAAGGAGTTGCTTGTTTTCGAGAGTGTGGACCTGAACTCTGGATCCTCGAACAAGACTTCGTGGCCAACGTTCACAGCTTCGCCTGCCGATCGCTACGAGCTCCTGGTCACAACTTCATCTGGTGTGTTCACGCTCGACTTCAAGCCTTGGGTTGGCAACTTAGAGGCCGAGCTTGCGAACACTGCCGATGCAGGAGGTGAATTCAGATTGGATGTTATGCTCGACTCTGGCTCTACTTTGATCGAGCAGCCAATTGACTTGTCGGCGCATACGAACGAGAAGTCTGTCCCAACCACCGCGATTGCAATTGTTGATGCATGTCTCGACTATTTCCTGCTCACCACTACGCCCTCTGGACCACACGCCGCCACCCTTGAGCTCCCGGCGCTACCTTCACACCCTTACGAGCCTGAACAGCTGGCCCTGCCTCCACCTGAGCCACGGGAACCTTACCAGCCGCCCCAGGAATTCTTCACTCCGTCACAGATCCAGAATTTCCTTGGGCCAAATGCTTCCGAGCTTGCTCGCTCGAATCTCAAGGCGCCTCTACGCTATTCCCCCGAAACCTTGCAGATCATCACTGACGCCCACCGTATCCTCTCGCACGAGACCAATCAGCTGGGCATAGCTGCAGCAGATCTGTTCCGTCGTTGCGAACGTCTGCGCGCTGAGCTCTACGACCAAGTGATCAAGGTACGCGAGATTGCCGCCAAGGTTGACGCAGTCACCGGTGACGATGAGCGCGATGGTGAAGTTGCCCTGGGCGCCAGTGTGCACGGCGAGGTGATTGAAGATGCTCAAATGTACGGCACGGAGAAGCTGGACCACCGTATCATGGTGGCTAACTCAAACACAAAGAACCTGAACGAGCGCGTCGAAAAGCTACGACAGAAGGTCGCCATGTTGGGCGGCAAAGAGCTGAGCGCGAAGGAGCGTGCATTCGCAGAGGAAGTCAACAGGTTGGAAGCGAGCTTGCAACGCGAACCCTCACAGTTGAGCGAAGTGCCCGCGCCAGTCTCGCCCAATGCGCTACTTCACATACCAAACAGCCCATCGAGCAATGGAGGCCAGCGCTCAAAGAAGGCGGAGGGTACTTTGACCGCTCGCTTCGGCGAAATCGACGACCTGCAAGAACAGCTTGTCAAGCAAGCCAATCGGGCTGTCGAGCGCTTGGACGAGCAGAAGGGCCAAGAGAGAAGACAGGCTGGCGGCGGTGTGGGCGCGGAATTCAGAAAGCAACGCTTGCAGCAGGTCATGGCGTTGCTAGACCGCGAGACTGCTCTCGTCGATGCCGTGACGGAGAGACTAGGCCGCTTGGGCGCAGGCATGTAAGGTCGTCTGCCACATTGAATTGCCTCGTGTTGTTTGGGCCTGAATGTACGTAGTGAAGTCTTGACGAACCGAACAGCAACGCATGTGTTTATGACGTCTATGGAAGGGCCGCCCAACATTCAATGATCATTCGTAATCGACCTGTCACAGGACAGTGGTGCGGCCTCTCTGGCACATGCCAGATCTCCTCGAGATAAGTGGTTCGAATTGGATCGTCCAAGGGAAATAATGTCACGCGTGAGCAACTGTGGCTCTTTCGATGCAGGCTTCTGTGCATTAGCGCGTTTTGGACCTGCATATTGCGGCTGAGTTGCATTGAGAGGTCAGTCGTCAGAGGGCGCAGCAGATACCGCTGTCTTGTTGTTGTTGTTGTTGCTGTTGTTGTTGTTGTTGTTGTTGTTGTTGTTGCAAGGGTGAGGGTGAGGGTGGAGATGGCGGGTGATTATGGTGTATGTGCGGTGTTGCTGTAATGGTCGGCGAGTTGCCGTTTTATTGCAAGTCGGCATGTAGGCGCGCATACTTGGGCCACCCCCTACCTGTACAACAACGACAAACCGAGCCCGACATCAAAACATCAAAGAGAGCGCGAATTACAGTAGGCGAGCCCCAAAGACAGGTCGTCGAAAGATCTCACAAATTGGCACGAACGCAGCAATGCCTCAGCTTGTCACCGCGTGAGCAGCTTCCATGCATGCATCCACCGCATGCCCAACTCTTCGGCGCCGCCTTCGATGCATGCAGAGGGCTCTGGAGATCCAATAGGAAGAGAAGCCTCGGCGACGCCGCCATCTGCGAGTCCTTCTCGTGTGTATGCGCTTTCTCGCGTACAGCAGAATGCAGAGGTACAGGTCATGTGAGCTTCCACGCATGAGATAGCTTCCACATCGCCTTCCATGCATGCCTCGTCGCACCAATGAGATGGCAAGCCCTGTTTATTGGCACAGATTGGGCTGCAGGGCGATAGGTCATGTGAGCGTGTTGCGAGCGAACTGCATTGCGGAGGACAAGAGTCATGGTGTCTTGGAATCAGCCTTGCCAAGGTGCAGGCCGGCTGCAGGAGCCGGGGTGTGGAGTTTGGCGTTTCTTGTTGTTGTTGCGAGGTGGGTGACGTGGTCTTGTGAAGATAGTCGTGAGAAGGCGATTGTGACGGGTATTGCGGCGGTGGTGGAAGAGGGCGGTAGGACCGAGTGATGATGGTGTTGCGGTTGACGGGTATTTCGGATCAGTTGGAACCAGCATATAGCACGGGAATGACTATCAGCCATACTGCCTCATATCAGTGATCAAAAATATATCCGCTCCCCAGAGATCAGATCTACCACGGTACATCCTCAGCCCTACGAGAGACAGACAGAACCATTGCCAAATCAAACGTTTGTACTCCCCCCTGGCGCATACCGGCATCTCATCCGCACTAGCAGGCACTTGCAATGCAGCCCAGCGGGGAAGCAGTACCCTTGGTAGTTCAGCTGACTGGGCTGACCGGTCTTGAAATCACGTTTGGCCAATGGTATGCGAGCGTTGGTGGTGTAGGATCTAGCGACAAGGCGGCCATGCATCGGCAACGGCATGCTGCTTCCGTTGTGTCACACGCATTCGTGGCCGTTGATGCATACCAGAGAGTCGAGGTAGTCTTGATGGGCAGGCTACTTAAGTGCGGTGATACCCTCTGTAGATGAAATGAAAATATCACATCCCAATCAGCACAACAGATCACCACTTCTATCAAGCAAGGAACCCTTTTAAATCCAGATCACGATCACCAAACACATAAATCGCAACATCTACCACAACAACACCCACAATGTCCAACCAGACCGTCCTCAAGCGCAACAACTCCTCCTCTTCCACACAGTCAGAGGGCAGCACCATGCCATGTGCTCGCAACAGCAACGACAGCGCCGTCAAGCGACGCAGCAGCGACAACAAAGGACAAGGTAGCTTTATGCACTTTGGCCGCCACAGCAACCAGTGGCTGTTTGAGCCTCTCAAGGAGACGGCGAAGAGCTTCTTCGGAAGGAAAGACTCTTCATAAATGATCCTGTAGTGAGTGGTTGAGAAAGCATGGCAAATCGCCGTGAAGCCTCGCAAGGAAGGCAATCTATGGCAGAGTGATGTCAAGGACAACGACTCCTCGCATACACGACTCATGAATTCTGGAGTGCAGGGAGAAATTCGTCAGAACAACGGTGCAAAATAGCCACCAAAGCGCCCTACAAACTCGAACGAAGACTATACGACGACGATCGAAACGGTTTCGTCTGGCCACGCGCAGCGAATGCACAGTCAGCAGCGAGCGGTATCGGTGCACGGTGCATTGTGAGAGGGAGAATGTTTGTGACTGTGGGTGGGGCATCAGGGAGCATGGTGGCCTCTGCTGGGGACATGTGAGGTGGAAAAATTTGGCATCCCACGGAGGCAGGCTTTGGGGAACTGGCCATTGCGTACGGGTTGCGGCATGCGGCAAGGCTGGAGAGAAGTCGACCGGGGTTTGCAAGTGGAGGGACACTCCCAATTTGGAGAAGGTGTTGGAGGAGGAGTAGTCTTGGACATACTGTATGGCAGGCCAGCTCGGCGTAGATTATATACTGCAACGGTATTTTCCAGAGTCCCTGCAAATCGATCGCGCGCTGCCCTCTTCGCCGATCCCGCACTTCAATCGCTGGAATGGATGGGCGAACAAAAAATTGTGAGAATTCGAGGTGGATGAGCAACACGTTACTCCACACCTGGCAGCCACTTGTCGTGCACTATCCGATCCTTTCCCACGTCGTTGACCTCCATTATTGTCATCTTGATATATTCTGGCTGTCGTTTGGCCACTTCCATCTCTCTTCCCATTCCGTCTGCCAGTCATACACCTAACTGCCTCTCGTTCTCTCCTCAGCCCTAGAGACTCCTCGTAGCACATCTTGCTAGTGCGTGCCTACTCTTTGTCATACATTTTTACTCGGCCGATTCCAGCGATTAACAAAGATGGTAGCTACACCACACATCGCCATGTCGGCTTCCCTGGACACATATGCGAAGTATGTTTGCACCGGAGAGCCACCTCACGAGCGCCGCGCGAATCGCCGTGGTACCACCATTGCCTTTTGAATCATGATGATTTTTGACCATGATGACGATGACGGGCGAAGCGCTATGCTAACCCACGCCTCAGCCCCCTCAACTCGAGGTACTCCTCCAAGGAGATGCAGTACCTCTTCTCGCCTCGCAACCGCTTCAGCACCTGGAGGCAGCTTTGGGTCTACCTCGCTGAGTCAGAGCGTGAGCTCGGTCTCGACATCTCCGAGGAGGCTATTGCTGAACTGAAGGAGCACCAGCGTATCGAGGACGACGAGTTCGCCGCTGCTGCTCTTGAGGAGAAGCGTAGACGCCACGATGTTATGGCTCACGTTCACACGTACGGTCTTGTTGCTCCCAAGGCTGCTGGTATCATCCACTGGGGTGCTACTTCTTGGTAAGTGATCATGGTAGAACCCGTCATATGTGGACATCTTTTTTTTCTCTGAGTCCTATGGCTAACGATCGAGCAGCTACGTGACCGACAACGCCGACTTGGTACGCTTTTTCTGCTGCTGTGGCGACCAGTCCAGACTAACATTTCCAGATCTTCCTTAGGGATGCCCTGGACCTCGTCATCCCCAAGTTGGCCTCTGTCATCCACGGTCTCTCCAAGTTCGCCATGGAGTACCGCTCATTGCCCTGCCTTGGTTACACCCACGGTCAGCCCGCCCAGCTCGTGACTGTCGGCAAGCGTGCTTCCCTCTGGATCACTGATCTCCTTTACGATCTCCGCAACCTCGAGCGTGCTCGTGACGACCTCCTCAACGAGTTCCGTGGTGTCAAGGGCACGACTGGCTCTCAGGGATCTTTCCTCGCCATTTTCAAGGGCAACCACGAACTCGTCGAGAAGCTCGACGAGCTCGTCACCAAGAAGGCCGGCTTCAACGAGGCCGAGATCAGCACTTCCCAGACCTATTCTCGCAAGATCGATGTTGACATCCTCCACGCTCTTGGCTCGTTCGGTTGCACTGCCGAGCGCATCGGTGGCGACATCAGACATCTTGCTATGTTCAAGGAGCTTGAGGAGCCTTTCGAGGCTGACCAGATTGGCTCGTCTGCCATGGCTTACAAGCGCAACCCCATGAGGAGCGAGCGTCTTTGCTCGCTCGGCCGCAAGCTGAGGAACTTTGGTGGCGATGCAGAGCAGACCTACGCTTCTCAATGGCTTGAGCGCTCCCTCGATGACTCTGCCATCAGGCGTATCACTCTCCCCGAGGGCTTCCTCTGCGCTGATGCCTGCACCATGCTGGTAAGTAGAGAGTGTGATGAAGCTTTCGATTGTATGCTAACCGCTTGCACAGCTCAACAACATCTCTTCTGGTCTCGTTGTCTACCCCGCCGTCATCAAGAAGCGCGTCGAGATGGAACTGCCTTTCGTGAGTAACAACGTATTGGTCTGTAATAGGACAACACTAACAATGCCCGCAGATGGCAACCGAGAACATCATCATGGCCATGGTCGAGAAGGGCTACTCTCGCCAAGACACCCACGAGGAGATCCGCGTGCTCTCCCACCAGGCCGGCGCCGTGGTCAAGCAAGAAGGCAAGGACAACGACCTGATCGAGCGCATCAAGGTCACGCCTTTCTTCCAGCCCATCCTTGCCGAGATCGACACCCTCACCGACCCCAGCAACTTCGTCGGCCGCTGCCCTGAGATCGTCGAGAAGCTCATCACCACCAAGGTTAAGACTGCTCTTGAGAAGTACAAGGGCCAGCTCGATGGTGATGTCGTTGAGCTGAACGTGTAAATACGTCACGCTGTCTATTGATGCGATCACCTGTCCGCGCACGTTTGCATGATCGATACAGAAAAGGAAGAATGTCCGTATAAAAGCAAGATTTGATAAAATTAGCCCTGTTAATGAATTACACACCCTCCAAAAAGGATCCGTCCCATCCCAAGCTTATTATACATCAGGACAGCAATCACAGACAAACCGCCTCTCCCAGCACAGCCCAGCAACAAACTCCCTCACCATGAACCATCCCTACTCCAATACAGCAACGCACCTCCAATCAAACTACAGTTCACCATCCCAATCACATGTCCAAACGCCGCCTCCTCCTCCCCATACCACTTGACAGCAAGATAATCCGCCGCGGTCGTCAACAAGCCCGCGAAAATACACGTCCCGAGCGCTTTGCGGTCGCGCCAGTAACACGCAAACGCCATCACCGTCAGGCCCTTTTCCAGGTTGCGCGCGGCGAGCGCGAGGATCAGGCCGCGCTGGGTTTTGGCGGCTTTGGTGGCTTCTTGGGGGGTGGTGGTGCCGGCTTCGAGTTGGGCGCTGTTGTCATCATCGGAGGAGTTGGTGATGGGCAGGCCGAGGCCTTTGGCGAAGGAGGGAGGGTTGGCGAGGCCGGCGAGGCCGAAGATGGTGATTTCGGCGAAGCCTACTAGGATGGCGAGGCATTCGGCTGGTGGGGGGAGGTTGGCGAAGAGGGAGTTTGAGGGCGGTGCTAGGGATGCCATTGTTGCGGCTTGGATGTGGATCTGAGATGATTGTGTGATACTTATCACTGTAGAGCTACGAAAGGGGAGGAGATGGGTGTTTGTGTATAGACAACGGGACGTTGACCTTGGCTGTTATGGCTCAAACGTCATTGATTGCAATGAGCTTGAGCTTTCGGAGAATAGATCTCGGGTTCTTGAGAGCGCATCTCAAAGCCGTTTAATGCACGGTTGCTTGGGACTGAGAATGACTGAATGCATGCTGGTCGTAAATGTGAGACTCATGAACATGGTATGCATTCAGAACATGTAACGAAGTTCGTAGCACCTATGGTAGATGATAATGTATGAATAACAGTCGTACGAATCATAAAAGTCGAGGCTATGTCTTATTACCAGCCGTTAGGACGCGCAAACATCCATCGAAAGCAGTATCGACAGTTCTGAGAGTCATTATGTCTAGCGCGGGGTTTCGGGTCCAGAAATCTTATCTGATCGCGGTCTTTGGGCTTCGATTTTGAAGGATTGACGATTTCTAATCCATTTTTCGCAATTTATATATATCAAACCCCCGTCGTTCTTTCCAACCCGGCAACAGCACTACTCACAAATCGCACACTCTCTGATATCTACAAAATACACACCATGTCTCACCGCGACGACAGGATGCAGGACGACGACCACCACGAGTCCGAGGATGACATGCTTCAAGAGGACGAAGCTGAAGAGGTGGTAGAGGCAGGCGACGACGATGCCGCCATGGACTCGGGCGACGACGAGGGCGACGACAACGGTATTCTTGAGGAGATCCAGCTTCAAAACGACAGTGTCGCTCATTTCGAGGGTCACAAGGACAGCATCTTCTGCATTGCACAGCACCCCACCAGGCCAGAGCTCATAGTGACTGGAGGCGGCGACGATATTGCATACTTGTGGGATGCGACACCTCCCGAGGGCCCTCTGTTGCCTAAGAGCTACGAGATAAACCCACAGCCTCAAGAGCGCCACGGTCAGAACATCATCGCACAATTCGACGAACAAGATGAGAGTGTGAACGCGGCGTGCTTCACCCTCCCGCAAGGTGAATACATTCTTACTGGAACTCTGGCTGGCAAGTTGAGCGCATACCACACTCCCACAGCACCTGGCCAGGCCAAGCTTGTCGGCACAGCGAAGGAAGTCGAGGAGATCAACTGGCTGCTTCCTTGCCCTCACCCAGAATACACCAACACATTCGCCCTCGGCGCAAACGACGGCAGTGTCTGGGTCTACAAGGTCGACGCATCCGACTCCTCCAACCCTCTCCAGATCGTCCAGTCTTTCTTCCTTCACCAAGCATCTTGCACAGCTGGCGCCTGGACACCCGATGGCAAGCTTCTCGCTTCCGTGGCTGAGGATTCCAGCTTGTACGTCTACGATGTCTTTGGCGACGCTGCTGCCGCTGGTCTGGTCGACCCTAGCGCTGGTCAAGCTGTTGTCAGTCTGACCTCCGCTGATGAGCGTTTCTTCGTCGACGGTGGTCTCTACAGTGTTGCCATCTCACCCGGTGGAGCCATTGTCGCTGTTGGTGGTGCAGAGGGACACATTCGCGTCGTCGGACTGCCCCGTCTGTCTCTTCCTCCCAGTGCTGTCAACTCCACCGGCCAAAAGGGCGCTGGCGCACGCAGCAAGGCTGGCGGCCAGAAGCAGGCTGGATCAAAAGCCTCCGCGGCTGCTGGACAATCTGGTGTGATCCTTGCATCGCTTCAAGCACAGGGTGACGGCGTGGAAACTCTCGACTTCAGCCAACCGCCTTTGACTCTGCTTGCGGCCGGCAGCGTGGACGGCTCGATCGCTCTCTACGACGCAGCACACAACTTCGCCGTGCGCAGGCAAATCAAGGACGCGCACGAGGAGGAGGCCGTGATCAAGGTCGAGTTCGTCAAGTCACGAAACAACGACCGCAACTGGATCCTGACTTCCGTGGGTAACGACGGTGTTGTGCGACGATGGGATACCCGCGGTGGCACTGCTGCCGCCAACAAGGGCCTCATGGGCGAGTGGAGAGGCCACCGTGGCGGCGGAGAAGGCGGTGGTATCTTGGGCTTCGCGCAGGGTGGCGGCGGCGCTGCTGTCGTCACTGCTGGTGACGATGGTGTCGCGCTTGTTTTCAAAGCTGAATAGATACTCAAAAGTTGGAGCCTACGAATTGAACGCATTTACACGTCAATACAGCTTTTCGGCTCAAGATTGTGTGCTGTATGGTCATCTCGCCTGGTCTCGCATGCTATCGTCGACTGAAGGTGTTGATATGAGTAACACTAATCATTGAAAAGCAACTAACGCCACCTGATATCTCTGGAGCTAAGGCGCCAGTGTTGTCGACCACAGAGCATTCTACTAACCTATTAGGCAAACATAACTTCAGTCTGGCGACTGCATCGCAGGACCCTATATGCGTGGATTGCTTCGGTCCGCTAGACACGTTGCTGTCTCGAACCCCCGGAGCCCCTCAATGCAAATGTCCCTTGAGTCTCCTGAATACGCTGCTCTCTAGACAACTCCGCCTCGTCTCGTTCCTCCACGCTTCCCCCAGCCATCGCCTTCTCAATGCGCTCCACCGAAACCTGATACGCCCTGGGCAACCCAGTAGACTGCCGAGCAGCTTCCACCGCCTCACCCTCATCACCTCCGCTAAGCCTAGCAGCGACCATACTAGCGACAGCCTTCCCACTCAGCCACGTATTCGGCATCCCATGCCCCGTAAACCCCGCCGCCACGAAAACACCTTCTTTCCCAGGCACAGGCCCCACCCACGGCACCTCATCGCGCGAGAAACCCATGATCCCCGTCCACTCCCTCACAGCCTGCATCTCCAGCCTCTCATCCTCCCGCTCCGGCAATTCAAAGGCATCGATGAGTTCGCGGCGCAGGTATGCAGCGGTCCTCTCATCAAAAGTAGAATCGTCCGTGACGCCGAGGCTGTGGCCGTGCGTGCGGCCGCCGCCGAACATCAGATGCCCGCCTTTTTCGGCCGGGCGCTGGATGAGATAGTCGTCGAGGCCGTCTCCTTCGAAGCCCATGGAGGTTTTGAGACGGTTAGGGCCAGAGATGGAGGGGAGCGGGATCAGAGCGCTCATTTGGCCGCGGCAGGGCACGATGAGTTGCGTGAACGAAGGGAGGAGGTGCGAGGTGTAGGCGTTGGTGGCGAGGGCGAGGGTTTTGGCTGTGATGCTGCCGCGTGGGGTTGTGACGAGCCATTTCCCGTCGTCTGTGGGCGAGATGCTCTCGGCGGGCGTGAGGGTCTGGAGGTTGAAGGTCCCGTGGAGGTTGGGGGAGACGAGGAGGGCTTGTAGGATGTGGGCGACGAGTTTGTAGGGCCAGACGCGTGCGGCGCTGCTGGTGACGACTGCGCCTTGGGCTTTGGGGTGGTGGTATTTGGCGAGTTCGGCTTTGTCGGTCACCAACGTCATCAGATCGCCGAGTTCTGGAGTCGTCTTCTTGACGATGTCGATGTTCTCTTTGGCCTGTTTGAATTTGGCGTCGCTGTAGATGCCTCGAACACCGGGTTGCGCCACCCACTCGCAGTCGATGTTTCCATCTTCGATCTCGCTGTTGAGCGAGTTCCAGTTGTTGAGTTCGAAATGCCCGATTTCCGGGTCGTGGGGGTATTCAAAGAAGATTGGCTGGCAGTGTCCTCCGTTCTGAATCATACATCAGCTCTCCATTTGGTCCATGTCCATGTGTGTAACCAACATACTCTACCAGTCGCTCCCCAGCACGCCTCTCGTGCCTCAAGCATCACAACATCTGGGCCGCCAAAAGACGAGCTCTCCTCTCCGCCACCATTCTTCTTCAGAGGATGACGCGCGATGCTGGTACCCGTAATACCACTTCCAATGATAACGACATCCGCGGTAGAAGGCAAGGCCCTAGTCGACCGATGCCCCAGGAGCAATGGCGAAGGCTCAGTATGCCAGAACGAATCTGTGGACTTTGGTGTTGGGAGTGCAGCCGGCTGGTCTAGCCTGGGGAGATCTGGGATGCTTCGAGCCATGATGAATTAATCATGTGTCAATGGTTTTGTGTATCCGCTAAAAAGGAATGACGAGACCATGCGTGTGGCCAGTCTCAACTTGCTCTATGGGGGATCGTCTTATACCAGTTGAAAGTCGGAATGGTATCACGGAGTCAACTAGCCGATGGACGGAATTGGGTTTGTCATCAAACACTGTGTTTGCCAGGCTGCAGGAAACCACGTCAATGGATCGATAGATATGAAGCTCGATTGCTGGCGGGGGCTGTGATGCTATGGCAATATCGGTACCTCCATAGGGCGCGCCGATCGCTATCAAATAACATCATTGGTCAGACGTTGATAGAGAGTGGATCTTGAGCTTCACCCTAGCTATTTGCCTGATTGGGTATTATGCGTTCGCTCCCCTTATAGCATTACACGCCATCGAGATCTTGAAGTCCATACGTCATGTAAGAGTGCGCGCTCATCTGGAAAAACTATAGAATGGAAACGTTTTGCGGATTGAACGATGATTTTTTGACTCCTATAGACATGACATCATGAATACCGCTGTATCAGTATGCTAGGAAAACAATGAAATCGCTAATTGCCAGCACAGAGAATTTCAACAGCTTAGAAAAAAAAACCACCTAAAGTTTCGCGCCTTGCTTCTTCATTTTCTCCTTCTCTTGATCCCTCATCATCCTCCTCAGAATCTTTCCTGAGGGGCTCTTAGGCACGACATCGATGAATTCTACACCACCTCGCAACCACTTGTGGTTACTCTTGGCCTTTTCAACGTGCTTGATGATCTGGCGTCTGACGAGGGCGTCGCTTTCTTCGATGGAGCCTGGTGCTTTGACGACGAAGGCTTTTGGTACTTCGCCTTCTCTGTCTGATGGGATGCCGATGACTACACAATCGTCGACGGCAGGGTGTGTGAGGATATGTGCTTCGAGTTCGGCAGGTGCGACTTGCATGCCTTTGACTTTGATGAGTCTGCGGGAAAAGTGTTAGTGAAATGTCGTAGTCAAGATAAAAACAGAAAAACAAGCCATGAAAGGCACTTACTCCTTGATGCGATCGACGATGAAGATGTGTTCGTGCCCAGCGGGACTCTTACGAACAACAGCTTCGTCGCCGGTGCGCATGTAACGGCCGTCGCTCTCCTCGACAAAAGTTTCCTTTGTCGCTTGTTCGTTCTTCAGGTATCCCAGAGTAACCGAAGGCGACTTCACCCAAAGCTCGCCAGGCTGGTCGTAGCCGGTGATTTCGTTTCCTTCGACAGTGACAATGCGGGCTGTGACTCCAGGCAAAAGACTTCCCGAACTTCCAAACCAGATGTCGCCGGGTACGGTGGCACAGACGACAGTGGCGGTTTCAGTCAAACCGTAGCCTTGGCGAATGTCCATCTTCGGGAACATGCTTTGTAATTCCTCTGCTGTCTCTTTGCCCAAGGGTGCGGCGCCGGTGAAACAGCCATGTACAGAGGAGAGATCGAATTTCTTGACGATGTCTTTCGTATTAGTAAGGTGGATGATCATCGGCGGGACCAGGTAGAGCATTGCGATCTTGAAGTCCTGAATCGCCTGCAGCAGCTGTTTGAAATCGTACTTGGGCAGAACAACCACGCCGTCTCCTCTGTAGGGCCCAACGTGTGCAATGACGATCAATCCATAGATATGCGACATTGGTAGCAGTCCTAGACAATTTTCTGTCCATTCCGGGACGCCGTTCCTCCGGCTGACCTCCTCCCTACTTGGCTGTTCCTTGGCTCGCATCTGGATTGTGTTTGCGATGACATTCTTGTGTGAGATCATGACACCCTTGGGCAATCCGGAAGTTCCACTGCTGTAGCAGAGGAAAGCGACTTTCTTAGCGCCATCGTCGTCCTTCCAATTCAGCGCTTCTAGCTTGGGCAGCTTTGATCCTTGGGCAACGAAATCGTCGATCGTCTTGTAGCCAGAGGCAGACAGTCTACCAGCAGCCTGTTCGGGTAGAGGCAAAAGGAAAATCCGTTCCGCAGGAATGCCAGCTTTGGCGCAGGCCTCCTTGGTGACATCCAGTTGCAGGACACTGGTGAAGATTGCCTTTGCGCCGGAGTGTTTAAGTTGGAACTCTAGATCTCCCGCGCTGTACGCGGCATTGGCGGCAGTCAAGATGCCGCCCAGCTTGTGTGTTGCCCAGCATAGAGGAAGGTAGTCGATTGTGTTGACACTGAAGACAGCAATCGTCTTGTCCCATTCCGTACCTTCGTTCGGCTTGAATCCAAGCTCCTTGCTCAACGCTCTCGCGAGGTAGTCGACGCGCTCTTTCACTTCTAGGAAGCTGTATTGTTTGCCGGAGAGGCCGCATTGGAAAGGTGCTTTGGAATAGCCAAGAGGATATCGGCCATAGTTCTCATCGAACATGAACTGCTCGACTGAGATATGGCTGGGGATGTCTGGGAGGGCAGGAACCCATGATGGTGGAGAGAAGGGCATTGTGTAGAGTTATGCAAAGGATGATGTATGGAAGAGGAAGAGAGGCACGCAAAGTGTTCAAACGTGAAGAGAGGGGTGCCGGGATGTTCTATATTTGTGAGCAAGGCCCGTAAGACCGAGGCTATGGCTGGGCAGAAAGAAGGGAGGTATATTGTAATATGTTGCCAAATTGATCGTGCACGCAAGACCAGAAGACGCTTGTGAGGTTAGCGACGTCAAAGGGCAGGGATATGTTAGGGACAGAGTTCTGGTTGCGCCAGAGCTTAATCAGGTTTGACCTCGAGGTCGGTCCAAAGAAGATCACCATCTTCATCGTAAAGCAACAGCCAGCCAGCCAGCCAGCCAGCCAGCCAGCCAGCCAGCCAGCCAGCTAGCCAGCCAGCCCAAGCCTCACGTCAGCGTGCCGAGAAAAGCGATTAGCGATTTCTGGTAACAAACGCAAGACGCCAAACCTTACCGAGGTGACTTTGCTATTTCCCCCGCACTTAGAGTTTCCTGATGAGGCTGGAGGTTCGCGCTTGCAGCTGGAGAAACGACGAAGATGCTTCCGGGGTGGAGGCAATGACGCCCATCTCGGCTCGATCCAGGTCTTCTCCAGGGCATCTCTCGGAGAATGGCATAACATTCGGAGCTGCTCTGCACACTACTATTTATAATGGCGTTTGGGCTTGCGCGCATATGCTTCCTCCAAGACTGACTCCCTACCCACCCACCCACACCCCACTTCACTCTCGTGCGAGCGAGAGGCACACCTGTCCGACCCGAGCGAGCTAAGACCTTGTCCGAACATGCTGTGGCTGTGGCTGTGCTTGTGTGTTGGCACGATCGTGCTAGCACGCCTGACAGAGAGACAGGTAGGTACTGTAGGTAGAATACCACCCCGCGTTCTGAAGAACGACACGGTGTAACGCATCCGATGTACTAGGGCTGCTCACTGTTGCTCCGCTGCCAGGACCACGCTGCTCGGCTAGCACGTGGCCAGATGCCTGTAATAACACAAACAACACAAAATGACGTTCTGGAATTGTGTACCCTGCTGCCTGCAGGGAGGCATGCAATGACGAGCAATGCACAGATGGACAGGACCATTGCTATCATCTCATCTTGGCCCACTCCCGTACTTATTAAATCACGAATTCATGAGCTTGCTTCTTTGCGACGACCACATTTGACTGAGAGTGGTTTTTGCAGTGCTAGCTACCTTCGGCTACGGCTACGGCTACGGCTATCCATGACTGCCCGTGGTGCTTTCGTCGTCGAAGCTTGCACTCCCGCAAACGCACACCCCGCAAGCATCTGGACCTTGCCGGTCCTTGCCGTAACGTGCATTCAGTTAGGCAGTCAGGCAGTCAGGCAGTCAGGCAGTCAGAGGCCAGCACCCAGCACAGTAGTAGTATCTTAATGCTTATTCTTCGTGTCCGACATCCCGCCTTGCCAAAGCCTTCAAGCTGACTGCAACAGCAATGAAACCACACGCTCAGCTGATCTGACTCAATGCCACGCCTCATCAATGGAAACATCCGACCGCTGTACAGTCCATCTACTGACTCGTCTTCTCCTGAACTGGGGTCTTCGACTCGGCGGCGTGCTGAGTTAGATTGATTTCCTCTTCCGCAATGGCCGCTTTCGCGGTATTGCGGGCCGAAATACCCCTCTGGAACTGTAATGATAATCAGCATCGGGTAAGGTCAAATTGGCATCGGATATGGACACTCGGCGTCGCTTCCCAGCGCTGTACAACCAAATAAATCATACAAAGCTTACCAGAATATCCATTTCTCCGAACGTGCGATCTTTGGTCTCGGGCTAGGTGAGGAGAACACTCAAGTCAGTAACGGTAACATGTGCCTTCGCACATCGCTTTGGGCATGTGTGTGTGTGTGTGTCCCATGATTTTTCTTACCAAGCGGAAGTACCCCCAGATCAGCGTGAACGTTGCGAGAACAGCCCAGAAGAATGCCTGCAACGCGTCAGAATGGGTGCTATCTGTCAACAGCAGTGCAGATACTCACGGTCTTGCCCTTTAGGTTCCAGTCGCCCGGCGACATGAATTTGGGCTGCAGAATTCCACCAAAGATGATGTTTCCGAAGTAGTACACGCTTCGGCCAAGGACGACGGTTTGCGTACGCAGCCTAGTCGAGCCTATTTCGGCCACGAGCGTATACACAATAGGCCCCACTGACATGGAGTACACACCAAGCCAGATGACGCACAGCAACGACTGGCCCCAACCCAGCGGCAGGGTCTGATTCGGCAAAGACAAGAAACCGATGGTCCACAGGATCAATGTCAGAGTTGCGAATCCAGTCAGCCAGATTGTGCGACGGCCGAAACGATGAATGTAGAACCACGACAACACGGTCCCAATGAAACACAGACCTTTGCCTCCCAATGTGATGGCATAAGCGACATGGTCCTTCATACCGACCTGCTGGAAGAAGAAGCTGCCGCTGTAGCACAGCGCGCCTCCGTTCGTGATGTGCGACATGAATGCCATGCACGCGATCTCGGTGCGACGAAGATTGGTCCCGCGGAGAGCATCCCAGTACGTGGCGCCAGCACGCTCTTCTTGCTCGAGCTTGTCTGTGTGCACCATCAGGGCTACGGCATTGTCGTAGTTGATGTTGTGCTCGGGGTTGGAGAGTCGCTTCAAAGACTTCTTGGCTTCTTCGAGGCGATTCTGGCGAACGAGGAACCAGGGTGATTCGGGCGCGAAATAGGCGGCGAGAGCCAGCGGTACCGGCCATATCCACTGTGTTCGGTTAGTTGTGGTCTCAAGGTCGACGCCGAACCTGGCTTCCAGCATCTCAATTCTGGTGAAGGACATTGTACCTGCAGAGCAAATGGAATCCGGTAGCCCCATTGCGTCGGATTGTCGACCAGTGCATTCAGGATTAGAGCGCTGAGGAACTGTCCGATCACCCAGCAGAGGTTGATGTATGCTAAGGGTAACGTCAGGTACTCTATCACGCATTGTCGCTTGCTTCAGTCCACTCACCTGTGAGGTACCCTCTGATGGCCAAAGGCGTCACCTCCGCTGCATACGCGGGGCCGGTAGTTGCGAACACGCCCCACGGAATATTACACAGTGTCTGGCCAACGAGCAGGATCTCAATCGTCGGTGCGAAAAAGACAACGAAGATGAAAGCCGAAAGCCAGGCCAGAGACACAATCAGGACTTTGCGATGACCCCAGCGCGCGGTGGCCCATCCGTTCATCAGTGCACCGACGATGTTTGCGACAGCCGCCAGGCAGTTGAACCGTTGCTGCCAGGTGGACGAGATCTGGTATCCGCTTTCATCGTTAAGCCATTCGCCATACTTCCTCCGGAACATCGGGTAGCCGTAGAAGGATCCCAGGAGTGTGACATCGTATCCTTCCATGATCACGGTCATGGAGATCACTCGAGCTTGTCAGTGTATGTTTCTGAAGTCCTGGTAGCTTATGCACTCACAGAACGACCACATTGCGGCACTCTTATACGTCTTGAAACCCTGTATGAAGCCTATGCTGTGCTCTTGCGCCGTGGCCTCCATAGCGCTTGCGTTGAGCGCTTTGTCATGGATGTCGACATTCTGGAGATGCTTGAGATGTTGCTCGATGTTCTCGACGTGGAGATCGCCTTGCTCGTCTCGCTTCTCGGTGGCCATGATGCTTCAACGCAGTCGGCTGACTGTGTTGCAAAAGGTTTTGCAAAAATGCAACGTACAAATAGCAGCACCAGCAGCAAAGCACTTGCACTTATGCTTACCGTCAAGAGTTAGTGATCATTGGTGTAATATCATCTTCCTGCCACGAACAGCTCCCCAAGGATCGCGTAGCACCCAGACCGATCTGTCGATGGCCGCCTGACACACTTATGCTGGACATGACACCTCGCTAAGTCTTCCCAAGCATCAACACCATCTCTCATGACAGCATCTCAGGAACAACGGGCCGTCAACAATCGAGCTATGCCAATAGCTCTGCAGTACTAAGATGCGCGATTCGTGGAACATCACATAGAACTTGTAGGGGTCGCCAAGGGTGGCGCTCGAGGACGCAGTGCCTAGCAAGCATCAATGGAGAGCGGAGGAGTGTTTGGGCATGTAAGCGTGTAATGGGAAAAGTACTAATGTCTTTGGGTGCACTAGGCATGCTCTGAATGACCCCCCTTGTGCGGTCGTGGACTCGCTTGTTGGCTTGGGGTGGGGTAGGCACCGTTGTCGATATTTTTGGTAGTGCCGCATGGTATGGATTTAGCCTGCGGCCTTTTCTTGTTGCAGATGAAGCCTGCGTTACGACAACTTTTGCGTTTTCCGTTATCGTATATACGGTGGAGTGCAGACATCCAAGTCGACAATTGTGAAGTGAAGCCCAAGAGAAATTTGGGTATGCACGCAGCCGTCAAACATTAATAAGACATTAAACACCAGTCAAGTCCACAGTGAGGTTCTCCAATGAAAGCTTGAGCAATGACCAGTACGCTACAAGCAGCTTCCTACACGAGATCTTACCAGAACACTCCATTAATAGGCGAAGCATCAAAGTGATTGCGTCGAGGCGGCACATCCTCAAGCGGCCGCAGGCAATGTGAAGGCACCCAACCCTCTTTTCCATCGGAAGGCCGCAGAACCCGCCAAACGCTGTAGTTCAGGCCATCAGATGGCATTTCGAGCACTTGCAGGACGTCTCCGCAGGTGAGACTCATGTAGATACTCCCAGAGCCTCGGGGCTCGGTATCCGCCCAGTCATCATCGGCCATCCAGAATTTGGGCAATGTTGTGTGAACATCGGTTTCTGGAAGCTCGTGTATGACTTCGGTAGCTGGGAGTTCGTGTCTGATCTCGATGGCGTCTAGCTCGTGGACTGGGCCTCTTGCCGGGAGTGCAAGCTCAGTTGTTGTTGTTGTTGTTGTTGTTGCTGTGCCCTGTTCTGGAGGCGCGCTGCCAGTTCCTCCCGGTGCCGAGCTCAATTCGTGCACAGCAGTCGCGATCGAGGCAAGGCTTGTCGCGTTGCCTAGCAAATGGCTGACTTCCGAATACCTGGCTATCACGTCGTCTTTCTCCACGGGAATAAACAAATTGGGAGGCTTCCAGTCGAATCGCCTTAGACGCTGGCTGCCGCTCCGGGACGCCCAGCGGACCGAGCCCATGACTTTCAAACCAGGACGCATTGATGGTGTTGTGTAGTCTGATCTATCCGCATGCAGACAACGAGGGAACCCACTAATGGGAAACGTCGTGCCGTTAGTAAAGCAGAGCGATATGTCAGTCTTCGCGGCCTTGTTCGTCGCAAAGATTGTCACTTCCTTCATACGGAAGGGAGGAGCCGAACCTTGACTTGTGGTCATGCGGTGAAGAGTCTTGTCGTCGATTACAACTTGTTGCGGTACAATCGTGTCGGCCGTGACTCCAGTGATGTTGAAGAACGGCATGTGCCCTGCTGTAGCGAACCGTCGGATCAACTTGCCAAGACCCTCAACATCAGCCCGTTCTGACAGTCGGCATCGGAAAAATCCTGGCCAAGAGTTAACATGGGGCTAATCTACAGGATTCAAGTGTACTAACCTTCAATCTCAAATGCACGCCCTGTTTCATCCTCTTTCGCGTCGCCGGCAGTCTCGAAGTAAAAGGAGGTAGCAATGAGTCGGCGCGCGAGAGATTGGAGTTTATGATCTCCTCCTGTTCGGAAACGCGTTATTTGTTCCAAGCGTTCTAGCTGATCCACTTCGTCCAGCTTCGGCGGTTGAGTGTCCAGCTCCGGGTTCAGTCGAATGTAGCGGCCTCTATTCGCTGCGGCCGGTCCTCTCACACTGATGAACTCTTCCCATGTCCTTTGAGAGTCAAGTGACGTGTGCAAGTGATCGGACGCCATTTTTGCGAGAAACTTAAAGTGAGCGACAATGCCTTTCGGCGAAGATGCCCACTTAGTCGTGCGCTTCTTCTCCGACTTCCCGCAGAACAGCGTTCCAATAGAGACGACGACATCTGGCTCTTGCTCCGCCAGGTCGGGCCAGATCAATTTCCGCTCGCGATCCGCAATGTTGATCGGATTGTTGTTGTATACCCCACCGTCCCAGAACGTTTGCTTGGAGGGCTCGTGACAGAGGGCTTTGAAGTATGTTGGGGCGGCAGAAGTGGCTCGAGCAGTTTCCCAGACTTTCAGTTCGCCCACCTGCTTCTCGGGTCGGTAAAATTGATATGGCAGCTTCTCGTTGCAAAGCCGATTGTAGTTGCTGAGCACTATCGCAGTGCCCGCAGAAGACGTCGCAGTGACTGCAACTCTTGCATTGATGTTTCCTGTCTCTGCGCGTTGCCCTCCGAACAGATACGGTTCTTTGCCGAAAGCCTCCACAAGTGCTTCTTGCAAAGGTTGGGTTTCGTATCTGGAGTGATTGTAGTTAGAGACGATCCAGCCAAGGCCTGGAACGTTCATGCCTCGACGTAACGTAAACGCTTGCCGGCACAGAGTCTTAAACTTTTCAATGCATTCTTGGACAGTCCTGTGATACAGTCAGACATATGCGTAGCTGGGGCATCATAATCGTTCTACTGACCAGTTGCGGGCTGTAAGCCCAAGCGCAATGATGCCGCCTGTACTGGTCCCAACAATGAGATCGAAGAAACTCTGGATGCTGATCAAATCACCCAGCTCCTTCTCAAGTTGTCTTAGGATCTCAAGCTCCACGATACCTCGGATACCGCCCCTGGAAGTGTCAGCAACTCTGTGTATAGGCTCTTGCCGCGGAGATGTCCATCATACCCATCAAGTGCCAATACGCGGACACCACAACTTGCAGGCTTAAGAAATACCTTCCATGTCGATCTGAACCTCTTGTCACTCCGCTCAACAGGACATGCCGAGATCTCCACGTAGTGATCCAAGTGCGTTCTGCCGTGCGTTTTCAAACACGAAGTACAGATGATGTGGCCACAGGGGAGAGCGTGTTCCGGAGGCTGTATGAGGCAACTGAAGCATACGGTGTGGCTGACAAAACTTCGCACGTCTCCGCGCGAGGCATGCTCGAAGAAAGGCGGCATTACCAGCTCCCGATGGACTTCAGCTGCCGCTTGCTCTTTAGGTATGTCCATAGCTTCTTTCGCACCAACCCTGGCTGCCAGAAGCAGAAGCTTTTCATACGTGTCATTCTGGAATTTCTGTTGATAGCTAGCGAAGGTGAACGACGACACGTACTCTCCCGCAGCGAGGAGTTTACCGGACTTCGACTGATGGCCTTTTGCGCCATGGCCACTTCGTACGTTGACACATCGGCCTCCTTGACGTTTGGGGTCGACGTATTCGCAGGGCCAGTGTCGATCGCAGAAATTCTCAAGTGCGTTGTCTAGGTGTTCCAGATATTCTGGAAAGATCTGCTCGGGCCGGCCTAGGATTCTTTGTTTCGTCGCATCCAAAAGTATACTGGAGGCGACCAGGTACGAGAGTTCCTCGAAGATGGTGCTGCCTTTCGCAACATCTTTCCATCGCTCCATCACTTGCAGCGCAAGTTTGAGTATATTACCACCAAAGTTCTGAGGGATTGGGCTGTTGGTGAAAGAAGCTTGCACAAAGTCGAAAGGAGTGTCGAGCTTGTCGGCGAAATGATCAAAAGCGGTTTGGAGATAGGGCTGGAGCTCATCAGCATCTAGAAGCATGCGAGACTCCAGCTTAAGTTTGCGAGCTTCTTTACTAGCCCAACGGATGGAGGTTGAGAGTTTCTCGACTTGCGCTCGAATAAGCATTGGTCTGCCAGTCGTAGGGATGCGTACAACACGGAGGGAGCTGTAGTAGGACAACACCAGCTCTTGCACACTTTCGATCTGTCGATCACGTTCCTAGATAAGAGCTCAAGTCAGCATGGTATCCCGGACATCATGTCGGGTTGCGTCCTCGGTCACGTACCCTCCAGAACTGTGCATATTTCTTGAAGGTGGCATTCTGATAGACCGTACGAGAGAGTGATTCCATAAGAGCCGCGGTTGCCTGCTCGACATCCCACAGCTCTTCCGGAATATCGTTCTCTGATGCATTGAAAGCGATAATGGCGTGCGGCAAGACAGGCTGGTTGGAGCTTTTTTCTAAAGCTGCAGCAGCCCAATCGACGAGTCTCTCGAGGACACTCTCCACAACCCTATCCGACATCAGCAATTTTCAAAAGTTCCGCCTGTAGAGAGCAAAGTATGAACGGCGATCTTGCTCATGAGTCCGCGCATGCCTCTCGAACGCTCAGAACTGGAGGGACAATATTGACCCGTAGGGAACACTGAACAGTGCATTGAACGTACCTTGGATTCTTCAACACGAACACAATTACATCCGAGAACGTGTACAGAAGACGAGGATACAGATGAGCCACAGCAAAATCTCGGCTCTGCTTTTTGGGCGTATCTGCCCATACAAGCTCGCGTTCGGACGTCGGTTTTCGACGGCTGCTGGATGCGTTGTTCTGTGAAGACGCCAGCTTTCTCTTAAGCTTTGCTCCGACCGGGTCGCGTTCACCGCCCTCTAAACCTTCGCAGTCAGCAAATAGTAACGGCACTTGCGACTCAGATGAGTCTGGATCCAAATATAGATGAACATCTTCTGAAGTGGCAACGTCACGCCCTGCTGCTCCGACCACTGGGGTCTCGAAAGTTTCATTCTCATCGGACTTGAGATCAATGAGAAGCTTTATCAAACTGCTTTTGCCCGCCCCAGTCTGGCCAACAAAGGAAATCAGACTCGGATACAGTGCTTCTCCGTAATCCGAGGTTGCTGATAAAGACGAGATAGCTCCAAGGCGAAGATCTTTGACGCCGGCTATCAGTGTGGCGTAGCGGCCGTAGTCTTGAAGCAAAGGACGCTCGTACCCTTCACGTACGACACCAAACCAGGTGGTATCAATGTCATCCATATGCAGTTTCTCACGTTGCTCCTCTTTCAACTGGGGAGTGAGGACATTGCCGATTTTCTTGGCAATATGATGATCGGTCTTCTCGTGGGGCAATGCACCTGGCACTGGTCGCATTTTGTGAGGAAACTGGCGTTCCCAACAGGGGTCACAGAATACGAAACTGCAGACATTGCAGTAGAAGCGTCGATGACCACAAGTCTGGCAGTCATCACAGAGTTCACCAGACACGAAGTCTGCTGGTGTGTTTCGGGCTCGCGAACCATCCCTGATCTTGACCTGTGTACTCTGTGGCTCATCTTTTCTTGACTGTCGAGGGTCGGATGTGCCGCTTTCTGGTGGGGGCATGCCACCAGATTCCATGGGTGGTGGGCTACTGGTCCGGGGTTGTCGATATCGGTTGCTCGAGGCTCGAAGTAACCCGGCTCCTGACAACGAAGAATGAGACAATCTTTGCGGTTCCCAAGCAGATACTTTTTGAGGTCTCGTCATGTAGAAAAGCGGGTTGAATAGATTTTCTGCCACGACCGGTTGGTATCTTGGCCGATTATCGGTATCAGCGCCGGCTGAGGTGTCGATTCTCAAGCCACGATGTTGCACGCTTACATTCATGGCTCGCCATGATAGATTTGCTGAATCGCCTCTTGCGATGGCCTCGTTGGTTTTAGATTTGTGCTGCAGCGGAGAGTTGGTGTCGTCTTGCAGAACTCCTTGCTGTATTTCTTGTTGCGAATTCGTCGACGCGGAGATATTTTTTAGATTGTGCGTCCAGTCTTTTCGGTGTGGGCCGGAAACCGCATTTTGTGTATCTTGAAGAACTAAGAACTTCACCTCCGTGCCACCATGAGAGCGCGAAACTTCACGTGTAAGTGCTTCGTCAGTTGAAAGCTCGGCACTCGTCACTCGGTCCGTAGCGGTAAGATATACGAGCAATGGTGCATCTGATGGAAGGCCAAGAGTATCGCGCATAGCGATACGGATGTCTCGAGCCGTTTGGGACGGCGAGATACCGATGGAGCGGTAAGCCCATCCATCTGATGTGACGGAGATACTCATGGTATCTTCGTCAATCGCGAATGCTTTCGATGCTACCCTTTTCTCCACCAGAGGCTGTCGATCCACAAAGCTCTTCGCCGGTGCCAATGTGGAGTTGTCTGAGAAAGCAGTGGAATGAGTCGGGTGCTTGGGTTGCTTTGTGATAGCCTGCCTTTCGCCATCATTGTAGCTTGGAGCTGTGTCTTGGGATGCATAATTGCCGCTCTGTTCGTACTGATTGTCGGTCTCCAATGACTTTTTGGGAGACATCGATTCCTGCTGAAAAGTTTCTGGCTGAACTTCGTCCTCAACATCGCCGTCGATCAGTGAGCCAGAGCGAATTGTGACCGGTTGCTGATCAGTGTCATATGTCGCTGGTACTACCGAGGGCAGGTCCAGTGGGGGTATTTCGAAATCTCCAAATGAGAAGCGCTTGAAGGCCGCCATTAGTATCTGGAATACGGTTAACGACTGTGGAAAAACCATCCACCAGAGCGTGTGGTGTTAGAACGAAGGCAAAAGAACGATCAAATCACGATCGAACCCAGGCTGGAGAGAGCTGATGTACTTGGTCGCAGGTTGCGCCGCCTATCGCGCAGCCCATGTTGGGGGTTGCACTAATCATGCATACAGATACAGGGGGCTGGCCCAGCCGGCATATTTCTGCAACCCACGCAGCATGTATTCTATCCTTTGGTCAGAACAGCGAAGTCACGGCCACATCTGACCTCTGGCCTTGTCACTATTTTTGTGCCAGAGTGCTATCAGCTCTTGTGTTCGTCCCCCGAGTTTGTTCCCAACTTCAACGACACCCACAGGTTTGGTGTCGTGTATCGCGAAGCTGGGAGCGGAGACTCGCATGGTGGCGCCAAATTGGTTCAGCCTCGCGAGTCTGGGCAGCCCCCATGCAAAGAAGGTGTGACTGACGATCTTCGGGGCGTTGCCTTTTAGCGACAGGATGAGAAGTTGGTGGTGTTGGTATTGCCTGATCCTCCAAGGGCACGGAAGAAAGCGAGGCGGGCGCCGCGCGGCTCAGCCGCAAATATGTTCTTTGGGTTGCCGCGACCTCTATTCCGTAACTTATTAGGCATCAGACATTACTCTTATTCACGCGTAGCTGCTTGTCGCAGGATGTTGAACCCGCCTGCGATTCCACACATAGAAGTGTAGCAGTACGCGGAAGCACAACTCTGGCAACAAAGGCCTACCGGGCAAACGGGCGAGTCGAGGCAAGTCCGTGGCAGCTCTGACATGGGTAAAACAGGTACCTTACACACCAAGGTGACTCAGACTAGCCGTTCGGTCTACTGCTGCGCTGGCGGCCCATTGGGGAGCTTTCAGCGTTGTCAATGTGGCTGCATAGGCGTAGTGGTATCGTGAGACCACACTGTCGCCTTGATCGCGGCTCATTCTGTGCCGTGTTCCGGGCTGGTTGCTAGATACTTACAAGTCGTGGTCCACTGATTCTTAGGATTGTACAATATCTGACTGGTCTGTATAGCCAAAATCTGATCGAGCCCCTCACGTGTCTATTTCATGGCTCCAAGTTTCCAACGGAGCTCTCTTACGACTTGATTCCGCAAGAATCTTACTTTCGAATGGACTGGACTATTCGGCAGATTGTTCTGCGGACAAGGCAGAACGTCTGAAGGACACGGTGCACCATATCGATGCTTCCAACAGGCAACAGGCAAAGAAGTAACCCTGCACGGCTACAATACTATACCAGGCCGCTTCAAGCTTGCCATATGCAAAACGAGGGCGAACAAAAAACATACAACAGGCGGGATTCCCAGATGGTCACCCACTCTAGTACTAGTCGCCCGGTTCAGTGCTTATGTATGGCAGAGCGGACGGGATGCCCAGTTTTCACTGACCTATGGTCGTATGTATTCTTACAATCCGATAACAATATAATGGAATGTTATCAAAGATGTGTGTGTGCTGTTCCATCAGCTCCAAAGACCCTCAAACTGACAACACCAGGGCTGATCAGTCCGTGAAGCTATGATTTGTCTTATTTGCGTCGCAATGACTTGAGCTACCGGGCTCTCGGATATTGTTTACTCTCTAGAGATATATCTAGTATTCCGCTAATTGTTGATGGCTCGTTGATTTGTCGTGCGAACAGTATAGGTAGTGTTGGAGGAACAAGGGAGGCACATCCACTTGTTCGTCTGCCTACCCCACGTATTCCCAGAGACTTGGCTGCACAACATCGTTCGGATGCGGATGCAGCGGGCGAGTGGCGTTGAAGGCGTTGCGAGACTTCAATATGATCTAACGACTCGTGTTATCACAAAATCAGTCAATTCACTAAGCAATCAGTAATTAGAGACCAGAATACACTGTACTGCATCACCGCTACAGCTAAAGGACACGACGAAAGAGCAGCACCATCGCCACCGCCAGCATCAAATCCCGACAAACACCACCACCCTCAAGGGTCCCGGATTTCCCTACACGGCAACCCGCCCCCAGTTGCCGAAACCACCTGCGACCCCTCTTTCGAGTATCCCATTTGCATTGAGCCGGCGAGACTCAGGCCAGCAGAGGGAGAGTCGAGCACAAACGAGCTCACCCTGGGCAGGGCGACCACATTTGTCCGAGCCGTTCAAATAAGTACCCATTGCCCGTCTCATCCGCCCACCATGCCTCTCGACAGCAAAATCCAATTCACAACCAAACTCGGCATCCAGAACGAGTATTTGCACCAAAAAGTCACCGATCGTTCTACAGGCGAAGTGAAAGTCACAGACGTACGCGAACCCCACTCGGCGACTTACAAGACTACGATCGCGAGCAACGACACCAAGTACGAAGCGAAAGGAACGGAAGCACCGCACGTTACGGAGGGAGAAGCGCTTGAGGTAGATCCTGCTACTGTTGGTTGCGATACTAGCCAGCTTTGAACGATTCTCATCTACACTATTGCAACGACGACACTGCGACCATGAGCACCGCAAAGCCAATGACCATCGTCCTCGGCGGCGACGACGCCGGCCTGGGCTACCGCGCTGCACTCAAAGCAGACCTCGAGAAGGACCCTCGCATAGCCAAAGTGCTGGACGTTGGCGTCATGTCAGCAACAGACAAGACCTCCTACGCACACCCTGCCGTCGAGGCTGCAAAGATGGTCGCGAAGGGTGAGGCCGACCGCGCAATCCTAATCTGCGGTACTGGCCTTGGAGTCGCGATTGCGGCTAACAAGGTTCCTGGCATCAGAGCTGTGACTGCACATGACAGCTTTTCGGTGGAGAGGAGTATCCTGAGCAACAATGCGCAGGTGTTGTGCATGGGCGAGAGAGTCATTGGTCTTGAGTTGGCCAGGAGATTGGTGCGGGAGTGGTGTGGATACCATTTCGATGAGAAGAGCGCCAGTGCGGCCAAGATCCAAGGTAAGAACAGCATTGTTGTCGCCGTGTCTGTGAAGCATCGCTAACAACTTCAACCACAGATATCATGGACCATGAGAAGAAGAACTTCGCACAGGGCGCTTAGATGTAAACTGGGAAGAGCACAAGCGACCAGCGGGCATAGGATATGGCACACATGTGGTTTTTTTTTCGCATCGTAGCAATTGAGCGACTAAAGCAATGTCAATTGATCTATCACGATTCTTGTGCTTCCATCCTCGCTTTGCCAAAAGTGTTCCCAGGTATGCTATTTCGCGATTGTACAAATGTAATTGGGCGATAGGCACGAGCATCACCATCCGGAAGATTTGAGTGGATCGTGACGCGTGATACAAGCACAATCTCAACGATGGCGAGCAAGGTTGTGGCCCGCAAAATATTTCCAGCCAGATTTGATCGCGTTTGAACGCTCGGTCAGACTTCCGGGTTGCTGGAAGCCGTACTGTGAGGGTCTGCTATGCTTGGTCGTTGCGAGTTCCCCGTAAAATTCTCGTGCTTGTCATTCCAGGCTTGTTGTACTGCGATCGGAGCTCCAATCGCTCTGGCACTAAAGGCTGTGACTTGAGCCAAAGGTTCACTAGTGGAAGGAAATGCTCTGATCCAGCCACTTCCTGTGAGAGACGTCCACTTCATCTCTGCGTTACAAGATGTAGCCAATGGCAGTGATTGCATATACGTCCAAGAGCCACGGAAGTGGTGACAAGTGGATGGAGTACCAAGATGTCATCTCATGAAGTGGTCACCAATGCTACCTTTCCAACTTCAGCCTCCATGCTGCGTCCCTCCCTCATCTCCTCTGTCGTCAGAAGTCCCCCGGGCAGGATGTAGACGACATCATCTCGTGGGCCACCCTGGCTCTCACTCCCGCTGAACTGACTCCTGTCAAGGTGATAGCCAGTAGCAAGCCCACATCTGGTACATCGCACAGCATACCTCTTCTCGAAGCCATCGTCGAGCTTCAAGACAGTAGCTTTGTCATCGACAGATAGTGCTTGCATGGTGAGCGTTGGCTTCGAAGCAGAAGCAAAATCACCACACGTGGCTATAGCTGCGGCATCGAGCTGACGCTTTGGCAGAGCTTCCAAAGACGCAGTCGTGGCGAGGCTTAGCTGTGTGCAGAGGCAGTGATAGGTGAAGATGTTTGCTGGACTTGTGGTGGAGGTGGAAGGCCCGTTGGGGTTGGGTTCCTGGGCTGCCATACTTGGATGTCGGTTTGTGGTTGTCGCTGCAATGGTTTGCTCGAGTGTAACTGTTTTATTCCTACCACCCGGGCAATCGGGAGGGTCAACGACGGCAGAGAGTGTTTGGTATTTGTCTAGACGCGCAATGACCTTGAGGCTAAAAGGCGGCTCCGAAGCATATATACCTGAGGCCTCTCGGGCTCTCCCTCCGTTCCTTCCAAAAGCTTCGCCTCCCCATGAGCTAGCGTCGATCATCTTTGCCCAAGCACACATGCTGCTGCTACTGGCGTGTGCCTCGGTCCAAATTCACGAGCGACGGCCCAGCTCGTCGACACACACACATACACACACACGAACAACACTCCACCACCGCCCCCCAGCGGAACGCGCCAGCACGACGCATAACAGCACCCACGTCACCGAGATTATCAAACCCACTCCGGTCTGTCAGCCAGCAGCAAAGCGGCAGCAGCTTTAGCCTTGTCACCGCGTCCTGCGCCCTGCCGGCGCATCCACGACTCTCCGCGGCCGCTGCCGAACCCTGGACGTCCTACACTCCGCGTCGACCTTGACTGCTCCTCTCCGCATTATTAAGGCCACCATACCTACAGTAGTCGTGATCACTTAACACGACCTCTGTCCTGGCCTGCCGCTGAGGGTGCGAGACCGCCTGCGCCGCGCGCCGAAGCCCTTACCTCTCCCTCACCGCGTCGCGACTCTTCGCAACCTCGATACAGCCAAGCACATCGCGTGCGCCGTCGACTGCCATGGACGACTCGCGGCCCATTGCTAGCATGGGCGCGCCGACCGGTCTCAGCCCTGGCAACCCTTCCAGTGACGTCCCTAAAGAGCAGAGTCCTGGACATCCTAGCTTCCGGAGGTGCGTCAATATGAATGGCTGCTAGTAGGAGAGATCGCTGACCGTCTGCTAGGCAACGCGCATCGCGAGCTTGCGAAGTGAGTTCGATCCGTGTGATATCCTACGAGCCCTGCTAACTTCCTCTCTCAGACATGTCATGCGCGAAAGGTGCGATCCTTCCGACACCGAGTTCTCGCTTGCGACCATACTTACTCTTCCCACAGGTACGATGCGACGCCGCCAGCCTCGGTGTGCCATGCACCAACTGTGTAGCCTTCTCGATCGACTGCAAGATCCCAACACCAAAGCGCAAGAAGACGCCAGGAAAGAAAGAGTCAGAAAGGTATGCAATGGTACAAGACATGTTAGACGTGTGCACAACTGACAATGCACTTCAAAGCGAGCGCCGAGAGTCAAATGCCTCGGCGGAGAACTCGCCTGCTGCTGTCCCTGGAGCTCAGCCCAATCGTCCACCTATGCCTGGACCCAAGAGTATGCCAGACGAAATTGGTGCGAACACCCAGGCTGGTTTGCCAGCTACCGAAGCGCCAGATGGATACGCGTCGCAGCAACGTGCCCTCGACAGCACCTACCTCCATTACATGAAACCCAAGTTCGCTCGAGCGCCGATCAAAGAAGCGGGTCGCGTGGCCTACCTTGGAGAATCATCCAACCTGTCTCTTCTGGTTCAGGACAAACATGGCACGACCGACGTTGTCCACTACCCATTGCCAGAGAACGTTCGGGGAGCAAGGGCGCGGGTCAATGAGCTGGACAATGTCGAGATCGATATTCTGCACCAGAGAGGTGCTTTCCTGCTACCTCCCCGAGCCCTTTGCGACGAACTTGTCGACGCATACTTTCAATGGATCGCTCCAGTCGTGCCAGTCATCAACCGGAGCAAGTTCATGCGACGTTACCGCGATTCTAAAAACCCTCCTTCATTACTCCTACTGCAGGCGATTCTCTTGGCTGGATCAAGGGTATGCAGTAATCCTCAACTAATGGACGCTAACGGCTCCACGACGCCCGCAGCCATGACTTTCTACAAACGCGCAAAGGCCTTGTACGATGCGAATTACGAAGACGACCGAGTTACAATCGTGCAGGCATTGATCCTGCTTGCATGGTGGTGGGAGGGTCCAGAAGGTATGTGCTTCCTTCCTGTTAGATTGTTCGACTTCGGTTTGATTTGCTATGATTGCAAATGCCTATCTCGCCGAGAGCGACATTGCTTTCTATCAAGTCGCATCTCTCAGGCACTTCAATAACACACTAGTTCTTTCTTTATACTGCGAGAAAATTACTATACTGTCTAATCATGAACGCTGCTGACAAATTTCTTACAGGTAAGAACCAGAGCGTGCCAGGCAATCCGCTAGCGGCCTACTCTGACATTACGCAAGATGTTACCAAAAACGTTTTCTACTGGAGTAGAGTTGCAGTGATTGTCGCCCAGGGCTCAGGCATGCACAGGAGGTATGTATTAGATCCCAAGTGTTGGGTCTCAGGTGAATTAACAAACAATAGCATCGAGGCTTCACAACTCAGCAAAGCCGACAAGCGACTCTGGAAACGCATTTGGTGGACACTCTTCACCCGAGATCGATCTGTTGCTGTTGCTCTTGGACGACCAGTCTCCATCAACATCGAAGACTCCGATGTCGAGATGGTATCCGAAGACGACTTCATTGACGATGAGCCCGACCGACCAGCTGAATATCCGCCCGATCCCATACATGTTCAGTTCTTCTTGAACTATGTCAAACTATGTGAGATCATGGGTCTCGTGCTTTCTCAGCAGTATTCGGTAGCATCGAAGGTGCGGAGAAACAATGCGCTTGACCTGACACACAGCGATATGGCACTCGCCGATTGGCTTCAGAATTGTCCACCAGAAGTGCGGTGGGAACCACAACGGCATCACTTCTGGTCAGCCCTGCTCCATTCGAATTACTAGTACGCCCTTCTTTCCCAAGCGATCATGCATCTAGCTTACATGTTTTAGCACAACCCTTTGCCTTCTCCACAGAGCACATATGCCACCTGCAGGCTCAGCAGAGTCTCGGCAACCTAGCTTGTTCGAAGAACCGGCGTACCCATCACGAACCATTGCATACCAAGCCGCTGGTATGATCACATCAATAGTGGAGGCCTTGCAGACCCACGATCAGCTGCGGTACACTCCAGCTTTCATGTAAGACAAACGCTATTAATAGATGGCCTCATCCACACGGAACGTTACTGAAAGTAGTTGCAGTGTATACAGCTTGTTCTCCGCCCTTATCATGCATGTCTACCAGATGCGATCATCCAATCAGTCAATCGTTTCAGTTACGCAGCAACGAATTACCATTTGCATGAACGCGCTCAAAGATGTCTCGAAGGTCTGGCTTGTCGCAAAGATGGTGCACACCCTTTTCGAATCGATCCTCGGTAATAAGGTGCTGGAGGAGCGTTTGCAAAAAGCTGCTGGGCGACGACATCAGAAGAAACCAAATGGCTACAGTGGCATTAAGACTAAGGATCCCACGCCAACTGAGTCGTCCAACGACAGCCACAAGCGCAAATTCGAGGAGATGGAATTCGGTTACTCGAATGGCCCGCCAGCACCACAAATGTCGTACGAGCGTTCCAGACCGCAATCGCCCGCCATCACCCCTTCGCGAGAGCTACCGCAGCAGACGCAACAGCAACAACAGCAATTGCCTCAGCTGTCGGCCAGTAACGATGGCCCGCCAATGAAGGCGACAGATGCTTTCATGGGTGCATCCCGCAGCAATACTCGTCCTACCACGCCTTTCATGCCGTACTCAATCCCAGGAACACCACCAGACCTTTTCCTGCACACCCGCAACTCGCCCAAGATCTCAGACGATCTCTGGCAAAACTACCAACCAGATCAACTCTTCCCTCCTGAGACCAACGGCCTCTTCCCTCTCCAGAGTCCCAACCAAAATATGGTGGATCCTGCTCTGAGGCAACCGCCACCTCAGCATCCTGGACATTTTGCACCACAGATGCAAGCCCAGCCGCAGCCGGGTATGTCTCTGGAACACCAACAGACCCAATCCATGGCGTCGAACATGTCCTATCACCAAGATCCTGCCGCATGGGCGCATTTGCAGGGAATTTCTGGCCAGCAGCAGAGCGACGATCAATACAGTAATTCTTCGTACGGCGGACCGATCGTTCCCACCACTTTGAACGTGGGCGATTGGTTTGAGTTTTTCGGCATTCCTAATGGCGGCCTTGACGGTCTTGGTGGTGGGTTCAGCTGAGTCAATACGTGGACTGGCGACAACTCTTGTCGTTCTCGCTACTAGGTTTCGCAAGTGCTGAAAGGAGCCCATGGTAGCAGACACGAATTTCAACGATACGAACGTGGCGCATTTGAGGTTTCTGGGTCATGCTGAGCGTCGAGGAAGACGAAAGGGAAGTCAGCCAGCATGATTGCGAATTTGGGAAGGAGAGACACATGCGGGGCCCCGATAGCGGGTTGAAGCCTCGCCGCATGTGCTCGAGTTCGTTGGCACAGTAGTATATTCGCAAACGTTCCGGTGTGTCTTGATATGAGCACATGTCATTGTATCAGACGGAACAACGCAACTTTCAATGGAATTGATAGCTTAGATGCATCTGATACACAACGAACACTTCATTAGTCCAGTAATCATGACGCTCACTTTGCCTTCGATTTCTCGCGTCAACCGATTCGGTTCTAATGTGCTAAGCAGAGCTCCGAGACATCCACCGCTACAAGATTAGAACTAACCGAAGGACAAACACTACAAAAAAAAAGGCATGTCCGAAAGTGTCAGTATGAATATCAGATACGCTACGTTCTCGACGCGACAAAGCACGGCGTCGACGCTTGGAAAATCACCTCCACGAATCGAGCCACACTTTCGAGTGGCGAGCAACCATTTACCACTCAAATCTCAATCTTCGTCCCGACAATCCCGAGCAGCGTCGCCGCGCCATAAACATCCCTGGGCACCACCCTCAGAGTCCTCGCGGCTTCGTTGAAAGTAGCCTCGTGGGTCTCGCTCTCCGTGGTGCGGCTGGCGGACGCTCCGATCGTGATGCCGAAAATGCGGAAACCGCCGCCCGCGGACGTCGTTTCCTTCATGTGCTTTGTGATGGCGGTGGCCAACGAATCGCTCACGGTGATCTCGTAGCCGACTCGAGTTGCGACGATGAGCTGCGTGGGCCGCACGAGTTGTTTCAGGTTCTTTGGCGCGTCGGCGCGGAGCTTGAACTCGTTGTGGTTGAAGTCCCTGCGGGGGGGAGGAAGAATGGGGGGTTAGCGATTATGAGCGTTATAATGGTGAGAGACAGTTGTTCTGGCATTCGCATTCGCTTGGAAAAGTGAGAGAACTTACCACAAGCCTGGCGCGATCGTGATAGCCCTGATATCATCGTACGTCAACCTGACGCTGATTGAAGACGCGGCAGCCGTGGTGCTGAAAGTCTCGGATGTGGTTGTGTGCTTGCCGCTGGCACTCCAGGGCGAGAACCATCCGCCGCTGACATCCGCGCCAACGCTGGTTTGGCCAAAGTCGTATTGCGAAGTGGTCTTCTTGCTGTCGACTTTGATGTCGATTCCGTTGTCAGGCTTGTAGTCGGTCGCCCGCTGAGCCTCTTGAACGAATTCTTTGTAGCCCTGTGCGTCGTACAGAGGCACGTTGAAAGGTTTGGGGGCGGGGCAATCTTTCGCCGCGGTCTCTTCATCTTCGTCGTTGCACCTTTGCAGCAAGGATAGAGATTTCGAGCTCCCGGTAGTAGCGGGCATGTTGTAGCTAATCGATGTCAGTTTGCGTCCTTGGCCGATTGTACGATCTCGAGCTCACCCTGGGTTCTCCCTGTCGCTGACGGCTTTGGTGATGCCCAAACGCTTCGCCTTCAATGCGGTACCCTTCGCGCCATTGATCTGGCCCTGGAGATTTTCAATCTTGGTCTGGATCTCGTTTTCGCGGCTCAGGGCTGTGGTGTAGAGCTGACCGTTGCCGCCTTCAATCCATCCTGCGAAATCTTTCGTGGTCAAGCCCAAGTCCACATCATCTTGCCAGTCGTCCTTGGCGGCCTTCTTCTCCCTGATAGTTTTGCCGTGTGCAGCTGTCAGGTCTTTGCTCCAGTTCAACAGATCGTTCTCCTGCTTGGCAGTGGGTTTTATTTCCTATCACTCATACGTTAGAGACCCGTATGCTGTTCAGTGAACATGGTTTCGTTACCAAGTCAACATAGTCCAGGTAACTGTAGAAGGTCAGTAAAGTCGAAGTGCTCGGAGGAGATACCTGAACTTACTTGCTCAACGCTTCAATATATCCATAGTCGCCAGGGCTGTAGAAGATACTGGAATCGTTCAGGAGATTGTTGCCAAGCTGGAAGATGCCCTGGTTGGTGTAGGCATCTGCAATGTTGTCGCCAGCTAGAGGACCCGTCTGCGCAGTGCTGCCGATGAAAAACGCGGTGTTGTCGCTTGGCTGGACACCTGACAGACTTCTGATGGCATTGGCGAATTCCAGCCAGAACAGGAAGTCGACTTTGTTCTGCTGAGGCGTATTCGCAGCTGAGCCCGGGCCTGTGGATCCAAGAATGGGACCGGAACCGGTGGGACGAGGAGATGCAGCTACAATGGACGAAATGCTGCTGCTGTTGCTGCTCGGGTTGGCAGATTGTGTGATGTTGGAAGTTGGTGCAGGAAAAACAGCTGAAGTGGAGCATTTGCGCCACTCAGTGATGGTGATCAATTCTGCGGTAACGACCGACGAGAGCGATAGAGCTCGGAAGAAGAAGAAGAAACGCATGTTAAGGAGAGTGACGACCTACAATCGTGACGAGGCTAATGCGCAGGCTGACGGATCGACAGTTTGACATATGAAGAGTCTCGGGCCTTGTTGATACCATTCGCAAATTGCTGGAATGAAACTCCGCGTCGACTGCTTAGCTCCTACTCGTCGATCGCAAGCGTCAAGCATAGGTTCCAACCAGGCGGGTTTGAAGTGGCGCTTCGGCATAATATTGCAACATTCCATGTGCGATTCTCGGCAAACCGAAGCGAGCCGAGTGGCAAATGCTGCAAGGCGTCCTTCCAGATTGTGCTATGGAACGAAGCTGTTTTTGTCCTAGATTATTTCAATATCAGCTTCCAGCAATAATGTCCAGATTGTCAGGCTCCTATTATTTGACGACGAGAATAACCATTCTGAAGCCCAGATCTGCCATGCTTGCTTGGGGCTAGTTTGCGAGTCAGTGCAAAGCAATCTTGTCATTACATTCTCACCGCCTGGGTCGCAAGCCATGCAAGTTGCGACATCTTCTCCGTCTGATCTACCTCCTAGCCTTTGAATGGGATTGCCGAGTGGGAAAGTATGCAAAATCGCGTAGCGGCAGAGTCTCCCCGAGCATGGATGATTCCTGTATCACTATGAAACACGCCCTATGCAACAATCGCTTCGCTTTACTGACAAGCGCAAGTCTTCAGAAGGTCTACACCTCATCTCTCACCCTTCACAGCCGCGGCTGCACTTCTCGTCGTTCGCCTTCCAGTCGCAGGAGCCACAGAAGGAGCACTCTCAGGCCCATTAGTAGGCGGTTCAGCGTGAGGAGCCCGTCTGCGCTTAGCGGCAGGCTTTGCGCTGCTACTGGGAGCTTCAGGCTGCGGCACAGCGGGCTCATCAAGAGACGGCGCTCTGCGTTTGCGAGACGTCTTGAAAGACACAGGAGGAGGACTCGGCACGACTATTGGTGATGCTGGTCTTGATTTTGAGCTTGTGTGTGTCGTCGTGGTTGTATGCGAGGTTGTGGCTTTTGATTTATCGCGAGTTGTTGGTGTTTTGTGGTTTGGGGTTGCTGTGCTCGCTGGTGTGATTTCCGATCTTGTCTTTGGTGTTGCCGTCGGTCCAGTGGTTTGGGAGGCGATGTTTGATTCACCTTCCTCCTCGTCTCCCTCCTCCCCTGCATCTTCCTCGCGGTGTACATCAACACCTTGTGCTGCAAGGAAACCCTCGAAAGCCTTGCCGCCTCCATCCTTTTGTCCAAGTAACAAACTCGTCAATCCTCCTAATGCTTCCTCGCCTTCTCCCTCGCCTGAGAGCATCTTCGCTATTGCATCCTTGAAGACGCTCTCGTCCACATCTCCTAAGCCACTGTCCGCCAGCTTTTGCCGCAGAACCTGCATGATCACATCTTGATTGGGGCCAGCTCCAGTATCATCATCATCATCGTCGTCGTCATCGTCCTCATCCTCGTCCCCATATTCCCCATCGTCAACGTCCATCTCGTTCTCGTGAGCGACAGGCTTCTCTCCGTCTTCTTCCTCTTCGTCCTCCTCATCCTCTGCGTCTGCTGCCCTTCGCATGTCAGGGGGCATCCTCTTCCCCGTCGGCGACCCGTCGTCGATCCCTTCAGGAAATCTCTCCTTCCAATCCGGCAGCAGCGCAAACCGTTCCTCGTCATGCACCTTGGGCGGCAAAGGCGCAAGCCGCTTCTCAAACGCTACAAACACAACATTATCCCGAGCCTCCAGCCCGTCGTCTTTCCTCCTCTTCTTAATCACCGCAGCCTCATCCTCATCAACACCGCTTTTCCTCTTCTCCCCCGCCCTCACGCTCGCCAAGTGTTTGATCCGCGCATCCCAGTAACTGTCGCTCCCGTACTCCAACTCGCCGAAGTATTCGTAGACGTCGTATTCGAAGCTCTCGTTGGCGATTTCGTCGTTGACGCCGGCGTAGCCCGGCGAGGGAACTTGTGTTTCGGCTAGTTCGTCCTGTGGAGAGAGCGGTAGTCAGTTCTCTGCGGGCGTTGCTCTCACATGCCATCAAGGTCTTTCCGTTGTTTCACTGTTGCTCGGGCGTTTAGGTGCGACATGCAGCTTCCCGAGGGCTAGGGAACCGGTTACGTGGGGCTGAAGGAAGGCTGAGTGAGCGGATGGAGGAACGAACGGGGACTCACTGCTATGGCGTAGTCGTCCTCGACGTAGAGGTAGTCATCATCGTCGAAATAGAAAGCGTCATCATCACCGTAATCCTCGTCGGCCATGCTCGCTGACAGCTACCACAGCTAGCCAGCCTGATGTGGTGGTGCGGTGCTGTTCTCCCTTGCGACGAAGCTTGTGCGAGAAGCGTTGCGTGTAATGAGAATCGATGAGTCGTATCAGAGGTGTGTATGTTTGCCAGTCAGCGACGCAAACAACGTTGAAGAAGAGCGATAGCGACTGGACGGTGCTTGCAGCTTATTAAGGTAGCCAGGTAGCCAGGTAGCCAGGTAGTCAGGTAGCAGCTGCCTTCCAAGGCGCGAGCGCGTCAAAGCCGTAAAGTTCAGCAAGGGTCCATGAACCTTAAAGAATATTATCGGCATCGCTGCGGTGATGTCACACTGTGTAAGGGTCACTGAACTTCGAACACGAGCCCTCTACGAATACACGTACTGTGTTCTGGAGAACACAAGGAGAAGGGATATAGCCATCTGTTGTTTGGAATAACATTTCATATACACTGGAATTCATCCCGAGCACCCGAAATGACCATAGTAGCCGAAAGCCATTACGGTTCCGACACATACCCGCAAGAGAGCTATCCAGCCAGCCAGCCAGCCACGACAACGCATACTCGCAGCTGCATGCATGTATTCATGTTTGTACTATCCTAGAGCTACTCTCAGCAACGTCAGCATCTCTTTCACCAGGAGCCGAGCGCGCAATAGTCTACTGGCAATCTGCCGACGTAGATCTAATCACAAAGGACGAAAGACACGCAAAAACTAGATGACGGAAAAATGTCCCCATGTTCAGACAGCTAACGTTTGCATACACCTACACTTCTGTCCACCAGTCTCCTCTAATGCACGGAAAAAGAAGTTGGGTTCCAATACACTCCAGTTTTTCCACATTTCAAAAACGTCTGTCTATCCAAACAATCCCCTGTCCATGCAACAGCTCCCAGTCATCAGCTGCCATGGCAGTGGAAACGGAACCGTCCATTATCCAGAAAAGCAACGCTGCGTCATAATCGTTCGTTATTGGGAAGAAAAAAAAAACACCTCAAGAGTGAGGGTTTGCTGTTTTTCCAGAGTATGCCGTCGCCAAAAGGGAAAAAGTTCCAAGAATGTGTAATCGCAGGCAATGAAGTGGGGACGCTTGAGGTGTGAGGCGAAGCGATCAGTAACGCAGGAGGGCGAGACTGCATCTTCTTCACACGCGCGTCCCCTGGTAAGAAAAACGGAAATTATGGAGAGGAGTTCAACCCTCATGACCTCTCCTTCTCCTACTTTTTTTGTGGAAGGTTTATTTTCAGTGAGATGCACTCAGAGTCTCGCTCTGCAGGCTTTCCTGGCTGGGCTGGCTACCACGCACAGGCTTTCTCCTCACTGTGCCGTTGACTGCCGCTGCCTGTTGCTGCTGAGCAGGGTTGGGACCAGGGCTTTTGGAACCCATCGGCCTGGGACCGGTGAGAGAGTTGCCACGGCGGGCGCCGCGGACGTCAACCATGCGAGCGGAAGCCAGCTTGGGGGTCACCTCAGGAGTGAGCTATTGGTATTGCGTCAGCTTTATTCACACGCACGTTCTTGATATTGATGGTTCACTTACACGTCCGCTGTCGGTCTCCAGCGAGTAACGCACTTCCTGAATCGGCTCGAGCAGGTGGCCAGAGCCCAGCGGCGAGGAGTAGTACATGCCGGCTCCTCCACCGCCGGAGCTGTAGTTGCGCGCGAAGCCGCTATTGCTGTACTTCGGCTCCCAGTCACCTTCCTCCTCGTCGTCGTCGTCGTAACGGTCGTATGCAACCTGGGGTGGAGCCTGCTGCGGCTTACCCGGCTGAGCTTGGGGGATATCAGGCTTGGACTTTGAGGATATCGGCGAGTTTGTTGGTTCCGTGGTTGGCAAGCGGTTCCTGTTCAAAGCACCAGCTCCGGCAGAACCCCAGTTCGCAGGATCGAAGTCTGAAACAGTCTGCTGGCTCAGTGTGCTGTTGGTCAGCCCGTCGTCGATGATGTGCGCATGAGCTTGATCCTCGAGCGTGTTCTGGTGACGGCTAGTCGGACCCTGGCGCGGCTGTGGGTGCTGCAAGAGCAACGAGTTGCGATGAGCCTGGTACTTGGGATCATCGAACTCAGGCTCGTCGAAGTCAGCGAGCTGCTGAACAGGCGAGCGCTGGAACTGCTGCTGCTGCTGCTGTTGCGGCTGCTGGAATTGCCTCGTCTGCTGTTGGCTGTAGTGGTCATCATAATCGTCGCGGTTGTATGAAGCCTCGGAGGGAATCAGAGGCGATGGTGTGCGAGTGAGGCGGCTACCCTGACTGCGCATGCTGCGAGTCTCCGCGTTCGGGTTGGTCCTCCGGTCGTCACGTGTGCTAGTGTAGGACGTGTAATCATCGTCATCGTGAGGGATGAAGTCTTCGCTGTCGTAGCTTTGCATGGAGCTAACACGACTGCCACGGGAGATGGGCCTCTGGTTCCTCGCTGCATTTGGGCTTTCCATGCCGGTAGGATCGGGAGCTGCGGAGCTGGAAGTAGTCTTTGACCAGCGCGAGATCTTGGGAATGGCTGCGAATATTGAAGAGCTGTTGCTCTTGTGCTTGCGATCCTTGTCAGCAGTTCTGGGCGTGAGATCATTTCCTTGCGAGCCAGGGGTGCCACGCTGGGGAGGAGTTTGTGTTGGCGTCAATCCTCCTTGCACTGGTGAGAGTAGCTTCTTCTCATGCTCGTATTGATGGTCGAGAATGACTCGCTCATGAGGTTCCAGGTAGCTCTCCTCATCATCATCGTAGAAACGCTCTGATCGCTCGTCCTCGTCACCTTCCATCACAGTGCTGACCCTGTTGATAGAGCCCGGTCGACCGTTGTAGCCCGAGTGAAATTGGCTCTTGTCGCCTCTGGGAGTAACAGAGAGATGACCGGAGTGGCTTGGCGTGCTTCCGGTGCCAGCGTTTCCTTCAGGCTCATAGCCCGAATCAGGTGCTGCGCGCAGCTTCTCATACGAGTCCAGGCTCTCATTGGTGACATTCGTGTAAGGAGACATTGGCTGGCGCGCAGGAATCACGCCTTGATGCTTGAGGTCTTCGACATTGTCGAGAACTTGCATGAGCATGTCCTCAATCCTGGCAAGATCACTGGCGCTGGCATTCTTGTTACCCTTCAAACCTCTCAGCGCACGACTGAGAACGCCCTTCTTCTTAGTCTGGACGTCCTCAGACGACGTTTGGCTTTGACGGGGTGTGCGTGGCGAGCCCAAAGGCTGAGGGCGTGGGCCGCCAAGAACACGCTGCACGGTCTGCTCAGCATCGCGGTCGGTGTTGGCCATGATCATGCGATCCTGATCCTTGATGAAGTGCTTCATTTCCTCAAAGTTCTGGCGCATTTCGGCAGCGCTGCGAACGAGGCTGACAAGAATCTCGGTGTCTCTAGCGTTACGTTGCGCATCTCGAACAGTCAAATGGTCCATAAGAGCCACGATATCCTTTGACTGTATATGGTCCATACCCTTCCCAGTCGAAGCATCGTAGAGCGGCGAAGCCATGCCATGAGATCCACCGCTGACGTGTCTCTGGTGTCTAGGGTCACTCATGAATGGGTCATCGCCTCCTTCAGGTCCGTTCATGGCTCTGTTGAATGCATCGATGTCTGCGCTGCCATACTGTCTCTGATCCGCTTTGGGGGTCAGGGCACCAGCAGAGCGGTCGTGTGCAGTATCGTATCCTTCATCACGGAGCATGGCAGGGCTTGTAGGTGTAGCATTGCGGTCGATGTCCGCACCGTGATAGCGACGCATGTCGGGCGTGAGCTTGCCGTTTAGTTCCTCTTCCGTTTCGACGCGAGCAAGGTGACTGTTGTGAGCTTGAGCGGTATGGGCACTCTTAGCCATGGCAATAGCACCAGCGGCACCGACGCCAGCGCCGAGAGCCATTGCTGTATTGACATTGCCGCCCTTGGAAGAGCTACTGCCTGGCCTTACATGGGAGACCACATCCTGTGAAGGCGAGGGAGTGTATGGCCAAGTTTCCTTTCCAGAAGCATCGCCACCGAGTGGGCCCTGAATGATCGACGGGTTGGTCGACAATTCTGACTTGGTATCGTCGAAGTGTCCGATCTCGGGTAGAGGGTCATTCATATCAGGAAGGCCACTAGCACCCAGCTTGACAGAATCCCCACTCTGCGGTCGATCATCATGCGCGCTTTTTGTATCGCTTTGACGCGGGGATCCAGCTTGATTAGGGCTGTTGCTTGCCAGATTTTCTGCTGCTTGGCCCTTCAGTGCAGCCCAACGATCATGACTGGGTACTGTCTGGCTCAGCGTAGATCCATTGTACGAAGCAGCGTTGTCTTGTGAAATGTTCCGCGAATGCTGCGCCATACGCTCGCCATATGTACCATTTGCTTTGGTGGTGCTGTCGTTGGTTGTTGACGAACCCATCATGCCACTGCTCATAGTAGAAGGATCGACGAGTGATGCAACTGCGCTTTCTAGGCCAGCCGGATGATTGACGTAGTGTGGATTTGCGCCGACACCATGAATGTCTTCGGTCACAGAAAGGAGATTCGAGTCAGCCTGGCTCTCTTGGGTGAAGGTGGAGAAACGTTTGTCGGCAGCCTGACTATCATCGGTATACATCGAGTAGCGATGGTCGTCTTCAGGGTATGGATTTGTTTGGTAAGAACTCCTGTTTGTTGTTGCATCAAGCGAATCACGGTACTTATCATTCTCCATGTGCTGTCGCTCATACCATTCGTCGACGCTTTCGCTGTTCGGAGTTGATGCACCATCGCGCACGAAAGCGGGATTTGGCCGTTCCAGAGGCGTCGTGAACTCATCACCGCTGCTGTCCATGGCCCGAAGATTCTTGCTAGTCCGCGTGTTCTTGCCCGTGGGCGAGGGCGAGCGAAGGGAGATCGGTGATTCTTGACTGTCGCGCAATCTGCTCACAGATGGAGGGCGAGATGTTGCACTCGTCGGTCTAAGAGGAGAGGGGATGAGCGGCTCCTCGTACTTATTACGAAGACTGGATACACTCTGAGCAGGGCTGCCTATTGAAGGTCGTGATGAAGTCTTGCCATAGCCGTCAGCGTCGACGTGTTGGCGATTGGCGTAGCTTCGTGATGTCGCTGCGGCGCCAAGTCCAGCTGCAGCCAGAGCAGCAATGCGTGCTTTGGTTGTGGATGAGTTGCTGTCAGGGCTTCCAAGATTGGTGTTGTCATGGCTCATTCCCAGACCGCGCGAGACCGAGTTTCGAGTCGGTGTACGAGAAGATGAAGGTGACATGGAAGCATCGATCGATCGTCTCGAAACTTCTCGTACAGGAGTCTGGACTTCTTCGGTAAGCAATGAATCGCCTGGATCTCTGCTGTCCGCTGACATGAGACTATCGCGAGTCAATTCCGAATCGTTGACTCTGCTCGCCATAGGCATAGGGGGGACGATTTTCTCCCTGAGGTACGAGTCTTCGTCAACAGTTTCAGTAAAGCTCGAAGAGCGTTCGTGTGCTCCTTTGCTTTTGGTTCTTTTCTTTCGTCGTTCGTGAACATCGCCTTGCGAATCATGATGCTTGAGCGCCGCAGCTGTGAGGATGCCACCTGCAAGACCTCCTGCAGCGGCATCGCGCGTACGGTGGCTGCTCTTGCTGGATTTGACCTTGTTGCCATCCTCGTCCAAGTATTTTTCGCCCTCGACAGACAGTCGACCAGATGACCTCCGGCTTGATGACGGCCTTTCTTTGCTGGATCTACGTTTCTTCTTGTATTCGGAGTCGCCTCGTGAAAGAACAGTTCCAGGATCGTCACCATCGCGGTTGAGAACAACTTTGGGTCGATTGGTGAATTGAGGCGTGCTTGATGACTTGCTCAAGCTGCGACTGAGGCTGGTCTTATTATCAAGATCACTGTAGGGTGTTGAGCCGCGCCTCGATTCTTCGAATGCGCGGTGGTTCCTGTCAACTTTCTGGTCTTCTTTGATAGCGTTGATCTCAGGCAATATCATTCGTTTGATGGTGTCTTCGACCATCTCCAGTAATTTTGGGTTATTCGTCATGCGAGATCCTTGTGAGACGCTGGAGCCACGCGAACGGTAACTTGCTGTCGGGTTCGACGAAAGCAAGCTAGACTCGACACCGCTAACAGCGTCTTCTTCCAGGTGGTGTGACTTGGAAGATCGTCGCCTCGTGCGACCGCTCTCCTCGTAATCACGACTTGATCTCCGAGTCTTTCCACTTTGTTGATTTATTTTTTCCATGACTTTTTGGGTGATCCGCTCCTGACTTGCGCTACGGCTGCGGTCGTAGGAGGGCGCTTTGAGATACTCGGCCTCACTAGCCGTCATGCTCCCTTCTTGGTCATATTCGCGACTAAGCTCGCTGTCTAACGCGCTGCCTTCCAACATGCTGTCGGCGGGCATTGACGAGACGTTGGACTCAAGGGGCGCGTATAACAATGAGCCAGGTGAGCGAGCGCTCGACAGGTCACTAGCGTTATTGAGTACCTCGACTTCCACTGGCGGGCGTCCAGAAACGTTGCTCTCAGATGAGTGGGAGATCTCGGTGCCCTCGACACTTTTCTCCTCTGGGCGCCTGCTCGTGAGGGAGATGCGGCGAGAGTAAGATGGTTTGCGATCCTTTCCTATTCCAGTGATCTGGACTGCATCGTGTCCGCGGCTTCCTTTTCTCGAACTTGGCGTCACCCGTACTCGGACGCTGGGCTTGTTCCTGCTTTTGTCGGGACCTTTGCCAGCCTCGAAGTACTCTATCAACAAGCTCGTTTGGCTCTTTTGGCGGTGGTGGTGGCGGCGGCCTTCCTTTTTGCTGCCGGGTATGCGGTGGGTGCTGATGGTGATGGGACTGCCGTCCTCGGGGATGGTGTGGCTCGTCTTGTCGGTTTTGGAGGTGAGGTTCGTTGCAACTTCTGTTCCAAAGCCACTGGAGTCGTCCAGAGAGCTAATATCAGTCGGCGCCGGGAGTGGGGGACGTCGGGTGTCCAGGCCCATCCTAACCTAGGATTGTAGTTTGGGCAGTCGGTGTGCGTCGATACATGTCCCAGTGAGCGGATGAATTGTTCGCGTGCAAACGACGACGACGACGACGAGGGTGTCGTGGGTGCGCGGGAGGTGAGCCGTTGCAGAGTGTCGCACAAAGATGGTGGAGCGTGGTACGGCGGGGCGATGCCGTGGAGCGGTTTGCGGGACGTTGTTCGATGTGCGAACAGTGGTACAGTGGCTGGTGTGGTGTTTCAGACGGCGGAGTGAGAGTGAGAGAGAGAGTGTGTGTGTGTGTATGTCTGTCTGTATGTAGGGATTATCCGGGCGTGTTCGAAGGTGTTTGCGGTGTTGTATGGGTGATGCTAGCCTCAGCAGAGCGAACAGGCGAAGGGCAGCGCAGGTGATGGCGGCTGTGCTGCTGCTGCTGCTGCTAGAGGTGGAGATGGAGTGTCGAAGCTGGCTGGCCTCGCTCGCTTGGTGCGTTGTCAAGTGCTCTCAGATCTCAGAGAGAGAGAGAGAGAGAGAGAGTGTGTGTGTGTGTGTGTGAGCTCACAGAGAGTTGAGCTTAGCCGCGTGCTGTGCCAACAACCCTGATCTCTTCAGGTTTGTGAGGCGACAAGGAATAAGGATGCGCAAGGCGAGACTCTCCAACGGCGGGCGCAATTTGCCTGCGCCGACAAGGTGGATGGGAGTGAGTGCTGCTGTTCTCAAAGAGACTCGCTCTCTGTCTCTCTCCCAGTCTCCCTCTTTCCTAGTCTCTCTCTCTTTCCAGTCTCTCTTCCAGTAGGACTGCGCAACGATAAGGCAACACAGAAACCCGTCCCGGCTCACATGCTGGCACGGCCGCCGCCGCCACCTCGAGGACGGTGGCGGGGAGCGGTCGTCAAGGGAAACCCGTTACAGTACTTAGTATGTCTCCACCAAAACCCTAACAACTAAACCTTGTCCTTCAATCGCCGCGCGCCTCGATCCGTCTGCTACTGGATGCCGCCTGATCATGATGGAGCATTGATTGAATACTCCTCACCACTGTAATTACACAACGCGTGATGCGAACCAGAGAGGCAGGAATACACTCGGCGCCGACTTTACTGCTGCGAGATCTGCTCACCTCGTCCCACGTGTATGCACGCACACTCCACGTATTGTATCATCCCATAGCCGACTACTGCTGCATCCCATCGTCCTCTGACGTGCCAGCCTCCTCACTCACACTAATGTGACTACTGACTGCATCGGCGCATGCGAACGGGCACCCGTCATCCGTCCACACAACAACCGCCTCACGTCTCCGCTTGCGTGCCCATGCATCTGCCCAGCTCTGTCCTGCCCTCCCCGGCTGCCCTCCCCAAGCAGCAGCAGCCGCCGCTGCTTGATCAAGCCCACAGGATCGCTCGCTGTGCTCGGGGCGTGCCCAAAATCCTGGTTTTGGAGATCAGCTCCACTCGCCGCCGCCCTTGACCGCTCGGGGCACGTCGCAGAGCGGTGTTGTCCTGCCAGGCCAGCAATTCCATTTCCATATCATAATGTTGGTTCGACGAGTCTACTCCATACATCCCATCGCCGACATGTGCCCGATCAACCAAAGCCTCTTCAACCGTCTCCATCGCCTGCATGCATGCAAAATGCAAGTCCAACCACTTTCCCAGCCACCACGAGCACTGTCCTGTCACATCACTTGCCGGCAGCCAGCCTCGTGGCGTGCCACGACAGGCGTGCGAGCCCGAGACTTTCCTGCAGGCCAGCATCCGTCATGCAGAAGGGGATACGACTTGTCGGTGAGACGCCTCATTCGCTTGTGCTGCGGCCGATTGCAATATTATACACGTCAATACGTCAATACGGCTACACATCCGGCGTCATCAGTGATTCGAAAGGTTGTTTTCCTATATTATAGCTTGGATGGCAATCCCATTGGTTGTTGTGTAGTCGAGACTACTCTACTGTGGTCACGCACGCCGTCCCAGCCTCCTTTCGGCTTATTTTGGTTCCACGCCTACGTAGATATGTACGGCCTACATACTCATACAGTATATGCACATGATGGCCACCGCCGTTGCCTCTAGAACAGAAACGTTTCTTCCATGCATGACGGATTCAAATCAGGGGTGGCATTCTTTCTCCCTCCCTTGCACTGCCTAGAAATCTAGAACATCCACGCAGCGTGTGTCTCGTGGAAGTATCACTCGAAACAGCAATCACAAACCAAGACAAAAAAGAAAATGCCTAAATAACAATCTCCACGCGCGTGGGGCCATGTGCGTCTTTTCTCCATCGCAACGTGGCAAACAAACAAGCAAAGATGTCATGGTCATGCGACATTTTAATCATTGGACGAATACCACCCTCCTCACCTGACCTCTAACGGACAAACTGAATCGTTACTACCCTCCCTCCCATCCAACACCAACCCACCACTCCCCTTCTCCACCAACATCAACACTCCACCCCAGACCTTTCACCCCGACAGTCCCTCCGACCCTCACATCCCCCTTCCCCTCCCCAACAAGCAAACACCTCGCTCTCTCCCCACTCCCATCATCCTTCAATCCTACCACCCTCCACCCCCCGCCCTCCATCTCCTCGGCCCCCTCCACCCTCACCCGGAACCCCCACCCCTCACTTTGCGGCTGCAGATATTGATACGTCTGCTGCTGCTGCTGCTGCTGCTGCCGCCGCCGCCGGCCCTGAACAGCACTCTGTCCGGCCGCTACAACCCATCCTTGGACTGTAGACGCCATGCCGCCGGGCACAAAAGCTGCGCCGCGGCGGTGTGGCGAGAATGCTTGCGGTAAGGGAGTGGGGAGGGGCGGTGTTGGTGGGCGGAGGAAGGAGGGGCGGGATATCGGCGCTGGTGCTGGTGTTGAGGTTGAGATGCTTGGGGCGGCGTGTGCGAAGCTAGGGTGGGGAGTGATGGTCGTGCTGGTTGGGTGTTGTTGTGGTGAGGTGTCGGCGTCTAGACGGCGGCGTTTGGGGGAGAAGGGTAGTTCGGCGGTGGTGGGATGTTGATGTTGATGTTGATGTTGATGTTGATGTTGATGTTGATGCTGCTGCTGCTGCTGATGCTCATGCTCATGCTCATGCTCTGGGTCTTGCTCGATTGAGGGCTGGACGATTTCGTCCTGCTCGGTCGTCAAGAGCATTTCCGTGTCTTCTGCTTCCGCATCAGGCGACGCGGCCTCTTCGACATCTTCTTTCGGGCGAGGAGGTTGAAGAACATGTGCCAGACTCGAGCGCGGTGGCGAAGTGGCGATATTCTGCTGCTGTGTGGAGGGTTTTGGCTTTGCGAGGGAGAAGCGAGGCGTTGGCGCGAATTGAGATGCAGAGGGAGGCAAATTTAGTCGTGATGAGTATTGTGGTGTGTTGAGGACTGCTGGAGCTGGTGTGGTTTCTTGGTGGACCGCCGTGCTAATAATGAGGCGTGACGGCGGGTTTGCAGATCTGCTTGGGGATGGTTGGCGGCGAGCACCAGGTAGGAAGCGATGAGGCGATGGTGTCTCTGAGTATGTTAGCAATCTTGCAGGTCTGTGGTATGATCAGAGGGTGTTTACTGCTGGTGGCGCCATGCCTGGCTACCAGTTTGTATCACGCGTTGGTTTCGCGCGTGATTGTCCTTGAGATTGTCTTTGGTGCTGTGAGAAAGGCCTCTAAGCTGCAAATCCGAACGGTAATCAGTCTACAACGGGATGTCGATCGAGGTGAGAGATTGTTGATGATTGATTCAGCGTCTCCATACCACAACATCTCGTGACGACAATTTTGTCTAGGTCGGATTCGCCATGGAGATGGAGACCAGAACTACACACCGCGTCTCAAGCGCTCGATACTTTCGCCTTCAATTTCAAGAGTGATATATGCATTCTTGTCGCATGTACTTGTACGGCGTCTACACTGACACACTGATCTCGTCAAAACGAGAGCGCCCAAGAGCATCATCAAGTCGAAGTTGGGAGTCAGCGGGGTTGCTCTTTCCCTCTTTTCCAAACTCCGCTCGTTGGCAGCGATCGTGATAAACCCGTCGCAAACCCACAATCAGTCTCATGCATCACAATACTGTAGAAAACCAGTCTGGTGAGTTCTCAATGGAAAGTCTCAAGTGCTCTGTATCGTCTCCGGTGTCGAAAATTGAGACGAGCTGTGAATTTCACTGACCATGCCTACTTTTTGACATCTGGATCATTGACCACCGACGAAGGCGAAGGCGAATAACGCACCATCCCTCGTACCTTACATTAACCAGCAGAGAGATCCCCTTTGTAACGGAAGAAAACTGTCATTCACAGTTCTGTCGCCATTCACTCCATTGCCACTGACTCGCATCTCTTCCTTCGCGTCAAAACGTGCGACGAGGATGAGATCTGTCCCCCTTTGAAAAGTTTCAACTCTCTACCGTTGTGTTACTAGAGAATGCCTGGACCGTGTGTATATTCTTATTGCAAACTTCACCTCAGAGTGCTATGTCCGCGTCCAATCACCAGAACACATCAGATCACATACCCAGAGTCCATGGCATCAAGCTAATCACGCTTGAGCTGAGCTGATACAACCCGCCCAACACCAACCTCTAAAACCATGCCCACCAAAAAGCCCCGCCCAACGAAGCCCCCTCGAAGTAGAATCGATGTGGATGAGCTGAGGGAAGCTTAACGCATTGGCGTATTCGACGGGCCAGTGGGGATGAAGTCTAGAGATGTTCTGCTTTATGGTAGCTGCTTTGCCACCCAGGTCCATGTGCCTAGTTTACAAAGCATGCATTTCTGGGCGTAGTGTGAGATGGGAAACCGTCGATTGTATGGGCTCATGTACATATATTCTCGAATCAGCCGTCACGCCCACGAGACTCATGATACGTATGTTTCCAAGTCAAGCAGAATAGGTTGGTACATGATGTGAGCTTTCAAGACATGTAAGCAATTTTCGCTTTTCATATCAAACGCAGAAGCAATGCTACAGCCCTAACAACAAGTTGCCCAAATCATATGCACAACAAAAAGTCTACTCCAAATTCCCGCTACAAAGTCGGCAGAAAAAAGACTTTTTTACCAGACCCATACCACTTTTCACTCCTCTATCCACGGACGCGCAAGATGCTTAGTCCTCAGTCAAGTCACCGTACTCCCACATGCCCCTACGCTCACTCTTCGCAACACTCTCGCGCTGCTTCAAATCCTCCAGCAGCGCAGGGTTAGCGCGCTCAAACGGCTTCAGCTTCTTGGGAACCATAGCCAGGCCCTCGCTCACAATCTCGGCGTTCAAGCTCTCCGACTGGTTCTTAGCCTGAGGGTCGAGCAGCGTGATCCAGAGCAAGTTGTTGTCGCGGGCATCGGTAAAGTCGACGTTGGCCACGAGCTGGCGGTCGACGGCGATTTCGTGCAAGAACGCGACGCTGTCGGCGAGGTACTCAGGCGAGGTGGGGAATTGGATGAAAGACAGAGCGGCGTCGACGGCTTGCGCGCGGAGCTTCTGAACGCCGAAGCGCTCGGTGTTGAGCACGCGGAGGGCGCTCCAGGGCTGCGACTCGCTGTTGCCGTAGTCGATGTAGACGACTTCACTGGTCTTGGCGTCGCGGTCGTTGCGGCGCACGCGAGCGCGGTACCACTGGCCGTCCTGGGTGAATTTGGCGGAGACAACATCGCCAGCCTTAGGTGGGCCAGGGAGTGGCTGCGAGTTGCCGGGTTGCAGGTTGAAGGAGGCGAAGTCTTTCATCATGCTGTCGAGGTTGACCTTGCCAGAGCCGAGGAGCTGAACCTTCAGGCGGGCAGTAGTAGGGTCGACGTGTGTGATGGTGACGTCCTTGTAATCACGCTTGGGGGCGGGAAGAGAGTCTCCATTGCCGTTGATGTTGGCAGGTGCCTCTTCGTAATCCTCGCCGTTCTCAGCAACCTCCTGGGACGGGTCCCAGCTGTGCCACATGGCCTTCCTGGCGTCCTTTGCCTTCTTCTCAGCAGCAAAGAGCTCAGCGGCGTTGCCAGTCTTCTCGGCGCTGTAAGCGTGGACAGATGCAAGACCTTCCTCTACAAGAAGCTTGGCGAAGTTCTCGCGGTTGACCCACAGGGTGCCGATGAAGCCTCCAACCTTGTCGTTGTCCTCGACGTCAATCTCAACATCACGCTGCAAGCAACGCTTGTTGGCGAAGTCGTGTGCTTCCTGGCCGAAGGGCTCGGCAGTGTCCTGGGGACCACGAGCCGAACGAGGCGCGCGGATACCACCAAGGACAAAGGTAAGCTTGGAGTTCTCGCGGGGAATGAGGACAGTGAATCTGCTGCCGCTCTTGACAAAGTCGACAACAGCGGGGACACGCCTTTGCCTGGCGAGAAGAGACATCTGGCGCTTAGCCTTTTCGAGGTTCTCGCTGTGGTCAACGTATTGCAGGGGCTTGGGTGCCTTGGGGTTCCACATGCCCTTGCCTTCCTTCTGTGCAGCCTCCTCGGCGGCAAGAAGCTCATCGTAGATAGGGCTGCGATCGGCGTCGTCCATGCGGTGACGGATGACTGAGCAGTAACCGCTCTCGACCATCATGAGACCAATGTTCTTGCCGTTGTATGAAACAGTAGCCATCTCGCGCTCGTCATATCCTTCGGTTGCGGGACGCTTGCCATCGATAACGACCTTGACGTGCTTGCCGATGAGTCTCTTGCGCAGAAGCTCCTTGGCCTCAGTGCCGAAAGGCGATTGCTTGGGATCGGTAGGCTTAGGCTGGCGGACACTAGACAAGTTAACGCGCTTCTCGGTGCCGTTCTTGTTGCGAATGTAAAGGGTGTCGGCGCTGAAGACTCGTGAGACGACAGCTTCAACCTCGCCGCCCGCAGTCTTCCTCTGTGCAACATTGTTTGCGAACAGACCAGCCTGGCGCTCTCTGGCGGAGCGTTCAGCCTGGCGCAACTTGCCCATCTCCGCACCGAGCCATGTTGAGTGGTGGTCAACGCAGCGCGCAAGACCCTCCTTGAGAGTGAACTCAGCAATGTTTCCGACAGGGTGTCTAACCTCACCAACAAGAAGCTGGTTGGGTGAAACGCCGAGTATCCTGACAACGACGCCCCTCTGCAGGATTCTGTCCTCGACGAAAATCTGGCTCTCATTGCCCCAAGGCTCCGCAGGCTGCGAGGTTCCGTCCGAAGGGTTCTTCCTTGCGGTTGCAGGTGCCCTGATACCAGCAACGAGAACAGTAGTTTGCACGTGGTTTATAGGGGTAACCATCAGTCTGCAAATGAGCCTGTCTCCGCTAAGAACCCTCTCGACGATCGCATCGATGGGCTGGCCATTGTATTGCTCAGCGAAGGCCTTGATGTCCGGTAGCTCTCTTGCGTTCTGAACCTCTTGCTGCTGCGTCGTTGCCCACAGACCTTTCTCATCGGCTCTTGCGTGTGCCTCCAATGCTTCCAATCTTTCGAGCAGCTCAGTCGATTGCGGGTTCTCGGCCTTCCTGTCGGCGTCGTCTCTGAGCTTCGCCCAGCCTTCACTGACAATTGCGTCGGGCAGCAGTTGGCCATTAGCAAGCGTGACGATTCCGTAGTCTCGAGAAGCGCCACCGGTCTTTTGAGGGATGGTGTAGAGGACGCTGAAGCGGACGGTCTTGCCAACGCACAGCTTGCGGATGTAGTCGCGGGACTGGAACGAGCCTGGCTCATCGTTGTTCAGACGCGGAGCATTGATGAAGGCCAGACTGAGAGTGCGTTCCTGTCTGTTCTTGTTCTGGAGGACCAGAGTGTCGCCGGAGAGGACGCTCTTGACCTTCGCTTCCATTGGTGCAGACATGTTGGCAATATCAGTGTGGGGGTCGACCTGAGGCGTGGAGTGATGAGATGAAAGGGATCGAGGTGGGGGAGAGGACGTTTGCACCACTGGACGGTTGCAATGGGTTGTTCAATGCTTTGCTATATCAGAGAAGAAAGCAGCTTGTCTGGGTAAATGTAAGGAAATGTGTTTTGTGAGTGTTTGTTACTTTGGTCTAAAAGTAAAAGTTGTTCGAGGCACACGACAGACCAAGTGGCCTGCTGCTGCTGGCACCGCCCAAGCTTCAAATCGTGGGGTGCTTTTCAGGGTACGGCAGCGGCGATCGTCTCAAAGCGCACCACCACCGAGTGAAAGACTCGCGAGAGTGAAATTGATTGATTCGGTTATTGAACGTCGCTACAATCTTCACTGGAGGAAAACATGATGCAAGCATAATACAATCACGTGAGATCAAGCAATTTCTTGAGAGTTGATAGGGAAAGTCTCTCAATGTATATATCTATCGACAAAACCAACATAGGTGGTCCCCTCGCAGGATTTGGGTTGTATGCAGTTCTTTCTCTCCGACGTCTACACAAGGAGATCGGGGATGCAATGGTTTCGAAGGAGATAAGTAGTTCAGGATCAGCGTCGGAGGATGTCGACCCCGTGAGATGAAGACCCAAAGTCGCTCGCGAGCTTACGCAGGTGCTGTGTAGAGGTCCGTATATCGTGAAGGAATGTGATTGACAAGGTTTCGTGGGTATCGGTGATTATAGGCAGATTTGTGGAAAAGGCATTAGTGCGAGTTTCGTCGCTCCGCTGGAGATGTCCGCTGCTGGTGATGGTGCGAGTGTGCATGTTGCGGCTTTGGGCGCGCCTCATGTTGGTGTGTCGTCTCGGGCAAAACGTGTTTGTCACCAGAACCGCGGCGTGCGGTGGTAAGTAGCCCGTGTGCCACAGGCTGCTTTACCTGGTTATCGCCAGATGCCCTGGAGCTGGCTATCGAATGCAACGGCAGCAGTGCGCCATGTCCATCATGCGCCGGCGCGTGAGTCGACGATGCTAGATGCGCCTTCTAACCGCTCGCGTGCTCACTCGCATTGTGCGGGCCGCTGTGGGCATCGAATACCGCAGAGGTTTTGTTCTTTTCGGCGCCAGATGCTTTGAATTGTGGCGTCATCGTACCAGCCTGAATGATGGAAGCACGACGGACAGCAGCTCGGACCGTCTTGTCCGCCTCTTCGCTGAGCTTGGGGTTCTCAAGCATGTACTCGCCAGCAGTGGCCTTCTTGTATGTCTCCCAGTCGGTGATGGCACCGAGAGCACGCTTCATGCGAGTGTCAACAATGTTGAGGCCGTAGACGTACGAGGCATTAACCCATCCGAATCTGTGTATTTTGTTAGCCTGTATTCAATAAAGAAAAGGGAATAGTAGAAGACATACCCTTCGGTAGCGACACCCTTGAAGTCAGAGCCCTGGTTGCCGTATTCGGCAGTTACGCGGTGAGGATCAGACGGGCTAGTGACATCGTACTTCTCGACAACGACGCCGTTGAAGTCGACGAAGGCTCTAGTGACCATGTAGATCCAGCGGTACGCCAGCCTCTGTGCGTCATCTTCGAACCCGTACCTGAGCAGACCAGTCCACGCCAGAATTTGCTGCGGCGCCCAGCCGTAAGGATAGTCCCATTGACGGTTGGGGCGAGAGAGCCCGACAGGGCCACGAGACTCTTCAGTACCAGATGCCAAGCCGCCCAGTTGTTCGAACTTCGGCAGAGCCTTCTCCACCAGGATGGTCGCCTGTCTGGGTGTGCAGACACCAGCCCACATTGCCCAGAAGGTAGTCGCAGACTCGTATCCGGTGTGTTGCTTCTTCTTGATGTCGTAATCGAAGTACATGCCCTTCTCTTCATCCCACATGCACTTGTCCATCTGTTGACGTCTCCTGCGGGCTCGGCGGTCCCAGGAAGAAGAAGTCTCGTGGGTGCTGTCTTTTTGCTTATCGCCACGCCACTCAGGGGGAATCTCCAAGCTGTCGTTGAAGAAGTTGCGGATTGTGCGTGCAATGTCCATCTCGTACTTGTACAAACAACTGTTGAGGTCAACGGTGGCGAGATCGGCGGCCTTGTTCTCCAGCCTGTACGAGGTGTCGTGACCAGACTCACGGACAGCACGATCGTGAACGAAGTATGCATCAAGCTCAGGCTCCTTCACCTCACCGTAGTTGTACGCCTTAACGAACTGCTTGAAGGTCATGCCATATTTCTGGGCATATGGCTCGCAGACGTGCTCGAAGTGAGAGGCTTCGGTCTCGGGGGGGACTCCGGTGCCGCCGGCGTGGTACGTAGTGAAACCTGACTCAGCATCGTAGCGTGGGAGAGAGGTCCAGGTGTTGTGGTAGTCTTTGATAGCGGCAAGAGTGGCTGTGCGCAGGAAATCGAGCGCGTAGGACTTGTGCTTGATGCGCTCGTAGACACGGAGGGCCATGTCAGTCAGGAACGGTGGCTGGGATCGGCAGAGGTAGTAGGTACGGTTTGCGTTCAGGATCTTCCCGTAGTGCCTGATGCAGAAGCAGAAATGCCTGACCATAGCCTCGCCAAGATCTTCACGGTCGTTCAGCAGCAATCCAAGGGTTTCCATGTAGCTATCCCATCCGTAGAGCTCGTTGAAACGGCCACCGGGAACGACGAAAGGCAAGCCGCGGTAGTCAGGTTCACCTGCTGGCGTGTCTGCCACACGCTCCATCTCAATGGCCAACAGGCCAGGTGCTTCGTTGAGGTCGCGTACATATTCTGGGTCGTCACATCTCTCGTTAAGCCAAATGACCTCCAGGTTCATCTCGGGGTGCTCCTTTGCGATGCGAGTGTAGTATTGGTGTTGTTCCGGTGCACCAACGGGGATGTAGATCCTAGGGTGAGGATCGTCCGTCCAGTCTTTCGGATCTTTGGCGACCCTGGCAATGTTGGAACCGTCAATGCGGCGGGTGAGGTTGGGCCAGAAAGAGTCCTTGATCAGGCGAGAGAGTCTGTGAACAGGGTTCTCGTTCAGCCTGGCCTCGTCGAGCACGATCTGTTTGCGGCCATATTGTTTTGCCAAGGTGAGCTCCTGCAGCAGGTTGCTCAACATGTATGTACCGCGGACATCCTGCGTCTTGTATCCTCCAGATCCAGCAGTGCCGAGTGAGATGGTCTTGGGTCCCTTGTCTTCGATTGTAATTTGGAAGTTCTTGTCAGAGTCCTCACGCAACACTAGTGCGTCCAATGTCTCCTGGACGTTGACGAGGAATTTGCGAGGAGCGCTGCTTTGCGGGTCGACACTCGTGCGACGGCTAGGGGCCGAGGACGCCGTAGGGTCTCTGTGTCCTTCGATCTGCAAGATTCGATGTATCAGTATCTTTGCTTATCTTGATGAAGACGATCTTTGCTTATGCACAAGAAGGCTATGCAGTGTGTGTGGGAGTCGCTGGGATGTCCTTTGTGCTTACCGATGACAATGTCCTGGTCTTGTTTGTCTTTCTCGGACCATGGCTCTCACCGTAGTAGACAGCAGGGCTGGCGTACGGATCGGCCTGGAAACCCTTCTGCTCGGCTAGATCAATCTTTCCAGAGCGAGTCTTCGCCTCAGCGCGAAGGTCATCGACGGCAGCATGCAGGGCAGCGTCGCCGTTGCTGCGAATGGGGAGATCCGATTTCTGCGAGCTCATGCTCTTGTGGCTTCCTGCGGGCTCGGGTTGTTCCGGGGTAAAATTGATCCTTGGGTTTGTGGTCTTTCGTCAAGGTGAGGTAAGTGAGCAGAGGAAAATAGATTCAGGAGGGCGGGCAGGACAGGGCTGTGGGTGGTTGATAGGCTTCGACTGCGTTCGCTGGCGATAGTGGGGGCTTGCGAATGGGTGAATCTGTCCTGTGACGCAGTGAAGTGGAGCGGCAGCGGTCAAGTCACGGTGACGACGCTGGTTGTTGCCGGATTTTCAATTGCCGGAGGACAGACAGTCCGCGGGTTGAGTGCTCGAATTGCAACAGCGTGTTGAGCGTGTATTGACTATCTGCGCGTCTTGTGTTGTTGTGCCTTGCCGTGCAGTACTGCCAAAAACAGAGCAGCAGTGCTTTGCTGGTAGCGAGGAACTACGCCGTGGATTGCGAACAAAGACGCGGGCGTCAGGATTTGATGAGCAGGAAAAAGGCCAATTAGTGAATACAGGTAGGATCAAAGAACTTTGCTGCAGACCAAGGGGGATGACAGGAGTTTTGAGTTGAAGCTGACAATGCACTCACTCTTTGTGCGTTTGTGATAAGCGCGCGTGTGCTTCGAGCAGGCAGGCAGGCAGGCAGGTGGAGGCAGGCACACGAACAGCAGTAGCAGGCCAGCCAAATCAGCGGTGTGCTGGCGAGGGAAGTAGCACCTCTCTGCCCATCTTGCGTGGGATGATGAGGCGTGGCGAGGCGTGGCGTGGCGAGACGAGGCAAGGCGAGGTGACATGGGCAAGGCGGAATGAGGCAAATGGATCAAGACAATGTGCCTCCATTCTCTCGCGCCTCAGCTTGGCCGCCTGACTGGCTCGCCTCTCACCACCAGCACGCGCGAATAGAGGTGTATAGTGCTCATTATCGTCCGTCCGTCCGTCCGCAGCGCAGCCTAGTCGAATGGTCGGAAGCACGAAGGGAGTGCGCTGACATGAGCTGTCGTGTATTATGAACAGAGATCCCGTCTCTCAGCCTCCACCCCACCGAGATCATGCTGTGTTACCGCCATCCTGGTCCTTACATGAGGTTCATTGGCTATCCCGAGCTCGCTACATGCATCTTCCCAAGTTGACGAGCTCTCTATAGTACGGCCCGATCAAGCGAGTCCCCAAGATATCGCGTGGCGCTGGGGATGCACAACCTACTTCCAACTGCACAGCCTTCACATGCAATGACGACAACACCGATGTTGCCTTGCGCACATGTACAAGCCTCGGCCTTCATCGATGTTGCAGCACACTCTCAGCAGCCATGTCTGCTTGGCGTTGCTGTGTGGTTAGAGCACGTGTCCTTCATCGGGCGACTGTCCGAGTGGTGGTCGGAGTATGGATGAACATGTCTACATGATCGGGCCGTTTTGTGGCTTTCGTCGGAAGTGAGCCAAGTCGACATGACTAGCAGCTATGCGGAATAAGTGGAATGAAGATAGTATCTTCATCACATGCTTGCTCTGAGGTGAATGTTCCCAAGTGTCTCAGTCTTTCGCCTATGATCATGTTCTCGTCGCGCTTTTGAAGATCTTCATCGCAACACCGGAAATGTAAGACGAGCTCCAATTACTCTGCGGTTAGAAAGCTGACGAGCAACACAGTGAAGGCGCGATCCGACATTCCTCCAACACCCTCTCCACCACGAACATCGGCCCGACCACGACGTACATCTTCGATAAGCATCAAAATGGAAGCATATAGGTCAGCGGACTACGCGACAGCAAGCTGTCTAGTTCTTGCAACACTAATCAAATGGAGGCGAGCCAACTCACGTACGTTGCGACGCCATTGACATTCTGTGGCAAGAATTTGGGAAAGACGAAGGCAGAGAGGATACTCGTCACTACGCATAATGACTGATGGCTCTCACCGTCTTCACACGGATTGAGATGTCGGGCGGCAGCTGCCAGACTGTTTCCCCCAGGCCAGATCACGCCTGTGAGCTACGTGATGCTGGCTTGGAACGGCTCCAAGAACAATTTCCACATCCATTCTGGAACAACAGCAGACAATACAATCCCGCTCTTGGCCTCTTTTCCCAGATAAGCGTAGGGCTGTGAGAAATTCGATCGAAGGTCGATTAGACTGCACTGGCTAGCGAGCAATGCGTCGTCGCCGTTTGGGAGCCGGGTTTGCAGCCAGATTCACGAATTCTAACCTCACTTCAACCTCCTTTGCGCCCGGCCAATCAGCACCCCGCCTTCGTCTGAAGCTTGCGCCACATGCACGGCACAATAGCATCGTCTCGATTGCCCACAGCAGACTGCCACATACCAGCCACCCGAATATTTTCGCGTTTCAGATGTCAATTCCCTATTGTTTGGCAGCTCATGTGGAGCCACGCTGGCTATTGTCGGTGGCGGAGCAAACCTCGAGTCTATTCAATACGCCACAACTTGGATCACACGAGGGCCTTCGATACTCGTGCCTATTGCATACCATTGTTCTATTGACTGCTGGACGGTCGCCTGCATGTTAATACTTAAGACCACGCCAGCTCATCCTCGACCAGAACTGTTCCACTCCAGAACCATCCACTTCCCACCACAGCTATCCACCATCTTCACTGTCTTGACGACAAGTTACTTTATCTCTGCAACACTTATCTTCACCAATCATCCAATCTACAACCACATCACCACAATTCACAATTCACCAATGGCTCCCAAGAAGTCCGACATCAACGTCTCTGCCAGCGCTGGCGCTGCTGAGAACATCAAGAAGACTATCGGAGGCAAGATCAGCAAGTCTTCCACCACCAAGGGCTCTACCAAGTCCACCTCGAAGCCTGCCCCCATCATGCGCGCCTTCACCAGAATGCCGCAGTCCAACTCTCCCAAGTCCGGCCCCATGCAGACTCACCTCCTCCCGAAGCGTGCTGTTACGCCTGCCCCGTCCAAGCAGAGCGCCATTACCACCAGGGCTTCTCTTCGCAAGAGGCTCCCAAGCGACACCGCTTCTTCCTCGTCCGCGACCTCCACGTCCTCCGACAGTGAGGGCAACACGCCCGCTGTCTCCAAGGTTGCTGCCTACCATGAAGCACGTGGCCTCTCCTTCGAAGAGCTCCACGTGCGTGCTGACAACGACACCACCGCTGCCAAACTTCCTGTCAGCAAGAACGTGCCGCAGAAGAACTCCAACAGCGCCATGAAGATGCCTGCGAAGACCTCATCCGGCAATACCAAGCAGACGGTGGCAACCGGCGACGAGAATCAAGTCAAGTCATTCTCCGCAAAACGCAGTGCCTCCGTTGAGACTAAGCCTCTCGTCAAGAAGCGTACTGCAGAGAGCGATAGCGGAGTTACTCCTTCGCCGACCAAGCGCCTGAAGATCAACCCACCGCGTCTTCCCAGCAAGCCTGCAGAGTCTGCCTCTGCCCCGATCAAGAAACTCAAGATCAAAGTCAGCCCACCCAACGCCACTCCTGTTGTTCCGGCTCCTGCTGTTGCGGCTCCATCTGCTCCAGCCCCTTCTGCTCCAGCTCCTTCTGCCGACAAGCAGACATCGAAGCTCAAGGGCGCCACTGTCATCACCAAGAACGGAAAGGTCAAGAAGACGCCGGAATACGCTGTCGAGCATGCCTTTGACGGCACTCCCAGCAACCACGGTACCTCGCTTGAATGCCCGAAGTTTGGCTCGCTCACCACGCCTTGGTCTTGCGCCAACCTCGGATGCTCCACCGGCATGACCTGGGTCCCACGTGATACCAAGGACCCGAACACCGGCAAGGGACCGATGGGGAGGAAGTGTATTTCCAATTTCTTCGGCAGGAACAAAGGCGCCACAAAGCTGATTGACAACGAGTTGTGGCACATCTACTGCAGGAAGGACTACCAGCGCGCCAGGTATGCTGCGGAGCACGGCACTGCAGATGAGCTTGCAAGGCAGGTCATCGACAATCTTCGCGAACAGCTCGTTCGCCTCAAGCTCTGGCGCCCAGACGCTCTTTTCCAAGTCCAACTCGATAAGGGTGCCAACGATCGCCTCAACAACTACTTTGCTCTTCTCCGCCAGCATGGCAATGACGAGGCTGCTGCTCTAGCCGCTCTTCCTGCTCCCAAGGATCCCAAGAAGGTGAAGCCTGAGGAAGCCTTCCCTCCTGCTCTCGCCGAGGAGTTTAACCGACGCTTCAAGACCGCTGCCAAGGCCGCCACTGCCAACTACGACAATATCGAGGCTGTCATCGCCTGGTCCGAGGCCCACATCGACGCTGGCAACAGCACCGTCTTCGTTCCCGCGGAGTTCCTCATCAACCCTATTCAGGACGGCGAGACGGTCAACGACGTCGTCAACAACTTCGCCGACTGGGAGGCCGATCGTTCCCGCCGCATTGCACTCGCAGACAACGCTGCCTCTTCCTTCGTCCCCAATACTTCGTCCTCCGTGGCCCAGCCGCAAGACGTCGTCCAGAGCATCGAAGACCCAGAGGCGATTGAGACCGAGCGCGAGAGTGTGACTCCCACCCCAGCTCCCCGTCACGCTCGCTTCAGCAGCAGCTCGAACGATCCGATGGCTCTGATGCGTGACCTCAACGAGCAGGCTGCTCGCCAGGGCTACCACGCTCGCTCCGACCGCAGCCTTTCTTGAACACCCCTCAAAGGCGCCATTGCTCTTTTCATACTCTAGCATGAGCTCTCTCAGCTCAGCACAATCATGGCTTGATGCAGGCATCAACGCCCAACCAACACGAATCTCTCTACTTCACACACGACATGGCTGCCTCGCAGCCAACTTCACGACACTAAGATACCCACGAGCTGCGGCTCACGACGTGCTGGTACCAACCCGGCTCATGTTCGACAACACTGGCGGTTTTTTTTTTGCTTTCATTTGGGAGATTTTGGAGACGTCGACGAGAGACATGTGTGGATGTTTGTTTTGCAACACCTTTTTGAACCAAGATTGCGTCTGAGTTTCTTGGTCATAGACACATGACCTGAAGACAGGCAATATACCAGCAACTGTGTTTGATTTGAAGGCCTTCGATGACTTGGGTACTTACTCCCTTTTGTTTACCATTGCTTACCACTGGATGGAAATTGATTTGAAAATACGAAAGACTTCTTCACTGCTTCTGTGCTTGTTTCTTCTCAAGTCTGCTTTTAATCTTGTGACGACGAGCCAGTAATTAGTGACAAAGCTTTGTTGTTCGTGCACGAATTCGTGGCCACGATAGACACATGCCTCCGTGCCTCGGTCCTCAACAATCTCACTGCTCGAACCCATCGCGCTCGCGCCACTGTTCACCGTAGTGGTTTTCTTCTTTTCCTTCAGAGCCAGCCAGGTCCCCAAGTTCGCTCTCCTTACTGTTCACCGACGAACCCATCACCGCCTCCTCGCTCTCCTCGTCCTCTTTCCCCAACCTCTCCTCAAGCTCCCTCGCCCTCTCCCTCACCAAGCTCTGCTCTCTCCGCCCCGATTCCTCACCATCGCTCTGCTCCGCGAACGTCACGCTGCGTTTCCTCGATCGAGCTTTGGGTGACTTGGGCGTGGCGCGGAGGGCAGACGTCAGAGTTTGGCTTTGGCAGCGGGGACGGGAAGCTGGTGGATGAGCGTTTGCAGATTGTGCGGGAGCTGGAGCTTGCGCTTGTGCAATGAGGGCGTGGAGGTCTGGGAAGCAGGTTGGTTCTGTTCCGAGCTCCGTGGGCGTTGGAGGGGCGGTTGGTGGTGCGGCGGCAGAGGTGAAGTTCTTTGGTGGGAGGGTTAGTTTGGCTGTTTCGGTGCAGGTGTCGTGGATTGTTTCGACGACTGGCGTTTCCACGAGCGCTTTTGCTGGCATCGAAAATTGGTGCGGCTGCTCGATATAGCATGAGAGATATTTGGTGTTGTAGATTTGATCCTCCTCGTCGCGATCGTGCCTCCAGATGTCTGAAGTATTGTTAGTGGGTGAAAGTCGCAACAGTCCGGGATGGATACTCACAGCTATGAACAAGCTCACGAGTAAGTCGGAAGAGCGGGTCCGTCAGGTCCTGCAACGACTCTGGCAGACTCCAGCTATCGAGCATGCTCATGCAAGCAAGAACACTCAAAGCCGAGACCACCAGCCAGAAGTTCCTTTCGATTGCACTTCTCACGATCATTGAAGTAACGTCCTCGCTCGCGAAGTTGATGACTAGCGAGCGGGCTTCGATTGCAGCCAAGGTGTTCCCTGCCACAAAGCCGCAAGCCATCATAGCGACGAAGAACTGGGCGAATTCGAAAGCGAAAGCGTGCTGTTTGTACAGGCGTACGAGACGTTTTTCGTCCTGGTGATGGATGGATCGCTCACGGAGCATGGAGATGATGCATAGGATGAGGGTACAGGGGAGAGCCAGCGTTTGCACGGCAACGGCAGAGTAGAGTTGGGCAGATGGTGAGAAGTCCATGGTCGTTCGACCGGGATGATGAGTTGGCTCCAAGGCCGGAGATGCTTTGAAGAGCAGCTCGTGGGAAAAGAAAGGATGAAAGTTGAAGGAGTATTAGAAAGAGCTCCAGCTTGACAGTGTCTTGCATTGCGTTTTGAGACATGTCGAGTAGTAGGGTTGGAGAGTGCTAATACTTGCGTGAAGGTCTGGCTGTACGGCAGCATGCACATATGTCTCAGACCTGCGACGTCGTGACCGACGGCTGGATGCGCTGATTGCCAGAGTCACGCGTTCGTGCTGTATTGGCAGAAAACATTGCTGTGATAGTTCTCAAATAAGGGAACAAGACATTTTTGACAGCATACTCAGGAGCTGATGATCTCTGGGTAGAAGGGTCGCCTGCGAGCGACGGTGCAGGACTATACACCTGGTGTCGTGTGATGATACGTTGCCACGCATTCCCAGCCGCAACATCGAGGTCGCTCTTTTGTATCTCGTGAAGACCTGTCTGCTACACTTAGTCTTGACTCCTATAAGGGCTGTGGTATTGCTGGTAATTTTGATTATATTCCAAGGGTGCCACTGAGGACAGGCACATGCATGAAACGCTCATGTGATACTGGTGTGCAGATGGTTACAGGCGAGAGGACCTGGCTGACACGGTACTTTGAGGAAAGGGTCCACGGGGGTTTTGTCTTGCTGGTGGTATAGTATGCAGCACGAATACACACTGTGTGCTGGTAGTTGGCGACGGAGTTGGAGATTTCCATGTGAATATTTGTTGTTGTTGTTGTTGTCGTCTGGTGCCGGAGTATGTAGACATTTGATGCATGCAAGCAAAACACATGGCTCTGACGTATTGGATTGGACATGAGCTAAGAAAAGGGCTGGCGCGCGCGCGAATCTCCGACTTGGAGAGAAGCTCGGACATCTACTTTTCAAGAGCAACTGGCCGGCCTACTTCGCTGTGTAGCCCAGCCCAGCCCAGCCCAGGCATTACTTGCGACTCTTCCTCATCATCATCACCACCCACCCAACATCACCCTCTCCGCCACCCGCGCAGATAATCCCCCGTCATCATATCTGCAGCCAGGCGCTGAACCCCTTCATCACATACCCGGCACCCTCCGACTAAGCCCGCCATGGCTTCAGCCCGTGCTACCACCGCTGCAGTGCAGGATGTCTCTGCGAGCGTCGCCGGCGCAAGCACTTCCACATGGGATCGCATCTCCGGCTGGGCCTCAGACAACAAGGTCGCCGCCTGGACAATCGCCGGTGTCACTGTCGTGGTGGCAGGTGGCTCCGTATACTACCTGACGCGCCCTACCGAGTCGCAGGCGTCGTCCGACTCGGCATCATCGTCAGACAAGAAGTCGGCGAAGAAGTCCAAGAAGAAGGCCGCAAAGAAGGATGGCGAGAAGGCCGCAGAGGAGGCTGTGCCTGAGAGCAAGCCTGGTGCGTAGCCAATGCGCCTTGACGGGAAGATACGAGTGGCTAATTTACATCAGCAGCACCCAAGGCCGCCGCTGTCGAAGAGCAGAACGACGACCTACCAGAAGTCACCGAGGAGAGCGTCGGTCAATTGACTGAGCAGCAAAGGAAGGACTATGCCGCCAAGCTGAAGGCTGCCGGCAACAAGGCTTACGGAAGCAAAGACTACAACCGCGCTATCGATCTCTACGGCCAGGCCATCCTCTGCAAGGCGGATGCTGTCTTCTACTCCAACCGTGCTGCCTGCTGGAACGCTATGAGCAACTGGTCCAAGGTTATCGAGGACACCACTGCCGCCATCACCATCGACCCCGAATACATCAAGGCCCTGAACCGCAGAGCCAATGCATACGAACAAGAAGCCCGTTACAGCGAAGCCCTTCTCGACTACACTGCCAGCTGCATCATTGACCAGTTCCGCAACGACGCCTCTGCGCAGGCCGTTGAGCGTCTGTTGAAGAAGGTCGCCGAGTCCAAGGCCAAGGCTATCATGGAGGGCAAGGACAAGAAGCTCCCGTCACCTACATTCGTCTCAAACTACCTGCAATCCTTCCGCGACAGTGGTCTTCCCGAGGGCCTTGAGGAGACTGCCGATTTGCCAGAGGGCAGCGGCAAGGCTCTTCTCCGCAAGGGTCTCAAGGCCATCAAGCTGCGCACTGGTGAGGGTTACACAGAGGCTGCCGAGTCCTTCGAGAAGGCTATCGAGGCAGGCGGTCTTGAGAAGAACGAAGCTTTGGCGTACAACATGCGTGGTACTTTCCGCTACCTCAAAGGCGACAGCGACTCCGCTCTGGATGACCTCAACAAGTCTCTTGAGCTTGATCCTTCACTTGTGCAGTCCTATGTCAAGCGTGCCAGCATGCACCTTGAGCAGAGTAAGCCTACCGTCTAACTTGATTCTTTGAACGACCTACTAACATCCCCACAGCCAAACGCGACGAGGCCGCTCGCGACTTCGAGCTTGCTATTGAGCACAACCCCAACGACCCCGACATCTTCTACCACCGCGCCCAGCTCCACTTCATCCTCTCTGAATTCTCCATGGCCGCCACCGATTACCAGAAGTCTATCGACCTCGACTCTCAATTCATATTCTCTCACATCCAGCTTGGTGTCACACAGTACAAGATGGGCTCCATTGCCTCCTCCATGGCCACCTTCCGCCGTTGCATCAAGAACTTCGGCGACAAGAGTGATGTTTACAACTACTACGGTGAGCTTCTGCTCGACCAGCAGAAGTACCAGGAGGCCGTCGAGAAGTTCGAGACTGCCGTTGAGATGGAGAAGAAGATTGTCGGCGAAAAGGGCGGCGGAATGAACGTCCTGCCTCTCATCAACAAGGCTCTTGCCCTGTTCCAGTGGAAGCAGGACTTCTCTGCCGCCGAGGACCTGTGCCAGAAGGCTCTCATCAGTAAGTTACTCCATCGAGAATCTCGAAAGCATCACACGCTAACACGACCACTTCAGTCGACCCCGAGTGCGACATTGCCGTCGCCACCATGGCCCAGCTCCTCCTTCAGCAAGGCAAGGTCACCGATGCCCTCAAGTACTTCGAGCGCGCCGCCGAGCTCTCCCGCACCGAGGGTGAGATCGTCAACGCCCTTTCCTACGCTGAGGCCACTCGCACGCAGCTCGAGGTCCAGGAGAAGTACCCTCAGCTCGCCAGCAGACTGCAGGGCATGGGCGCCCCTCAAATGAGGTAAACGGTGCCATCAGCAACAAAATTGTGGAAGTGTAATTTGTGAAGATTAGAAGGACGCAGCATTTTTGTCTGGGATATCTCAAGGCATGAATCTTGGGAGAACCAGCAAATCGAGATATTCTTTTTTCCGCTTGTGCCTTGGTGTCGTCTTACTGACACTCGGGAGGCATGACGTTATTCATTTCAATGAATGGCATATCGGAAAGTGGAAGGAGACAAAGAAAAGCGCACGAATTGTACAATAGTTGTTTTTTTCGTTTCCCGTTGCGATGTTTGTTTTCTTCCGTCTTCCCTCCGCTGAGCATGTCCGTTGACGACACGTCGGAACCGGAAACTTATATACGCCACTTCATGTTTGTGAATTTCTTTTTTTTTGCTTGCAGAGAGAAAACGAGGAACGCAATACATGGCCTGACTTCTTCGATCTATTCGTCTAATTCCTCGTCTACACATAACCTCTTCTTCAAACATTACGAGATCGCCGACGTGTTGCAAACTGTATAACACGTAGTTCCCATGTCTTTATCCAAGGAAGTCCCCGTATACCCTATCCTTTCATCAAACTCCACAAATGCACCCCACTCGCCAGCAATAGCAGCACAGCAATCTCGCCAACATCCCCCACCGTATGCTCTCTCGGACGCAACACGTCAAACACCTCGCTGCTGCTGCTATACGCTATCGCCGCCAGCAGCAGCAGCGCGCGGAATAGCACGTCGAGCACAGTGATCAGGACGGGGAAGCCTAGCGTGAAACGCTGCGCGAGGAACAGTTTTGTGCAAATGCGTCTGTAGGCTGCGCTGGCGCTGGAGGGGGACTGGTGGCGGGCGAAAGCGTCAAGCTCGGAGAGTGGGAAGGTGCGGATGTCGGTTGTTGTTTTGGAGGGGTCGGAAGTTGTTGAGGGATAGGCTGGTTCCGCGGGTGGGCAGCGAAGGTGGCGTAGGAGGGCCCAGCGGAGGGATTTTAGGGGGTTGGTGGCACTGGGAGATGAATGGGGAGTTGATATTGCTTGCTTGATCGCGTCGAGCAGGATGGGCAGCAGGTGTGGCGGCTCGACTATCACGGTGCGGTTCTTCTCGTCTGTCGCCAGCGCTTCGCGGTCGAAAGCTTCTTGCGCGTGCGAGTAGTGCACGAAACGGCTGTAGAAGGCCGGCGAGAGGACTTTGATGGTCAGTGTGCGTTCGCGCTCCTTCTCGCGCAGGTAACCGGAGCTGTAGAGTACGAGCTCGGAGTGCTGATGCGCTGCTTGGTAGATAATGCGGAGAGATTTGTCCGTGCCTTCTACTACGCTGGTCAGGAAAGTGCAGAATTGGGCTTCCAGTTCGGTTTCCTCGTCGGTATAGATGCGGCCTATGCTGGTTGTTTTCACTTCAGGGCGGAACCAGACGTGGAGCTTCTTCTTGAAGAAGAGCTTGGCAGCCTGGGAGACGATGCGTGGGAATGTGACGAAGCCAACCCACCACCATGACGCTACAAATTGAAAGAGCTGGAAGTTCTTGATGGTGACAGCTGATGTTGGAGGGTCGGTAGAGAAGACCCGAGCCACCAGCTTAGGGTGATCCTTGTCTGAGCGGAGAACAATTGTGTTGTCGACTTTGACGTGGCCGAATTGCTCAAAGGCGGCTAAAGGATCGATCGCTCGCAGTGAATAAGAACCTTTGCGACTGTTGAACGGCGAGACGTGGAAGTCTTTCTGCCACGTCTCTCTGAAGTACAGAGCGTTGTCCGATCGTTTGTCATCGGCGGGCTCGAAATCCTTGTCTATGCTTCCAGGTCGGAGTAGATAGAGTCGGCGTTCATCAAAAGTGTTGTTGACTTCAAGGAGCATGTACTTTAGCTGTGCGTCGCCATCGTATATATACCAGAACGACACAGGGTTGAAACTGTAACCAAGGAATCGTGGCGCTGTGACAAGATAGGCAAACGAGTAATGCCGCTCGGAGATACCCTGTCTCTCCAAATAGACTTGGAGTTTCTCTGCAAGACTCAATTCTTCACTCCCTCGGAAAAGGTAGTCGGACGCTCTTATATTAAACCACGATGGTGGCGAACCGTCAACCGAAAGGGCTTTGCTGGATCGTCCAGTCATGCCAACCGGGATACCAACGAAAAGGTAGGAGTATTCAAAGCTATGCTTTTGAGGAAACATCCTAGAGTGCGTGGTTTTGCTCGGCACCAGTAAAGCAGGAAGCAAGGCCTCCTCGATGGGTGCTTCGCGAGTGGGTCCGCGAGCCTCGCGTTCCTCAATTTGGTTGCCTCGCTGCGCAATGCAGCCGGCAGACAGTCCGCAGAGGCCCAGCATGGAGAAAAGTAGAACGTAAACTTGCACAGCATCGTCGGAGTAATTCGTTGAAATCCAGTTATAGATTCTTGGCAGCGACCAGAGATCAGCCCAGAGTGTATATGACGCATGCGAAAATAGCATCAAAGAAAGGTCCTGCAGCCAGGTGCCATCCCCGACCAGTATCCGGATTGCCCATGCTGGTTGTAGCAACAGTATCCTGGCCGCAAATGTCTTGTTCGGTGGCGTGAAGATGCTCCACCATAAAGTTGAGAATGCCCAGGTCAAGATCAACAGCTCCTTCGTGGGCACACCGCCACCTTCGTGAGCCGTTGTGCCGGCCGCAAGTACACGCATCGTGCCTCGTTCGGTCGAGACCTTCTTCTTTCCTCAAGACCAGCTTGTCAAATGAATTCTGCGGCGATAATGTCTTACATGCTCCCGATGATGCATGCCAAGGCGTGAAGTTGATATTGAAAGATGCTGGTCATACGATGCTACCCTAACCCTGAGCTGACGAAGCAACGCCTTCTGTTGAAGAGTCCGGCCTTGAAAATAAGAAGATCGTCTCAACCATCCCTAAGAGTGAGGTTTGGGCAGACTAAAATCTTCTGATACGAGTGGGGCACTCTCGTAATCTCCAACCGTCACGATGGCGGGTCACAACCACGGTGATGACTTTCACATCTTCACGACATTCCGAGTGGACGGCGCTCTCCTCTCAGATGCCGCTCATACAGCCTTGTGTGGCGGTCACGAGTCCAACATCTACCTGTTGCCATTTCACTTCGACCGACTCAAGATTGCAGCTACAACGATATCCGGCTTCGAGTACCCAGAAGCCATGATGGACCTTAGGTCATTTGAACAACGAATCCAGGACGCGATCGGGCTCTCAGACGTCCAAGAGTCGCCGAAGCAGCCAGGCTCACATGCCGACACGAAGCAAGCAGTCGTAAGACGTGGTAAAATCTCATGGTGGCCGAGCGGGCGCCTCGACGTAACGCTGATTCCGGTTCCTCGAGCAATTTCCTCCTTGCTTCCTACATCCTTTGACGCATTTCCGGTTCCCACCACGTGGTCTGCCGTTCTGGATGGCCGACCAACTGAGCCGGACCTGTACACTGAGATCAAAACGTCACGTCGCATAGCATACGACCGAGCGCGAAAAAGCGCCGGACTCAATCCGACTTCAACTACGGAGGTTCTGCTCTACAATCTCGATGGCGAGATAATAGACGGCTCCATCACGACCGTTTATCTCTATCGGGACAACAAGTGGGTGACACCACAATGCAGGGGACTGGAGGGCACCACTCGCAGATTCGCCTTGGAGACTGGACTTTGTTCACTAGCAGACTCTGCTGTGAGATCGGACTCCTTGCGCGATGGCGAAATCATATGGCTCAGCAATGCCTTTCGTGGATTCTACGCTGCGACCTTCCACAGACGTTGAAGCTGCAAAAATTAAGTGGAGAATGGTACGGAGTGGCTTGATTCAAAAGTACACAAGAATCTTCCATTGACTACTCTGTGGAATGTCACGACGATGTCTCAGATTGTCTCAGCGACAGCAACAATCGAGGGACCTCCCACTCTTTGCACGGATCCACTGACAGCTGCGATGGCGGCGGCATTCAGCTTGACGTCAATTTCCCGAGTGTGATCATCCTGGAAACCCAATTCTTTCAGTGCTTTCTTGGTCTCCCATGGAGATGGATCATTCGTTAGGCTTAGTTTCACAAAGCGTTCCATTGGCGATAAAAAACCCTGGTTATCTTGATGCAACTGATTCGACGGCTGCTCCATGCTGGTTGGCGGGCTTGATGGTTCGTCGTCAGGTCGGCTATCATTTTTCGGTGCAGTCATGGGTCGGGTCAGAGCTGTTTCCTCCTGCTGGTAGTATGTTAGCCTGAAAAGCTATTGGCATGCGCAGCATAAGTGGCTTTGATCGCGTACCGATTTCGACGATCTAACATGCTGTTGTAAGACAGATTCGGTCAGGGACTTTGTTGGCGAAGATCCCCGTGGTCTTGTATCGTCATGGCCATATGTAATGACCGCAGCCATGGTGACAATGTGAGAAAGATGCGTTCAAGAACTAAGTAAAATCGACCTCGTTGATACAGCTTTCGAATCGGGCAGTATGTCGTAGTGAGAGATCAAGCATCCGTTGAGATGAACACATCTTTTATATTCACATGAACAATGTACGGCCGACATCAAAGCCGCCAACTCGACAAACAATCAACATTAGCCAACGATTTCCACCCTCTGATTGACATATTGACAGGATGTAACAAGTGACCCTTCGCATGCGGCTGAGGCGCGCGCTGTGGCCACACAACCGGTGCCGCACGATCACAGTGGTACGGCCTCCTGGAACGACGCCGATGAAGAGCATGATGGGCCTAGGGAATAACATGAGACTGCGGTCGTCGGATTCATGTCAAGTGCAACAGGGAAGTGGCTCCCGGGAAACGTACGAGACTATGTCGTGAGATGCAGACCAATGCAAGCATGATGCTCGTGGAAGATACTCCCCGATACCAGCACCCAGAGCCTCGGATTGGCATCTACAGCATGGTCAGTATCGATGCATTCTTCGTTCATGTCAGACACGGGAGAGCGGATGCCTGCGCCGCGAGTGCCGGTACCAGATTGACAGCGGCTCCTGAAGGCGCAGTGCCGACAATGGTTGCGGGACATGCTCCCCGGCGCCGAGCCCCCGGTTACATCGACTCCTCCTTAAACTGTGGCAGTGCAGTAAGCTGGAGCAATTCTTCGGGCATCTGGGTGGCAGCATGGCACACATTATTTGAGCCGTAACGCTGTGCCACACTGCCATTCAAGCGCAGCGCGCATGCCGATAGTTCTTCATGCATGACAAACGTCAGCTGGAATTTTCTTTCGACAAGCAGACTTGAATCTGTTTGGATGCAGAGTCCCCGAGAGACCATTAATGCACGCGCAATATCGGACTCATCATGGTCGCACAGAATCGGGAAATTGAGTATCTGCACGTCCTTTGCGACCAAGTCAGGACTAAATTTCCGCAGGGGTGTCGACCATACATTGGACTCTGTAATTTTCTACAGTATGCGATTCGAGGACTAGTGGTGTTGTGATACGCCAACGAATCGCACATCGTGCACATAATCAGGCAGACTACACGCCGAGCCGGCAAAGCTCATGCCGGGAGTTGCACAGCTGAGGCACGTTTGCAATGGATCGACGCATGACTTTGAACCATTGGACAAGGCTTGTACGATCAAACACTGTCCCACATCAGATCAGAAATCGTGAGCCGTCAAAGCCCGGCACCATCCTCCTGGCAATATATGCATCGCTTGGAAAATAAAGGCGGGACATTCCGAGCATTCCGACGACAGCGAGCGCATACCTGGCGGAAATCCTTGGGATACCACTTGGAGGGACAATCCCGAGAAGTGGCCTCGTGGCTACAGCTGAAGATTATATTCCAATTAGGGACCGAAGATGACAGTACATGGTCACATAAGCGCTGGCAATCTACCACAAATCGCGATTGCAACGGCCTGCGGTCCGGAAATGGAAATAAGCCCACGAAGTCAGGACGTCGTATGTTTCCAGTCTTCTATTGAGGACTGCCCTACAGATAGCCTACATCTATGCTCATCGGCTGGCTTTTCGATGGCTGTTTGGTGCTGTTTGATCCCCTCTGCGGCATGGCGGCCAGTACGAGCTTTGAAGCTAGACAGCAATCCCCCAGCGAAAGTGACCATTTACTCAAGATCGCCCATTGTCTCCGAAGTATGCGCTATAACATCCGCCCTATCGAGTCGACTGGACCTATCCCGTGCATGATTACAGGTCTAGGTCTTCATTGGCTCCCAAGGAGACCATTTCAAACAGAGGTGTGATCAGTACTGCTTCCAGGCAGTCGCTCGGTGTTGTCCATTCGAGCAAGAGAATGATGAGAATATGGCGCCACCTAGCAACTGGTTGGTGGCATTCTTCGATGACGAGGAAGGATGGCAGCATGTGTCGACCAGCGCTTCGTTTAGCCACATGCTTGATACTGTCCCCGCTTCAAGCCTTGCCGTGCCTCGTCTGGAATGGTCCTTGTTGTCGATATGTTGTAGCGAAACACTTCAGGAGCATGCTCGGAGCACGCGCGCGCAATTTTGTATCGAATGCCAGTGGTAACACAGGAAGTCCAGCGCCGCATTAGGCAAAGTGCTTCCGGAGTACTGTGTTGATCGATCCCAAGGGAGCCCGCCCTTCCACGCTGTTGAGCTCTTCGTCGTCGTCTTGAGATCACCGATAGTGTGACAACTACCGAGCGTGCGATATCTCAATGGGTTGAGCTCCGTTCGAACCATTCCACTCTCATGGCAAGGGCCTAGCGCGTTTGAGGCATCATATCCCTCAAATTCCTGTCGCGAACTTGCGCCATGTACGCCGGCTGGCTAAAATCTTGTCCAGCTGCGACTTCAAGGCGTACCTTGTCGTGCTCGCTCATGCCAGCCTTGTTTAAATAGAGGTAGGACAATGCATACCCAATTAGCACAGCGGCACCACTGCCGATGACGACCAGAAATGTGACCAAAATGGGGTTCATGATGGCCAGGCTGTCGCGAGTTGCGTCAAAAGATGAGATACTGCGCGATTTTATGTGCAGAGATACTATTGCTGGTGGATAGGTGAGTCGGAAGAGGTTTTTGTCATCGAGCGCGAAGTTCGGACGTGTCTCTAGAAGTAGAGTACATGCGAAAAGTCTCGTGGCATCTATACCAACCAAGGCTGCGGCTCCAAGACAGAGCCGCGTGGCATGTGCCGTGGTCCACTCCAGGCACTCCAATCGTTAGGCAGAGCAAGAGCATCTGTCACAACGTGATGAAATACCCTAAGGTGGCGCAGCTTGCATTCGCCAAGTAGTCGCGGATCTCAAGGAGAAGACTCGGCGGCGCATTGCACAGTCGACCATAGATTTGGCCATTGAACATGAATGAACTGGCCGATGCTTGCATAAACGTCCCGTCTTGGATTCGGAAACAGAAAATACCGCACGCGAAGAAACGTTTTCGTTTTCGTACCGAAGGCTTCATCGTACAACGTTAGCGTAAATTCGCATCCGCGGGTTCCGGACTCTTAGAGAAAACCTTATCCGTATTCGCAGCATTTGACCACGGTGAAGAATTACTTACCAGTAGAATAGTACTTGGGTTCGCCGGCGATATTATATCGGTGTCCTCAAAATGCCGGGTCCAGCCAGTGTCAAGGCTCTTTTGTCGGGGACCAAATCAGTAAGCAAAATTCTCAACAGGCGAGACCGTCCAGGATTTTGTAGGCCCATGTTGGGCATCCAATTCAGCAAGCAATTTCGCGAATGACTGAGCAAGGTCGTCCGTTTCGTTGTTTGTCGCCGCTACCGATAGTGGTTTTTCTTGCAGAATGCTCGCACCAATTGAACGGATCTTGATGATCTGCGGTACACATTAGTATGGTGTTTTATCTTAAGGTGTCCGTCCCAGAACTTACAAGCACCTGACCGTTGGGTAAGAGATCAAATTTGGGCAAAGTGCTGAGAAATCTCAGCAGTTTGCAGGCTATAATCTTTTGTGATTCAAAACACTGCTCCCTGACCTGTGCTAATTCGCTGCCATGCATCCTCTCTGCAGACAGCGCAATGATCAGCTCCAGCAAATGGTTCTGTGCCCACAAATGGGTAACATGCACGTTAGCCCGCATCGTATCGTATTGTGATTGCAAAAGTGCAGGAACTGGTGGTTTCTTTCTCCAGGTATCGCTTGCTGGCTCGGCAGCTAACTCAGAAGGAATATCATCCAAGCAGCGCTCGAGTCTGCGCAGACGCTCACGCATAACAACTAATGGACCTGCTAGGTGCACATCGCGTCCGCACTCGCACGTGCCTATTTGATCACCTGAGTCGGCTGTAACTTCACTGTAGTGGCAGTCTAGCGGTGAATGTGGGGTAGTTATTGCAGAGTCCATCCACGTTTTGTTGATTGCCGTCAAAGCGTTAAGTCCTGCAACAAGCGACAGACGATCTGCGGGTTGAGGAAGCACCTCATCCTCGGTAATCAAATGATCGTCGACTTCCAAGGGCAGCAGTAAACCCGCATCACTTCCAAGATGAGCTAGTTCGCTGAGTCCGTACTCGGATTGCATATAATGCAACTTAAGGTGGCTGAGAGACTCGTTAATACAGATCAGAGTGTCCGCCACGAACGCATAGCTTACCTCACTGTCGTGAAATTCATCCAAAGAGCTTTTTTACCCAGTTGCTGTTTGATCTTGTTCAAACCGCGATATGTGTTGACGCGGTGGAGGTTCATTTGTCTCAAGATACTCGTAGCTTGCGCATGATGCATGTTGGCTCGCCGCATTAGAGCCTGTTGGCCAGTCGCGAGCATGAGTAGGAAGTGACAGGCCCATTTTTCAATCGAAAGATCGTCGTAGTAGTCAGATGGGATCAATTGGCGGATAAGCCAATCGCCTGCCTCTAGCATCTCTCTACAGCTTGTAAAGCGGAAGTTAGGATCCAGTTCTTTGCATTGGTCAAGTGCTCCCGACAAGGTGCAAACTGTGGCCAGTAGGACCGACATCAACAAAGCAAAGAACTTTATGTCGCGGGAGTGTCGATTGTCCTGATAGTCGGCAAGGAAAGAAGGCGTGTGTACTGCTGGAGCCAATGGGTACAGGTTATCCAAGAAGCTTTGGATTAGAAATTCGACCACTGGTGTTGCACAGAAAAACTCAAGCTCTTGAGACAAGTTGCAAGCTCTCTTCTGAACTAGATTCTGCACCGTAGAACTGCGCCTTCGGGTGTATTAGTACTCGGTCATGGTCCTGTACAAGCCGTCTACAGGCAGGATGACTTGCCATTTCGCAGGAGGGCCACGCCGTTTGTTCGTCAAGTCAAACGTACACCGCAGAGACGCTTCGCGGCATGCTTTACACGGCTTTGACTTGTCATTCGTGTTGTCCGGTTGCAAACATCTGATCCTTCTTGTGCGGCACGAGTCGCAAGCCCGGCTTGCAACTACGCGTTTCGGTGTACGGGGCCCTGTTGATGTGCCAGAACTAGGAGTAGAGTCGGCCATCTGGGTATCGCACCATTCATGTCAGAACTGGCATAGGCATGGGTACAATCATGTCTGTCTACGAGGTAAGGACAAACAAGCACTCGCATCCATTTGCACATTGAAGGACTCATGTTGCAGCCTCTCTCCACAACGTCATTTCCGAACCTTGAGCGATCCGTCGATCAGTTAGGGCTGCTTCTCTTCGAACCCCTTGGACCCTCACTCTTTGAGATCCTTTGGGATCTACAGAATCCGTCAGTCCGATTTCATTGGTTTGGAAGACTGGTATTTTCGTTTTGCAAGTATAGCACATATCGCCTAGATTCTTATGAGCCTGAAGACTCGGGGTTTGGCGCATCCTCGTGCTTCATTACCAATGACGTTCTGTGATCCATCAGTATGGCACTGTGGTATCCGTCAATGCTAGGCACTCCAGCACTATTGCGAACTGGACTGAAGAAATACAGGCATCTTAACAGGAGTGATCGATAAAATTTTTACCATCACTGGTCTAAAAAGTATGGCGCTTCGGCAATTGGAGAACATCTTCTCACCAAGTTACACAACAGAACGGCACTTGCATGGGTACCTCAGCCCCAGCCTCGCACTCATACGTGTAGCCTAGCCTCGTGAACAGCTGTTGAGATGAAGCAGGACAGTCAATTTACATCTCTGAATGAACTGTACTATCAATACGGACATGCGTGGTCAAGATTCGATTTGTCTGCAGAATGTCAACTACTATGTTGGTGGCTGCACAGACGGCACATATGACGATCCTGTCTGTCGTGCCTCCTGCAGTGAATAGCTTCCCTCTCACGGTGATTAGGCAGTATTGACGAGAGCATGGTGTTTAGCCAGCGACAGCGCAACATGGATTCAATGGAACTCCAACACGGGAGTCTGGGAGTGCTGTGGAGATGCAGGGTGTAATGGTTCCTCTCCGTCAGAGACCTTCTCAGCCATCGCACGCGCATCGTGGTCTCCGGTCAGAACCGCTCCACAATCCTCGACGACTTCAAACCCTTCATTATCTACCACCTCATCGACCACTTCAACGTCCTCCGCCAATACCAACAATACCCTTGCAGAAGGGAGTTCGGATCAGAGCGGAAGCACTAGTCTCAGCACAGTAGCGCAAGCCGGCATAGGCGTCGCATGCGGTCTCTTCGGCTTGGTAGCTGTCCTTGCAATAGGACTGCTAATGATCAAGAAGCACAAGAAGCGTCGTGGCATTAGCGATCAGGTACAAGAGCAAGAACACCGATTGCCGGATGCTAGGAGTACAGCACCTCTTATAGCGAACAAGCACGTACCATCGGACGGACTGGGATCTCTTCAGCCTCACGAGGTTATATCTCGGTCCAAACCAGAGCTCTCTGCTGATACTACTGCGCGCGTCGAGCTGGAGGGAGGCCATGGGGGGCGCCGCAAAGTAAACTCAGCATCTATATCCCGGTCACCACTTTGACACAGATCAGCGCTTAGCATGACCGTCACCTTTGAGGCACTTCAATGTATGAATTGCAGGAGACTCCGCAATCGTTATTTGGGAGTTCTAACACCATGTCGTAGGGTATCAAACGCCGAACTCATAATTCCAAAACCAACTGATAATTGCCTGATCTGTCAAAATGCCATTAATCATGCTTGTCCTCTTTGTCATCACTGTCACCCTTGTGGAACACTCCCGCAGCCCAGTCCTTTGCATCTCCAAACTTGGCTTCGAACCATGCCCACCAGCCGTTCCTGTGCTTGACATGCTCATCTTCTCCGTCGTGCACTTCTGGCCGCTCAGGTGCAGCTTGGTCGAATTTGTTCTGCTCGTTTTTGTTCTGCTCGTCCTCAGGGACGTAGGTGACAAGCGAGCCAGTAGAGTCTGTAGTCCAAGTGACCGTTTGCGTTGAGCTGGCTGGCGTGGCGCTATCAGACTGTCCAGCTGCCTCCACGGCGGGTAAGTTTGAGAACTGCGGCACAGGTACAATCACCGGTACTATAGCACCACTTGGCAGTGGATCTTCAGGTATCTCACCGGGACCTGCGACAGAATGCAGTCCGACGGGCTTCAAAGGCAGCCTGAGGGTACCGTTGTTAGAAGAAGGTGGCAAGCCCAGTGAGTCGCACACGATGCCATAGACAGCTGTGTTCTGGAACACCTCAAGCTCGCTACCAGGGGTGTGCGGGAAGGCGGGTCCGCGGGCCACAAAGATCGCGCGCATGAGCGGGTTCTCATGGTCATAGCCGTGGAGACCTGCGGGATGGTAGGCTTTCTTCGATTTCAGAGCTGCCTTGACGTCGAAGTCTTCCTTTGTGACAATAGCCCAGCCGGTCGTAGGGACAATCCACAAGGGAGCAATCCTAGGGTTGTTGCTGAAGTGGTAGCGGGCAGGCATGTTCTTGTCACGTAGGTAGACTTCGAACTTGCCAACGTATTCAGCACTTGTGGACTTTGCATGCAGATCGTCGTAAAGTTGCTGTAGCAATTCCTCGCTTGCATCAACTGGCCTGAGACCGTACAGAGGCCATCCATCAATGTGCTCAATAAGAGACGTGTCTACCAGATCTTCCAGTTGAATAAGACGAGACGTATCTGTGGTAGCCATTCCGTGGTCGGAAACGACGATGATGTTGACGATGTCGGACAAGTTCCGCGCCTCAATGCCTTCAAAGAGTTTACCCAGCATAGCATCGACTTCTGCGATTGTGTTGCGGACTTGAGTGCTGTTCGGGCCATATTTGTGACCGTCAGCATCAACGTTGGGAACGTAAGCTGCCATTAGCTGCGGCCTAGGTGAGTCCTCAACCGCTCCGTCATCCTCTGGACCAGGGAGATCCAGCCACGCGAATATGCGGTCAACTTTATTGCCCAGGTCTTCCTCGGCGTTGTAGTGATCCACATATGTCGGTTCGATATCGCCGATGTGAGCTTCGCTACCAGGCCACATGTGCACTCCACTTCTGACACCTTCTCTCTCCGCCAACTCCCAGACGGGCTCTGCGCGCCACCACTCTGGCTTCATAGAACGGGCGGGGTCGGTGTAATAGAACTCCTTCTTGGTGTCAGGGTCCCAGAAAGTGTTGCCGACAATTCCATGGCTCTCTGGATAGAGTCCGGTAACCAGGGTGAAGTGGTTCGGGAAAGTTACTGAAGGAAACGAGGGCAACATATACTTTGGCGAAACGCCCGCGCGAATGAATGCAGAAAGCGTCGGGGTGAGATCACGGTGGAGGAAGTCGGCCCGGAAACCATCGAGCGAGATGAGCAGAGTAGTCGGCGCAAAGAGGGAAGTACCATTGCTAAGAGTCTGAGGCAGGTATGTCGATGCGGTTGCGAACGGGCGACGGACATCAGTAGCATGATATGCTCCGTACACGAGAGCGACGAATGCTCCTGTTATCACCGCAAGCATGGCTGCAAACTTTCCATACTTCTTTGCTCGTGTCTGTTCATGAACGATCAGCAAGGCTGTCTGGATGCATCACTGCTAAGGTGTATTCTTAGCTCACCTTCTTGGTATATTGTCCATTTCTGACAGGGCTTTCATCGCCTCCACTGATACTCGAGGTCTCACTCTTCCCACCCTGCTCCATCCTGCGCAGCGCACCTCTGGCCCTTCTGCTCCTCCTCTGCTCGTTATCAGGGGCGAGCAGCCTCTCGACCTCCTCTTGTCCACCCAGAGTCTCTGCATCATATCTGCTTCTTTCGGCCTCCGCCAACGATCGCCTCTTTGTTCTGCCAGTGTAGTCCTGCGCATCATCGCTATCACTGTCCTCAGACACGGATGGTCTCATCGTCGCATCTGTGTAGTTGTCCGCGCGGGGCACCTGCTCGTAGTTCGAGGTCGGCGGCGCCATTTTCGACAGAATGGCAATGTTATTTGGGGTATTTTACAACCTTTAAGCTCTACAAAGCTCGTTCGAGTGGTTACTAGGTTGCCATGAGTGGTCCCTCGGGTGGTGGCTATGCTGTCGCATCACACTCCAGCGCCCGCAAGCAAGCGAGCGTTGTGTCAGGACAGCGCGCCTGGAGCTCATGTCGCTTGGCGTGAAGCTACATGTAACCTCACGTTGACAGACATGCTGTAGGTACTCGGATTGATACATCCTTTGCGAAATACCCCGACCTTTATCACCTGTGGAGCGGGTACTCAATGTTTCGCGTGCGAATGCACCAAAATCAAGGCGCATCCGGCACTCGAGCTCAGCCCTAAGTAACCCTACTTACCCCAAGAACAACTCGATGGTCGAGCACACATGTGCGTGAACATCCATAGAGTCGGATCTGTTGACGGCCACTTTCGATACTTCACCTCAGTAGACGTGTTCGATATACGTAATCGCGAGTCACTTGGAGGCGTTAGAAGCCATGGTTGATTTGTTATGATTTGAGCAAGCGTTTGATATGCTATTTACATGTGCCAACGTCGACATTGAGATGACCGAGAATTCATCACATCGACTCGAATAGTAAGAAGTGCTCCGGATAACGAAGGAAGGTACGATGGACGCACCTTCCTGATTTGGCAAAGCTGGTAAGTGAAAGGTACAGTAAGTGGGTGAACAACGCATCAACGCACGATAACCAACAGCCTTGAATAGTTTACAGCCATGTTTAAAAGACATCCTCTGCCATGACGATCAGCATAGATATTTTTGTTTGCAGCGCTCATCGCCAAGCCACAGGTATCTCAAGATATCTGGTAATCCAAACCAGGATGCGTGGCGCAGTGGTAGCGCGTGTGATTCCAGTAACAGGGATATCCACAAGGTCATCCGTTCAAATCGGGTCGCGTTCATCAGTCTAACGACTCATGGAGGTTATTAATCTTTTTGGATTTCTTTTGCTGGGCCTAGTGGAAGAGGACGAGGGACCATAGCTTGACAGCAGCTCAAGACAGTCAGTCTCATTTCGACCGGAAGGAAACTAGCATGACTGGCCTTATGGAGAAACGGACGCCAGTGTCTCGTGTGAGAACATGCTTTTGGCGACGCGCCGTGGACGAGTAACCAGTTTTGGTCTTCGCCCTGCGTACAAGCCTAAAGTCCGAGATATGTACGTTGAGCTTGCACGGTATAGGCAATTCGATGTACAAAACATACTTAGGCAACTCTGTCCTATCACTTACCAAGGTGAAGTTGCTGGAGCATATCCTCGAAGCCCCTCACAAGTGTTAGTAAAGTATATCACAACCATCTACACGAAATCTTTTGTTTGAAAGGATTAAATGTATGGACATGAATTTCGATTCGTCTCTGTGACAAGGCCGTAACATAACAGGCTGTAGCTTTCTACTTATCCCCTCGCTAAAAGAACGACAAAAATGTATTCGCCAATAACGCGCGACACCAGAAATTTTCATGATACCCTTCGTTTCAGATAATATTACAACGCAAATATTCATGACGGCGGCCCCTTCTAAGCAGAATCCGAGCCAGACTCGCCGCGAACGGCAGCCTTCTCGTCTTCTTCGAAGAGGGTCTCCCGGCCGGTACCATTGGCCTGAGCGGCCTTGGTGGGGCTCAGGATGCCGCTGCCGTTCTTGTTGTTGCTCTTGGTGCGCTCGAAGAAAGTGCTGACTTCGGCGCTCCAGTTGTCCTCTTCCACCTCGTCCTCCTTGCTCTCCTTCTCTTGTGCGCGGCGGGCCATGGCGGCCTCCCAGTCGGCGCGCATCTCCTCGACGCGCTGCTCGTAGTCCTTGGCAGCATCGTAGTGCTTGCCGACACCGCGAATGCGCTCCCAGAGTGACAAGTGCTTGTGGTGGATGGCGACTCCGTGGTACTCAGCCTCGCGGCCTGCACAAATGTAAGCCCAGCGGCGCTCCTGCTCCTTGAGATCAAGACCGGTGGTATCGGGGAGGAAGACCCAGGTGAGTAGGGCACCGGCGAGACCGAACCATGGTACAACAATGAACCTGGTGGGAACGTCGATGTAGCTGTAGAGGACGGCGGCGAGAAGAGCACCAAGCTTACCAGCGGCAGCGGAGAAGCCGTGTGCGGTTGCACGGATGGGCGTGGGGAACACTTCGGCGGCGGCAATGAAGGTAACGCTGTTGGGACCGAACTGGTTGAAGAATGAGGACAGGAAGTACATGGCCATGAAAGACTTGATGCCAGGTCCCTTGGCGTAGTACTCGTAGTCGAAGGCCGGAATGACGAAGAGGACGAAATCGCAAAGGAATCCGATGATCTGCATCCACTTGCGGCCGTAGAGCTTGTTGTCAATCAGGAAAGAGGCGAGGTAGTAACCGACAAGGGCCACACCAACGTTGACCAAGTTCCAGAGCCAGTTGGTCATGACGGATTGGTTGCCAGGGTTAAGTGCAGCAATGAACTGAGCCTGGAAGAGCTTGTTGCCGTAGAAGAAGACATCGTTCGCGAACCAAGCGCCTGCGGTGGCGATGAGACGAGGACCGAAGTAAGACAGAGTCAGCTTCAGCGACTTGACATCGTAGCCAGTGACGTGCGCCTTTTTCTTCGCAATCGCGAGTTGCTTCGAGGCGGACTTCATCTTGTAGACACGGAAGTAGACCAGCCAGAGAGTTCCAACAGCCGGGATCGCGAATGAGACGCGGTATGTCCATTGAACAGCAAGTTTCGAGTATGGAGGAGTGCCGCTGCCAGAGTGGAAGATCAGAAGCAAAAGGATGAGGAGGACCTGGTTCAGGAATTGGCCCCAACCTTGCATCAGGAAAGCAGAGGTAACCTTGCGACCACGGTGAAGACGATCGTCGCGAGTAGAGACCTTGCCAGAGCCAACGGCGTTCTCCATACCGGAAGTGGCAGTCATGGGGTACTCGCCACCAACACCGATGCCGTAGAAGAATAGTGACCAAACGTAGCAAATGACCCAGCCGTCTGTTTATAGGTTAGAAAATCGAAACGAGGTCTTCGATGAACGATAGACTTACTAAGAGTAACACCCCAGGCGGCTGTAAGCATGAGAAGACCGATGAACATAATAGTGGCGTCCTGGATCAGACCAAAACGACGGCCCATCCAGTCACCAATCACACCAACGAGGATCTGGCCGACAATGATACCAACAATTTCGAGGTATTCGATGGAGTCAATCCACGTTTCATTGCAGACGGTGTGTGATTTCCAGCAGCTGGGGAATGCAGAGGCGAGAAGGGGCTTGACGTTGCCAATGGAGAACAAGACGTAACTGAAAGACCATTAGTATAAGCTCCATTTGTGTCGAAAGCATCAAACTCACCCTTCGAGAAGGAGACCAGCACCAGGAATGACCATATTGCGCATGTAGTAGCCAATAGGACTCAGAGGGTCCTTCTTGATCATGCTGCCAATGGCTTTGAGTTCCTTCTTGGCCTCTTCCGAGTCGACCTTGTTGACGAACTTGATGCGGCGCCAGATGGGCATATCAGCCCAGTAGGTGCCAGTCTCATCGTAGCTGTCGTCTGGGAGGAGTAATGATCGGAAGACATCGGTCTCTCCCTTGTTCATCCTGGAAAGGATGTCTGCGGTGGCAACATGTTCGCCGGTCCTATTGGGGCCGTGAGGAGCGGCAATGCCGTAGTCACGCATGGAGTGGTCACCCATGATGGCTGATTTGCTCGTCGAAAAGGCGAGATAAAGTGAGGTGTTGCTAAGGATGCACTCTACCGAGAAGTGATAGAGGATCAGAGGCCTTTAAGAAGAAGCTCACGACAAGCTTTGTGATCGGTCTCGGCGGCACCTTACTCGGCGCACGATGATGTAGCCCTAGAGATCTGTATCCGTAAGGATAGAGCTAGGGATGCAGTCGGATGTAGAGGGTGGTCCAAGATCGCGTGTTCGCCGCGTGCGACAGTTGCACGTTGCGCAGCAGACGCTCGTGAGTGGCTCGCGGACGCTGGCTTGGAGGAACAAGGATTCGAAGTCGCTACACGAATGGTGCGGCGCTCTCGGATCCCGTGGCTCTGAAGCTTGGTATTCGGTAGTCGATGCTTTTGTTCAACAGATGCTGACGTGATGTGTGATTGAGGAGGAACACTCTCACTCTGAGGGGGCTCGTGGGAGTGGCTTGCTTTTAGAAAAATGGGAAGCTCAGCAGTAATGATGAAAGGTGAGAGGCGGGCCGTTTTCTGCTATGGCCAATGCGTGTGGAGTAAGAGGATTGAGTTTCGACGAGCCCTCACCTTGTTGGTGGAGGCGAGTGCAGGCGAATGCCGTATTGCCAAGGGCTCAACTACTACTAAACAGGCGCGGATGCAGGCCTACCTTGGGCAAGCATCGTGGCAACTGCGATGCGCGGCCACTCGACTCGCACTTCGGCCTAAAATTCTGTGAGCGAGCGACTGCTGTACCGTTGCGCGCCGCGGTCGAGCCGCTTGTGACGAGAGCGCTCTCGACGCGCTGACTGAAGCGTCTGTGCATGTGCTGGCCGTGCCTATCCATTGTACAGATGTATGCCCGTCTCCATCACCATAAACGACCATCCGGAGCACTCACGCCCAGTCGGGCCAAAAAGCAGACACGCCTTTGCCCAGCAGCCGTTAGCCGGCTTCGCACCCACCAAGCATCGCGGTGAGATGCTTTGCGTTGCTGGGCTTGCGCGCCTTGGTCGATGGCAAAAAGCCAAGAAGTGTCGTCTGAGACTGCTTTTCCATAGCCAACCAGAAGCGCAGAATCAGGAACGTGGTCGAGGAAATTCTTCGCATTCTGCGCTAGAAGAGGCTCGATGCAGGGCCCAACTCCCCGTAAGCCCGCCGCGCCTCTTCAACTTTCCAACCGCGGCAAGCGGCCGAGAGACTGGAGCATTGGAGCAGGCCTGCGATACACCTGGCAATTCAATGTGGGCATTTTTTGATCCATTGGCTCAAGAGCACGATCGTGACTAGTTTTGAAATAATTTCTGTTGAGGCAGCGAGCTTATATGACAGTGATAGTCGAGGTCGCGCGACAGTGACACTACAGCTGTCGTCGGAACAAACATGTAAACACGACGTCAGACATCGAACATTCATTTATGAGAGCCAGCGGCATGGCGTTCGCTTGGGAAGCTTGGTAACTCTTGCCCATCGTCTTGGTAATGCTCGCGTGCTCACTTTCTCAATGTGTGCCGCAAAGGTCGCGTGCTCGCTTGCCTGAAGCGTGCGCGACTCGTTGCAGAGCGGTGTCGCGTGTCTGGATGCCTAGAACGTCCAATGTGTTGAGACAGCCACACGAACGGGGGTCTGTGCTATGTGTATGAGGCATACCCCACTGAGAAGATTTTGGGGAAGTGGGTAGCAGACAGACCCTCCGGACCAAGTGTCGTCGAGTTTGGTTGCACGTGTTGGAGATGGTGGGTCTGAAATGGCATCTTTCCTTCGTCTACCGGCTAAAGCTGTCCTGTCTCAGTCCCCTTGCCGGGATCGAGGCCCTGATCGTCGTCCTGTTCGTGGCCTTTGATTTGTGTGGGAGCAAGTCATAGGGATCATCGCTCGAAGCGATTCTCAATTCTCAATTACACCTTCATCGTGCAGCAAGCTTGTCACTGCTTGTGTGTTTCTTGGGTTTTTTTTTGTCAGTGGAGCCGATGTCTGTGAAAAGCAACCCAACACGGGAGACATACTCCATCTTGCTGTAAAGGCTAGCATGTCTCGCGCCAGCTTGTTGGCATGCCCTCAGCCGAGTTAGGTGGCCGTGGTACCTTCAGTCGTTCACTTGTGCCAATCATGCTGTGCCGCTTCAACGAGATCATAATCGCCCGGAAGTATAGACAGCTGAACCAGATTAGTCGCTTGTCGGTGTGGAAGTGTAACACAGTATCGCGTAAAGAGGCCTAGTGTCCGCCTGCACGTTGTACATGTATCCGATCGTCAGTAGCGAGCTCGACCTTCCTACTGTCTGAGAATATGCACATAACCTCATCTTGATAGCCAAGATCCACCTTACTGTATAAGAATTCAAATATGCTATGATAGATGAACGATAATTGAACAAAATTGGACACATGCACGACGATTGAGTCCCATATGTACTTTTCGTAAGGGTTAAGGTTGGGATGCGGCTCCAGTCTGAAATTCAAGTTTGATCTCCAGACGTCTCACGTGATCAACACGGCATCCAGCCTGGAGGTCGAACGACGACACTTCTACCACGGCGGCAAAAACCCTCAACTCGCAGACTCTCACGACGCTCTTCACACTGTTTCCAAAGAGTTTCGATGTCATGGGAGCAACCCAGAGAGAGAGAATGAGAAGGTGGAGGCTTGGGTGACGGCACAGCAGGACGATTAGCAAGACCAGAGGTTGCATCCAAGGCAACAAACTTAGCAAGGTGGTGTGGCTACCCACGTGCATGCTACCATGCTATTCCTGTTCCTTGAAGGAGCGAACTGCCTACAGAACTACCGGATGACAGGATTTCAAACGAACCCCTGTGGCGACGCCGAAAGACATACATTGACATGCAGATCACCTTCTGGATGTAACTACTCGCAATCGGGATACAGGGATCTCGAGACCAGCACTTACGCTCAAGTTTGTGTACGACTCGAGCTCTAGCGCTTTATCGACACCGCTCTATACTGTCACTACAGGCTTTAGGTCATGTTAGGAGTATGCTAGCCGTTGAGATACTATTCACGTCGCCTCTATATCTCAAAATTTAGAGTGCTAATACTATCTGCCGGAGAGAGTTGATAGTCTTGCTGTTGCCATGAAGAGTCCGTACACAAACTTGAGCGCAAGAACTGTACGCTCTGAAATTCTTCACGCCGCACGACACACGAAGCAAAGCAGACGGTGACTGCTATATGAGAGAAACCTCACGACCATTCACAATACTGTGTGTGATTACATCAACCTGAAAGCAAAAAAGGGCAAAGTCTGAATCTCCTGTGTATGTGTGTATTTTGTGTGGTAGAGTTGACGCGCGTCTAGCTACATAAATAAAGCCACGGTCAACCTTCGAAGACAAGAGTGTGTTGCGTATGGCTTATCCCATTATCGCCATCGCTCTACAGAAAAGTTCGAAAAAGATAAAGAAAAAGGAAAATAAGAAAAGCATTTCTTGTCAATTATGCTTTCCCATGCATTTTTAGCATCATCCAACACCGTGCCGTAACAAGAGGTATATGTGCATGCAAAAGAAGCCTGTGGCCGTGGCCAAGGCAAAGTTTCGAGAAGGAGTCTGTCGACTGGACGAGACCCAGAAGTCAAAGAGATGTCATGTCTTGCGGGATACTGCTTGGGTCGAGACCCTTATGCGAGGAAAGCGAAGAGACCGGCGGCGGCGGCGCCGACGAGGCCGAGCTTGACGGAGAGAGAGCCAGCGGCGCTGTCGCTGAGCTGCTCGTCGCCAGAGTCGGAGGAGCCGCCCTTGCCGGTGGAGCTGGCGCCAGAAGAAGAGGTGGTGAAGGAGCCGGAGGCGGTGGGGCCAGAGGCGGGGATGGTGCCGTTGGTCTGGGGGAAGGGAGCGGCGACAGCTGCGGTGGTGGTAGGCACAGGAGCGGTGGCGATCTCAGCGTCGGAGGCGAGGGCAGAAGACTCAGAGATGGCGCTCTCGACGGCGGTCTGGACGGCCTCGGAGACAGAGCTGGTGGCGGCCTCAGCACCAGCGGCAGCGCTCTCGGTGGCGGCGGCGGTCTCAACGGCAGAAGAGACGGCGGAGGCAACCTCGGGGTTCTCAGCGACGGCGGATGCCACAGCAGCAGAAGCCTCGGCGGCGGGGGCTAGTTGATTGTTAGTATTGGTGGTAAGCAGACGAATGGGTTGTGAAACTTACTGTCGGCGACAGCCTTCTCAGCGATAGGAGCGGTGATGTCGTTGAACTTGTCGGTGCTGTCAACGCCAGCGGCGAAGGCAGAGGCAGCGAAAGCGAAGACGAAGGTGGAGGCACGCATACTGATTGAGTTGTATTGGTTGTTGGTGTTGGACTAAAAAGTGTTGTTGTTTGAAGAAAATGGGTATAATGAGATATGCGTTTGAGTAGCGACTGTTGTTGTAAGTTGTAGTGTTGTAAGGCAGTAAATGAGTGTAGATGGAGGGAGAATAAGAGTTCTTTTGAGCAATAGGAGAGTCCGAGAAAGATCGATTCCCGTCGAAGGCCACGCCATCGTTCTTGCTTGGCTAATGTTGCTGGGACCTGCAGGAGTGGGTCCTAGTGCCAAACATAGCACCAGAGCCGCAGTCTCGTAATCCTTGCTTAGCACAACGAGCAACCTATCCGTCTCCGGAGTTAGATCACTTCCATTCATCCTTATATTGCGCCACAAACTCCTCGCTTAGCCTGGGCGGTGTCTCGGTGGCCTAATCAGTTGTAGAATATTCTCCATCAGCTTCAACGCTCGCCATGCCATACAGTAATCGATTGTTCTCGAGTGTCAGCGCACAAGGGGACGCACATGCACCAGCAGCGTGTTGCCGTGGAGAATTCCCCAGCCCTCAAAGCATTGTGCATACGTACACGACGATCATCAAACCCCTGCACAGCACACTGTCAATTTTCATTCCCCCTGCCATGCCTTGTATCTCCGTCTCTTGTCCCTACCAGAGCAAGAAGAACAGCTCAAGCCCGGCACAGCAAATCTGCTTCACACCTGTGCTTGTTTCTGGACGTTCTAGACACCACAATTCTCTAAAAGATATGCAACGTTCCTCAGTCTGTCGCTGATTCAGATCCAGCGAACGAGCAGTGCCATGCTCGCAAGGCACACGTAAGCTCTTCGGCTCGGCAGTCCCGCTTTTGCCGGTGCAGCCAGCCGCGCCACCCGCTATATCAGCCTTACAGGGTATGTCGAAGAGGGCCAATCGATTTCTGAGAGCTGATGGTGGCTGGCGTTGTATGCATGCGTATGTATGACAAGATCACATACGCGTTGCATGGCGAGGATCGCTGCGCTGCTGCTATTTACATTCTGTTGTGATGGTTGGTGTACTTCGCACGGGGCTGGGAATTAATTCAACAAACACGACGTTACGTAGTGCTCGCTTGGCCCAGCAGGAATTGCCAGTCAGGTTTCTCAACGGTGCGATGATTTCATCCGCGTGTGTCTTGAATGTGCTCGGGTAACTCGTCGAGCGCGAGTCATCTTTGTTAGGCGAACTGTTCAGCTCGTCACGAGCCCGTGTTGGTACAATTCACTCTATCTCCGGCCCCGTGTTCTGCTTTCGCAGTTGGTGGATGCGCTATGGTGTTGCTATGCCCAATGCTTCTTCCTATAGACTGCGCTCTGCCGCATGCAATGGTCTAGAACATCGAGAGATCGAGTTGATGGATACTGATCGGTGTGTGAAGTCCTCTGCGTGGACATAGGAGGTTCACAGACTGCCGTATACGGGACGTTCACATGCTACGGTCAGCGACCAATACTACAAGGCCGCCAACAAAGGCCACCACCTTAGTGATGGTTGATCCCCCCTCCAACACCCTTCTCCCACCCATGTATACTCTCCGCAATATTCGCCCAATACCTCAACCGAATCGCCTCCTGCGCCGCCCTCTCCAGATCCCCCTTCTCAAAGCACTCCTCCAACACCTTCACACTCTCCCCAATCCTCGCCTCATTCTCCTCTCTAATCCCAACCAACCCCTCCTCATCTTCCACCTCTTCAACCGCCTCCCTTGCCTCCATAACCTCCATCAACAACGCATTGTCCGAGATCTGCGCGCTCTCGTCCTCGACGTCGATCCCTTGCTGCGCGAGCAAGTATCGCGCCCGACGCAGCGGGTCCTGCAGCGTCTTATAGGCCTCGTTGATGCGCGCGCTCAGTGCCTCGGCTTGCCGTTGCTTATCTGCGCTCGCACGGTCCGGGTGCGCGAGGCCTTGGAGTTGAATGAATTCTTTGCGCAGTTGCTTGAGGTCGGGTGAAAAGGGCGCGGCGGGTGGTGGGCCAGAGGGGAAGGTGTTGGGGAAGAGGTCGTAGTAGGTTTGTGGGAGGGGGGTGTCTTGGGCGTTTGAGTCTTGTTTCCGTGAGGGAGTTGTCGAGAAGGCTCGTGATGTGAGGGCAGGTGTGAATGGTTGTCCGCTTGTAGTTGCTGCTCTGAATGATGTGGTTCGGCAGCTGGCGCAGATGTAGGGAGCTCGCGAGCTCTGTAGCCCTGAGACCAAGGCGCGTGCAGCACGTCGCGCAATATTTGATCGCATCTTGTCTTTTTATAAGTGTTTTAAAGTAGCTTGTGAGGTAAGGCTACAGTCGCTGGCTAAGAAGCTATCATTTACAGATGTGAATGTATCCGAGGCGAATTTCCCCAGCGCCCAACCGCTCTCGCTTTCGCTTTACGTCATCACTGGATGAATGATGGTGATCGCAACGAGACCGCGATCTAATGGCAAAACACTTATATGTAGCTGTTATTTCCGCCAACAGTTGCATAGACGCGCTTGTATAATATTCGAGCAGTCGTGAAAATGTTTCAGAGTAGGAGAAGTGGAGATTCCAGAGAAGCTCGCAGACGACAACGGCTTTTATGCGATATGAGATTACAAAGCACTCAGTTGAGATACCAATGTTTTCAAAGCTTGCAATCGTCTATATGAAAATCATAATCATCATGTGATTAGACCCGTATCTCTTCGTCTCCGCTGCGTCTCTTCATGAACCCAACCTCTCGCAAATGCATCGTCCGTGACCCTTCCAAACCAATCATGCAAAGCTCACCTCACTCCAACTAATGCTCCCAACCACCGTCCATTTCCTCTACGTCATGCTCTGACCATCCAACTTCTCCGAACGCCAACTACCAACCCCAAGTAAAGCAAAAACATCATCTCTACCGTGCAGCACTGCGCGCAAGCTCCTCTGTAGACAGCAGCTTATCGGGACCAAACGACATAGGCAAAAGCTGCTCTAGCGTCATGACCGTGTACTTGCCCAGCTTGTCGTACATCAATATAGGCGTGTTGGGCTACAAGTACCGTCAGCCAAAAACAATTCAAACTTGCGAATCGGTAAGTTGGAGACGCCTTACATCGCAAAACTCGCGGATGAACTGCCTGCACATGCCACAAGGGCTGGCCGGCGGCGAAATGTCGGTGGCGACTGCGATGGCGCGGAAATCGCCTGCTTTAGCTCCCTGGTAACAACTTAGTTAGTGTATCATCTCGTACGAAGACACATGTATTTGACAACTTACGTGCTGCGTCACGGCATTGCCAATCGCGACTCGCTCCGCGCATGTTCCAACAGGATACGCGGCATTCTCGACGTTGGCGCCGGTGACGATGGTGCCGCCGGTCAAGAGCAGAGCGCAGCCGACATGGAAGTTAGAGTACGGGCCTTTCGAAACATGTGTTAGTGGCTATAGGAGATTCACGATTATGCAAAGACTATTCCAGCCGAGGGTATGAATGCATGGCTTTGCGAGCAAACGGCGACGTACAGTAGGCTTTTGACTTTGCTTCAACGCATGCTTCGGCGAGCTTGTCGACTTCTGTGGTCGACAGGCCGTAGATGAGAGCAGTGTCTGAACGTGAGTGACCGGGCATGGTGAAAGAGGGAGAAGAGGGAGAAGAAGAAGAAGGAGGAGGGGGAGGGGGAGGAGGAGAGTTCGGATTGGGTTAGGTGATGTGATAGAGGGAAGTGTGTTGCGTGAAGATTGGGGACTTGGACTGGGTAAATCTGAGCATGCGGGAGTGGAGGTCGCCAATGGGATGGCTTGATTGGGAAGGTGACTGGGATGAGATGGTTTGATTGTGAATTTACACACCGTCGGGTAGCGTTTCTTAGGTAATCTTCATGATACGAACGGGCATCGAGTTCTTGGTGTGTTGAGACCGAACACGCGCGGCCAGTTCACTATGTGAAATCCGACTTGCACTACGCCTTCTTGTTCACAGCCAAACATGGGCTAGAACGCACTTATTAGGCGATCACATGGCACCACAGCACTTTCATCTCGTCTCTGCTAATCTTATTACTCGTAAACACTTCAATTCAGTACCCAGCTAGCGAGATGCCCTGCCGGTGTATCTCTTAGTTTCCAATTTTTCGCAGCCCATCCACAGTTAGCTCAACCATCAAGTGATTTCATTCTGCCGTTTCCCTTTTCCAACGCCTTCGCTAAAAATCTCAAGTAAAGACAAATGTATGGCTTCTGACCAGGTTTCTCAGCAGCCGCTCGAGGTGTTCGTTGCGGCTTCCTACACGCATGAGATGGCAAGCGTCGAATCAAGACTGCCAACATCTCACACTAGCGATGCTTCTTCCTCTTCTCCAGGCCGTCGGCGACTTGCTCATTCTACGAGAAGTCGCGCAGCTTGGAGATGTTGTCGAGCACGGCTTGCAAATCGTCGTCACTGATCTTGCCCTCGAGCGAAGGGATCAGTGTGCGGGCTTCTTCTGCTGTGTCGCAGCAGAGCGTGCCTGTTTATTCTATGGTCAGCATGACTACACATTTGCTTTCATCCACATGTTCCCCTTCATCTCATGGTCCTGCATCACACTCCGTGCAACTCACCCAATTGTGCCCTCTCAAACTCGGCCAGCTGTGTCAGAGTCTCAGCCTCGCTAGTGACCTGCTGCACCGTTTCGCTGCCCTTGAAGCGTGCGAAGGTCGCCAGGTAGGCATTGTTCTTGTTGATCAAGTCGTTGTAGGTAAGCGGGAGTTTGGGATCCTGGGCGCGCGCTTCCTCGATACGAGTGAGCAGCTCGTGGGCGGCAGCAGTACTGAGAGCAGCGGAAGAGGACATCTCGCCCAGCTTGAGGTTGCTGGTGGCTTCCTCGTCACCGGAGGGTTTGGGACGGCGGCGCGCGGTTTGCGCGAGGTGTGTCAGGCCGGCCATGGTTGTGTGATTGCGAGGGAGAGGTTTGTCTGGAAGTGGAATGCGATGGTGGTTGTGTCGCGTGAACAGCACTGCGGAATTATGCTGGAGCGTTGGTACCTGCGTCGTCGCTGGCAGTGATTGTGCAGTGCAGTGCAGTGCAGTGCAATGCAGCTCAGTGCCGCGCTGGTCGCAGGGCTGGGTTTAGTATGGCGCGGACGATCCCGTCTCCAACCCAAGGGACGAGCGTGAAGAAGGAGGAGAGGCTAGTGCTATTATTGAGCAGACACACAGAATAATTGCTGGCCTTTCACCACAGACTCAGTGGCAGTTGCCATTTGATCGAGCGGCCAGAATACAAAGCAGGAGTCTGCACACACCGTGACTGGGTTGCACATGTTGATAGAAGCCATTAACTAATGCAGGCCGAGTCGATTAATCCAATCCATACATCCATACTCAGTGTCTATTGTTAGCCGGCGGCTTCCCCAGAAGTTAAGAACGCCTCTTTGAGTGGAGTCTGCAACAGCAAGCTACTTGGCGAGTCCTGAGACTCCTCTTTGCTGTTGTGCCACGCTGTCTAGTCGCACACACGTAGGCAGTTCAGCCTCAGTACCGTAGCCAGAATTAGCAGCAGTGATAACAACCACATACCACATACCACATACCACATACCACGCGGCAGCTTGGTGAGCCTCACTCTGATATCAGCGCCACCCAGCCAGTCAGCCAGCCAGCTTTGTATCCGCCTCTCCACCGTCGGCTGTTCCCTCTCTCTCTCTCTCTCTCTCTCTCTCCCCCCCGCGCGCTCGCTCACTTGCTCGCTGCTGCTCCTCGCCGCATTGCATTCCCCTTGGTCGCGGGCCCGCCAGCGAGAGCACAACACCTCCCGCATCACCTCCGCCACCACGCCACGCCACGCCACGCTACCACCAACACCGCTCCACCACGCGAGCGACCCGGCGAACCACCACCACCACCACCACCTCCTCCTCCTCCTCCTCGCGGTCACGCCCGTCCAAAGCTTCCCTCTCCACTATCATTACTCCCGCGCCCTATACCGCCTGCCACCAACACCGCACCATTTCTGGCTCTCCGTTGCCGCGCATACCAATCCCCTGCCCGTTTCAGACCCTACCCTCGACAGGGTCCGCGATCGCCATCACCCTCCCACCACCACCGCCAGCGCTTCTGTCGACTCCATACCTAGCCTGTTGATGTCGGTACTCGCTTGGCGCAGCCCGAGGAAGAAGACCAGCGCCACACCCACTTGAAGCGTCAACACGTTTACCCGGCCGGCATCCCGCTACACCGACACCACACCACTACCACCACTTCACCCTGACGCCGTTGCCTTGAACCCGAACACGAGTCTTCTCAAGTACGACCGCCCCGCCAGACCTCCTGCTACTGTCGCGCCCATTGACTGCTCCTCCAGTCAACGATCGGAGAGTGGTCGTGTGCGGCTGCGAGTGGCCGGCAGTCAAGTAAAGCCGACAAAGAAATCCCGGGCGGGAGGCCCTCTAGACTATTGGGATGGGTCTCCCATCGGAGAACAGGCCCGTGGCCCCTTCCAATGGCACATTCGACAACGACTATCCTGCGGGACCGGATGAGGCTTCGCAACCAGGTCCGTCGCATGGACGGCATGGCGACGTGGAAGCAGATGCTCCCAATGCATCTGAGCAGCAAGAAACACCAGACCGGCTGCCAGACATGAACAACGAGCAGCAATTAGCCGAGCGACCAAGAGGCGCCAGCCGGAAACACAGTGCAGTAAAGGAGCAGCGCATGTGTGGGAAATGCGGTACACATCTTACTGGCCAATTCGTCAGAGCTCTTGGTGGGACATTCCATCTCGAGTGCTTCACTTGTCACGTGAGTATTTGTCCTCTTTCAATGCAAAGGCAGCCGTTGGCTAACAAATATCATAGGACTGCAACAAGATAGTGGCTTCGAAGTTCTTCCCCGTCCCCGACCAACCTCCAAACCAGTACCCACTGTGCGAGACGGATTACTTCCGACGACTGGATCTGTTATGTTTCGCATGCAAAGGCGCGTTAAGAGGCTCCTACATCACTGCCTTGGACCGCAAGTACCACATTGAGCATTTCACTTGCAGTGTATGCCCGACTGTCTTTGGTGCACAAGATTCATACTACGAGCACGAAAGCAATGTGTACTGCCACTACCACTACTCGACAAAGTTCGCGCAAAAGTGCAATGGATGTCAGACTGCAATCTTGAAGCAATTCGTTGAGATCTTCCGCAACGGAGTCAATCAACACTGGCACCCTGAATGTTATATGATACACAAGTACTGGAACGTCCGACTGCATGCCGCTCCATCCAAATCTTCTGATGCTTCAGAACTCCAAGAAACGTTGGCCTTGCGCGAAGGCCAAGACCTCGAAGAAGCAGAGGCCAATGAGGAGCTCCGTCGCACTGTCCGCACCGATGAGGAGGCCGTGGAGCGTAAAGTGCACTGGATTTGGCAGACGCTCTCACAATTCGAGGAGCGATCGGCGACATGTATCTCGGACATGCTTCTACACGTCTCTAATGGAGCGTACATGGACGGAGTTGTCGCCGCAAAGAAATTCATCACTCATGTTGACCTTCTTTTCAGCGCTGCGGACTCCTTAGATCATAGGTTGCAAAATCGACCAGCGGCGAATGCATCCAGCAAGGGTGTCAGGACATTCGACAATATAGTGCACCCAGGCCTCAGCTACAGCAGAGAAGCGAAATTGCTTTGTAAAAAGGTTGTCGCTTTCTTTCAGCTGCTGGCAGAAAGTCAAGACACCGGTGTCAGGCGACTTGGCGTTACTCAAGAGCTCCTCTCCCTGGTCACCGGACTGGCGCACTATCTCAAGCTAATGATTCGTATCTGTCTGTCAGGTGCACTCAAGCTTGAGCGTGACACACGCAGCTCGGAAGGACTGGAGCTCTTTTTGGCTGATATTGGCAGACTAGACGACAGCTTGGAGGCTGAAGGCCACCGGGAGTCCCGAGCCGATGCAGACGCGTACGTCGATCGCAGTGCAGACACGTGCCCAGTTTGCAACAAAGCAGTTGAAGACAAGTCTTTCCGCAAAGACCACAGAGTGATTCATACACAGTGCCTGACTTGCTCGAAATGTGGCAAAGATTTCAGCGAGGACCCGGGCGCGGCACGTCAAACTGAGGCAAGCGGACGCATATTCTGCGACGTTCATGCTCCACCGGAGGCCAAAATCGGTGGCTTCGTTTCCGTTACCAGATTACAACAATACGTGCATCTACTACGTGTGGCGCACGCAAGGTTGCTCGCTACCCTCAGGACCAGCGGCGCTCTCCCGCACACAAGCGATGATCCGAACCTAGGTGATTACAACTCACGGGAAGGACATACGCCAAGTAACGACGGCGATCCGCCCGCACGATCAAACACGCGATCAAGATCTTACGCCGGACGGTCGGAATCTGAGAAACAACAAAATGACTACGAAGACACCATGGGCGACATCCGACGCCTACGAAGCACTCGTATGGACAAGCACCTCTCAAATGCTGGACGACACGCGCGTACGTCAAGGATTATCGACGGCCCTGAAGGCATGCGTCCCGGCTCTGCTGACGGCGTAAACCGAAGGCAAACAGGTACCTTCCAAATCGTCGAGGATCGTGACGCCAACGGAGAGCTCACGTCGCAACTCACATTTGGTCGACAGGACACGATGACCCTTGATGACATCCCTCGCATCGTGCAAGCCCAGCAGACCCGGGAGCAGAGACCGAACGCTTCAAGATATCACCGACAGCCCCTGATTCCCCAAGAACCGAAGTTGAAGATTGTGAATGGTCATCAGTCACGCGATCTAAGCCACGAAGACAAACCTTTGGGCGATCACCGACTTGGTGGAACAAAGCGATACTTCTCGGAACTTACTGCGCTGGAGTACTTCATTGTGAGGCATGTTGCCGTGCTTTCAATGGAACCTCTACTTGAAGGGCATTTCAACCAAGAAGAACTCCTTGACCTCATTGAGACAAAACGTCCCACTTTCTGGAGCAAATTTGGCAAAGCATTCACACCAAAAGAAAAGAGGCAAAAGGCGAAGCAGAACGCGATTTTCGGCGTACCTCTTGAGGTGCTACTGGAACGAGATTACGAAGAGAGCACTGACTGTGTTGGGCCTGGATCTCTCAAGGTCCCAAGTCTTGTGCAAGAGGCCGTCAGTGCAATGAAGACCATGGACATGTCAGTTGAGGGTGTCTTCCGCAAGAACGGCAACATCAAGCGGCTCAACGATGTCAAGGCAGAGATCGATGCCAAGGGTGCTGTCGAAGTAGACCTCAGCAAGGAGAATCCTGTCCAGGTTGCTGCATTGCTGAAGAAGTTCTTACGTGAGCTGCCGGACCCTCTGCTCACACATAAGCTATTCAAACTCTGGATCACATCACAACGAATTGAAGAGGCAGATCGTCGGAGGCGACTTCTGCATCTCACCTGCTGTTTGCTTCCAAAGGCACACCGAGATACTCTGGAAGTGTTGTTCACATTCATGAACTGGGTCAGTTCATTCAGTCACGTGGACGAAGAATCGGGCAGTAAGATGGACATCCACAATCTTGCTACCGTCATCACACCGAACGTGCTCTATTCACCTTATAAGGACGAGCCAAAGTTGGGCAAGGTCGAGGGCGGCGTAGACGAGACTTTCCTGGCCATCGAAGCCGTGCACAGTCTGATCGAGTGCAACGAAAGCATGTGCGAGGTATGCTCAACCACTAACTGCCTAGAAGTGGAATTCAAGACTTTTTGCTAACACACAATTCTGTAGGTTCCTGAGGATCTCGCACTTATACTCAACGACTCCGGCCTCTGGTCAAACAATGCCGAGATCACTACGAAAGAAATCCTCAAGCGCTACGGTGACAGAGCAAAGGCTCCAACAGTCGGCAATTCGACCCCTCTTGACCTCACCGAATACCCACCTCGCTCCTCTGGTACTGCTGGCGGCGTCAACCCAGTCGTCACAAGAGTCGACACAGACCCGCTTTCGCAAAGCTCAGTGCGCGCAGTCGCCGCTGAAGGCGGCTTCACCGCACCCAACCTGCCATACAACACACAACAACTCAACGGAAGCTCAGAAAGCCACGGTGGCAGCCCTACACGAAACGGCGGACGACAAGTAAAGGAGTGGGATAGCCGAGGAAACCGGGCTATGGGCGTTGCATAGAGCGAATGCATGGCTTCCTTCTCCCACCTCCTCGCGGCATCAAAATGGGCATCCTCTGCCTCACTTCTTCTTTTGTTCTCACCTTTTCTTGCTGTTGGCTACGGGCGGGTGGACGGTCGGATGGAATCATTCGGTGTTGAAAAAAATTACTTTTCCCCTTCCTTCACCTGGCGGAAAATTCCCGGTAATGGGCGTTTCTCTTCCTTCCTCATCTTACTTCTCCTTCTTTCTCCACCAAAAATTCTTTTCGGATCACTACCGTTACATCAATTCCCCCCTTTTACTTCTTCTTCCCATCAGATATCCGTAGCAAAGTTCCGACGCTACACCTTTGTGCGTGCTTTCTGTTCTTCTTCCGTATACATCAACTTCCGTTGTCTGTTCCAGTCACTCATTTCAAGAGGAAAAGTTATCTCGATTGCATGGTCGTTTGGTCGGAGGAGGAGAAAGAATTGTTTGAATTCGCACTCTACATGTTTGAATGACAAGTTGTAGGAAATTGGCAGTCTGGAGCAGTTGGGCTTGATGCGAATGACGGTTGGTGGGGAGATGTTCGTTGGCCACTTGGTTATTGTTGATACGAAGATTGATGCTGACGAAGCGCGTTGCCATTCTTAGCTGAGAGCCTCAAACCTGGTGGCTTGATCACACACATTTGACATTGCAACCTTCCATCTTGTCCGATCCTGTGACTGCCTGTGGGATGCGTGTTTTCGATATCGACTACGGCTACGTGCATTTGGGGTCTTTGCACCGGCAGAGCAGGATGCACCTCGGCTTTGAGGGCGCGTTTGGAAACCATCACCTTGTGTTGTTCTTGTTTGGCAAACCAAACGTGGTAGACAAAGGACACAACGGCGCAAGGCAAACGCATCCATCGGCACGATTCCAAGCAGGAACATAAAACGCTTCCGCTCTCTGTCCAACCCAGCACTCCAGCTCAACATCCACGAGACTGGCCCAAGGCGACAAACAGTCTACTCATTCGAACAATCAGCCATCGCCTCACGACTCCACGATGTCTACCCCAAGCAACACATATCTTCCGCTGCTGCAGACCACGACAGCTTCCAAAAGCCAGACCCCAACGATCATTGGGATCTACGGCGTCTCGGGATGTGGCAAGTCTCACCTGCTCGAGCAGCTGAAAGCACAGTTTGACGAGAAGCCATTCTTCTTCTACGAAGGCTCCGAACAACTTGTGAAGACGTCCAAGAGCACCCTGGACGACTTCAAAAAGCTGTCCACTTTCCACCAGAACCTCGTCCGCGCCGGGGCCATTGAAACCATTGGCCGTGAATGTACCAGAGCTCGTAAGGCTGGTATTGTTACTGGGCACTTTTCGTTCTGCCACACACCCACCAGCACCAGCAACAATCCCCCTGGCTCGTCGACTGATGCTGTCCATGAGGCGGTGATGATCGATGCGGACAAGAAAGCTTACACTCATATCTTGTACTTGAAGCCCAGCCCGGAGGCTATCGTCGAACAAGTCGCAAAGGATTCATCCAGACAACGTCCTCAGTTCGATGCAGAAACCGTGCGTCAATGGCAAGAGTTCGAGGAGAAGCAGTTGCGCTCCATTTGTCATGACAACGACATTCTCTTCATGACGATTGAGCCGGAACTTTTGAACCAGACCACCCTGATTGCGGAGATACTACGAGCCGCGGCTAGCCACAATGAGAAGACCAACCGCGCTCTGGTCGACGACACTCTCGACCAAATACTACATCGTCGCCCAATGAGCGATATGAAGACCATGCTTGTATTAGACGCAGACAACACTCTCGCCCCGTACGACGCCAGCACTCTGTACTGGCAGTTGTCGGCCAGCGAGACCAATCCGCTCAAAGACTTGTTCAAGAGTCCTCTGGGGTACTCCTACACTGCTTTCCGCCAGATGACCTCGCTCTACGAACGGGACGCAGAACTCGGAGGCAGCTTCGAGCAGATTTGCGAGAAGGCGGCTTCACGCATCAAAGTGCATCCTGAGATACTTGGTCTTTTGCAAAGAGCTTGTGCGGACAAGACATTCGGCGTAGTCATCGTCACATGCGGCCTCAAGCTCGTCTGGGAGAAGGTCGTCGCGAATCTCGACTTGGGCGACACAGTCCCGATCATTGGTAACGGCCTCTTGTCAAACGGCTACGTGGTCACACCTAAGACGAAAGCAGACATCGTGGCCCGTCTGAAGCACCATCACGAGCTGCACGTCTGTGCGATCGGCGACAGCGAAGTGGATCTCCCCATGCTGAAGAAAGCCCATCAGGCTTTGGTCGTGGTGGGACCCGAGAGTAGCCGCAGCAAGTCCTTCGATGCGAAGCTGCAGAACGCGATTGATAACGAGGGCCTTCGTGTCTGTCAGGCGTTGCTCCCGCCGGGTTCGACACCGAGGCTGGACAGCAGTAAGATCCCGACGGTCGAGCTGAACGAGGCGTTCTTCACTGAGCTCATCACAAAGAATCATTCACTCAAGATCTTCAATGCCTCTGCCAACGACAACCCGGCCGCAAAGCTCCTAGCTTCCAGCACCCGCAACGCCAATGTCCACGGTCTGGAACTCCAGCAGGCGCACGAGAACGCCGGGTGGTATCTCGCCACGGAGTACATTTCCCTCTCCCTGGGCGTCGAAAGCTTCGACTTCACCACCGTCCAAGGCAAGACCACGCAGGGCCACCGCCTCGTCGACGAGAGCAAGACTCTCATCATCCCTCTCATGCGAGGCGGCGACCCGATTGCCCGCGGCGTGTTCAAGGCCTTCCCCACGGCGATGTATCACCACGCCAAGAAACCAGAGCAAATCGAGCCAGAGCACGTGGCCGGCAGAAACACCATCATCCTCGCAGATTGGGTCATCAACACCGGCAAAGGCATGATCGAGTTCGTGAAGCACATCCGGGAGAATCTCAGCGGCCAGGTCCGCATTGTGATGGTTGTGGGTGTTGTGCAGGAGGAGGTCGTTGGCAAAACCGGCAAGGGAGGAGTGTTTGCGAGAGAGCTGGCGGGAATGGGCGACGTGTCGTTGGTCGCCTTGCGCGTTTCCAAGAACAAGTACACAGGGGCTGGAGGCACTGACACAGGCCATCGCTTGTTCAATAGCACTCACTTGGCTTGATGGCCGTCGCAGCATTATCGTGGCCATGAAAATGTATCGATGGAACTCTCCACAGTCATAGTATCATATCATGAGTGGCTTACTTACCATTGACAGCCGAAAGCTAAAGCAAGGATTAAGAATCAACCACCATTACAGAAATAAAGTAATGCTTTCTTAGACAATTTATCGATCACAGTAGCAGCTAACAAGAACAAAACAAGACGTGCTTGCCCCCTCCCCTCGCTGATGCTCGCGTGCTCGATGAAACGCGTCCCGCAAGCAAACACCAAGCAAAGCAAAGCAAAGCAAAGGCAACGCTCGAAAGTCAGGAGAAAATCCCCCAACATTTTATAATGCTTTGCCTCCTTTCCCTCTCTATGGAACGGAGGGTAGATCCCAGTCTGGTGATGATGAAAACGAGATGAACAGAACAAAAGAAATACGGACAGATATGTAAGCGAGAGACGTGCTTTTCGTGGCCCTGCCTTTTCCGAGAGCCACGCTTGGATCACAGAAGGAGAACAGAACACGGGGCAGGGTTGAATGTGCCTGCCGCCAAGTGCTTCCCAACCCGAGATAATAAACGAAACAAAAAACGGCCCCGCTCAAAGCTGAATGACGAAGTGTCAAAAAAGAGAGGCATGTATAAGGTGCTCTGAGCGGGAAAGGAAAAGAATTCTCCTCGAGCAGATAATGTGTTCTGACAAGCTAACGGTCTGCAAGGTACAGAGAATCGAATTTGAAGAGAGTGGGAGAGAAAACAGAAAGCTTTAGTCGTTAATGCGTGACAATGAAAGAATGAAAGATAAAAATGGTAAAAGAAATCACAAGATCGCTCCAATCGTCGTCAACCTCATCTCTTCAACGGCGAGCTTGCGCCCCTGGGCGTCGGATCTGGGTCTAGTTCTCCGCTGCTGCCGCCGCTTGGAGGAGTCAGCGCTGTTGGCGGCCTGGGAGTGATGTCTTTGTCCTCCTCCTCCTCGTTTCGTTTGGGCGTCGCCACTTTACGTTCCTCCTCTGGCGATGGTGGCTGGATCACAATTGCTGATAATTGGCCCGGCTCTTGAGGGAAGACGACAGGCGGCGTCAGATGTCCCGTACGCTCTACCTCCTCAGCGCTAGGGGTACTAACTTGGACACCAGGGTCATGTTCGTGCTCCTCTTCTTTGATCGTCCCAGCCTCCTCTACACCGCTTTCGGCCGCTCGCGCCGAGCTCTCCTTAAGAGCTGCGATGTCTTCGTTTGAGATCACGCTTCCTTGGGAGTTGGTACGCATCATCTCAATACCGAGGCGGGAAGCTCGCTTCTCTTTGCGTTGACGGGCAGGCGAGCGGTAACGCACGTTACTGCTACTGACACTGCTGTGTCCTAATTCCTCGTCTTCATCGTCGCCACTTTCAGCTGCAGACTCGTGGCGAACCTTTTCAAGCGAACGTTTCTTGGCTTCAATGGATTCCAATGAGGGCTGCTTGCGCTGCTCAGCATTTTCAAGTTGCTCCGCAGTGGTCTCCAGCGCAGCAGGCGCTGACAGTTGATGGCTCAGCATTGCAGCAGGAGGAGGAGGAGGCGGTGGGCTGGTCTTGTCTTCCGGCTCGGCTGTGGTGGCGTTATTGGAAATGCCCAGTCCACCAAAGTTGCGCTCAAGGTCCGACTCGTTGTACTCCAGCGTGGGCTGTCGGCTTATGATACGAGGAATATTGTCAACGCGAGAGCCGATTGAGCTTTGAGAACCTATGGAGTTCTCGCGCTCGGAGAAAGTCGTCCACGCGGTCGAGGCTGTGGTACCCGAGCTTCCATCCTTGGTGGAAGACACGTTTGTGCTTGTCGGGCTGCAAGCATCAAGGGAAGCAGACTGTGGCGCAGGGCGAAGCTGCGAAAATGGAATTGTCTGTCCATGTGAGTGTGAAGGCCTCCAGCCCTCTGGCGCTACTTTCCATTGGCACAATCTACCCATGACTTCTTCGAGCTTTTCCCTAGTAGGAGGCTTCTCAACCAGGGCATCGAAGTGATGTGGCGCTTGAAGCTCTTTCAAGTAGCCAGTCACGGCAACGATAGGCGTGTGAGAATTTGCGATCTTGGTGTCTCTGATCATGCGAGCAACATCGGCACCATTGATGTGAGGCAACTTGTACTCCATCATGATGATATCGTACTTGATGTCGCTCGAAGCGTAGCGAAGAGCGTCTCTGCCATTTGTAACAGTGATAGTGCGGCAGCGCAATTTCTCCAACAACCGCTCCATGACCAGACGTGAGACAGGATGGTCCTCACATACGAGAACGTCTAGTGTGCGGAAAGATGGCCCGTCTCCGAGGCTCACCTGCGATGATCTTCGCAGGCTTTGGCGGCGACGTTGGACCCTCAGCAAAGCATTCTGGCGACTGTCCTCGTTGTCCGAAGAAGACGGCGAAACATTGAAGACACCACTTCTACGCTTGTGGTGACTCGGCATGAGTTCTGGCAATAAATCACCGTCCTGGGATCCGATGGTGTGCGATCTCTGCCTTGTTGCCGAAACGCTCGACTGACGCTGCCGTGCTAATTCCTGTGAGATCTGACTGGACCCAGACTTGCCGGCCTTGATGGGAGAAGGCGTTCCTAAATTCTTGAATGCTATAGGCAATCGAGGAGGTCCTTGCTGTTCGAAGAAGCTACCTGGCTGCAACGTTGTATTGTTCGGCTGCAGATGCGAGAAACTAGAAGAACCGCTAGATGTCTTGCGCCTTTCGTGGTTCTGACCAGTGCTAAACGACAAGAGCAACGGCGACGAGGGCTGAGATGCTCGGCTTGGTGACGCACTTGTGTGGTTGAGTATAGATGGAGATTGTGATCGCCCTTTGTTGGACGACATAGTGCGTTTGAGCGGACCAGGCGCGATCGGACTCGAATCCAGTGAGGGTGCTGGTGATGGCGATGTCACTGCGGAGGAGGATACTGATACACCGGATGCGGCCTTCGCTTGAGCCTGCAAAGCATCCGCTCGCAACTTCTGTATGACATCTTTGTTTGCTTTCTCCAGTACTGGCAGGTTCTTGAACTGGAACGCACCGAAGTCATCGGTCACGGCGGGCTCGCTCAACCTACGTGCACGATGGTCTCGAACATGAGGTGGAATGTGCAGAGGCATGAGGTTGCGCTTCACTGCATTGACTTGTGTTCGGACGCGAGAAAGTGCATCGTGAGGTCGATCTGGGTAGTCGGCACCAGGAGTCTGCGAGGGTGAAGCAGTTTGATCCTCGAACTCGGCAGCGAAGTCTTGCATGGTAGCACCGCGAGCGTCGAAGTATTCAGTGTCCTCGGGGTTCTCAGCTGCGGGTATGAAGGATGCTTCATCATCTCTCAGTGTGTCCCAGTTGATCTCGGAGAACCATGGGTGAGCCTTGATCTCGTCACCACCGCTGGGGTATTTGTCATCTTTGTTGGAGCCTAGTCGTTCTTTCGGATCTAGACATATCAACTTGTTGATCAGGTCCTTAGCTTCTTCCGACGCGAAGTCTTCGTCCTCATCCTCTGGCCATTGTATGTTGCGGGCAAGAATGTTCTTGAACACCTCCTCTGGCGTGCCAGCATTGAAAGGCGGACGCCCGTAGAGACATTCGAAGATGATGCAACCCAATGACCACCAGTCACTCATCTCATCCTGGCCAGATCCATCAATAGTCTCTGGAGCGAGGTAGTCAGGAGTACCCACAAATCGCCTACTGCTGTCTTGTGGATCAAACAGAGCCATCATAGGCGGCGGCATAGCAGCTTGCTGTGGTGGCGTCTCGACACGTTGGCTCTGGTGGCTTGGCACGGGCTGCAAGCCATAAGGGTCGGGCGACTCTGCAGCTTCCTCGTCGGCAGCCTCTTCCTCGATCGGTGACCGCCCGTCAGCGACAGAGAAGCGACGGAACATTGAATACAACGCCTCACTGTCGCCGCTGTCACTGCGTTGACCCGAAGCACGTCGCGAAGGCTCGCGCGAAGACTCCCGATTTAGACTGAAGTACGATGGCTGAGACATCTCAGGGTACGGTGTCAAAGCTGGCGTGTGACCAGGCGACCCATTCCCTGTGTGGAGGTCGAAAGATGTGGATCTGGACGAACCCACCGATGGCGCTCTCTTGAAAGGTCCTTGCTTCAGGAGATCAGGCGGTGCATCGCCAGGCTTAGCATTTTGTACGCGCTTCTGGCGACCGATCATACCCATGCGGGACAAGCCAAAATCTGTGAGCTTGAGATGGCCTTTCGACTCGATGAGAAGGTTGTCAGGCTTAAGGTCTCGATGGACAATCTGCCGAGCGTGCAAATGCTGCACGCACAAGACCACTTCCGCCATATACTTCACGGTCCAGTCCTCGGGCAACGCACCGAGAACCTTGATCAGTGAGGCACAGTCACCTCCGTTCAGATATTCCATTACAAGGTAGAGATAGTCCTTGCTCGAAAATGTCCAGTACAGCTTCGCGACGAAATCGCTTTCTCCTTGCCACATCATGATAGCGCGCTCAGCTTTGACGTTGGTGACCTGGTTCTTCGCCACCATGTCCCCTTTCTTAAGCACCTTGATAGCATAGTAATCACCTGTCGACTTCTTCTTTGCGAGATACACGCTACCAAACGCACCCTTACTAATGGGCTTGATGATCTCGAAATCCTTGATCGAGGTTTGCACGGCTCGAGGTTGCGGTAGAGTTGAGACGCCGGGAAGACGTGGTGACGATGGCCGGCCAAGCAAATCAGACAATGCGGCAGAAGATTGTCGGCGATGATGGTGATGTTGTGCTCTTATAACAGGGGAGGTGAATTCGCTCGTTGTCAAGACAGGGGACGTGATGGGTGATGGCACACTGTCAGCGGTGCTTGACATCCTTGGTCGCGACATCCTAAGTGGCGACGAAGGGCCTGGTGCAATCCGTGCGGGTGATTGATGCCGACTAGATGCAGCCAAGCTTGGAAGCACAAGGCTCTTACGCTTTCGCTCACGTGATCTCTGGCTTGCAATGCGGCTCAAGCTCAAATCAGCTCCTGGTGAGTCCGAGCGTCTGTAGCTGCTGGAGGCCAGGGATGACCGCACACTGCCGTCGCTCTCTGCTCCAGTGTCGCTTTCCAGAGCAATAGAGCCCCGCTTGTGGAAATGGTAAGGCTCTGTGACTGATTGCATACCATGTGACTTCGGTGTCATGGTGCCTCCATGGGGGCTGCTAGCTCGCGACGAGCCAGCGGATGAAGGTCTTCGGGCGAGGCTGGGATCTGAGGTGTTGCGCAACGCCATGGCCATCGCAGAAGTCTGAGGAGGTCGTGGATACGAGCTTGTCATCGAAGAAATCTCGGATTGGAACACCGATGCTGGCTCTTGTCCTTCTGTTGAAGCTGCTCGAGGCTGGTCCAACTCGAATGGCCCATGACCTTGGAAATTTTCGGAGTCATCGCTAGTATCACTCAGTTCGCCTGCTGCAATGCGTGCAGCCTTTTCCATGGCGGCTTCAATGCACTCTTGTACCAAAACGTCATATTCGATTCTGATGCGTTCGGAATATTCCAAGATTTGTCGGTGACGGAAGACTGCCTCCACTTTTGCTCTTGCAAGATTCGAAGTGTCTTCGCACAACATAGCAAGACCGGACTCGTTCTCAAGTGTCTGTGCGCTTGGCGATTGCCATTGCAGGACTTGTTGAATGCGGCCTTCGGATTGTGGCGAAAGCGTCCTCATCTCCCCTGGTGCGTAGTTCTTGGTGTCTTTGATCGCTGGCGTACTGATCTCCATCACGGTATCACACAAATCCATAACCAGCTCAACGATGCGGGCCAGTGGTCTTCGAACGGCGAACGACCGGGCGCGACTGTGACCGAACCCGCTGGATGAGGAGTCTCGTGAGCGGGAAGATGACTGCACAGCGGGAGAAGCTCTACCGGATGATAGATTTGATGAAGGGTTCGACAAAGATCCAATTGTCAAGCCCTTGTATTCAGCTGGGGTAGCTGGCACAGGTGAACCATCATCAGAAGAAATGCTCTTGGCCCGGGCTTGAGACTCCAAAGAGTCGAGGACCTTCACAATAGCACCCCGTTGCTCGTTTAATGCTTCCTGGGCCATTTGAACTTCCATCTCCGCATGATGCTCTTGGGAGCACAACTCGGTATGCTTTTCGAACCACCAAGGCGTGATCTGACGCTCACACAGACGACATAGCACGGGCATGGGAGGCGGATGACTTCCAGGGTCGTGAACTCCAACGTCAGCCAGGAGTGTGAGGTAATTGGCCAGTATTTCCGCTCCGACGCCAAGTGATTCCACGAGCACGTCTGGAAGGTCGATTGTGATTTCGCGGGACACCACAGGCTTAATCATCCACATGGTATGGCTCTCTTCTCCCGAGGACCGATCATAGACCAGCATTCCTTGGGCTTCGAGTTCAACAGCCAAAGGCTTGACATCCTGCGGATCCTGAAGTGGGCTTATGTCCTCGGTCGTACTTTCATCTTGCACTCCAAGCTCAATTGTATTTTTGTTCTCTTCACTAAGCTGCTCGGCATCAACCAATTCCTTGGCCTCATCGACCAGAGGCTGGATCTTCTCTAGCACTTCTTCCTGTTCGGCGGCAACTTGCGAAATCCAAAAATTCTCCGGTAATTTGACATTGAACCTGATGATCTTGCTTTTCGAGTCGTCCTTGCGAATGGCTTCAACACAATCGGCAAACACTGTAGGATTGTCGAGCAAAGCCTCACTGATAGGCTTGCCCACGAGACTTCCGGCAGGATGTCCCGTCAAGTCCTGCCAGGATGGACTGACCCAGCGTACTTTGTTCTCCAGATCCAGCTCCAGCATGGCGTTCATCGACTGCTCCACGGCCTTCTTCAAGTCCTCTCGCTCCTCGCGAATATCCATACTGATCGTCCGCTCCATGTGCGTCCTGTGGGGGCCTTCCCGCGCGGCATCTTCTTTGATCGCCGCCACGGCGGGCGGCATCAACATGCCCTGCTGCGGAGGCAACTGCACCGGTGGTGTGCCAGGCATGCTCGGTATTCCGTCGTCCTTTGTGCACGAGTTCTGTGGGTATCCGTCCGTCGTCTGTCCACACGTCCCGAAGGAGCAGACTGAGGGAAGCGCTGCTACGCCCGTCTGGCAGGCAAACCCATCGTGATGTGGAATCAGGATGGAGTGTGCTTGGGTGGACGCGACGTGGCGTGGGCGCGAGCGAGCGTGCGGTGCAGTGGGGTGCGGGCAAGACCTATATGTCTTACACAAAGGACGAGCGAGCGGATGGCGGTGGGGACGGGCGGCGGCGGCGGGCTGGTGAGCGAGCGCGGTGTTGTCTGCGAGCGGCGTGGGGCGAGGGCGAGGCGGTGCCTGGTGTGCCGGGGGCGGAGAGAGAAATCGATTGTCGTCGTCGTCGTTGTCGTCGTCGTTGTGGTGGTGGTGGTGGGTGCAAAAGTCGTTCTGGCGGTCGGAGAATTTGGTAGGACGCCTCCTCCACTGTTGCTGCTGCTGGTGATGCCGTTGCTGGTGCTGTCGCTGAGTTATCAGGTGGTCTCGAGGAATCTCGGAACCTGCTAGGTCGCTCCTGCCCCGCACACTAAAGTAGCCTAAACCTTCCGCCGCAATAAGCTTGATCAATGACAACAGGCGCGCCCGCCGCGACGTGACAGTGGTCGACGAGTTCTCGTCTCGCATCACCGGCTGCATGTATATTATTTGATGGTGCAGAAGACATGCACTATTGCTGCCAGCGAGATACATCCACACCCTTATCACTCACAGCAAAGCACAGCACAGCATCCGCCTGAACGCCACGCCCACCGCCCACCGCCCACCGCCCACTGGCACCACCACCACCACCATCCATCCATCCATCCATCCTACCAAGCAAGCAGGCCGCTGCGGCTCGACCCATGACTGCAGCGGCGTCACTCTGTCAACGGTTCTGCCAGCCAACCCGCGTGCAGCCTGTCCCCTGCCTGAGCAAGCATTGCTGTGCTCCTTGGTTTCATAATTGCCCACCCATCCTGGCTCGCCCAGCACACGGCAGAGCCGGCACTTGATGCACCGCTGCAGCACGATAGACCAGCAGCATCCACCCCATGCAGCGCGGCGCCCATTGCCCTTGAGAACAATCAAAGCACAGAAGCGCATGTGCTCACTCGCTGGCACCGTCGTAGCTCCGGCTCGAGCGGGTTTGGACGTGTGTGTCCGTCTAAATCCTGCCCAGGCGAGCAAGGTACCTAGGGTGTGAGGTGTGTGACATGTGACTCGGCATTTTCTATTATTGTCATGTAAACAAACAAGACCTGCTGATCCAATGGTGCTGTGGCGAGCTTTGCCTCGAGTTGCCTGTTTCTCAGCCTCGATTATCACTGGATGATATGCCCGTCGAAAATATTGTCATCGCTGGAAAACGACATCTGAACCAACTCTCGATCGGCTGACGTTGATGAGGGCGGAGACAAGTGAGCTTGTGAGTAGGGCGTTAGATACGTACCATTGCTCTCTCGCTGCAGTAAGCAGCGTCTGAAGAGAGTTTACGGCCTCCAGTTGTGAGCGCTTGTGAAGCTACTATACTCGACAGCCTGGCCAATCTCGTGGCAAGAACCATTGAAGCGATTGTCAAAGCTTCATTCACTGTATGCTATCGTAATTCATCTCTATGGGCTCGCTCAAGGTTTCATGGCACCCGCCGTGCTGACCCGTGTTCATCGCCAATTATACATTCATGCAGCGACTTGTGCTTCGTACCAGGTGGCTTCCTCCCGCTGCAGCATCGTCGTGACCTTCTCGACCTCCTCTGCTAGACCCTGAATGTTGGCATCCCAAGCACGCAGGTCCATGGCACCCGAGTCCTTTCCTCCCTCCTTTGTGTTGAAGTGAATCACACCCTCGATCTGGTCAATTGAGCCTGACAGGCGGCTGGACTCGATCATACCAGCTGCATATGCTTCGGCGCGGTCGTTGTCAGTGCCGAGCAGTGCACCAAGCGCATCGATAGAGATGTTCTGGTAAAGGCGAGATACAGCAAGGAGGTTGTGCTCGAGAACTGCCTTGTCAAGGACAGTGCTGCCATCGCTTGTCTTTGCGAGCTGGTGGACCTTCAACCCGGCGGCGAATGCGGCAACTTCAGCAGGCTCAAGCAGACGGTCAAGGAAAATCTTCTCCAGAATCGAGAACTCTGGTGTGTCGGCAGCGCGGTCGTCTTTGTACAGCCTGCCTAGCTGTCGGGCGCGTGTGGGGCCAGCAGGACCGAGAACGGCACAAGTGATGGCCGCGGAGAGTGTGTGAAGACGCTCTTCCTCGTCAATGAGACGCTCTGTGCTGAGGGCGTAGTATGCAGTAGAAGCGTCGAGGAACTGGTTCATAGAATCGCTGATACGAGCCTGGGAGAGCTGGAATTGAAGCTTAATGACCTGGTCTGAGACATTGTAGATGATCTGTTTGAGGCGGTTGAGATATGTGACTGCGTTGGTCGGGTTGTCTTCCTCGAGGTAGCAGCGGCAAATACGAATCCACACCTGGGCCTTCTCGTTGTCACTGACGCTACGCTGGGATGAGTCAAGAGTGATGACTTGAAGTGTTTTGGCAGAGTTGGTGAAATCTTCATCGGCTTCGTAGGCATCGGCTAGCGCGAACTTGAGGTCGGTGTCTTGTTGCTCAAAGCTGACGGTCTTGGGAGCGAGGAGCTGGATGATGTCGTTGCCAGCCTCGATTTTGACATCGTTGTCCTGGAGGTTGCGGTACTGCTCGACAAATGCAGAGAGCAATGGCCGCGAGGCGATAACACCGATGTTGTCTGAGAGAATGCTTCGTACATAGGCAACGAGGTTTATGGCAAGATTGCTGCCCGAGAAGGAGCTGATGATTTCACTTAGAGTACTGTTGTATGCTTCGGCGCGCTGTGCTGTCGGTGACGAGTTTTCGAGCTGCTGCAAGTTTGAAACAACATCCGCGGATGCAGACATCGCGATAGCGTATCTAGTATGATCCAATTGGCTGGTGATTGGACGACCAAGTTGTGTGGGCTGTAGCAAGATAGTCGCAAGCTCACTTTGTGTGAGATGTTTGTGTGAGAATGTAAGTAGAGCTCAGGCGTGAAGTCAGCCCAATTTCGACTCTGGCGATGGTATTGGTCTTTCAGTCCTGTAGATTTGTGGTGTCGCTGATTGTGTTGAGGTGAAGTGGCGGAGCCCACAATGTTGTTCGTTTGGTGATGCATGAGGCGCGGTTGCCTGACGAGTGCGGATGCCTGACTGATCGCCGCCTTTCACAGGCCGCGCTCGTCGCTTGCTACTAAGGGTACATTCATTCTACACACGCATACATATAGCTTACACCACAATACAACGCGCCTTCACGAGCCTGCTGATACCTTGATGAAACTTCCCACCAACTGAAAAATCACCGTACCGTGTCAAACACACAACAGCGCGCCGCTACCCTTGAGGGCGTAACACCACTGCCATCATGGCAGACCCGGCCATCAAGCCCGAGATCAAAGCAGACCCAACCGACACAAAAGACGGCCTCGCAGAGGTGGACGAGTTCGAGGAAGACCACGACCTATACATCCCTCCCGACCCTCCACAAGGCTGGCTTGCGCGCGTGCCCCCAGAGCTATGGCAAGCATGGAATGAGATGTACAACAACGCGCATGGCGGCGAGATGGTTAGGATTGGAACATTGCGAGTCCATGATATCAACCCAGATCAGGTGGAGCAAAAAGTGGAGATATTCCTTGAGAACGGCGTCGAGCAGACGAAGGAAATGCCAAAAAAGTACAACCTCAAGATCCAAACCTCATCCTACAGCAACTCCGTCGTCTTCTCCGAAAAGGACCTACCAGGCCACAAGTCGCAGACCTTCGGTCGCAACCGCCACAATGCCGGGAAATCCGCGGGCGTCAACAAATACGACCGCTTCAACCAACCGCCGGTCAAAAGGATCAATGGCTACAGCTCGGTCATTCCGAAGCAGACCGCTCTCGCCGCCAAAGTCCTTCACGAGGCCAACCTCGTTCCTATAGAAGACGAGGACTACTACAAGTCACTTGAACGCACCCTCACTCAGGCCATGCAGCCCAAGGTCAACACAAATATCCACAAGTCTCTTATGAAGGGCCAGCTACCCAGCAAACAGAACGAGATGTTCAGCACCTTCGTCGGCGGCGCAAAGGTCAGCAAAGCGGCCAAGAGAGCTGCCAAAGACAAGTTCGTGCGCATGTCGCAAACCGAGCTTTACGACGCCATTCACCGCGCTTTCACCGAGTACAAGTACTGGTCTCTCAAGGCCCTCAGGCAGCGCCTTCACCAACCCGAGGACTTCATCAGAAAGTCGCTGGAGAACATTGGTACTCTCATCCGCAGTGGCGACTTTGCTATGCAGTACGTGCTCAACCCGGAGTACGCGGCCAGTCTGGACATCAAGAACGATGACGCCCTTGCCGAAGCTGGCCAGCCTGACAGCGACTCTGACTCTGGCGATGACGGGGATGATGATGACATGGAGATGGAGGATGTCAAGATGGGATCATAGTGCGAGACTGATTTGCGGCGATTGAATTTTTCAAGAATTACGTTTATGATACCCTAGAAATCTCTTAAAATTGGACTAGCCATCCCACCCTCATTCCCGCAATGCAGAACAAAAAAAGATTGCTTGAAAGCTGTTATGAGTCGTTGGCGTATGCGTTGGGCTATCATTATTATTTCGTCAGCGGGTGATTACGTGGGCATGGCAGATAACGAGAGGCCTTGGTATGTAGAGCCATAGCGCGAGCTGTGCGTATCAGACTTGGTAACAAAGGACATCACGGAGACTCCTGCTCTTTTTCCTGTGAATAACTAATCATGCTCCGGCGTGCTTATTACACGTAGTCTACGTTGAACAATGGCACTAACTTGCCACCAGTCTCGAACAGAATCAACTCGACAGTGTTCGTGTGGTAAGATTCAAAACTCGTTGCAATCTACTTCTTGAGCTTAAGAGGCCGATATTCAGGTTGCCACATCTGCTCCATTATCCAAGCATCTAGTTTTTCATCTTCCTCCATAATGTCGGGTTGTTGCAATCCCTTGCCCTTGACCGCAGCCTTGATCAAGTTACGCGCCACCTGGACGCTCACTTCCCTCACAATGTCGATGCCAGGTGGTAGCGGTGCTGTCGGGTCATCCTGCGATGGCGCCATGGATGCAACACCTTCCACAGCAGCTACCAGATTTGATCAGTGACGAGCTCGGCGCGGGAAAGCACTGAACCAAGGGTGATGCCGGGAAACACTACACTATTGTTACACTCGGCGGGAACGATCTCCATCTCCTTCCCATCTTTGCCCCAAGGCCCTTTGATGGGGTCGGAAGGCGAGCCGGTGGCAACGAGGGCTTTGCCATCAGTCCAGTGAAGCAAGTCCTTGGGCACAGCTTCATGCAGGCGAGTCAGATTAGAGGGAGGCAGGATGATGGGTCTTTCAACGTGGCGTGCCACCTCTTGGAGAATCTCGCTTGCGAAGGAGCCTGGTACGGTTGATGTGCCGATCAATACGTTCGGCTTGACGTTCTTCACAACACCCATGAGATCATAGTCTTTGCCCTTCCATTGCGACACATCCTTGATAAACCCCTTCTGGGCATACGATGCCTCCGTCTCGGTGGTGAGAAGCCCAGGCTTGTCGACGAGCCACATCTGCTTCGCGGCCTCGTCTTTGCTGATCCTGCGCTCCGCAGCTATGGCGTCTCTTACTGGATCTGCGATTCCAACTCCAGCGCTACCCGCTCCGAATGCAACCTTGCGGAGACTCTGCAGGCCTTGCTTACTGACACGAAGCGCGGCTACAATCGCTGCTAGGGTGACAGGATTAGTGCCTTGCGCATCGTCCTTGAAGCAGGGAACGTCAGACCGATATTAGTCCAAGATACGTCGAGCGTTGGTTAGGCCGAAGTCTTCAAAGTGCAATATAGCTTTGGAATATCGCTCGCGCGCGCTTGTAATGAAAGCATGGATCAAGTCGTCGTATGTTTCCCTCCAAGTCGCTTCTCGCGGAGACCAAGGTATAATGGATTGTCCGGGTGCTCCTGGTTATCTGTGCCACAGTCGAGCACAACAGGCAAAGTACGGCTAGTATGAATGCCCGCGCAGATGGTTGTAAGCATGAGCTTGGCATGTAGATCAGGATACCTTCTACTCCCCGACTGCCAATGCCGAGAATCTCCTCGCCGTCAGTGACGACAATGTAGTCGATATCATCGGAGTCACTGTCCTTGGCTAGACGGGCGTCCACTTTGTCTATCTTGTGGATGTCGAGGAAGATGTCTTCGGACCGTCGGAAGATGTGAGAGTAGTTTATGGATGGCCTCGCCGTCGGTGGGTGTATAGACAATGCGGGAAACTTCCGAGAGACGATCGAGCACCGGGCGGTAGTAAAACACTTCGGTCTGCTCCTTTAAGGACGTTAAGAAAGTGTTGCGGGCCAAGTCAGTTGTTCGGATCTGGTATTGGCTTCATGCGCGGTCCAGTTGCTGCTCTAGGCTGTGAACAGCAGGGGGAAGTAACACTTCCAGGCCAAACTCGCGAAGTTCCTCTTCGGAGAGAGCAGTGCCCTTGTTGAGGTGATGAGTGTTTGGGAGCTCGGCACCAGTGCAAGAAGTGACTAGAACTATCGGTCCCTTCGCGTATAGTGGGGGCGTCATGATTGCAGTGCCGAAAAGCAAGACCTGGAAGACAGATATAGACAAGGAGATCAGGTGGATATCCCTCGAGCCGCAGTTTGCCTACGATTATATCTGTGGCCCAGTTGTCTGTCTCTATAATGATGAAGTCAGACTTCCGATGGCTTCTGCCTTTGAACTGTCAGCTTTAGTCCGACATGATGAATCCGAGGGATTCAAGGGTGTATGGATGTGACTGCCGAACAGTTATCGCGCAAGCTGTGGTTCATTACTGAGCGCACGATGATCTGCTCACATCGAGGATCCTAGTAGCAATGTCCCCGCCGAGCAGAGCTTACATAATACATCTTGGTACACGCACGAGTACTTGAACGTGCATAGACGTCATGATTCCATCGTGTGCTCTCCCAGTGGATGCGTACAGACAGATTGGTTCATACAACAATACAGTGGCAAATCAGCACTTGGATGCGGCTCCATGGAGTATGGTGTGCATTGGGAAAAAAAAGCCGTGAAAGCGATGTGTGGAAGAATTGAGTAAGTGTCTAGTGTGCATGCAAATACAAACTGGCAAAAGCTTCCGTATCCTGTTACTACATAGCATTCCGTGGAATCTTTTCAATGAGAGTTTGTGCTCATCTAGACGGGAGTGAAGCCGTCGGCTGCATAATCTTTCTCTGTTAAGTCAACTGAGCTCGGCTGCGGGACAGTGTACTGTGGATCATTACTCAACTGAGTCGATAGAGTGGCGAACGCTTAGTACTAATCTCCCTACGAGCCACACATTCTACAGACAATGGTCGGGGTTACTGGAAGGGTTGCCCCACCAGATCGGAAACGGATATGCTTTCCCACTGGCTCCAAACACAGCGAACGAAAGCACGAATACCACAATCTGTGATCCTCCGTCCAGAGCGGCGCCGATAAGGTAGTTGTACTTGTTGTAAATGTTCGGCATGCGCTTACGCAGCCAGATCTGAGAGAAAACTCCGACTGCAATCGAGGACCACATCCATGATGTGGTGCCATACACGTACTGTCCGGCGTATGAAGCAATGATTGCTGTGTTGATGGGGACTTTCTTGAACGCAGGGAACACTCGGTTGATGCCCCAGTGTACGACAGGGATGGCGAGGCCGATGATCAGACCGAGCGGGACGACGAGGTAGTGTCCCTTTGTGCCATAGATCTCTTTGGCGAGAGCCCAGGTGATGGCCTGAGAATTCATGGATTGAACTGTTGATCCGCTCCAGACGTTGTTGCCTTCTGGGTCGAGGAGGATCTCTCTCTGGCTTGTGACGATTGTTGTCATTACAATGTAGTTGAACGCTGCGCCGAGCAGAGAAGCGTAGATCTGGGTGGTGAACATGACGCGAGGCGGTATTTTAGTGTACTGTCCAACTTTGAGCCAGTTGGCGAGATTGACGGCAAGCAAGATGACCTGATGAGACCAGCTGGCAAAGTAGAGGTTTGCCAAAGGTCGTCCGGGATGAAGTGCGCCTGCTACCATCTTGGAGAGAGCGTTCGTACCAACACCGGTTCCGTAAAGTCCGTACAAGATGCAAGAGAAAGGTGCAATGAAAGCTCCGAGGACCAGGGAGACAATGAATCCCCACACTGGCAGAGTCGTGTTGCCTTTGATGTTGACAACCAACCCAGCGATGAAGCACAGCACAAATACAGCGATGTACCACCAGAACGGAGTCTCCTTGTACTTGAGCATGCCTTGGTAGTGTGGATCCGGTTGTGTGCGAGCTCTCGCCTGCTTCCACGCGAGAATCATGTCTTTTCTGAAGAAAATGGCCACATGGGATATCAGCGCACCAATAGCAACTGTCTGAGTGAGGTAGCCCCATGCGTTGCTGGCAGTCAGGTATGGAACGCCGACTTCTTCCAGTTTAGCGTAGTCAATGGTACCATCGTTGCCCAATATGGACGATTGCTTGAACTTCTTTCCGTCTCTTGCAAACATGGACGAGGACATGAAAGGGAAGCTCTGTGCGCTCCATGTATCGCTGTAGTACAGTCCCAGCACTGCGATGTAGAAAATCACGTAGCCGATCCAAGTGTTGATCTGTTGCTTCAAAGGGAACGACAAGTATTGAGATTGGATGTACTGCCAGTCCAGACCAAAATTGAGAACACCCAGACCTTGGTTTGGCGATGCTCCGCCGAACACTCTTCCGAATACTGTGCGAGTGTTTTCATTTGCGCCAATAGAAGCAAGGCAAAATATCGATACTCCGCTGGTCCAAGGGATGATATAGGCAGGGAAAAACTCCCACACGGCAGCAATGGTGAGCGCCCATCCAAATTTGACCAGGCGCCCACGGTTGGATTTGCGGTCAAAATGCAAGTTCTGAAATAGAATAACTTGTGGGAGTGTTGACCAGTAGACCATCTCAGCGGGGTACACGATAAGTGGACGTAGTATGCCAGCCAGAACAAAGCCGCATAGGGAGATCGAGAATGTTGCCAGGACAGCAGTTGTAGCTGTGACGGCACGATTGTAGAAAAGACGCTCAATGGCGTAGATCTCTACTCCTGAAAGGCCGTTGTTGCCGGAAGAAGCGATCAGTGAAGCGACAACATGTTCCTTGATACCAAAAGGCTGTCCAGAGTTGAAGAAGCGAAGTGTAGATTGTACCCATTTGTTCTTGAAGTGATGGTGAGAAGGGGTAAGTCTAGCCCAAGCTTCGCCGAACACGAAGATTAACACTGTCTGATGAGTGAGCAAGAAGTTCGGTGTCGAAAGATTAGTGTGTATGCTTACGCTGAATGAAAACCGCCGAGACTTGCATCTGCACCGGCTTGAACACATACATCATGGTGATCACACTGGACAATGCAGTGAACACCGTTCCAAGAATAATAGAGCGGAATGTGAAAGCAGGATCGCCATCGTCTCTGGCCGACACAAGAAACCTGGACACGTCAAATCCTGAGAAGAGGTTCAGCTTTGAGATGTCAAGAAATTCCAGAATTGACGGCTTCGCTCACCATTTTTGATAACCGGATGGCCTTTGACGTAAGTCACGTCCTCGTCAGAGCTGGAATCGTTGCTGGAAGTAACCGAAGTCTCGACTGCCGTCTCGTGGATATTGGTCTTCTTGTCTCCAGAGATATCTGTAGCATCGCCTGAGCGGTTCCTCAGCCCCACATCCTGAGCTTCGTGGTCCTCCGATTCTTTAGAATCCAGGGCAGAGGTCTCGACGCTGTTTGACATGTTGAGACTAGCACGTCAATAGTCACGCTTGAGAGTAGAACGATCCCACAGATAAAATGGTTCAGTTCATCAACAAGAGGTCTTGTATATATGTTCTTCAAGATCCAGAAACGTAGGCAGCGGCAGTGGCGTGTATAAGAAATGTCTTCGTCGCCCTCTGTCATTTCACTCGAAGCCACCCAAGAACCTTTATCCGATGTAACATAGCACTGAGACGTGCCACATGGCGCGATGTCGCCATCACGAGGCAGATTGTGCTATTCACATCGCTTAGCATCGTGCCCATAAGGCCAAAAATTTTAGCCCAACCACTTGCGTTCAAATTAATGAGAATGAGGTATGTGGATGCCGACGAAATGCGCCACCGAGCTAGGTGAAAAGCTTGGTGTTCCTTGCCAACGCTTCTGAGGCTTCGAGCCAGCTAAATTCGCACTAGCATCCAGACGAGCGATTGCACCATCGAGAGTGCAACACACCTTCGACTTTTTAGGCAGGTCGCATCGGATTTGGATTCCTTGAAGCCGGATCGACGCTCTGTGTGCAGCAGGTTCGTGCGAAATACTACATCGGGTCTTGTCCGACGGTCGTAGAAGCGGAAGTGGTGTCCACTTGCTCGTGTTGAATCGACCTTTATTTTGTTGAACTGTACATTAAGCGAGCAGTTCATGCAAATACGACTCGTTCGACTGTGCTGGCAGAAATTCGCCGGGAATGACAAACGCGCCAACTCAGTACGCTCTGCATGCTAAGCATGCTAAGATTCGAAATCATTAATCGGCACATGATTCATGTGTTGATAACGGAAAGGTAATTCTCAAGCCAATCGGCTCAAATGCTTCCGCAGACAATATGCTTTGTAGATCTCCTGGTCATGGTGGCATTAGGAGCTTTTGGACTCGTGCGTAGCCTTCTGGTCCTAAAGGTAACCCTCATCATATGTATGCGGATATATATCTTGCGTAAACCGTAGCTGTCGAGGAATCATCTCCCCCCGCTGCCCATTTCCTCGTCCTCCCTGCCTCCCATCAGGCCTGCATTCGGGGCGTGCTCATCATCGCCATCGAAGTCATCCATCGCGACGTCCTGGTATGCGTACGTGTTATTCTTCTCCGACAACGCAACTGCATCTGCATGTCCTTTCTGGACGTCCAAAAGATACAGAATCGGAAGCGGTAGCGCGATCAGAACAGCTAAGAAGCCGAAAGCTGGTCTAATCGTTCCAACGGAATCGATTATGGCCCCAACAATCGTGGGACCAACGGCAGAGCTTCCCTTATCCGTGATGGCATACAGAGCGTAGAATGCCGCTTCGCTTCCTGGAGGGATGATTTCACCATAAAAAGCACGGCAATACGAGGACAAGCCGCCCATGACAAAGCCATGGACGAAGCCAAGAGGATAAATTTCCCAGGCTTGCTGCAAACCACCAACACCCCAGCTCTGAACAAATGGCAAGAAGCCAAGAAGGCCGTAGAAGGGTATGATTTCCATGAGAAGGACGCATGCCATGATTGCACTCTTGGTTTGGAATCCGTATCGCTTCGAGATGCGAGGCCAGGCAAAGGCACCGGCGATGCCAGATGCAGTGGCTGTGATCGAAAGCAGAGCGATAGCAATCGTGCCCATGTGCAGTTCAGTGCGGGCGAATAAAATCGCAGTGCCTGAGACGGTGGCAACGGCGTCCGACAAAAGGAACCATGCGATGAGGAATATACCAGTCTGTCGGAGGCGAGCGACCGTCTTTGCTGTCTTCCAGACAGACGACCACGCGAAGATCATATACTGTAAAGCTACTGGCAAGCGAGTGCCTCGCATACTGCTCGAGTTCAGTGACGGACCAGGGCGATTGCGAAGCCATAGGGCACCGGGAATGGTAAGAGCCGCCCAGAATATGCCGACAACGAAGAGGACACAGCGCAAGGGAGTGGATTCGGAAGCGAAGTTAGCCTTCTTCAGCAGGACCAACATGATGATGCTAAAAATTTGAACGCAGACCGCAGCAGCGTATCCTAGACCGACACCCTTTGAAGAGATTCGAACCAAGAGTCTGAGTTGCGTCGATTGAGCGTCGTTCTGCTGTTCTCGGTGTCGAACCTCAGGATGATTTGCAGCCAGCAGCGGTAGGAAGGAGTTGAGCAGAACAAAGGTCGACCCCAGAGATACAACGCCAATGATGACAAGTACAGAGGCCAACAAGTACCATTGTGGCATTACGACTATGAAAGCCGCCGATGCAGCTGCTCCGGCGAATGCAAAGCCAAGTAAGAGGCGTTTTCGGTGTACACCTATGATGTAACCAATCAGCAAGTGAGCGAGTCTCCGGGAGATCCTAGGAACATACCGTAATCTGCAACTGGACTGAACGTGATCAATGTGATTGCCTGCAATAGAACTGCGAGGCTGAAAGTGTAGAGAGCATAACTCGAAGTTGTTGTCTCCCGTCCGAAAGGATGCACAACACATATGTCGTCTGAGGACTCTGCAGCGCGTACAAACAGTCTAGCCAACCGGCCACTGCCCTCTTTCGCTGCTGCATGGAGGCATGGTGTCACGCCGTCTGATTTTAGAACACCACTTTCGCGAGCGAGCTGCTCTAGCGTGACCGGGGCGAAAGACCCTATCATATCCAGTCAGTTTAAAATCATTAACTTCTAGTGATCGTTACATACCAACACCACAAACAGCAAAGATCTCAGCAGCGAGACCAGTCGAGTACCAGCCTCTTAATTCTCGCTCCGTAGTAGGGCTGACGTCCTCGCCCTCGAAGCGAGGCGCGCGTACAGCACCATCATGAGACATAGAATAGAAATGAGATAGAATGAAGATTGCAAGACACAGAACGCGACGCGAAATGAAGTGAGCATCAAGTCACTCGGAAGACGTCGAAACACAAATTAGGGTTAGGTTTTTGCTTGGCGATGATGTTTCGAATGACATCGTTTGTTTTGTTAGTGTCTCAGATTGGGTCAAGTGTGTACAACATGTTGTGACTTAGACTAGAGAAGTCCTGCAACAATGGCTGAAACGCAAGGAGTGTTGTTATATCTTCTCATTTCGACGTGTAACGGGCTCGGAGAGATCTGCTTATTCCAGAGTACTGCACAAAGATATCAAGTCTCCAGAACATTTCGCACGACGTCTCACTGGTGATGAGGATCTTTCAGCAGTCGTGCACGAGGTTTGTAGTATACAGGCTCCTGAGGTGATGAGACATACCTGTCAGTATTTCAGAGGCAAGCATGGCCTCATTTGTCTTCAACACCAACGATGTTTGCTCACCATCGCTGAGATGGCCAAATCTCGTCAACAGTGTCTCAATAGCACAAGATATAAATTCCTTTTCAATAGCTTTTTAAAAGATCGGATCAACTTTGGAGGAGTGCTCGAGAGTTATGCAACGTATCTTAATCTATCCCATCAATGTTGTGGTTGCCTGAGCATGAAGTAACAGAACGGATGCAAAGAAGAGCATATACACGTATGCCATGCATCTCAATGGCACGGATGAGTGTATCGTTGTTCTACGCCTGGTGGTACTGGAAATCATTGTCAAGCTTGATAAGCACCTCAGTGGCTATACGATTGCATTTCGTTTACCGCAGGATCTGAGCACACAGAGTTGCAAAGATAACCGTCCGCCACTGAGCAAGAAACGAGACATCCCACACCCATCACTTCCTAATCATCCCTCTCCAAAAACCTCTGACAAGCCTCCCAATGCCTCGGAATCGCCTCATCCAACCCCATCCCCCTCCCAAAAACATCGCCACCCTTGTCAAGCTTCCTCGCAAACGCCCAGAACCCCGCCAGAATCAAATCCGCATAACTCGCCGTCTCCCCCAGCACAAACGGCCCCTCCTCATGCTCGTGCAAAATCGCGATAATCTCCTCAATCCCCTCCCTTGCCTTCTCCCACGCCGCCTCGCCCGCCTTCTCGCTCGTCGCCAGCTCGTCAAGCGTCATCCCGAACCGCACCGCGCGCGTCCGCTGGAAGTACTCCGCGCTCGAAGGGTTCAGCAGCAATTCAGGCACGCGCGGGATGCAAATCGGCGCCAGAGCGCCGCCGACGTCGAGGACGGCTTTCTGCGTGCGCTCGACGTAGCCGCTGTCGAGGCGCAGCGAGGGCTCGGGCTGCAGGGCTTCGAGGGCGTCGGCGATGCGGCGCGAGTCCATGACGAAGGTCCCATCGGGCAGCTGGACCATTGGGCTGGAGTAGCCGCTGGGGGATTTGTCTGCTGTGGCGACGATGCCGAAGGAGGCGAATTTGGGGCCCATTTCGGGGTATTCGATCCAGGAGGTTTTGTAGGGGATACCTTTGAAGTTGAGGGCGGCGCGGGCTGGAGGGTTCTGTTAGTGGGGTGATCGAGTGAGTTGTGAATGGTGGCGATATGGATGGCTGCCTAGGAGGGATGTTGATGTTTACTTTTCCATGGGTTTAGTGACCAGCAGGCACAAGGGTCTCTGCTGGGGATGTCGTAGAGGATTACTTCGTTGGGCATTTTCGGTTTGTTCTGTTTGATGTGAAGCAGACGTAGTTTGAGCAGAAAAAGGCAAGAAGAGATGTTTGTTGATGTTAATGCTTTGTATTTATAATCCCTGTCGTGATGATGAGGATGAGGCTGCGGGGATTTAGTCTAATTCAGCCTCATCTCACCGAGTGTATTACAATCACGCCCTTCCACGAACGATGGAAATACAAACCACAAAGTCCGTGCGATGTACGACGCGCCCTACGAGCGGGCCTATAGTATCTTAAGGGACCAAGCAATCTACAAATAGACCCAAAAGCGGCGTCGAATCACTGAGACATGGGGTGGAAGGAACATGCACGAGCAAAAGAGCGTTACAACGGCTAGTTGGATGCTCGTTTTGATTTACTATCGTCTTTCTCTGTCTTCATTCTTTCAGATTCAACAGACCCCATCGGAACTAGACCACAGTCTCAGCATTCTCATCAGAAAGCAAAGGCAAAATGCAAAAAACAAAACACTTAGGAGACCTGCTGCCCGCTGGTCATCTCTTCTCCAAATCCTGGTTGTAAAAACTCCATCGCAATGCAAACAATCGTTGTTGCAGGGCTGTCGCCCGAGGAAACCAAAAACCGCGTCGAATGCAAATAAGAAAAACTCTGGAGTCATGCTGCCCATATAGATTCATCCCATCAACGTTCATTCCCAAAATCCAAGACGCCACTCGTCATCCCAAGATACCAAATCGAAGTCCCCATGGGACACAAACTTCGCAAACGCATCAATCTTGATCAATCGTTACTCCCTCAGCACTGCTTTGCCCTTCTTCTTCCGTAGCGTGCCGTCCATCGTTCGTCCGCCATTTTCATCATGCATTGCTTCCTCTTCCCTTTCTTCGTCGACGGAGAACAGATCCCAGCTGGGCCTTCTCCACACGTGCAACTTTCCGGACAGTGTCCTGCTTCCAGCGCTCAGACCTGGTCGCATGGGCGCAGGCTGTGGTGTCGCTGGTTGCCTTCGCTTGTCGGTACGCTGGCTGTGGCGGTAGAGAAGAAAAGCGGGCGCGGCAGGATCCTCGCAGTCGTCTTCCTCGATGGCAGATTCAGACACAGTGCCGAGGGTTTGCCTGGAGCGTGCAGGAATGTCGATAGGGGACGAGGGCGATCGTGTGGATTCGGGTGTCACGATTTTTGTGTGATATGACTGGGTGGGCGTAGCAGCATCTTCCGCGCTGTCGTAGTCGAGGTCGTCGGCAAGTCTTGGTGATGTGTCAGGCGTCAGACTCGGGACTACTTCAGGCTGCGAGAAGCTCCAGCCAGGAGAGAATGGGCCAGAGGCGTGGTCGTTTCGCTCTGCTCGTGTGCGAGCAACAGCACGGTCGAGAGCTTCCGCTTGACCCTCGACAAAGTCATTCCACTTGTCGGAGAGGGGAAGGTTTAGTTCTTTCGCACGCTTATAGTCGTCATTGAACAAGGCGAAATCGGTGATTCCGGCGTCGAACTCGAGCGAGCCGTCGTCGGAATCGTCGTCAGAATCGTCCCAGGATTCGTACATGTGGACGGGCGAGAGGAAATGTGAGTGTGGGTTGTCGTCGATGTCTTCCTCGTAGCGAGAAAGTGAAGTGGCAAAGCCAGCGTGGCGGGCAGTGCTAGGCATCAGGTTCGCCTTGGTAGGATCAGGCAGCGGTGGCATGCCACCAGGACGCTCGCTGGTGAGCATGTCTCGGGGATGTTGTGACATGGTGTTAATAACAGCAGGTGTCTGCTGGTTGTTGGAGCCCAAATTGGATCGGCTTGGTGCTTGGCTCATGGTATTCATCGACATGAGCTTATCGAGGTTTTAGGTGACGTGGGGTATGGTGGCGGAGTGCTGCAAGGTGGGAAGCACAGAGTGCGCGCGCCTTAAGTGTCGAAGACGTGGTCTAGTGGGTTGTCCTCAAGGCTGCACGGCGGTTTGTCCCCGGCTCAAGGCCGGCCAGTGAGTTGGTGTAGGGAGGTGTGTAGATTGGCGAGCTTAAAGCTGTGGTAGGCAGAAAGCGGGATGTCGATGAGGACTGCGCGGGCAGCAGAGCAAATCGGCAATGACAGTGGTTGCGATGCAGCAAATGAACGATGCAAGAAGATGGGAGTGCAAGCACGCAGATCTCGGGTGCCAGTGCAGTGATATAGGGCGAGAGGCAATATGAGTAGAGGAGATCGCGACGATCGCACGCAGGCGGCGAATGCACCGTGACTGGGCCGACCAGGCAGCTGACAGGTCAGGCGGAAGTGTTTCCCATGAGACACCACCGTGACTCTCTCTAAGACTCTGGCAGAGCGGGGCCGCGACGACAAGGAGAGACCAGAGACCAGAGAGGCAAATACAGGCAGCCACACAGCCACACACCCACACACACCCTTGCTAGGCGGTAAGAGAGCGACCCGAAGAGTCGGCGGAGGTGGTGGTGGTGGTGGTGAGAGAGGTCTGGTTACAGCCTGGCTGAGCGAGTCGTGCGAACAAGAAGAGGCAAAGATCAAGGGCAAGTCAGTACATCCCGCGCGTTAGCCGCCGCCGGATTACAGGCATGAGTAATACTATACACTCCTTCATGTACGCACTGCAGGTCCGTTGGAGAGTGAAGTTGGGGTGCAGCCTCGCATTTGCACATCCTATGCGGCCCCCCGGCGCTTCTCCGAGCAACCCTTGGATGGCGCCATCTACAGTATCTCCGCGCGTGTGGAGGGCGGAAACAGAAATCACTGGCTGAAAGGTAGTGAAGAGATGAGCAGAAGTATCCTCCGCCCTCGCGGGAGCAACGGTCTGGGGATCATGTGAAAACGCCGGGCAAATCTTCAGGGAAGGCGGTGAAATGGAGCTACATCGGACTTCCCATGGTTGCCCTCTTCACACTACTACTCCAAAGGAGGGTCATGCGCACGGGTCGAGGGTCAAGTCGCAACAAGTACTGTAGCAAGCAAGCCTCCAAGGATTGGGGTCGGGGCGATCTGCGGCCCGGTGTGCAGTAGCGTGGGGTGTACTCAGCAGATGTGGCACCTTTTGGTGGAGGAGTTGAGGCTGGGGTCCGATCGTCATCACCATTGCTGCTTGCATGCATGCGTGTCCCTTGTGTGCAACACTAATGCACCGCGCGAACTACGGGGTACTACCGACAGGAACTGCATCAGTGTGAAACGTAAACGCCCATGACGTCTCGCACTGGAATGCCAAACTCCATCCCACATACACGGTCACGCCGAGTCCGCCAGAGCACCAAGTTCCTGGCAGCCATCGATTTCAACGGCCAGGTCAGCTTACGCCACCATCACCGGATGTGATTACAATAGCGAGGGTCACGAAGCGAGCATCCCGTCTTGGGCATTGAACTATCAAATTCTCTTGTTTCCGGATATGGATCTTCTGATCACATTCCGAGGACTCCATGGCTATTAGGAGGGTGAGACCCAATCTGCTCACAAGACTGAGATTGAGCATGCGAGCGTGAGAGCCTCACCCGAAGCGCTAGTCTCACCCAACCGTACCACCTGCCATCTGCCACCAAGGAAGTGGCGACTTCACGCCCAGGATAGGCCAGTTGCTCGTACGCCCTACTCCTTAGTAGAGTGGCGAACCTGGTTTTGATATCGAGAGCCTGCTCCCATGAACACGGTCCTGACACGAACGCGAAATATGAATGATCGGTGCCTTCCCAACAGTCATCGTGACTCACGGATGGGCGCGTAGATCTACGATCGCGAACCTTTGTCGCGATACAGCCTGAATTTCTGGACCAGATGGATATCGGGCGGCGAGAGCATGTTCGTGTCTGCTCTTGGCGTCTAGATGGGGCGACTTCGATCTCAGTCCGATCGGTATACAATAACTCGTCGGCGTGTTGGCCGATCGAGAAAATCGATGATGGTAATTGATCATGGCAATCATGTCTTTGCGGTCTCGCAACTGACAGAAGTGTATCTTCGAAGATGATAGACTCAGAGGTATCTTTTGGCCGCCGCAGCCACTCTGCTGCGGAATATTGGGCTCGTCACCTCCTGGTTGACGTCGTAGAATGGGTTCATCGTGCATTTCACCCATGCCTCATATACCTATGATTGAATATAATTAGCATCATGTTGCCTAGATCCGAATGACGTCTTGAAGTTCCGATCTTATCAGCTGCAACTAAGAATGACTGACCTCCGTGACGAAGCTTCTGACGGCATCCTCCGTTTGTGATGAGCCGGGGTTGTTAGCCAGCAGCATACTTTGCCTCGCTGCTGAGGATCGTGACGGTGGCGGTGAGGCGAAGTTCGAGTAAGGCGTTGCGAGTGGATCGGAGTTCATGAGCAGCATGAATTTCACGTTGCCACCAGTGAGAAAGGTGTGTATGTGATTGTTTTGGAAAGAGTCGACTTTCTTGAGATATCTGTTGTCGGTGTTTGTGTCAGTGCCAAGTAGATGCATGAAAACGAAAGCTGGCTTGGACTTGTAGTGAGGACAGCTCCCGCTGAAAGAAAACCATCACTTACAGATCTTTCGTTCCCCATTGCACTTCCTCTACCATATCCAGCGCTGCGTGTACGATGAATTGATTCATGTGAGCGGCCTCCTCTCGGAACTTGGCCGTGCCATCGCCGCCTGGCTTTGAAGTGCCAAACTCGTGCTCGAAGAGAGGATTGTCCTTCGTGCCGATGATTGTGAAGTAGTACGACATGGCAGCGAGGAGAGAATGAGGAGATTATTTGGTTACTGGATAGCTTCAAGCACGTCTTGTCTATCTGGTCTCCCCCAAGGTCGCAACGCTCAGGCAAGTGAACGCCTCAGGCTTGGCTCTTCCGCGGACAACCTGCCCAAAGCGGTAGTTGCGACTTGACCAGCGAGCCATACCTAGAAACCTCCCATCGGCAGCAGCGTTACTGCATATCAGAAGCACCAACACACAACCATGTTCGGCGCTTTCAAACCCTCTGCACCCCTCTCCGGAGGCCTGCTATGGTAAGTCATTTGTCACCATCGACCCCCAACTCAAGAAGAGTCCCAATAGCTAACACGACCCTCAGGAAAATCCCATGGCGCCTCTCTCCTCCCCAAAAGCTCCGCCACCGCCGCCGCATGCGTCGCGTCGACAACATCGTCTCTGTCCTCGACACCGCCCTCAAGCGCGCCGCCGCCACCGACCCTTTCTCCACCAACGCACCCTCACCACCCGCCGAGCTCCCCAACTCCTCCCTCCCCCACCAACCCCACGGCACCTCTGGCAAAGCCACACCCTCTGAACTCGCCTCCACAGCCCAAGGCCAACGCCTTCTCGACTCCGCCACCCACGCAGACCAAGAAGCGCGCCGCCACGGCCGCGGACCCCGCCAGGGCGAGATGGTTCCAGAGCAGCACTCTGCATCAACCGCAACACAAGGCGCCCCCGTGCTCCAGAGCCCGAGCCGCACTCCACTGGGCGCCGTGAGCAAAGCGCTCGGCACGACGAAGTTGATCGAGCGCTGGAAGGTCGAGATGCCGACCGAGGCCGAGATGCTGGCCAAGGACAAGTACACGCTGTTCGACAAGAAGGCCAAGGGCTACCGCAAGGGCGTGCACAAGCTGCCCAAGTGGACGCGCGTGAGCCAGAGGCTGAACCCGCCTGGTTTCTAGAGAGAGAGAGAGAGAGCAAGTGAAAAAGGAAAGTTTGGGTCGGACCTGGCTTTGTTCAAAGGCTCTCTTGAATTGGGGATATTCGCATGCATGGCGAGGGCGTTCTACAGGCGCGTACGGGAATTTTTTTGACGGAATTTGTGTATTGATATGTGCTTTATTGAAGAGGCGGCGACAACGTCGAGATCATGGCCGGAGAAAGTTCCTGATCAACTGTGTACAGTGAGTGGGAAGAAAGAGATATAGGGGAAAGCACGATTAAGGTGATCCAAAATCTGTACAATACTACATGGGTGTAGAACCACATCTCAATGAATGACTTGCCACACACCTAGAGAGAGTTATGCCTCCAAATCCAATAGCAACACCCATCAAGACAACCCCTCAGAATTCGTCCAAATCAACTTCCCGCCTCCCTACAACCCTCTCCCTCCTAACCACACTCTTCGTCCCAGCCGGTGGCTTCTTCTCGCCGAAATTGTGCAGCCGCTCGCCAACGAGGTACACCTCATCGCGGACCCTCGCCCGCCACCTCTCAGTCGCCCGCGAAACTTCGACAACAAGGAATAGCGCCACGAGGACAGCGCCCAGAGCAGGGTACGAGTAGCGGTACACCATCGTGCGCACGTCGTCCTGCAGTTCGAAACCTGTGCTGAGGGCGACCGTGATGGTGACCCACGCCCCCAATGGTGGGAAAGCCAAAGCGAAAAGCGCGAGGACGAGAGAGGGCAAGACGACGAAGCGGGTTGCGAGGCGGGTGTTGGGGTTGAGATAGCCGGCGGCGGTGATGCGGCGGAAAGCTTCTTTCGCGCGCGAAGAGGAGCCGGCGGTTATTGCGCGCGAGAGAATGCGGACGTAGAGAAGGCCGAGGGCGAAGTCTTGCAGGTAGTGAATGCTGTGGGCTGCTAGCCAGGGGCCAGTTGGCGGATTTGCAGGCGCTGTGCCGTTGAGCTGGCTGGATGTGTGTAGTGTTGAGTTTGAAGCGGCGGCGGCTGTGTTCTGGGCAGTTTGCTCATGGGCCGATGCAACGAGGTAAGTGTGCAAAGGCATAATGAAGTAGAATTGCAGGATGAATGCCACGAAGGTCGGTAGCGCGATGCCTAGGAAGCCGTAGACGTAGACACATTTCGCGAAGCGTACCGCGACGGATGCTGCTTTGACACACCACGCTCGCAAATCTATTGCTTGCGTTTTCTCTCGTACGTGGCGGAGGGCTTGGCTGCTTTTCAAAGCGGCGAATAGAACACCGCTCAGCGTGTAGGCACCGATTGTGTAGGCATAGATGTCGTTGACCTTGATTTCTGGGAAAAACCACTGGATTGCTCGTCGGCCAAAGACAAGTGGGACAAGCGTAGCGCCCAGGCCAGTGGTGGCAGAGAATAGCCAGAGGCACACCAGGAAGAGTGTGACTCGCACCCTGAAGAGTGGCGGTACATACATCACGGCAAAGTGCTCACTTTTCTTGCCGTCCTTGTCGACGATATACACATCTTCATCGTCCGTGTGCAGGAAAGCCTCGCCGGCTTTGGGAGGTCGATATTGGTCGCTGCAAGGTGTCAAGACATATTTGCCATCTCGCTGGAGATAGACATCAGGCGCCTGGTCGGCTGACACCGTCTCGTCGTCACCAGTCTCTGCCTGTCGCATCAGGAGCAAGCTCTTCCACGTCCTGTGAACGTGATGACCTTCTTCATCTTTGCGACGATCGTCAAACATGAAATGCGAAAGACGCAAGCCGCGGGCGCATCGGCGAAGCCACCATGCGTACATCGAATTGACGGTATCGCTCGGCTTGAACAGCCGGAGGAGCAGTGGCGTGACAAAGTTGTACAGCACCAAGTCCACAGGAAACTCCAGTACTGGCTCAGTTGTGATCCACTGAATCGGGAAAATTCCACTAAACAGCTTCCCAATCGTCCAGATGACACCACCAAGGCACAGTATGACCAGGGCGCCGTAGACGAGGGCAGAAAATGCGATCTTGCGCAGTTGGGTGACAACGTTACGTTCGAGCACGTCTCGCACTGGGTGGAAAGTAGGATCGTCAGGATCGCGGATGAACCACAACACTCCCTTGCGTAGAATCTTGCGACACATGCCGACGAAGAGAGCGAAGTGGAACATGTAGCATGTGCCCACAAACCAGTGCATGAAGCAGAAACTGTAGGGGCTGCTGGCTGCAAATGCAAGACGAGTGGACATGGTTGCGCCGCCGAAGAGCGGTAAGAAAGCAACGTCTAGGAGGAGGCCACAGTAGAGTGGGAACATGAGCATTTCAATGCTGATAATCAGGATGACCTTGAGCACACCGCCTGCTTGGCGTAGAGTATCTCGGATCATTTTCTCGTGCCTTTGTCCGGCAGGGGAGCTCGTAATTGGAGCATCCGCGGCCACATAGAAAGCAGCCACCATGGCAAGCGCAATGTATCCAGTGATGACTGCAAAGAGGCGATCTGAAGAGTTCCAAAAGATCAGAGCCGGGTCTATCGACGCCGGCGAGTTTGAAGGAACGCTCAAGGTCAGCGCGCCAGTCTTCAAAGTTGCTAGAGCTTCAATCAGTGGTGCAGTGTACTTTTGGATGGCCTGGACGCCAGCAAGAATATGCGTAGGGATGGCAGGTATGTAGGCAATGGCAGACTGGACCGAGTGCCAGGCAGTGGAGAATGACCCACTCGAAAGGGCTTCAACCACACAGGTGACGCAGCCGCCAACAAAGTTCAGAACAGCGTTGGTATCTTGTTGCAAGACCCGCAGTGATGCATGCGAGTGAACACTGGCTCCGAGGAAAGCTCCCCTCAACCCAAGATCGCTAGTAGCATTCGTAATGAACAGATGTTTCAGACGATCCCCGGATGCATTAGCCGTGTTCATTGAGGCATTAGTCAGTGTTTCGAGCAACTTCGAAGACGGGAGGTGCATCAATGAGCCAACAGCCGTGTACAGAACTTCGCTGAGCAAGCCAATAACCATGACCGACCAACCTCCAACGAAGAGAGAGGTATCGATAACAATATCGGCGATGCATGATGCTATTTGTAACGGCATCTTGAAGATGAAGTAGACTGGGCTGCCGATGAAGCTGAGAACCAGCTTGCCGAAGACATAAGGTAGACCTATGGCGCTGAACACAGTACCCGACACGAGCACGAGACAGAACATAGAGGTCTGCAGCAGTGCAGTGAGTGGTCCTTGTAGACCAATGAGTTCGAAGATACCTTCGAGGTCCTCTGCGTCCTCGACAGCCTCTGCGTCCAAGCCAGCTTGTGCAGCAGCAGCGACAACCTCGGGGTCGCGAACATCGTCATTCCCTGGCCGTTGATCCCGTTCCGGGTCTAAGTTATTGTTTCGAGCATCTGCAACTGGAGGATCTTCTCCTGCAGCTTGATCATCCACTCTCTCTTCACGAGCGGCAGGGACAGGTTCCTGTGAGTTGGGGGCTTGAATTTCACCCCAGAACCAATCTGCAAGGCGTTCATATCTGAGACGCTGCGGCACTACGTCTTCTCTGTGGTCCTCATCCTCGCTGGATGGCGCTGTTCCCTGATTGGAGGTGTTATCCCGCCCGAGACCAGCCAGGTGGTGGTTGTCATCAAGCGTTGTGATTTCTTCAAGCCCAAATTCCTCCCTAAAGGCACTACCAACTCGGCCAGCTAAGGAGTCATCAATCGGTCGAGCAGGCTGCTCTCCGCCAGCAGTCGAAGAGTCAGCATTTTGAGAATCGGCCGGCTGTTGATCATTCGGGGGCGCGTCTTCTGCTGCAATCTCTTCTTCCAGCTTCTTCACTTCCCCATCAATCTTGATCTTCTCTTTGTTCTCTGGTGAATTCTTGTCTTCGGTCTTTGGCTCAGGGACAGCTCTCGCTTTACCTTTACCGCTGCGTTTGATATTGATCTTTGCATTAGGCCCTGCGTTTGTAATGGGAATCTCTTCTTTCTCCACATCGTAATGGGTCTCAGATGGGCGCCCGGTGGGCTCGTCGATTTTCTCCACCGAAGACGACGCGCCAGGCTGCAAGATGCTCTGCCAGCTTTCTGTTGACGTAGAGCGAGCAGTACTCGGGCCTGCTTCCGGCAGTTCTGGTTGTGATGGTGATGCATCTTCTCTAGCTGCAGAATCGGCATGGACTTGGCCAAAAATGCCATCGGCTTCTTCCAGCAAGCGTTGAATCTGGGTAGCGCGCGAGGAGAAGTCTCTCTCGGGCATAGGCGGCCTCGCGACTAAACCAACGTCTTCATCTGTGCTCTCACTCTCTGGAATTTCTCTTTGGGAACTAGGATTTCCCTCTTCAACCCGGCTGGCCTGTTCCCTCTTCCTACGGATCTCAACCTCCAATATCGACTTCCACTCTCTCCGCTCTGCCTCTGGATACGATGCCAGTTTGTTGTTTATCCTTTCGGTAAAATCAATCAGGTCTGTCGATGGGTCATATCCTGCTGCTCGAATTTGCTCGGTGAAGATAAGGGCTTGTGTCTCAAAGCCTTCTCTGTCACCTTGACTGAGCATTTCAGTTGCCGCATCGATGATTTCTTCCAATCTCTCCCAGCCTATGTATACCGGCCTCTCCTCATCCCAAGTCTCGGCAGATTGTCGCTGAGCATCCTCAGTCTCGCGTTGAAGCTCCAGCAATCGTCTGCGTGCGTGGTCTAGTAGTTCCTGTTGTCTTCTAAATCGTTCGTTCTCTTCCTGGACACGATCTGCCGCCTCGCGGAGTTGCTGTTGCACATTGTTCAATTGCTCGATGTTCACCAGAGGCTGCTGCTGCACAACCCATTCGCGTATGAGGAAGATCAAAATGAAGCCGATTATGACAACGCAAGTTATGAGTTGTCCCTCGAAGATGTCGAGAAGTACACGGTTCAGTTTAGGGTTTGGCGTAAGCTCTGAAAGGTACGTCCAAGATGAGAAGATTGAGGTATCCGCTTGTGGCCATTGAGAAGCCTGGGTAGGGGTGGTTGCGTTCGTCATGTTGGAGCTCATCCAGTCAAATCCAAGGCTATTCATGAAGTCTTTATAAGCACTGTACGCAGCTTCATTCGTAGATCCTGGTTGTCCGTCTCCGAGCCCAATGTCTCCAGATTGCGCCAGCGAACTGTTCTCCGCCCATAGCGCTGCGAGACCCTCGCTGCCGAGACGCTTGATGTTGTGCAAGTATAGCTCTCTTGCCCAGCCTGCGTCGGCTGCCCAGAACATCCACCGCCATGCGTAACGAATTGAAAATGGTAGTATCACTAGCCATACAATTCCCACGAGTATGCCTCTTGCTGTACTTGAAATGCCCTGCCCAACGTGTATGAGAGCTCTCTTAATGAAGACATCCCAAGGTAGCTGTGCCGGCATGTCGGCATCGTAAAGCTTTGTGAAGCGGAAGGGCGTCTTGCACAGCTCGCAGTGCTTCTTGTGTGAATGCGACAGCCACTCCATTAGACATTCCTGGTGGACATACTGAATGCTGCCGCTGCATTTGCATGGGTGGAACAGAGGTTCCTCTGGTGTTCCCTCACTGCGGCATATGCGACAAGTAGGATGGTCTACGGAGCCTGGCTCGCTGATGGCCTTCGAGGTGGCGGTGTCTTTCCGTGAGAGATCCTCGAATGCGACAAAGTTCTCCGAGTCGTGCTCTGGAGGCGATGCGCCATTAAAGAATGGTTCGTAGTCGTCCATGTTGGAGAGAAGATTATGGTGTTGCTAAAGGTCGTGAGCCTGAGCGGCGATATGTGTGGATCTAGCAGACCATCGGGGTGCAGCCGCTACCGTTTGGTGGCAGCAAGCTTTGTGTGATTGATAGGTAGAGCAGTTGCGAGGTGGTGAAGTGGGACACGCAGAGGGCCAACAATCTCCAGATGGCCGGCGATAGCGGGGGAGCGATGTCGATGTCGCAAGAAGAGAATCGGGTATAGGGGGTGGGAGGTCGGTAGGGTATGAGGATCGGATATACAATGACACACTCCACAGACAAAGAGATGCGGCCTGTCAGACAAGGTAGTAGAGATCGGCGGTGTATGAATATCTTCAGCTAGTCTATATCGCACGCTGAGACGGAAGTGAAGGCCGATCGCCAGTACAAGCCAGATTCACATGCCGACCCTGGTATTGCGTCAACCTGAGGCATTCATGCATGAGCATTGAAAGTCACGTGCGGTTGATGCAATACAGTACAAAGCGGTGCATTGTCGCAAATGAAAGGTGGATGTGGATCAGGACACATGTATACATGTATAATTATACGAATTTACGTATAATTCTTTGAATCGACAGTATTCCTCAAAGAGATTCCCTAAAAGCACCTTTCTCCATCTCATCGCCAAACGTGACAGCGAATCTGCTCCTCTCGCGAGCGTTGGCTCCATGCATCCAAAACCACACCGCGACAAAATAAAAAATGGTTGCAATAGCAGCTAAAATCGATCCGCTCACGTTACTGCCCAAACCCTCGAACATCTGCTCTCCGAACACAGGAAACACCGCGCTCAAGATTCCACGAATGCATGCCAACGGGGCGTTGGCCGACGCAGCGTAATCCGTGTAAGAGTCTGTGAGATAGCCTTGCAAGGTGCCGTCAAACTCATTTATGCAACCGCCGATGAGTGTGAGAGCAGCGACAGATACCAAAGGTGAAATCTCTTGAACCTAAGTGATGGTTAATCAATCTGGTGGCACACAGAATTTGATGAGGGCGGAGCTTCTTACATAAGGAGGTACAGTCCAAGACAGCCACCAGAGCGACACCGCCAGCACAGGTGCCGCGATGTAAAATCCAGTCATCTTGTCTTCCGGGCGGACAGCATGACCCTTTTGCAGACGATATGACACGAACTTCCAGTCGTACATGCGAAGCGGCACCGTCAAAATCAATCCCACATTCCAGCTGATTAGTGGTAGAGAGGATTGACGCTCATCGAAGCCGAAAGATCGGTATATGACTTTGATGCCTTCTGTCTGGAGATAGACGGACCCGAAGATCGTTGCGCTCATAATGCTGACTGTACAGACGATCGGTTCGGTAAAGAAGAACTTGATGGGCCTGGATACCATCGTAGTGACGAAAGTCCGTATGTCTGGAATTTTACTTGACTCGTCACAGGTAAGTCCATCGAATTCGGTAAGCTTCCGCACACGTTCCAGACGGTGATGTAGGATTACGCTTGGTCGGCTCTCCTGCGTGAACCAGAAGCCGACGAAGATAGCTCCGAGGACAATCGCTCCAATGTAAAAGACCCAAGCCCTGGCATGATTAGCGTTGTCTATCGAGTTTTGGTCGGCTTTGCTCAACGTACCAACCCAGCGCGGATGTAGATATGTACACGCCAACCGTTGGACCCAGAGCAATACCAACGATGGAACCTTTGATCCAGAGGTCGATGGCCCAGATTCGTTGCCTGACGTCCCATAGATCTTCAATCGACCCCGATCCAACAACAGTAGGTAGAGCGGATAAGAAACCACAGCCAAACCGGCCGATCATTACTGCTGCTAATGAGCCTCCGAGTCCGACGATGGCGCAGAAGACTGCGTAGCTGAAGCAAGCAACGAGGTTCGCCGTCCGCCGTCCAAAGCTCTCGGTATATGGAGGCAGGATCAATCCGCCCACTGCTTGGCCGAAGAAGAACCTGTGAAACATGAGCGAATGACAAGTAAACATTTTGTTGTCGAATTCTCACATAGATGCGAAAGCGATCTTTGAAGTCACAAGACTTGTACCAAGATCAACCCGTCCATCGGAGGCAACGCCCGACTATCCAGGCAAGTGAAGTGGTCAGCTGTGCGTCCTATTCCAAACAAAAAATCATCAAACTACGTACTCCTACGTTGCCGAGCATCGCTCTGGTATCAGAAAAATCAGCCACATTCGTGCGCGCACGCGTACAATAACGCAACTTACGAGATTGTGATGAAGGCTACTAGCACCCCAGTATCAAACATCTTGCGAGCAAAGCTCCAATTTCTTGGATGTGCCGGTGCATCCTTGCGCAGAGCGACTATATTATCTTTTGTGATAGTGAGTCCCAACTCTTCCAGGCAGGCGTGTACTTCATCTGGGACTGGGGACATCTTTGGAGCATGCTAGAAGGTAGACGGCGGTAATATTGTCTGCGTTTCGAAGACGATCATGTTCCTGGCGATAACTTAATAACACTGTACGACGATACGAAAGGTCCAGAAGCGCAGATACGACGACCGGAATCGGACTCGGTGCACCGCATGTGCATATGCATGTAAGCCGTTGTGTCACCGTTCGAGACCAACGTCCGCCACGACGAGTGTCAATGCCCCGATAAATAGCGCATCCTATAGTTGCAGGTCCGTAGTAACAACCAGGATATCACACATCTTCTCCTTCTTTTTGGCCGGAATTCCGCCATGATCGTGCTGACATCGAAGTACGAACGACGGTCAGCCAGCCTTGACAAATTGGCCCGGAGAACAGCCCGCTGCGGGTGCATGGCCAGTATGCATCGTTGAGAAAACATGAGCAGCAATCTCCGTGCGGAGGAACAATCTCCACACTATTGGCAACATGTGAGAATAAACCCCGGAGGATCGAACATCGATCTGTCAGCTCCTTCAGCTCCAGTTATCTACAGTCTATTTTTATCGGGGCTGACCATGCAGCTTCCATTTCGAGGGAACGGTCTTCACTGCATGTAAGCGACGTTAGCTCTTGGCTCAGATACATTGTTCGTTCCTCTGAGCATTAATTAGGTCGTTCGAAAGGCGTCCAAGCCCGCAGTACTGCGATCGCGGGTTAGCATTGCTTCGAGTCCGACAAGCAACGAGGATGAAACCCTCCCACGACGGCCTCGATGCTTTGGCATATTATGGTGCGGATCTTGTGCCAGACATCATCGTTGGCGCGCATCTGTCAGAGCTCACCACCGCAAGTGGCGCAAAGATCCTCGACTGGACGTCCGGGCAGGTCAGTGGGGTAACGATGCTTTCACCTCTACGTTGACGATACTGAGACTCAAAGCACATGTTTTAGATGGCGTCTTTGCTAGGTCACTGTCATCCAGAGATCACGGAATCTATCCAAGAATCGAGCGAGACTTTCGACCACCTTTCGTCTTGCATGCTGTCGACTCCAGTCCTGACGCTGGCTAATCGGTTGATTTCGCTCTTGCCGGCCGGTCTTGACAGAACAGTGTTCTTCAGCACTGGCTCCGAGAGTAATGAGGCCGCGATTCGTCTCGCAAAAGTCGTCACTGGCAAGTTCGAGGTTGTCGCGCTTGGGCAGTCCTGGCATGGTATGACCCCGGTGGCTCAGGGTGCCCAGTATCACGCTGGCCGGAGAGGACATGGTGAGGGCCTGAAATCTTAGCTTCAATACTTTCTTGTGCTAACATGTTTTCAGGACCTTTGTCTCCTGGGAACTTCATGCTTCCCCAACCGAACGCCTACCGCTCAATCTTCCGACATCACGATGGGTCGTACGATTGGAACTCGGAATTGAACTTCGGCTGGCAGATGATCGATCAAGCCTCATGTGGCTCACTTGCAGCCTGCATAGTCGAATGCATACAGGGCGATGGAGGCATACATGTGCTACCTCCAGGCTATCTTCGAGCGCTGAAGCAGCATTGTGAGCGCCGAGGCATGCTGCTGATCGTAGACGAAGCTCAGACCGGCCTGGGGCGTACGGGAACAATGTTCGCTTTCGAGCACCACGGTATTGTGCCGAACATTTTGACGCTGAGCAAACCGCTCGCCAATGGATTACCTCTTAGTGCGATGGTCACCAGTGCCGAGATCGACGCCGCTGGCCGACGAAACGGTTTCCTGTTCTTCACGACGCACACTAACGATCCTCTTGTCGCAGCAGCCGGAAACAAGGTGCTCGACATTGTCCTACGAGATGATCTAGTCACGAATGCCAAGGCGAGGGGCGAACAACTCCTACGTGGTCTACAATACCTGCAGAGGAAATTTTCATTCGTTGGCGACGTCCGTGGCTGTGGGCTGATGGCAGGTATTGAGATCATCAAAGGCGCAGGCGGAGATTGCAAAGACCATGATGCCGAATTGGCGATGCGGATATCTGAATTGATGTGGAAGGCTGGTTTGTGGTGCCAGCTGCAGAGCGGGACTGTGTTTCGGATCGGTCCACGGATCAATTGTACCTCCGCTGAGATCACTCAAGGGCTAGAGATCCTTGAGGAAGTCTTCGATAGTGTTAGCGTATGATTCTCAAGGCACGTGTTCATGCGATTTATCTTGTACCTTTTAGGCAAGCGGTCTTTGTACATCATGTAAGCCTGAGGCATTCATGCATAATCACATCCGTCTTCAAGTTTACATACCGTATCCTGTCATCTGGCGTTATCCTCAATAATCCTGACGACACTATCTCCCAAGGGTCATAAATGCCTTTTCCAGTGAATACAGCCCTTTGAGATCTTTCCATCTCTGAATCTGATGATACCGGCTGACATGTATGTAAGACTGATACAAAGAGCGCTCCACCATCGAGACCTGGCACGTAAACTTATGGCATGCACGGATTCTAGATCGTTTAGTAAAACGTCAGCGCAGGAAGCTCGAACATGTGAGAGTGACGTGATAATTGTTTTTGACAGGCAAAAGCGAGATTAAAGTTGGCTGGCGACAAGTCTGGTGACGGCAGGGAGATAACGGCACGGCGACGCACATGTGGATGATATTGTGCTGCTTGCACAGTGATGGGTGTGCAATAATAGAAGCTACGTTATATGTCCATTTGAATCATCCTTCCATCATCATCATTATTATTATCACTTTCTCATAGCTTGTCAAGGCAGTCTTGAAGCTTTGCCCCTGCCCTGCCCTGCCCTGCCCTGTCATTGCGCCTTCCCTTGTTCCCTTGTTTTGTCCTCGCGCGCTCTGACGCGGAGCACAGACTGCACTGCACCTTCCAAGCTTCCCCGGCCGAGCTGATCATCGCGATAATAATCAACCAACCCTCCGAAGCTCTTTCCCTCAAGCTTCCTCTACAAGCCTTCACCACCCGCCAAATATTCTGCCACAATGGCGAAAAAGGCCAACGGCACCGCCAAATCTCCCATGTCGGCACAACAGAACGGCAGCATCGCGCCATCCGCCGCCTCACATACCGCCGCCAGCACCACCACCACCAAGTCGACGCGTTCGTCTCGCAGGAGATCCCAAAGACGCTCCTATTCCGGATGGCTCGTCGACAAGGCCGCCAAGCTGCTGATTTGGTACAGTCTGATCACAGTCATTTTTAGGTGCCCGTCATCACATAACGACCTCTCCGAATCCTCGCCCAAAGTGTGTAAGGGATATCTGCAGGCCAGACATTACATTACACCCTACGCTCAGCCATACTACGACCAACACCTCGCACCCTACGTCCACCAGGCTCAGCCGTACTTGGACCGCTTCAACTCTCAGGTCTACACTCCGGGCCATGCCCTGTACCAGCGTCACGCTGCTCCTTGGGTTGCTCAGGCACAAAAGATTGGCTATGAGCAGTGGGACAAGACCGTCAAGCCGCAAATCGACGTAGCCAAGCACCACGCGGGAAAGCAATACGAGGCAGTGCTGAGTCCGTATGTAGACAAGGCATACGACTCTGTCAACCCTCACTACCAGTCTTTGAAGACCTCCGCCGCCGATATCTGGGAGCTCGAGCTCCAGCCCGTATACCGCAAGACCGCACCCTACACACAGAAGCTCTTCACTCAGGGTCGCCAGTTCGCTGTTGACACTGCTCTGCCTCAAGCGCAGTATGCCAGCAGTGCAGCCTGGTCATTCTGGATCCGCCAAATCTGGCCCAAGATTCGTGTGCTGTACGGCGAGAATGTTGAGCCTCAGCTCATGCGCATTACCGAGCGTCTTGGTCGCTACAGTGACGAGAAGAAGATCGAGGCCGAAGTGAAGAGCATGGAGAAGTCTGCAAGCATTGTCGATGCATCTTCCACTGCAGTCTCATCCGCCTCCAGTGTCTCATCTGCCGCGTCCGAAGCCGCGAAGGGTCCTTCTTCTGCCAGCAGCGTTGCCGCTGAGCCTTCCGCATCTGTGGACCCTCGTGAACTCTTCCTCAAGGACCTCAAGAGCTGGGAACAAGTATGCGCCAAGGCCGTCGATGAGGGTACCGAGCACCTGAAGGAACGCGTCGACGAGATCACCAGCCACCAGCAGAAGAGTCAGGTTGAGGGCGTCGGCAAATCGCTCGTCGTCCAGCTTGAGGAGACCGTGGAAGGCGTCATCAACAGCTCCAAGGCCCGCATTCTCGCCATTGTTGGTGGCATTCCCGAAGAGGCTACCGACGATGACATCGAGGAGGCTAAGATCGCTCTTGCTACTGCTATTCGCTCTGCTGGTCAGAACGTCAAGGCTCGCGCGCAGGCAATCAGGGAGTGGCACCAGGCTTACAATGCCCAGACTATTGATCTCATCAACAAGGCTCTCGAGTCAACGCTTGAGACTGTTGACGGCATTCGCGAACTGCGCCTTACCGAAATTGGCCGCAAGTACTCTGACAGCGGCCTTGCTCACAAGGATTGGTCCAAGTACAACGACCTGAAGAAGGCTACCAAAGCCTGGCGCAAGGATGTCGAGCAGGTTGCCGTCAAGCACGACAGCATCGCCGCTTCCAAGGATGCCGCTCAGAGCGTGGAGCAGCAGGGTATGAGCATCGCCGAGCAGGCCGCCAAGGAGCTCGCCAGACTCAAGGATGTTGGCAAGTGGAAGATCGCCGCTGAGGATTCAAGCGATGACTTTGAAACCAAGACCACCCCTGCAGTCTCCAAGCGTGCTCAGCGTAAGATCGAACAGAGCATCGCCGCCGCTGCACAGGCCGCATCCGAGGCTGCCTCCAGCGCTTCTGAGGCGGTCGTCGGTTCATCTGCTGGCTCTGCCGAAAGTGTCGCAAGCAAGGCTTCCGAGGCCATCATCGGCAGCGAACAGCCTGCCGTGGACAGCGTTACTAGCAAGGTGGCCGAGTCTGTCTCTAGTGCTTCCTCTGTCGCTAGCTCTGCTGTCATTGGCAGCGAGTCATCTCTCACCGACTCACTGACCGATGCTGTATCTTCTGCATCTGAGGCCATCATTGGCTCTGAGACCCCAGCCTACGAGAGCTTGGCCTCTTCTGCTTCTTCTCAAATTTACGCTGAACCGTCTGGCAGTCTCGGACCCAAGGCTGCGAGCATTCTTGCCGCTGGTCGCTCCTCCAAGAATGTTGCCGGCAGCAGTGCTTCTTCTATCGCTTCTGAGGCTTCTGACTACGCGTCTGACATTGTTGATGATGCTAGCTCGACTGTTTCATCTGCCGCATCCGCTGCATCCGAGACTGTCTCCTCAAAGGTCTGGGGCGGTGCCATGGCACAGGCTGTCCCTTCATCCAGCGGTCCCATCATGGACGAGGAGTTTGACGATGATGTCGACTCCACCGGAAGCTACAGCGAGCGCATTCAGGAAATGGTCGACAATGCACTTGACCAGGGTGCACGCCTCACACAAGCCATCGAAGATGCCATGAAGCCTGCCACCTCCACTCAGGGAAACATAGAGAGCGTCACCTCTATTGCCAGCGAGCAGTATGAGAGCGCCATGAGCGCTGCTAGCAGCATCCTTTACAGCTCTAAGCCTGAGGGAACTGACGCTGTCAAAGAGCAGTACCTTGCTGCTGTTGCCGCCGCCTCTCAAGCTATCTATGGTACTCCTTCGCCTGTCGGCTACGCCTCTTCAGCAAGCTCTGCCGCTGCATCTATCGCTGCCCAAGCTGCCCGAACTTCCGAGAGTGTAGCCATTGCCGCTGCCTCCCGATACCAGGAAGCCAGTGCTCAGGCACAATCTCATTACGATGCTGCCAAGTCTCGTATCTATGACCAGATGGCTGGCACCGCCAAGCCCGTTCACAGGCAGATGTTCCAGTCTGCCAAATCTGCCTACTCCGATGCTATCTCTGCCGCCAGCGAGAGATACAACTCTGCCGCAGAATCACTCCCTACTGCTGCCCCAGTGTTCGAGAAGGTCGAGGATGCTTACGCAAGCATCAGCGCTATCGCTGCCTCTCGTCTGTCTGAAGGTCTGTCTGCTGCCTCTGCTCAGTACCAGAGTGCCAAGATCGCTGTTGGTGCAGAGCCTACTCCTGCAGCTCAGGCATATCTCGCCAGTGCTCAACAGGCTTATTACCAGGGTATTGGCTACGCTCACGATCAATACTCTTCATTCGTAGGCGCAGCAAGCAGTGCTGTTGGTGCTACTCCGACCACTGGCTGGCAGGCATACGTTGCCGCTGCTCAGAGCACATACGACGCTGCTGTGATCGCCGCCAGCTCGCAGATGCAGGACCTGTACGCTTCTGCTACTTCAGCCGCTGGTGTGACCTCCAAGTCTCCTGCTCAATCTGTCCTCGACTCCATCGCCTCCGAGTACGATGCTGTCTTCTCTGCTGCCTCCAGTCAGCTGGCCGCTGCTACCGACTCATACAAGAAGCCTGCCTACCAATCATACATTGATGTTGCTTCCGCTTCTTACAGCTCTGCTGTCGCTGCCGCCAGTGTTAATCTCGAGAGTCTCACCGACAAGGCTAAATCTGCTGCTGGTGCTACCTCGGAGTCGCCTGTGCAGTCCGTGATGCACGAGGCACAGTCCCAGTACGAAGCCGCTCTCGCGGCTGCTTCTTCCCGGATGGAGTATGCTTCGTCCTTTGCCCATGATGCCATCTATGGCACTACTCCTGCCGCCTACGACCAGGCGGCATCTGCCGTCAGCACTGCCATCTATGGCACCGAGACTCCATTCATCCAATCTGTTTCGTCTCGCGCTGAAGAGAACTGGCTTTCACTCATCGCCCTCGCCAGCGACCAGGTCTACGGTCAGCCACCTCCTTTCACCGACGCTGTCTACAGCACCGCCACCTCTGTCTATGCCCAGGCGACCGATGGTGCCATCTACCAGTACGAGGCCGTGCAGTCTTTATTCTCCGAACTTATCGGCGAACGCGAGCCTGAGTTCACCGAGTCCGTCATGGCTCGCCTGCAATCTGCATACTACACCGGTGCCCCTCATCTGGCATCTGCCGCTTCCAGCTACGCTGAAGAGGTCTACGAGAGTGCTTCTTCGGTCGTCACAAGTGTCTTCACTCCGCCACCAACTATTGAGGCTGTTTTGGAGTCTGTTCAAGAGCAGATCGAGAGTGCGCTCGATGCCGCTAGCGCGCAGGTTTATGGTAGCAGCAAGGGTAAGCAATACTTTTATCATCCCTACTGAGCTATGCTAACGTTTTAACAGGCGCCTACGAGCAAGCTTCATCTGCCGCCGACTCTGCCTACTCTTCTGTCAGCGGCGCCGTCTACGGCCACGAGACTGGCTACGCCGAGGCTGCCCAGAGCTCAATGAGCCTCGCCGCCGAGTCGGCCTCGCGTGCCATCTCCGAAGCCCTCTACGGCACAACTCCTGGCCCCGTTGCAGCCGCCACCTCCGTCGTCGTCGAGCAAGTTGAAGCTGCTCGCTCAGCAGTGAGCAGCGCAATTTACGGCGAGGACGAGCACGGCGCCATGGAGAGTGCTGGCAACAGAATCTTCGAGGCCGTCGAGAGCGCCAAGAGCCGCATGAGCGAGCTTGCTGTCAAGGCTTCCGAGGCTGTTGTCAGCGAGCCCGAGGCGACTAAGGAGAGCACGCACGATGAGTTGTAAACTCAGTTCATTGTGATATAACTCTACTAGAAAAGAGTACAGGACCAGCTCCAGAACTGGCTCTACAAGCAAGAAGTTTCACGCAGTTGTGAATCAGGAAACAAGAATGTAATTAAGACCACGACAACGAACGACACGCACGAGCATCATGGGCATTATGAAACGAGCAGTTGGTGGTGGTGGAGGTGGGAAGACATTGAGGGGAAGCGGAACGGAGAAACCTATCGACCTATTAGATGCAGAGGCTCCTCGAGCTGTTGAGGGTCGTTGCGTCTGGTGGGATCGGTCGCATTTGTATGACTTTTTATTGATAATTTTTGTCGCTGCTGTAAGAAAGAGGAAAGGATGTGTGAGAGAACGCGCTTCTGTGTGTTTTTTTTTCTGTATCTAGTCTGCACTCCTTTCTTTTTTTGGCTTCTTATTTTTGCGCAGGATTGAAATACCCCCTTTTGCGAGATGTAGGAACTTCGTATTGCAAACATTTTCTCTCAACTTGATTCGATTCGATCATGGTCCTTGTGGATCTTCGCGACCTTCAAGTTATCACGACAACAGATTGCTTGTTCTCAAACGCTGATGACATGGATGTGCTCGGGAGATTGGCAGCCAGGTGAGATAAGTGCTTGTAGCCAGCGAAGAATTATGATTATTCCATCGCAAGGCTTTGGGCGTGTCGTGTGACAGCCAGCGGGCCTTCGAACCCAGTCGATTCCTTGTGTGCACTGCCTCATGTTGATCGAGCGTTTCACAGCTGCCAATAGGACTCACGTCACGAGCATGCGTAGTAGGATCTGCAGTGAGCTTGCTTCGTCGAGTCTGTGCTGTTGATCTTTGATTTCGATAGCTGTGCTCCAGTACGTGAGCTGACATATAGGAGGTTCGCGTCTGTCTATCTGCGTGATTGGGTGCCATCACTCACCTAAAGTGGACAAGTGTCCTTTCACCGTTCCTTCCCCATTCAGAAGGCGAGTCACAGTACTATAGCCAGATCTGCCAGACCTGAGCGGTCTGTCGATGGTTCGACCGACAACACACAAGGCCAATCGACATGGGCCGACTGACACGTGGCCAACGCTTCCAATCCAACCCAGCGAATAGCTGCAGATCAACGACTAACTATAGATACCGACAGTCCACCCCATCAGCCTCAGAAATACCACGCCGGGTCCCTCGGAATACCAAAAGGTCTGCCAAGACCAAGAATGCCCCAAAGCCAAACAGGAGTCTGAGGCATTCGGCGATTCGAGAGACTGCATCGAAGCTCTCTTGAAATGTCAAGACTCTCTAGTCAGAATGCCCGAGAACCGCTGTACTACGAAGTACATGTCCCCACTCTTCTACGACTTTTTTTGCGCCGACGAGGACCGCAGCGACGAGGAACCTGCGTCCGTGGTGCACAAGGATGGCACTTGTACATTGGACGCCAGTCAATATAAGGCGTTTCGTAATCAATTGGGCGGCTTGTTTTCCAGACCTTTGACTAATGAGGAGTTCCCAGAGGAGGATTAGTTCTGAAGTGCTTGTGAGCAGATTGGGGGAAGTCCGGTTTAGATACGGGCATCAACATCTTAGCCAATGATGTAGCGATCACCCCGAGAATCCCATCGCAGCAAATTCTTACACATGCCGGAATCGAGAGCATGCGAAGGCTCAGACGCGTGACGAAAGCAGCCTGGCTCGCTCTCGGCAGACCCGATCGGCAGAACATCATCGCCGTCGCTGACGTAAAGAGTCCTTGGATTCCCCAGAAGTCGTTTTCATGGCCAAAAATCGGAATTACTTGTGCTTCCGGGGAGTGCATCCAGTTGCAACGCAGGGATGCGTAACCTTCCTTGTCGACGTGGTCGAGGTTCAGCCTCTTGATGAGGGGTAGCGTATCAAGCGTCTACCGAATGTGATCAGCAGCTTGCGATCAGTTGGCCATTGAGAGGTTGACTTACGGGGTCATCTACGCGATTTCAGTCAGCATTTGGTCTTCTCTTCTCAAGACGTCTTCGAGTTCCACGTGCGTGCAGAGCACGATCGAGGTGGGGCTACAGTAAAGGTTTCCCAATATGGAGCAAAAGCTTCAGCTGTGCATACATGATACACGGTAATGGGTCAAACGATGACTAGCGGTCCCCGGTCTCTCATGGATGACTAGCAAGCTCCTTTAACTATTGAGACCGCATGAAGAACGCCCATAGACTGACCCGTGGGGTTTGGAGGTTTAGAGTCCTACAGATATGCCGTTAGGCGAGGTGCTCAACGTGGCGACCTTGTTTCAATTTTTCAAAGGAAGTGTTGCGACGCGAGACTCCAGCCATCTGTTTTGATGCTTGTATTGAGGTAACCGCGGCTGTCCTTACGATGTGCGACAGTCCATCGGCGTCTTGCATGTCCAGAGTAGTAGAGAGACAGTGCTGGAACTGGTCAGTGAAGACTGTGGCAGAGTTCGCGAGCCCCACAGGTGGTAGAATCGACTTTATTCCAAGCACTTTGTATCTGTAGCTAAGAAGGGCATGAGATGAGTGATGGCAATAGTACTAGCAAGTATGATAAGTCACGGCTTGTAAGAGTAGGCAGCTTTATGCAAGCCATTGGTGATTGCTTGCTGTAGAAGACGATCGCACAAACGCTGTCTTCGTTCAGAGGGTTTGGAGACTTCATCGACTTGTCACTGCGCCTGGACGGTATTTCCGCCGACCAAAGCATTCAATTTCGCCTGGGTCACCTCGTCGTCCTCATCCTCGCCCTCGTCGTCACTATCATCCTCGTCGTCATCTCCGCCATCCATCAGATCGATGACCAGAACCGCCCCTTGGCTCATGGCATCCAGCTGGAAGCCAGCCTTCAAAATCTGATCAGCATCGAAAATGCATGCGGAGAAGTCAAGGTTGATGTCGGCATTCTTGAGTGCGAGGCAGACTTCGCGGAAATGCTCGTGGTGTTCATCTGTCAACTTCTCCTGTTCTGTCCCAGGATCGGCTCCGTCGAAGATCAAAATGCCTTTGCGGAAGGGCAGGCAGAACTTTTCTCTGCTTTCTTTGGGTGTGATTCTCTGAACTGCCGCTACCAGCTGTTCTGGAGACGTCCTGGTTGTGGCGGCGAGTTTTGTGAAGATTCGGCCGTTCAACAGCGCTTTTGCGGCGTCTGGACTCGAAGGAGAGAATGTGAGAACATTGTGCGGCAGTGCAGGTAATGCTGTTTGATTGGTGTTTGCTGTGGACATTGTGGATCTGTGGCTCCGTAGGGGTTGTTATGGTGTGAATGTTACGGAAATCGTGAACATGTTCAGTTTGCCTGCAACACATTGATACTTTGAACATTGGGGTAAGAAGGGTTCGGACTTTCTTCCAAAATCACGCCGCTTCACAACGATGACATCAGCAGCAAATACGGCTGAGCTTCATGTTCAATTGAGAATAATGTCCGTACCGCACTACACTTTACTCATACTACAAACATGCCTCACTTCCCTGAAGTCTCCCCCCAGACTCCAAGCACAATGGAGCTACCTACTCGTGGACGCGAACAAGAAGAACTTGTCGACCGCCGTCTACATCCTCCCACTACAAGCAACGCCGAGCGCGCATCGCGTCTTCGTATACAGACCCGTCGTAGACAGTACCTGGCCCTGAACCCGTCATACTTCGATGGGTCGAATCTAGAACCCGCAGGTCCATAACCACCTTTCCTTAAACCACGTCTGCGAGCGCCTGTAAGCGCACGCTAGACCATGTCATCCATAAGTATTCTGTCTCGCGTCCGTCCAGGCGCCAACACTTTCCTTTGCCTTTTACAGATCCTCTCCTCTACGATCGGCTTGTCCGGCGCTTCCAGTCAGCAGCTGAACGAGAAGCCGAAGGCCGCGCGCGCGGCGCTGCTGGGAATCTGGAAGCGACGCTTGTGCGTGGGGAAGCTAAGGTGGAAGCCTTGCAGGCTCCCGATAATGGCAATCCGCTTGTGTATGAGCGCGGCGCGAATGGCGAGATAGTGAGCGTTGAAGAAGATGCTGGTGAGCGGGTCGGAGGGAAAGAGGAGGGCTTGATCAGGTGGAAGGATGTGATGGGAAGAAGATTTATGAGGGGTGAGGATAAGGAGTTCGATTACGGGATGGTCGACAACGGAGAAGAGTTCGACGATATAGAGGAAGAGGCCAGAGGAGCACAGGACGAATATTTCGACGGCGAGGAGCAAGAGTTTGTCGGAGATGGCAGGCCACAGGGAGAAACTGGTGTGCAGGACTTTTGATGCCAAATAGCTGCCGTACATGCGGACGTAGCTAATATTACTCATGGTTGGTAACAATATAACCACAAGCAGATCAATTATGACCCAAGGGGATAGCCCTGCTTGTGCCCAAGTCTCACCGACTCTACCCTGGATCGACTTGAAGCCACGCGTTCAACTAGTCCTCGGAAGCCTCCAGGAGCACGATTTCTCACATAAATGGTCAGCCAGAGCAAGATGGCTGGCCCTGTAATGACAACAATATTAACCCTCTACTTTCGACAAGGCTGGAAACTCAACGCATCCCCAGAACACTTGCCGGAGGACACTATACCAAGGACCTTGATCAAGCAATCTTCATCTGCATTATTTCTGCAGCATGTTACATCCAGCGGGCCGGTGCAGACCACAACTGGTGAGTCCTCCGCAAAGACCATGCCAACTAGTGCTGCTAAGAGAAACCGCTTGATAGACACCGTTGGATGGATGAAGAGAAGGGATCGTTGTTATAGATCAGACTGGAGTGTTAGTTTGCAATGGAAGGAGGAGTAAGATGCGTGGGCAGTGGCAATCTACACTAAACATGTCTCTCGCCGGCACACTGCGCGCCGCTCTACATGCTGAGTCATGCGATTGCACGTACCGATATTCAGTGAGATTTTGTACTACAGCGAACCCCTCCAAACCATGAGATCGAACAAAGAAACAGCCAAAAGAGCTGCCGCCAAGCTCCTGCCATGAACAAGGCGATGTTGCTCCGCTACTTTGAGCAGATCCGATCGGGGTTGGCTTCATCGATGACCTAGCACTCCGGTCTTGCCGGATCGGACACTTTGACAAGGAGGAGCAGGAATTCGTTGGAGATGGCAGACCACAAGGAGAGACTGGTGTGCAGGACTTTCGATTTCAGCAATGCTGCTGTGCGAGCATGAGAGTCACTTTCCACACGAGGGGACTGCTAAAATGTCCAGTAAAGATGATAGAAGAGTAGCAACACTGTCTTGACTCAAATTTTGACATATTCACTGACCCGACTAGGGCTAGCGGAGTTGCTCCATCCTGAGCCAGGATAATGCAGGAAAGTGTCGCTGCTACGAGGACTTGCTTTATCGACATTCTTGTTTATTCGTCGTCAGAGACTAGAGCAAAGAGTTGTTCTGCGAAAGTTGTCTCGCAGAAAGTGTGTTATATAGATCTTCTGGTTATCCGACGACACGCCACGAATGCCCTTAGTTACCAGTTGAGCAATTGCGCGTCCTGGACCTTGGAACCCTCAAAATGCGATTCGATCTGCAATGCAAGCCTCATGAAAAGCAACAAAGCATCGAGGTGCCACGAAAGCTCCACTGTGTTGGTCGAGCAACTCTTCCCACTAATTCTGTGGGTGGCCACTTAGCAAGCCTGAATGCAAGTTCCAGTTCGCAACACAGAAAGACGTCCATAGTGTGCAGCACATCTGGTGCTGATATTTGAACCCCAGCCAACGCCATGTCACGTCACAGGCTAATTTGTTTGACTACCTTTCAGATCATCCGGCACTTCAGTCTTGCCAATTGAACAAAGACGGCTGAAAGAGCTGGCGTTCATCTTCCTCCTCAGTCAACGCCATCTCGCTCCCTGGTAGCTGGTTTCGTTGAGTCACCTTCATGCTGCTGTAGCTTTTCGGTCTTCCCAGATCGAGAGGGAAATTACTTGTCTATGGCTATTGCTGCACGCCGCAATGGCGCGACTGGTATTAGGCACGCCTTTAACCGGAATTCTGGTATGGCAGCTAAGGAAGTGATGCGACGCGGGTGCGTTTTGATAGTGACATCAGGATGCTGAGCTGCGTACTCAGGTACCATGGGACATAAAATGTACCACTGTAATTCTTGCACATGTAAATCCCAGCCATGAAAGCCAATGCCCATCCTCTGAGGACCCAATTTTCCTCCTCGAGATCGCCCGTAAAGAGTGGCATATATGCACAAGGTATCAATTTCCCTAACAAAAACAAAAAATTGTTCCGACACTAACATCCAGCCACCAGCAAGCTCTCTATACCACAAAGCCTCCGACGACCGAGACTACCGCCGCTGCGAACAGAGCGAAAGCAGCGGTCGGCGTTGACAGTGATGCAGGAGCACCACTTCCAATCGACGTTGTAGCATATACGAGGTTGAAGTTGAAAGTGGAGCTGTTGAAGCAATTGTCCTTGGTTACCTCCTCAACTTCTTCGGGCTCGGCGAGTGTTACGTCGACGCACTTGGTGAAATATGTCAGCTTACGTGTACGCAAAGTGTGCGTCTCTGACGCGTGGGCATATCTAAACTTACATTATACAGCGCCGCGCCATGCTGCGCCAACTCGATCACTTGAATTGTGATATTCTGCCCAACCTGCAGATCGAGGTTTTTGGGCATGCCGACTTGCGGCAGACAGAACTGGCCTGGGTATTCGAGGTTGCTCGGGCCCACGAGCTGGAAGGGCAGAGCGGCCTGATGTGACATGTTTCTAGGCGCTACATGGCCGGGCTCTTGGATGCCGATGTTGATGTAGAACATGGCGACACTGTGGCCAGGGAACCAGCCCGGCTGGATGGAGATGGCTCCGCCGTGGACTGGCCATTTTGTGCGGTTTGTCGATTGGGGCATGCCACCGCCTGGAGACAGAGGATGTTAGTTTACCGTTCGCGCCGCTGATGTCTGCGGAAGAAGTTGCGCTCACAAGGATACATCCACTGTTGGCCCCATGGGAAAGTCGCTGTGCCGTTGTCATCGTAGTTAATACCTAATGCGCCGGGGTCGTCCTCTGGAAGAGTGCCGTTTGTGTGGAGATTGTTCCCTCGCCAGCCAGGGTATGTGATCACTGTGTGCGCCCGAACTATTGATATGGAGGCAAGCAAGGCCAGTGTTGCGCATAGTTTGTACATGCTGTGTGTTGATCTCGCTAGCGTTCAACGGTGATAGTGTAGTTGTTCTTTGCGAAGGACGACAAAATCGCAGGAATGCTGCGCCTGGTCGTGCTGACAGGTCCAACTAAGCAGGACTCGTGGCGTATGCAAAGGATTCCAGGCAAGCGCTCAGCTCAAGGGCAAGGGCTCATGAAGACCACGGAGACTGATGAAACGGAACAAGAAGCTTACATGGACCTTGAAGACATGGGTATCAGCGAGACTTATGGGAGGGCTCCACGATTAGTGCCCACGCGCCTGTCTTCGCATGCAAGGCCAGGCACGCCCTTGGCGGCAATGTGCTGCACGAGTGGTGTGGGAAGATGTGCAGCGGAGATATAGAGGGGGGCACGAATGGATGGAACCCCTGCAAGTCAAGCAAGTTTCCAATTGGCTCAACTCCAAGCAACAGAATATACTACTGGCTCTGTCAGCTCGGGAACTAGCAGGGGTTTCATCCGTTCGTGCCCCCCTCTGTAGCTGGCGTCCAGCCCAGCGACTCGAGAGGAGAGCTGTAGCCGCCTACGCCCTGCCTAAAGCGGAAGGAGCGAATCAGCGATGTGAATTTGCATCCTCGGCTCCACTCCTGCAGCAGCTGGGGCTGATTCGAGATGCAGGATTCAACGGCAATACAGGACGCTGTGGGTGTGCTGCTGATGGTACTGCTGGTGCTGATCCTACTATATATTCCAGTAAGATCGCCGTTATCGTTGCAGTTGAGCAGCACAAGTCGGCCACGCACGCCACGCAGTCCGTCAAAGACAATCAACATGTCTCTCAAATTGATACCCTGCCAAACTGCTGCCGGTCTTGCTTCACGGTGAGCTTATATTCACTGTCAAGCATACAGGAGCACGTCGACACGACTGCGTGAATTGCAAAGCCTGGTGCCATGTGACAGTTCTGGTATCATTTGGATGCTGCCCAAGTATAAGAGTTGGTCAGACGAATCAGAAGTGTTGTAGTCAGGCTGCCGAGAACCTTGATTGTGTTTCATTAGAAACAGGCGAAGAGAAAGCTTGAGACTCTGGAGAAGACGACTGGACAGCAGGCATTTCGCTTACAATCACGTCTTTTTGCTTCGGATTTCGAAGTTGTGACAGGGAAATGATCTCTCCAGCGTGTGCGATGGCGCATGAGGCCGACACCGCCAGCAGTCCGGACTGTCTGTTAGTACAGTGCTTTCATTGTCTCTCACCAGTCGGTTGAAATGATCGCGGCACCATTTCATGCGAGCTGCAGCGGCAGATAAAGCTTTGCGTTAGACTGGGCGCGGCGCTTGGAGTGGCTTCCCAGGAAAGAGAGAACGTTGGAGATCCCTTGGACGCGTAGGAAGCGAGACCACTTAATTCCTCCCAACTTCACTTCCATATTATCCATCTGCAAGCGCCCACCTCGACAGTAGTCATAGCTTCATCTTGCAGGCGTAACTGTCGACTCCTCTTGTTGTGCCACTGGCACACTGCCAGCCTAGTGCCACGCAAGCTGTTTCGGAGCCCATGGCCTGCTGTCCTCAGCGGTAGGTGGCACTGCGTTCATCAGGCCACACGCCATCCTCCGCCCATGACCCATGAACGCAGGCTCCGAGCGCCGTGTCGCATTGCTTGACCGGAATAGAGGTGAGATGTACCGGCATATCAATCCCTCGCGCCCCACCTACGCCGTAATAGAGCACTTGTTCCCCGTCCTCGACAATGCTTGAGTCCTTAGCGGCACCCTTATGTGCTTCCACGCAAATAGTAAAGGCCGCATCCTTGTAGCGCCTGCCTCATGCGGCACAGCAACTGGTCGTGTGCCCGCCGTCTTATAGATGCGTGGCGCCGGTGGTGTCAGCCTTCCTGACATGCTAAGCCTTTCCCTCCGTCTTGTCCATCATAGGGTTTCCCCCTACGCGTTCTCCTCTCATCCCGCTATCCTCGACTTCATTTGACTTGCTGAGTCGTTTTACATTGCTTACAACGTCGTGGGTTTGGAGTGCATCTTGCTCTGCCAAGCCAGTCTTCAGTGACAGCGTCTCACCTCGATCACAGCATCTCGTCTTCATGGTAAGGTGAACCACTGCCCTTTAAACCGACCAAGGCGTCTACGCAGAACACCACAGCAAACACCAACGACAAACTGTCTTTGCAACTTTGACCTCACCACCATGAGGGAGGACCAGAGATCCACCACGGAGCGTGATCCTTCTTTCTCCTCGGACCCGACCTCAATACGTCGGCATCATCACCCTGTTCTTCCACCATGGGAAGTCCGCAGTGTGTCCCAGGTACCTTTCATCGAGCCTGGCTCCCCACCTTTGGCTCGGAGTGACGACCAAGGCTTCTTCGCGATGGGTTCCACCCCTCGCGCTAACCACAGGCCAAAACTCAGTGCGACTATCAGCGCACCATGTGGAAGCGAATATTCTTCTCCAGTCGAACAGAGTAGCTCTTACCCATGGACAGAATCTGCGCCAGTCAGCCAAGTCCCAACTCAGTCCACTTACGAGACGCCAGCCTCTAGGGGCCCTACGCACTACGGACCTCCGTACGAGGATCCAAACAATTCTCAACCTGTTTTCCACAAAGCCGCCAGCCAGCCTCCACCAACTTTTGTGCCACAGGCACCGCCAACTCCTCCTGACAGCGTAGCCAGGTGCTCGGTTCGCTCAACATCTGCATCGCCGCCTCTACGTCCTGCTTCAAAGGCCCTGCCAGGCACAATGTCCAGCCGTGCAACCCGCAATCGGTCGGCCTCTCACCACGAGACCAAATCTGCCGTACCTCGTGAGGATCGAACCGACTACCATGATGCTAAGCAAGACCAGGTTGGACTCGGAAAGCGTTTTAAGAGCGCCTTCCGCGACATCTTCAAGAAAGATCCTGTCGATGACAGCCAATTCGAACGCATTTCAGATCGCCACTGGACCGATGAATACTAAACATCCCGCTGCCTGTCTTCGTTAAAGGTCTCCTTCTTAATACAGTCGCCAACATGGAGCCTCTCTAAGCTGGTGCATCTCAACAATCACTGCGTCCGAACTTTCATGCGGGAAAGACTTTGCAACTCAACTCGCCACATGGAAAATTCAACATTGTGACCCTACTACGATATCCTCAAGCATCCATTCGCTTTTATACGGTACCGACAAAGCTTATCCTCTTCACGTGCGCTGTCAAAGAGCTGCGCCTTTGATCACCGCGGCTCCGATGTGCGTCAGAGTACCCACGCACCTGTTTTGGAGCAATTAGTGTGCATCCTCGCCGAGAACGTGTAAACGCTCCTTCGTTACTACGCGTCAACAACCGCGCTCTCGATACAACCCTACTCGGCTTTGGGCCCATGCCGGTGCACATGAGCCTGGAATAGGCGAGACCAGCCAAAGATTGAAAACATTACCATACACAATTGCGACTCCCGACACCATAGTGTGGCAACAAGAAGTCTCATACTAACGAATTTCATTTGTACTATGCAGTATTATAAGATCATCGAGCTTCATGCAAATCTCAACATGGATGTTAGAAAAGAGCGTGCGATCGTGGTCATGATATACCCTTTGCGTACCGCAATTTCACGCGTGGCGGTTTATTGTTTCTGATTTCTTTTGTGTTGGCTATCACGGAGTTCGATTGTGCTTTTGTTTCCTGTTCTCGAACATGGGATCACGGAGGAAACTCATATCAAGGTGGAAAGCACGTATTGCTCAAGCAGTTCCTAAGCTATAACGGTCACCATCTCGTGACTCGATCATTCCGTCTGAGGTACGTTCCACCTCGAACAAGCAATCCAGCAGTCCACAATGCAAGAGAGTCACGTGCTAAAGGCTAGCGCATTCGCGTACATGCTTTCCAATACACCCTTGCTTGCGAACCCCACCACATCGCTAAAGTAATCAATTATAGTTACAAGCGTCAGCACCACCGCCCGCGCCCCACGGCAGCAGCGTCGCGCTGCAGCATGCAGCTCAACTTCTTGGATAGCAGCAAACGACTATCACGCCGTGGGTGTGCTACCCCACGAGCCTTGTGACTCCACAGCCACCTCTTGTTGCAGTCCAATATGACTATCATAGGATCTGCAAGCGAACACGTGTGGGTGGTGTTAGTGTTCGCCGCACTAGTTCACATCACGACGACATGCATCTATCGCCGCTACTTCCACCCTCTGGCGAAGATTCCTGGCCCATTTCTCCCAGCTGTTACCAAGCTCTACCAGTCGTACTTCAACTGTCGATACTACCTCGAGATTGAGCGACTACACGAACAATACGGTCCAGTCGTCAGGATCACGCCCGATGAAGTCCACATCGCCTCCAATTCCGACGACTACGAGAAGATCTACCACGTTGGTAGCAAGTATGCAAAATCGCCAAACTTCTACAACGCCCTCTGCGTGCCTCACTCGAGCGTCGGCACGGCTTCCAATGAAGTGCACAAGATCAAACGCGGCGCGATGAACCCTATCTTTTCCCGCCAGAAGGTCCTTGACGTGGAGCACATTGTCCAGGGCAAAGTGGCAAAGGTAATCCTCCGCCTGGAGAACAGCATCAAAACCACACGCTTTGGTGACGAGTCTGGCGTGGACCTTCACCATGCTTTCCGTGCAGTCTCCGTGGACGTCGCATCTGAGTTTTCATTTGGTGCTTGCTATAACTTCCTGGACAAAGACGATACTGGCGCCGACTTCTTCGAAACGGCTCGCGGCATAGGACCGGCCTTATACGCGTTCCAGCAGTTTCCTTCGCTACAGAGGTTGGCTTTGAAAATCCCTCCTTGGCTGGCACCTTTGTTGTCTCGACCGCTTGGCTATGTCACCTCCATGCAGGCCGAATGTATTCGCCAGATCGATGCTGTCAAAGAGAAAATGAGCCAAGGCCATGACACTGGAAGGTCAAACATTTTTACCTCGTTGCTCTCGAACGACGAAAAGCCTGACGGCTTCCGAGTGCCTACCACCCTGGAGCTGAAAGATGAGGCATACAGTGTTCTTGTCGCGGCCGCTGACACTACCGGCAATGCTATGACTGTCGCGGCTTTCAATGCGCTCTACAACCCAGAGATATATGAGAAGCTTGCCAAAGAGCTGGAGAGCCGCTTCCCCGATCGCACGAGCCAGCTTCCATTCGTTGAGCTTGAGCGGTTGCCGTATCTGGTGCGTTTGCCACCCTCCACACACGAATAGATCTGGAAACTGACCGTTCTCACCCGCCTAGACCGCAGTCATCAAAGAAGGCTTACGCTTATCCTTTGGCGTCGTCGGTCGACTACCTCGCGTGGTGCCCGAATTCCCAACGTCATTTGGCGCCTCATTCCACGGCCACTTCCTCCCCTCGGGCACCATCGTTGGCATGTCCTCGTGGATGATGCACCGTGACCCAGAAGTCTTCCCAGACGCAATGAAGTTCGATCCCGAGCGATGGCTACAAAGCACCGACCAGACACAACGCCTGAACCACAACATGGTACCTTTCGGACGTGGCACCAGGCAATGTGTGGGCATGCCGCTGGCGTACGCAGAGGTGTATGTCATGTTGGGCACGATGTTCCGGAGATTTCCCACGGAGCTGCGGATTCGCGGTACCACGCCAGAGACCATGACGGATTACGAGGACTGGTTCAGTAGCTATCATCCGTACAGCAAACGTGATGAGTGGCTTAAAGTGAGCATCGAAGCAGAGACTGATTGTGATGCGAAATGATTTGTGAGACAGACTTTGACATTACTGATCCGTGAGGAACAGTCTGTTGGACCAATGATACGAGACTGGCATTCTCTCCAGCCATGCAACCATATAACGTTGCGCTCGTATATACGTCATTTCCTTTGGCACGCCTTTATCGTATTCGTATGGCCGGCCCAAGGTCTCGATCACATCACATGCGATACTTCCTTCCCAATCTGAACCGGCGATACTCGGTCCGTAAATCCGATGGCCATTGTTTCCAAGGCCAACCTTGAGGGTACATCCACGATCGATCTGCACGACACAGCTTGCTCGATCGCCACATCACACGAACATGAACACTGGCTCACCGCCCAGGTTCATCCACCACCCTCAGTATCCCATCCGCCTCATGCCCCCGACCAGAGCTTCACCCCGTACGATCTTGACCATCTTCTCCTCGTCGACTTCGTCGAACGCACTCGAGCTGAGGACTTCCCACATCTTCGTCGCAGTATTGCCGATGTGACCGTTTGTCTTTTGCGCAAAGGATCGTCGCAGAGTCGCGATGAGCGTGGGAGCTGCGGAGTGCAGTTGGCGGAACTCCATGTTATCGAGCTCGTCGTTCAGTGCACTTGTAGGAAAGAATCGTCAGTCGGTCTAGCGTGGACAAGGATCGAGGTCCGACAACTTACTTGACAGCCCACTGCCCTCTACCGCCGCTCTCCCTCCCCGCTTGCAACAGCGCCACGAAGAACTCCGCACCATGCGTCAACAACATCTCTTCAAGCGCCAACTCAATCTCGCATCGCGCCCCCGGATCGTCCTTCGCGAAGGCCGCGTGCGCTGGCTCCGGTCCATGGACTCGCAGGATCTTGATTGCCGAGTAGCACTTGAACACCAGACACGCGAGACTCGTCGCCGGAAGTAAATGGAGCAAATCGACTTTTGAGGAGTGCGCGGCGTCGCTGCTGATGTTGCCAAAAGCGTCGCTGCAGTCTCGCAAGCGGTATAGTAGCAGTGTGCCGGCTTTGTGAATCGATTCCCAACGATCGCGGAGCCAGTTGAGTTCCGGGCCGTGGGAAGTCAGGTGCAGCCAATTTGCATGGAGGTCTGCGAGGGTTGCTAGACGGGCGTGTAAAGCTGCGAGTTGGTCGTAGGATTCGAGAAGGAGGGATGGGAAGAGCGATGGCGTGTTGTGGTAGGTGTTTTTGCGGATCGCTGGGACCAGTGTTGCTTCGTGCGCCGTGAGGAGGGAGTAGAAGTATCGATTGGTGGCTTTCAATGCTTGGAGGTCTTTGGGATTATGAGGGATATGCGGGATGATCTGGAGCATCAGCTCTGGAGGTAGCGTCATGAGCGCTGCTTGTTGGTGTTTTTCTGAAGACATGATTGTGTGGATGAGTGATTTGATCTTGCAGAACGGGATATCGTTTTTGATTGGAGTAACACTGATAAGAATGGGAGATCGAGTTGTCCGATTGATCGATTATATGTACTCTGAGCCTCGGAGTTGTGGAGGGGTGCGGTACCATGATGGCCGAAGCGGCGTTTCAATTGTTGCTACCTTGATGGCAAGCCCGCGACTCTGACGCGCAGGTGCGGTGACACCATCGCCGGTTGTCAAGTCATTGCTGTTTTAACGGCCGACTAATCGTCGGAGGAAGGATCTAGCCAGATTGGAGCGATGCTGACTATAATGACATGACACATGATCGATGCTGAGTGATCACGCCGAAACACCGCATTCTTCCTTTTTGACAGCGCACAAACACGACTCTCAAGATCGTCTAGACGTACGAAGCGTGGTACAACTAGGGATGTAGATTTACATGTAAATATGGTCATCTTTACAACCCCATGTAAATCTTTACAGTAAATCTTCACTGTGAGTGTGTGAATATGCCAAGGCGCTTATTCTAAATATAATGCTACATAATCAAAGGAGTCATATGGTTTAGTAGCCTCATCTGCAGCCTCATCCTCATGTAAAACACCATCTTGCTCCTTAGGCTCCTTAGGCTCCTGTACCTTCAAAGTTGGTATAGGATTACAATCTGTGGCCCTGAGATTCCAGTATATATAAATCAGCTTGTTCACAAGGTCTTAGTTTAGCATATTCCTTCGAAGATTGTGGATGAAAGCGTGGCTTGACTAATTACACTCTGCTGCACCTATTGTTAGTGTAATGGCTAAAGATAATATAGCCAGTTTGGCCAAATCAGAGTATTGCTCCATAAAAAACGATTCCTACCAACTGATTGAAGATATCCCTTGCTCTGCTGCCTATATAACATCGTTATTAAATAGTGCTCGATGGTCCTTAAGGCAAAGGAGCTGTCTAAGCAATACATCTGCTCTCTCTTGATCATTTTCACAAAAGGGAACCAAGAAGGGCTATACAATAGCCACAAGTTGTGAGTGCTCAATACTGACTATTGGCTTTGCTTTGCGCTCTTGTAGATCAGCTAAGAAGGCAATAAGCATAAGAGGATGAAACAGCTTCACAAAGCGTACTTGAATAACTGCTCTAATCTCACTGCTGTTTATGAGAATAGTGTTATACTGCTGCACCTTAAGCTATATCAGATTAGGCTAAATATGACTAAGTTTGGCCTAATCACTCTCAAGGGCAATAGTCACTTTTAAGAAGGGAGCCAAGATGGTGACCAATTACTAGCAGTTCGACCAAAAGATATAATTGATAAGGGCATCTTAAATAGTGTTCTAAGCATTGTGCTCCTTCGCTCATGCTTGGGGAGGCACCATATTATCCTTGAAGGTAAGGTATTGCAAAGTAAGCTGATTTGCAAGGATTGACTGCATATAGTATAGTTTGCCTTGCCATTGTGTACTGCCAGAGAGCTAAATTGCTATTGCTCTAGTCTGCTGTTTAGCTGCTTCTTCATGCAGGAGAGCTATTGCAATAGCATAATTCTTGAAGTACTTAGCTATAAGGAGTACTTGGTCGAATGCTGAAGATAATGCAAGGGAGGTCTTAAAAAGGTCTCCTACTATAAGAGTAATCTGATGAGCACTGCAATTGTCGTAGGGTACGACATCAGGATGGGATTTGGTACAGGTCTTCAGCATAGGACTCTAGGTTCTTGTATGAGCGTTCTACAGTCACGTAGTCAATACGTGACAGGGTTTAAAGCGAAGGGTGGGAGATAGCTATATTAGCTATCGACTGCCTGAAGGGCGAAGACCAGCGACACCTTGTTTTTCAGATACAGAGATGAGTTTTGTTTTTTAGAGATAAAATCGGAGTTACATGCTTTTGCGTGTAGTAATAATAACAATTAGAGGTCACTAAAAACACAGTCTGCTCTCCCACTTGACTATTGTGACTCTAGTACTGTTGTAGTTGTTCTAAAATTCAGTATACTGCCTTGAATCTTTCTCGACCTATAGGTTAAGATTGTTTTTCATAGCTATATGAATTTTAGGCTTCATATTAACTTCTCGACCTACACAACCACACAATCAAGCATAATTATCTAAGGATATTGCATAATAACAATTTGTACTGCAGCCTTTATATTTGCAGCATTATCTGTAGTAAGGCCAATAACTCATTCACTTTCAATCTCATTAACTATTCTTAGGATTCCTTCAGCCAAATTTGATACAGTATGCCTATTTGTAGTGCTCCCTTTAGAGCATAAGAAGTAGACCTTCTTATCTATTGCTATAAGGTAGTTAGTAATGCTCTTGCTGCATGAATTAGACCATCTGTCAGTTACAAGCGTAATATGCTGATTTTGGTATAGGGCTTGCTCTATAAGATTGGTAGTCTTAAGAAGCACTATTTTAAGGAGTGATCCTAACAACTAGCTATGTGTAGGGAGTCTGAATGCAGGGCAGAGCTTATTAAAGAATGCAATAAGAGCTAGATGCTCTATAATATTGAGTAGTAGGCCAATTATAAAGATGCACTTGGCCTACTGCTCTTAGAGCCAGATTTGCTCGTTTTTGGTGAGCTGGTCGATTGGCTGCCCAGGCTGAACTTGCAGTAACTCTCGATTAGGTAGATTAGCAGTAGAAGCAGTAGGAGATGCCCAGTATTGAGTAAAGAGGTGTTCTAGTAGGGCAGTACACTGCTAGAGGTGGTTGAGTATGCGGAGTCGGTCGTTCGAGCGCTAGCTCTAGCTACAGTGCTTGCACATAATTTCATTATGCTGAGTCAATATAGATTTGCGAAAAACCTCATTCTAACATAGATCGGATCTGTAACTCCTAACCATAGCTGATATTCAGGCTTTATAATGAACTAGAAAGTAAGTGAATTGGTAGTGTTTTTATATAGATATTAAATAGTAAAGCTGGTAGGCAAAACAAACGTAAAGCCACATTGTCATCTCAACTTTGTGGTGCTACGCCAACCTCACAAACCAAGCTATATTAGGATTAGCTCTTCTATATTCACTGTGAAGGTGATCATCTTTACGACATTCACAGCATGATCACATTGTGATTGTAAAGATTGTGGTCATGTGAATCTACATCCCTAGGTACAACTGTTAGCATGTGAGTGCGTTTTTGGGACGCTCCTCTGTAATCTCTAATCACTTAAGGTGATCCACTTCCTCGTCGCCCAAAACCACCACCCATCCTCCCTGCGCATCTCCAAAGATCGCCTGGAAACGGCAGCACCACTTCCCTATCTCACGACCGCTATTTCTCCCTCGAAGACCCCGGTGGCGCAGCAGACATGGTGCCGGGAAGACACATCACCGCGCTGGCGCGCTTCGAGGGTGGTTAGGACACCGCGTCCGTGTACGCGCAGGTGCATGGGGATGACGTGGCGGAATTTCCAAGGGCGTTGAACGACGATGAAGACGGGACGACTGGATGGAGGAGGAGGAGGAGGAGGAGGAGGAGGGACTTGGCGAGGGAGATCCGGGGGTTTGATCCGATAGTTGATTCGCGGCGAAGTGAGGTTTTGGGCGTTGGTAGCCCGAAGGCCTCAAAAAGTATATTTCCACAGGTATTGTAAGAACTTCAGAAGAGAGGCAACTCCCAAGCAGAGCCTTCTTTCTAGGGGGGTTTTTGTCGAGGTATATGGTATTCAGGACGCAGTCTCGATGGAAAGAGACCTCTGATGCGCGTTCCCATTTTGCGTACCTACAAGAAAAAAAAAGAAGAAAAAAAAGAAAAGGTTTTGATATCTCGCGGAAAAAGGCAAAAAGGAGAACCGATAAGACCCAAAGAAAAAAAGCCCTCCCGCTCGAGAGGAACCCCAAGTGATGATTCGCCGATACCGTGGTATATCCAAGCCCAACAAATAACCTGCCTGCCCCCCTTTCCCCCGCTGCGTAGCTTTCTGATCGTGCAGACGTAAAAGTCTCCTCCTAAGAAGACTATCAAAAAAAAAGAAGACAAAGGAAATCACGATGGAGTTCGTGTGACCTCAGCAGGTGGGTGCTCCTTCCCACCCACCACAGTCATACGTGATTATTCCACCGTCGCTGTTCGACGTAACCTATTACAAATTATCTTCTCTCACCATTTTTTAAGCATCCAATCCGAATGCTTTTCTCAACATGCCAAACTTCTTCTTCTTTCCAGTCTTCGAATTATATCCGTTGGCTTTTCCGTTCGTGTCCTTCACGTCTGGCGCGAAGCCCACGTGATTGCCGTTGGGGTAGACATCTTCTGAATTACTCTGGCTGCGTCCGATATCGGGCCTCATGCTGCGGGCCAAACGGACAGCTTGCTCATGTGTGCTGGTGCCATCGCTGGTGCTCGGGCGAATCTCTCCTGGGCGGACGGGTGGAGCCAGAGGCCAGTTTGGGTCGTCTTCAATGCGAGTTGTTTTGGGGTTATTGTTGTTGTTGAAGTAGTCTTGCTGAGCAGCGGAGGTACGGCGTTGAAGCTTGCCGGGTCTGGGACTTCCAAGCGGTGCTTGAGTCGGAAGAGGCGGTGGCGGCGAATACATGGGGACCTGTTGCGAGGCATTGGAGTTGGTCCGGTTCCGACGCAGGATGCTACCCATGAAGCTACGCTTTCTAGGCAAGTCCATGGGGCTCTGCGGGCGTCCTGGCTCGGCTTTACGCAGGCTGCCCTTCGAAAGGGCACTACCTTCGTTGACAGGAGGTGTTCCAGCGGCGGCACTGCCGTTTGTCATGCCTAAGTTTCGGCGAGCTGCAGCCATCGCTTTCTCTATGTCTGCTGCGTCGGGTACGATGGGCTTTGTCTGCTTGTCACGACCACGTGAGTTCATGCGTGATTCGTAGTCGTCTTCATCCGAGAGATCCGTAGAGTCGCCATCTTGCTGATCTTGTCGTCTAGGGATGCCACGCACAGGGGTCAAATCAGCTCGGATGATACCGCCAGAGGGTTCATCATCGTCGGAGTCGGCAAAGCGGCTGCGGAAGAATGAGGCTCTCTGGCCTCTGCCGCCGTCATCCTCGTCATCAGAGTCGGCAAAGCGTGATTTGAACTTTCCAGCTATGGTGTTCGTGGATGCTCTCTGACGAGGAGCGGCAGCTGCTTTACCACTAGGTTTAGCACTTGAATTACGCATCGAGTTGGGGCCGCGAAGAGTCCTGACACCAGTGTCTGCTGGAGCCGCGCGCATGGACTCTTTCAGCTGCTTACGACCGAAGAAGGAACCTGTTGGCGACAGGGAGCGGACGCTGAACGCCTTTCTGTGTTTCGCAGTTGGCACGGGTGTTGGCGAGGCTGGACGCTGTTGCTGCGAATCGATAGAGCCGGCACGCATACTGCGCCTCATGCGACCCCCTGTATCAGATGCCGAAGGCCTGCGCTTCTTCCTGAAACTGCTCTCTGAATCGGAGTCATTGGCCGGCACAGATGGAGGCGGCAGCTTCTTTGCGAGTTTGGCGCTTGCTGAAGGCTGCATCTTGGGGAAAGGACCATCTTGAGAGACTTCCTCGGGGCTCTGTGGGTGCCTCGACATCGCTCCGCCTGCGGCTGCTACAGGCAAAGCTGATCCACTAGAGGAGGGCCTCGCGTTCTGTTTCATAGCAGGCTTGGATGCCATGTACTCAGACTGAGGACGTTCGCGCATGCTGGTCCTCATGCCGCCACCCCTACCTTCGCGCAGACTGGAGCGCATTTGGACAGGAGGCGCGGCCGCTGGAGCTGGCTCGGGCAGTCCACGCATACTCCTTCGCATGGACGTCTTGGCGGGCTGCGCAGGCGCCTGTTTCGCGGGTTGCACAACTGGCTCGACGTGTGTCGACTGCTTCAATGCAGACTTTCTCTTCTTCGGCCTGTTCGCAAGAGAGTTGGCTTCGGGCCTGTACTCATCGTCTGACGAGAGATGACTTCGTTCAATCTGCTCTCGTTGCTGTTTACTCAGCTGCTTCCAGTATTGTGTGGCATAGCTCCAGTCATCAACTGGAGGACGTGTTTCGTCCTTAGACTCCCTTCTTGCAGTCTGGCGCATCAATGGACTGTCTGGGTCTGAGCTTCTCTTCTTGGGCTTCGTGACAGGACTCTCAACGATTGCATCCATCGACGCAAATCCACTTTCATCCATGTACGATAGATCCTCTTCGGCATCACTGAAGACAGCGCTGTCGTCTGACTCAGACTCGGCAATATCGCTCAATTGAATTTCGGCAGGGGTGTGTGCGATAGCAGGCTCTGAGTAAGATACTGGAGTAGAGGTAGCTCTTTCAGCGATCGACTTGGCCTTGTCCTTGTCGGTGCTTACACCTGGAGCAGCCTTGCTCACAGGCGCATCGACAGCAACAGGCGCGACATATTCTTCCGGTTCAGCCGCCCATCCTCCTGGCACAACGAATTTCTCAAGCGAAGATCTTGGTGGTGGTGATTCTGCTCTTGCCACTTCAGCGGCTTCAGCGAAAGTCTTGTCTTCCTCGCCTGGAGTCGGAGGCTGCAAGCTGATCTGGATGTCCGATTGAAGCGCTTTCTCTTCTTGCAAGGCAAGTTTTGGCTCGCTGACCTCAAGGTCTGATGAAAGGGTTTTCTGTTCTTGCAGATCGAGCTTTGGCTCGGGACCTAACACCTGAGAGAAAACAGCCTTGGCAGATGCAGTCCCGGCGTCAAGCTCGCTGGCTGGCGTTGTTTCGTCGTCGCTTTCATCGCTGCTGCTGCTACTGCTGCTGCTGCTATAGCTGGGGCCACTTTTCGAGGCAACCTTCGGCGGTACGGGCGCGTTGGAAGCATTTTGCGCGAGTATACCGCCGATTGCGTGATCGCTGCTGAGTTCCCGACGGTCAGGAGGTCGCTCCGTCACCTTTTCGGCCACTTCCTGGTGCATTCTGTTTTGACGCACGCTTCCGAAAGACGGCAAGTCCGGTCGAGGTTTCATAATTTCCTCCATATCGTCGTCAATGAGTGGTGACACCTTTCTGGCGACAGCAGCACGTGTTGCAGACGTGAATGAAGGCTGGGCGGCGGGAGGCTGATCTGTGAAGCTGACCCGCACGCTCTTCTTCTTTCGCGCCGAGCCATCTACTGAAGAAGGAGTGTCCGAGGTTTCACTCATAGCCTTGCCGCCGGTGGCCATTGGGGAGTACGCACGGATGGAGGACGAGGGAGAGTGCTTCATTGCCGACTTGACTGGAGAGACTCCTCGCTGGGGTGGATCGTGGTGGACGACTTCCATGATTGGTGAAGCCGAGAAACGAGCGGATCGAGACGGACTGTGGGAGTTGCCTCTTACACGGCCACTGCTATTGGAACCATAACGAGGAACGTCTAGGCTTTCCGATCGATGGCGACTACCTGCGGGGGTGACAGCAGAAGGAGGCGGGCGCATGGTAGTTTTGGAGAATCCGCTGAAGCCGTTAGTTTGTCTCTTGTGTGGTTGGACACCTCCGTTAGTCTCGGCTTCCTGTTCTCCCTCGGGATCTTCGCGAACAACAGAGGGTTGTTTCTGCAATAGACCAGCAGCGCGAGGCGATACCGGGCTTCCATTGGGATCTGTTCGAGTAGGGTGGCGCGGTGGAGGTTGTACAGACAGTGCTGGCTTTGTCCTCGTCGCAGTATGATCTCCACCTGTTACAAGTACGCTGGGTTTCTGAGCCGGTATTTCGGGAACAATCTTTCTCGTGTTCGGGTCATATTCTCCGGGTTTGGGCACATGTGCTGCTGGTGTCGCAATTGTCGGTGATGGTGGTTCTGGTTCCTGTGCGGCCTGACGAGGCTTTGCGATGAACGTGCGGCTAGCCGGATCGTACACCATTACTGTACCCTCGCGCTCGTCTGCAGAGGAATTTGCTGCGCCATTTGCGCGCGCAAGATAGCTCCCTTGTGTATTGTTCGCAATCTGCTTCTTCTTTGTGGGCCTGTTGGCGGCGCTGGCGATATCAGACTGTATGTTGTTGGCATCCTGCTGCGACCCTGCCACAATAGCGACAGGTCGTTGCGCCGTCTGCTTGCCACTAAGTGTTCCCTCGGACGCAGTAAACCAGGAGCCGCCGGACTTCATGGTCTTGGAAGTTGCGACGGGCGAGTGCCCTTGGGCGGATATGGGGCGAGAATAGTTGATGGAGCCAGCGCTGCCTTGTCGTTCGAGCTCGTCGACCTCGGGGACTGTGTTGATTTTGGGGAGGGTGCGCGCAGATGTTCCGGCGCGATCGACACTCGCACCTCGTCTACTCCCACGCGGTGGAGTGGGCGACGTGATGCGCTGTGCTGGCTCTGTGCTGGCAGATCGTCGATGGCCGCCGCCTCGCAGACTGGCGGGTAAGGCGGGGACGGGAGGTGCCTCTGGAGCTGCAGGAATGGCGCCATTGTAGCGACCGGGGGATGGAGATCTGAAAGTCCTCTCGCTCATGGAACCGCTGCTGTTGTTTCTTTGCAGGGTACCTCGACCAACACCGCCTCGTGTGCCACTTCCAACGACGCTGCCTCCACCCACTGCGGATTGCGAGCCTCTCCGGACCATGCGCTTGGTCTGGATGTTGCCGACGGGCTCCGGGGTTGTTGTGTGAGAGCGGAGGGCTGCGGCCGCTGCTGCTGAGGAGAGGTCGGTCTGTGAGGCCGAGCGAGCGAGGAAGGCTGAGCTCGCGGCGGTCGCGGCTGCCGCTGAAGTGTTACGGTCAATCGGCTACATGGTGGTCAGTATGAGGGTGCGCATGTTGATGCGACCGCATTGTTGGGACAATTCATCGATTGGTCCAATGTGCAACCAATGGTCGGCGGTGGTGGACTGGATGGTGGATGGGACAAGTGGCAGGTGACGTACCGGATTGGCCGAGCTGCCTCGCCTTCGCGAAAACAGATTGGGCATGTTGGCGGCTGTGGCGTGGGCGTAGGCGCGCGTGAGGCCGGTGGAGGAGGGGGAGGATATGCAGCAGCAGCAGCAGCAGCAGCAATAGTAGGAAACAAGGTGGCAGACGAGTGGTAAATAGGGACGGCGGGCCGAAAGGGAGGGAGGGATGGATGGATGGATGGATGGATGGATAGAGTGGAATGGGCAGGCAAGCAGACGATCAGCTAGAGGCCGTGTGTGCCATCATCGTAAAGTCAAAATGTTTTGTTTCACCTTGGATGGGACTGTAACTCTGCATGGATGGATGGATGGATGGATGGATGGCGGTTGGTGGGGGAGAGCTGGCTGCGACGATGATGATTATGATGATGATGATGATGATGATGCTCTTGCGCTGCTGCTTGCTGCCTGGCTAGCTGGCTGGCCACGGGTCGCGAGAGAGAAAAAGGTGAAAAAACAAAAAAACAAAACAAAAAAAAAGAATAATAATAATGTTATTTGAATATTTGCACAAAAAAGGACTGGCGAGCGAGCGAGCGAGGTGTGCAGGAATGCAAGGATGTTGGTGGTGAATATTAGGAAACGGGCGGGTGAATGAGGTCCAAGTATTATTGTGGAAATGGCGGACGTTTGACTCTGCAGAGCGCGCGCGCGCGCGCGCGCTCGCGACGTGAGTGCAAGTGCAAGTGCAAGTTGCAAGTTGCAAGTGTTTTGGTGGGCGTGTGTCTCGGGGTCTCGTCTCGCTGCAGCCATCCCTAAAAATCGTCTCGCGTGCAGCCATCCCCTCAAAGTGCACACACACACACACACACGTACGCACGCACGCACGCGCCTCGACTTTTCCAATAATTGGCATCTGGCCTCCTCCATTGTCGATTGGCATGCGCCGCCGCCTATCAAGCTTTCTTTCTTCGCAGCTCTTTGTGCTGCTGTGCATGCTGACTTGCATCTTCTCTACCGCCAGCCGTTTTCCCACAATGACACAGATGGCGCACCTTAGCTTCCGCGCCTCCTGGACTTACAGTACTTGGTCACCTTGAGTCCGCAAAGCCGTTGTGGCTGAGTATCGTCAGCGCCCGAGCTCCTTCATAATATGTAACAACACTCCGAGGCCTCGAGCTGCCCCAGGGCAACGATTCGAGACGTCTTCAACTTTCTGACGCGCCGCCTGAACCATATCCCCACTCGCTATCCACTTGCTGTTGCACTAGTGCGCAGCGCACGCGATACTGGCGAGTCGCATATACGATCTACGTCGCTACTGACATTGCCTGGCCTTGCCAAATAATGCATCGTTTCCTTGATCTGCATCGGGCGAACAGCCAAAACCCCAACATGCAACGGCCGCGGATGGCGGGCGCACTTCAAGTGCACATCACTGCAATGGTGCACGGTAATCGCGTTGCAGCTGATGAGAATCTCCTACCATGAAAACACAAATCATTCTTCACAAGTTTGCATACAGATCAAAGATTTGAATGCCACTGGCCTCGGACCCGCAATATCAACCCTCATATTCTGCCATTGAGACATGAGCACATATGCTTTGAATAGTGGACTAATATTTGGGAACGATAATTCATCTACTCATCGCTGCACTCGAAAACGCGCAACAACTGATGAACTTGGAATTGCAGGATCTCAATGGACCAAATCAATTGATTCTTCTACAGGTGTTACGATAACACCATTCATAGCAACGAGAGCAGCGGTTCGCGCCAACCAGTAATCATGCCGTGTTACTCTATTCCGGCTGCTCTGTAGCGGGGGAAGAGGTTGTCAGCGTGGTGGACGGGATCGAAGATGGACTCGAGGAGGTAAGCCTCGAGGGGGTCGGGCTTGGATGTTTCTAATTGGGGATCCATTGATGTTGGGTTTACAGACGCCATGATGCGGATGCTTCTTACCTGATCGTGTGAGATGCCTGGATTCCGTTGGATCTGGTTCATCAAGGATCAATCGAACGCAGCAACAAGGCAGTAGGTTGTCGACCCTCGAGTTCACCAGACCCTGGTGAGACGACACTACGCATATCGCAAGTCACCTCGTGGGTCATGCTCAGGATTTCCGACCATTACCTCTCCCCATTTCAGACAAAGAGACTCTGAGACTCGAAACAGACGGACGGCCTTTGACCTACGACATTCAATTGCATTGTACAAAAGAAAGAACTTTGACCGTTTCTTTCACAGACCGACAGCCAGCAGCCAACAATGCATTGTGCCCATTGCCTGTACTCAACACTTGGAGTCACTTATAATGTGCACCTGGTCGACACTTGTTATTGATCTGGCCAGCACACACGGCACCCGCAATTGCAGCGCAAAGATACATACCCACTCAAAATCTTTGCTATTGCTATTGCGAGTGTCTGCTCAACCCCAACTGACAGCTACCATCTCTCTACATCCACAACACCCCCCTCCAGTCATCCAGAACAGGCAGGTCCCCGTTCTAAACATGGCTGAGTTCCCCTACTTCGCTCCCACCAGACTTCAGGCAGGCCCCACCATGATGGTGTCGGTTTCCGTCACCTTCGCGTGCCAGCACTCCGAGATCTGCGCCGTGCCCTACACTGCGGGCACCGTTCCTGTCGGCTTCATGCTGAACGACGGCCATTGCAGTGCTCCCGCGTGCCAGAAGAGGTTCATCAACAAGATGAGATCGGAGGCGCAGCTCGCCGGCATGAACTGCGAGGCTTCCCTCCGCAGATTCGCCATGGTCGAGCCGATGCTCAAGGGGGAGATGTTGGCCGCTGGCTGTTCCGCTGACATCGCCGAGGCTTTGCTCAACTGCAGTCAGCGCTCTGCTGCTGCTGCGACATATCTCGGCCACCGCTCCTTGCTCTCCTCGCTCGCCGAGTACGAGCAGGGGACCCCCACCAACGCCCACGCCATGCATCTGATCTTCTCCCACCAGACCGTCCAACACAAGCTCATGGCCATGCAGTCTGCCGTTCTCCGCTTAACCCAGACCAGCTACCCTGCTCCGGCCCTCAAGTTTCCCATGATTGAGGGCATCAAGAGCCACGAGCCCAGCTGGGGCAAGCAAGAGCTCTCCACGCTCCAGAGCACCGACCAAGGAAGAGCCATCCTGGCCCTCCCGCTGGCGAGCGAGAACATCCTCGCCGCCAAGTCAAACGTTCTCAGCGCGCAGAACGAGCTCGCCCAGCTCGCCCAGCTCCAGGTCATGGAGAGATCTGCATTCTTCGACGACTACCCCGGCACCGAGGCGCTCCACGCTTCCGGCGCCATGATGTCGTCGCAGGACATGCTGTCGCAAGTCTCCGCCTCCACCACCACGCCGCAATCCCCTCCACAGATCGACGTCGACGCGCAAGGCTTCGCTTTCCCCTCTTCTGCTGACATCCGCTCTCTGCGCCCTGAGCGTGTGCTCTCCAAGAGCATGGCCGCTCACAAGTGTCTCGGTCTGGACATGGAGAAGATCCATGCCTACTCGGGCAAGTCGTACACCGCGCTCACTAACCCTTGGTGGTCGCAGGCGAAGTAGGCTGCTTGAGTGAGCGATCATCTCATCTCATCATGTACAGGTAAGTGCATTTTCTTCGATCGAACGGAAAGGTAAGTCGGATTGTGAGGTCGAGGAGAAACAACTACGGCGTACTGCAACGGTCAGTACTGCCCGCTTTATTTCGCGATTCTCTTTTTTTTTCCCCTTGGGTTCCTCACTTCCTCGCTTCAATCTCTGGCGCTGGGTATGCAATTCGATACAATTAATCAAATGGTGGCTGTCTTTCAAAAATAAAAATAGAAAAATCTTCCTCCAAACTCCTTTTTAATGCAACAATGATCATCATGCACAAAATCATACTCTAGGGGAACAGAGTTGATAATCGCATGAGAGTGGAGCCGACCACTATTGTGGCAAACCACTATACCGACGACCATTTCCTAACATCCCAAAGATGCGACTGACCATCACAGTTTTATGGTTCTAAATCACTATGATCTTATACATGCATGTTTCGGTCGGGTACTTGCTCCACGCGTGTGATCCGGCACTGATGCACTGTGGCACAAGGCGCGTGTATCTCTGTCATATCTTTCGTGAACAGAAGAGAAGTGATATATGTTGCTTGACGCCGAGTCTCGGCCGGGTGGGGTGGGAATGTCGCACAGGAGCACAGGGACGGGACATGTACTGTTGACATTTCCTAAGCGTGTCCCTGATCTTCGCATGTCGCTTTACTCTCAATCATCCACTTCTGCAAACGAGTCTAGAGACTGCGCTCTTGTCAAAATACCGAACCCCGATATTGAAAAAACCAAAAAAAATCAAAAAAAATCCGGTAGGTACGGACTACGCGTTCATACAATGTAGGAGGCGGCATCTCCGGTCTGCTGAGCGTTGGAAAGAGGCATCTCCGCTGCCAAAGGTAAAGCAGAAACCAACAAGTCTTTGATTTTCTACCCATTCATACAAATCACACATACCACAATACCTAATAGACCCACACCTCCTCCTCCTCCACCACTACCACCACCACACAATGGCCGACTCCTCCGACTGGACCTTCGTCCCCCGAAAGAAGGGCAGCAAAGCACCGCCCAAAACCCGCTTCAGCAACACCCCTCCCACCAACATCAAAGACGCAACCCTCGAGAGCATCGCCGCAGAACTCGGCACCAAAAGCCGCCTGTGGAAACGCAGCGAAGCCCGCAAACAACTCCACCGCATGCTGTCTCTCATGAGACCCGACGGTGGCTGGCAGCTCGACACAGCGGTGTGTCTAGGCACCGGCAGTTTCAACCGCGACAACTTCGAGTGCCGCAAGCGCACGATGGCGCAGTTTGCCATGTTCGTGGATACGCTGGAGTACTTGCAGGAGCAGCAGGAGAGCAAGATTAGGGTGGTCGTGCAGGAGGGGTACTACAATGCTCTCGACCGGAAGTTTCTGGAGACGCTGTGGATGGAGGTGCCAGAGTACAAACCGCACGTCTACCCTATTGTGGACTGCGGGCCTGCGACGGAGCTTTTCGGGCCGGGGACGTTTGTTTGCGAGCTTTTCATCGAGCATACGGAGGGGACGATTCGGGCGCTCACGCAGAAGGGGGTGAGATTGCTGGTGAGCACTTCGAGGATGATGTGTACGAGGGGGTATCAGCCGGGCGATAGTTTCAAGGAGGGGGATCATAAGCGGTTGTTGGGTGCGATTGATGAGACGTATAGGGCTATGCGGTTCCCCTACTTTGAGGAGGATCCGAATGTTTTTGAGGGGCTGGACATTCTGGCGCCGGAGCCGCAAGAGGAGGACGATTGAGCGTGGAGGGATGTCATTCCATTCGTCACTTCTTTGGCACACGTTTCTCAGGAGACTACTTGATGTCGCTGCTCTGTACGACAGTCGCGAAAGCATCTGCCAGCTCGTGCATCACGATCTTGGTCAGATCATCGCCAGACACGCCAGGAATATCGCGGTCGCCTACGGCGTCCTCGGCCACCAAGACATCGTATCCGAAACGCGCGGCATCGCGTGCGGTCGTGGAAACACAGACGTGTGCCTGCGAGTCGAAGTCAGCTCTCCTGCCAGACAACACCATTCATCCTACTTCGGAAACTCACCATATACCCGGTCAACACAACCTTCGTCCCAGCCTTTCCCAAATACTCCTGCAAATCCGTATCCGCAAAGCTTGACGGGTGGTTCTTGCTAATCACCTTCTCGCCATCCCTGGGTGTCAACTCCTCAAACTCCTTCGCTAGCTTCGAATCGGGTGTGAACACCGGCGCGCCGTTCGGCGTCTGGTGCACGACGTGCACGATCCTGCCCTTCGCCTCGCGGTACTTCTGCAGCAAAGAGGCGATGGCTTTGCGGGAGGAATCGGCGTTGGTGACTTTAAGCTTGCCCTCAGCGTACTCGTTCTGCGCGTCGATGATGACAAGGGTACTGTTGCTGGGGGTGGCGGTGGAGGGCTGGACGCCGACGATTTGCAGGAAGGATTGCACGGCCATTGTTGGTATGGATGGAAGGTTTGGTGTACAGGATGCGGATTGGGGTGGGAACAAGTTTTGTCGCCGGATTGAGGGACACTGTACTATATAACGGAACGGAACGAGTAATCCGAACTAAATAATAGCTGTTCTTTATGCCGCCGCCTTTTGGCGTCCCTCGCCCTTGCCTTACAAATACCCCTCAATATAAATCGACCCCGCATGCCGTCAGTTGTGGAGTCTGGATCTGGCTTGCTGGACCTGCGGCGGTTTAAAGTTTGGGACCTTGATGGTGTAATGGTGTCTATGGCGACTTCATGTGCCTAGGCTGTTCTGCGAGTGGTGGGATTATACTGAATGCGGCCACTGTACCCTGTTTTGTTGATCTGTTAACCTCAAATGTCCCGAGGTAACTACATCGGACCTGCTCCATTCGGCGTACGAGGCCACGGTCACCTCGCTACACCGTGAGCTACAAGGGCCGGAGCTGCACTATTCTTTCCTTGCCTTATTTTCTCTTCTCCTATCTACGGCGAAACTATGACATTCCTCATTGGGTTTCAATTGGGAATTCGATCATGATCTTTTCCGGCGAACCGCTTCCGGTCGTTCCCAGGCAATCCGCTGGGAGACTTTTGAACGCGTCTCGGGTGTAAACGACAGCTCGTTACGAAGTGATGCAGCTCCTTGAGTGATCTTTCATTCCGAACCCATGCTTTCCGGTTCAAGGACCAAGTTCGTCCAAAAAAAAAAAAGAAAGTTGTCACCTTGATGCTGAACCGCTTTTGCTGCTCGCTGACAGGTCTCGGCTTAGGCAAACTCGCGTTGAGGTACTGCTAGATCATAATGTGTGCCTCAGTTTTGAATATGCTGATACCGTTACAATTAGGCTTGGGAATGATCATGCTTGCCAATGAGATGAAGTCAGACGTTTTTGATGGAGTGAAACTCGCCAATCTATGCTTTTGATCGCAGACATGATTGTGCAGAACGCTCGCTGTAAACCATTCGATGGGAGTCTGTCTGCACTGATTTGAATTCCGTCTGACCTATCACCTTCAGGTTGTTCCCCATTTCGACTGTCTCTCAGTCGCAACGCTCGATGATATTGCTCGTGACTCCTTTCGCGCTGATTCCGTTCGAGAAACTGGCGACTGTTCCATTCGGCTGAGGCCCTGGTAGAAAGCGATGCTGCGTGTTGGCCCTTCTGCTTATGGAGATGCATCGTGTAGCCTCTACCGTTCCTCGCGGTCTGTATGTACAGTTCATTCAGAGCTGATCGACATCCGTGACCTCAGTCTGACTGGTCATTTGCAATACCTGGAGGACTTGCTTTTCCTTATCGTCCAGCGGACGTAGGAGGTCGATGTCAAGCCATCCTCTGAAACTGCTGGTACTCTCGAACCCTGGCACGGACTTGTAAAAAGATGTGCGTGGGATCGGCAACTGCCAGGCACTGGACTTCTCGAACGGCATGTTTTCCGTAGTCAAGATCGCCTTCTGGTCGGGGAGGCTTTCAAGCAGGGCGAGATCGTGTGCCTGATGTGGACCATGATGACCAGCCGTGCGCTGGAACTTAGCTACACCGACTCCCACAGGTAAATTGTGAGCGATGTCTTGGCTTGTGTAGAGATACCACCAGAGGCGGATGCTGTCATGGTGGGCTTCGAGTCCATCGGGGACAATCTGGGAGACGTCGAATACTTCAGACATCTCTGTGTAGAATTCCATGATGCCTTTGACGGATCCAAAGAAGGCGTGTAGATCAGGAGGAAGTTTGAGTTTGGCGCAAGCAATGGTGATCAACAGCTCAAAGTGAAAGACGTGAATTGCCTCAAAGAGTCTGGGGTGGTTGGCCGAGAGTTCGTGGCGCACGTCTTGCCTTTCGATGAACTTGAGAGACGGTTCCTCCAGCGTCATGTATTGTATGATCAGGAAGCCGACATGGTCATGCTTGAGTGCAAGATCTGTGGCATGTTTCGCTGACACCAGACTCTCGAAATGAGACCACACGAGGGCTGTCCGACAGACCAGGGTGAGACTCATCGTCTTCTTCAAGCTCTCGGTATGCGGCACGTCTTGAATGTTGCCGCTGAAGACAACCCGCAGACTCGGAGCGATAACAACGGCGAGTGGCGTGAGCAGATCGTGCTGAAGCGCAGTACTCATTGGACGATAATCCGAGTCTCGAAGCTCACACTTCAACTGCATAGATCTTCCTTTTCTGTCGTTGAACATGTCTGTTCTGAACTGAGCGCTGCCTGCCGGACTAGTAGCGACAGTGCTGGATGGCCCTGAAGTGTTGCTCGCCGCAGCGAGTAAGGGAAAGCAAAAGGCCTCCAGATCTTTCGCCAGAACGATGCAAGACTCGATGGGAGCCTTTCGGTTGGTCGGACCAGTAGACCTAGCAAGCACGTTCGCTCCTGGCGAGGCGTGAATACGTAGGGAGTGGCGTGTCATTCTGGCGGTGTGCTTTTTCGACACAGAGAGCAGCCAGAAGGAGCCTTCGGTTGGGTAAAGCATATCGGGCCACTGGTAGCTGACCACGACAAATGTGTTTCGCTTGTACAGTAGCTCCTCGGCCTCTTTGTGGATGGCTCGATTGACCATCAGTACGTTAGTGTGGAAGTGGTAAGCATTGTCGGTTTGCACGTGACCTTGGAACTCCTCTGGGGTATCGCTTCGAGTCGCAGGTCTCTCCAGACGGGTGTAGTCGCCGTCGAGCAGGTAGCCGTAGGTCTTGTCGCGGAGCTCCCTCGGGATTGGGAAGTTTGGGAGTCTCGGCGGTTTCTCACTGACCGACATGGCAGAGAGCGCTGCGTTGACTCGCTTGTCTGACATGTCGTAGATGAGAGCGTTGTGTTTAGGGGAGGTAGTATCGCGGTCAGTAAGACGGCTGCCGGTTGGCGGTCAGGTAGATAGTGGAAGTGGAAGCGAGTCGGAAGCACAGTTGGTGAGGGAATCAGCTGCGCGCGCGGCTGCTTGCTTGCAAACGGCGACAACGGCGTCAACGTTGGCACATCCCGTGGATCTGTGTGCGGCGATGAATGAGTGAAGTGTGAATGGGTGGGGTCGGTGTAGATTGACTTACAATGTGAAAGAGCACGCTGCAGCGCGCTGATTTGAAGACAGTGGAAAGGGATTGAGAGACTACCTTAGCTATCGCTCACACATCATCATCCTTTACATCAAGCTACTTCTCTTTCATTCCCTTGTCTTCCCTTAAAGTAAATCGCTAATTGTATTGCTTGACATCCCAACGTTGATACAACAGCAGCGGATGCTAGACCATACAAAGTGGTTGTCCAACAAACCTCGTGACCAGTCTCTCCGACAAGGAAACGACCAGAGAGCGAGGTACAGTCACTGATCTCCTACGCAAATTCGACATACCAAAAGGTTTCACTCCCATTGAGTGATCGACTGACGATAGATCCTTTGCATCGTGTTGATCTGGATTTTCGTTCCATCGCCGAGTCGACGTAAGATGTCAAGGTTCTGGAGCCCAATCAGGTAACCGTAAATCCTGGAGCGGAGGAAGGTTAGCGCGAGTCTTGAAAGCACCTTCTGTCTTTCTTGGCACTCCCTGATCGCGTAGTTCGCGAGGTAGCGGAAGGCTGTCTCGGAACTGCGCGCTCCTTGCGCTGTGTGCTGGGAGGATTGCAGTGCTTTGTCGGTCATCTGTATTGGGCTCACGAGGACGGCCGTCAGGCGTAGGTTGAGTTTCTGTGGTATGCTGCTCGACACCATGGTTTCATGTGCTTGATTGAGGTTGTCGTTCGCAAGTGGAGCCATGGTAGTGTCTTCGGGGCACATTTATATTGTCTTCCAGGTATTGGAGATGCGAGATATAAGTGTTTGTGAAAGTGTTTGTGACGGCTCTGGTGGTTTGCGAGGTGGTGTTGGAAAGCTGGTGCTTTGGAGAAAGAAAGGTCTACCCGACAGTGAGAGGCGGCGACGAACAAAGTTTGCGGAAAGTCCCGTGAATCGGCATGTGACGGGCACATGCATGAGTGAAGTCACTGCATTCAGGAAGGGGGCCTTGGAGCAGAACACCTTAATACAACAGATAGGTCTATCCAACCTCGTTCACTTCTCCACCGTCTCTCTATCCGGCATTCCTCCCTTCTCTCCCATGTCCAACATCGTTACTCCACCAACCACCAAGTATGATTTTCGTTACACCATTAAATAAAAGAGTGGGGAACCAAGAAGTGCATGCCAACAAAAGGAGCGACAGAGGCACACAACCATCCATCCATCCAACCAACCAAGAGGGGGTAATAGCGCGCCAGTGAAATGCGTAATCGTATGCAGAATGTTTGCAAATAAACGATGATAGAAGAACAAAACGCAAGCGATGAAGAAAACACTCCCGAAAACAAAAATGCAGACCGCAGGCTCCATGCTCCACCAACACCAGGACAAAAAGTTCAAGAATCGCTCAAGTTGACATGCAAAGGAGAATCACCGCGGGATTTGCGTGGCCGTGGACAGCGCGACGAGTGCACTTAGGCACAAAGCGAAGTACTACCCTACCTCAGGCCCACCAGTCTCCGGGGGCCGAACGGCTTGCGAGCCGGCTGGGACAGGGGGTGGCGGGTAGTAGTCGGCAGGATATTGGTCGTCTGGGCCTACGGGCTCGTAGTCATCGCCGTAATCGTCGTCGTCGTAATATTCGTCACCTTCCGGAGGTGGCTGATTAGGGTCGTAGACGCCGTTTCCGTCGTTTGGTGCAGGTGGCGCAGCGGCGACATTATTGTTCTTGCCACCCTTCGCGCCCTTCTTGCCCTTGCGGTTCTTCATCTTAGCTTTCTCCAGCAGTCTACGCTTCTCGGCGGCCTTCTTGCGTTCCGCGCGGTCCTTGATTTCGTAAGAGCGGATCAGAGCGTAAGGTGGCACTCCGAAGATATCCTCGTATTCGCAGAACTCACAGATCCAGAGGTTGTCTCCAGTCGGACGGTGGTGATAGTTCGTGTACTCCTGCTGCAACTTGCGTTGACGAGCCGCCAGTGCGTATTCCTTGCTTGCGCGGCGACGCTGTTTGGGCTTGGGTGCTGGAGGTGGAAGTTGTTGTCCAGCGGGCTGCTGGTTCGGAGGCATAGGATTCTGCTGTGGTGGCGGTCGAGGTGCTTGCCCGTTCCGTGAAGGAGTGGTCTGCGTGCCTTGTGTGTGCATGCGATTTCCGGGGCCCATCGGTTGTCCGTTGGCTCCTTGGTGGCTCCCTCGGGTCGGTGTGCCATATCCAGCTCTGTACGCTGCATCTGCCATGGCCTGTTGCTGGTCAACCATCTTGCTGGCGCTATCGGATTCGCAAGTGAAGGTGAACTGAGTCTTGGGAGTGACGGAGTGCGAAGCTGATTGTTGCAGGAGACTGACGTTCTCCTTACCCTTTTGAGGGGTAAGAGGTCCTTGTTCCGCTGCAGTTCTGATGGCCTTTGAAATGATGCCGCCTGTGTGTTCTGGAGCGACGTCTAAAGATGAAACAAGCTAGTGTCAGTGGAATGTTCTTTTTGAGCAGGTGATGATCACTTTGGCTGAGAAGTTCAAGACCTGACTTACCGATGCTCCTGACTTCGCCACCACTGACAGAACGAGCAGGCGCCCGCGGGCCGTATCCGTTTGCATTCATTGCGTTGTTTCCAAGCGGTCTCCTGCTGTCCCTGCCATTCTGACGCCCATATCTGCCACGTCCAGCGCCACTAATGCCAGTGCCCGAAGGAGACGAGCCTGGACCAGCGTGATGTGGTCGTTGCGCATGGCTGTATTCGTCTGCAGCACCGTCCATATTACTAATTCCCATGCTCGCCATCTCAGCACTCAAGCTGCTCTGGTGCATCGACGATGCGCTCGAAAGCGGTATCTTCCTCTTCTTCTTATTGCTCGTGTTCTCAAAGCTCTCGTATCCGTCTGCGCTCGATGTCACCGACCCCGGCGCTCCCACCTGTTTGCCACCCCGTGAAGCCTCCATCAAGCGTCGCTGCACGGAGTCAAGCGGTGCCTTGCCATTGACTGCCATCGGTCCCATCGTAGCATAGCGGTGATCCGGATGGTCAAACTCCACCTCATCATCGCCGCTGTCTCCCTCGTCGTGGTTACAAGTACAATGGTCGTGAACCGCTATCGCATCGTGATGATGGTGGTGGTCGTGGTCGTGGTCGTGATCATGGTCGTGATCGTGGTCATGATCGTGGTCGTGCTCCAAATCCCCATTTGTCATTCTCCTTCCTGCATTCTCCTGCGCATGAAAGTTGAGCGTGGGACTCATCGGTGGCGGATCCGGCGGGTATATTATTGAGCTTTGCTGTTCGGGAGAGAGCCTCGATTTTAGGCGGCGATTGGGAAGTGGCCGTATCGCCCGCTCCGGGTATATGGGTGATGCCGTATCGGGCGACCGGGCAGCGGAAAAGGATGAAGAGCGAGAGTAGGCATAGCCTTCTGTTGGACGGATGACAGTTGTCAGTGGAAGTCCTGATGCCGGAAGTAACCGTTTGTAAGAGTGCCCGCCATCACGACCAAGACCTGACCTCCATACCGCCTCTTCGTTTCTCCTCCAAGCAAGAACGTACCCGTAGCTGTCGCCATCTCTGCTCCCCCTCCTGAATAGTTCTCCTCCACCCTATCCAAGTCGTGGCCCCTAATAGGTACCACTTATATCCAAGATGCCTCAAGTGGCTCAGTCCAACAAAGTGCACTGCCGATTGCGTTAGTAAGCAGGTTCGGAGACGAGCTGCCATCTGAAGCTCCGGTCTAGCCATCCAGCGACAATAGTAGGAATACTCACATGTCTGGTGCTTCCCTGCAATGTTGGCGATGTAGCAGGGGAGTGGGAGCGACAGTCACTCACACTTGTGTGCTGAAGACACGACTCGATGAATTACCGGGCCCGCATTCGATTCGCCCGGCGGGCATTGCCGCTGCCCCGACACTTTGATTGGCTTCCAACATCCGACTCCATCTCGTCCAAGCACCCAAGCCCGACTCCTTTCTTGAGCGTTGCATCTGCTGTGATCAGTTGCTGAGCAACAATTCGATACAAGAATAACACCAATCCTTGTCTTTTATTGCATATGTTTTATTTGACCTAATATCCAACCATCGATCTGACCACAGGCCCATATTGCATCGGCATGCAGCATCTCGATTATGTTGAGTCATTGTACAATTTCAATCGCTAGTTAATCGTTCTCGATAGGTACTGTTCAAGGGTCTTTCTCTCTCGTTTTCCTGCAGTGATCTAGTCCCTGATCTGTCACTCCAAGTCAGACAACATCAGCAAGACATTCCAATCTGGCACGATCGTGTCCCCAAGGTCATCGTATGCAAAGGCGAGGCATGTCCAAGCAACATCTATCAGCCACTCCAAGACACCCACCTTCGTCCACTCCTGCTTTGGCTCTCACTCCTCACCTCATCTTGCAACTCCCGCTCCTTCTGCTGCCCCGCAAAGCAAATCTGCGGCAGCACGCTCAACCACCTGCTCCGAAAAGCCGATTTTGCCCTCTCGCAATCCTTGCCTTCGTCAAAGCAGACCATCTCATCCCTGTCCGCAACAAACCACATATTCCACACTCCATCCTGCAAGAAGTTCAAGCGCACCTCAGCCTCTTGCATCAACGCATCGCAGCGCCTCAGCAGCTTTTCAGAATCCTGCCAATTTCCTGGACAGCCGCCGAGCAAGTGCTGTGACTCGTGAAGTCGAAGACTAATCTCGCTGAAGATGTACACCAGGTCTGGCAGCTGCTTGTAGTGCGAAGCATTCAAGGCTAGGTCGACGATGCAGCACATGTCGCTGACGACCCATTCGCTGCGGCGGGCCGAGAATGGCAGGGCGTGGTAGTTGCCGCCAATGGCGTGGTAGATGGCGGCGTAGTGCAGGGCGAAAGTGGAAATTGTCGACATGATGTTGATGAGCTCGCTGCGGCTGAGGACTGGATCTTGGCTGCTGGTGCTGCGAATGCAGGTGCTAGAGAGGGGCGAGTGGATGTCATCGTGGCGGTTGTCGAAGCAAGGGAAGGGATCCTGGATGGGTGTTGTGATCTTGAGTGGGCTGGAGCCGAGTTTACTCTTTTGATATTGCATGGTTTCCTTGGTGTCGCAATTGGTGTTGTGATTGTATGTGAGTTGGTGAGTTGCGTATGGAACTTGTTGGGCTGATGTAGGGATCCTCTTTCAGAGCGCCGCAATGGTTCACTTGCAGCCCGATACTCGTTGTTTCCACCAATCGCAAGACGTCTGGTACGATCGACTTTCACTGACAACACGATAAGTGACTCTATTCCGGGGAAGATGCGGAGTGACGGAGCTTCTTCACTGGCTTGTCGTAGGTCGGTACATCAAGAGTTGGTCATAGTACTTACCTCGAGCAATTTTTATCTTCTCATGTGCAAATTTGTGACACGTGACAAAAGCGGATCGCTGGCATGTCAGTACAGCCTTGCTGTATTCACTTTCTGAAATCTCATCAGCCTTCATTCGCAAGTGAGCCGATCGGCGGTAAAACAATATCGGAGTTCATCATTGCTACGCCGGCTATGCCGCTGAGATGCTCAAGGAGAGCAACAATTCCTTGGCGAAAACAATCCTACCTCTCAAATATGTAAGAAGTCACTGTGTGCATTACGCCAGCACACGAGTCTCTCAGCGGTAGCTATTGTGAGATCTTCTCATTAGGCTCGACCGACAAGCCCTCAATAGAGTCATGGGACCAGCGAGACGCTGATGATGTTTCGGTAGCAAGCGCCATGAATCCTCTAGTTTGGCGTGGTCGACGAATCCTCAGTGGAATCACCGGACCAGTGAGATACTGAAGATGTCTCAGTGAAAAGCATCAATGGTCTTTCTATTCAGCTCCATCGACACGTTCTCAACACTATCAGCTGGTGCAATGAGATGCCAATGATTTCTCTCTCACTAGCAAGTATCGCAGGTGTTCGACTCGTCTCCCAGTGTCTTGCCTCATCAACATGGTTGCAATGCAGTAGCTAGGAGAAGTCTAATTCATGCGACAGCGTGCATCTAGTAAAACTCCTGTCCAATAATGGAGATTGATTGATCAACATCAGCTATTACATAACAATCGTCTCATCGATAGGATTACCGAGCTGCCGAGATAAGTTTCCTCAATCGCAGCGCACACAGTGTTATCAAGCCTATCTGGAGTCCGAATACACATGTGGCAGCCTGAGTTGTTATTCGAACCGGAGATTAATCGCAACCTTCGCAGGCTAGAGGAACTGCTTGAATGGTCCTGTTGATCAATCGGTGGTGTTGTTGTTTGAGCGCTTATTAGGGTAGGGTGGGGCTGAGGTTGACTTTGCGCTAAGCCGGATTGGGAAGCTGGTACTATATCTGGATTTGTGGCTCCATCATTTCCGACTTTTGGATGCTCGCTATATTTCAAAACGAGGGTTAATGACGCTTGGGGTAAGATAGTGATTAAAATATATCATGCAATTTTAACAAGCCGTCGGGGGTATATCATGAACTAGACATCTCAAAAACGAAAGAACCCAAAAACACCATCATGAGGCCGCTCAACGCAAATGCAGCACCTGCTCTCGCGTAACTTTTTCCCCAAGAACATCAAAACCAACTCAAACCGTCTAACTAAAGTGAGGCGCGTTGAGGAAGAGTCCCATCAGCACACCGCCAAGAGTGCCGGCGATAGGGATCGTCATGATCCAGGCGGTAACAAGCAGGCCGATACGCTGCCAGTTGACAGCCTTGTAAGTGCCATTGCAAAGACCGACGCCGACGGTAGCACCAGTGATACACATGGAGGTAGAGACGGGGAGGGAGAATTGCGAGAAAACGAGGACGGTGATGGCGGCGCCCATTTCCATGCTGCAGCCGCGGGAAGGCGAGTGGTAAGTGATTTTGTTGCCCATGACTGTGAGGTGTGTCAGTGGATTTTCTTCTCATGTGTGTGCTAAATGAGCGCTCACCCTTCATGATGTTGTAGCCATAGGTGATAAGGCCTAGTGAGATGACGAGAGCGAGAACAGCGAGCTGCCAGACGGGCACGGGAGCCTTGGCTGCTGCGGCGTTGCCAGTCGACCAGGCAGAGTAGATGACGGCCCAAGGACCAACAGAGTTACCCTGTAAACATGTTAGCGTCTGGCTAAAAGGCTGAAACTCGTTGCTAACAGCTGACTTACGATATCGTTGGCTCCGTGGGCGAAAGAGGCAGTGCAGGCAGTGAGGACCTGGACGAAGGAGTACGAATGCTCAACTTCGTCGCTGTACTTGGGAGAATGCGCGTAAATTCGCGACATACGGGCACCTTCAGGGGTACCAGCAGTGCCAGACTGAGCAGCGTGGATGTCATAGTTCAGACCGTAGAGAGCGCCGCAGGTCACGTAAGCAGGGATGCGCTTGGCAGCAATCTTCATGTTGTGGAACTCGTAGATCTGGCCAGCGCCCATTGGGTTATCCCGCAGAGTTCTGAGGGCCCAGGCAAGAGGTCCCTTGCCCTGCATGAGCTTCTCGTTCAATCGCTTTTCGCTCAATTCGTTCAACTCCTTGTTGGTGAGCTGCTTGCCGCTGACTTCACGTGAGATCTGATCGAAGGCCTTCTCATTGTCAACGACCTGCTTGCTGATAGGGACGTCGGTCTCAGAAGAGGTGAAGTCGATGACAGTCTCAGCCTCGTCGTGCTGAACGACTGCGTAGTTAGGAACGACGGCACGCCCGCTGTCTTGGGGCCATGGGCGACGGAAGAGAAGAGGGCCCTGGATGAACATGTACCATTTAACACCAGCATCGCGCTTGATGATCCTTGCGTGCACGAAAGGTACAAAGAAGATCGCAGCCAAGATAGCGACACCTCCACCAGTACCCATGGTGACAGCAGCGATGTACCACGCGGGCTTCTTGCCAAGGCCAAGGTTAGGAGAGCCCTTGTAGACGATAGACAGAGTGCAAATGGTTCCGGCGACTAGGAAGAAGAAAGGCGATGTCCATACAGCCCATGGGACAGGGTTCTTGCGGAGGTGGACGATCAACTTGATCAGCATGAAGATGGTCGCACCAAAGCCAGCAGAAATGGCTGGGGCCATTCCGAGACCAGCAAAGATGGCACCGAGGCCCTTGCCGTTGTTCCATCCCCACTGGACCTTGTCAGCACCAGCGAGAGCGACACCAACACCAGCGACTGCCGAGATAAGCGAGTAGGTAGATGAGACGTGAGCAGAGTGGCGAGTGCACCACATGACCCAAGAAGAGGCGGCGGCGAGAGCACAGGTGAAAGCCAGCATCTGAACGCCGGCATTGCCTTCGAAGGCACTGTTAGGAATGATGCCGTTCTTGATCGTGTCGGCGGTACGGGCTCCGACTGTGATGGCTCCGAGAAGTTCAAAGCATGTACCAAAGACCATGGCCTGTCTGTATGAGATACTCCTGGAGGAGACACTGGTGGCCCAGGCGTTGGCGACATCGTTGGCACCGTTGTTGTAGGCATCCAACATGGCAAAGAAAGTGCCAATGACGAAGATGTAGGTGTATTCGGAGAGCACCATCTTGACGACGACCTGTGGTCAATGGAGGTTGTTGGTGAGGGGATTGATCTGGGTGATGAGCTGAACCATCTTGGAATAGATTGGGCTTCATGAATTATTTGTACAATCGACAGGATCATGTGGCGCCTGCTTGGCCCTACGGACAACACCGAGAGAAGCAGACGCGTTTGAAGTGAAGGGCGGAGGACTGGTGGCCACGCTGATGAATGGAGCGCTGTGATTCGCCGTCGGTGCTACATACTCGAAGGACGGCCATGGTCTCTGCGGCCTACAACTATCGACTCGCTACGGTCTCGACTTGATCTTGGCGACTCAGCGAAGGTTTAGGAAGCGTTAGCTTTAGCCCTCATGGCTCTTCTTCGCATGGAATCAAGCGTTGATGGAGACTTGACTATCTTGGCTCTCTTGGCTAGCTTGGCGCTAGAGGTCGACCAATCACTTTAACACGTGGGGTCAGAACTTCCACCCATCGAAATCCCTCGACCGCAGCAGACGCTCTCGACACTCTTCCGGCGGCGTTCATCGCACCTCATCCGATCACTCGAGGAAGCTCACCGAGAGCGAGTGCCACCTTACCTCCACCAATTATCGTTGTCACAGGCATGTCGTTGACTCCGGTATGCACTCTGCTTGACCAGTGCAACGCTCCCGCTGCAAGCCAGCGAGTATATTGATCGAATCTATCGAAATGGTCACGCGAGCAGAACCCAATCGCGTTGCAAATACGGATGCTTCGATGAACACAAGCAAGCCCAGCTTCTGGTCATCGTCGCTTGCCACCGATGCCAACACCGGCTAATAGCTTGAGGACGTCCAAGGCATCGTCAAGACTCAGATCCACTTGGCATCCCACGCCTCCGTAAGATGCATCTCAACAGGCGCGCAACCTCCAACGTTGTGTCGTATGCTATCCGCTTCCAGCCCCACACGCCCCTTTAGAAGGTACTCTTATGAAGGGTGTTTTGTGGAACCTCCGACCCCATGTGGTACAGCCGTGAGGGCCCACGTGTTTTCTGGCTGAGCCCTGGGGAAACGAGCGCTTCAGGCACGCGACCTCTTCATCTCCGTTCAGATCCGATCTCATAACGGCACTTCACGGCGCATGCTCCGCTTGGATGTTGGTAAAGATGTCACTGAGCGAGAGGACTACTTATGTCTTCAGCTACGGTCATGTAGACTTACCATGCACGCATGCAATGCACTCTAGCTCTCTACAGTCTGCCAGAATCATGCCATCATTGATCCGAAGCAAAAGAATAACGAACAGGGAAAAACTCACGATAACAGTCACAGATCTACACAGCAATACCAATCAAGCACCAGTGGCAAATAATGACCCGACGACCCTGCTTCGAGAACATTATTTCAATTGCATGTTCGCATGCAGCGGCTCGTTCCAACTGCTTTCCGTGCGCCACGCTACGCCTATCACCAGGTCCACTCGTTTCCTGACAGAGGGGGGTTAGGCGAGATGCTTCGCTGATATTTTCGCATGCCTGGACCGAGGAACCCTATGGGCTGAAAGATCTCGAGCTTTGCTTTTTTGGTGATCGACTGAGTTCCAGATCTACTTTGCATGCAGCAGAATCGCCAGGGATATCAATCTGCAGCACGGTAGGCGGCCAAAATTGTCTAGACGGTGCATTCAGCGTGGATGGGTGGGGAGGGGACACTGAAGACTTTGCGGAGCTGTACGCCAAATTGCACATGCTTTGACAGTCGAAGTATCGCAGCCTTGCAAATGCTTGCTCACTTCGCGCCCGTGAGCAGGTGCCAACAGGGTCCAATAATGGATACGATAGGCGATGATCTGAGCATACGAACTGATTTGTCAGATACTAATCGTTTAGACGTCAGCTAATTTGGTGCCCCTAACTTGGTTGACCATCACCAGACCTGCTGGAGCTAGCTCATGCTGTGGTTTCACCACTTTCCCACCAAGGCTAACATACCTGGCAAATTCACTCGCGAGGGTTCATCGACCTTTGCGCATGGCAGATGTCTACGCCACTCCCACTTTGAGGCATTGCATACTCGTCCCCAGAACCATCAGTGGAAGACACGAGTCCTCGAGAGCTCTCGACCGCCGAACCACCGATAGATGTCGTCCACCAACGAGTCTGGGCTCCTACATGCAGCGAAATGTCCTCCGTGGTCAAGCTTGTAGACTGCCTTGACATTTCCATCCCTCTGTATCCAGTCAAGCGGCAATCCGACGCCAAAATCGTAAGGCCGTTGAGTGACCCCTACAGGCTGAGTGACGAAGTGCGGCGTACCAAAGCCAGTGCCATGGAAATCGTTCTCCAGAAACATTCCTCTGTACATGCGAGATCCGCCAGGAGGGCCCTGGATCGTATACATAAGCGACCATGTGATGACCTCGCCGGGCGTCCAGTTCGGGCTGCCGGGCTGGACATCGAGTCGCATGAGTGCGCATATCCACAAGACAAATCTCAACGGCGAGTCGCTTGCAAGGTATGTCAGTGTTAGCGGCTGTGTCTGCTGTTCGACGCGGTAGCCGCTGAGGTTGACGATATAGTTCTCGACTGTGCGGATGTACGTGGTCTCGTCTTCGCTGGTCTCGTTTGCGGCATAGCGGGCCAAGTCGGTGTCGTTGGGTTTTTGGATCCAGAAGTTCGACAATGCCGAAACGAGCGCGTCGGGATACGATGCTGCTTGATGGCGCAGAATCCAGCCGCCGATGTCGCCGCCTTGGTAAACATACTTTGTGTAATTCAGCTGCTGCATGAGCGCATTGAAGCTATGGCCTGCTTCAGTGGTGCCGTAGTCATTGTGGGTAGGCGCGGGCGAGAACCCGAATCCTGGGATCGACGGTGTGGCGACATGGAAAGCTGGTACTGAAGAATTCGGCGGGTTCGTGAGAAGATCAATGATCTTCGTGACTTCAAGGAAAGACCCCGGCCAACCATGAACGAACAGCAACGGGATCGCATCATCTCTTTCGGATCGATGGTGTACGAAGTGAAGCGGGACGTCATGAGTGTAGTTTGAATCTGGAGATTGAACCGTCGTGGTGAATTGCTTCAGTTTGGCGTTGATGGTGGCTTGTTCGGCGAACCAGTCGTAGTGGTCGAGCCAGTAGTCGCGAAGCGTGGTGAAGTTGGCGAGTGTTGGGCCTTCGGAATAGGCTGGCTCATAGCCTCCTGGAGGAATCGGCGAGCGGGCATTCGTGACGCGCTGGCGGACGTCATTGATGAAGCGAGGTTCGACGTCGATGGTGAACGGTGCTGGGGAGCTGCCGTAGGTGGCGCGTATGTTGAGGAGAGGACTGGAGGCTTGGACGAGAGTTGTTGCTCCGTAGAAAAGGAGGTAAGAGGAGATGAGTGGTTGCGTGTTGGAAAATAGTCTCTCTGGAATATCAATATGTATGTCGAATGTCGATGTCACTGAGAAACAACTGATGACTCAGCGTATGATCTCGATGGCAGCCCTTCTTTATAGCATCGCGGCATTCTCGGCCGCTCGTTGTCGTCAAACTTCTTACATCCATTCCTATGCGGCTGTAATCATTGTCACTGTGCAATGCTACCAGCTTACAGATCAAACTCAAGATCGACGGCTACAATTTCGGCGTTGATAAATCAGTCATCAAGTAGGTCAGAGTGATTTCGTGTAACGGTAGGTGATCTTAATAGTTGGACGAGCCGTGATTTTATAGGAGATAGATCGTCCGCTGACGCATTATAATCCCGCTGCTTACAATTCGTCTGCTACAATATCGTGATTTGGTCACATTGACATGATGAAGAATTTCAAGTCTCCCGATGGAAAAGGGACTCCTTTTGCAGCTGGAGACTTCCACCAAGGCCTGGTAATTGTATGCAAGATTCCCATCGTTTCTACAGTGATCAGTTATGCCTATCCTTGTACATGTACCAATGTGCTTGTAGGTAGAGCTGAGGGTAACGCCTAATATATCAGCTCCGGTGCAGATTCATGTCCAGATGTCGTTCGTTATCGAATACATGTAAGGCGAGCGTACATACATGTATGTGCATAAGCACAATGCGCACCTTGCTCCACTGTTCATCCTTAATTAATAATGCTTAGCAGAGCACTAGTGCTATAATATCTATAGGCCATTGGCTGGCGAAAGCCCATGTGAGCTCAATGTTGTTAATTGTCTTCAATCACGTTCATGATACCGGGTTTCCGAAGGTTGTCGGGTATTCGTCATGAGCACAGTGAATTGATTCTTGGTTGCACGCAGGAAGAGGTGAGTTACCAGGTACCCCCAGTAGGCAGGAAAAATTTGATCCTACTCGTCCTCTTCCTGTATCTTCTTTATCACATCCAACGCCCGCTCGTATGTCCACATCGTGATCGCACTCGCCGGCGCCGCCTTGACCAGACTCACGCTCAGCCCCCTATATAGTCCCATCGTTCCTTCCTTTCTCACAATCGTCTTCAATGTCCCGACAACGCCACTGTCGTAAACCGGCGTTTTGTGTCCACCAACGTATTTTTGCCTCGAGGGACCCTGTACTTGCAACCTCTTTCTCACAGTATCCAGTGGGAACACCATGCTTTTCGACAGCACACTGGCTGTGATGCCAGCCACGGCATCCCCTGAGCCAAATGGAAGCGAGACACCTGCGAGAGCGGGCTTCAGGCCTTCGTAGAATGCGAAGAAGAGACCCATGTAAGGTACGATCTGACCAATGCCTGCGCCAAGGCCGCGGAAATAGCCTCCGAATCCCTCGTTGCGCTTGATGTCGCGGATACTGGAAATGAGACCTTCGTAGACCTTCTCGGTTCCTTGAGCGGCGAAGCGCGTACGCAGAAGATCCAATGGGTATGTCAACGTGGTGGCCGCTGTGCCAGCTACAGCTCCCGCGACGAAAGATTTCGCTGCACCAGGTATAGCCAACCTCTTTTCGCCATTCTTATCGGTGTTCAAGGCATCAATCGCCTGCGTTGCACTCCTGTAGGCAAGGAATTGGGCAGCGCCATAGCTGAGGTATAGACCTTCAGCGGGGATGTTTCCCTTCCAGAACCCGGTTATTCCTTCATGGTAGAGGATGTCGCGCGCAACTTGCAAAACGCCCAGTGGTTTGCGGAAAGGAGTGTTTGTGGCTAGCGGATCGGCGAGGGAGTGGTACTGAAGCTGAAGACGGATTTTAAGGACATCGAGAGGTGCAATGCAGAAGCGAGAGACCAGGCCTGCTATTGCGCCGGCAACAACGACTTGTGAGCGAGTTCCCTGGTAATTGTCAGTGAGACCGTTGGGTTGGATGTTGTTGATCACAGCATACCTCATCGCGGAGAGGCTCTGCGGCAGGAGACATCCATCAGTCACCAGCCTGGAGTGTCCGAAAGTCACGGAAGGTTGTTACGGTATTTGTGAATTAGAGAGATAGTTTGAATGAGCTTCAACGTTACATTTGTTTGCAGAGCCGCAACAGGAACATTTGAGCTTGATGCTAATTTAAGATTAGGGTCAGGGTTCGCGCCTTTCTCCGATGGGCCGAGGCCTGGCTTTCGAACGCCGACGGAGTCTCCACTTCGTGCGCCACGATATAAACATTGAAATGACACTCTGCCTATGAATTTACAATTTGTACACATACATCTGTAGCTACAACTCAAGGATGCTTGTATCACCCAGAGTTGTCAGTCGCTTAATGCGCCCAACGCGGCAGACCAGACTCGTCGTCAATCATGCTCGCCCTTTCAGCACACCGGCTCCACGAATCACATATCACGATGACAGGAGCAAGAAGACGGTAGATCTCCACAAGGAAGAGTTTTCAGATCCATTCCGATTAGAACGCGATCAAAATCCCTTTCAGTTCCAACCAGGAAGACAACACCTTCGAGCTCGCACCCAGCGCCTTGCCGAGCAACCTCCACAACAACCCGAGGAAACAGATTATGTTGTGCCGGTAATGACTCTTCGGGACATGTGCACATGTCCTCGATGTGTCGACCAATCCACCCGCCAGAAGTTCTTTTCAACTGTTGAAATCCCGCCAAACATTACATTGAGGAATGTCACAGAGCTACCCAATGGCGTCGAGATTGAATGGAGCAACGACCTCCCAGGATTCGATGAATCGCACAAGAGTGTTTTCACGAAAGAGATCTTCGACGCAATGGCTGCCCGTGGCTCCTCTAAGACGCTGCCTTCGCTTCCGGCTCGTAGACTCTGGACAGACTCACAATTTCGTGAAGAAGTTCCAGACCTCACCTACGAAGCGTACATGGAAGACGACACAATTCTTTACAAAGCTCTGCAGCAACTCCACTCCCACGGTTTGCTATTTCTCAAAGACGTCCCTGAGTCGCCTGACTCCGTCTCACGCATCGTGCAGCGCATCGGACCCCTCAAGAATACCTTCTATGGTGAAACTTGGGACGTACGCTCCGTCCCCGAAGCAAAGAACGTCGCGTACACCAGCCAAGACCTGGGATTTCATATGGATCTTATGTACATGGAGCAGCCACCGCACCTGCAATTCCTACACTGTATTCGCTCCTCTGCCGTTGGTGGCGCAAGCCTCTTCACCGATAGCTTCAAAGCGGTTTCAGAGCTGCTTCATTCAGACGTAGAAGCGTTCTCCGAGCTGGAGAAGCGCCTCATAACGTTCCACTACGATCACATCGGATCTCACTACTACCAACAATCCCGTCCACTAATTGAGCTTGCTCCCCTGAGTTTTGGTAGTACCAACTTCACCAGCTACAAGAGCTTCAGGACATTCGCGACTCGCAAGAATACCGACCCGCGTCTACGAGAGATGTTCAAACTCGAGGACTACCTAGAAGCCGTCTCGTGGGCACCACCCTTCCAGGCACCTTTCCAAACCGCGAATTCCCATCTGTACGCTCCATGGCAGAATTTGACTACGCAGATGGAAGACCATGTGCGCCTCTGGCACCATGCTGCACGGAAGTTCAACGACATTATCCACAAGGAGGAGAACATCCATGAGCGCATGATGAAGCCTGGCGAGTGTGTGCTGTTTGACAACCGAAGGGTCCTGCACGCTCGGAAGGCATTTGAGGTTGCCGATGCAGGCAAGGAGAGATGGCTGAGGGGCGCGTACGTGGACAAAGATCCGTTCGTGAGCAAATTGAGAGTCTTGGCGAATAGGTTTGAGAAGGAGCATAGGGAGGTGGAATCGCAGCTTGTTGAAGAGGAATCTCAAGAGGCAGTGGCGCAAGCTGCATAAGAAGACCATTGAACGGCGGGCTATCAACGCTTGATCTCAGTGAGCTAGATTCGCAGTATCAGTTGAGTATGGGGAAATTAATAGCTTGGTGGAATTACGGACAACGCGCGAGCGGTAGGTAGTCTCCGTATTGAAACCTAAAAATACAATCAGCGTCATACAGCACATGCAGTGATGAAGCTCTAGGCATATCGATGTACCAAACAATTGTGAGAGGAAATCGTTGAGGAAGAAGATGATGGAGAAGAATGTATCGGAGTCGCGGTTCGCATGGAACGGATATGGCGGACAAGGAGCTTTGTACTTAGGACCACCTATTCGATACGTTCGTGGCTTGGCTCTGATGATTTCCGCGACAGAGAGTATATTCTGCAAAATTGTATAGCATTTCTTTGAGATCAGTATTGCCGACTCCAGGGCGGACGACTTGTCTCATCAACGCTTTCGCAGCTTGGATGTTACGGTATGCAATCGGATTGCGACAGCGTCTTCGACAGGATGGCGCGTAGCCCACGCAGGTGATGGACATCTTATCGGGATTCACCAGCTGAAACAACTCCATTGGGTCCCATGAAGCCAGAGTAGATTTTGAGCTGATGGAAGACATGATGATTGTGAGATGCTACTTGAAGGATGATGAGTAGAAGCACACTGCTTGTGTCTGTACATGGCATATATGTACTACCTCGAGAGATCGTGCCAAGCACCAGAGCTCTCGCACTGCCTACGTCGCGTACGCAGGAAAGCTGCTCCGCCTCAGACAGCATGCAGTATTGCAGTACGCCGCAGAGATGCTTCTGCTGCGGTTTCGAGCTGTGTAAGAGACTGGCTCTAGTGTCCTGCGCTTTCTCTTGTGAGGCAGGACATATAAGTAATATGCGAAGAAAGCATCAATCATTTCCACCTGTGCTGATGCGACATCTCTTGGTGGAAGAATTGTTGGCAGTATGCGACTAGGACCTGTCGTCTAAGCGAAGAAACTGTGCTGGGCTTTGTGTACGCGCCTTCCGGTGCTGTGCCGCAATCTATATAGTGCGAGCTAGTCTATGAATAACTCTACGAGATCTCACCCCTCGTCAGTGAATATACTGCAGGATCTTGAAGGTGTCTGGCATATTCGTCATGTGCGCGGACTATCTACATCGCCGCGATGTCTTCGATACAGGAAAGCCTACGAGTATGGCGCGAATTTAGACAGTATGAAGGATGTGCTTGTGACCTTGACTGGTCGTCGAACCATCCACCAGGACTGTAGTGTATCATTTCTAGGGGCGCCAGTGTGTGGCCCTGCGACGCAATGTCGCCACGGGAGCTCACTACGTGTATGCCTCTGTTACACAGGCTGTTCAATCACTACCCAAGGCAGTTTTTGCCCAGCATCAGTACCACATAAGCAAATAGAAGGCGTGGTCTACACGCGACACGCTGGCGCCCGCGGATGCAGCCTCGCTGACGCGGTTGCCATCTCCAGGCATGTGGTGTTGGGAGGAGAGGGAGCCAGGAATCTGGGCTTCTACTAATATATAGTATCGGCTCAAATCTAGCGGCGGAGGTATCCGAGCCTATCGTACAGCGCGATGTAGTACGCGGCAGTATATTGCCATCTCTTGACATTGTGAAAACGAACATACCCCGGCCACGCGAGGTGATCATGTCGCAGCTTGGGAATTTTGCACATTCGAGATCCCAAGGATGGTAACGACATTATAGCAGGTGTGTCTGACGGAGAGAGAAAGCGCCCTGGTCCTTTAAGGCATGCATGTGACAAGCTCATAGTTGCGGTCTTCAGTCACGGTGGATTGGGGGCAGAGGAATCGGGGCATCTGGCAATATATAGTATTGGCTCAGAATTGGCGTCGGGGGTCCCCGAACCAATAACGCGGCGAGATGTAGTCCTCAGCCACATGATGCCGCACGATGTCGTCTCTTGACCATTAGGAAAGATATTATTGGAGAGAATGAGTCGAGAAAACCTTATACTAATACTACAGCCCTATCAGCTTACACTTATGCAACGACTGGTGACCATCAGCCCCAAATCTCTCGCCATCTAGCTGCGCTTGGCAGTCTTGCCGGTGAAGTCCCAGTTGTTAAGGTATCCACAGCCAGCACTCAAGTAAGAGGCGAAAGTCAGCCAGCCAAGGTACGGTACAAGGGCATAACCGGCAGTCTCATCGACCTGGCCCCAGACGTAGATGAGCCAGCCGGTGAGGCCAGTCAAGGCAACAACATCAGCAGTGGCCTCGATGGGCCGGCCGAAGCGGAAGAACAGAGGCATCCAGATCAAGTTCAGGCCGAGCTGGATGGAGTAGAGAGTGGCGCCGTGTCTTGCGAGAGCGACGGTGTTGGGGTTTGCGCTGGTGGTGCCGATGGTCCAGGCACGGTGGGCGGCGTAGCCCATCAGACCGTAGAGGAGAGTCCATGCAGGGCCGAAGACCCATCCTGGGGGGCGTCCGGGGCTGGATTGTGTTAGATTGTGACTTTGCTGTGGATGTAATTGATGAGTATTTACTACCAAGAAAGTCAGCTAGGTCGCACACTGAATACCAACGGTGGTATGCTATGGTGTGAACTTACCGGTTGCTTCAGGGCGGCATATTGTTGCTGAGGACCCACGGCTATGATACCGTTGTTAACAACAGCGAGCTCTAGACAATAATCGTCTGGTCCTTACGCTGGGTAGAGAAGCCGACTGCAGTTCCAGCCACGATTGGGAACAAAATGGAGATGGCTGCGTTCTCAAAGATGGCTGACGGCAGCGTCAGGGATGGGATGTAGGTAGTCATGTTGATGGTATAGTATACGGGAAAAACCACTTCTAGGACAGACACGCGCAGTCGTAGTGATCTCGACCTCGGATAGAGCGGGTTCTTTGGTTTGGCGCTCAGACGTTGACCCGCTCCAGCTCGTGGTCCTTCTCCACGAACGGGTGTCGCGCGCCAACCGCGGTCCCTTCAACCTCTACCCTCTCGCGCGCGACACCAACCGTCGACCTCTCCACCTCAACGACACACCACCACCACCACCACCAGCGTGCGTGAGACTCTCCGCCGCCGCCACCTCTTGTTCCTCCTCTCTGTTATACCATCCTGTCAGTGTTTTTCCTTTAGGTCTTCCTCATTCGCGGCATTCGTTGTCCGCTGCACCCTTGTCACCCCCGTCTACACTCCGCAGCAGCGCTCACGCATACCATGTCGCCCACTCGCGCTCGTCGGGCACTTTTGGCGCCTGCTACCGTGACCGCGACGGCACAATTCAGCAACATCCCCTGACCTTCTCAATCGTTTCTGCATCTCTATTACCACTGCATTTGCTGCTCCCGCCGCTGCACGTTGTACCATTGGCTTTGTTTGTCCACTTCTAACGCGAGCTGCCACGGCAAACAGACCTTCCGATTTCTACCTTGGCTAAGTGCCGAGCAGCTTAAGTAATTATCCATCTACCTTGCGCTGCGACAGACTTCCCGGGCAGCTCTCGTTGTTCAGCGCTGCTGCTGCATTGCTGCGCCTCAGCCCATGGAGCTCAGCCGCCGCTGAAGGACATCCACGCTTTAAAATCAGTGCTTCATAATCTCCATTTCCGCCATGGACACATACAGCAACTATTCGCGCGGCACGCCCGATGCTGCGCCTCTGTCGCGCGTCTCAACCCGTGATCGCGACGAGTACAGATCGGCCGACCAGTACAGAGAGAGACGTCGTTCTCCACAACCTGGTAAGCGCGCAGTCCTATAGACATCCGCATAGTGCCTATACACTAACACATCCAGACCGCCGCCGCGAACGGGATGACCGTGACCGCAGAGAGCGCCGTCGCTCGCGCTCGCCTGCTGCCATTGATCGTTACCAGCCAGATCGCCTCCCTCGTGACGACTACTACCGCCGCGACGATGATCGCAACGATCGCCGCGACCGCCGTCGCTCTTCGCCTGACCGTATGGGAGCTGGCACTATCGACCGTTACGTCCCAAACCAGTCCGAACCTGCGGCACCGCTTGTCAACCCTCTGCCCGACCCCATGAAGCTTGAATTCCAGGTCGGCTTCACATGGTTTGCTGAATGGTGGCGCGCTGAGCAGCGTGTCAAAGAAGAGAAGGAATTCGCCAAGCAAGGAAGACGTGCACCTCTCAAGGGCGAGCGTGAGATGCGCGCAGACAGGGAGGCTGAGCGACCAAAAATACAAGATGCATACGATTCGTACAAGGAGAACTTGCAAAAACAGCAAGCTCAGGCTTTCGTACGCCAGCACAAGCATGAGGATTGGTTCCGTGAACGCTACGTGTCAGAGGTGCACGACCCCTTCCGCGAGCGTCTCGTGGCGTTCCGTAGGGGACTTTTCGAGCAGTGGGAGCAAGATCTTGCCAACGGCGCATTTGATGACTTCACTCTCGAAGGTATCTACAAGTCTGAGTCTAACGGACTAGGCGGTATCCTGGAGAAAGAGGAAGGTGAGACCAGTGCAGCTGCTGAGGTCCTTGGTGTTGGAGACCTGCTTCCATTGCGTGGTGGCGACATTCGCGATCAGGTTGCCCAACTGCCTACTTTGTTGATCAAGACGGTTGGCCCTACGGTGACTCGTGAGAAGCTCGAGGCTTTCGCGAAAGAGCACCTTGGTGAAGATGAGGGTGGATTTAAGCACCTGTCATTGTCAGACCCGAACCCGCTGAAGCGTTGCCACCGCATGGGCTGGATCATTCTCAACCCCGAACCGTCTCGCGAGGAGGAGATGCCTGATACCAGACCGGAAGAAGACGAAGTCAAGGAAGAGGGCGAGGGCGAAAATGGTGACCCAAAGACCGAGAAACCAAACCTTCTCACTACGAGCGAACGTGGCTTGGACAAGGTCAACGGTAAGACAATCGAGGACTCTGAGCGTGGTAACTTCACTGTTCACTGCGCTCTACACCGTCCTCCGGATGCTCCTCGTAAGAAGGCACTGTGGGACCTCTTCTCGGCACCCGAGCGCATTCAACGTGACCTCGACCTCGCCACTCGTCTTGTCCGCAAGCTCGACAACGAGATGGGTGATGACTATTTCGGTGTCGCGAAGATCGAGGAGCGTGTCCACCAGCTCTCCGAAAGTGGGCAGCTGCAGCCTGTGATGCCTCCAAAGCCTGATGCCAACGACGAAATGGACGAAGGTGAAGAGGAAGAGGAGGGCATGATTGAGGAAGACGAGGCCGATGATGAAGAGCTGCTAACCAAGAAGAAAAAGCTCGATCTTCTGGTTGAGTACTTGCGTCGCGTGTACAACTTCTGCTTCTTCTGTGTATTCGAATCGGACTCGGTACACGAACTTCAACGCAAGTGCCCTGGAGGTCATCTGCGCCGTCCACGTGCTTCCCTCACAAGTGCTGCGAAGGAGACTGCTCGTGCTTCGGCTTCTGGGGAGGCGTTCCCTCTCAGGAAGAACAGCAAGGATCTGAAGAATGAGGATGGCGGCAAGATGGAGGGAATCGAGGATGGCGAGATGGAGCCCGAGGGCCCTACGGAAGAGCGCAAGGCCCCAAGACCTTCTGTTCGCAACACACAGCAGCTTCAGCGTGCTTACAATTGGGTCAAGACTTTTGAGGAGAAGGTTTTGCAACTATTGGAGCCCGAGAATGTGAACATTCGCAAGCTTGGAGGTGTTCCCGTTGAGGAGGGATTGGAAGAAGAGTTGAACAAGGTATGTTCTGCTACACTGAGGCAATTATGAGTCGAGACTAACATGCATCTAGTTCGTGAAACAAGAGGATGCTAACAAGTTCCGTTGCAAAATCCCGGAGTGCACCAAGCTCTTCAAGAGTACCGAATTCTGGCGCAAGCACGTTGAGAAGCGTCATGAAGACTTCCTGGCGCGGGTCAAGAGCGACATTGAGCTCGTCAACACCTACGTCCTTGACCCAGCACACATCGCTCCTAGTAGGAGTGATGCCAACTCAAACGGTCACTTCCCCACCGGCAACGGTGGCCAGCCCACTGGCACGCCACGCGGATTCTCACTCGGCGGCGGTCAATACTCCATGGGCTTCCCCATGCCCGGCATGGCAGGTCAGATGGCCGCGCTTCCAGGCATGTTTGCCGCGCCCGGAATGGCTGCTGGATGGGGTCCTCCAGGCTCTGCCACAAACCCTATGCCTGCCATGATGGCTGGTATTGGCCCCGTTCGCGGTCGCTACCAGAATGGTGCGTACCGCATGCCAAACCCTTATGCTCGTCCTGATGGTCGGGGCCGCCAGCCTAGCTTCAGTGGGCCACGCGGAACCAGCTTTGACGGTGGATTGGTCGGACCGCCGCAGGCTACTGCTGGAAGGAGTCTGAGGAGCTACGAGGACTTGGATGCTGCTGGTGGAGAAAAGGAAGCGCCGGCTGAGTTGGATTACTAGGGTGCAGGGTCTTTTGGTCAGCATTGGGGCGCTCCCGTGCTGCCAATCGCTAGAACTTGGAGAAGTGGGACCATATGCAAGATTGAGCGGAAGACGAAGGAGAATTTCGGCTGTCAGCAAGTCGCGAGGCCGGGCTGTTCGTTCGTGTATCACCACTTTGTGTTCGCCATAGCGCGACAAAGCGTTAAAAGTACGAAATCACAGGCGCCAGCAGGTAAGGATCATTAGATTGTATTACATCGGGATATCATGTGTACGGAGAATTGGTTTTCCCTGCACATTTACAATGAAATTGCATAGTTAAACACACCTCCCACCTCAGTGAGAGTAAAGGTACTATACAGTCACCAAGCGTCATTGGTCGTGACAGCTTTGTTGTTGTTTGAGTGGGTCCTCGTGCTCGTACATCTATACGAAGTGGTGGAATCCTACCCACTGTTATTAAGCGCGCTGCGCGGCAAATCGAACGACATTCGGCCAGGATTTGTCGTACGATATCGATCGGACTTTACTGGACGCTGCACACCCGATACACACATTGACGTCTGGGCTCTTGCCCTATCTTTTCTGCTGACTTGCAACTGCTAGAACCGCTGGGCGGCAAAATCGAACGACATTCGGCGAGTGATTTGTCGTACGATATCAGCCTGCCTTTGAGTGGGCGTCGCGGCAGACGTGATGCAGTGTACGGTAACGTTTGAGGCTGTGCCCTATCTTTTCTGCTGACTTGAATCCCTAGGATAGAGAGGCGACGTTCCTGAGAAAACGTACGATCTATGCTGTGTGGTAATCTAGGGTTTGTTTGGAGCATGGTTCGATACATGCATGCCTGAGGATCGAATATGGCACGATCGCTGCGTTGATTGGTCTGCAGTTGACGAGTGCGGAATGTCTATGTATATGTACTGGTGCTCAAAAAGATACTGCGTCTTGATCACAAATCGTACTCGTCGATACCTAAACGACAACGAACGATCCCAGCATGGCTCAATCGTATACCAGCACCAAGGAGCTCGCCTCCGACGACCCAGTCATGCGTAAACTGATGCACGGCAAATCATCCGAGGAGCGCAATGCTTTTCTTTCGATGCTGAAGAAGGACCACAAAGCTCATAGCGATGTTACTCGCGAGTATGTCGGCCATTGGGAGAGCAATGGCGTTGCGAGAGACGATGATGTCGCCAGAGATCAGCGCAAGAGCAATTATGCGTCTCTTGTTAACAAGTGGGTATACTTGCCCGCATCGCCATCGTTTCTTGGATGCTGACTGGACACACAGCTACTACGACCTAGCCACCGACCTGTACGAAGAAGGATGGGCACAGTCTTTCCATCTCTGCCGCTTTGGCGTTGGCGAAACTCTGCTCCAAGCTCTGGCACGTCACGAGCACTATCTTGCCCATCGAATCCAGATCGATCAATCGATGACTGTCCTCGATGTTGGCTGTGGTGTTGGCAAGCCTGCCAGAGAGATTGCGACGTTCACTGGTTGCAACGTGGTTGGACTGAACAACAATGCCTACCAGGTCGAGAGAGCAACTGCACATGCTGCCCGTGAGGGCCTTTCGAACAAGGTCTCTTTTGTTAAGGGCGACTTTATGGTTCGTACCCTACCTCAACCCTCGCACTCTCCTACATGATCAAGCTAACCAACGGTAATGACTTCAGAAAATCAACTTCCCCGAGAATACCTTCAACGCCGCCTACGCCATCGAAGCCACCGTCCACGCCCCCTCCCTCGAAGGCGTCTACGCCCAAATTTTCCGCGTGCTCAGGCCAGGCGGCGTCTTCGGTGTCTACGAATGGGTAATGACGGACGCCTACGACCCTGCCAACAAACGCCACCGCGAGATCCGCCTCGGCATCGAACGCGGAAACGGCATCTCCAACATGGTCTCGCGGAAAGAAGCGCTGGCTGCAATGCGCAGAGCGGGTTTTGAGATCGAACACGAGGAGGACCTCGCGGATAAGGAGGATAGGAGGCCTTGGTATGCGCCACTGGCTGGGGATTTGGCTGGTTCGCAGAACCTGTGGGACTTGTTGGGATATGTGCGGATGAGTAAGGTTGGACGGTTGGGAATTGGCTGTCTGTTGACGGTGATGGAGACGCTGAGGCTCGCGCCGCAGGGCACGGCGGAGACGGCGAAGGAGCTTTCGGACGGGGGTGATGCGCTTGTTGCTGGCGGGAGGGAGAAGTTGTTCACGCCGATGTATTTGATGGTGGCGAGGAAGCCTTCTGTGTAGATGGGATGGTTCTTATTTACTTCAGGTCACCACCTCGGATCTGCCATTCAGACTGACGCTGGTAGACTTCAATCACTACTGGACAGAGAATACCGGTCGTTTGGGTTTGCTTCATGAGCTTCAGCGCAGGTGAACGTCTACAGGGGCTTCCAGAGCTCCAGTCATGAGAGAATCGGGGAATGGAGCAAGATCTCCACTGGTTACACGACGGTGGCCTAGAATCATCTGGAATCATCTCACATTTGGATCCTCGAGAATCGCCACAAGAAATTATGCGCGTTCGGTCGACGGGAACATACAAAGCCTTGAAATTTGGTACATCATCGAAGCATTGTTTTGATATGTCATTTCGAGTTCCTACGCAGTACCAGTAGTAGAGAGCGGGCAGAAACATTGATCACGGGTGAACGCCAGTCGGGGATGCTGTACGACATTAGACGAACCACTTTCCGTGCTCATACTGGGCCTCAAATCTTCCAAAGTCCACAGCCTTCTACAATCTTGAAAGGGGCCGCACTCTTGGCTTTGATCTCTTCGATGCTAGAATCTCGTTGAGTGTATGTAGGTCGGGAGATTGTTGTAGTGGCGGACATGCTTGAGACGGAGAAACTGTTTCAGATGGAGGATACGTTCTGGTGTTCTCTCTCGACCTACATTTATGTCGAAGCAAGCATATGACATAATGTTGAGATCGAAAGATCTCTCAACTCACGTATTGTGGGCTGCTGGCGTAGCAACACGCGCAATCGTACATGACTGGCTCGAGGTAAATCTAAGGTTAGTGGTGGTCGCCGATCAGTGAAAAGTGTTGGAGTGTGATTGATTGATCATTGCCCATCTCTTTATCGAGCAGGGATGTACTATGTAGTCATCGCCCTTCAGGCCTGCGACCTGCATGGACTATCGTAGTTGGAAAACCTCCCCCCCCCTTATCCTAGGGGTTTCACGACCGCACGGCCGAACAATGACCATCAGAGGTACTACTGGCTGTGTAATAAGTCGGACGTGAGGATAGTCACCTTCTCTGGCGAGAGAGGAACTCGCTGACTTCTAAGAACTTGAGTCCAGCAATAGCTCAATAGTGTACGAGCCAACCTAGGCGATCCGCATCTTTGTACATGCAGATGCTTACAATGATGCTACTGTAGTTAAATGAAACTATTCATGATCCTTGGGACGCGATAGTAATTTGCTGGAGAAGGTAATCAAGCATTAGCTCGCGTACCAGGGCGCACTCTCTCAACTCGTCCGTGTTCAGCCACACCCAAGCGTCCAGCCGCCTCACCCGAAACAATGTGTCCGAATCGCACCTGTTTCTTGCCAGCCTCCTGCAAGATACCATCAATGTCCTTATCGCTATCAATAAGCGGCGATCTGAACGCTGCAGCAATCTCCAAAGGTGACAAAGCAAGCTTGCGGCCAAGCTGCCAGAAACCCCAGTACGTTGGCAGAACGAATATCACGCAGACGAATGTCGAGACAAGCGCGCCAGCCATGAAGGTGAAGTTGGTGTGGTAGTGGATACTGAAGCTGTATTGGGTCGAGTCGTATGCGGAGTCGCTGGTGTGGTTCAATTGGTCGCCACTGATGGCTACTGGAGCATCGAGTGAGAAATCGGCCACAAGTGTGAACATGATTTCGTTGATACTTTCCAACACACCCGGGATACCGAACTTAGGGAATCCCTTGAGAGGATCGACATAGGTATACCCGCAACCGCCTGAATGAACAGAGTTGTTCAGGTAGCCATTCGCATGGTCCACCTGCCTCAATGTAAATGCTGCAGCGGTATCGTCCAGCTCAAGCGTTGCCGAGCCAGTAAGGTACATTTCTAGTCCAGCGACAATACCTCCGAGCTGAGTACTCCCGTTGAGAGTACCATCCTCGTAGATGGTTGTGTAGTTCAAGACCTTGTAGCCGTCGACTTGCTTCAGAGTTGAGTTGTAGGAACCTGGGTACAGGCTGTCCATACCTTTCTGTCGATAGGTCGATTCAGTAATACCAACTCTTGTACCGTTTGTAGTTCCGTTGGCACGGGATGTTTGGACCATGATGGGGTAGCTGATCAGGGCGGGACGAAGTTGGCAGCTCCGATGATACCTCACGCCCGGACAGTAGTCGTTTGTGTCCTGTGCTTGGGTGTATATGAAGTCGGCCTGGATATAAGAGTGTGCTGTGCTTGTATTGCCAGCACCCGAGCGTGTATTATAGTTCACAACAGTGAATGTCAATTCAAAGACTGTCTCTTCAGATGTGACTGGCGTAGCATTTGCCGGTCGTGACAGGTCAGACGGCGAGTTTCCGGTGCCAGTCAGCTTCGATCCATAGTTGATGGGTTCGGCTGACTCTTCGGAGCAGTCGAACTCGAAACCTGCGGCAGGCACATCGAGGAAGCAATAACCATCGCAACCACCAAAGCCATGAGGGAGCAGAGGTCCGCTGTTGGCCTAAATCTTGAAAGCGTCGCTGAGTCCTGTAGATAGCGCCGTAGCACTGCCTCCAGTATCGAGCTTTTGAAATCCAGTCACGGGAATGCTAGTGCTCACATTGCCAAAGGAAAATATATTCGCGCTCAGGCCGATCGGTGAATCTTCTCTTATTCTGGCGCTGGTCGCCTCTTGCATCAACATGCCATCGATTATGGTGAGCTTGGCGGTCAGGGCGGCCAAAGCGATGACGTTAACGTACTTGCCGGCGAAAATAGCATCTTTGATACTAGTGCTGAAAGTCCAAGATCGGTGCAGGTCTTTGATGGTTGCGCCCTTGAGCAGACGTCTCCACCATGCGATTGCGCATCCATTTGCTAAAGGAAAAGTCAACACTTCATCGACAGCACAGATCACAGTTTATCTCACCTATTGCGACGCCAAAGAATATATTAGAGATGTTGTTGAACGCACTGAGCCAGACGCTGGGAGGCAGTTTTCGAGGTCGCCAATGTCGCTCGGATACGTCATCTGACAGCACAAGCACAAGCACAGAGCCGAGCGTGCACAGAATGATGATGGTGATAGAGAAGGAGCCCAACCATGGGAAATGCCTCCAAAAACCAGGCTGCCAGTCTTCGTTGGAGGATGCGAGCTCGGCATCGTTGAGAGAAGGAGGCACTTCGCGTATCTCTTCCGTGGGCACCGTCTTCTTCTCCATGTTTACGCGGAGACTGCTACGGTGGAATATATTGCGTCTGGTTCTGATATAAATTGACGTTTGTACAAGCGGTGGTGTGTCGTGATGTTAGGACATCGTTCATGCGAGGCGAGCTGCTGGTTATATGCCATATCTGCCTGCATAATGCACGGTACCCGTATCGGTATGGCCATCAGCCAGACCAACATGGTCTGTGTTCGCCTGCATTGCCATCAGACACAAAAGAATAAGGATCGAGGCTTGTTGCCTCCTCCATTGCAGGTGCATACAGACGAGCCTCGACGCGTGCAGTTGTTGCGGTCTAGAGCGGCGTGGAGGTTTCCATGAAACCCTAACGCCAAGTCTTCTCGCCCAACGCCTCTTCGAGAGTGTGTTAAAGTATAATCGAGTCTAGGCAACCCAGAAGACGTTGGAGATTTATCAACCCATCTAAACGACCAGATTTGTTCATTAAAGTTCTAGTTTTATTGAATCAAGTACTTCGAAGTTCCTAGTGCGTTGCACCGTCATCAACGCTACAAAGATTAAAGCATAACACGTTCTGTCGAGAGTTACAGCGCGGGTGACAATCTTCTAAAGCCGTTACGATACAACGTTAAGCTGTACAAAAGGCGATCGCCGGGATATATTACGCATCGTGCCACTACACATGACTTTTCTGGTATATCTCAACTCGCAATTTGCGAACCGCGAATCTGCTATCCTCGCAATACTCCAAGCGCTCAATCCGCCATCACTTGCAAGACGAACATCACCGCAAACGTAATAGGCCAACCAATCCGGAGCGTCAGACCAAGTTCGTTCTGCTATTGACCCCCATATAAGTGTTAGTGCTGGATTTTGTTTCAGGAATGCCAATGCTAACATCTTACAATCCTTTGTTCCCAACAAGCTTTTGAGCCTTCGCTTGTCTGTTGTCAGACGGAACATCTTATTGACAATCATTTGCATCTTTCGACTATTGTTCGGACACGAAGAAAGAATGATGTCGCATGCCCATAGCAGCAGCCTGTCTGCAAGTTTAACTTCCCTTTCAATCAGAAAATGATAATCTTTTCCACAATTGTCAGGAAAAGATAATATCCGTTCTACAAACCATCAAAAACACCCTCGAATAGCAACCATGCAGCTCAAATCAATCGTTCTCGTCCTGCTCACCCTGGGCGTCGGCCTCCCTGGCGCTACAGCCGTTAAACCCGTCTGGAACGACCAGCTGAAGGTCTGGGACATCGGCAACGTCCCCTGGCATTCCGGTAACAAGAAGGAACCATTCAACGACATGGGCAGCTGCGGCCCGAAGATCAAGGAAGGAGACTATGCTTGCGGTCGCTTTGGGCCCGGTTTGGGGAGGGTCCCACGTGTCATTTACTATTGCCGTTATGGCAGACTGCTCAAGCGTGAGACCTGCAGGAGGGAGGCGAAGAACAACATGTGTGTGAAGAACAGCAGGAGGAAGGGCAAGGCATTCTATCCGTTCGTGGATCCTGATCAGATTGTTTGCGTGAAGAGCAAGGATGCTTTGAGCCGCTAGATTAGCTGACTGATTGACGAGATGCCTTTAATTCGATGTTTTCATTGCTCATTCTTCATGAAATGTGGCACCCTATCGTTCTCCTTTGATATACCCAGTTGGCAGCTTCACCGGTCCCGAAGTATTTGCGAGCTCAGAAAGCTTAGTATTCCCACCACTCAACTCCAAAACGTTCGTGCCATCAAGTTCCTGTTTGCGATCCCTTGGAGTGAGCTCATGGATACCCAGGCCCGTATCAGCCTCAGGTGGAAGTTTGATATCGTCATCGCTTGACTTGGTCTCGAGTTGGGCTGCTGCGGCTGCTGCGCGCGCACGCTTCTTGCGCTTTGCGATCCAGAGATACAGCAGAAGCCCACCAACTGCGAGCACGAAAACCACTTCACCAGCTGCGATACCGCCTTTGGCTCCTGCACTTAACACGGGCTTGGGCCAGGGAGTGCCTTCAGCGAGCGCAGGAGCGACCCGGCTACCTTCGCTGAAGTCGCTGGCACGTATTCATTCGAGAATGGTCTTCGGGGTGTCGCAACAGCTGTTCCTCTCCACATTTGCGACTTGCATGTACACCGTGAGGATGGGTGTGACCTCGTTGGTGATGTTATCGTAACCAGTATCACTTCCTGTCTCCCATTCAGGGTTTACCGGATAGCTGAAGTACGCTATATACAGCGTTTTGTCGCCGGCAGACAAGGTGCAATTGTCGGCGTAAAGCGACGAAGAATTATAGCCCGTCATTATTGTAAGGCCAGAACTTTAGATAAATTTGGACACGAATTGAACGAGAAGAGAGTTACTCACCCAAGGGATTATGAAAATTGGCTGTTGAGGTCCTTTCGCTTTTCATTTGAGGTCCGCATTCTTTCTTGATTGTCTCTTTAAGGTCGTTTGCGATGTAGGTGCAGGTGCTTTGAAGAAGCGTACCACCATCTGAGTTGAGTCGAATCAGGGCCAATCGTCTACACGCCTTGTCTTTGAACTCTTTCTGCTCGTGAAGTGCGGTGGAGCACATTGCCATACAACTGTTGCGGCCACATTTGCTCGATACGACGTGCCAAGCACTGATTACAAATCCATCCAAAAATGGCGCTGAAGACGGGGAATCCTTCGATGAAGCGAGACGATCAGCATGGTTGTTAGTCAGCGCACTTGGAGTAGTACTGATACTTGATACAAACACCTTCTGCAAGCCGTCACCAAGTTTTGTATCGAAGCAATCTTCGTCAGGGTTTGGATTGCCTCAACCTATCACTATCCATCTCACATATCTCCCAAATAGCAAGCATGCCAACATCAGATTCCATCCAGCCTTTCAGACTCTCCATCGCCAAATCTGATCTCGATGACTTGCAAACGCGTCTTCGTTTGACTCGCTGGCCAGACAAAGAGACAGTCACGGACTGGTCTCAAGGTGTTCCTCTCGCCGCGATCCAGGAGCTCTGCGAGTACTGGCAGACGAAATATGACTGGCGAAGATGTGAAGCGCTACTCAACTCATACCCTCAATTCACGACGACCATTTACGGGGTAGAAATCTATTTCATACACATTCGATCAAAGCACGAGAATGCTTTGCCGCTTTTGCTCACACATGGTTGGCCAGGCTCGGTTCTAGAATTCAGACATGTCATCCCGAAGCTCGTTGATCCTGGATCGCATGGTGGCTCTTCTGAAGACGCCTTCCATCTCGTCATTCCAGCACTTCCTGGCTACGCCTTCTCGTCGAAGCCGACAGAGAAAGGATGGAATATCAATCGTACCGCGCTTGCGTGGACTGAACTGATGCAATGTCTCGGTTACGCAGACCAAGGATGGGCCGCTCAGGGAGGTGATTGGGGAGCTGATATTGTTGCTCTCCTGGGTCGTCAAGCACCAAAAGGACTGAAGAGCGTGCACTTCAATTCTATCTTCTTCGAACCCAAGGTAGATCCCTGCTCTCTCCAAGCCCTGCGAGACATATGCTGACCCTCTGCAGAAAGAGATCAAGGACCCAATCGCCAACACCAAAGGCGAAGAACGAGCCATGCATTTCGAAAGCGTGCGTGATGCTGGACACCGCGGGTACTCTCTCCAGCAGTCAACTCGCCCCCAAACCCTCGGTTACGGCCTCGCAGACTCACCAGTCGCCCAAGCCGCCTGGATATATGAGAAATTCGTCGACTGGTCTCACCACGACGGTGACGTAGAAGCAGTATTCACCAAAGACGAAATGCTCGACACGATCATGTTGTACTGGCTGTCCAACTCTGGCACATCGTCTGGTCGTTTCTATTGGGAATGCGAGTACGACTCCACTGCACAGCCGATCGATCTACCGGTTGGTGTGAGTTGGTTCGGCGGCGATAACAGCTATGCGCCCAAGGAGTGGTGCGAGCGTTACTATAAAAACATTGTGTATTGGAATGAAACGGAAAAGGGAGGACATTTTGCAGCGTGGGAGGTGCCTGATTTTTTTGTGGCGGAGGTGCGTAAGTGGCGGAGCAAGTTCAGATGGACATGCTTCGAATATGCGTTCGACAGAGATCTCTTTCAACAATTGTGAATCGTAACGACCGCTAACGCAGGGTATGGTAGGAAGGTTGTTAGGAAAGGGGTATCTAGTCCAAACTAACACGCCACACGGCATCTCAATTCGCCAACATGGCCCGCAATGCCACATATCCGCCCAGAATGCCAGCGAGAGTCGCAACCAGAAGCGCCTCTCCCTCCCACGTCAACGCAAGATAAGACGCAATACCAACCAGCACTTCATACCTCCGCGCAGCCGCCCTACACTTCCTCCAATCTCTCCTCATCTTGAAAGGCGGCTTGACATCCGCTGCAATTTCAGGCTTCCGAAGCGGGATTGTCACCGACATCGTCACGGGCCTATGGTCGCTTGTCGGTTGCACAGACAGTGCATCATAGCTGTGAACATCGACATCCGCTTTACCGCCAGCAAGGAACAAGATCCTGTCACACCAGGACGGCACTCTATGCTTCGCCCAGGCCCAGGTTTGCTGTTCGCCGCTGCCTCCGGAGGGCAGTGGCTTGCCGTGCTTTGCGGCATTTTTTGCTGCGTTGGAGTATTTGTATGTTGGCGGGAATGCTACAGGTGCTTCGGTGAGGAGATGCAGGGTGTTCTTGTTGCGAAGCTCGCGGTTGAGTTGGTCGTTGGCCCAGAGATCACGGTAGGAAGGGTGGTTTGGGTCACTGGTTGGGTGTGGCCAGATTTGGTGATCTGTCGTGCTGGGAGGCGTGTCGGCGGTACGGTAGTTGAGATCGCCGGCGAAAAATACATGCGAGAGTGGTGAGAATAGGGTGTGCTCCGATGTGTTGTCGCTTGCTTCTGCTGAAGCTGTGTTCAGAAGAGGCTGGGAGTCTTCCCCATTGCGTGTGGTATCGGTGATCTCTCGTGTGAATATCAGACCTTCACATATGCTCCGCCAGTCTGCATTTCGTCGCTCGCATTGATCCTCCATAGGCGCTAGATGTGCCGATACAAATGTAACAGGGATGGTCTCATCGTCTTCTCCAGCAAGTCCTAGCCGAGCTCCCACAGCACCTTTGTTGCCCATCCCGTACATGCCCACACCGACTTCAGCAGTCTCGATCCATCGTATCTTGTCTTTTACATCCGATCGCGCGAACACCATCAATCCTGTCATTCCTGCGTTCCGCACCAGTAATGGAGTGTAGTCGGCATTTGATTCGAAGCGCTTTGAGACGGCATGGTGTACGATGGTGCTGAGCTTGCTGAGGTACGGGGCCAGGAAAGATCCGCCTAGGAAGGCATAGCCGATTGGAGCTATCTCCTGTAGACAGAGCACAATGAGGTCTGGAGGGAGAGTTGGAGAGTTGTTGAAGAGCTCATTTGCTAGGTGAGAGGTCGATGGAAGGGCACGGCCGCAGTTGAAGGTGGTGATGTGGGTGGTGAGATTGGACATACTTGCCACACAAGGTACTTGATACACAGATGAGAGTAAGGCCAGGAGTATGGTATTGACCTCTCGACCAAGGTTGCACGTCAAGTGGTATCGAATGTCGCCGCAGCAAAGGACCGGCCGGACCAGACTGGACCGTTGAAGTTGACACCCCTACGTCATCGTGCCCCCTCATGTTTCCAGTCATGTCTGTTTTTGTTTCTTCGAATGCAGTAACAGGTATGAAAAGCATTTTTGAATTCTTCGTTTCATTCGTCCTAAGGATCTACTCGAATTACCGAGATCACTTTCATCGAGAACTATAGACTGCAATTTGTCATGTTTTACTACGAGTCGATCTCATAGCAGAGACAAATGTGTCCATAACAACAACATACTATAGTAGTCAAGCGACATGGTTTAGTATTGCAGTCTAGTGGTTTCTCTAATCCCTTTTTCTAGCTCCTAGCCTATACTAATGCATGCGCTGCGAAGTTCGGCTCTCTTGAACCAGTCTGAAAAATACGAGCTGACTCGAGCGAAGAATGCCTCTATGTAACTAGTCAATATAGATGGATAGGTAAGAGATCCCCGGTCATAGCCTGGAGTGAGTGCTAGACCGAATCGACTGCTCCCCCTACGGCAGGGTACACAACCATGTGTAAGAAAGTTCTGCACAACTGGCTATATGTGTCGAATTGCCCTCTACATCAATCAAGGATCCAGTATGGTCGATGCGTATCGTTAATTGAGCCAATCTCGCAAAGACGTGATCAGTCTCCATAATGGCGCCCTGTGGGCCTCGGAAGTGTTGCAGATGAGGGGGAATTGGCGAGAGCTACGTACTACTGTATGTTCGTCTTTATTTGTAGACAACATTAAAGGTAGCATTACTTTCAAACTACCGATAGGCTCTAGGAAAAGTGTAACGATAGCTCTATCGCCACGAAACACACACACTACAAGACATCAGCCCAACCGGTCCCACCTACAAGCCTAGGCAACTCTTGGATTCACCAACACGTACACCACATCGCCTCAAGATCTCAACCGGCAGCAATGGCCTCAGAAGTCCCCCCTCCACCCCAAGACGGTTGGAAACACGAAGGCGTTCGAGTCGTCCCGGCAAACTCGCTCGACAGCAACACAGCGCAAACGCCAGGCATGAATCGCGCTGCCGCTATCAACTTGGCTCGCACCGGTGCTCAGAAAATCTGGGCTGGCACAGTACACATTCACCCAAACGCCAAAACTGGCGCACACCATCACGGCCACCTAGAATCTGTGATCTACGTCGTCAAGGGCAAGGCTCGCATGCGATGGGGCGAGAAACTGGAGTTCACCGCTGAGGCTGGGCCAGGCGATTTCATCTTTGTGCCGCCTTATGTGCCGCATCAGGAGATCAACGCTAATGAAGACGAGACTTTGGAATGTGTCCTTGTGAGAAGTGACAACGAGGCGATTGCGATCAATTTGCCTGACGTTGAGCCTGTCGAGGTGCCGGAGGGAGTCAAGTGGATCGATCCTACGCATACTCATTGAGAAATTGTTTGTCGTAACGATTAGATTTGCTCCTATCAAATGAATGAACTTTGACGCTTCCAGCTCTGGCTTTCCCTGCGGTGCATCTGCATATGGTCGCTTTCGGTCCATTCGCACTTCGCAAGCGTACAGATCCCTGGTCTCGGGCTTCGTTACTCGTACATGCGAATGGTGTTCCTATCCAAGTACCCACTACTCTTCAGAACATCATCTCCTCAACTCACTCTGTACCTCAACTTCAGCCACCACGTTGCATATCTTCCCACCGACCCTACACACGTCCAGCAACGTAAACCTTCCACGCAAGCACCTGCTGTCACTTACCACTTCCATCCGATGCTGACACATGCTCTCATGGGCGAGAGCGGCAAGCCACATACCTGATTCTCGTGTGTGACAGCGTACCATCTGCGGGAAACCAGGTGCTGTTCCCCATGAACTTCTGTGAAGCGTTGCAGTAACACATGTGACATTGCATCGCACACACCGCATAGCTGGTCTATATAACACCGCGTGAAAGGGGCAAGCGCTTTCACACACACATGCTCAGACTTTAGCATTGATTGCATTCACCGTCGAGATAGCAAGGATATCGTGCCACCTGCCACTTCTGCTCTGCCATAAGGAGCTGAAACACATAAAGCATGCACGTAACAGACAGACTTTGTCTCGAATCCAGACAAATTGCACCTCAAACCTTCTCTCAATACACGATTCCATCATGTCTTCAACCCCCTCTACCTTCCGACTTGCCCTTCTCCTCCTCTTCTGCTCCTTTCCCCTCCTCTTCCTACCATTGACAACTGCACTGCCCCTCCCCTTCGCCACGTCAGTCCCAGAGGCTCATACCTGTCTGGCCTTCGATTTCCCACTCGACGCCACGAACCTGAAACCCAGCGACGGGGCAACGTGCGTGTTGTATTCGTACGTATCAAACCCATTCGCCCAGCACGGTCTCGTCAAACCAACCCAATCCACCCATTGCAGAGCATCCTCAAAGCCCTGACACATTTCTTCTCCTGAACAGCGCCGCCCCATCGTGCCCCAACAATCCAACAATTCCCCGCTCATCGACAACGCACCTCCGGCCAATCCACAAAACCACAAGTCTCTTCTACAGGCCCTCTGAACCATTCACAACCGCAGACCCAACGAAATCAAACCCGGCCGAAGAAACCAGCGGGCAAAAATACTCCCACGCCGATCTACGTCGCTCCGCCTCCATTATCAAGCGACGAAGGAGAAACACGAAGAGAGATACTATCCCCTCCTCGTTGGTAGACGGTCCTCCGCAACCCTACGCAGAAGCCATACAAGCAGGCACTGGCGACACGAAGCTGACGCCTTGGAAGCCGCCAGCAAGTTTAGGGCCGCCAAAGGAGTCCGATTGGTGTGGTGGTGACGGCCCGTATTACGCGAACGGGAATGGATGTATTGGACCCGGGCGAAAAGTGCGAGATGTGGTGGGGTTCGATGACTGACTAGAATTATGTTTCTTTTATGATACATACATAGGCATACAATCGTGAGGAGCACATGAAGTCATGTTGCTTGCTAGGCCCCAAACGCCTTCGTCTCGTCGTCTCGCTTTGTCTTCTGTGCGGTTTGAGAATTCCGTTCAAGACCAGTGATAGTTCTACTGGAGCATAGCAGCGACATCATCCTCGTCCACACCGTCAGCGCCGATAATCTCCTCGGGCTGATTGTGTGACATCTTCCTTCGCTTGAGTCTGGGGTCTGCGCTCTCAGCGGGGATCTCAGTCGACGCGTGCCGGACCTGCGGCATCTGTAGACTGCTCAGGATGTCAGCGCCTGGAGCGTTGTTGGCCAGCGCGGGCGGAGGTTCGTGCGACGGTGGGAGCTCGTCGTGGGTGGGCTGTTGTTCAGAGATAATTTCAGCCCCAGTGGGATCGGCGAGAAGATGTTCGGCAGGCACATTCTCTCCAATAGCGAATGAATCGCGCTCGTTATCATTTGCATCACCAGCAGGAGGAGTGAAAGATTCGACCTCTGGTGGTGGGGTGAACTCTTCGTAGTCGGGAGCAGTGGGCTCATTGCCATTTGAAGAGTGATCACCCGCACCAGCACCAGGCGATTGGTTCAGAGGAGTTGTAGGGTTGGACAAGCCTCGCATGATACCATCCTCGACTTCCCTCTTGCGGGACTCGGTGGTTGTCAGACGGTCGGACAGGTCGGTAGCGGTTGCTTGGTCAGTGGCGAGAGAGCTGCGATTCTTTTGTAGAAGTTGCTCGAGACCGGCGATGAGTTCTGTGCGAGCTTTGATGCTACTCTCGACAGCCGAATGAGCGCTGGCCAATGTCTTCATGAGTGAGGCCAATTTTGCAGCATGAACTGGTGGGCTAGGCAGTGGCGTGTTCGGGTCGTTGAGCTTGGAATGTTCTGTGTTGGCGGTTGCGACTACGCCTCTGGCGCTGGTTTCGGCTTTGGTGAGGGCAGTCTGGGATTTGCTGATGGATTCCAGCTCTGATGGCACTCCACCTCCAGAGCCACCACCGAAAAGGCTACCTCCCAACTTGCCACTTCCGCCAACGGCCCTCTGTGCACCTCTGGTCTTGTCGATTTCATCGAGACGTTTCTCAAGAGCGTCTTGAATCTTTGTGTCGAAGATGGACCGCGCTCTCCACACCTCAATGACCCTCCTAATCTTGTTTTGAATCTCGACTGAAGCGTTCTTATATGCCAGAGCGGTCGCGTCGCCAATGAGGGGTTCGAACGCCAGAAGGAAGTCGGTTTTAGAGCGAGCGCGTGACTGTTGGACGACCTCGTTGGCGAGGTAAACAAGGTTCAGCCTTTTGGAAGTGCTTGCTTCTTGGAGTCGGTTCAACCAGAGTGCAGCGGTGCGATCAGCGTGACGTCTATAGTTACATTAGTATGGATTTCGATGGAACGTATTCGCATAGCAGGCATACCTATGAAACATGATCCATTGGGCGACGGTGACAATGCTGTCCTGCGTCTCGCTGAGCGCAGCCAGCTTCGCCTTGACAGCGTCGTCAGAATAGGCCATGATGCGTGCTGAACCTCACTACGCGATATACAGTGGCGGACGTTTTACAGACAGTATAACAATCCTCACGTGCGCAGTTTTGTTATGGCTGGCAAATGTCGGTGTTAGTGGAAGCTTCATGTTCACTTCACGCGTGCGCATAAGAGCTAATGGCAAGGCAAGGGTAAGCTCTCCTCGGTCGTGGCTGCCTGAAGCCAGCCTGAGGCTGACTCTGGGGAAGGAGAGCAACAACACGCAACATGACATAGGCTTGGACAAGGAGACGCCAGGCATTGGGACATCTTTACGCCAACTCACACCTGAACTTACACCTTGCAGCAATCCAACTCCAACACACGTGTGATACCTTATACACTTCACAGTAACCTTCTTCAGCCAACCCAACAACCACAGCGTATCACAGGCAACAGAAAACATGGCCGACCGCTTTCCATCATTGGATGAGTTTGACAATGGTGCGCCGGGAACTATGCATTAAAACTGTAGATGCGATCTTGTTGACAAAATATTCCAGGCCAGACAGAAGCCACTGGAGGAAACGCACCCGACAACTTTGACGAGCCTTCGGACTTTCTCGCACGCGAGCGCGCAGCTCTCGGCGACGATGCTCAGCAATTCACCACTCCCGGAGACAACGTTGCAACAGTAGAGGAGGGTGGCGATGACGATGACCTCCTCGGCGGTGGAATGAGCGCACCATCCGCCGCGCCCGGCAGCGGTGACTTTGGTGACTTCGGCGACGACGTGGGAGACTTCGAATCCTCCTTCCCTGCTGTTGACAACCAGAACGAGGCTGTCGGCACAGATGGAACCATCACTGGCTCCAGCGTTCCTTTCCGCCCCTCCAGCACATACCAGGACGAGGGCGAGCCTGAAGTCCTCCGGGAATGGCGCGAGAAGCGAGACATGCAGATCCAGCACCGCGACGAGGTCTCAGCATCCAAGAAGGCCGAGACTGTGAAGGCCGCACAACAAAACATTGACGAATTCTACGAGAACTACAACAACAGGAAGGACAAGGGCATCGCACAGACGCGCAAGGAGGAGGAGGAGTTCCTGAAGAACAGGGAAGACACCACAAGCGGCGGTACCAGCTGGGAGAGAATCGCGAAGCTGGTCGACCTCAGCGGAAAGGGAACCAGTGGTGGCGCAAGTGGAACACAGAAGGCGAAGATGAGGGAGCTGCTGATCAGCCTGAGGAAAGACGAGAACGCTCCCGGTGCTAGTGGCGCGTAACTGCGAGATGTTTCTGTTCTGTGATTGGGAGAAATGCGACTTGTTTTTCTCAATCCGATGATGGATTTAGTTTCGTTGCGATGCGCCTCTCAAGCTCACCCAGCGAGCTGATGGCCGTGTTTCTGTGGACATGGATGAGCAGCGTTTGGTGCAGAAACTACGAATAATTAGGATAGATGATTTGTACCATAACATCCGGCCATGTGGTTACAGTCAAGTGAAGTACATGATGTCCAGCTGATATGTGATAATATGACCGTATAATATGCCTGAAGACATCGGCCGCATCGTCGGGACTTGCAGGCCGAATTGCCGAAATCATCATTGATTGACGTCCAAGCTCACGGCATCATCGTGTTCTCGACCTTGTTGAGCGTCGCCCAAATTATTGTGCCGACATTCACCTGCGTCCGCATACAACATTTCTTCCTGGAGGCTGGATTAATCATTGGACATACGCAGACTTCTCTTCGATCCCGGATCTCTCGTCGAACATAGGCTGGAGCTCTCTTGGATCGTTTGTCAGCCAGCTGCACCGTCTCAATCGAACCACGCCAGGACCCGCTATGATATACACGACCACGTCGCATCGGAACTGATAGCTGATTGTTTTCTTGGACTGGCCAGCTCTCGCCGGCGGAGAGAAATAGCGGCCATCGGGTTGCAGCACATACGACATGAACATTTCACAAAGAACGGCGTCCCGGGCGTGGGACTGCCTGGGAAACGGCGCGCTCTTCTCAACAAGAATAAGAACATCTGGCTTATCAGCAGCGTGGCCCTACCATGCTGCAGCGCCTACAGGGATAGCAGGCGCAGTGAGGCAGGCTTCTTCAATCTCCCGAGAACTCGCTTCAAACACACGAACATCATTACTACGACCCCATCTGGGCGCACAACAATTAGCGACCGCGTCAGGCCAACTTCGGCGACTGCAGACGTCTCAAATATTGCGCGAAGCACAAGCTACGAAGAAGTCTCCGGAACAGAGCAACAACTCTGCGGTCCGAAAGAGAAATCCCACGGAACACGATGAAGAAGATGAGATCGAAGGCTTTGGGCGGACGGAGAAGGCAGCACAAGCTTCCCAGCTGAACCTCAGTGCGCGTCTGTCGAAGGAAGGAGACAAGGGTGGCAGCGGAACTGGCGAGATCTGGAGGCTGCTCAAGATTGCTGCGCCTGAATGGAAGACTCTTGGGTGGGCGTTCTTGTTCCTGCTCATCAGCAGCAGTGTGACTATGAGCGTTCCATTCTCTATTGGACGGATCTTGGACGTGGCCAGTAAGCCGGCAGAAGACAACGCCACGCTGCTAGGCATGAACATGACGACTTTCTACATTGCCTTTGCGACTGTCTTGGCCACTGGTGCTCTTGCAAACTACGGACGTATCATTATTCTCAGGATTGTCGGAGAGAGAATCGTGACCAAGCTCAGGAGTCAACTGTTCAGACGTACTTTCATCCAGAATGCCGAATTCTTCGATGCCAACCGCGTTGGCGACTTGATCAGCAGACTTGGCAGCGACACGATCATTGTTGGTAAGAGCATCACGCAGAACGTCAGTGATGGTCTGCGTTCGCTCGTCTCTGCCGTTGCTGGTTTCACCATGATGGCTTTCATGTCCGTGAAGTTGACTGGAATTCTGCTTGTTGCTGCCCCACCCGTCGCCATTGGAGCCTTCTTCTATGGACGAGCCATTCGCAATCTCTCCCGCCGGATCCAAAAGAACCTCGGAAACCTGACCAAAATCGCGGAAGAGCGCTTAGGCAATGTCCGCACGAGTCAAGCGTTCGTGGGCGAGCTGCAAGAAGTCCACCGTTACAACAATCAGACCCGCAAGATCTTCTTCCTTGGTCGCAAGGAAGCCATGCTCAGCGCTGTGTTCTTCTCGGCTTCAGGCTTGGCTGGAAACATGACTTTCCTCGCATTGCTCTACGTTGGTAGCGGAATGATCCACAGCGGCGCAATCTCAGTTGGTGATCTGACCAGCTTCTTGATGTATACTGCGTACGCCGGTAGCAGTCTGTTCGGCCTGAGTAGTTTCTACAGTGAGTTGATGAAGGGTGTCGGTGCTGCGACCCGTCTTTTCGAACTCCAAGATCGTAACCCTACCATCAGCCCCACGGTTGGAGACAAGGTACCCAGCGCTCGTGGCAACATTGAATTCAAGAACGTCGCCTTTGCATACCCAACCCGCCCAGCTGTCTCTATCTTCGAAGATCTGAGCTTCACCATCCCGCAAGGTAGCAACGTGGCCATCGTTGCACCATCTGGAGCTGGCAAGAGTACTGTTGCAAGCTTGCTCTTAAGATTCTACAACCCGACATCAGGCACTATCAAGATCAACGGAAAGGATATCAGCGAGATGAACGCCAAGCAACTGAGAAGACGAATTGGCTATGTCGGCCAGGAGCCCGTGCTCTTCAGTGGTAGCATTGGCCAGAACATTGCGTACGGCAAACCGCAGGCGACGAGGCAGCAGATCTTGGCCGCCGCCCGTCAGGCCAACTGTCAATTCATCTCCGATTTCGTAAGTATCTCGATACTCGCAGGCATCACTTCATCATAAAGCTAACACACTCCCAGCCCGAAGGTCTCGACACCGCCGCCGGCGCCCGTGGCACTCAACTCTCCGGTGGACAGAAGCAACGCATTGCCATCGCTCGCGCCCTGCTCAAGGACCCTGATATTCTGATCCTCGACGAAGCCACTTCAGCCCTCGACGCCGAGTCCGAGACTCTGGTCAACCAAGCCCTTGCACAACTCCTCAAGGGCAACAACACTACCATCTCCATCGCTCATCGCCTCAGCACAATCCAGCGCAGCGATATCATCATCTGTATCGGCGCCGACGGCCGCGTGGCACAAGTTGGCCCGTACGCACGGCTTGCTGCTGATAAGGAAGGTGCATTCGCTAAGCTCATGGAGTGGCAAATGACTGGCGGCGAAGCACCGGCTGGATCTTCCACGCACGCTGGCCATGAACCCAGAGGTGAGGTCAGAGAGGAGGAGCACAAGCCTGAGCTTACAGAGGAAGACCGCATGAGGATGCGTCTCGAAGAGCACGACCGTGCCAAGGGTGTTGAAGGCGAAGGCGAAGAGGAGGAAGTCGGGCAGGGCGCTGCTGTTAGAGGTGAGAAGGAGACTGCTGCTGAGGCGGTCTTGGAGAAGAGCAGGAGGTCTGATCGATGATTGCTTACCCTTTTCTTTTTCCGGGTCGGTAACTCTTCGACTGACTGGGGCGTTACTTTTTCCATTCGCCACTCTGCCCCTTGGGGCTCTTTTCCTATTTGTTTCAGCATTCGTCCTTAGAGCATACACGGACACTCAGGTTGTCAGGCAATGTGTTGTGTTGAGACGACATGTGTCGGAGCAGGAAGAAGGTGGAAAATGTATAATATGATATAAAATCTCCAATCGAGAATATCACACCACTTCTCAAAGCCTTCGTCGCAGTGGGGAAATGATAGCTGCTAGAGTATCTCTTCACAAGGGAATCCAGCCCCTTCCGAAATACCAAAGTGCGCCACAGCAGATGATAGGCCACCAGGCGCTGACTGACATACGCTTTTTCAAACTGTTCTTTTCGTCTTCGGTGGACTGATCTTCAGAAATATCCACCCGCCATTTCCCGTGGTTAGGCGGACTTTCAGCAGGATCTTGCCACGAAGAGAACGATATCTCTCTGAAACCCGCGTGGCTGATTGATCTCAAGTCGTTGAAAGCGTCGACCGTCGTTGATGCAGCTAACAGTCTCCTCCTGATCATTCGCGATGGGCTGGCGCCCAAACTTGTGAAGAGGTCGTGTGAGTCGCAAGTGATGTCCTGGTTGTAGAAGTCCCGAAGGTAGCTCAGCGTGATGACAACCACCGCATCGTGGGTCAACGAGTATTCCGGGAAACAGCAGCTCAAGTTCCGCTTATCCTCTGCGCTGAAGAGACTGAGCAGCGCAAACACTTTGTCTCTCGGATCCAAACATTGGCAATCTTTGAACCGCAGAAGGATCTCATGCAAAGGGCGTTCTATCTCTAGGTTGTCTGGGTCTCTCTCCTGGACGTATGCAAGCAACTGTTTGAGGTCTTCACCGTCAGACTCTTGCATATCTCTAGCTTCGTATGACAATTCATCGAAGTCGAAGCTCGCATTGCTGACATGCATACGGATCCGTCTCGCAAGGCACAGCTCCTGGACAATCCACATCCGAGACCAGTACGATCGCTGGGCGATCTCGAGTACATTTTCGAACAGGTGCCACTCGCTGCTTGCGAGCGTATCCGCCCCGTCCTCGCGCCATTGCATCATGTTGGGAAGACGTTGGACTCCCAGCTACGCGCTCACTTCGGAGGCGCGGGAATACACTCTGCTCATAGCTCGGACGTGTTGGGTTTTCTCGCTGTCGTCCCGCTGATTGATGCAAATAGCATCGACCCAGATATGGGTCCAGCCGACTTCGTAGCCAGTGGTCATCGTGAGCAGCAAGAGGTAGTACAAGCAGGACCACAGGTTTTGGCGTACGGCAAACTCACGCCCGTCGAGGCGAATCTCCTGAGAAGCAGCTGCCATTCCCCACGCGTAGGAGACAGCGGTGTAGGGAGGAGCTTTAGCGATCGGGTACGTCTCGACAGTGAACGTCAAGGTAGAATGATTGTTTAGTCCCGCGTGTCTTGTAGGTTTCAGGAGACGGATGTGGTTTGCTGGGATTGGAGAGTAGGAGTATTGCATTATATAGGGACTGACTGACCACGTCCAGCGGATACGTTTCAAGATGCTACCGTGGATGAAGCACTGTGTGTGAGTGCGGCTTCGCGAGTTGCTGGACGCTGATGGAGATGCGAGTATCTTTGGTGCTATTGGTAGGCCCCAGAGTCGCTTAATAGCACCTCGCTCGCGCATAGAACCGGTGAGGCAGCAAGCCAATCTCGAGCATTCTCAGACCTCCAGCCTCGCGAGCTGTCTGAGAGGTGATCTTCAATGTCAATTATTGCCAATTCTTTTCGAACGGTGCAAGCTGTATAGGCAGCGGCGCTGGATATTCCCCAATATGCCAGCCCCAACGCGCCGTCGACCCGAGCTCCAAACAAATGATAACCATCAAGGGAGCGTTGTTCATTCACCATACCTCAAAAACCCTTCCCACGCATCCCACTTCGCCACCGCCTTCGAAATCAACCCATATCCACCGGCATTAGGATGAATGCCATCCCCGGCCTCAGCCTCCCTCGCCCAAACCCCATTGCCCTTCAAGCTTTCGTATAGTGGCAGGAACGGAACATCAGTCTCCTCACACAGCATCTCAAGTTTCCGAGAAAGAGCTCCGTTTTCGTTCATCGATGTCCTCCACGCTCGTCCACGGCGGACCCAGCATAGCAGTCGGCCACATCTCCTTCGCTCTCACCAAGATAGACTTTGCATTCGCGAGCGTGCTGGTGGTACTAACCCTTTGTTCGCCATTCTCGAAAACATTATCATTCGTGCCGAAAGAAAACACTAGACGGCCATCGAAGTGCTCGTTACCTTTCAGGCGGGCATTGATTTCGCGCTCCCAGCGGTGTAGGACATCAGTGCTGGTGTCTCGCCAGATGCCGAGGTTGTAGCAGGTGATGTCGAGGCCATGATTTGTGCGAAGGTCGGAGCAGAGACGGCCTGGGAAACCTAGTAGAGTGTCGTCACCAGCGCCGGCGGTGAAGGAGTCACCGACGAAGTAGATGCGGATGTCTGAACTGGGGGTCGAGGTGGAGAATTGTTTTTGGAGTATTGGAGCATTAAGAGGATTCAGTATAAGCCGAGGGTTGCCCTTGAGGAGCCTGCTGTAGGTTATCATTGTATCTCGCAAGTGCTTGTATCCTCCAATGGTGTTCTTCGTCGAACGGAAAGGTGACTGTTTGGGAGATGTGAGTAGTCATAGCTGTACAGCTGAACGATCAGATGTAGGCAGGGATCATTCTTCGACCCGGTCTTGTACTCTGCGGTGGTACGTGGAGATTAACTCGTGATCAATATCCCATTACTGTCCTGCCCGTGACGAATAAGCAGAGACAGACACACGTCAGGGACAACATACACACACATGTATATATGTAACGTTACATGTACAAAAATACAAAAAAGGCTTACCCTATACCCTAAGTCAACTATGTACGTACGTATACTTACGAACATCAACAATATCAACATCGATGAGCAACGACTACAGCACAAGGAGAAATAGCCCATCTGTGGTCGCAAAGTAGATAATCGACACTCAGACAGACGTTCGTGCCCGGGTACACTTCTCCTTGCCCTGCAACATCGGCAGTGACGAACAGCCAAGTCTCAGCCACACAGCTCGAGAAGATCAAATCGTCAAGAAGGAGAAGCCAACGGTCGAAGAAGACATGAATGAAGAACCGAACGACGAAGCGACCAAGGACGACCAAACCCTGCACAAATGGGTTGGTGGTTCTCACGTGAGACAAACGATCGACGAAACTACCACCAAAACCATCGCCAATTCCAAACCAGAGCTGGCTAAACGGGCGATCGAACAGCCGAAGAAGTGGTCAGATGAGTCGGCCGCCCAAGACCTTGCGACAACCAAGAAACTTACTGCTTCCCGTTCTGTCAAGGCATCCACGCCATCAGAAAGGCGCAATGAGAAGAAGAGCAAGGCGAGCGAGACTGACGAAGACAGAGACCCAATTGCAGAGGGGAACAAGGCGAAGAAAGCAAAGAAGATGAAGAAACTGTGAGCCGGGTCGCTCTCAATGGCGAGCATGTTAATTTAGAAGCTGTACCTATGGAAATCAGCATATTAGATGCTGGGAGATAGCCAAATTCGAACAAGGCTCTAGTGATATATCAGTGGTTCTCACTGCAGGTGTTCTCACTGGCGTCTCGAGTACTACGTTCTATGATGCAGAAAGCGCAGGTCTTTCTCAACAGAGATGCGCACAATCAATTCAGTGCGATTGAACTCTAATTGAATCTTAAATAAATTGATCTCACGAAATACACGCGTAGACGTGTAAACCGCGTTAGGTATATGATAAATACAAATCAAAAGAATAATAAGGCTTCGAAAGAGAGAAGCATCTATACCTAAAGACTTTCATTGGAAGAAGTCTATAATGTCGCGTATTAACGCCAAACCGTATAACTTTCGTGTACCTACTTAGACTTCCTATTGTAGTTAGTAGCGACGATCTATTCAAGATTCAATTAGAGTTCAATCGCACTAAATTGATTGTGCGCATCTCTGTTTCTCAATGGCTCTCACCGGGACTTTTGGGGCTGTTATCTATGGTAGTACGTCACATAGAACAGAGAGCATTGGTATATCTCAGTGGCTTTCAAAATGATTAGTTTGACCAACATGTAAGATAGCACCGAATGTGGAGCGGAGAGCTGAGCATTGATGTATCTCAATGAAAAGTATAGCTTAGGCTTGATTATACTCGTAAACCAATTATTAAGACAGCTAGACTTCATACTTAGCATCTCAGTGACAACCAACGCAGTTTGTGTCTCGAGCTGATAGTATTGGCGTATCACTTCTGGAGGAAGCTACGAGCTGTCAATGATATCTCAATGGTAGCCCTGCCGAAGGCCTGACTGTATCTGTCGATACGTATATTTTCGAGATCGCTGTATTTACGCAGTATCTCGCGTGGCATTCGTAGGTTGATATTTCCATCTTATAAGGACACCAATGATAGTAGCATTGGCCATGTGGAGCGCAGCGAGGAGAGTAGTCTTCCCATGGCATTTACCAAATGAGTACAAGTGAATTTACTTTCTGCCAGCTCGGGCAGCTGTGTTGTCCAGATGATCGATCCCGCGGAGAGACGCACACAAGGAGCTATGCGAATTTGTGAGGCACATATGCATAACGAGATAACAAAAAAGACTGCTCAAAGAGTCAAGAAGCAACCGCAGGGCCGAGACATACATTCCAAGACAAAGTCGATCACCGTGCATGCTGCGGCTGACGCAAACAGCATACTTCGTCAAATAATGAACGAGATCGAAGCAAACGAATCCTCACAAACTTCGAAAAAAGTCCAGCTTGCACGATAAAACCAGCATGGCATCCTGTCAACTCTTTCTCGCTCGTGCCATACCGCATCGGTATCCAATCGAGATCCAATCGCCATCACCATCATTCCTTTCCCCTCAAACAATACCACCAAACACCAACACGTCATCGGCAGCTGGCAAAGCTGGGGGACTAACGACATCTGCTAAAGCTCCGGCAGTAACAGACAACACGTTCATAACTCAAGACCCCGACGCCGTACTCGCAGCTCTCGAATGGGTCATCATCAGAGCCACCCGCATATTTGCCCGACCTTACGCCCCTGCTATCACTTCCATCAGCATCGCTCTCCGCGAACTGCAAGACGATGCTCCTGCCGTGGACCAAGAAGTTGTCGTCCGTGTCTACATGCCTTTTGACACCGACAACAATGGTGCGTCATACCGCCGTGTGGAAGCAGAACTCCGCAATCTGCAGCCGGAGGAGATGGAGAGCTTTCTTCGTCTTGTTGACCGTGTGAGCGCCGAGAAAGGCGGCCATGAACGGCTTGAGAGGGAGTCGGAGCAGAATCGTGCCAACCACAGAAACCACAAAGGCGAGGCATCCAAGCTGAATGGGCTTCGCAAGATAGCCGGCGATCAAGACATAGAACTCGCCGAGGCCCGAATCCGCATTGCTGAGCTAGAGAGGGATTTGAAGCAGCGAGATGACGAAAGAGAAGATGATGAGATAAAGACGTCCAAGTTAGAGACCCTTGAAGAGCTGCTGGACCAAGCGAACGTGAAGGCGTTCAAGGAGAAAGCTCGCAATGCGGAGCTTAAAGAGGAGTTGGCGATGTATCGTTGCGATCCGGAGAAGCGTCCTTTGGCATCGCTCAGGAACAGGGATGATGATGATGGTTTGGCAGAGGAAACTGATGAAAGAGGTGCAGATGATGCGGAAGACGACGCTCCTACCTTCGACTATGCCGATGATCTCGCGTCATTTGTCACCGACGCCAAAGCTACAAAGAAGCCAGGATCTCATGCTTCGTCCAAGTTGTTGCAGGCTAAGCAGGGCGCAAAGGGCAAGATCTCACGAGACGATTCAGCTGAGTCGGAAGGTGGTATTTCGAATCCGATATGTATCACGTCTGGCGATGAAACTGACTCAGACACAGAAGATGACGACTGAATGCCACTGCCGGCGAAGAAGATGAAGAGCAAGATCGCCTGGTGTTTGTGTGTGTTTGTGTGTGTTTGTGTGTGTTTGTGTGTGTTTGTGTGTGTTTGTGTGTGTTTGTGTGTGTTTGTGTGTGTTTGTGTGTGTTTGTGTGTGTTTGTGTGTGTGTGTGTGTGTTTGTGTGTGTTTGTGTGTGTTTGTGTGTGTTTGTGTGTGTTTGTGTGTGTTTGTGTGTGTTTGTGTGTGTTTGTGTGTGTTTGTGTGTGTTTGTGTGTGTTTGTGTGTGTTTGTGTGTGTTTGTGTGTGTTTGTGTGTGTTTGTGTGTGTTTGTGTGTGTTTGTGTGTGTTTGTGTGTGTTTGTGTGTGTTTGTGTGTGTGTGTGTGTGTGTGTGTGTGGCATGCGCCCGTCCAAGCATTTCTGGCCTGCGTAGTTGATCACAGATGAAACGGAAGTTATTAGGAAAGTAAGACTTGCTCGTCCTCGAGATGGCAGACTGATAGGGTCCCTTACTCTGCCAATTGACCGACCCAACCACACAACCTTGTACAAGAGACGTGATAAAAGTCAGATGTATGAGGAATCCTGACCGATATGACACTCATATCACCAACAAGGAAGTGAAGTGTATCCACCTGAAGAAGAACATGCCTAGTTGTTTCGTCTGATAGCGGTACTGTTCATGCGCCCTGTTTTATATGTGAAGAGCAGTATGAGAGGAATTCTGCAAGACCGTTGTATGATACATGTCTTGCGGAACGGCAGAATGAACTAAAGGCGTGAAGAAACGGATGGTGCATTCGTTGACCGGGTAAGAGGGTGAAGAAGTGTACGGTGGAATTGGCGCGCATGATGGACAGTGCGATGTGGAGACGAGGAAGGAGCGAGAATGGAGAGATGCTGTCATTGCTGAGGCCAAGCCACGGACGCTGCGCAACTAGCGTCAACTAGCGTCAACCAGCCAGCCAGCCAGTTTGTTAGTGCACAGGATACGGCGGGCGAGGGGCGGGCGATTGTAGCAAGACAAGAGTACCGACATCCTGTTCCCTGCCTCCTCGATCTATTCACTTACTCGCATACCATCATACTCCCTCGTCTGTTCTATTGCAACGCGATATCACGTGGTTGCGCCTGTCATATCTTACTCAGCAGCCCGGTCGCTATACACCACCCGCCGCCCAGCATTGACGCTGCCTCCTGAAGCCACTCCGATCCCCTACCGCGCGACGACTACGTTGCCAATCTTGCTTGCCTGTGCCTGTGCCTGTGCCTGTGCCCGTGCCTGTGCCTGTACCACCGCGCCCGAGTTCAATGGGACTGCGCCTGTCATAGCACTGCGCCGCTTGCTACCTACGAACACTCTCCGATCATGGTTTTCCTAGGCGTCTATCGCGCCATATACGACTACGCACCCCAGTCTGACGAGGAGCTGCAGATTGCCGACGGCGACCTGCTATTTGTGCTTGAGAAGAGTACCGACGATGACTGGTGGAAGGCAAAGAAGAAGGCTGCCTCGGATGACGACGACGAGCCTGAGGGTCTGATCCCTAGCAACTATATCGAAGAGGCTACACCCATACACTCCGCAAAGGCCCTCTACGACTACACAAAGCAGACGGACGAGGAGCTCAGCTTCAGAGAGGATGCGCGTCTAGACGTCTACGACGTTAGTGACCCGGACTGGACGCTCGTGGGCAGTAATGGTGAATATGGATTTGCTCCCGCGATCTACATTGAGGTAGGATCGAGCGCACCCGCAGCCATCTCGCCACCACCTGCACCTGCTGCACCGCCCATGCCTGCGCGACCCGAACCGGATATGGATAAGCCCTTGCCTGGAGAGGCCGATTATGTTGGGCCTGCTTCTAACGAGGCGCCCTCGAACAACCCTGCCGCCGCTCTGGCAGGCATCATTGCACAGAAAACGGGCGGAGGTAGTGCTGAACCGATCCGGGAAAGACAGTTGGCTGCACCTCCGCCACCTATGGCACCGCAACAATACTCGGTGCCGCATCAGTACACACCCGAAGAAAGCGACGAAGAACCAGCTCCGTCTTTGCCTACACGGCCCAAGTCTCAGGCTCCCATGTCGCCTCCAGTGACTCAATACGCCTCGCCTACGTTCTCAGACTATGGACCTCCTTCGGCACGCTCGCCCGATTTCCCCAGCGGAGTCCAGACATCGCAGCCGTACCGCTCTATCTCTTCAGGATACCCACCTGAGGAGGATCCCGGTTTGCGCTCACCTGGCGGCTACCACCTCTACAACGTCCACGAAATGGTAAAAGCTTTGGGCAAAAATAAGAAGATGCCTACGACGCTCGGTATCAATGTGGGCAGAGGGATGATTATGATCAGCCCGGAGAAGAGCAAAGATGGCCCAAGCAATGAATGGACTGCGGATAAGCTCACGCACTACAGCATCGAGGGTAAGCACGTTTTTGTTGAGCTTGTACGGCCGTCCAGGAGTATCGACTTCCATGCTGGAGCAAAAGACACCGCAAAGGAGATCGTTGCTTCGCTTGGAGAGCTTGCAGGTGCGGTCAGAGGAGAGGGTCTCAAGGAGGTGCTCGCTGCAAGTGCTGGATCCGGTGCTGCTGGAAAGAAGAAGGGTCACATGGTTTACGAATTCTTGGCGCAAGGATTGGATGAGGTCACAGTGGCCATTGGCGACGAGGTCATTGTACTGGACGACACAAAGAGTTCCGAGTGGTGGATGGTTCGACGACTAAAGAACGGCAAAGAGGGCGTCGTGCCGTCTTCGTACGTCGAAGTCACTGGAACCATGGAACGCGAACAGATTACTGGCTTGGACTCGGCTCGCAGCATGGTGGAGCAAAACAGAGCTGAAGAGCAGCGATTAGCACGTGAAGCTGCCAGAGGCGACAGACGCAAGAGTACGAAAGACGGCCTCGGCCTGAATCTCCCAGGCCGTGCCAGTAGCCTGATGGGCGAGACCAAGAGAGACGAGAGGCGTCCCAAGGATCAATCTGCGAAGAGCAAACCTAAGCAGGAACGTGTGCGCACCTGGACCGATCGATCCGGCACTTTCAAGGTTGAAGCCGAATTCATTGGTCTGCGAGATGGCAAAATCCACTTGCACAAGCAAAATGGTGTCAAGATCGCAGTTCCTGTTACGAAAATGGCTGTTGAAGACCTGGAATACGTAGAGGGAGAGACTGGGCTTTCACTCGACGAGGACAAGCCCCTGAGCGACATTAAACGAAGATCGACACTGAAGGGCAAGAGTCCGCAAGGCAGGAGTGTCTCCGCAACTGGGGCTACTGTGAAGAAGGATGAGCATGATTGGTTTGACTTTTTCCTTGCGTGCGGCGTGAACCCGCAGATTTGCGAGCGCTATGCTGCAGCTTTTTCCCGTGATGAAATGGGACCAGAGATCTTGCCGGATGTCAACGAAAAGCTACTGCGTACTCTTGGTCTGAAAGAGGGCGACATTCTCCGCGTTATGAAGTACCTCGACAACAAATACGAGCGAAACAAGCTTGCTGCCGCCAATGGTGAAGACGGCAAGGGCGAATCCGCAGGACAAGGCGGCGGTCTTTTCACTGGAGCGGATGGCTCTCTCAGAAACAACACCCGCAAAGGCAGACCAGCACCTGCGGTGCAGACAAACGACATTGTTAGCGAAGACGCCTTCAAGCCGAAAGACGCTTCGTCAGATGCCAAAGCCACACCGCTTGCCACTGCACCGGTACGACAGCCAACCGGTGGCTTTGATGATGATGCCTGGGACGTCAAGCCTTCCAAGACCGAGACTCCGGTAGCAGCGCCAGCGCCAGCACCAGCCGTCGCCGAACCGCCAAAGCCCCAACCCAAGCTCAACGACGACCTTTCGCTTCTTGCTTTGCCGCTTCAGCCTGAGCCTACTGGCGCGGCTCCTGCTCCTGCTCCTGCTCCCGCGCCTGCTGTAGCTCCTGCTGAACCCGCACAAGCACCACAAGCACAAGCGGCACCACCAACCGCCGATCAAGCTATCTTTGACAAAATCGCTGCCTTGCGTCCTCAGCAGACTGGGTACCAGCGACCAACACCCCCTGCACAGCAGCCCACTGGCGCTGGCTTCCCCATGCCGCCTCCGCCCCGAGCAGCATCTGCGCCTGGCTTCAACCCTCAACAGTCTGCTTTCGGCCCACCACCACCTCTTCATCCTCAATACACTGGTTTCCAGCCACCCCAGGTAGCACCTACAGGCAAGAGCCTACAGGAACTCCAGATGCAGCAACAATACCAGCAGTTCCAACAAGCTCAACCTACTGGTTATGGTGGCTTCCCGCAGCAGCAACAGCAGCAGCAGAACGGACTGATGCCCCAGATGCCCCAAATGCAACAACAATTCCCTGCCATGCAGCCACAGCCAACAGGCTTCCAGCCCCAATCTCAATTCGGACGATCCCAATTTGGCCACCAGGGTATGGGTGTCGGCTACCAACAAGCCCTCAACCAAGGCCAGCAAACCGGCTCTCCCTTCGCAGACCCTCCTCGCCAGCAATTCCAGCCCTCTCCCTCTGGCCTAGCAAACAGCTTCGCGCCCCAGCCTACTGGCTTCCAGCAACAACCCTCCTTCCCGCAACAGACTGGCTTCCCACAACAGCCTACCTTCCAGCACACACAGCCCACGGGAGTAGTAAACGGCGTCTTTGGCCAAGCTCCTCCTCAGTTGCCACCCCAGCAGACAGGTGGTGTGCTCGGCCCTATGGCTCCTTTGATTCCCCAGAAGACTGGCCCCCCTCCGCCGGTCAGATTCGGCGTGCAGCCGCCTGTTCCTAAGCTAGTGGCGCAGAAGACAGGGAGGGCGGAGTTGAGTCGTGCTAGTAAGTCTATGTCGATGTCAACATCTGTGTTTATGAGTCAATGCTAACAGTATCACAGCGCCTCAGAACCCATTCGGTTTCTAGATCTGTCAAGGTTGGACATGACTTGCATGAACGTGGGTATGGAGTCAAGCATGAGCAAGGGCGCGCATTTTGTAGATGAGCCGTTTTGTTCAAGGAGAGGGGAGGCAATGTACATATTGTATAATTGAGAGATATCTTTTTGAGAGTTTGCATTGATTGAGGTTGTGCACGTGATTGCCTGTAGTGTGGTATGATTCGACCGTCGTTCAAATACTCCATTGAGGAGGTAATGCGAGGATTGTGTGGATTTCGAATGAGTGATACACTGGCCACGCAGTGAACCAAGCATCGCACATAACTAAATGCGCCTACGCAGTCTTCAGTGAGTTGGTGTGTTCGTGATCGTCATTAATTGACATTCTAGCTTGTGTTGCGAGTCCGTTTGAGTGATGTTGTGCACGTGACAGTCATCGTCGTGGTATGTTGTCTGGGCGGCAGTCCAAAAGGTGGCAAGGAAAGCAAGCACACGTGACTGCAAGCAGATGAAGTGGCTAGGTAAATGCAGTGAAGGAGGTAATGTAGTGGGGGTAAAGTAAACAAGGCACACAGTGAAAGCTTTAACCTTTCGGCCCGCCGATCCTCCCGCTCCATTCGCGGGGTCCGATCGCTCTTTCGCGTTTGACGCCTGAGCTTCCGACATCCACTCGCCTTGGTGGCAGTTGACGTGCAGACTGCGCATCACATCCATTCTTCTCAGGGCAGCTCGACAACGCCTTTCCGAACAACGAGAAATACGACCACCGAACATTCTCTTCGCTCTTCAACACCATACCATTCCTGCGCGACAAAATACCTGGACCTGACACAGCGCGCGCCGCGCCACTGCGACTCTTGCGAATGAACCACAGCAACAGGGCATCCCTGGCTTGAGCGACTGAGCGCTTGACTGGCTCTGCAGGCAACAGCCGCTCGAGATCGGCATCTGCTTCTGGTGAGGACTATTGATATCAGCGACGCTCCCGACGACGTCTTGACCGCGCGCGCCGCCCATCACTGGACGACTCCACCTACCTTCACACACCATGCCGCATTCTACCCAGGACGACCACATGGCCGACGCGCCGAACGAAGATGACGAGATCGCGCGCTTCCTCAACATGGGCGGCACGGGCGCTGGCCTCGGCGAGGGTGATGCTGCAGACTACGAGATGGACCCGGGCGACAAGAGCGAGAATGCCGTGGATTACGGAGACCTGAGTGACGACGATGACCTGCCAGAGGAGGAGGAAGCCACCGCACACCCAGAAGTGGGTGCTGCGAACGGCAATCACGAGGACGACGACGGCGATGCAGACCTCACGGCGCAGCTGAACGGCGCGCTGATGGAGGACGATGCAGGGGAGACAAATGGCACGAATGGCTTCCACAATGACGATGAAGACGGCGGGCTCTTTGGGGACGGTGAGGAGGACAATGACCTTTTCGGCGAACACTTCTCGAGCTCTCCTGACCAGGAACGTAAGCCGGACCTCGCAGCACAGAACCAGCAGGCTCCAGCGCCTCAAGCTGGAGGCCTGGCGTTGCCCAAGTTTGGTGGTGGTCTGGCTCTTCCGAAACTCGGCGCTGGACAACCACAGACCTCACAATTCCATGCGAGCCCGAACTCCATGAGTCCCCCGGATCTGGCTGCCGACGATGCGCTATCACCTGCTGCGTCAAGCACGATGCATGATGACGAGGATGAGGACGAAGAGGTCGACGAGTTCACTCTCATGCAAAGAGAACTCTTCAAGATCTCTCGCCAGCATGCTGCCGGTGAGAATGTCGGCTGGGGTGGCTTTACCGATCAAGACAAGGATGAGCATCGCAGATGGTTCCCTAGCTGGGAGAGCGACGAGGTTCCCAAATTCACACAGCTGTTCCGCCCTCTACCGGGCAGCTACAGAGGCAAAGTCCCAGCCAAGCCTCCGAAGCCTATTCAGCCTAGCAAGCTCACACTCGAGTTGCTGCCAGATCAAGAAAGAAGCTTCAAGACTGCAACTGCCACTGGCAAGAATGCGCAGGATTCATACACTGGTCGCCAACTGATCGGTTGTGATCACGGTGTCACTACACGCGACGAGAGCGATGATGAACTGGCTCTGAGCGAAATCGACGAGTCGGAAGTCATCGGAGGCGTGACCATGCAGGACCTTGCCATCATTTGCGAGAACTGGGATATCCCTAGCGTTGCGACTGCATCTGATGCTGGCGACTTTGATGACCACATGGAGGGCACGTATGAAGACGAAGAACGCATGCGACCACAGAAGAGGCGCAAGACCAACATCCTCGATATGGATGCTTCGCTCGCGGTACAAGACCCATATCTTCGTTTCGAGGAGCCTGAGGTGGCGTCTGCCAGGGTCGCACGGAATGTCACTCTCGACATGAATGATCCTCACCTTCTCATCGATGAGGTAGCTCCTCACGCGAAGCGCCCCGTCAAGCATGTTCCTAGTGGTAGCACGCGTGACGCGGCTCTCGGAAGAGATCTCGCCAAGCGCTATGATATCTCGAATGATGCTGCCTATGACCTCTTGAAGGAGAACCACCAGCACAAAATTCGCAGTACGCTTGGCAGCATGGCTACGGAACACAGTTTGCCCGCCCTAAAACTACAGTGGCCATTCTATAAGGTCGCCATGGACAGCAAAGAGAAACGCTCTTTCCATCGCAACCCTCTCGTGCTCCACGAAAACGCAGGCAGAACCTACAGATTCCAAAAACCCAAGCACCAGAAGCGCAAACATGTTCGTGGGCGCGAGGCGAAAGACCTCTTTGCGAAAGCGGAAGATCTCTCGTTCGGCGATAATGCAAACGTCCTGTTACTCGAGTACTCCGAGGAAGTTCCGACTATGCTCTCCAACTTTGGTATGGGTAACAGATTAATCAACTTCTACCGCAAGCGCGACGCAGATGACCAGGAGCGACCAAAGCGGGAGATTGGTGAGACCCATGTGCTTCTCAACCAAGACAAGAGTCCGTTCTCCAACTTTGGGCATGTCAATGGCGGAGAGACTGTGCCGACGATTCAGAACGGCCTTTATCGTGCTCCAGTATTCCAACACAAGCCCAAGTCTAACGACTTCATCTTGTCCATCAGCCACACATGGGAAAACGGCAACAAGATGTACCTGCGCAATGTGGAGAATCTGCATACAGTGGGACAACAATTCCCAATCGCCGAGGTGCCAGGCGAACACTCGAGAAAGGTCACCGACGCTGCAAAGAGGCGCTTGCGTGGCATCAGTTACCGCATCTACGCCAAGACACTGGATCCTTCGAGACGTGGTATTGCTTTGACCAATAAAGTGCTTATGAAGCATATTCCTGGCTCGGACATTCCGCAGACACGAAGCAAGATGCGTGAGTTCATGAAGTACGAGAAGAAGGCCAAGAATTCTGAGGACGACGGATACTGGGTGCCTCCACCTGGTCAAGTCGTGCCAGACTCTGAGACCATCCGTGGCTGGATCAAGCCTGAAGATGTATGTCTGCTTGACACAATGCAGGTCGGTGTTCAGCATCTTGCAGATCTCGGTATTCAAGACAGCAAAGATGCGAAAGAAGACGACGAAGCTGAGGACGAGGAGAACATCGAGAAGATGCTTGCTCCCTGGCGTACGACCAAGAACTTCATCCAGGCATGCCAAGGCAAGGCTATGTTAAAGGTCCACGGCGAAGGTGACCCTACAGGTCGTGGCGAGGCCTTCTCTATGCTCAAGACAAACATGAAGGGTGGCTACACCCCCAGAGGCGAAAGTGCTGCTGAAAAAATGCAGACCAAGGAGAAGCAACAGCAATCTGGACACAAGTATAACGTCGCCACGCAGCAGCTGAAGTATGATAGGGACATCACCGAGACCTGGAACAGACAGAAGGAGAGTCTCTCCAACGACATCGAGGGCTCGGATACCGAGATGGACGAGGATGAGCCCGAGAGCGCTATCGGTCGTGCTGGGACACCACGCACCAGCTTCGGTACACCGGCTGCCTTTGACGACTCCGCTAGTCAGTTCAGTAAACACAGCGTGGATCGTAACGAGGAAGTCATGATTATCAAGCGCAAGCACCGCGACGCATACGGAAACTGGGTTGAGACTCCTGTTCGCGTTGACAACCCCAAGGTCATCAAGCTTTACCGGAAGAAGGCCAAGGAGAGGACGCTCGCACGCATGAAGTCCGTAGTGTCTAATTTTGTTCCGTGTGTCTATTACAGAACTGACAAATTCATAGCCACAACACCCTTATTCCCACCGGCGACAGCGAACTCGATGCTCTCGCTCAGCAGAAGCTCCGCGAGGAACTTGCTCGCCTCGAGCGCAACCAAGAACGCCGCCTGCATCGCGAGCGTCTGAAGGCTCGCAACGCCGCGAGCGCCTCGATGGCAGGCAGCCCCGCCGCCGCATCCCCTGCCGCCGGCCCAGGATCACCCAATGTTTCCGAGGCAGCTACACCAGCACCCGCCCCGACATCATCGAAACCAGGCAAAGGCCGCAGCAAGGACGGCACTGCACGCAAGTGCGCCAACTGTGGTCAAGTCGGCCACATCAAAACCAACAGAAAGTCAGTAAAACTCTCCCAATCTCTTTGTCAATGTGAAGTGCCGAATTTTGGCCCTGAGGTGGTGAATGATAGCAAGTCAAAAGCTGCTGGTGGCAAGAAAAAGACTAGGAGTGGTCCAGGCTTGCTTGACTCCAATAGCATCGCCCGGACAACTCGTGTTGCGAACGCGGGTGCGGATCATGTCCCTGCTCTTCCGACCAGTGCAGCTTTTGCCATCGGGAGCTTGGGCTTGTGAATGGGATCCAACATCCTATCTACAGCTGAGCTCTCCGCCTCTCGAACGGCGTGTGCATATATCACGGCTTACCCAACCTATACATGCACGCGTCTCACCCGACACAGCACACCCCTCTTTATCCTCACGCTCAACACCGGGCAGCTAGCGTCTCAACACTGCAGCTCCCTAATACAGGTATCACTAGTGCGAAACTTTTACTCCCATCAAAGCCCAGCACAATCACAAAAAGATCCACAAAAAGGCGACACCTGCTGACATTCACTCGCAACAGGCTATGCCCCATGCTCAACGGAACTTGGAAGCCCGAAGACCGCCCCGATGGTCAGGGAGACAGCTCTTTCGGTGCGGTGCCTGCTGCTTTAACCTTGTGATCGCTTGTCGTGTTGACACAGAGGTAAGTGAAGAGAGTGCGAGAGGGGATGTGCGCCTGTCGTTCGAGTTTTTGTCATACGTATTTGTTTGCCACCGGGAAAATGGGGCTTGAAAAACGATTAGGGATGCGGATGTGGACCCGCCTCTCTTTCATGGACGCTTGATGACTTGGTGGGGGATATTATTGGTGGCTTGGAGAGTGGACTGAGTAATGAGAATAAACACAAGTGGTTTGGTACGTTTTGCAAGCAAAAGCTACCAGATGGAATTAAAGCATATCAACTTTGTTGAGGTCAGGTGGCCTCGTCGAATAATTTATGAAGTTGTTCTTGCGACATCTTTCAATGGCCGATCTTGTGCGTCTAAGACGGTGTCCGAGTGGATGTGGTTTAGAAATTTTCGCAGGCCGTAGCCTCTGGGTCAATTTGTCTCTACGACGTCTCTCAATGGCTGAGCAAATCTCCACATCACGAAGTCTGGAGACAGGAGCGATCGGGCACACGAGAGACGTGTGATCTCGACTCGATCAAATGAATTATATTAGTAGCTTGTCGGCAAATGCAGGTTGGCCACCATCTCTCAATGGTCGTCCCATTGTTTACAACGCGGTGCGCGAATGACTGAGCGATTGAACGCACGAGAAATAGTCTGCAAAATTGCTTCTCCTCTGTAGTGTACCATGCTCTGATATATGATTAGACAGTATTCGAAATAGAGTTTGGATTACTAGGCAATACGGTTCATCTCATGGGTTGGTGGTCGCATTTATCTGAACCACGAGCCGCACATCTCCGCACTTCAATATAGCGGCTGTACAGCTGCTAATACAGACGCTTCCATGGTTGTGCTAATGGTTGAGCGGGAATGTGGTTTCCCCTCTTCCCAGTGTTGGAGGGTTTAGGTATTGAAAAGGGAGCACATCGCACTTCTTGGTCCTTGTCCCTTTGTCTTTTTTCTCTTCGTCGTCATTATCCCGTTGGTTCGATAACTTACCAGTGAGAGTTGTAAGTTGTCCCTGGACCCAAGGACAATCTTGCCTGTCGCCAATGCATCTAGTAACAGCTCTGACCTTCTCACAGATCACTCCGCCAACAAGATGTTGTTTTTTGATCCCGTCTCTATATACCTCTGGTACGTGATCTTCAGTAATATCCACGGGAAGGCCGACATCGACAAGAGAGGCCTCGTTACCTCCCGCTCCTCTGCCTTTGACAACGACCAAGTCAGCGCTACTATCAACGACGCCCTCGCCAAAGCCGGCTTCGACGCCGACGAAGCAGAATCATTCCGTGCTGGGTACCACGTCGCTGCCGACCAGTTCGAAGACAACGAGGATGAGTCGAGGAAGCTACTTTCTGATGTTCTCCTCAAAGTCCTCGATCATCCTGATGCTGAGAAGGTCGATGGCGTTCTGGATGTTGGAGGCGATAAGTTCGATAGGCTTATTCCGAGAGATCTCGATACTACCGATGGCTCCAAGGATGGCGTGAAGACTGACCACATCATCGTGACTGATTCTTCCAACGATCTTGCTTCACGCGATGTGGACGCGCTGTCGGTCTTCGAGCTCATGGGTACTATGACTTTGGAAGAAGGACATTCGGGCAAAGGTCCGATCCCCGGCGCTGTAGTGGATTACCGCGATGAGCATGGTGGCAAACACGACAAGCGCGGCAGCCAGCTTGAGAAGCGTCAGGAGGCTACCGACCACGCTCCTCCAGAACCCGTCGAGTCGCCAAAGCCTGTCGATGGGGAACACGTCCGCCCTACGCCCACTGAACTCCTCGCTTCGCATCCATTCTTGGAGCAGTTCAAGGAAATGGGACTCCTTGACAACCCGGACGCGCCCCGAGCTGCAACCGCTGAAGACGTTGGTCACATTCTTTCCCTGCTCCAGAATCCTAACAGCACAAAGATTCCGGGGTCGGATCCGTCCTTGACTGATAGTGATTATGCTAAACTCAACTTTCTGGAGAAGCTCAAGGAGATGGGTCTGCTCAAAAAGCCGAAGGCAAAGCGAATCATGACTATCAATGAATTCTTCCAGTCGTGGCAGTATCAGAGTCTCAAAGCCAACGCTGATCGCAATACGGCTTCGCCTTCCAACGGACACGCTCCCACGGAAGTTCACGAAAAGATTCCCATCCCCGTGATGCAAGCTTCCCATTCGAAGAGATCTGTTCCTGAGGTCTCTGGTTGCGACTGCCAAGCGACCATCGATGCCGTCAAAGAGCCCAAGCCAGAGGGCGGCATGACCTACGAGTGGTTCAAGGACTGGAAGCACAATGATATGAACACGAAGTGCATACGTCCGTGTGTGGACAAGGCAATCGATCACTTCGACGAGACAGTGCGGAAGTATCAGGCATTCGAAGAACAGTTTGGCGAACACGTCGGCATCGAATATCAGCCTCCCAAGACCCTTCCTGGCATCTCGAAGCGCGCACAGCCCGTCGATTCTTCCGAACCCGCCAAAGCAGAAGTTCCGACTGTCAAGGACGAGCCGCCAAAATCCGTCGGCGATATGACTTACCGCGATTGGTACCAATCGACCCAGAAGACCGGCGAGCTCTGCACTTGCTACATGCAGTCGTCCTCGATGTGGTCCTGGGTCATGTTCCTCTACGGCAAGTCGCAGAGGTGCATCAACTTCTGCTCAAAGAGCGTGAAGCCTTTCCTTGAGAAGGAGAAGGAGAAGGCGGCTCTTGCTGTACCGCAGGAGCCTAGCGCCAATTCTACTGCTGTTGAAGAGCCCGTTGAGGGATCTCCTCCTTCTGGCGAGAGTGTACCCGGTGTTGTCTCACTCCCGATTTATCAAAAACCAAGAATCGAAACCCAGCCTGACCGAGACACACCTGATCTTGCAGAGGACGAGCAGTGAGGCTCCGGCTGGTCACGACGCCTAGATGGACAGAATGTGACGGATGGAAAAGTGAGACGGTTGTCTCAGAGACTGACGATGGTGATCTTGCGTGGTTTTGTTTTGGACTTTGGATGTTGAGCTGATGAACCAGTGAGAGGGTTCATGGAAATCTGGCAAATGTCTGCTGGGGCAACCAAAAAAAAGGAGGGCTGCTTTTTTGTTCTGGGAGTGGTACTTCAGTATCAATACTACAAGTTGGTCACTTTATGCTTGATGATGTCTGTACAGTGTTCAGTGCTGAGAACGTGAGCGTATGGCTGCCATCCGCCAGCAGTTCTCAAGTTTATTCTCCGGAAGAGCCAATGAATTGCTTCCGAACGGCTTCTAGACCTGCAGTAGTTGGATAACCAGCGTGCTGATCTCAAGCCGGTACTGCATACCTACGCATAGAAGTAGCAGAATGGTCCACTGGTCGTATCCATAACAGCGCCAATAGTCGTTGACTCCGCCGCATAACCCATATCGAGCTTGTCGCTGAAATTCGCTTTCCTCGACTCTGGCTGGTTCGTCCAGGTGATGTGGCCGTAGTTGCCGCCGTTCATCTCTCCTTCGGAATAGCGGCTTGTCGGGCTAAGGAGCTGCCAGTAAGACCACATCCTGTCCATCATGCCGTGATGGACGTAAAATGCTGGGTCGCCGGGACTGGTGAAGAGGTCGCCGCCAGGATCACCACTTTGCAGCAATGTTAGTCCTGATGGCTCGGGTGATTATGGGTGTTTGACGACTTACCTGATCACGTAGTGTCCGCCGCCATGAGGGCCGATCTCAATGGTATAGGGGGCACCTTCGGAGAGTGCACGGTACTCCGAGATATTGGGCTTCGACAGAAGGTCTGGGAGAGACACCGATCAGTATGCTAATCGTAGTGGAACCCCAGAATTTCAGAATGCACTCACTCAACACAGTACTGTAGTTCGCATAGCGCATATTGACAGCCGGTCCGACGTCTCGCTTCAACCCTCGAGGATTATATCCGAGACCGCCATCGGGGCCGGGAGCAACACCATCAAGTCCTCCGACAGGACCCAAGTTGACAGACATGTTAGCGAAAGGACCAGTCTTGACAAAGCCACCTCCGACTCCGGCAGGAATTGGCAGGGTACTGAGACCATCCGGAGCGACAAGAACAGGGCCGTCGTGCACAATGCTCTCGCCATTGCCGCCAAGGCTGGTAGGGCTACCGTCGAAGATTGGCGAGTCCTGGGGAGCGGAGGCGTATTTGGGCCAATCCCAATACTGAAGTCGGTGTCAGTTGAGGCGCGACGTTCAACCAGATAGGGTATTAGACTTACCGGTTGATACCCTTTGTATCCGCACTCATCACGCAATGCCTTTTCGTAGGAATACGTAAACCACCTGCAGAGCAGAAGTTACAAGTCAGCTGAGTGTTCGAGTCATCGTCTAACATGGCATCTCAAGTCACATACCGGTGCCATGGCAAGAAATTGCCAGTATAGTGGATCTGCAACGTCTGCTGGATATGGGTGACGATGAAATCGTCATACTGAGCAGGATATATTAGCCAATGCTTCCAGCATTTTTAGAACTGCATGCTCCCGAGCAGAACTTACGCGTGACCTTGCTCCCGCCGACACATTCGCGGGAGTCCTCGGTGGCAAATGCTGCAGACACAAGACAGCGTTCACGTAGTCCAGGCGTTCTTGGTGCGTTAGATCGCCACTGGATCTTGTGTCAGCTGTCCGAATGATGTTATCTTTTCCGTGCTTTGGGGCGTACTATTCCTTGCGCAACACCACATTCTCACGCGTGCAAGTCGCCTTCTCGCCTCTGGCCTTCGCACAGCTTTCACGCTCGTCGAGTCTGTTCAGAGCTTTGGCAAGGAATGATCCGGTGAGATTCTCAAACGTCTCCGCTAGAGCTGAGAGATCTGGTTGTGGTTGTGTGCCATCGACAGCAGTGGTGTTCTGCGCGGCCAGCGCTGTGCCAGCCAGAGCAGGCAGAAGAGAGAGCGAAACCTTCATCTTCTAGATCGTGTGTGAAGAACATGAAGTTGGCGAATTTCCCTCTCTTGCCTGTTTATACATACTATATCAATTCCTACAAGGGCCCGGTAATACTGCGCTATTCACGCGAAAATGCAGGTTTCGCACCGGAAGATAGACCGATCGTCACGCCAGTCTTCAATAGAGCGTCGCACGCGCATCCTATCGACCAGTGCCGCAATTTACAGGGCATCCGGCAGTTCTGTGCCGGGCTGCCCAGGTGGTGGTGTTAGGTGGTCAGAGTAGCCGAATGCAGTAGGTAGTTGAGGCTGAAGGATGCAAACACGGCTTGAAGAGCAGGGATGGCGTTGCAGGGGCATTACAGTACACTTTCCACTGACCGCTTTGCAGCTCACATATATCTGAAGATTGACGACCGAAGTTCTTGACATCGCGGCCTTGTTCCAGCCTTTGTGGACAGATTTTGCGAAACTCGTGACAATGGGTGCATTTTTCCTCATTTCATCAAAGTGTGAAAGGATTATGTATTCCTGATCTAGCCTGATGCATACGGTGTAGACACTGCAACATTGCCTGTAGGCACATTTAATGCCCCAAAGAAGCGTATAAACTCCAGCAACGACATGTCGCTTCCTCTGCCAATTACGAACCCACATAAAAGATCATGCTCTACGTTGATCTACTCTTCTCCCCTCCCCTTCATCTCCCTCGCCACAGCATCTCTCGAACCTTCCGCCAACGAACTCAGCTCCGTATCTCCCTGCCTGTGCCCGTCCTGTTTTGGATTTTCCTCCGCTACAGCCGCAGCCCAGCCACCCGTCAAACTCGTCTTAGAACCATAGGAGGAGCTATTGTGCGAAGCTCGGTCCGAAGAAACAGTTGTGGACGGGACACCTTTATCACGCGAATAGTCAGCATACAGGCACAAGTGTTGGTCGACACTACCACCGCGCTATGTAAAATGGCGCAGGACAAGGAGCACTCACCACTATGCAGCATTCCCTTCCCCTTCCATTTGCCTCCCTCAACGCTAGAAGCCAAGCTGGGGCGTTTGCGGGCTTGGATAATATCGTAGAATTCGCGCTCGCCAATTGGGATGGACATGCGAGCGTCACGATAGGCATGCTGGGGTTTGCGGATCTGGGGCGGATGGTCTCCTTCGGTTTGGGCAGTGGATGTTGGCTTGTTTCTTCTGAACCAATCAAACATTATTGGAGGAGAGACGGATGTAACAGTCGACTCGTGCGTCGTGAGATGTTGGCAGCGAGTGGCGAGTATCACGACCATAGAAACGTGTGTGATGGGCATTCGTGCTCAGATGTAGTACATTTTTGCTGTCGAAGAGGGCAGCTGGGAGGGGCGAGGCTGGTTGCGCGTACAGAGACAGAACGAGGAACCTTTCGGATGGAAGGCCCATACAAACATTCTCAACATGTGCCCGGATAGAGATCCGATGAAGGAGGAATTGGACATACGAGACAGCTCATATAGATAATTACTCGAGCGGCGGAAGTCAGTTCGCGATGAGCAGCCAATCCGAAGCCAGTAAAAAGCAAGCTGCGTATCGGGCAAAGAATCTCGTTCGTTGATCATTAGTTGCATTACATTCGCACGCCTCAGCGTGATTTCAGCCCCTTTTTCGTAGAGTGCGCCCAGCTGCTGTGGTTGCTGGTGCTACAGGTTCCTTCTTCACAGCGGCTGCTCGCTTCGTCGTCGCTGCAGCCGATTGAGGTCTTGCTACTGGCGCTTTACGCGCAGGCGCCGCCTTTTTGGCACCAGATTTTGTCACGATAGTGGTGCCAGCACTAGTCGAACTGCCTTCACTATCTCTCTTCTTGCTTGTTTGAGCTGTTGCCATTGCGGTTGCTGGACGTTTCGTGGTCTGCCTGCTTGGCGCGCGTGTAGACGGATTCTGTGATGCGGGCTTTGCTGGGCTACTAGACGGCTTTTCCGGAACTGACGATGGCTTTCCCGCGAAAGTGGATTTTATTGGTGATCGTGGTGCAACACGTGGGTTGTGGGATTTGGGCGAGAGCACTGTCGTTGTCGTTGTCTTCAGACGCGATCCAGGTCGCGCGGCGGTCTTTGAATCAGCGGTTGCTGCTGCTGCTGTTGTTGTCGTCGTCTTTGTGCGTTTCTTTGGATTTGGAAGCTCTGCGCGAGCATCCGCGTTCTCCTTGTCGTCTGCGCCGAAGTATTCGCTGACATCTGTTAGCTTGGCGCGACCTTATAAAATAAGATGCAAGCAGGCCTTACCTTGTTCTCTTGAGACTCTTCCTTGTCGCACTTGGTGCAACGGCATTCTGGCGAATGCCCATGATTGCCAGAGGCGCTGCAGGCTTGGGTTTTGTGTTGTTCGCATATTCGTCTAGCATATCCTGGATGTTGCGCTTTCGCAGTGCTTGAGGAATTCGGTTCACGCGCATCTCGAGTCTGGCACGCAGTCCTTGTGCTTGTAATGCATACTGCGCGCGCAGTTTACGTGCACGCTCGGTCACTGATGCTGATGTCAGTCCTGTTGCTGAACGTCTCTGGTCTGCGTATCTTACCCTCCAATTGTAGGTTATCCATGAGCGCCTGCTTCTGTGCTTCTGTGATTCCAAATACGCTGCGCTTCTCAGGGCTTCTTTGAGGTGTATGTGTTTCCTCCTCGCCGGTCTTTGTTGGTACCACGGCAGTCATGTTTTCGTTGGATGATGTGGACGCGCTTGCAGACGCCATCTGCTTTTGTTTCCGAGGAGGCATGATGTGGTGTTCAGAGTGATTTCCTTGTATGGGGCGAATAGTAGAATTGTCGCGTAGTATTAATCAATCTTGCGGCGGAAGTGTGGTTTTGTAGTTTTGTAGTTGTGGCGATTCGTTGGATATATATTTGGACGGATTGGGGTGTTTGTTTTGTTTATGCCGGCTGGTTTCATCTTTCGCGCTGGCGCTTCACTGGCGTTGGCGTCACCGCGGAAAGTGCCGCTGGCTACATACACCAGAGCCGCATCGCCATCAGCTAACCAGCACCGACAACTGCTGCTGTACCATCATCACCACCACCGACTTCTTCCACATACCACTTCACTGCACCAATCTCCCAACCTCTTTCACCACACCGATATCAACCCACTCGCAGGCAAGAGCCGACACTCATCACACCTCACCGACCTCACACAACACCGCCAACATGGTCCTCGAGGCCACTATGATCGTGTACGTGCCACTGTCTCGAGAAGCTCCACCAGAGCCGATAACACATGGATGAATAGCCACGATGACTAATGATACTATAGGGTGGACAACTCCGAATCTTCTCGTAACGGCGACTACGTGCCCTCACGCTGGGAGGCGCAAACCGATGCCGCCAACCTCATCTTCCACAGCAAGACCCAAGCAAACCCCGAGTCAAGTGTCGGTCTCATGAGCATGGGAGGCTCAGGCCCTGAGGTCCTTACCACCCTCACCACGAACCCTGGCAAGATCTTGGACGGCCTACACAGGACAAAGATTGGCGGAGAGAGCCATCTCTACACCGGCATTATGATCGCATCAGTATGTGGTAAAACTGGAGCAAACTACGCTATGCATTCTAACAATATCGCAGCTCGCCCTCAAGCACCGCCAAAACAAATCTCAACGCCAGCGCATCATCGTATTCACCTGCTCTCCGCTCTCCGACTCCTCAAGCACACTCACCAAGCTCGCGAAGAAGATGAAGAAGAACAACACCAGCATTGACATTGTCGCATTCGGCGACCTCTCAGACGACAACATTGCCAAGCTTCAAGCCTTCAACGAGGCTGTCAAGGGCGGCGATGGCTCACATCTCGAGATCGTCCCACCTGGACCCAATCTCCTCAGCGACAGCATTGTGGCCAGCCCCATTCTGGCTGGCGAGGGTGGCGGTGTGCCAACAAACGGCGGTGGTGCCGGTGGTGCTGATGGTGGAGACAACTTCGAGTTCGGTATCGATCCTTCCGTGGACCCAGAGCTAGCGCTTGCGCTGCGCATGTCGCTGGAGGAGGACCGTGCAAGGCAAGAGAGGGAGCGCAAGACGCAGGAAGATGCAGAGGGCAAGACTGCTCTGGAAAGTGTGCCAGAAGCCAGCGAGTCACAGCCTCTGCTGGACAGCAACGGTGAGGCTTCGGGCTCAGCCTCGGGCGAGGAGAAGAAGGACAAGGATCACGACGACAAGATGAACACTGACTAAGTCAGCGCGGTAATGTGTACATGTATGAGCAAGGCAGAATAGATGCTGAATTGCTCAATTCGTAGCCGCGGTCGATCCGTGGCTTACCGTGACCGATCCTTGCGAATCCACCTCGTTTTTGGATGCCCTGGAACACGCATGCACGAAATCCGGCGACCGGATGTATCCTGATTGTTTCCAAGCTATCGATTCGTTGGACTAGCTCCCAGAAGCAGTTGAAGGTGCCGCCTGGCGTCAATCCCGATCAAGGCCCACCTACCGTATGCTCGCAGTAGATGCCAACCCTGTGTTTCACAAGACGCTTCATCTTATCTCGGATTGCCATTATCACTCTTTTGCTATGCCAAGATGACATTTGGTTGAGATTAGCCGGTGAGGGCGCTGTACTGCCGCACTGTCCCGCGTTTCAATGCGGACAATGGAGCCATGGCATCCTTTTGTGTATCGCAACCGTTTCCACTAATACGGATTCAGGCAGTACAATACCTACGCCATTAATATTGACCACTTCACTCTGTTCGTCTACTCGCTCACCAAGTCTGATGCAGCCCAACTGCTGATCGGATCTCCGATTTGTGTCTCATGCTGATATGCGAGCAAATGACGCGACAAGGTAAACTTCAGATCTGCATATCCCTCGTCCCGGCAAGTTGAACAGACGACATTGTGCCCACTGAGTTCACTAAGGACGTAGCGCCTGTCTCAGCTAAGCCATTGCGTTCTCAGCTCGACGTCAGCCCGTAGGTATCAGCTGTGTCTTACCTCCGGGGCACGCGGAGTATACGACGCTCAAAGCGAGGTATTCGAGCCTTGATCGTTATATATTTTGCTCAATCCGGAGGTAATGGCGGATTCGACACTGCTCAACTCTCATATTCCATGATGAGACAGCCGCTGCCTTCAGCACTCGCTTTTAGAACCGAACACAACACAAGTCCCCCAAACGACAATATCAGAAGACTTCACAATATGGACTCCAGCACCGACCGCAACCGCAACACATACCCCATCTGCAGAACGCTTTCAACTCTCAGCTCACTCCCCGACGAGGATCTCAAGCATGCCATAGACACTAGCATCGCGGAGTACCTGCCCGATCTCGAAGCATTCGACCGCGCCCTACCAGGCCACTTCCACCGCAAGTCCAAAGCGACCTGGCTCGAATTCACCTGCGCAACAGTCCACGTCTGCAATGTGCTAGCGAACTCCTGCCTGTCCTCGCGCCAAGCCGCAGTCATGATGCAACACATCGATCTCTTATACAGAGCAGACGATTTCATGGAGACTTTGATCGACGCGTACGGCATTCTGGACTTGTCGGTGGCTTTCGAAGCACTGCAACGTTGTTTCCAGTCGTACCTTGGCTCTTCGGCCCTCGGCAGCAGGCCTTCGCACTGCGAACGTCGCAGAATTGATTCACCTGTGGAAGGTTCGGCTTCGATCGCAAATCCCATTGACTTCGAGCGTGACTTGCAAGATGTCGTCCAGCGAATGCACAGCTATCCCATCAACGGAGCACGCGAGCAAGATCGTCAGTGGTACTCTCTCGAGCTCTATGACTTCCTGGTCGCGCAGCTCGAGCAGCTAGACAGCGAGATTCCCAAGACCGTCATTCCTGGTCAATTGCACAAATGGGTCACGAATGTTGGCGCACGGTCCGTCGGCACGAACTACATGTTCGCCATGTTCACGTGCCTCGTCTCAGCTGAGGAAGGAGGAGAGTCACTCTGGAAGACAGCGAGCTCGCTCTATCTGGCGCAAGAATTTGCGCAGCAGATCAGCGTAGAGTTCAGAGTGCTGAATGATGTCGGGGGCCGGGTTCGCGATCTTCGCGATGGCACGATGAGCAGTTGCGCGTTGGTTCGAAACGAAGAACACACTGAGCTATTGAAGATTGCAGAAAGTGCTGCTGAGAGGTCTGCAATCCTCCTTCATGAATTGGTTCGAGGGTCTGATGATGGGCGGGAGATGAGGGATTGGCTTGGGATGTTCCGGAGGTCGGTCAGGATGTCGGGGGAGATTTGTATGGCTGGCGAGCCGAATCGAGCCACGTCTTGACATAGAGCAATCACGTGCACTCGTTGCTTTCCAGCTTACATACCGCACCGAAATCCGCATTCTTGCTTTCGCACAGTGTTTTCAAGGACGAGCGAAGCGACTTGCTTCCTCTTCCAGCACGGTGACCACGTTATCGTATACAGCTTCTCGAAAAATGTCGTTGTCCAGGCTCGCAGCTCCTTGGTTGAAATGGCATTCGATGCATTGACGGGTCACTTCAACATATTCCAAGGAAGCCTCCCCAGTTATGATGTCCAGCAATCGTAGTGCAGCGCAATACTCTGTTGTTGCATGCTTCGTACCATCAGGGTTGAGATCGGCTGGCAAGAGCAGATCCTCGAATGGCCGATGTAAGCAGAGTTCGATCAATAGAATACCGAGCGCGAACAGGCTTTCATTCCTGATTGCTGCACTAGGAGTGAAATATACCGCTGGACCGCGATTAGTGCATGGTGCGCCAAGATTGGCCGATAAGAATGGGTGCTCGACCAGAACACGCCCTCCATTGCTGAAAAAGGTGATCTCCCTATGTCCCCACTGCTTGTCAAGCCACGGCGTGCCATGCAAACAAAGCAATCCAATCGCCAGCGAAGCGGCGAGTCTTTGTCTGCTTGCAACGCTCAAGTGGGGAGCACCCTGCTTCTTATCGAGTATGTCACGGAGAGACAGCATGCTGAACGAGTCTTTGTTGATGATAGGTGCTTGCGGACGAAATAGGCCGAGCCGGGTTTTCGGCAGCGCATTCGCTAGATAGCCCAAACAGACACCGCACTCACGACTCTGCAGATTCAGAATGCTGCCGCAAAGATCTTGAATGTCTGGGACAACGACGGCGGGTTGTAAGGTGTCCGGTGCCTTTCCGGGGCTGATCTTCGGACATGTTATCGCTGTCACTTTGGGGTCTGCGAAGCGTACTCTGCTCGTCACGGCAGTCTTAGTCGCCTTCGCGGCAGAGCTTTTTGGTGTCACACCGCTGAGTCGGATCTCGGTCTCATTATAAAGCCACTGCACTGGATGTCCCACCGTCGGCGTATGTTGCAGGACGATCCGAAAGGTTTCGCTTTCGTTTCCCTCTGCATTCTGGCTCTTGTGGTTGATATGAAGACTGACCATATGAGATGACTGGCAAGAATACAGAAGTGCTTTCTGTAAGCTCGTAAACACACTCGCGGCATTCGTACGCACTAACTCCATGACCGGTCGTTTTCGACGTGTTCGCGTTGGCGCCAGCATCGAACTCATTTGAGCCATCTGACAGAGTGAAGCATTATCTTTGCTGATCGCTTCTATCAGTCCCTTGTAGGCAGACTTCTTCAGCGCGAAGTGGAAGCGCTTGTACGCTTCCTTGAACGACTTGGGATCGTTAAATGGCCCCTGAGCACACAATCAACGGTCATGGCCAATGTCAGGAATCGAGTCAACAAGGCCCTTACCTTTCCATCTGAACCTAATCTCAAACGTCCCATGAAATCTGTAAGGGCTTTTTTCATGCTGAGCACGGTTTCCATGAACACCGCGTATGAAGTCTGCAGAATATGGCGCAGCTCTTGCTCGATCTCTGCCTCTTCCCACGATTTTCCACCAGGGTCTGTCAACATCTGCTCGAGTGATCGACCTCTCACGCAGCTCGACAGTATGAGCTCCATTGTATTGCGGAACGTTGCGTGCTCCATGCGTAGCCTTCTGCTCATCGCCGCAAACTCTTTGGGATAGTCCCATATTGAATTGATGAGCTGAGCGCATTCGCCGTAGTGTTCTAGGCCCGATATGACTAGAGGGATGGCTCCAAGAACCAGTCCTGCAACCTCGATGCCAGACATGTTGAATTGGTTAAAGAAACTTTGACGGGTTATTGTGGTGCTCGGTGTTTAAAAGACAAGGCTGCGGATGTGATGATGCAGCTTCCGCAAGAATGAGCTGATCTTATCAACCCTAATGCACTCGTGTGCTGGCGAGCTGAATGCGAGGCTCGCTGACAGTCAGGTGGAGTATTTTACCCCACTCTATGAAGAGTACTGTTGTTTCTTCAAAGGCATCGACTCAAGGTATCTTACGATCATCATGTCTTGCCCAGGTCAATGATCAAAAAGCTGGGACAGTGCACATCGGCTCAGCCCACAACACGAAACCAGTATGGCGATACCCATTCGTGTTCGTGAATGCTTTGACGCATTTTCCATGGATTTCGCAGGAGAAGAAGCGTCTTACCTTGAAGATGAACTTGGCCGTTTCAAAATCTGGGCGGGCAACATCGCAGCGCATCGGCCAGCACACAGCCGCAGGTCTTTAGAATACCGCCTTAGAGATTCTTCAGGATTACAAGAAATGGTTCTCTCACTTTTGCAGGATCTCGTGGTCGCAATACGCGATCTGCGAAAGCAACTACTTTGGAGAAACACTTTGATGGCCCACGAGGGACCAACTGACGAGTCCACGATGCGGGCCACTCACGACGTGACGCAGCTTCCAGCGAACGATACTGAGCATGAGGCGGTGGATATGTTTGAGCTGAGTGATGAGGAGTCAATCGACGAGGACACCCCTGTTCACCAGGCTCTCAGCGAGGTCCACGATGTCATAACATGCTTGCTACGGTTTTCAATGACATTGCGGAGGCCTAGCCGTGATGACCAGAGACGAGATGACCCAGGAGGCATCGCTGAGGCTTTCATTGTTCACGATACCGAGCACGTTCGCGCCAAGTTCCCAGAGGCGCCAGAATACCTCTTGAGGCGCCTGGGTAGGACATTGTCGAAGCACCGGCAGTACTTCAGGTACCGCAGAGAGCATCATCAGAAGCTGCATGAGGTTTTGGGAGAAGGTGACGCACCCGCTTGGGAGTTGCCCAGCACTGTCGCCACATCATTGCCGAATGATAAATCGAATACACAGAACCGAATTGGCCTGGGCAACGATAGTGAGACAGAGTCGGCCTACACGGCAACTTCGTACGCGGGCACTTCCACAGGCAGTGCGACCTTGCGCGTTCCACCATGGCCGATCAGCGCTCACACTGGAGCGCCATTCGAATGCCCCATCTGTTTTGGCATCACTGTCGCAGACTCAGAGACCTCGTGGAGGCAACATGTCTTCGAGGATCTTCCGCCTTATGTCTGTGTAAGTGAAACCTGTGTCTCGGCCGTCAAGTCGTTCTCTCGCCGTCGCGAATGGGCTCGTCACAACGATACAATGCATAACAAGACCTCGGTATGCCCTTACGCATGCGTCATCCCAATAACCTCTCCCGCCGAGTTAAAATCTCATCTGGCAGCTGAACACGCGCATGCGGTCTTATCGCATACCTTGCAGAAGGCCACGATTGCTTCTGGACAAACAGCAGAGGTGAACACGTCATTGTTGTGTCCCCTATGCACCAGGCCGTGTAACTCAACAAAATCTTGGACCAAACACGTTGGACACCATTTAGAACAGCTCTCACTCTTCTCGCTGCCGATGCAACTTTTCTCGACAGATACTCCCGGTAACAGTGATCAGGAGCCGAACGATGATGATGGCCATTCATCAGCCCACTCCAGCGATTTTGAGCATCCCGAAGACGATGGCAACCTTCCTGGTGACTCTAGGGCTGACGCTGAGGAGATGCAAGCGTCAGAGACGCTCGTATCGGACGCGTCAATCCCTAAAGTGGACCCGACAACATTGCCTCCGCTACAACCGAACGACATTGATTCTGTCACTTACGAGCCTTCGAGTGAACACGATAATCAGGACTATGTCGGATCAACGCCTGCCACAAGCGAGCCAAAGATAGTGGAGTATGATCCCTCGCCCGAGGAGGAAATAGAGAAGCTCCGAGACATGATAAAAACACAGGAGGATTGGCACATTGCGCGTGAAGCGGCAATCATAGCAACCGACGAAGCGCAGAAGCTAAAGGCAGTGCAAGATCAAGAAACGCTGGAAGCTGGAGAGGAATATGCTGCTGATATAGAAGCTGAAACTGCTGCTGCGAAGAACAAACCAACTCCCGACATCGATCAGGCTCATATCAAGTTTAAGGATGCTGTTGGTAGGAAGTATAAATTTCCATGGTGCTTCTGTAAGTCTTGGAAGGGGATGGAGAGCCTTATAAAGCAGGCTTTTTCCCATGTCGAGGTGATCGGAACGCATGTACAGCAAGGGCATTATGATCTTCTGGGTCCCGATGAGGAATATATTCTCCCAGAGGATTGGGAAACAATGGTCAAGCCAGGCATGGAGGTAACGATGCACATGTGGCCCCTACCGGAGGATGCGCGGACGCCCAACGACCATCCACCCACAGAGACGACAATGTCCAACGACTCCCTGCTCACAACGACGACGCCTGACGACTACCTGCTCACAAAGGCGATGACGTTACGTGGTTCTATGAAAGAACGACAAGATGAGCCTCCTGATGATGCGTCTTCTCCTGTGGAGACGCCGAAAAGGACAAAGAGGCTCAGCGGTATTGCAGCTTGGGTGGCCGGTCAGCCGCCAAAACCGTCAAAGCTAAGATGATCAAGGACGCAAGATCGGGCGAAGGTCACGCCCGGAAATTCCGCTCGACCAGACGCTGAAGCAGAACCTCAAGCATAGGTTGCCGATCATGAGACTTCGGGGGACAATATAGAGCAGAACGTGTCAAGCAGAACAGAAGAAGTCATGTGACTGTGTAACGCTCATCGATCAATGAACGCATATGCTTAAGATCCAAGATAAGCAATATGTGGTTTCTGTCTCACGGCCTTGGGCGACCATATTGACTAGTTTCTTGACAGCTCACGTGATATCTGATGTGGGGCTTGGCCCGGGATACGGCGGACCAACCTTACGAGATGGACAAAGCACGGATTTTGGTATCAAGGTACGACGCTAACCCCTCTTAGTTCTAGCCTGTAATAAGACATTTCTGCTATACAAATTCTACGCATAGTAACTATAGTTTTTATAAAGCTCGTACCGCCGTTTAGGCTTATTTATAATTTTATGTACTCCTAAATCCTGATTTATATGCTTTTATCTTACTTTTACCTAGCTTAGTTCAATTTAGGTGCTAGCACATATAGAATATCATAGATACTTCACATACTATAGATCTTATGTGTGCGTAATAGACACGCAACTCTGTATGTGCTAGTCGTTACTTGTACAGCCTGCTTAATCTAAGAGGCAATGCGAGAGTGAAAAGAATAGTATCAAATTGCGCCTGGTAGATGAGTTTAGAGTGCAGTTTGCTTCTCACGAATTTCGGTCATGTTACTCAAATTTATGCTTTATAACCTTGATTTTATGCATACTAAGTATTGCACTTTCAATCCTACGAATTAGATACAGCTGCTACTCTAATGGTACATGATCATCAATTTGGAACACGCATAAAAAAAATGGTAACCACTGTGAAGCACCTACTGACGCTGGTGGCTGACCGAGTATCCAATTTTGGTATCAGAATCTGAGGTTTGTCCGTCTCGTAAGGATGGTCCGCCGTACTCGGAAGCCTCGGGAAATTGAACACCCATCTAACGGTTAAAGTTAAGTCATAAACCCTAATTATTGTTCATTGGACATCTCTAGGGCGTAAAAGATACTTCCTAGTTCCATGTCAGCATAACACTCTTGATTTTCAATGACATTAATACAAACAAAAAGTACAAATCTGCAAGCATACCGACCACTTGAATTGCGACAATGGTGAGCTCAAGCGACAGGGTCGTCATCATTGGCGCCGGTGTCTTCGGTTTGTCTTTGGCATATCAACTTGCGAGCGAAGGGAATCAGAATGTCATTGTCATGGACAGACACGTGCCACCAGTGAGTCCAGCCAGCCTTTGGTCCCACCATGCGCTTGTGATGGCACGTTGACACAAGCAGGTCCCTGACGGATCGAGCGTCGATATCTCACGGGTGATTCGCTTCGACTACACTGACGACACTTATCTTACCATGGCGCACGAAGCTCACGAGAAGTGGTCGCAAATGCCCAAATATAAGGACATTTTCCGTTCGGCCCCCATCCTCGCTGCAATGAACAACAAGAGCCCCAAACCGTGGGTCGAAGGCGTGACTGCGGCTCTTAACAAACACAATCTACCTTTCACCAGACTGTCCACTGCGGATACGGCACGTCGAGCCTTCCCGGTCCTAAGTGGAGAGTTGGCTTCGCCAGGGTTTTCGGGCTACTACAACACCCAAGCCGGTTGGGCTGACGCACAAAAAGCTATCGCTCAGCTTCGAGATGACTGCATTGAAGTGGGAGTCTCTTTCACATCCGGACGCGGTGGCACTGCTATGAGATTCGAGCGATCTTCGAGTGGAGATATCAAAGCTGTACATACTGCTACTGGCTCGAAAATTGAAGGTGAACACTTCGTTCTTGCTGCTGGAGCATGGAGCTCAGGCCTCGCATCCATGTACAATAGCACACTGTCGACCGCACAAGTAATTGCATACTTGCCACTGACCGAAGCGGAGATGGAGAAATATGCATCATTGCCTATATACGCCAACTTCTCTACCGGCTGGTTCAACTTCCCTCCTCATGAGGACACACGCATGCTCAAGTTTGCTGTACATGGCTGGGGATACACTCGCAAGCCGGGGCCAAGAGAACCTAACGCTGGCAAGTCTAACATCTCACTTCCTCCTCTGCGGGCAGCAAAAGCGCGTCCTAACTTCGCGCCGCCTGATGGAGAGGATCGCTTGAGGCAGGGTCTTCGTGAGATCCTACCTGAGCTGGCTGAGAGGAAATTCGACAAGATGGCGGTCTGCTGGTACACTGATACCCCTAGGTAAGTTTCAGCACTGCGTTGTGTGTAAGAATTACTCAGAATGTGTCGCTGACAAGGAGGTAGCGGCGACTTCATCATGGACTTCCACCCGGACCACAAGAACTTGTTTGTAGCAACTGGTGGCAGCGGGCAGTGAGTAAAATATCCCACACGTCTACAACCGCACGCTAACGTACCAGCAGTGCCTTCAAATTCTTGCCCGTGATGCCCAAGTACGTCGGTCAAGCCTTCAACCAGCAGCTGCCAGCACACTTGGCGAAGAAGTGGCGCTTCCGTACGGAGTACCAACATGACAAAGAAGCATTCCTCGGCGATGGTAGCCGCGGTGGCCCTGAAAGGAGAGAATTTGACATGTCGGAGAAGGCCCGGCTGTAATGTCCAGGCATTGTATACCATGTAAAGTGCTCGAGCTGACTATCTGATCGTAAACCCTCTCCGTCCATCCTCGGCGATCTCCCGCAGCTGCTTACGGTATGCTGCTAGCCCTCCGAAGTAGAACATGACTGCATGAGCTTTGCCCTTGACATTAGACCCAAAAATCCATGAATCCGTTCTTCTGAATAGACTGGAAGCGCTGGCCTCGTCGCATACCTTAGTACATCCCTGCTCGGCCTCAGCGGTGGCCTCGATCACGGGCGTTTCACCACTGAGGGTACCAGAAAAGCGGGGCGGAGTGTCGTTCACGAAACTATCATGCCGGAGGTTGGTGTTTGCAGGCGGTTTTTCAATGCGCTGCTGTCCTTGTCCCTCCGCTGACCGTCCGTGTATGAGATGTTCACGCCCGCTGCATACTTGATCTCGAAGACTCTATCGATCTCTTCTAAAGAAAGTCCCGCCGTCTCAACATAGAAGAACTAGATGATTGGTAGCCAAGCCAGATTGAGCACGGCGAAGATGATGTAGAAGCGCCATCCGATTGTGTCGATGCCTTCAAGGGGCTGTCAGCTGCTGCGGATCTACCTTGGTCATTGCCCAACTTACCAACAGGCGTGATGGAGACAATAATTTACACGCAAAGCCAGTTCGTCACCATGGCAATTGAAGCTCCTCTGTTTCTGGATCGTTGGAGTTGATCTCCGAAGGGTACAAGAACGGGATGGCGAGGAAAGAGGGGCCCTGGGGTTTGATGTCAGTAGAGCGATATGCGACTGTTCATATGATGCGCTCACATAGAAGAATTAGTAGAGAAAGATGAATCCGACCGCCACTCCGTTAGCAACATTACCTCCAACTCCAAGTCCTGCCGCTGCGACCGCAAAGCACATTGAACATCCTCCAGCTCCGAAGAGCATCAGCTTGTAGCTTCCAACTCTTCGATTACAAAATACGCCATAGCTGCCCAGAACATCCATTGCATCGAGTCGGCTGCAGAAAGGATGAAGGGATATCCGAGTTGAGAATCCGAAGGATCGTTCGAGTACCACTGGCCTATCAGGATTGCCCAGGATATGTCAGCAGTATGCTCCGTTTTTCACATCTCACTCGTGATTGTTCCCTTACAAATAGTATGCGACGACATTGACACCTCCCATCTGCTGCATGAAACTCGTTCCAGCTCCTAACAGGATGCGGCGGAAGTTCTGCTGTGAGCCATTGTGAAATACCTCGCGCCAGGTGATCTCGCCTTCCGCTCGCTCGCGAGCTATGGTGGTCACCATAATGTGGAGCAGATCTTGTACCTCTGGATCATCAATCGGCTTTGCTACCAATCGTGAGAGTACCACTTTCGCCTCTTGTTGGCGATCCTTCAGGCACAACCATCTCGGGGGTTCGGCCAAGATTGGTAAGAGACAGGCGGTGCCAATAGCTAGCGCACTCTGGGACCCCAGGGGAAATCTCCAAGACACTGGGTTGTTCGGTATATATGTAAATCCGAAGTTCATCCAGTCGGTAAGGACGAAGCCAAAGACGAGGAATGTTAGCTGAATGGCAACCAGCTTGCCTCGTAACGAGGGTTTGCAAGTCTCACTCTGCCACATGGGAATGGTCGTTGTATTGATTCCAATACCCAGCCCGCCAATCACGCGGCTAATGATCATGTGCGGTAGAGTGTACGCCGTTGCTTGGAGGATGCCTCCAACAGTGAGAAAAGCACAGCCAAGAGTGACAGAGCGTCTTCTGCCCAAGATATCTCCTATGATCAGGCTAAGGAGTGCTCCACATATGTATCCGATTGTATAAGTAGACACGATCTGCCCTTGAATCGTCGTGTCGAGATCGTTGAAGGTGTGGAGGAAGCTTGGGTTGGCGAGCAGTCCGCCGAAAAAACCTTGATCATACCCTGCATGGGGAGTCAGCTTTAACCGATCAATTGAGTATGTTGATCTTCGATCAAATGAGCCTACCGAACAACATGAACCCAAGACCACGCAATGCAGTAGTACCAAAGAGAAGGCTCTTCCCTTCCAGTTGAGGAATCAACATCATTATAGCAAGGATTTCCGGAAATGACGATTTGACTTGGCCAGTCGTCTGACTTTGAGTATTAGACTGTGAGATCGTGATGGCGGGGAGTCCTAACTATATGATGCGACCCAACCACACCATTACTACTTTGCTGTGAGGTACCATTGTACCAGAAGTTCTCGCAAGGGTAATGCACTTACCCCGTAGTCTTGCTACAGATCTGCCGTGACTCCGTGATACTTGTGTAATGCAAGTACGGGGGTGTGAACGCGTAAGGGAGCCCGACAGTTCGACTGAAGCGCCCGCGGGAGTCCTCAACTCCACGGCTATATGCATGCCCTATTAGCCACGTGGAGATCGATGGTCTCACATACGGAGTGACAAGAGTCGTGAAATATGATGCATGTGGTTCAATGCATAGTTCCACCAATGGTCGCAATGGTAACCCATGGAAATCTGTATCAAGCTGGTAACTCGAAAGGTCGAATCACTAAGTATCATGGACCGAAGCGAGGGTCAAGTTGAAATTTAACAGTCGTCTTCTGATGAGTTCTCGCCAAAAAGTCCGTTCGAGATGCCACATCCAAACTTTCGTAAATGGTTCACAAGCTGCAGCTATGTATCTTCGCCACAGGCCTCGATCAAAATCTTGACGTGCGCAGCCGCATTATCGATCGACTCGTGAAACCCGCCTTGCACAGCATTCGAAAGAGGAACAACAGACGTGATCAGTCTAGCAGCCTGTTCCGCGTGCGTGCCCAATACTCTCATGACCTCCTCAAAGTCCTCCGGTGTATAGGCGCTACCGCCTGTCAAATGCTTTTCTCCAACGACCAGAGTATTGAGATTGATGCTCAGCGCCTTATCATGGATAGCAACACTGAAAATCGTGCCACCGGGCTTGGTACACTCGATCGCGGTGTCTAGCGTGCTCTGTAACCCGCACGCATCGAATGAGACATGCGCACCTGCGCCCATGGTACTGCGTACAGTCTTCAGCACAGGATTGTTTCGTGATCCAAAGGTCGCTTCTTTGGGACTATCATGAGGCGAGGCTTTAGCCATTGGATTCACAACCACATCAGCGCCGAATAATTTGGCTTGCAATGCTCGCGACTCAGCCACTTCGCTCGCAGACAGCCAATCGGTCCTGTTCCAAGAACGAGCACGTTCTGCCTTGGGCGGAATCCAGATATTCTGATCATGTGGGCAGCAACAGCCAGTGGCTCAGCGAGACTGGCAAGCTTGAGCGAAATGTTCTGGGGCAAAGCAATAAGCGCCACAGGCTTGACGACGATGTGTTCAGCGAAGCCGCCTTGACCCTGTAACAGACCGAAGAAGACTAAGCTTTCGCATCTATTCTGGCAGCCCGCAACGCATTGCTCGCAAGATTGACGCCCATGATGACGGTCATCCATTGCTGGGTTGACGGCAACTTTCTGTCCGATCGTGAAGCCATCGACTTCGGCTCCAATCTCATCAATAGTGCCACAGAATCAGCGCCCAAGAGTCACAGGAAGTTCTGTATCAGTAGGGGGATCCTTGGTCCCTTGAGGAGGTACGAATATAGGGCCAGCCAAGTAATCGTGGAGATCAGTGCCGCAGATTCCGCAATACGCCACCTTAAGCCTGACTTCGTCCCAACTACATTTACTAGATAGATGTCAGTAGGTGCGGTGGTCGTTGTGAATTAGATGGATTTGGACTGCTTGAAGCAACTCACGGGATGGGTATTATGTCCAGGCGGATGTCGCCTTGGGCGTGGAATCAAGGTGCTTGCATGGTTGCCATGATCGATACCCACAGAACAGTTGGACAATATTGACTCGGCAGCTGAACGATTGGAGGTGTTGTAGCTAGACACATACTATACAATGATCGTGGAGGAAAGTAGCCGCGGGACGGAACCCGGTTACATGTACCGTGGCAGGCTCAGGAGCTCCGCCGATCATGTGTGCTGCGTATGTACATCTTCGAGCTCGTTTTGTTGACATAAGCGACAAGGTAGAAGATGCGTGGTAATCGCGTGTGGTATACGGCATGACCTGGATGGCAGACACGTTGTTCACATCGCCACCATTCTGTTGTCGGCGTGATCGGAGTGACATATTTCCGACACTCTGAACTCGTCTTAGTTATCCAAGAACTTTGGATCTTCGCTCATTTCTGCAGACCTACAGAATATAGTTAGCGTAGTTCTTAGGTCCTCGAAAAGGTGTTGTTAGTCTGAACCTGGGTTTCCGAATGAAAAACTGACAACTTACATTATCAAACAATTCTCGTCATTCATAACCAAAGAGTACGAATTTACATTTTTGAGAATATAACCACTGATAAATCGATCCCCAGCGACCAAAACATTCAAGCAAAGCCAATCGATCGTCCACTATTATATACAAGCCTCGCATGACTGCAATCGCACTTACAGGGTAAACATAGTCATGTTGAACAATGATTACTAGAAACGACTCTAACCCTACTGACACCAAGTGCTGACGGCACTCGTTTGTGATACTGCATAATACGGCAGATGAAGAGGAACAAGTGTCATCATTCTGGAGGGTAATGGTACCACCTTTTGTGTCTTCCTGTATGCTGATTGTTGAATGCTCATCGACAACACCTATATCATGCATCTCTATACTTCCGTACCGGATCGGACATCTCATCTGATGCAATGTAACGGACCGTGCTCCGCTGCTGACGTGAGGCGGAGTGATCGTGGGGTTCATCCCACGTCCTGGCTGTCTTGGTTCTCTCATCGTTCGTCACCATCTTCCAACCGCAGCATCCCTACCGCGATGGGCGGCACGCACGCCAGGACGCGTTGCATGACAGGGGCTGGTGCGCGGATCTCCGTGAGATACGGTGCAATCATGCTGAATGTCTGCTTTAGACTGCTCTTTTGGGCTCATTGTCTAGTACTGACTGACTTACTTCCGCCCTGTCTATCCGAGTAGCCATGACAGACCAGCAGCAATACGATTCTCTTTTGAAAACAGCGTCAGACTGGGTAACTTCTACCAGACCCAATACGGCCGGTAGCAACGATCCAGACTACGACCACATCCTCAGTCTCCTCACGCCCAATGCCATCCTCCGCTTCGGCCACATGCATTTCGTCTCCACCGCACCTCACCTTCAACACGACGAGTCTCCAAAGGACTTCGTCGCTCGCCTCAAGAGCATGTCGTCTGCGTTTCAGACGTGGAGCATCGACGTCGTGGACGTGAACGTGGACACGAAGAAAAGGAGCGCCGTTGCGCGGGCGGTGTTCCATATGCAAGCGAAGAACGACCCGGAAGTGATACGAAATGAGATATTGTTTTGGTGCCAGATGGATGAGAGTGGAGGGAAGATTTTAAAGTCGACTGAATTTGTCGATCCGGCTGCTTTGCAAGCGCTGGGGCCGAAGCTGAAAGCAGCGAAGATGGCGAACGGCGAGTGATACTTGTGGCGGTATGGTTGAGGTCTTCACGGTCGTGTTGAGCTTGCTGTCGGTGCCTAAAACATCCCGTTATGCTGTGTTGTAGGTGGTAATGAAGAGCCTGATGGTTCGTCGAAGCATTTGACGTAGGCATAGACTGCACATAATGGATGAGGAGACTTGATATTCCCATGTTATTGACACAAACGGTCGATAGGCTGCGAACACTACCAAAGACTACATGGTCTTTTGCCATCCCTTCACTCGAAGGCTATGTCTCGTTGTTGAAGGGACTCTATATGTCTATAGGTTCCATTCCACAATAAGTCTTCGCTCTCGCGTGGCACTCGACACGCAAGCTAGTGGGGCCAATGCGACGCTTCATATGGAGAGGACAAATCCGTCCATATTGTCACCACAGACAATCAACGAGTTCTGAGCTACACAGTGGAGTGGCTCTTCTCCACTACGTCGTGGCAAATCCGTCCTATTGTGGCATCTGGGAACAGCTCTGGTAGTCGTTGCGGAAGCCTCAGATGTTCAAGGCATACGATCTGCATATCGTCCTCCAGGATCGCTGGCAGGTCCGCAAATGCTTCAAATTATGCGATTGGTAGCATCGTGGGCTGCTGCTTGTGTACTCTCCAACTCAGATTCGACATATGGGAGTCTTAAGGCGAAGGTATAAACTTGCACGAGGTCACCTAATGAGTTGTGTTCTTCGAAATCGTAATCAACGTGCTCGTAATCTTAATTTGGAGGAGGGTCATGCTCTTATAAGACATACCGGACTAGTGACTAGATATCACCGCAGTGAAATATCACCGCAGTGAAGAGTGTAGTTGAAAAGCGCTTGGCGCTAGTCGACCCCACCAAGCAGCCCAAAGTGCCCCTCCATCGTCACCGAAGAGAGAGAGAGGAACTTCAGACTCAAGTCGCAGTAGTGATAGATATCTTTCACACCGACATCTACACCAAAACCAGACAACTCGCACACCATGGCTGAAACAGCAAATGCTTCGGACATCCGTCCGCCCAAGTCCGTGGTCTACTGCGGCGTCTGCTCTCTCCCCCCAGAAGTAGGTACGACTCCTCGCCGACGAAGAGATACCAACTCTCCAAGCATCAGCAGCACACAAGGCAGTGGAATCCTTGAAAGACAAGCCACTAACCATACCCTCTTTCTCACAGTACTGTGAGTTCGGCGGCACCACCAAAAAATGCGCCGAATGGCTCTCCACCGCCCACCCAGCCCTCTACACAACCCTCTACTCCAGCGAAGCGCTCTCCCAAAACCTCTCCTCCCTCAGCGTTGACGCACAAAAACGCGCCGAGAAAGACGCGCAGAAGAAAGCCGCCAAAGCCGAAGCCGCCGAAGCGCGCGAGAGCGAGAAGCGCGCGACCTCCAAAGTCATCATTAAGCGCGTCGAGCGCAACAAGCGCAAGCACGTCACCGAGATCTCGGGCCTCGAGCACTTCAACATCGACCTGAAGAAAGCCGCCAAGGAGTTTGGCAAGAAGTTTGCGACCGGCAGCTCGGTGACGAAGACTGCGAGTGGCGGGGAGGAGATTACGGTGCAGGGCGATGTGAGCGATGAGGTGCTCGAGTGGGTGACGGAGAAGTACAATGTGCCCGAGGACAACGTGGAGCAGATTGAGGACAAGAAGAAGGAGAAGAAGGCTGCGCCGCCGATGGTTGCGCCTCAGCCGACATAGGGAGGATGAGGAATCTTTGTAACGACCGGATATGAGTGCTACGGTTGGTTTGAGGAGAGGAGACAAACAAAAGGCCGTGTGATTTAAACAGCATTGGGAGGCGAATATCCACAGCGAGATTGCAAAGCATGAGAATGAAGAAATGAATGAGCACTTTCTGAAACAAAGAGTCTGAGTGTATACTGTAGAACCAGCGTCGATATGTCGCGGGTATAATTCTTGCGAAGAGAGGAAGCAGAAAACACAAGTTGCTCCCAAAGCTCCTTCGCTTACCTCGTACACCAAAGAAAAACACCCCGAAAAGCCAGCCGAGTTTCAATACTCGGCGGCAACCCAGCCCATACCCATAAAAGAGAAAGCGATAGTCTGTTCAAATCAATCCATAATGTCGTAAATGCTTTTCCCCTCCTGTTCCTCCTCAGCTGGGCCGTGAAATCCAAGACCCATCAGCCTTTCTCGACCATCTCGCGAATCTTGACCATAAAGCTACCAGGATATGTCCGCACTTCCTCGGGCGTAGGCACTCCCTTTTTCGGGTCTCGACACCGGTCGACAACCTTGTCGATGATCTGTCTGAGCAAGTCTTCGCTCATCATTACCGCGCCTCCAGCCTCAGGGTTCAGGAACGAATCGGTCTCGCTCAAGAGCTGCTTTGCCGTAGGCCTAAGCTCAGGATCTCTCTGCAGACAACGGCGAAGCGTGCCTTTCAGGGAAGCTGGCACGATGGCACCACCGATACCACGTTCGGGATATTCGATTGCGACCTTGGGGTTGGTGATGGCCATGATACGCGAGATCTGATTGGGGATATGTGCGAAAGGTGGACGGCCGTAGGTCATTTGGTACAAGATGCAGCCCATGCTCCAGACGTCAGAGGCTTTGCCGATTTTCATGTCTTTCTTGAGAGGACGACCTTCAGCGTCACGGCCGTTGCCCGAGCTGCCATTGGTGTCTGTGATGCTCTCGGGAGACATGTAGTTGGGTGTGCCGACGTGCGACTCGCGGTGGACATTGCAGGTGTTGTCGGTGTCGATGGCGTTGGCGATACCGAAATCGATAAGCTTTAGTCTGCCTTGGACGAGCAGGAAGTTTGCGGGTTTCAGGTCAGAATGTACAATTTCTTGTTCGTGGACCGAAGCCACACAATCCAGCATTTCTTGCCAGTGGTAGCGGACGAAAGCGCTGTCGAATTTGGCGTCGACTCCATTGATGCGGAGAGTGAGGAGGCGGTTGAGATCAGTCTCGCCCTTTTCCATGAGAACCAAGAGCTCCTGCTTCTCCTCCAGCAGCTCCCAGTCGTAAAGTCGCACCACACGCTCCACGTCAGTAAGTTGCTTGAGCAGATCGATCTCGCCCTTGTAGCCCTTGACCGCGTTCTCGTCGCAATCATCGAGTTTCACACGCTTCAAGGCAAAAGTCTTGTAGTTTTCTGCCATCACGCAGTAAACGTCACTGCTACCACCCTTGCCCAATCTGCCCATCTGAGTGAAAATCTTGCCCTTGACGACCATATGTGAGCGCTTCTTGCGTGACTTTGTTGTGCTTGCACCAGCTGTCGCTGTCGCGGTCTCCAGAACACTCATTTTCGGTGGTGGCGGTGGGGCAGGTCGATGCGGCGTATTGCCACTCATGGCACCAAGAGCTTTGCGGTCCTGTTGTTGTGGTGGAACAGGTACAGGAGTCTGTTCGACCATCCTTGACTTGGCCTTCTCGTCATCCGACATGGCAGATCCGTTCTGCCTGCCCAGGTATTTGAATTCCTGATCCTTGTTTCGCTTGAATGTAGGTGGTGGAACATTCTCCTGATCCTCGAGATGCACCCTAGAAGGCGCTGGCCGCTGCGCTTGGCGATTGCTGGGAGCTCTCTGTAGCAGTGTCTGTTCCAGTGTTGGTCTCGCCTGACTTGGTTCGTTACTAGGTCTTCGTGATCGGACTTCTGACATTGGTACATCGGATGATTGGACGCTCGCTTGTCGTACAGGCTGGTATCGCTCTACACTCGGTTGTCGACTGCGAGAGAACTCGCGACTGGTTTGTCGTGACAATGGTGGTCCGTCGTGGTTACTCTGGCTTCGGGAAAATTGGTTGCTTGCTTGTCGAGAAGAAGGCCTCGGCTCATATTGAACATGCTTCTCATGTGCATAGTCATGTACAGATACTGGCTCAACGGAGGGTGCCCGCACATTGACACTGTCATTCCTGCTTCGGACAGCCTCACTTCGAGCGGATTCCTCTTGTGACGCATATTTGCTGGCAGATCCCGATCCGCTCTGGTAACCGTCCGCTGGTGAGATGTTCTCCTCGCTATCTCTACGCTTGAAACCACGTCTTACAGGGCCGCTCCTCAAAAAAGTTCCAGTGCCAATCGGAGCTCGCTTGATGCGAGTGGATCCTGGAGGAGGCGCAGTGTCCGCCGAAGGATTGCGCGATCTGCTCACAGTCGATGGTGCGTACCTCGAGACTGTATCGGGCGCTTGATGCATTGATGTGTGTCGGCTCAAAGAAGAGGCGGATTGGCTTGGTTCCACCTGCTCAGACGAGCTTTTGTAGCCACTTCTAGAGCCACTTCTGGAACCTGGTCTACTGGAAGAGGGACCTTCATGCATGTGGCCATCCTGTGACGCATTGCTTCCAGCCCTCGTCCTGCTCATTCTACTCGTTCTGGAAGCCGGTGCCGGAGTAGCGATCTCGTTCCTTGCCTCAGCCTGCGGTGTTGACTCACGCTTGATGGCGAAACGTTGAGGGTATGGCCCGCCTATGGCGATGGTGCGGCGTTCGGATCCCTTTTGCGCGGAACCCAATTGTATGATCCTAGGCGGAGTCTTTCCTCGATCCTGGCTGTCGCTTTGGCCAAACGTTGAGGGCGAGCTGTTCCGGACGATTTTGAACGCCGGCGCACGGCTGGGTGTGTCGAAATTCTTGGGCGCGCTGGCTGAACGTACAAAGCGCTGCGCAGAAGAGTTGTGCTCGTTCCTTGGTGGCGAAGATGGAGGCATTGGTCCATCGTTGAGTAGAGCCTCCGTCACCTTCGAGAATGTGAAGACTGGCGGAGGTTCATCATCTGAATCGCTATCATTGACATCTATATGGCGCATAGCCGATCCATTGGTTGTGTATGTGTTGCTCGAGTGGTTGTTGTATGTTGTCGACACTGGAGAATTACGGCGCAAGTGCGGTCGCGGCGCGTGCTGTACGGCCGCCATTAGGCGCTTGAAATTTCTTTTAACGCGGTTGCTATCCTTGTTCTTCGAAGCCTCTTCTTCCCAAGTCCCGTGATATCCAAGAGAGAAGTGTGCGGCGGCTGTCAATGAAGGTCCAGATGTTGTTGTTGCTGTTGTTGCTGCGGTTCTGTTGCTGTCGTCGCTGGGCTGATGTTGTTGTTGTTGTTGTCGCGGTCGCGCGCTGTCGCCATGTGTTAAATATACTCGATGGAGGTCGTATTTCGAAGTCGACACGGCCGCTACATACGCGACAGTAGCGCTGACCAGACAATTGGGTGGTGTGTGAAGAAGTACAAGTAATAGACGAGATCCCAAACAGTCAAGCCTGCGAGCGCTGAGACGCGTTGTTGGCTGGAGCTCAGCGGGCCGCTTGCAGGCGTCGTCTAGGTGATAACCCCAACCCTGCGATGACATCAATCATTTCTTGTTCTTATGCTGTTTGGCTGGCCTTGAGGTCTGGCGCTTTTACATACACGTACCTACATTGTGCGGTCGTATATGTATGCACATCGTTTATCAGAAATTTCTTCTTGCTACGTTTTGTCTCGTGGCTGAATATGATTCCCGGTCGCAGCCGTACATGCACACAGAGCGACATGCCCACTCATCACAATTGGTCTTTAGCGCTAAACGCCTCCTTCGACGAGGAAAGTGGATTATACTCGTTCATCACAATAAAGCACAGACTCCAGTGAACACTCATGGACTAGTAGTCACTCTTATTTTCCCTGCATGCCAGGTAGATCCTAGCCTTACGCCACACATAGCGTGCCGCAACTAGTCACAAATTCCCGATCTACCCAAGCAAAAAAGTGCTCAAATCGACCAAAGATACCTTGGGTTCTTCTCTCCCAGCTCATTGGCTTCATCCTCTGTCATGCCTTCGATGAGATGATCGTAGTCACCCCTCAGCTTCTTCTTGTTGTCCCACTTGAAGTAGAAGTGCATGAATGAGAAGACGGCCAGCGCATAAGCAAGCATGGCGATCGTTCCTAGACGTGGTGTTAGGATGTTGACATCGTGCATCAATTTTCGCATGCGCATGACTTACCAGCATAGCCAGGAAGAAATCTAGGTGAGTCACCCGTGGAGAACAGGAACGGCGCAGCCACACCAGAAGCATTACCAATCGTGAGCTGAATGCCACTGGCAATCGCGCGCTTACCGTAACGCGGGTTGTTGACCGGGCCCCAGGAGAAAGGTGTGCCTGCTGCGGTGTACAGACCCATGGCCACAATGAAACATCCCGCGAAACTGGCCTCAGGGTTGATGTTGGCGATGAGAAGGATGTAACCCAGGATGCAAAGAGTGATGGAGGCCATTGCAAAAGGACCTCTTTGCTGAATCCTGTCACTGTACCACGAGCAGGCAAGGTATGTCAAGCCACCCAGAACGTAGATGGGGACGGTCAATGCTTGCCTAGGCGAGTTGTTAGTAGCTGTTTCATCGTCATGACGATTTCTCGAGAAGAAGTTAATTTCCTGAAGACTTACACCTGGATCGATGACCATCCGTTGCCGCTGAGATTGATGATAGTTGGCAAGAAGACGCTGAAACTGTAAAGCATGCTGTTCAAGCAGTACTGTCCTGAAGAGATGACCCAGGTCTTCCAGTCTTTGAGAGCATCTATGGCATCCTTTTTGTTCATCAGCTGGGATGATGCTGTTTGGCCGACTTCCCTCCGCCTGATAATCCTGAGACTTTCGCGCTCTTCTTCTGTCAGGAACTTGGCAGTGTCCGGGCTGTTGGGAAGGATGAACGGTGCAACCATTCCGGTAACAATAGTTGGAATGCCGTTGATGAGGAAAATCCATCTCCAGCCCGACCAGCCGTGGGCACCATCAAGAAAGCCAATTCCGTACGCGACGAGTCCACCGAGGGCTCCCGCCCAGGCCGCAGTCGAGAAGAGGTAAGCTACTCGCAGCGCGATTGAGCCCTTGTTGTAGAACATGGAGAGATAGACAAGGAAACCCGGGAAGAGACCCGCTTCGAAGACTCCGAGAAGGAGACGACATGCAATGAAGGCGTTCTTGTCGTTGCAGAAAGCCGAGAAAGTTGCTACCAGACCCCATGCAAATGTGATACCGCCGAGCCATCTTGCGGGCTGCATGCGCTTCAATACTGCGTTCGAGGGTGTTTCGAAAAGCTGTAGGTGTTAGTTTGAAGGTTTGTCGTATGTGGAAAACGACATACACAATATGTGATGAACAGCACAGAGACTGCAAGCAGGTAATCGTTGTTTTCCATCCCAAGTTCGTCTTCCATCCAGTATAGGCGGGCATTGCCGATAGACACTCGGTCCATGAAACTGGAAACATTTTGTCAGAAAATGATGAGACAGCAGTCCGTTCAGACTGGAAACTAACCTCATCAAGTACATCCAAACCTGTCGGTGAGGCCAAAGTCAGCGTGCCGTCGAGATATCTAACGCGATTGTCATGCTTACCATCATCGGCACAATTCTCCGATCCAGTTTCCTGATCAATCTTTGCTCTTCTGCTGCGTCCACCTCCCTCGTGGGCATCACAACTTCGTTTTTCTCATCTCCCAGCTTTTCTGTTGGCGACGAGGTTCCGGACTCATTAGCGATCGGAGTCGGCTGCTCCGCGTCCTTGCGAAAGAAACCCATGGTGTGTAAATATTGAGATGTTTGATATCAGGGAGTATGGAATGAGCTACCTTGGACTGCCGAATGGGCACATCGCGGTTCTTGTACTGATCGGCTTCCCAAGGGCCCAAGACCGTGCGGGCTAATACTGGTCCACTTCCACTACCCCGTGGAGAGAATCTGGAGGCAAGCGGGTTCAGGCCCACGCGCTACTCCATTTCTCCATACACTGGTCGGAGCACGATAGTCCGAGCGTTGATATCATTCACCAGGCACTGGCATCCAAGCCTCGGACGAACGCAATCTTGGTATGCGCGAACGAAGCCATTTCTGGCCCAATGGGGCGGGTCCAACACGTGCGGTAGCTGGCCGTTGAGGCTCACATGGCAGGCGTGGCTCTTGGTTGTAGAGATAGTGTCTTGGAAATCTGTAGCGAGGTGTGTGAGGCTGGAGAGATCTTCACGCGGCGTTTCTGGGCACTGTTCATTATCCTTTTGTCAGACACATGGAGATACGGGGAACGACGCTAGCCAACAGTTTCCAAGAGCTTCAGCCTTGGAAATGCGGAGGGCGGTGTCTAGATAATCTAGTGAGGGTGGATCTTGTTACGGATTACACACTTCCAAGCATTTGCACGTACCTCCTACCAACGAGGTTCCTTATATTAGCCATTCGTGCGACCGGCTGCGCCGGTAGTCGCATTGTAGGCGAGATTTAGCTCATAGTGTGCCCCGTTATGCTGCTTGACCGCGGCACGATATCGGCTGACGATGCGTCAGCGTAGCAGGGCTGAGAAACGAGAGCGTTGAGGAGGAAGCATAAATGAACCGAGCAAAAAGAGTGCTCAAGTCTCTCATGTGTTGGATGTAGAAGTGCTCCACAATCCAGACAGCAAGAAGGCTTTCTTGTCGGCCTCGGTCAAACATCGCTGGTGTCTGTAAGCAGAAGACAGCCGTCGGGTACATACAGGCATGGTCGTTTGTGCAAGGTATGAAGTGACGTTATAGAGTCTAGGAGGTAGGGCTGTGGCAGCCAGCACTTGTCGTTCGGATAGCGACTGGTGGCGCTTTTAGAGTAGTGTTTATCAAGTCACAAAGAAGCAGCCGCCGCCGCCACCACGCCAAGCCTTCCTTCCCCCTTTGTGTTGATTGCACGATTGCATCTCGCTCCATCCAGCATACTTCGTAAGCTGAAACATCATGGCATGCCAACGAGAGCTTCTGGTACCGTACGACCACACATGCAAACACTATCATAAGACAATGACCGATGAAATATATCCCATATCACTGTTTTAGGCTGTCTTAGTTTGGCCGCGACAACCACGACCTGTAGATGCAACCTGGTTACTGATACGAGAAGCTCTATTGAATGATCATCAAATTTATGCCATGCTTCGTGTGTAGTCTATCGCCTCCCCGACCGCATCGGCTACTGCAAAGCGCATGTTTGCGCGGTCGAGCTTTAAAACCGAATTGATGGTGATGCCAGAGGGTACTGACATAGCGGCCTTCAGCTCCTCCGGCGTCATCTCACCACCCAAGAGACCAGCTGCGCTGCGTAGGCTGTTCGCCGCCAAGCTCAGAGCTGCTGCCCGAGGTAGTCCTTTGGCAACACTAGCATCCACTGCCGCGTCCACGGCACATATGGCTATAGCGTGACAGACAGCGCCAGTTGCTGTGGCCTCGTTCATCAGGTCTTCTGGGATGGGCTGGACGGCGCCGATTCGGTTGAACAGAGCTGTACAGAGCTGTTGCTGTTCTTGACGTAGTGCCTTCGATTCGGCAACGAGGGTGACCGAGTCTTTGACTTGAGCTGCGATTGTTGGGATGACGCGTGCTACATTGGATTCAAAATCCTCCTGTTTGCCACCATTCGAGTGCTTGGAGAGTGCAGCTGCAACTTGTGCGCATGACACGCCTGCCAGAAGGCTTACAATCAGCTTACCTTGAACAGCCTCTGCAAGTCCGGGTGTCTTAGAAAGGTTTTCAAGCTCGCCAGGCGGCACTCCTAGCATGACTATCTCTGCCTTATCGGCAGCCTCTGTGATTCCGGTGATTTGGCAGTGTACCTCATTGGCACAATCACCAAGCGCGTTGCGAAGTCGGCTGAGCGAGGCGTCGGAACGAACACATGCGGTATACGATAATCTGAGTCCGTCCTCAGCTTCTTGAGTATCTCTGAGAAGTCCTTTGAGGATCGATGTGCCCATGAAACCTGCAATGCGATTAGGTGATGGACTCCATGCTCATGGTTCGTCCGGATCACGACCCGGGGCATGGACTCTTACCGCTCCCCAGAACAGCCAGGTTGAATTTCCGCTTTTCTTGAGTCATTTTGTGGCGATGCGAAAATGGATATGTTGTGTTCGAATGATGTACCAAACGTGATCTACTATGCATCTGGCAAAGTCACCCTCAATATAGGTAGATATCGGAAGACCAGCCGGGCCACGGTGGGGGCCACCTTCAACATCTCGGCTCGTTCGGAACCTTATCAGACGAGATCTCGGCACCATTGACGACTTATACAACGGAAATCGCATGATGAGACAATTCGTCTCTACATAATTCATCAAGAGGGACACTCATTACGCTTGGTCTTATTATTCAGTGGTTTGGTAACTGATCGTGATCCATCACAACAAAATGCACTCCCACCCTTTGGCCGGTGTGCCCCAAGTACCCCCGGACGCCATGTTCGGATTGAGCGCCGCATACCGCGCTGACAACGACCCGCGAAAGGTTGATCTTGGTGTCGGGGCGTATAGACACGAAGATGGCAAGTCATGGGTATTGCCGGCGGTCAGGAAGGCATGCATCATTGTGGTCCCCCAATTGAGCAGTGTATGTAACTGACAGCTTGGTAGGCCCGATCAGTGCTTCTGAAAGACAACGATCTCGATCATGAGTATCTGCCCATCGAAGGCCTTGCACTCTACCTGGACATGTCAAAGCGCTTAGTGTTTGGCGCTGATGCCGCATCTATTCTGGAAAATAGAGTGGCCTCCGTGCAGACTCTTTCCGGTACAGGCGCACTACATCTGGGAGCTCTTTTTTTGTCACGCTTCCTATCAGCCCCGGACGCGAAGAAAGTCCATGTGAGCGATCCGCCTTACGTCAATCATGTTCCTATACTACGTCACGTTGGCCTAGAAACAGACTCGTACCCATACTATAACGCGGAAACGAGGTCGATTGACTTTGACGGCTTGAGCGAATCGCTAATGAGCATTCCTGACGGCTCCACGATCTTATTACATGTTTGTGCTCACAACCCAACTGCAACCGACCTTGATGCCGAGCAATGGAAAGAGGTGGCTCAAATCATGAAGAGCAAGCATCACATTCCATTCTTCGACTCAGCATACCAGGGTTTCGCATCTGGAGATCCCGAAAGCGATGCTTGGCCTGTACGGCACTTTGTCGAACAGAATTTCGATATCATTCTCATCGCACAGTCATATGCGAAGAATTTCGGTCTGTACGGGGAACGTGCAGGGTGTCTTCATGTCGTCACTTCGTCTGCGACTCTGACAGGAAACATCTTCAGCCAGCTCCGTGCCTTGCAAAGAGTGACGGTATCAACTCCTCCGGCATTCGGCGCACACATTGTCTCCACGATCCTCACCGATGAGAAGCTCGAGGCAATCTGGCGCCAAGACCTCAAGACAATGGCTAGGCGGATCTCCTCTATGAGACATGCTTTGAGAGAACGCCTGGAGAAGCTTGAGGTCCCTGGTCAATGGGATCATCTCACCAGTCAGATTGGCATGTTCTGTTATTCTGGCTTGACGGCAGAGCAGGTGGATGTTCTCCGGCATGTGCATCACGTGTATATGACCAAAGATGGGAGGATGAGTGTCGCGGGTCTGAATGCTAGTAACGTCGACTACGTTGCTGGAGCGATCAAGTCGGTGGTTGGGCAAGTATAGCATGTCCGTTCTCGACTTGGCTAAGACAGTGCCGTTGCACGATGGTAAAACAAACTCATGATGCATGAGGTTTCAGGCAATCTCAGAAGTCCCGCTCTTGGCATATAGATATTGCAGTGAACATTGATTTGGCCGTGCAAGTAAAGTTGATATTACCTCAGCACCAAGCCGCAAACTTCCTTTCCTTTCAGATGCTCTCTCGATCTGCGGCCAGACAATCGTTGATGGACGGGCACTTCGAGAGGAGGAGGGGGCAGTTGAATGCAAAGGGTTGTTATTCGTGTGGGAAAAAACGAATGAGGGCGTAGGGGTGCTGATGTGAGCGAAAGTCCGGACCGCATATCTTCGGCAACATTTGCCCTTCGTCTGGACGTCACCCCGGTGCGAGAGACATGCAGTCTAGACAAGTGTATTCGAGTTGAGGATAGAGTGTGAGCGAAATGGAGCTTGCAGTGGAAGATGGGTGCAGCTTGAGTCGGATAAGCACCTACTAACAAGGGGCTTATCTATGCCCCTAAAGCTTGAAGATGGCGTGCTTCTGACTACCAACGACTCTGTCTGAGAACCCGATCAGGCGAGGATTGCGAAACTTCCAGCCTGCCGAGCCTGATTCAGCGTGTGGAAGACGTGTTATAATACTCTCGCTCAAAGGAGGTTGCATCGCGAGGGTGGCTACGTCTGATCTTGCGAGTGCGTGCTAGGTCGTAAGACTCTAAGAAGATCAGGGTCGGGTGACGTGCTTTAAGCATGATACATCGACGTTCAGCCACGCCCACTGGCCCAACGAAACTGCCATGCAAAGGTCCCTTTTGCTCTCTCCTGGAGATTTATAAGCAGATGCTCCACAAACAGTTGGAGATAGCCAACAATCCCGAAGCTGATACTATTGATGGATGGCGTCGACATGGAAACATGCTACGTGAACGATTGGAACGCTTTGAGGCCAATGGCTTAACACGACTTGTCGAGGAGATTGTTGAGGAAAACTCTTTGATTAAGTCAACATGGGTCCACGATGATTTCGATATACATGACGTATTGGTCAGTAGTGATGGCAGGCCCGGAGGACCTCCGCGGAGATAACGGACCGGATCGCAGAGAACTTGGATCTCTACCTGAATATTTGGAAGTATTGAGCATTGTAATACTCGATTTGCTATACGAACCCGGACATGTGCGATGGGCTGGGCAGGACGCAACCTTGGACCGTAGACGGCGACCTCCATAAAAGGACGGGGCGTTATAGGGAACGTACACCCAGGGCGAGGAGCAGTCAGAAGCAGAGGCCATGAGTGTTGGTTCGAGAGCAAGGTCAGGTCGAATCATTTGACCAGTGCTGGTCACGCGTGCATTCACCCTGCAATGCCTTCAGGGCTTCCTGCATACTGATGTATGGTCTGCAGTTACGATACGTTAGAGCCAAGAACTAGCACATGAGTGCCCTAGATTCCACTTAAAAAGGTGCATTCATTTGAATCTCTATACTTCCTGTTCAGGTATGTACACTGCCTCAAGAGGTGGACACCGTTCGTAGGCAGCAGTGTGGGTCCTACAGAGTGCATGGTGTCGCCATGTCGTACAGTCTCATCAGTACTGGGCTCGCCTACGCGGTCGGAACACTCCATGGATCCTCGGCCACGTCGCAACTGACTGACTCGAACGTGCGCTACCTCCTTGAATGTCGGCATCCTTCATAGCACCTTACAAATGAGTTCTTGTCTCCAGCAGACTGGAAACATCCCTGAGGCACCTGTCGAACAGTCGACGATCGGAGAAAGAGATCTGGCCAGTCTGTTCGGTCTCTTTGCAAGCAGAGGGCCGCTCGCCAATTTCCTGCAAGTCGCGACCAAGGTTTTCATCAACGCCACCAAAAAGATCATCAAGTGGACCTGCCCTCAATATCCTCGTGCCACGCCCAACACCTTCCCAGGCTGGAGAAATTACAAGTCCAACGGTGTCAACCTCGGAGGATGGCTTCTCTTGGAGTACAATATCGATCCAGACTTCTTCCGAACCAATGCTCATTCCGCTATCGATGAAGACAGCTTTTGTAAGGATCTGGGCAAATCTACCTGTGGTCGCCTACTGGAAAAGAGATTCACCGATTACATTACCTCCAAGGACATCGACATGTTCGCTTCTTTCGGTGTGAACACTCTGCGCATTCCGGTGGGCTACTGGGCATACATGCCAGCCATGGCCGGTGATAATCACTACACGGGCGGTTAGCTTGCTGCTATGAAACGCATTGCCCAATACGCCATCACCAAGCACAACATGCACATCGTCGTCGATCTGCACGGTCTACCCGATGGACAGAATGGCCTCGACAACCAAGGCAAGACCGGCCAGCTGACCTGGTGGAACAATCAAACCAATCTTGATCTCTCCATCGAAATGGTCAAGAAGGCCACCGATGATATCCTCAAGCAGCCCAACGCAGGATCCTTCACATTGTCTTTGATCAACGAGCCTCTGCCTACTCTATACTATTTCGGCCAGACCCAGGACTCGATCGCCTACCTTAACAAATGTTACACCACCTCCCTCAAAGCCGTCCGCGCAAAATCCAAGACTCTATCCATCGCCATCTCCGACGGCTTCATCGGCCCGCAGACATGGAACCCATATTGGACCAACGTCGACCCCTACATCGTCATCGACACACACATCTACTTCTTCGTCGGCGGCTCGTACTCCTACGACGCCGCCTACCGCACCTGCTACCTCGCCAAATCCTACGGCGTATCCACGAACCCCGTTTTCAATGGCGAGTGGTCCATCCAAGCTACGCTCCACAACCACCTCGGCGATAACACGCGCCGCGACTTTTACCGCGGGCAGTTCCAAGCGTAGACGGAGTATCCCAACGGCGGCAAGTTCTGGAACGGCAAACATGCGGGCGATACTGTCGTGGTCGAGGATGGGTCCCAGAAGAAGTACTACTGGTCTTGGGAGATCTTGGCCTCGGAGGGCATTGTGCCCAAGCCTGGTGACAAGATCGAGTCTTTGTGCTAGACTTCTTCGGACGGAAGGACTTCTGTTATACATGATGATTGGAATCACTTGAAGTGGACGTGGTCTTTTGACGTTGGATTTGGCTGGAAACATTGCTGAAATTGCTATGAGGAACGTGTGAGTATCGTGACATTGTTTTGTTTGCTACTATTAGACATGGGTATAGAATGTACCGAATTCCGAGATGCTGAAGCGAAGAAGAGTCAGTTTTCGACGAAAGCTTAGCCCTCTACAGTCTTCACACCCTCGTCATCCGTTACTAGCTTGGCCTCATTGAAATCCTCCGTTGTAGGCAGCTCGATGTGCACATTAGACGCCACCGCCATTTGCATACTGACCTTGCCTGCCTTGACCTCCAACACATGTCCACCAGCCGATCTCTCGTCGTTGATGAAGTGCAAGTGCTCTCCTGCAACACCAAAGCCCTGCCAATTGGTCGGCGTCCTAATCCCGATAATCGTACCGCTCACATCGTGGTACTCTTCCACCGATTGCTTCTTGCCAAGCTCGGATAGTGGTTCGCCTTTATAGCTCTGTCCCCGTACCGTACGACACCTGAGATACTCAAAGTGGCCATTGATGCGATACGTCATGAACAGGTTCTTGGCCTTGGCATTGAAATCGTCGAGAGCTTTGTCGACGCTCTCTTTATTAGGCAGTTCGACGTCGACAGTCCTCTGAGCTTCGAATTGCGTGCTCACTGCGAATGGAATCTGGGCATTGGGCTCAACCTCGCGGACGTTGCCTTCGGCTTGCAATTGGTAGATTTTGCTGTCGAGAAAGAGCAGTTCGCCGTTCATACGAGAGAAAGTTCCGAGACCTTGGTTTCCTTTTGATGCAAGTTTTGATGCGGTGATACCATTCTCGCTGACGCCATCCATGAGGGCGTTGAGGAGAGAGAACTGGTAGATGTGGTTGCACTCCATGGTGGATGCTGCGAGGTGTGAATATATGTTGTTGCAGTTCGAGTGCTGTTGCTGAAGGTCTCTCACTGGGCGAAGAGGTAGGAAAAGTCAGAGTTGTCTTACATGACCTTGGATGTTACTGCAACGCTAAGGATTACTGGTAGTACGACAGGATCGTGTTGTACGAGCGAAGTCATGCCGAGAAGATCCGCCGGCAGGCAGGGTGATGATATCAGCCTCGATCGAACGCAGGAAGGACCGTGCACGAATGCAGATCGTCGTCATTGTTGATTGTTCATCGTCGCATGTGGATATTAGCTTCTTACTCTTCCCACCAACATGTGAAACACCATTCTCGACGACGCATTCTTGAAAGCGGGTGCACTGTAATACAACAATGGCGCCGAAACGCAGACACTCCAACGAAGCGCCCGAAAGAGCCTCCCTCGAACCGACCATTTACCGTTCTGCACCAATCGAAGACCGCGATTCCACCTTCATAGGCCTCTATGCCCCAGATCTCAGTCCCAAGGAGCTACAAAAACTCCCAGAGCTCAAAAGCGCTAGCCACTGCATGCTTGCATGGCGCCGCGAAAGCAACCAGCAGTCCCTCACCAGCACTAAGCAATATGTCACTGGTCACGACGATGATGGGGAGAAGTACGGCGGCAAAAAAGTCGAGCACGTGTTGGTGAACCTGAAGGCCACTGGAGCATGCGTTGTTGCAAGATGGTATGGTGGGACTATGCTGGGTCAGGTCAGGTTCGCGCATATTGAGAATTGCGCGAGCGAAGCTGTGCGGCAGTGGTCGAACCACGTTGGAGAGCAGCAGGCGAAGAAGAGGAAGATCGAAGAAGAGGTTGTGGAAAAAGGGAAGTTGGTGAGGGCGCTTGCGAAGAGGGATCAAAGTATAAGTGTGTTGAGAACACTGGCGGCCGAGAAGGAGAAGCTAGCAAAAGATGCTGCTGAGGGCAAGGATAGTGGTACTGGTGTGTTAAACGGTCAAGCGATCATTGTCGACGCGACTCGTGATACCGTTCCGACACCACCGAGGCCAGATCCCAGCTCACAGACAGGCATCGACTATGATTCTATGACGGTGGAACGCCTTCGCGCTCTCGACAAGGCTCGCGACGCAACACTTGCATTTTTGCTGAAGCGGATAGACAAAGCTGAGTCGGAATTGACTAAAGCTGCAAATGCAAAGGAAGAGGGTAGGAAGAGTCAGCCGCCGTGAGTCAGCCCGCGATTGTTCCGCAAGAGTTTACGTGTAGCGATCTTAACGGAGATAGCCACTGTCGTATCGACAGGCATGGCCTCTGTTCTAGCTCACACTACCATTGAGATTCTGCTCAAGCTTGACTTTGATCTAATATTCAGTGTGCCGATACTATCGGCATCAGACTTGGAGATGATCAAGCAGGATACGGACATTGCGGTCGGATATACGCAATGGCTAACACACACGCGGAATGGTCAGCATTGGAAAGAAACTTAAAACCTGAGCATTTGCCTTGCACGGAGAAGCTCGCTTTTCCACCGTTGTCGTAACTTCAGCCACTTTTAGACTGCTTCATCGCACTACCAACAGTATCGCCTACCTTCTTCTTCTCCACATGGCCATGATCGATCCACCAGCCCAGCAGTCTCACTCGGAGATTCTTCGCCGCATCGAAGCGGTGGAGGACAAATTTGAGAAGCGCATCAGATCGTTGGAAGCCCGGATGGAAGAACGACTAGACCTACTAGATCGCAGATTGCTCTCGACGGGCACTCGCATCGACACCCGCTTGCATGGATATGCCTAGACATCGAACGAGCGCATCAACGATATCGAATCACGGACATTCAAAAAAATGTAACGAGATGGGTAGACGCCTTGTTCAAATCGAACACAAATGGCAGAAGCTTGCTCAACGCTGCTACAGGAATCTTCAAAGGCTCGAGGTGGATTCCGCTGAGCTTAGGATTTCTCTCAGGTGTTAGACCAGTATGTACCCAGTCGCATTCACTGCTGAAAACCTGCGGGTTTCGAGGATGGGTTGAGCACGAAAGCACTTATTGTATGTCGGCACTTGGGTCGGTTATCTTTTGGCTGACAGCTCCAGTCCATGGACCGAGCAATGGCTCATGTATTGCGAAACTGGGGAGTGAAGAATGAGTGAGCTGTGGATGGCTCCAGATTCTGATGGATGCGGAAGAACAGAATGTGATCGGCGAAGAGAATCGGCCAAGTAAATTTGGAGTGGTTTTCCACGCAGAAGATTTAGTTAGTGCATCTCACTGATATTATGTCGGGATATAATGGCAATAGCTTGTATACATCGAAAATATTACCGCTTTGCGTGTTTAACATCAAGTACCCACCACGCCTACGTCTTTCTCTCCATCGCACGTATATCGTTTTGATGCGGTTATTCGACTATGAATGCGCACTCGTAATGAGATAAGGCTGAGCACAGACTAAGTCAAGAACTATGGAAACAATATACTTCATATATATATATATTGATGCTGATGTTTCGTATTCGACTTGACCTTTCTTCACAGCATGGCGGCAACGGCAGCCGCGGCTCACATGTAAGCTAGTAGTCGCAGCCCTAGATAGATCGTCATCAACAGCTGGCCAATCCACCAACATTGAAACACATGTGCAAGCAATCAACAATTGATTAATCCTCGCCAATACCTCACACGTGTGGGTAACACAGCTGCCAACACACAACCGCAGCGATGAAATACTTCTGGGCCCTCCCAGCAGTGTTGCGACCAGCCCTCGTTCTGGCATCGCAACACGCCTTCAGCGTCCAAGACGATCTACTCGCATTCCCACAATACGAGGTTCATTTCTCCGAGGAATGGCTCTCGGAAGAACAGGCGCGCCTTTACATCAAAAGCAATGGTCAGCCAGGAAACGAGAAGCACTCCGACATCGAACACTACACCGGCCGAACAGACCATGAAGCACAAGACACAGGCGCGGCGACGAAGGAAGAGAAGCTGGAATACGAAATGATGATACAAAACAAGCAGCGATACCTCTGCTCAATACCGCAGGTCGAGACAGTCGTCGAGCAAACCAACGAGAACGACACGCTGTCCAAAGCCGAGCAGGAGAAAGAGCTGGCGCGCGCAAACGATCGCGGCTGGGAGCTGTTGTCGGGCATGCAGGGAAACTGTATATACTACATGCAGGGCTGGTGGAGTTATCGCTTTTGCTACAATCAGGACGTCAAGCAGTTTCACCAGCTGCCGCCGTCGAGAGGCGCGCCCGTGTATCCGCCCGCCGAGGATCCAAATGCGCAGGGATACTTGCTTGGGCGCTACGATGAGAAGAAGTTGAAGGGTGATGTGCAGGTGCAGAGTGAAGAGAGGTGGGAGGGTGAGGGCGCTCTGGAGGTTAGCGAGCATGCGACCAGGAAAGTTGGAAAGCAAGGCGAGCTAGTGACGAGAGGAGAGTCAAGATACCTGGTGCAGAAGTTGGCAGGTGGCACGGAATGCGACTTGACCGGAAAGGAAAGAACGATCGAAGTGCAGGTAAGTTTCGCAGCTTTAGGTTACTGAGGGTCTGGTCTACTAACACTCGGCTTTACCAGTACCACTGCAACCCTTCGATAGGTGCCGATCGCATCACACTGATCAAGGAAACCCTGACATGCGCCTACCTCATGGTCGTGGAGACACCACGCCTCTGTAACGACGTCGCCTTCCAGCCACCTCAGAAAGCCGAAGCCAACAGCATCACCTGCCGCCCAGTGCTTCTGCCCGACGAGGCCGCGACCTACGAAAAGAACCGCAAAGCGTACAAAGCCGAACTTACAGAGGCGCAGATATGGGAAGCAAACCCCGAAGCCGCAGCCGCATTCGGAATAACTAGCGACAGCGATGAAATACTGCCCATACAAATCGTTGGCGATATCATCGTCGGAGGCCACGCCATCGTACCCGAGGACGTTGAAATCCAGATGTCTGGCATTGTAGGCGGCGTCAAGGAGAAGTTTGTAGAGACTATTGCCAGCTCCTGGAGCAAGGACCTTTCGCTGTCTAAGGAAGACATGGAGAGGTTAGGCCTGAAGGATGGCAAGGCGATTGAAAAGTTGGAGAAGCTGAAGAAGGAGTTGAAGAAGAAGGCCAAGGGTGATGCTTGGAGGTTGGACGTCGTCGATACTCCGCACGGAAGGGAGTACAGAGGTATCTATGGAGAGGGTGTTGAGGAAGAGAGGGAGGCTGACGGCAAGGATGGTGCAGTCAAAGGAAAGACAGGGAAGGGAAAGGATAGAAACCCTGCTAAAAAGGCAGCTAAGCAAGATGAAGGCTCTACCGAGAAGGAGCAGGAAGGGACGGGCGAAAGTGACAGCAACGGCGAAGAGCATCAGGGAAGTGAAGAAGAGTATTACAAAGAGGAGCTATGATTGCTGTCCCTGTGATATATTTGAGCGTTCTCGTATGAATCTTGTTTTTTTCATGCGGTCACTTTACGATTTTCTTTGAGCTACGAGAGTTCCATTGGAGGCACCTGTAGTTGATTGATTGATTCATGAACCGATCCGATCTCAAATTCACGTTTAGAGTATGTTCTCATCTCAAGACCGCCATTGGTTGGCTGTGTTAAAGAACTCATTTCGCGCACTGGATTGCCCGATAGGGAAGCCTTTGCGCTGCCGCCTATACGAGTTTATAGGCAAACTTTATAGCACATTGCTGTGCCAGAGCGCTCAGCATCCTTATTAAGGAATCATCTGCGCTTGTAGTCTTGCGGAATCGGGGGGCGACATCAATACTGTATTATGCCAGCGTGCTTAGTGTTCGAAATTGGATATGGCCTGAGGCGAAGTAGTGTGAGATTTGACCAGGCGTGTCATTTGGCTTTTACTGTTTCGTATGCAATACGAAGTCCAGATATGTATATATGTGGCTTGCCTGTCTGGTCGTTTTGATTTCGCCATTTAGATAAGTGATACGGTCAGCATGTCTATCGCCCACTCCAATCCCTCAACTCAAGCCCCGATGGACCACATCCAACACCTTCGAACCCTTCGGGACTGCCGGTCGGAACTCACAACACCCTCATATGGCCTCGACAACCCAGTCGGCTGCGCTTCCGCCATGATCTTCGCCCCTCTGTTCTTGTATGCATCGCTAAAAGGCAAAAGAGACGTGTGGAGGCCAGCACGGGGAGCGCAGAGGTCTTGTTTGGTGTTTGGCCGTGTCAGGTACTTATTGCGCGGAAGCCAGACTTGGATGTGGCACAGTAAGAGGGTGTTCGGGTTCAGGAGCCAGATTCTGGACCATAGTCAGAAGTCGCCAGAGGTTCGGCAGATGGAGTCATAGAATTTCGATGTTCGAGTCAACGTGATTGTCATCGTTCAACCAAGTGTCGTACAGCATTTTCGCTCAAGTTTGTGCATGGACACTCGATGACAAGCGGTGCTGCTCGATCTCGATGAGCGAAGACACCAGTGCACTCGCTTCTAGCCTCAATAGGCGTTTGAGAATGGTTTCTCGATGCTCGACACACTCGGAGGTGTGCACATTACTGATGGTAGTAGCACAATATGATAGTAGTAGAACTGTAGTAAATATTAGGTTGTTTACAAGCTTATGCGTGAGAATTGTACATGCCAGGATCGATTTGTACAAAAAAGCTCAATTCCACCAAAAGCTAACACTATAGCTTGCCGTCAAAGACTCAATGTAGTGCCACCAGCCAGCAGGTATGTAAAGGCACTCCCCAGGCCCCACGATCACCTCAGAGTAGTTCAACTGGGCCAGGAACAGAGGGAAGCTCTCTACATCTTCCACAGCCACATTTCTGGCTTGTCTGCGATCGAGCCTAATTTCTACTGCCGATGTATTTAACTCGTTTATGCCGTTCTCGTCCTCTCCGCGGGGATATACGCTTTCTGTGGCTGCAGGCGGGTAAAGGCGCACGTACTTGTGCCCTACGACTTGGCAGAAGATGTTGTGATAAGGGTCCGTATGGAGTGGAGTCCTGGTTCCTTTGGGCCCGAGCCAGATGTTCTTTTGGGGTCCGTCGACAGGCGGCACGGCTGGTAGGCCGAGTCTTGAAGCTGGTGTCACTTCTGGTGGCGCCGTGTAGCAGTAGTCCGGGGTCCGAATGTCCTGTTGGAGCTTTGGAATCTGGTGAAACAGGTTGTGTTGGCCTAGATAGCCGATGTCCCTGGCACCGGTCTCCTCGGGGTCGACGGGTGAAAGGTAATCATACATGAACTTGCGGAGAGGCATGATCTCTTGCCGCCAGTCAGCGTGGGTGTAAGTCTCTCCGATCTCGATTGGAACGCAGCGTCGACCTCCCAGTGTTAGTCGCAACAGATGTGTGGGATCTTGCCATGTTTTCATGGCCGGCCAGTCGTTGATCGTGTCAACGAGTAAAAGTGGCGTCATCTGGTTGTTGAGGTGCATTTGGAACTCCTCAAGACTAGGCTGTGATACGGTAACAACTGTATGCTTCGTTGATAGAGCTTCAGGCTGGTCACTATCAAAGATCCGAGAGATGTCCCCACTGATATCGCTGCGGCTGACGAACGGCTCAAGGTTTGCAAAAATGGCTTCATACAACTCGCCCCTTGATGTGCCGCCCGAAACGACCAGTCCGAGATCGAGCACTCTGACAACCTTTGACATCCAGTCTTCTGTGCCAGGTACATCAATGGATTCAAGGTCCGCACTGGCATCGCTAGCATCACACAACAACTCAGATGCTCGCCACAAGCTAGCGTCCTCGTACAGTCTCAACCAGCATTTCCGCACATCGCGAAACGGAGTGTTCTGAACATGATCTTTGGCCAACTGCAAAGCCTCCAGAGGCCTATTCTGTAGAATTGCTAGAGCGGCTTTGCCGCATGCGTGAATCGGGTCGTGGTCCTGCAAACATTCAAGCTCGGCTCGAATCTCACTCGCGAGACCTCTTAGTGGCGCCAGATTTGGTGAAGAGGATGCGGTAGTGCTTTTTTCCACATTGCCCTCATTGTTGGTGGAGTGTGGGCTGGTCGGTTGGGACATGTGGTGAGTTGTCGCGTGTGTATTTGGTTTGGAATCGTGAGGACACAGCGAGGGCACTTTCTTGGCGACAACTTTGAAGTCGATGGCGTTCTGAAAAATAGAGTCAATGAAAATCACGGAATTCGAATGTTGTGTAGACTACATCTTCGTATCGAGAGAACTTGTGGCGTGGCCACGTAAAGAAAATAAGACTGAACATTCTCACCGGTAACATGTCCGATGCGCGTGTGTGACTGGGCCCACGCGCAGTGGGAACCAGAATGGGGAAATGACCACCGAGCCTTCTCGCGTCTCGCAGAATGCAAGCATGAACAAATACAATGATACTACAAGCAGCCCATCAAGATATCGTGAAAAAATAACATATCATAACGATTCAATAAGCTACTACCCCGTCTTCGCAGCCCAAGCGCCCGCTCGTGAATGCTGCTGTGTCGCCGGATCCTTCCAACTCATATCGCTCATAACAAATGAATTTTCCTCGTGCGAGTAGCGCGTGAGTCTCTCCTGACTCCTTGTAGGAGACGGCAAATCGTCCTCTGAGACCGAGCCCGCGCGGATGTGCATCTCCAGGTCGTTCTTGTTGGCCCCGGGTAGTTCCGGCGGAGGGTTCGCGTTGAAGGTGACGGTCGTGTCTCGTACCACTGTGATCGCGGATCTGTGCGTATCATTACGCGAGGCGGTCATGCTACCGAGAGAACCTCCTAGATAACGACGGAAGAAGATTCGTAGGGATGGTGCGGAGGCGCACATGATGCCGACTTGGAGCTCGAATTGCGCCCAGATAAAGAGTTTGAAGGCGGAGCGAGTTACGTCGACTGAATTGCCGGTGGCTTTGACAACAAGTCAGCAATGGGTCAAGGGAGATGTTTCCCACTGGGGTCGAGCTTACTGATCAGCCAGTACGTGCGGATGCAGCTGGCAATGACAACAATGAAACCCAAGGAGAAAATGACGTTGAGCGCAATCTTCTGTCTCTTAGGGATTGCATAGTGCCATGTAATAATGCAAGGAAGCGCGACTGCATACACCTGGTTCAAGTTAGCATAGTGTCTCAAGTATCACATTGGTCTCATCCTTCGTTCACATACATCGCTGACTGCCGCACAAACACCAGTGATGGCGTTGATAGCAGAAGTGTCCAGGCAAGTAAAATCGCGTGTGAGGGCGTACGGGGTATCAAAAGCCCTCCAATAAGCCTCAGTTGGCGAACAGTTGGCGAGGAGCATAATGCAAAACGTGATCGTGTACGCGATGGTAAAGCCAATAGCAATCCATACGAGCCACGTCCAGCGCTTGGAATACGTGCCATCAACCAATCTCCTATAGAAAAAAAGAATGGACACCTTCGTGCATCCACCGCAGACCAGGAAGCTGAATTGGCCTAACCACATGCAAAGCACTGCATACTGGCGAGTATCTGGCTCGACATCCCAGATATGGCGATCTCCTTGAGCCCGTTGCGTGTATATCATCGACACAGCCGTGAACATCAGTCCTGCAAGCCAAGCAGGGAACAGGATTGCCTTCCAAGTCGTCAGTTGTGGTTCGGCATGCGGCTAATGCAACACCTTACATCGTCCAACCCCAGTCTTCCAGCATGCCCTCTCGCACGAAGCCAATATCGCATGGCAACCACAATCGTCGTGGCCGCAAACCAGGTGGACGAATAGATCGGCATCCATGTCATTCGATCCGGATTTCCATAATTTGGAGTCGGCCATGCCGCAATTACCTCCGGCGAAATGTGAAGGATATTGCTCGACATGGTGGTTGTTCATAGATGATCGTGTCCTGAAGACAACGACGCAAGACTGGCCAGAGGCCGCAGGGATCGCGACGGCGAAGTGTACGAGCGACGGGCGTGCCAGTAGTGTATAGACGCTTCCGGGGGCGAGAGGAACGCACGAGCAGTGAATGACGACGACCTGGTAGAGTTCTTCCACCAGAGTCGCTCAGCCATGTGATTTTCATTGATCGTACCGGCCACTAGACCGATCTTCAGAATGGCTCCGCGAGCCCTACCGCGCTACGTGCTGTCTCCCCAGCAGACACGAAGACTAGCGACAACGATATGCAGGTCACGGGCCTGTTGGGCTACGCAGCCAATGGTATTTTGGAGCGCAAAGGTCGCATATACCGTTTTGGACTGTAGTCGAGCGCCGCTCGCGTGAGCTTTGACGTGAAACACTAGCAGAGACCAGCGTGTGGAGGAGAGCGGGTGAAGACTTCTAGCCGCTTCGGTAAAGCGCTTGCGAGACACCGACCGTCCCAGCAAAACTGTCAGAGCAAACTACGTTTCGTACCGTCAAACTCGAACAACCACCGAGATCGTTTTTTTGCACTCCAGGTGTCTGTTCCGAGTGTCTATCCATGGTCACGCTTGTCAAGCGTGAGCACCACAGCACACTGAGCGAGGTCGTCGAGACGTTGGATCTGGTATGCTAGTAATGCCACTGCCGATCCCTCTATCGCATTGACCTCGGGCGTGCGTGCTGCGCTTGTCAGTGGTGAGTGGTGCCTGTAGATCGAATGCTGTTGCACCATGGGAGCTGAGGGGTCCCCACCGAGTTCGTCCGAGGCATTTAGGTGAGTGAAGACATGCGATCCTTGAATCTTCGCTGAGGCCTCCTCCAGTGCGAGCAGGGGTAGGGAGCCAGAGTGGTCTGCAGAGGCTGGAGTCGGCACACTACTCAAATGGGGATTCGGGACACTACCCTTTACGGTCCACGGCTATCGCTATCAAAGACACGTGAGCACGCGACAGAGGCGAGTAGCGGAGCCCACGCTACCCTCTCGTGGAGATATGCAGCCTCGTGGCGTAGGATCCTCATCTGCTGTGCCAAGAAGTCTACGGCCTGACTCGTTGAGCTGCTATGATTGACTAATGCTAACGCCCTGTTAACCTCGGGACCACCTGGGAGGCTGTGTCGCAACCGCAGGATCGAATCCTCTGCGACCATGAGTCTTTACCCGGACATTCAATCCATTCTCGATAACATATCCGCTGCGACAAGTCTTTCTTAGCACATATATCCCCAGACTTCGTTAATGTGTTGCGAGGCCAACAACATTAAACAATATCGACTGACGACCACCCAACCACCAAGAACTCTCGCCCATTCCCCAATTTCCATTCAATGTGCGAGGAACAAGAGCCGCATGGATTAGTGAACCCTCACATAACGAAGCGAGCAGGATCGAATTTCAGACCAGTCCAGACACTCAACACGTCCATTATTACCCCATCACAACATACTGTACCTCCATAGGTAAATGGAATGGGATCATATTCTCCACTAATTTGACAGACGAGAGATGGACACATCTCACAACCCATCTGACAGCCCAAGACTCCTCCTTTGTTCATTATTCTGCTTGCTGCCAACATCGCAAGATTGGACCCTGCAGCGAGTCTTTACCCGGCCTTGCCGAACATATATTATCTGCTCCGAATGATTGGAAGAATCGCTGAAATGAACTCTTGGCACGGTCCATAAGTGACATGACGACCACCTGTTCCAAGTCGCTTCGAGACTCTAAAACGCTGCCGCAAACCAGTTGCAAACGCAGCTACGTGAACAAGAAACCGGCACGTCCTGTCTCCCAACTTCCAAGCCTCTTGTCAATACGAAGGGCATTGTAGGAGGTACCCACAGTGGGCCTTCGCGCATCAAACACCCATCACAAAAGGATAAGCGAAGCACCAAGCGAGAAGGATTTCGGAATTCCATACCAGTCTAGCCATACCCTCGATCATTACACCAACACTACAACGACGACGACAATAACGACTAACTAACATATATCAAAGAAACAATATCAGACAATAGGAAAAGAAAAGTCGCGCACACTTAGCACGCCTTCCTCGCCCACCCAACCAAACACCTCCACCCGGCACCCTCACCCGCGCGTCCCGCACTCTCCAAAGCCCTGCCAACACTCTCCAAGTACTCTTCCTCTTCCCTGCCCATCTCCCCAGCCAACTTCAGAATCCACTGCTCCCAGACCCTCGCGCCGACTAAGCCCGTGATGGCGCGGACGTCCTTGGTAGACCCCGTGACAGGAGGCTCATAAGTGACTACAGCGCCGTCCTCGCCGACCGAGCGCTCGGATTCAGCGAAGTAGTCGTCGCGACCGGGTGTGATGGTCGACCCCGACGAGGCGGAGCTCTTGCCTGAGTCCGTCCAGACGGGCGAGACGTCAGCGACAGGGAGGAGCATCCATGCGCGCTTGATGTCGCTGAAACCCGCGCGCTTGAGGCGAGGGAGGAAAGTTTTGCCGCTGGCTGGGTCGTAACCGCGGGTGCGGAGCATGAAGGCGAACTCGACGCCTAGCGCTTGTGCTGCGGCGTCTGGGTGCGCGAGCTCGGCGTCGAGAAGGTCGAACTCGAGGTAGCCGCCAGGCTTGAGGACGCGGAGGCATTCTTGGAGAGTGAGGTCCCACTCGTCAATCATTTCGCCGTTGGGAACAAGGGTGCGCAGGGTTGCGTACAGGTTTCGGGCGGAGATGACGTCGAAGTAGTTGGGTTGGAAAGGTAGGACCCAGGTCCTTGGTGCAGCTACAACGGAGTGGTTCATCGGACCCTCAAGAGAAGAGGAGAGGACGTGTGCTTCAGCATCAGAAGAGACGGTGGTGAAGACTTGGGCTTGTGGGTGCGTGATGGCGACGTCCCATGCCCAGCTGCAGTGAGCCTGGCCCGCGAGATCCAAGATGCGCACGTCAGAGCGGTTCTTGAATGTGGCGACGATTGGTGAGGTCAGAAGAGCACCACCATGAAGCTCCTTGGTCGCAGCAGTGTGCCAGGTAGATGCCTGTAGTTGCTGAAGGGCCTGGCGTTCACGTTCGGCGCGCGCGAAAATCTCCTTCTCCTCATCGTCTTCGATGGCTGTAGGAAGAAAGGAAGAAATCGGGCGTGCTTGGGTTGGACGAATGGCAGCGGTAAGCTCGAACCTGCCCATAAGTTGCTCGGCGTGTTGTTTTCCTGCACTGTTGCGGCGGACGTGCTCGGCTTCTGCGCGCATCTGGCGGTGTTGGAAAACATCGCGGGCGCGCTGTGAACGCTTGGTGTGCTTGAAGCCGGCCCAAAAAGTGCCGTCGTGGATTGGCGAGATACGCTTCTTCACCTTGTCTTCGGATGCATTGCTGTTCTCAACGAATCGGACCGACTTCTTGCTTTGCGGGGACGAGTTGTTCGATGGAGGACTCGGGCGGTCTGGCGTACGTGGAACAGCTCCCTCGAGGTGCCTGAAGCTCTCAATGACTTCGTCCTCTGAGCATAGGTTGTCGATATAAGCCTTCTGAGTGCAAAGCCAAAGCTGTGTGCGGTCAATGTTGGCGGAAGCAGTCTGTTTAAGCGTGTCTTGGTAGGTCTCGTCGATTTCCTCTACTTCAGTGATCACATCAGTGGTGGGCGAGAAAGCATCACGGCGAGCGGTGACTGGGTCTTGTCTTTCACCTGAAGGAGATCCGAGTGTGATTATGTGCTCGATAGGCTGTTCTGGCCTGTTCGCCCAGGGCACGCCGTAGAATGACGTCGCAGTGCTGGTGGCCAGACTTGGCTGCGGCGACTTGAAAGGTACGCCATAGAACTCGGTAGCAGTGCCAGTATTGGGCACAGAATCGGAGCCTGACCATGTACGACGTCCAAGAGAAGCATCCAAAGAAGAGAAGAAGCCACCAGGAGACGGGACTGAAAGAGCGGACAATTCATCGTCTGCATCACCAGCGCTGCTGGGCTCAAGCGTCCGGTCGTCGGTTTTCAGCTGCAAAGCAAATCGAGGGGATTCGACGATCTCGCGCATCTCGGATACCGCTTCTTCGGGGACCTCAAGCACAGTCTCGAGCTGGTTGTCTTCTTCTGGGTTGATTTGACGGAGCATAGAAATTGCCGAAGGGTCGAGCTGAATGGGCCCCTCCCATGCGTTCTCGCCCTGCTGCAAGGAGATGTCTGGTGTGGATGGGCAGCTACTCGAGGCAAGCTCTTCTGAGGTCACGCTTCCGTCCAGAGAGGGAGCGGAAGTTGTGCTCGGCACACGAAGGCTACGGTCCTGGAAGTGCGCAAGAACTGCTGGAGATAGCTGTACTTGGTACGGCGGCGAGAGTGGTGTAGTCGCAGACTTGAGCTTCTCGATCGTCGGCCATTGGCTCGGTGATGGAATAACAATAGATGGGTAACGAGACTTGGGAGCACCGCCGACACGCTTCTTGACAGAGCTGGAAAGTTTGATCGGGAAGTCCTCATTCTCGCTGCTCGACAAGTCGTAGAGCTCATCAAATTCGCTTCCTGATGTCCTTTTGCTCCATATAGAATTGCGGTCTGACTGGGTGTCTGATGAAGCTGGCGATGCAGGAATGTCCTGAAGAGGCGGGTACAAAGTTGCGATGGAGCTAGCGGTGTGTGGGATTGCTCTTGGTGTTGGGAAGTCATCGCTCATGGGTGATACGACGCCAGATTTCGCCACCGGCGCTTGCGGTGCAACGCGGCGGATGGAAACTTGAGGCATGTCTTCGATTACTGTGTTGCGCATAGAGCCCCGGCGTCCGAGTGAGGTAGGCTTGAAAGAAGCAGATGAAAGAGTAGAGTTGGCCATTTTCGATTTTCTGTGTTGATCCTGTTTCCTCGTGATATTCGGTGATTTCGTTTCCAGAGAGAATGTGGACCGTCCAGCGGTTGAATTGCAAGGAGATATCTTCGCTCAGCGAAGTTTAGATAGGAAAGTGAGAGGCAAGGAAACAATAAAGTGAAAGATGATACCACACACACGCGCACCAGAACAGAATGATAACGACGAACGTGCAAGAGGGAAAGGAAGCGGACGATCGCACGGTCGGGGCCCTTATACTTCACCTAACCGGCCCTGCGTACAGCCGCCGCAGCACTCATTGCGCGCAACTCGACTGCGGCGGTTAGCCAAATGATAGCGACAGCAACGCAGACGCAGTAGAAGGCGAGGGTGGTCAGGGCTGGCGGCACGACAGAGCCTCATGCAGGAGGTAGGACGGTAGCCAGCAGGCCTGGTTGGCTTCGCAGAGGGCCATCGATCCGGATTGAGGCGAAGGAAGGGCCACGCGCTGGGCCTGACGCAGTACTGCGTGTCGGTAGGTGCATGTAGTCGCTATCGAATGACACGGGCGGGAGGCATGCAAGCGCTGAAAGTTCGTAACACCTACCTGATGGGCGCTTAAGGCGGGCCAATCGACTGGCTTATACCAGCTACACAGCATGGCCGACAGATATTGGCAGAACCTTGGCCATCCTGATGGAAGTCTGCTCGGTTGCGTCCAACACGTCCTGATGGCGTAGTCGATGCCGATGTTGCGGGATGATGTTGTCGAAGTGGGAGTGTATACCTATGTTATAAGTGGAAGGATGTAACTTACTTAGCTGTCAAGATGGAGTTGAGATGGGCTGCCTGCTCGTTCGGCCAGTGCCGATGGCGATCTTCGGCTTCTGGCGGGCACTTTCTGTGACAGCTCCGAGCTCCCCACCAAGAAGCCGAGAGGGCAAGACATACAGTGACGTATCTTTGTTGGGAGAAAAGTTGAAGACATTCACAAACAGACTGATCTTACTCTTGCTACACAAAACTTCGTCACTTCTCTCCCGCGACTCACAACCACATCACCGAAAATGTCCCCTCCCGCATTCATCGCTCCCTCCATCCTGAGCGCCGACTTTGGCGCTCTCGGCAAGGCATGCTCAGACACCATAGGCCATGGAGCAGACTGGCTACACGTCGACATCATGGACGGCCACTTCGTGCCCAACATCACCTTTGGCGCTCCCGTTGTCACCAAGATCCGTCCTCACGTCGACAGGCCCGCTGAAGCCTACGGAAAGGGCACTTTCGACTGCCACATGATGATCGCCGAGGTACGGACTTGGAAGGCGCTGGTCACGATGAGACGACGAAAAAAAAAAGAAGAACAAAAAGATACACAATGACTGACAGGCTCCAGTAGCCGAAGAAATGGGTCAAGGAGTTTCAGAAGGCCGGCTGCGACTTGTACTGCTTCCACTACGAGGCTGCCATCGACTCCACCGACGCCGAGTCTCCCGAAGCCACCAGCGACAAGAAGACCAGCCCGAAAGAGCTTATCAAGTACATCCACAGCCTCGGTATCCGTGCCGGTATTGCTATCAAGCCCAAGACACCCGTGGACGTCTTGTACGATATCCTGGACAACCCCGACAAGGATGCGGTGCCTGATGTAAGATTCTCCTTGGATGGTCATTGGCTGAGTGCCCAGGCTGACAATTCATAAGATGGCCCTCATCATGACCGTCGAGCCCGGCTTCGGCGGCCAGAAGTTCATGCCCGAGATGATGCCTAAGGTCGAGGCCTTGCGCAAACGCTACCCAGAGCTGAACATCGAAGTCGACGGCGGTCTTGCCGAGAACACAATCGACACTGCTGCGGAAGCCGGTGCGAACGTCATTGTTGCAGGCAGCGCAGTGTTTGGTGCCAAGGATCCTAGCGAGGTGATTGCGAAGCTCAGGGAAGCTGTTGAGAAGAGGAGATGACTGCATGAAGGTGATAAGGAAGAGAGAGGGAGACTGTGAAATGTTGCATACGCTGTATATGAATTGACGGAACGAATATAGACATTCTCTGCATTAAGAGGCCACGTGCCAGCATTTCACTCGGTACCCAGAATACCTCATCTTCAAAAGACATTCCCTCCAGCGCAGATGCGTCTCTACATCTTAACGGCTTCGTCGGGATTCGTGAATTCTGCACCTCTACGCCGACCGCGTCCTCAAATTCTGCGCCTCAGCATCATCTACAAAATTCGGTCCCCGATAAATATGGCTCCCGGCCGTCACAAACAACGAAATCACCCCAACTTGCCCCCCACCAGGAACATTCCTCGCAACCGCATCGAAAACTTCCCCAAACGTAAGCCTGTTGTCGCCCTTCGAGCCTAACCAAACCAAGCCGCCACCCAGAGTATGCCACGAACCCTCGGACCACCTCCCATCGTACCACAGCACCTCGATCCGCTGTGGGAGCATGTCCGAAACGGGGAATCGGTGGAAGCGCTCCATGAACAGGTATCGGTCGAAGGGGAGCGTTGAGAAAGTGAGGCGGAAGACCAAACGGCCAGAGACCGTGTAGTGGTAATGCATGCACCGCGGTGCGATGTTCCACTTGAACAACCGGTTGGGAAACCCGTCGCGCGTGGCCGTTGCGATGCTGCGTTGGAATTCAGGCGAATTCTCCATTGAATTTTTGAAGTCGCGGCACGTTAATTGCACCGTCGTGAAGATATGAGCTGGTCTCAGTCTGAGCAGGATCATTTCGAGGGGTTCTGGGGTATTGAGAACTCTCCATACTGAATCGGGGGGCAGACGCGAAAATCTGACGGTAGTGTTTGCGGTGGCGGCGAAGGAGTTCGTGTGCCTGGTTTTGTCCTTGCTGTGGATGTATTTGTAGGCCATGTATTCGGCCTGGGTGATCTGGCCTGATACGAGGAGGAGTGTGAGGATGGTGCGGTCGCTTGGGGTTTTGTGCGGTGCTGGGATTTGGAGCGGTGTGTCGTTTCTAGGTTGGCTCGTGGTCGCGTCGTGTTCTGTTTGTGGCTGGCTGGTCTGGTTCTGACGACTCTGGTCTGCGCCGTTGTTGCTGCTCGTCTGGCTCGACATTGTGGATGTAGCTGCTCCTGATACGCAAGTGAAAGTGCGTTTGAATGCGATAGGCCGAGCTCAGTCGTTTCCGTCACTGCTTTCCCTACTGCGATGGGCTTTTGTAGTAAGAGGTAGGGAGTTGACCCTGTTCTGCTCGGCAGCTAAGAATGCGTCGAGTTGCGATGCTCGAAGCAATAGAAGATTGCTGATGATACATCTTTCGGATGGTACAGTTGAGATGGTCTCGTGATTCTGGAGTCTGGACATTGTCAACAACGGTATCGTCACTTGCATTCAAACACCTCCGCTTTCTTCTGCTATTTGTGACTGCCAAAAGCGGCAGCTGAGATGCATAGTCACTTCCTCGAAAGACAAAGCTACAACTTACAAGACCCCATCGTGACTGTATTGTCAGATGTATCAGCACTCTCTTGATTCTGGCACTCGGTATCTTTCTAACATTGACGCATCACGCATAACATAGTTGACTCCTTTCAGATTTGATCGATACCAATTGCTCGACCACTCCCTCTCCGCCGGAAACTACTCCCTATTCTCACTCATACCACACATCAAGCTCCGTGACTTCAAGCCCATATTCTGCCATCCTGACACGCTCCCTCTCAAGAATCAGCTCCAACAGTCCAGCAAATGTAACGACGCTGCCATCCAAATCCAGCGGCGAAATTCTACCAAGCATAAAGAGGTCGCTTCCCGGCATTTTGAGCCACCACATCGCTCTCTTAATCTTCGCGTCGGGCAAGTGAAGGTTCTGGAAGCTCGACGAGGACAATAGTTGTCTGATTCCGCGGGCTATGAAGTCAAAGTACAGCAGTCGGCCACCCGGGTGGCTGCGGTTGGCGGCGATGGTCTGGGAGTAGCATGTTCTGGATGTTGTGTAGAGGGAAGGCGTGAGGAGCCTGGTCATTGCTAGGATGCCTTCTATTGAAGGCGAAGTGTGGATCATGTTTCTGAAGCCGCGACAAGTGAGTTTTGCTCGAAAGAGGATGTCTGTCAGGCTGAGTTTGCTGAGGATGATGTCGAAAAGCTCGGGAGTGTTGAAGACCTGCGCGGTTACTGGTGTTATGTGGCCAGGGCACATAAGGATGGCGTAGCTTATCGTGCTTGAGGCGGTTGGAGTGGCGAGGCGACCATATCACCCTTGGGTTTGCTCTTGGTGACGGACGTGGTCATTGCGTGATGGGATCAATGGGAAGTCAGCGTCGCAGCTTTCTGGTGGCAGATTTCTGAGTGGCGCCGTGATGAGAGCGCAGGAGGAAGGTGACGACCAAGCACAAAACCGCGTGCAGCCACCCACTTGGCAAAACGTAGCGGCTCTGCCTTCACTCTTCATCTCTTTTCCATAGGGTGCCAGCAGCACAAATCTCACTCACACCACTCACCCAAACTCTCTCAGCTCACCAATCCTCTTCCACAACCCATCCACCCAAAACTTGCTCAAACTCCCACACCTTCCCATCGCCTTACCCTGATGCTGTCCCTCCATCGCCCGCAAAACATCTCTAAAAGTCATCACCTCTCCCTTACAACCCACCTGAACCTCCCCCCTCCCGTCCTCAAAACACCCACAATGCCACCCAACCCTAACATCCCCCAACCCTTGATCAACGACATTCAACCTCCCAAACCCATCGCCAGCCTTCCCCATCCTCCCAAGAAATCTCTCCGTACCCCCAACCTCAAACCGAACAAAAAGCCTCCTCTCCCCATCAGCCGGGTAGAGAAACGCCAGGGTTTCCAAGCCCTTGATCGGAAACGCAACCTCGCCACCCGCATCAGTACTAAACAAGTCGTCATCCTCGTCGACGTCGCCGAGACGAAGGAAAGTACTCGTTTTCCTGCGTAGCATGGGCGAGGCTTCAATCGCATTGCGGAAAGAGCGACATGTGGCTTTTGATGTGGGGAGTTGTGGAGCGGGCAGATAGCTTAGGATCTGCTCGAGGAGTTCTGTGGTGTTGAAGGTGGCGGCTGTGGCGCTGGGCTTTGGTGATGACGGAATCATGGTTGGTGTGACACGGGCGTTGCTGGTCATGAGAGATTGTTGATGTTCCAGGCTGGTGCCATTGTAAATTGCAGTTTCGCGTGCTGTCGATTGGGAGACTTCGCACCCTTGCTCCTGCGCACTCGTGAATCGATCCATTGTGTATTGTCCATCCTCACAACAATTTTCTCGACGTTCGAGATAATCCGTCAACGAATCTGAACGGACCGATTACTTTGAGGTCATAGTCGCGCTAGCGTCAGTTTGAGCGAGTCATGCTTGGCACCGAAGCTGGAGCGAGCATTGAGAAGGAAAAGAGAAAATGATAGTATCTTGCAATGGTGTACGCGAATATGCTGTTTTGATTCTATTCATTTGTGATCGTAAAGAAAGTATGTATATGCAAGAATGGACTCATCACTGGATCACGTCGCCAAGCGCCATGGGCGTCGGCTTGTCCGTCCTCAGCCATTCGCCATTGAAGGCGTTCACGAGCCAGTCACTCAACTCTGCAGATGTCGTTAGCAAATCTACATGACACAATCAGATGGTTGGAGCGCTTACTCTGGTATACAATGCGGTTGGCATTGTGGAAGTAAATGCTGTGGTCGCTGTCTGGGAAGACATGAACGTCGTAGTTCGTGACGCCGGACTGATCAAGTTTGTCAAGCAATTGCAACGTGTTTTGGAAATGCACATTGTCGTCGCTGTAGCCGTGCATGACCAGGAACTTCACGTTCTGTCTGAGGGCAGTCATGTTGCTGATAGTCGCATTGTCGTAGCCGCCAGGGTTGTGCTGCGGTGTGTGCATGTATCTCTCCGTGTACACGGAATCGTAGAAGCGCCAGTCAGTGACTGGTGCGACAGCCATACCGTACTTGAAAGTCTCTCCAGCGTCCATCTCAAGAGTCTTGAGTGTCATGAAGCCTCCGTATGACCAGCCCCAGATGGCAATCTTGTCAGCGTCAACATACTTTTTGGCAGCGAATTGCTTGGCCACAGCGATCTGGTCGTAAGCCTCCCAATATCCAAGGTTGCCACGGACGATGCACCGGTGAGCACGTCCTTTGTAGCCTGTACCACGACCGTCCACAGTGACAACAATGTAGCCAAGCGTGGAGGCAACGTAGGACTGGAAATTGACGGTGAATCGGCGGTCGACCTCCTGGAAGCCTGGGCCGTTGTAAAGATAGAACAGGACGGGATACTTCTTCTTGGGGTCAAAGTGCGGAGGTCGACGTTCGACGACGTTGAGTTCGAAGCCATCGATGTTGTAGGTGTCGTAGATCTCAATGGGCAATTCGGTCTTTTGAGCCAGCGCAGCGAGTTCTTGGTTCTTTTCAACAGTGATGTCGAGTGGAGCGGTGAATTTCTCGCCGGGTGCAGTCTTGATCTTCTGCCATGGAATGTCGGGGCCCTTGTAAGAGAGGAGCATGAAGCCAGCTCTGTCCGAGAAACTGACGTCGTAGTAACCAATCGTGTTCTGCTCAGTGACATCCTTAATGCTTTCAGGACCGACATTAATATCAACGCTGTAGAGATGGCGCTCCATGCTATCGGCCTTGGTAGCGATGAAGTAGACGAGGTTGTAATCGTAATCGATGGCTGCGGGAGCCTTTACGACCTCCCACTTGCCTTCAGTCAGCATTCTCGGCTTTGGGTTGTCAAGCGGCGCGAAGTAGGCCAGGTGGTCGTAGCCTTCATGAATAACGGTATCAATGTAGCCGTCGTGTTCACGGAGGTACTCTTTCTTTCGTCCTTCCATTTGGTCCTGGTTGTTAGGAACAAAGGTAGTCGTCTCTGAGATCTCGAACCAGCCACCGTCGAGCTCCTGGACGTCACGCTCACGGACTGTCCTACCCTTGCGGGAAACGGCATCGATCAAGATGAATTTCAAGGCGTCACTTTCCCTGTTGGTAGATCGCACAAGTAGTTTGCCAGTCTTACCAGCCCACAGCACTTCGGTGATAAGCCTGTCTTCATCCTCGAAATCACCATCAATGGGAACTTCGAAGACTTCGCCCTTGTGCACATCGTAAATCTGGAGGGTCACTGTACTCATGGGCGCACCGGCCTTGGGATACTTGATGCGACTCGTCTCGGGGTAGCGCTCCTCACCAGGCTTCGGCTGCTTGCCAGAAGGCCTCGAGAAGAAGTACTGGACAGGGAAGGTGGGCACTTTGCTCTCGTCGGTGCGAAGGAAAGCAATGTACTTTCCATCGCCAGCCCACCAGGTCGCACTTGAGCCTGCGAAAACTTCCTCTTCGTACACCCAGTCAGGTACACCGTAGAAAAGATTCGCTCCGCCATCGGTTGTGATCGATTGCACTACATCCGAGTCGAGATGGCGGATGAACATGTTGTTGTCACGCGTGAAGACTACGGCATCTGCGTTGGGTGACCAGCTGGCTGTCTGCACGCGGCCATCGACATTGCCTGGGTCCAGAGCTTCGCCGACTTGGGTTTCGACATCAAAGATCCAGTACCTGCCGAAGCTGCTGTGGCGATAGAGCTTCTCAGCGTCGCTTTGAACTAGGACTTTTTTGTGGTCTGAGCTGGGCCATGCTTCCGACACGCGAACCTCATTCTGGCCAACCCAGAAGGAACCTTCTTTCATGAGGGTTGTGCTGTGGTGCTTCTGGACCTCGAAGCCCTCGCCGCGGTACCTGACATCTTCAACGACCAGGTAATCGCGGCCAACACCGCCGTTGCGCTCGAGCAACAGGCCATCTTCTCCTTCGGTGCCAGCAATCCATCGAATCGCGTGACTTTTGGCGTACCATTGGCCATCAAGAACCTGATCCAGCGTGACCTTCTTGCCGCTGCCAACAGTGGAAGTCGCGTGCGGATCATGCGGTCTAGCGGAATGCGGGACATGCCTGTCTTGACCCAAGAACAAGAACAACGCAGCGACCCAGCCCACGATTCCCAGCGCGATCAGCCCATATAGCACTCGTCTTGCTTTCCTGTCGGCAGGCTTGACTGAGCGCTGCCACGCGAGCTGGTCGTCCATGTCCATCTGCTGCTGTTGCGGTCCATCATGGTACGAGGACTCCTTGGCCGCCTTGTGCGACACATTCTCCAGCACCAGGGAGGTGGTCGAGACGGATGAGAAAGATCTGCGAGGTAGCTCGGAGTGGTCTGTCGCGTCGTCGTCGAAAGTCAATGGCTGCGACTGCTCATCGGTGAGCTCGTCGGCCTTTGCCATGGCGGCGGACTATCGGCGGTGGAGGGTGCGGGGACAGCGGAGCATGAAATAGAGGGTGAAAGGTTGCGAAGGAGGTATATAGATTTAAGCAAAAGAGAAATAAGAGATTGGAGTAGTGATTAGATGAGCTCGCCGGCTCCTGAGGCGTGCGATGGTAGAGAGGAGTCTGGTCTGGTGTCTTGAAGGTGACGTCCTTGGTGGTGCCTTGGATACTTTGGTCGGCTGAAAGTCAAGTCAAGCCAAGCCGTAGCGCGGTCCCTTTGTCTCAGGTCGCGCTGCGGCTGACAGAAACTCTATTGAACTCCAAAAGCATCGCGGCCTGGTCATTTGTGTGCATACTGTACATATCATTGAATCCTCACAACGCCTTTGTTATAAACCCCATAGGGCCAAATGCACGCATATATATATATATATATATAATTTCATATATACATAAGTCTCGATGGTGCACACTCAACGACAAGATGAACCGTTCCGAACCTCGGCCGCACAAATGGTGTCACATGACTACGGCGGACCATCCTTGTCAAACTTGCTCTTCTCATATGCCTGACATTATACAAGTACACTCCTATCGCGACTGACTTGAGTATCTAGGAGTTGACTGTTTACCCACCGAGACACCGCTGGCAACATACAGAGCATCACAGTCATACTTGTACTGCTTTCATCAGCCATGAATGTGCTACGCCAACGCCAACGCCACCGCCATCCGTGACATGCTACATGCATAGCCAGACTCCCGCTTTTCTCCTGTATTACTGCCTAGACGCCTCGGCGGCACAACCTCCATGCTTTGGGACAAGGCCCAACTTCACCGGATGGCAGGATCACAGGATGGGGCCAGAAGACATCCTATCGTTGATGTCCATACCGAGCAAGTGCCGCACTCTACCTGCAACCCATGACTAGCCTCGAATCCTTCGCGCCATCTCTCCCACTTTGTCCCAACACGATAGGTGGATGAGCCGCGTAGACCTTGCGCCGCATGCCTTCCATATCCACCACAGCATGCGCCACCCTTGCAAGCTGAACAGCCGCGATCTATCTTGCTTGCGTCTCCCCTGCGACCTGGACCGACGTGCGGTATGTACTTCCTGGTAGTTCGTCCCCTGCTACTTTGAAGTATTCTGCCCATCTCTTCATGCTGCTACTTCGCGCCCGCCCTGCACTCTGGACGCAGAGTGCAACACTGTCACCATGATCACACACCTGCTACTGCTGTCCCTCGTCTCTTTCGGCTGTCCACACTTCATCAACCCACGGCAAAACTTCAATGAATCCACTCCTACACCCACCGTGGGTACGAGCACCTGGCTTGAGTCGGCTTCACAATGTATAAAGTCCAAACGCAGCTGGGCAGCAGACAACGGCACCAAGTTTGCCTCGACCACTGTCTATATCACCAGCAACACATATGCTGACATAGACAATCTTGTCGACTACAAGACCGTGACGTCTCTGGACAAGAATGCAACAGCGTACACGCTTTGCGATAAGTGGCCTAGGCTCGATGGATCAACCAGCATCATCTCACATTCGTATCAGCGGATTACGAACTGGACAAGCTCTTTCATCAGGACAGAGTCGGTCTCAACGGCATATCCTGCCCCTAATTGCACTATACTGAAACCTGAATGCGACATACTGTACACTTCCTTCAGTTCGGCTGAAAGCTTGTGGAATGCTTCATACAGCTCATATCAAAGCTATCGTTCAAGCGCGCTCGCAGGAGACGTCGATATTACAATGAGCTTCCCTCGGCAAGACTATACTTCCCCCATCTGCGGCTCCCCAACGCCGTTCCTTAGCACCAGTGCAGTTGGGCCACCCGGATGTGCTGTGGACAAGGCCACTGTACAACTACTGTACTGGCCTGTCGCAAAGCAGACATCAGATCTGTGCAATGGCAATGCATCTTTAGCAACAATGACACCCACCATATCAGGCAAGCCAAACACAGCCGTGTACGAGGGTACTACTCTGACCAGCCCTACTGTCTACATCGCTCTCGATGGCACCTGGCGGGTAACATCATCAGGCTCGACCATAGACGAGCACAGCCTCCTCATCCTGCCACAGAAGCCGACCGACGTCTCCAGTGTGTGCGCTATTTCTGGAGGTGGCTACAACACATACGCCATCAACTATGCAGACTTCGCGGGCGACGTGCCTGCAAGCGCATACAGATGTCAACCGAGGTGCAACACCAACACGTTCTCCCCAATATACACCAATACGTCGATTGTATACACCGGATTCACACTTGGAGACGTCACCGTCCCCGAATCTACCAGGACCTACATGAACTACGATTGGGACGAAACGCGAGACGGATATCCCTCAGAGAACCTTTGCTCGACAATATGGGACGACTATCGGCCTGCGCTTTCCATCCCGGCTGACTTCAGTTCTATGAAACCTGCCCAGGGCATGTTTGGCTTCAACTGCGAGTTCATCTTCAGCAACGACTCGATCTTCTACGATCCGCCCAAAGCTTTGATGGAAGAGTCTGCGATCATCAAGCCTACGCTGCCAGGCAAACCTCCTCCCGACCCTGCTGTTACTGCGCAGCCGACTGCTGATCCTGGAAGCATACCTAAGCCGACCACGCCGACGCCAACGAAGTTGCCGAGTGTTGAGACGGATCCGCCTATTGTGTCTAAAGGACCGTCTCAGTCGCCGAAGTCTGGTACAAACACTCCTGATGTACCTGACCAGCCCTCTCAGTCGCCGGATCCTAGTACAGATAGGCCCGGCGTACCTGGAAAATCGTCTCAGCTGCCCGACTCAGATGCACCCGATGTACCTAATAGGCCTTCTGATTGGCCCAACCCTAGCACAGACGAATCCAATGCACCTGCCGAGTCATCTCGGCTACCCAGTCCCGGCAGCGGTGATTCAGACAAACCTGAAGCGTCTCCAAACAGACCGCCGGGATCCACCAACACGAGGGGTGGCTCTGAGAACGAGGAAGATCCCGCACAGGCTACCGCAGGGCCAGGACCTACACAGATTGGTTCTTCACACAAAACTCAAGTCGGACCGGCGCCAACCGGCGTGATCATTACAGCTTCCAATAGTGAACAGGTCACTGCGATACGAACTCAATCCGCTGGACTCGTGGTCGTGGGAAGTGTAACATTGACTCAAGGCCAGTCAACAGAAATTGATGGAGTCGGCCAAGTAGTCGTCGGTTCCAGTGGGCTTTCTGTCGGCAACACCTTCCACACGTTCACAGCTGTCGGCCCTGCGGCTACTCAAGGTGTCGTCCTGACAGACAGCACCGGAAACAAAGTGACGGTGTCGCACGGTACAGAAGCCGGAGATGTAGTGGTTGGCAGCTCCACCCTCGCACTAGGCGCATTAATCATCGCCGGACTCGGAGATTTTGCTGCCAGTACAGATGGCCCTGTCAGTGCCCCAACAAGCAACGCTTTCGTAGTGGCCGAGACTACATTTGCCGCGCATGCTACTTCCGCGGTATCGCTGAGTCCAGACGTGACTCTGGTACCTGGTGGTCCTGCTGTATCGATCGACGGCCAGGTGATCTCGTTGGCTCCTTCTGGGGCATATATCGTGGTGGACGGAACTACACAGCAACCAGCTCCTGTTTCAACCCCTGCACCAACATTAGACATTGGTGGAACCACTTACACCGCGAACAGAGCGTCGGACTTTGTCATTGATGGAACGACCCTGACGCGCGGTGCTTCCGTCGTTATCGACGGCACAACAGTGTCCTTGGACGCATCTGGCGGTTATGTCGTCGTGAACGGCATTACGCAGAGTCTTTCTGCTCCCGCTACGACTACTGCGTCCAGTACTAATAGCAACACCGAGGGTAGTGCTGCAACGAGCACTGCTGATGGCAACACCGACGAGAGTGCTACGGCGAGCGCTTCAGCGAGCGCATCTGGTGTAGGATCAACTCCTCTCTCATCTGCCTGCTCGATTGCGATCAATTTGCCATGGGTCAAGGCTCTGGTCACCATTCTCGGCGCTCTCTTTTTTCTTTGAGCGCGTGTGTCTGATAGACGAATCTAGTGAGAACATTCTGTCTGGCGTTCTGTGGGCTTTCACTCGGGCGATATGTGCCTTAATGTGCTGGGGATCGACATGGCTTCCGACTCTTCCAAATATGGAGACCGGCAAATTACGCAGTAGATAGACTTGCTTTATCTGCCGAATCGCAGGGCGAGAAGGAACCATGTACATTCTTTTTTAATGATATGATCTCAATCTCGATCAATTCCCATCGATGTCGTGATAAATCAAGAAGCGCGCGCCCAGCGAGCAGTAGGCGGCGAAAGTTTCCCTGTCTGGTCACTCAGAGCGGGTGCATGTGCCCATCGCCAACAAGCTGAGGCAAGTAGATCCGGCGCACATGGTCTAGCCTTTGTGGTTTCTATCAAACCCCATAGTGTTTCTCCAGACTCCCCACAAAGCTTAATCGCTTTTGCGGAGAGGTCTGGCCTGATTGATCTTGTTGAAGTCGACAAGTCTGTGGTATATAACATCGCTGCAGTTCCCAGCAATGATGATCATACAGCACCTCCACAGGCAGCACCATCACTCACAGTTGCAGGCTTGAAGACTTGCCAGGCTACAATTCGACACTATGGAGACCAAAGCCCCAACCACAACCATCACCGAGCCTCGTCGAGGCTCCATTGGCAGCGCCTTCGATCGACGCAACTCCGTCGACTCCACTGAGCGTCATCCCTCTATCTCATCAATCAAGAAGAACTTCGACCACGCCAATGCCAGCATGATCGTCCCTGATGCAACACATCTGGAAGTCTACGACGACAGCCTGCAAGACAACTCTATTGACGACATCGCCACCAGCTGGTTCGTGTGGCTTGTCGCTTTCACAGCCTCGATTGCCGGTTCTCTGTTCGGATACGACACAGGCATCATCAGCGCCGTCTTGGTGTATCTTGGAACTGACCTTGACGGTCGGAGCACTTCTTCCGGGGAGAAGGAGCTCATCACTTCCCTTTGCTCTGGCGGAGCTTTCATCGGAGCCGTCATTGCTGGTCTGACGGCGGACAAGTATGGTCGCAAGATCGCTATCTATGTTGGCTGTATCCTGTTCACTGTTGGTGCGATCTTGCAGGCGGCTTCGTACTCTATTGCTCAGATGGCTGTTGGTCGCCTTGTCGTTGGCTTTGGTGTCGGTAGTGCGGCTATGGTCGTGCCGCTCTACATTGCTGAGATTGCTCCTACCAAAGGTACGTGAAGGCTTCCTTCACAGAAAAGGTCCACACTAACACTGACGATCCAGTTCGCGGCCGCCTCATCGGCCTAAACAACATGTCGATCACTGGAGGACAAGTCATCTCCTATGGCATTGGCGCCGCATTCGCACACGTGCCCAACGGCTGGCGCTACATGGTTGGCCTCGGAGCTCTTCCAGCTCTCGTACTCGCCGCTCTCCTTCCCTTCTGCCCCGAATCACCTCGTCAACTCGCCTACCGCGGCCGTCTCGCCGAAGCCGAAATCGTCATTGCAAAGATCTACAAAGGAGCAGCCCCCGAGCAAGTCCGCGCCAAAGTCGCTCTCATATCGAAAGCCTGCGAAGAGTCGAAGGAGCTGAACGAGAACGAATCGCGCTGGTCCAAGATCAAGCAGCTGCACACTGTGCCTTCCAACTTCCGCGCTCTGGTCTGCGCTTGCGGGCTCATGGTTATCTCGCAGATGTCTGGCTTCAACACCCTGATGTACTACAGCTCCACTCTCTTCGATCTTGTCGGCTTCTCGAATCCTGTGGCCGTCGGCTTGGTCGTCGCCGGCACCAACTTCGTCATGACCTGGGTTAATATGATGATCGTCGACCCGATCGGTAGGCGCAGAATCCTAGTCTGCACCGTCTGGGGCATGAGTGCGGGTCTCCTCGCTGTCGCGATCGCCTTCTCTTTCATACCCATCGACCCGGAAACTCTCGAACTGCGAAGCGACAGCGTGTCTACGCCGGCGATTGTCGTCCTCGTTTTCATCATCTGGTTTGTCTTTTTCTACGGCGTCTCTGTTGGGAATACAGCCTGGATGAGCACCGACTTCTTCCCGATGGAAGTACGCGCCATGGGAACAATGTGGCTTGCTTGCTCGTGCTGGGGCTCGAACATCATTGTGTCCTCGACGTTCTTGTCGATGATGAAGGGTATGACGCCGAGTGGAGCGTTCGGGTTCTATGCAGCTATCTGTGGCATTGGCTGGGTGCTTATCTGTAAGTTGTTCACCTCCTCCTCCATTCGATTGCGTTCAAGTGCTAATAATGATGCTCAGACTCCTTCTATCCTGAGGTGTCTGGTCTTAGTTTGGAGGAGATCAAGGACGTGTTCGATCATGGCTTTGGTGTCAAGTACGCCAGACAGCTTAGGAAGGATCGCAAGGATGTCATCAAGGAGGGGCTGCGCTCACAGGATAGGCCACTTGTTGTTGGACACTAGATGTGACATGGCTTATGGATCACGACCGTTTGTAGCAGCGTAAAAAGCAAGCAAAGGGGTTTGAGAGATAGCCGATCGATTGATCAAATTCAGCTTGATCACGAATCACGAGCACAGACGAGCATTTCCCGCGATACAGATGTCCCTAGACAAGATATCTAACTTCCTAGCTCATCATCAATCGCCAAATGACTAAGGGCTTAGTACCATGGGATCATGATGAGAGGAAAACTTGAGAGAATGCAACAAAGTGTCCGAAACATAATTTTCAGGCAACCCTACTTACCCCACCTTGGCATCCAACGCGGCGGCTACGTGTGTATGGAGAATCCTGAATCCGAGACTCACCTCTGAATAACACACTTCAAGCTAGATATTAGTCGTGCATTCGTTTATTGTCGTTGATGTGATATTCGGCGATACACAGGAGTTTTGACACCCGAAAGAAGCTGGGCCTTCGGCGTGGAATCTCTTTGGCCGACGTGACACCAAACACCAAACATACTATGACAGCAGTATCACTTCCAGAGCCTAGGCAACATTCTGGAGAGTCCCCTGTCAGTCATGGCCCCGAAAGACATACGCGGTGAAAAGAAATTCAACGACGTGATGTTTCGCGATCCGCACTGACGGCCAACGTCGAAGGGTCTTGAGTCGCCACCACAAATTGGAACAAGCATTGAAGCAGGAAGATCCCCGTCACGCCATCTGTTGACACGCCTTATCGGTCATCCCACATGTATTGCACAAACATGATAGGCCATGCTGGCCACGATCCCCACGCAACAAGTGTTTCCACCATGATGGCCACGCGAACATCAAGGTAGACAACCACTGAGAGACGCTGGATTATGCTTTCAACCCATGTCCATCAAGGTACAAGACCACTAGGAGCAGCTTGATTACTACCTGCTGACCACGCCCATTTCTGTTTGGCATTTCGATTCCGTTCAATTCACTACCATTTATTTTTTGCAACTCAAGATGAAGCGCTCACAGAAGAAACTGAAGACTTTGCCGGTCACCCTTCTGTCTGGTTTCCTGGTAAGTACCAAACCCAGAATATTGGGAATGAATATAATATGAACGGTAGCTGATCAATCACAGGGCGCCGGTAAAACTACGCTTCTCCAGCACATACTCAAAAGTGAGCATGGTCTGCGTATCGCGGTTATTGTCAACGACATTGGAGCGTATGTCACACGATCGAAATGAGACGATTCGAATCAAAAGAATTTAGCTGACCGCATATCATAGCGTCAACGTCGATGCCTCTCTCATCCGCAGTAGTCACCGTCTGACCAGGACAGAGAGCAAAGTCGTAGCGTTGCAAAATGGTTGCATTTGCTGCACCCTACGAGGAGATCTCCTCGAAGAACTGATGCGTCTGTCAGAGCTCGCAGAGTTCGACTATGTCATTATCGAGAGCAGCGGTATCAGCGAACCCGAGCAGGTCGCCGAGACCTTCGATGTTCGACTGGCAGAGCAGATCAGTGCCGTCGGCGAAGGTCCCGAAGGACTCGACGAAAGCACCATTGCTATGCTCAAGCGGCTCAAAGACGCTGGCGGTCTTGAGAAGTTCGCTCGTCTCGACACCACATGCACGGTCATCGACGCTTTCACAATGTTCCACGACTTCGAAACGGTGGATCTCATCTCAGCACGTCGGGACGATGTTACCCCGGAAGACGAGCGGACTGTTTCAGACCTGATGGTCGACCAGATCGAGTTCGCGGACGTCATCGTATTGAACAAGATCGATTCCGTGGATGCTGCCAGTCGCGACTCGGTCCGCAGTTTGATCAAGAAGCTGAATCATCGCGCTAAGATTGTTGAGTGCAACTATGGCAAAGTCCCCGTCGCTGAGATTGTCAACACTGGCATGTTCAACATTGAGCTGGCGCAGACTGGCTATGGGTGGCTCCAAGACCTTCACGCCATGACTGTCCGCGAAGTCAATGGCCGCAAAACTGTGACGCCCAAGCCTGAGACCGAAGAGTAAGTGGGCCACATGCCCGGACGATCAATTGATTCATTGCTAACATCCAACCAGATACAACGTCCAGAACTTTGTGTACGTTCGCCGTCGACCTTTTCACCCTCGAAGACTCTTCGAGTTCATCTACGACAAGTTCATCCTCCAGCATCCCGAGGTCGAAGAAGAAGAAGAAGAAGAAGAAGATGATGATGATAATGATGATGATGATGATGATGACGATGACGAGATGGAAGACGAAGAATGGGAAGGTGAAGAGGACACGGATACCAAGATGGAAGACACCAACGGCATCGAATCAGGAAGCGTAGCAGCTTCCGACTCCAGCGGTGACGCAAGCTCTTCCGTCGACAGAGGCCAAGGTTCAAGCACACGAGACTCAGCGTCAAGCGCCTCCAGCCCACCCGCAAGCGAAGCCGACGAGGAGGACAAACCAGATTTCGACCTAGACATCCCCGACCCATCGGTCGTCCTCGCCAACAAGAAAGCAGACGCCTTGGTATCCCGCCTCTTCCGATCGAAGGGTGAGTACTGGCTTGCCACCCGACCGAATCAAGCAGGCGAATGGTCACAGGCGGGTGCCATGTTGACTCTAGCCGGCGGTCGCAAATGGTTCTGTCTCTGCGAGAAGGAAGAGTATGAGACAGGAAGCCCCGAGATCGACGCGATGGTGTTGCACGACATTGAGAAGGGCGGTGAATGGGGCGACCGACGACAAGAAATCGTGTTCATTGGAGAAGGCCTCAACATCCCGGCCTTGGAAGCGAGGCTTGACAAATGTTTGCTCGATGACGAAGAGTGGAAGCACTGGCAGGTCGCGATGAGAGGAGATGCTAAGGACAAGGTGGACGGTGAAGCACTGCTGAATGATCTGTTCGACGACGGATTCCCAGACTGGCCTGAGGATGAGGAAGTAGACCACACGCACTGATAGCGGACACGCTTGGTTGCATGTGTAGATGGCGTTAGAGGCTAGCATCACCTCAAATAAAAGTTGATAACATGATGATTGCAATTGCCACTGAGGTGCCACCCAACGTGCGGAAGGTATGGTGCTATGCTGCTCGAAGATTGGTGGCTAATATAGCGGTAACGTCGTGGTGTGTTCTTACAGAAGTACAGAACCACTGGGCTCGGATACCTCAATTGGCTAAGATCACACGCTCGTGACAATACAGACATGCAGGAACTCCTCTTGTTCCTCGCTCAATCCTGAGCACAATCTTTGTAGTCGACAATGCCATTGATCTCGAAGAAGACCTGTCAGACAGCATGATCAACCTAATCTTGCCAAACGCATTTTATATCAGCAATGTTCTCGCAAGCATTTCTGAACGGTTTTCACAGCCTTCGTATACTAACAGCTGTGAACAGACCTCCTCATCTTTTGCAAACGGTTTTTTGAGTAATGAACCGCCAGACACCGTTGAACTACGATCTTTAGACCTACTCGTGATTGACAGAGCACTAGAACCTGATCACGCAGGTGAAGAGACAAGATCTGGCTCGCCGGCAATCAACCAATAACATATCTAATGGATAAGCGCACAACAACGACCGAATACGATTTGCAACACAGCAAGCTCCCTCATCCTTCGTCAAGCCAGGCCACCAGAAGGACAGATCGTCGTAGTGTATGTCACTGTCTGTAATACTACAGGGGACATCGTGGCATTGGTAGCACCGTCGCCGTCTTGCGACAGTGCTGCAGTCGGCAGAGAGGATTTGGAGTCGGTCGTCGAGTTGTGAGAGAGGATTGGGCTCGTAGTAGCATTCGATGAGATTGTGCCGTTGGTCATGGTGGGTAATTGCCCGGGCGTAGGAGCGCTAGTCGTCTGGTTATCGCCTCGCAGCGTGGTGTAAAGAGTCGATGTTGAGAGGACGTTGTCGGATGTAGAGTTGGTGGACTGTGGGATCATAACGGAGCTCGAAAGCACCGAGGATGTTTCCTGCGCCGAGAAACTCACAAGTGGAGGAGATGTCTGTTCTGCGGCTGTAGTCGACAACGGTTCGAACGAGAAACACAGAAAATGAGCGCCGGGCGCCTCAGTAGATCCGTCAATTTCTGGCGCCCGGGTGCAGGCGTCCGAGGGATCTTCTTGAGTTGAGTGAAGTTCAGCTTGCGCAAAGGTCGAGGCGATGAGGGTGACAAGCTGCCAGAGCATCAAGAGTGCAATGCGCGAGGCGCGGTGGTGAGCTTTGGGCTTAGGCATGGTTGTGGAGGGATCGAAGGCCTCGGGGTTCTGAAATGTTCTCGATTGCAGTCAGGTTAGAGCGGATGGTAGCGTAAGATAAATGTGGTTGGCATGCGACAGAAGATTTGTAGGTGTCGTGGTATTGAGATTGACATCAGTCGCAGGGAACGCTAGGTGGTATCGCGAGAACAGGCTTGTGATAGCCCGAGTGATTGATTGAAGAGAAGACATGTGGAACGAGACGAAGAGCCAGCAAAGCGATCTGTCATTCATAGCCATGTGTGTCAAGGAATACGTGCGGTTATCCGGTTGTAGATTAACCGACAAAACTATGATACACGAACAATTCTGAGCACTGTGCACGTGATTTTGAAGTTGATACTAATTAGTAGCCATATCATTACATCCATTCATTCTGATCTGTTTCATCACGCGTGCCGGCCGGCCAGCGATTGGCACAAGCTTTACTTGCTGCCTCCAAACCAGCTTGAGATTCCGCTCTTTGCCTTCTCTGCGCCCTGTCATGTTGTCAGTATACTACGTCTCATTACCGTTGAGATATGCGCGCAAACTCACCTCGCCAACGTTCTTGTCAAACGCATCCACTGCCTTGTTCAGTTCAGTGCCAGTCTTCTTAATGGTCGAGTCGATGCTCTTCTCCGCTTTTTGCCTGTACTCCTCGAGCTTCTGGTCGACCTTGTGCGTGCCATCACGAGCCTGAGCAGCGAGCCTGTCAACCTCCTTGCCTGCATCGGCAGCAAACACCTCGGCGTCCTTGCGGATCTCGGTGCCTTTGCTGGAGGCGTCGTTCCTCCCGGCGTGCTGGAGCTTAGCTGCGTCGGCTGGTGGCGGAGATGATCAGCAATGGCTTGTCATTGAAGAAGAAGAAGAAGAAGAAGAAGAAGAAATAGAGAAGTGAGGATACCTTCAAACCTCTTCTGAGCAGCCTTGGGGTCACCACCGGCCTGGTAGAAGTAGTATCCGGCGCCGACCGCGGCGACGGTACCGCCGATCTTGAAAGCTCTTGACATGGTGGTTGAAGGTGTTGGGTTGGAGAGGGGTTTGTTGTTAAAAGTGGGTCGGAAGGTGGGAGTATGGGATTGAAACAAAGATGGGAGAGGGTGAAGCAGATGGTATTTGGAGTAAAAGGAAGAGCTCGAAGGTTAGACGTAGGTAGATGGGTAGACACTGTAGATGGCTGGGTAGCTGGATGCCGCCAAACAAGGCCAATCGCAGAGGCGCATCATAAGACACACACACACACACACATGAACACATGAATATGACGTAGTTAGCTTCGCGAATACGCGGGGGATGGATGAACATCGCAAGGAAGGAAGCGCCCGGCTCGACCAGTTCCACTTGAATCACGTGACAATCTCATTTCATGCTATGCAGAGTGGGCATCTGTGGGGCATCATTATTATTATTATTATTGCTATCATTATTATTATTATTGTTATCATCATCATTATTTCTATTTTTATTATTTTTATTATTTTTATTATTTTTATTATTTTTATTATTTTTATTATTTTTATTATTTTTATTATTTTTATTATTTTTATTATTTTTATTATTTTTATTATTTTTATTATTTTTATTATTTTTATTATTTTTATTATTTTTATTATTTTTATTATTTTTATTATTTTTATTATTTTTATTATTTTTATTATTTTTATTATTTTTATTATTTTTATTATTTTTATTATTTTTATTATTTTTATTATTTTTATTATTTTTATTATTTTTATTATTTTTATTATTTTTATTATTTTTATTATTTTTATTATTTTTATTATTTTTATTATTTTTATTATTTTTATTATTTTATCATTTTATTATCATTATTATTATCATCATCATCATCATCATCATCATGTGTGGAGAGGTAAAGTAGGTGTCTTACTAGCGTCATCACTCCCGGCGCCAATTCAGTAGATCGCCATCTCCTCATGTTGATGCCGCCAACGGCTGGCCGGCCGGCCGGTAGTAGTAGCAGCAGCAGAAACGACGAGGCTGAGCCACAAATCCCCCCTTCGTGGATGGATGCCTTTTTATTTTATTATTTTATTATTTCATTTTTTTTTATCTTGCAGACGTCTCAACTTCTTCCATCTCGTCTTCCATCCAACGGTGATGATCACGTGGGAGTCATGACAGGCGCTGTATAGCAGCAGGAGCCCGAACAAGAAGCAGGCGCAGTCGTAGGCGCAGTCGCAGTCGCAGTCGCAGTCGTAGTTGCAGTCGCAGTCGTAGTCGCAGTCGTAGTCGCAGTCGCACTCGCGCTCGCAGCCACATACTCCTCATCATCAGCCTTGACCCGCAGGCGCTACCACAAGAAGACTACCGCCCGTCCCACTGCCACCAAGAGATGCGGCATGGGTGAGTGTTTGTTCCCACTACTCTCAGCCCGCCCTACACGTCTTCGCTCTGCTTTGAATGTCTGCACTCGCCCACCATTGACGCAGCACGGCCATGTCGCGCTCATCCTCGCTGCGGCATGTCGTCAGCGACACCCCCGATGCTGCCTTGCTGAAGGCCCAGAACCAGGTCACGCTGATCGACCACACCACACCCGATCGAATCTCAGCTACGACCTCCGAAGATGGTCTCAGTGATGCTGAGCGAGCGGCCACGAGAGTCGAAACCAACTCGTCCGAAGCACTCTTCCCAAAGATTAGCCGGTCCTCTCTGCAGAACTCGGTGCGACACCAGGTCAACCGCCAGAAGTATCGACGATATCAACAACACCGCTACTCAGACGGCCCAGCTCCTCCCGACGACGAGAATGCGCCTGCGCAGCAAGAGGGCCAGGAAGCAAGTCCCATACAGAGAGGCTATCTGGAGCGCGGGAAAGCACGAGCAAGAAAAGTATTGAATCGGAAGAGAACACTTGGTCGCGGTGATGCAGAAGACAGTGTGATCGACATACTGTATGAGAACCAACGAGGCGCTTTCTTCTTTGGAATCCCCATGTTCAGTAGCAGTTCATTGCTCAACTTTGACCCGCGACCTTGGCAAAATGCTGCTTTCCGAACCTCAGCATCCGACATTCGCAACGCGCAAGTGCCCGATCCAAGCTGGATTTGGGACTGGAAGAGCTGGTATGTCGATATGAGTCGAGACGTCGATGAGGAAGGCTGGGAGTACAGTTTCTCATTTCAAAAAGGCGTTGCCTGGCACGGCAATCATCCTTGGTTCCACTCATTTGTACGGCGGAGACGGTGGCTGCGGAAACGCGTACGCAAGGACACTTCACACAAGACGAAAGAGCGCGCCCACGAACTGACCGCCGATTACTTTACCATTCACCCCAAGATTGTTAGAGGTCCCTCTTACAACAGTAGCCTCGCATACTCTGCATTGCGGGCTAGAGGGTTCCAGAAAGACGATCTCGACGTCAAAGATGTCGATATCGCGGATATCGGTACGCTCATACTAATATTGCGCAAGTCGGCTGTTGATCGCGAAAAGCTTGTGGCCGTTCGCAAGTTCGTCGACCAGGGCGGCGATGAACTGTTCTACTTATCAGAACGCATGTCTGATATCATGTCCCTGTTCATATATCAGTCGTCCCGTCGACAGCTGCTAGCCGAACTCATCCATCATTTCGACACCAGCACTGCACGCAGGGAAAGTCTCTCCGGCCACATGCACTCTGACGAGGAATCGAAGAAGCAGCACGAAGCTGCTGTGAAGCAAGCAAGCAACCTCAGCAGAGCTGTAGAGGCCGCGGACGAGCAAGTCAAACGGCTGGAGTACTGGTCAGACATCAAGAGCATGGCGCGACATGGAGAGACTGCACATGCCACTGACAACAATCACTGGAATCCGACAAAATGGCAAGGCTTGGACCCAGCTTCTCCCAGCCACGAAGAAGAGGCTTTCCGTAGTAAGCAAAGCCATACAGAGCCAGCACCAGCTTTACACAACCATGCAGAGCATGACAACCGTCGAGACGAGCAGCAAAGCACCGAGACCGAGGCGAGCGGATACGCCACGCCGGCGACCTCAGCTTCAAGAGTCAAAGGCCTCGACAGAGTCACCTCTAGAACGGAATCTGACGGCGAAGTTTACGTTACGGCACCGGAAACACCCTCAGCAGAACCTGTCAACAAATCGTTCAGAGGCAAAGGCAAAGGGAAAGCCAGGGCTCTCGGTGTCGATGGCGTGCTCGAGGAAGATTCCGAAGGCGAGGCCCACGCCGAGAGGGTAGCAGAGGAGGAGGAGGAGGCTCAAGATGGGGATTCGATCTTCAAGGACGCTAAGGAGGTCCAGTCGATCCCTCCCGATACTCTGCTCGACGATAAATTCCCGCGACCAAGCTCACCAGGTATTGATGATGATAATGATGATGACGATGATTCTTCTAGCGGAACTATAGTCGAAATCGTCGAACCCAAGGCTATCAATGCCGATTACGACGAGTCCCCGGTACTTTGAGCAGAGCGCATCCTTTACCCACTATTCACCCACGCGAATGTACCTCGGATCACGGGCACACAACTAAGCAACCACCGGATCACAAATCTCATTTCCTTATCTAACAACTTATCTGCATCGTTTACAAGCACGGCGTCCCGGCGTGATAGGCAGTCTGAGCTTACGAGCGAACCCTGCCTCTTTCCCTTCTGTTTTTGGTTGGGCGGATTCGTTTCTGGACACTTGCTCCATTTTCCCTTCCTTTCCTTTCCTTCCCTTCCCTTGTCTTTTCTTTTTCTTTTGTTGTTCTGATGCCTACATCGACGCAATATCCTACTGTTCTATATCGATACCACTTATTGTTTGGTTAATTTTGTCTAATATAGATAGTCTTCTGCACGAAAAGTCTTCTCTTGTTGAGGATGTGTTTCTGGTCAGACTTTGTATCTCACACGGGCGTTCAAAACCTCATGCCGGTAAGTGTGTAGTGGATTATTAGTACAAGATTCTGTTAGAAGTCTCCTGTGGTTCCATGTCGAGCTTTGTCAATGGTATACAAGTGCAAGTATACATATGACTTACATGTACGTATGTCAGTTTCGCAGGATGTTAGGGTTGGGGTAGTGAGCCCAGGGTTGGGACAGTCTCTCTTTCTGGATGCGTACAAGTACGTTTCCGTCAAATCGACTGGCCGTCTGGCGTCGATTAATAGTGAGCAAGGGACGGGTATCCGCGGGTGTGTTCGTCTGGGACTGCCAGTGGTGCTCATTTTGAAAGGAAACGGATATGTCATCGATTCGCAGTTTTAGCTGACCAGATACTCGTTCAAAACTGTGAGACTGGCTCAGGCATACATTGTGATCTAGACATTCTTCTTGCCTACTTTGAGCTCCTTCGCATCATCATCTCATACTACGGCATTGATTTTTATTTTCGAGACTGTCCGACGCCAGTGGGGGTTTGGATATCTATAGCCCTGGATTGGCGATTCGGATATGGAGAGTCTTCTTGCTCGTCACGTAACCCTTTGTCTCTTCGCGCTGACTGGCCTGATTGAACAACGCTGTACTGTCGTCTCACTAGTAAATATGTGTGTGCACGACCTCTCGAACTCCAAGTCATACGCCCTGGTCGTCTCTCTGTCCTCGATGAAGAGCTTGAGGCTTGAACGAGCGAGGACGAAGGTTTGCATGTCGTAGCCTCCATCAATCAACAAACTCACCAGATGTCCTTCTCCTGCCTGCTGGACGTATAGCACCCCCCCCGAACTGTTTCGCGGCTCATCATCTGGTCTGATGTATAGGGATTGGAACGTGCGCAACTCGGTACTGTTGCATTCCGCTGAGGAAGATTTTGTTTGCCAGTGCTGGCCTGAAGTCCAGGGAAGAGTGACAGGGTGTAACAGAGACTACCCTTATCATCCGCCAGTGCTCGAAAGTCTGGCGGACGCAACGCAAGCGATTACAGCGGTCTGAATTGTGTAAACGTTGAGTCTTCCCTAAACCAGCTTGAACCATCATTGGATGCAGCGCGATAATTGCATTATGAAGTGGTACAACAGCAAGACCATCAACAACCCCCCCCCCCAGAAAAAAACAGAAACACATGCGAGCAGTTTGCAAATAATTTCACAGCTCCCAAGCTCTCTCCAAACAAATCAACACACTACTCTCGGGCAGCTGCAAGTCCCGGCTTGGAAGGTGCCGGCACTCACAACCCAAAATAAAAGGATCGTGTGATGATCATCCTGGCGCATCCGTAGCTACTCCGCCCAATATGCCAAGCCAGTTGGTAATATTGGCCGAACCCGACGAAAGCGCAATAACTTATTAATTTCCAAAGGATCGACCGGAAACATGAGCGTCCGGGAGGCTACAGAAAAGCATTTGCTGCGGAAGAGTTCCTCGGAGGGGCGCTGTTCGCAGCAGCACATGAACGCCTTTCGTGTTTGCCCAGCATGAGCAGGTGGAGATTGATATGGAACTGTGGTCATGCACAGGCAAGCGTGGCGATAGAGTTCGGGCAGTGTCAGATCTGAGGTTGTGGCTGTGCCAGAGCTAGCCAACGCATTGAAGCTTCGGAGTGAACCACTTTTGAACATCGCGCATTTCTGCTAAATTACTTTCTGGACGCCCTGGTTGATGAGAGTCAGACAAGGACAATATTGCCAAGAGATGTGCATGTCGTAGCGTTGCACTTGCTATAGCAGAAGCCTCTGAGCGTTGCGGAGGCTGCTGCTGCTGCTGATATTGCTATTGCTATTGACCTCCAGGGTCGCAAGTTTCATTGCTTGCGCCATGGCCAATGTATTCTTAGTGCTGTTGATGAGCTAGCTTCGAGCGAGCAGTAACCCTTCGACGGTTCTCCTTCTCGAAATTGCGGTAAACAAGGGCAGATTATTGCCAAGGGTACGTACGTATGTGGCACAGAATGCGCGCCGCAGCAGATCACTAGGGTACGCTCTGTCTTCTAACGCAGGAACGAAAGTCGATCCGTTTGACGCTGGAGAGGAGCGCCGCGTCCGTGGTGGTCTAGACCTAAGGCTGGGCAGCGCCGGTCAAGGGAGGAAGGGAAATACCACGCAGCGCTCGTCTTAAGACGCCGTGATATCATCTGACCCATAGCCATCAGAGCCTCATCGTTAGACACGCGCAGACCGCGGATGCATGTCGCCTTGTGTTCCTTGCAGCCAAGCGTACAGATGGTTAAAAATGGAACATATTGTCGGTCTTGCGACTCCATCTCGCTGCAGGGAGCAGAGCTCGACCCTCAAAAATGGTGTGATGATTGTCAAGTAGCTTGGGGGATTTGCCATGGGTTTGCCAGTAACCACGGATGGTGAAAAGCGGTGATTGGTCCCAAGTATTTGACATCTGGGGGCGTGAAAGACAACAAGGAATGCCGTGAGCTTGGAAGATGCTCGATCGGGAATGGCGTGGCCCGAAAGGTCGATCGACACCTTGCGGTCGGAGAAAAAGGAAGGAGCCATAGCGTAAAATGCGGGGAGTCCCATAATCGTGAGAAAAGTCTCACGCTCAGATCTGACGTTTTGGCAGCGATGTCGTCAACCCTTTTTGAGACGGCTGGTTCAGGATCGTCGCCCAAGTCTGGACGAGCCGGTCCCGAAGCGGTGGCTCCAAGACTCTCCAAGACCCCAGATCGACCCCAAGTTTCTTGGACATTCTATCCGTCCGAACTCTATTCACTGACAACACCTCAGTAGTGCACTTGTCGTCCAAGTCACGCACGCTTGGGGAGATTCGCCGTTGGAATGCGAATGCCTGGCACTCACATCCTTTGGAATTGAGCTCATGGCGTTGACCGTGCGGACGTCTTGTCGAATGCTCTTGACGTGGGCCAAGTGGTTGTTGGTGTCGTTAGTATACACATTTGGTATGCACGGTTCTGGTGGACAATTGTATATAGGAGAGCAAGGCCGTCCTTCATCGACCATCTTCTTTCTCATCATCACACAACCAATCCAACAATCGTTCCAACCTTCAACTACTCAATCAAATCAAATCCATCAGAATGAAGTTCTCTCTTGCTATCGCTGCCACCATGGCCGCCTCTACCATGGCCTCTCCTGTCTGGGGCAAGCAATGGTCTGAGAAGTGGGGTGAGAAGTGGGGCAACAACAAGGACCAGAGTACGTCTTCTTCCTATCCATCCATCCATCAATCGATCAATCGATCAAAACACTCAATTAACATCGCTTTCAGTCTCCAAGACGTCTCCCTTCGACTTCACCTCCACTTACAAGATCGAGGCCACCCCTGACCAAGTCGTCGACGCCAACAACACTTACACCGGCGGTCTCAAGGGCGCCCACGGCATCTACAAGTTTGGCATCAACAGCAAAGAGAACGTCATCTGCTACAACATCACCCTCACTGGCTTCCAGGGCGACTACCAGTCCCCCGCCGTCACCGCCACCCACATCCACGAGGCTGTCAAGGGCAAGGCCGGCCCACCTCGCATCGCTTTCCCCAACCCCGTGGAGGTCTGCCCTGGCGTTCGTCGCAGCATCGGCTGCATCACCGGCACCAAGGATGGTTTCGTCACTGGTGTTAAGAACGCTGCCACTGGCCAAGACCAGGGCTTTGGCTTCAACGTCAAGAAGATCGAGGAGAACCCTGCGGGCTTCTTCGCTGACGTCCACTCTTCCAAGGCTGTTCCCGGTGCCGTCCGTGGCCAGCTTGCATAGATGGAATCATTGACGGCTATGAGTAGTGGATGATCAGATGAACGCAGACAAGCGTACAAAGAGGTGACCGCATGGCCCAGTGCAGGGGTGATTGTTTCGTATTCTTTACTCACAGAAACCTAATCTGTAATCGTTAATTGAAAATCTGGCAAAAATTATCTTCTTTGTCTCATGTCTGGTCACCGTCTCTCATCGTTGCAAGTCTAAAGTCTCTCCGCAACAATTGTAGCACTTTTAACTTGGCAGGAGTGCCGTTCCTGAAGACAAAAGATCGTGAGCTGGCAGTGTACATGTTCAAGCCGAACAACGTTCTTTTTGGGTGCGATCAGTCCTCAATCCAAGGTTCTATCTTCATCGCGATGCAGGACTATCATCAAGTCTTCGTCAGTGGAATGTTATCCCACATCGATCCCAGTGATGCTAGAGAAGTGGCCATTTTCCATGCACAACATATTGAGTATTGCCCCTGAGGCCAAGCTGAAAACCTCAATTTGCACCTTTGGAAGAGGTATTGTAACATTGGATTGTGCAAGCAGCCATCGCCCCCACAGCTATTCACCAAATTCAGCGCATTGTGTGGACATTTAAGCATGATACAAGTCGACAATTTCTAATCAGCGCCGCCAATGTGCTTTTGTCTCTGGTTTGTCGAGCAAAATAGACGACCTCCTCGCTCACAACTTGGGCTTTGCTGCACTCTGCCTGTACTTATCGTGTTGACAGATAGCCAAGACCACCCCATCACTCTCCCGTCTCATCACGCCCTTGATCGTAGCCAGCCGGCCTGCAAGCTGCAACACTTCGCACTCGACCGTGATCAGCTCACCCTCCAGAGGCGGTCGGAAGTAGGTGACATTGAGGTTTCTCGTCACACCCGAATGGCCCCAATGGTTTTTGCAGGCGAAGATGGCCATGCTTGTCGCGTTGTCGAAGAATGTTGCTATCGCGCCACCGTGGATGGTCTTGGCGATTGGACTGTTGCCGCACAAGGGCGGGATGACGAGAGACCACACGATTTTGGCGTTGCTCGTGTCAGACTCTTCGGTGACTGATTTGAGAGTTGCGTGCCTGACGAAACCGCTATCGATGTTTTCCAGCGGCATTGCGTCGCCGTACGCTCGGATGTAGGTATAGATTCTGTCCTTTGCGGACATGTCGGCTGTTTTCGAGGACATTGTCTAAAGTGGTCGAGGAGATTATTGTTGAGATGGATGTGATTCTGGTTCTCTTGATTCAATAATCAAGTCTATCTTTGTTTAATGCAAGGTCACTGAAATGATACATCTATCATGGCACTACAGGCATGCGGCTGAAAGGTCAGGTCCCCTTGGATGCCGATGCCGAGGTACATGTAGTACAGGCGAAAGTCTGCGCATGGACATATCACTCATCTCAAAGGCAACAACAATGATGTCTGATCTGTGCCTGATGGCAGTAACATAGCTAATACCGAGATGCTTACCTGACTTTACCAGTATCTTATTGGCAACATCGAGTTCGGTGTCCATTGGCAATGGCATTTGTGAGGAACGTTGAAGCTGCATGAGTTGTGCACGAACTTGAGACCAGGAACTCAATGTCTATTAATATGTTCCATAGTCGATCGTTGTAAGCGCTATGATGGTGCTTTGCTTCTATCACCAGCTTTGGGTGTGAGTTCATTGTGGTGGTATTGTCCATTAATGCTACCTTACCATCCATTTGTGTGATTGACACATGACTTGCTAAGTACATGGTATCAATACTTATGACCGACACTAACAAAGACTTATTCTAGCTAACTCAGCATTAGCTAAGATTAATTGCCACTAATTAGTGGTCTTTGGTCACTACCAAATCGGCATTTCCAATGCTATGTAAGTAGCTTTTAAACGCTTTCACTCTTCCAGACCTCTCTGGCTATTTCTTAACAACCCACTGTTCTCTATAAAGACAAGCCACATCTCTGATGAAGTCGTTTCTTGCCTTTTCAAGTTTCATCTGCATCATCGCCATAGCCATCACAGCTTTCTACAACAATATCGCAAACGAGTATATGCGCTCTTTCCTCAGGTCGACATCCAACAACACCTCCAAAACGCTCAAGACCAACACGACAACGACACACACAACAATGTCTCCCTCATCAACATTCGTCGGCCTCCCGGTCATCCCACCCAACGACCCCTCACTCACAGCCACCTCTCCCAAGACCCGTGGCATCGCTAAGGTCTTCGAGGCCATCGAACAGGCCGAAGGTGCCGGAGCTACAGTGAGACGATCCATTGGAACGCCCAGACTCCGCAACTTCAGCCCATTCCTCATGCTCGACCACTTCTCAATTGCTCCTGGCGCTGGGTTCCCAGACCACCCCCATCGCGGCCAAGAAACCGTCACTTACCTCCTCAGCGGCGCGGTCGATCACGAAGACTTCGCCGGAAATAAAGGCACCATCCACGCTGGCGACCTCCAGTTCATGACTGCCGGCCGTGGCATTGTTCATGCGGAAATGCCACACCTGAACGAGGATGGAAGTTCTAACGTCGGTATGCAGCTTTGGGTAGACCTCCCACGCGACCTGAAGGCATGCGAGCCTCGCTACCGCGACGTACGCAGTTCCGAAATTCCAATCTACAACAGCACCGACGGCAAAGTAACCGTCAAAGTGATCTCCGGCCAATCCCACGGCGTCGACAGCTTGCAAGAACTCGCCTACACGCCCGTCTGGCTTCTCGACATCACAGTTCGACCTGGCGGCAGCATCACGCAGCCTCTACCCGCGGGCTGGAACGCCTTCGCGTACTCTCTCAGTGGCAAAGTCACCTGGGACACTGGCGCCGAGACGAAGCAGGTCCCTGAATTCCACAACACTGTCTTCGAGCAGAAGGGCGACAACATCAAGGCCTCGGTGCCGGAGAGCGAGAAGGAGGCTAGATTCATTTTGGTGGCGGGTATGCCGCTGGACCAGCCTATTGTACAGTACGGACCGTTTGTGTTGACTGATGCGACGCAAGTCCGTCAGGCATTGATGGACTACCAGAGTTTCTCGAATGGATTCGAAAGGGCGAGGAACTGGGAGAGTGAGATTGGAAAGTCTATGCAGTAAGCGGAGCTGGATCGCAAATAGATTGAGAGAGGACTTGTTTCCATCAGATAGTTGATTATGATACCATTGATTCAGTGAAATTTGTATTGAATGTTCAAGAATTCTTAGTTCTGCGTGCGATATTTTCAGATTGTATATCTCAAGTGTCACCGGAAGCGACATTGGGGTGTTGTGGAGAAGCCGATGTAAAATTGTAACAGTAGTTCGACTTGGTAAATAATGTGTACACGTGAAATTCTGCCGCAGATATCGTACAGAGTCTGGAGTCGGGCACCCATTCTTCATGGCCTTTCTCCGCCAGGTGCCGCTCACTCTTTCTCTCTCCTACATCACTGTCCTGTGTCGGCTGTGAGATTATTGCTGATGATCATCTCTGCATGAACCCTGGACAGCATGGTTGGGTTGTTCTACCAATGTTGCCGGACTAGTGACATGTCCACGCGCGTCTGCCAATCCTCACCAGAAATGTGGCCAGATCCCGATCAGTTGACCTCGCCGCTGTTCAGCTCCTCCTCAGTCCGTAACCGCACCTCCTTAATTTTCAAGATGGTGTAGCGGTGCTTGCTCTTGATGTTCTTCACCTTCCTCTGTCTCCTCTTTGTCTTCTGAAGAATCCTCAAAGGCTCGCTCTCCACACCCATCACCACGGCCCTGCACACAAATAGCCTGTCGTCCAGATAAGGGTACTTGCCCTTGGCGATGTGAGGAATGAAGTGTGGCGCCGCGACAGCATTGGGCGCGCTCGCAAGAGATCCTTCGGGCATCACGCGGCTAGTAGATGCCAGGTTTCCTGTTGTCGGGTCCAAGACCTCTATTGTTTGCATGGTCGGGCTCTTCAGCTTTGGCGACTTCACGGCAGCCTTGAGTGTGTAGTCTCTTGAACCAAGGTGTGTCGCACGATCGAGGCGGATGATGTCGCCGGGCTCGACACCCTTCATGTAGAAAGGTAGTCTCAAGGTATCGCCTTGAGTGAGGAGGTAAGGTTGCGCATGGATGTGCGCGGAAATGTAGTGAGGTCCTTGAGCGCGAAGCAGTGGCAGCATCTCGCGCACCTCGGGCGAGATCTCTAGAGGCGCTTTCGGGCTTGCTGCAGGTGAGGGAAGAGCGGTCTTCTTGGACTTCTCAGCCAGGGACTGGTCCAGGACATTCTGCATGTGTGCCAAATGTTGCAAGGTCGAAGGTGAATCGTTGCTCTTCTCGGTAGCATTGGCGGCAGTGGAAAGGTTGGCGGTCCATGGTAGGAGGAATGTGGGCGGGAGCTGGCCACGGCTGTCCAGTACCGCTCGCCTGAGCGTTCGTGAAATTATGCTGGCCATTGTGATATTTCGCCGTGTATTGCACGCTACCACTCGCGATGGCCGTGTCCTGCTTGCTTGCTGGCTGCGTCTAGGAGAATGGAATCTTGCGGGCAGCGGAGGTGTCGCTCGCGCCTGCCTCGCAACATCGGCGCTTACTCGGCTGTCCCCGTCCCCGTCCCCGTCCAGGCCCTGGCTTTCCATTTTGCCTCTCGAGATTCTTTTCATACAGAGACACCCCACTACCAACTCCTTATATTTACCCACCGCCGCAATGCCTCAGAACGAGTATATTGAGCGCTTCACGAAGCAGCACGGAAAGCGCTTCGATCATGAGGAGCGCACCCGCAAAAAGGCTGCCCGTGAGGTGCACGCCGCCTCCGAGAGGTCGCAGAACCTGCGTGGTCTGCGCGCCAAACTCTACCAGCAGAAGCGTCACAAGGAGAAGATCCAGATGAAGAAGCAGATCAGGCAACAGGAGGAGAAGAACGTCAAGGGCAACGAGCCTGCTGCACCCTCCACCACGCCACTGCCGTCCTACTTGCTCGACCGTTCCAATGAGACCAACGCCAAGGCCCTCAGTTCTGCGATCAAGAACAAGAGGCAGGAGAAGGCCGCCAAGTTCTCTGTGCCTCTCCCGAAGGTCAGAGGTATTGCTGAGGAGGAGATGTTCAAGGTCGTAAAGACTGGCAAGAAGACTGCGAAGAAGAGCTGGAAGCGCATGATCACCAAGCCCACCTTTGTCGGTCCCGATTTCACTCGTCGCCCCGTCAAGTACGAGCGTTTCATCAGGCCTATGGGTCTGCGTTACAAGAAGTGCAATGTCACCCACCCCGAACTCGGTGTGACCGTGCAACTTCCTATCATCAGCGTCAAGAAGAACCCTCAGAACCCCATGTACACCCAGCTTGGTGTGTTGACAAAGGGTACCATTATTGAGGTCAACGTCTCTGAGCTTGGTCTGGTGACCGCTGGTGGAAAGGTCGTTTGGGGTCGTTGGGCTCAAATCACCAACAACTGCGAGAACGATGGTTGCGTGAATGCGTAAGTGCTGCCATACTGATTTGTAAGGAAAGCTTCAACTAACAACTTCCTAGCGTCCTTCTTGTTTGAGCGACTTTCGTTCGATACGACCATTTATAATGGTGGCTGGTCGATCAATCGAGCTCGCGATTGACGTGTTACACGATCGACCCAACATCAGCTCTGTCTCTGGTTCTGGCGTTCTCATGGTACTCAAGGAAGGGAAGCTGCTCACGCGCACATGGACTCGCGTGAGGAGCACGACACAACGTCGTGTCAGTGCTCAGGTCGCAGGTTTGCGATCGGAAAGAACACTGAAGACCACTACTCTCGGGGTGATTCCAACTGGCTCGGAAGCATTATCGGGAAGCGGCACCCAAAGGGATGGAGCCCAAACGGCCTAACCTCCGATGCTTGTCTCAGCAAAAGGGTATTCATGGGGCACAAAAGCACGATACCATTGCAAACCTCAGATTCGACTAGTCTGAGCGAATCATCCCAGTTTTCGTAACATTTGGGCGAGGTACTACCCCCCGATTGGCTGCAGAGGAAAGCGCGAAGCATAAGTGATAGGACCACAAAGCTCCCGGCGTCTGGCGATAACCCTTCGAATTTCAATTCTTGTTGATTATGCATCGGGGAAACAAAATACTTAGTCTACCAACCAATCTCTCATCGATACCCAAAACAATCAACTTAGTAGTCATAACAAAAAATTCCGAAGCCACCGAGCTCACCAGTCATCCTCCAGTTCTCCACTTGTATGTAAGTAAGTAAAAGTACTGGGTACTTGTACCTTGCAATATAGAGCAGATCTCACGCACATGATGCATGCATAATCCTACACACACACACACATACCTGCGCCGCGCGTTCCGTTCCCGCCTTCCCCGGCCGGAACGACTGTTGCAAAATAGGTAGTGTTGGGCACTGCTGCGTCTGGTGCCGTCTCAGGTTGTGTTAGACTATCTTCTTGAGTCTTCCAAGGAAGAACAAGGAACTCGTCCTCTGACCCCTCTGCAACGGGTTCCGCTCGTGCCGTGGTTTTGTGTCGCTAGGTGCTGGTTTGCTAGTTGAGCGAGCCTTTGGGCGTTGATGGAGACGGCGTGTCTCGGGGCGATTCAGCTAGGCAGAACAGGACATGCGTTGTACGAACAGGAGATGATGGACCATATGGTAGTTCTTGTGGTGGTTTGTGTTTGCCCTTCCTTTTTTTTGGGGCCACCTGCCGTTTTTTGACTGGGCCTACTATTCTCATGTGACCTGAACTTCCGTTCGTTTCGCCTGGAAGTTCAGCCGAGGTGTGTTCTGGACCTTTGGAGATAGTCTTGTCTTTGGCCCCCACGGAGGACCCTGAGTAGTGAGGAATTACGCGATGAAACTGCTACTACTGATCGCGCCAGACCTCGGAGACATGATTGCTGTGGTGATGCCTGAGGCGACTGGGTGGGATCAGATCTGAAGATGAGCGATGGGGATCGAGATTCGAAGTGTGTATGGGTGTGAGCGGACTTTGGAGTACTGGTGTTTTGCTTTGCTTATCACGCTGGACTTTGAATTAGAGGTCGTTTGAAACGTCTACTTCGATTGCCGTCATGCTGGCTGTTGTTTGGACGTGGATTTGCTACACGGTCGTCGTCGTTGGGCTGTCGAGAGCGTGGGAACTTTGTGTCAAGCCGATGATTCCTTCGTGCTTAGGCCTACACTTACGCTACTAGTACGAACTGGCGCAATGAAGCTGAGGTGTTTATTCGGTTCGGTTCGCGAGCAGGATTGAGGATGGCTAGAAGGGGTCATGTGGAAGCACGAATACGATAACTACTAATCAAGCGGGACCCTTGGACGACCGGACAAAAGCTGATTTTGGACGGATCATGGGAATTGAAATGTTCCGATGGACTAACCGGACTACTACCACCAACATGTCTCGCTACCAAAAGCCAAATCTTCAGCGCATGTGATATTTTGGTGGTGCCGCCGATCATAGCAGCCATTTGCAGCTACGCGATATGCCGCTGAGATTTACAGGATTTCAGGAAAGTGAGATGAGATGAGATAGACTCCTACGTACAGGCCTCGCTTGGAAGGTGCCGCAGAGCGTCTTTACGTATGTGATTACATTTACTGTTGAGATGCGCAAACCTTTGGTAGCGACCGCCACACCAAGAGGACTTGTTTGCGTAATGTAGGAGGTATTCTGCGGGTGAGACAACTGCCGAGCCCAGACTTGAGTGCCCTGCTTTACTCGCAAGCGTACACTTAATGTCATCATCGTTGATGAGTTAGTCTAGTGTCATCTTCGTAGTTGCAAGTACTGCGAAATTACTTGGATGCACACGCAGCAAGCAGTGCTCACGGAAACCTGCGCATTTGTGTTCTCGTTTCGTTTCGGTGTGGAAATTACACCCTATCGCTCTAACATACCCAACATCAACTATGCCCTTCCGCGCATCCGCTGTGGCTCTATCTAAAAACAAATCGGCGGTATGACCTCTAACTATAGTCATGTATGGGACACGATAGACGGTGTGCTGACTCGGTCGTGCTGCCGGGACAAGGAAAAAAGAAACAGGATTCGGACATAAGAATTGGGCTTACGGAGCAAATCGACTCTCAGCGATGAACTGCTTGCCCTGTCGTCCATGTCATCATACACGGTCGTCGCAGTGAGCAACGGTGTATGACTGCTGTGGCTGTCGCAAGTGATAACAGCGCGTTTTTTTTTCTCGATGAGGCGGATCAAGGACGGACGGCGACCAGCCGGAAGCGATGGCGCTCACAATCGGGAGATGGCGTTCCAGTCGTTCGTGAGCGGGCGCTGCAGGTCAGCGCAATGCCCGACTATAGCGAAGGCTTAGGCTGGTTGCGAAACGCGCGACAGCTGTAGGTGGCAGCGGCAGAGAGTCGGCGGGTGGCGGGCCAGGCACTGGCACTACAGTGTTGTTATAGGCGGCGATACGGGTCGCGATTAGGCTCGGTGGGTGACCGGGTGGGAAATAAATTGGCTTGTGACGATTATCAGGATGTGCCCTGTTGCACCCCATTGCAAATTACTTAGATACACGTGGGAGGCTCGGGCAGGTGCTCCCGTTCACTCCCGCGCCTGCCGCTTCGATCGCGTACCAGATTTCGGGTAGCGGTCGACGACTTCACATGGTGTTGTTCTGTGCTCCGGTGTGCTATTGCCTGGTGCTATCGTAAGAACGTGAGTGATACCAGACAACATGCCACCGCACGCGGATCGCTGCACGTCGTAATGTCACGGGACGGCGACCTACTGAGACAGGCTGTTCGTTGGCGCTGGCGCTGCCGCTGTTGCTGCTCCTGCAGAGCTCCATCGATCATGTGCTCGTGACCGTGGGCAATGCACGACGGCCGTGCCGCCCGCGCATGTGCTGCATATACCCTACCCTCGCGCACACCCTCTCGTTCGACGGTACACGCACGCCCATGAGACAGGCGCATGCTCGTGTGAGGCCCGCCTGACGCCGCCCCGGCTCGTCGCTTGCAGTGCATCAGATACTATTAGCACGCAAGTAAGGTACCCGTGTACAGACATCTCTGCCACCACCATACCAGCCCACGCGGATTGGCGGTAACCGACGCACCCAAGTGGGTTTGTGCTGCACGCCGTCGCCCATCCACCAACTACGCGCGCCCGCTCCACCTCCGCCTGCATCCCTACCCAAGTCTTCAGGCTGCGCCGTTTGGGCTCTGTTGTGAGAGTAGTGCGCCTTGCCCTCTGCTGCTGCCCTCTGCTGCTGCCCTCTGCTGCTGCTGCTGCCGCTGCCGCTGTCGCTGCCGCTGCTTGCTTGCTTGCTTGCTTGTCGCTGCCGCCGCTGCTGGCCAGCCATCCCGCGAGCGAGCGCTGCCTCCAGTCCGGCCAGCCAGTCCAGTGTCTGTCTGTCTGCCAAACAAACCCACCGACACACTACTTGCCAGTGCCAGCCTGCCCCGGCGTCATCCATCCTCGCACCCGGCCAAGGCCTTGCACCTGACGTCCACCGACTGCTCCGGAGCCCTCATCAGGGACGTGTATGAAAGCCAGCTTGACCCTGTCTCTGTTTGCCACCCAACTCCTCAATCAGCATTGATTGTCGCTGTCCAGACCCTCCTCGCGCCGTTACCTGCGACTTGCCTCCACTCGCCGTCTATCTTCACGGGCTACAGCCTACCGCTAGCTAGCAAACACCGCCGCCATCCGTGGCCCTCGCCGTCGCCAGCAACCTTGCCAGCTGCGCGCCTACCCTTACCGTGCACTCGTCCGGAGGCTTCTGCAACCTCGTTGTTGATCTGTCTTCTGTCTGACTTCGCGCGTTGCGCTGCTGAGACCCGTGAGCAGACGCTGCCCCAGTCTTGCCTGCTAGTCGCTTCGGCAGCATCAAGCCGAGCAAGCCGAGTAGTTAACTCTTACACCGCTCCTCGCCGCAGCGCAGCCTCGATCGCCCGCCCGGACTGTCACCGTTTGCACGCTTGTGCATTTGTCAACTTGCTCTGCCCCGGCATGGCCCTTGCTGCTGCACGCAACCGGTTCGCGTACGAGCAAACACGCCCAGCAGACGCGCCTATCCAGCACCAACTTCACCACTCGCTCCACCAGCATCAAATTCAGCCCAACGCGAAAAACGCGACCTACCTTGACGACGACGACACTACAGCTATCCTGGAAGCCGAAATCCTCGATGCTGACATCATGCAATCTCCTGCCAATCACGACATTTCTTACCGCAAGGACTCTTTCGCCCAACACTCGGGCGTATTGTCGCCTACAGATGGTCAAAGTTGGGACCAGCACTACCCAAACGGCTTGCCCATCGATACCTCAATGACTGCATTTTCAGGCAATTTCAACAACGACCCCAACAGTTATGGCCGGCATCACAGTATCTCGCATCCACCCTCACATCAGCACCAACCGCATGGCGGTGTGTGGTCTCTTACCCAGGACTCGGGTCACTGCACGCCTGCTGGAGCCATCGATGCCATGCCACAGCCTCCAACATTCGACGGTGCACCTTATGTGCACCAGAGGGCAGACAGTGCCCATGCCAGCTTCAGTCATCCACCTCCACCGGCACCCTTCAACGCACCCACCACAGACGCTGGTTTCATTCCTGCCCCCCAGACTCAGGCGCCAATGTCACCCCACTCTCACCAGGACTGGATGGGCATGGCTCAGCAGGAAATGGAAGGTCGTCCTGGACCTAGGCAAATGAGACCTGGTAGTCCACCAAGGACAATGGTCGATATTCAACGGAGGGATGGGATTCGGAAGAAGAATGGCCGGATCGACATTCCCCAGGAACGCAATATCCACACGATCGATCAACTCATCGAGACCACCAAGGACGAAGACTTGCTCAAGGAACTGAAACAACAGAAAAGGCTCTTGCGAAATCGAGAAGCCGCGTAAGTCGCATCTTTCTCACATGGGTTCGTTGTTCGATATGCTAATGTTGTGCGATAGGCTACAATCACGACAACGGAAGAAAAAACACACCGAAGACCTTGAGACCAAGGAGAAAGGCTACGCCCATCAAGTCACCATGTTGGAGCAGCAACTTGCCGAGATCAGCATCGAACGCGACAATCTTTCCCGAGACCGACAAATTCTGGTTCACCGCACTCAAGAAGCCGAGCGTATCATCGAGTCACTTCACATGGAGAAGCGAGATATGCTCATGAAGCACACGGAGGAGACGTCAACTCTACGCAAGAGAATACAAGTCATGACAGACCGCCTCGAAGCTGGTCCTGCACCCGCCATGTCCGCTGCACCAAGTAGTACTGGTTTCAGCGAATTCAACGCAGAATTTGACGATCTCAACATCGGACCTCATGTTTGGGATAATCTTATCTTCCCGCCTCCGGATGGAAACATGGTATCCGATGAATTCGGTTTCGGACAACAATCGATGGCTCCGATGAAGCAGCCGCTCGAGAAGAAGGCTTCTACGACTACCATTGTTCCGGCTCAACCACGGAAAACCAACGAGAATTCCACCGAGCAGCCCATTGCCTCGAGTCTGCTGTTTATGTTGCTGTTATGTGGCGCATTTGTAGCATCCAAGCCCGCCTCCTCTTCCACGTCTGAGCTCCCCAAGATGCCGGCAGATGTCCGAGCTGCTGCTCCAACCGTCTTGAGCAATCTACTGTCAGACGCCAATCCCTCTGCGCAACAGCAACAAGCTCGAGCAGCTATGCAAGCTTTCCAGGAACCGACTCCATCTGGACTCCCAACCATGAACAATCCAAACATCAACAAGCTCGACCAGCTACATCATCATATGATCAGCCCAAGCAAACAACAATCAGATGAAGCAGCTTTCGCAATGACCCAAGCGCAGTACGCAGCCCTGACGGATATTGGTCCTCCCATGAACGATTATCGAGAGCCCAGTCACGCTCACCCAGCTCGCCGCAGTCTTGCTGAGGCTTTGGCGAACGAGCATACTGTGAGCCCAGGCAACAAGGCCGACATCTATACCAGGAGTCTGCTGTTTGAGCAAATCCCTGCTGATGTTGTGCGACAGTTCAAGGAGATGGTTCGCGATCGCAACCAGAGAGACCAACAGCAACAGCAAAACCAGCAGCAGCAGCAGCAGCAACAGCAATATTACAAGGTTGAGACCTAATTCGCCACGCTCTCCGCGCGCTGTTCGTCAGTCCTCATGAGGCCCGCGCCACGAATGGCAGCAACTCATCTCGCTTTCGAGCAAACATTACATCCACCAACCCTCGCCGCTCTAAGCTCTGAGCAGCGAAATTTCCGGCTTTCTATCTTATTCAACTGTGCCCAGAGGCTCAACCATTTGTCAAATATTTGTTCTATTTGTTCATTGGTGTCTGAGAGACACCCAATACTGATTGCGAATAAGCGACTTGCAGTAACCCTGCACTCTAGAGATTTCTCATTCCATCACGGATCTACGACCTTTACGATATGCATACCGACACAACTTTCATAACCTTCTTGCACACAACTCGGTCCACGTGCCGACTGTTCACTACGACACTTCAACTTGTTGAACTTACTCTTTTCTTGATACCCGCCTGTGGCGTCGCGGCGACATACATGGATTTCTGGTAGCAAAGACCATCTCGATCACTTTGCCTTTCAGCTCAGCAAAGTCTGGCAACAAGGTAGCTCGGGCTGGACCCTGCACCACCACCTATCCTGGAACTGTCAAATTTTATCTCCTTTCTTGATCGTGTCATTCCATGCCTATATGCTCTTTGCTTTTCTTCTTCTTTGAATCTCAGATGTATCTTGGAAAGAACAGCTTCTCCCACTTGAGATTGCGATTGCGATTTCGGCTGAAGACCGTCTTGCTGGACCTCCTGGAAACTTGCACCTTCAGTTTCCAATGGTTCATTTGTTTTCCCGTTGCTCTCTTGTCTTTTATTCTTTCTTTACTCTGACGATGCTACTGCGGAAACAAGGACACGAGACCAGAACTGGCATGCGGAATCGGAACGAGACGAGAATGTGACGACGATGACGACGATGACGACGAGAAGACGTGCGTGGATCTTTTTTTTCGATGACTGACTACATTCTTTTCTCACAACGGCGACTTGGATCTGCCTGTCTTGCTTTTGCTTTTCTCTGTATTTTCCTGGAAAGCCTCTTTTAATGTAGATATGGGAAATCAACCTTCTTGATTCCGATCATGGCGATGAAGAAACAAAAAATTTGATTTCATCCTCCCCGTCCGTTCCTACTTTCAAATGTGACCGCAATAGTGTTCCTGGAATCTTCTATTGAGCCACTGGTAGCGGCGAACTTTGCTTCTTGAGCAGGCAAATGACACGCATGCTACGAGTGCTTTATCATTGATGGCGACTCGCGAGGACCAGCGGACTTCAAGCCCTCGAGTCGATCGATTGTCAACCGATGATGAATCGTTGGAAAAGTCGTGGAAAGTTCAAAGCCACATGTATTGGTTTGATAAGTGATCCCATTTTCGTCATCGCCAGGATGATATATATAATCGGCAATTTTCCTTCCTCCGGACGCCATGCTAATGATAACACACCCATGCCACGATGTCTCCCCACAGAGAACGAAATCATGGCCAAGTCGACTATTTCGGATTGTACTTGTCTTTCCAGATCCTATGACGGTAAGTCAGCGAATTGAATCCCAGTCACCAGGGCACGCACAGTCCTCGTTCCCATTCTTCGAGGGAAAGAAAAAAAAAGAAGTGCGGAGTAGGGAAACTCACCAAGAATTGCCGACGGTCTTTGAGCCCTTCTGCTCGGCGAGGCGAAGGTACTGTGCTGCTTTGAACTGTAAGAGATTACGTCGTCAGCAAGTCGTCTCACATGTGCGCATGGGGATGATCCTATTGGTTGGAAGTGGAAACAAGCAAAGCAGGCTGTTGCTGCAAATAGGCACGGCTGATGGCGCATGGCGGCCCAACTTGCAGTGCGAGAGCAGCGACAAAAACCTGCTGAGTGAGCGAGCGGGCGAGCGAGCGGCTCTCGCATTGCTTGTAGGGCATCGGCTGGACTTCCATTCTGATAGCGGTGGGCAAGAAGAAGCAGTGTGCAAAAGAAGTAACGCAGGGCCAGACTCACCTTATCTTTCGGTCCGCCGAAGCCTTCCAAATAACACCAGGCCGCTTCTTCCAAGGCGTCTGTGTCGCCGAGGTTGGCAGCAGTTTCGTAATACTGCCTTGCCGCAATCGGGTCCTTCTTCACTCCCCACGCGTAGCGGAAGCAATTCGCCAGTTCAAAGATAGCTAGCACCAATTCTCCTTTCGCGGCGCCGCCTTTCGTCATGCCCGCTGCGAGAGCGGCTTGCTCTACGGCGGCCGAATTCGAAGCTGCGATCGACAAGTAGTGGATTGCCTTGTCTGGTTCGGGCGGGATCCCCCAGCCGTGGCGCAGCGCGAGGCCGTAGAGGACTTGGCTGAGGGCGTTGTTTGCGCCTTTGGGGTCGGCGAGCTGGCCGAACATGTGTGTCGAGGTGGTGAGGTCGCCTTCTTCGTGCAGGCGGATGGCTTCTTGGATATTGACGTCGCCTTCTTGGTCGGAGATGCTGCGGCTACGGTCACGATTGGACGTGGCGATGCTGATGGTTTCGCGGGAACGGCCGACACGTTCTTTGTTGTCGTTGTTATCGTTGTTGTTGTTGTTATTGTCGAGTAGCGAGGGCGAGGATGCTAGTGAGGGTGAGGACGCTAGTGAGGGTGAGGACGCTAATATGGTGGCTCGCTTCTCCCATTGTGCTTCGCGCTGTGCGTTTGCGAACTTGTTGCCTTCGTCTGCGCCGTCTACGCGGATTGAAGGGACGGACACGGCGTCTGGTGCGGCTGGAAGGTTCTCCGGTAGATGCGAGCTCGTAGTCTCGTTTGTTTTGGACCGTGATCGACCACCTATGTGTAGCCGCTCGGACAGCCTCCGGTCGTTCTTGGGTCTTATAGCCAGCGACTGCTGCTGTCCTTTCGTATCCTCCGCATCGAGCGACCGGCGCGTCTTGTCCGTTGTCGCATTCTTCGGCGTTCCCGCGCTCGCAGATCTGCTGAACAATGTCCGTCTCCGTTCTCTTTTGGGCTCCTTGCCTGTATTCGCGGGCTTCACGTCATCTCCGTCGAAGTGTGGTGGCTCGATGATCTCTTCCGTCTCTGTCGTGGTGCGAATGATGCGGAACTTGGGCACGGCGAGGTCGGCGTTTTTGCTGGGTGGTGGTAGTGGTGGTGGTGGTGCATTTCTGGCAATGTTGTCTTTCCTCGTTATGTTGTCCTTCTTCTTAAGAAGATCCTTGAGGCCGTTCATGGTGCGGGGTGGAGGCGCCGTTCGAGACCAGGTATACGGGGAACGAGAAAGTTGGTCGTCATGCGCGAGGAACGTGTGAAGAGAGTATCAAGGAACGAAATGAGATGAGGATGCTAGAGGGATCCGGGTAGAGGTAGAGATAGTGTGTTCAATACAAGGAAAGCAGCGTCGACGACCTACCATGTATGTGAGGGTGATATACGGCAAGGCAGTACCAAGCGCTACGAGGGCCAGAATAGCAATTGCGCTGCGCCCTGCTGGGTGTCTGGGGCTTGCGGAACCCTTATTAGATGCAGGAATCCTTCAAGGGTCATCGTCCTAAGTGCTGATGCGGCTGTAGGGCGCCGTTAAGGTTAGCTCTCGTTGCCAGCTCCATACGCTAGTCGTGCATGAAGACATGTGGAGTCGCATTCGATGCTATTGCAGAATGCAGATTATGGATGTGAAGAAACAAGAGGATGAGGTATCACTCGGAACGTCGATCGCGTTCTTGAAGAAGGACAACGGTGACTGTGGTCTGTGCATGTGCGACCAAAGAATTTCATGACGATCTACTGAGGTGAAGTCTTCACACTGATAACATGGTTGCTTTAAGCTTTTTCATACACGCGTACATAATTTTTTGTTTCTATTCTCCATTTTCGTGTGCTTTTCTTTGCTTTGCTTCTTCGAAGTCTTCATCGTTTTCACTCCGTACGCGTTGGTAATGCACCGGGGTATCTTACAAACAACTGGGTGGGTATCTCAAGAAAAGGAGACGTAGTCCTGGTTCTGAGCGATCTCGTTGAGGTCTCCGCTCATAGGGACATCCTTGTCGGAATCATCAGAAGCGATGTCACCGGAATCAATGTCGACGGCCTCCTCATCATCTTCGACTTCGGAGTCCTCGCCTGCGCCCGCCTTTAGGCGCTCCACATGTGCGTGGCGAGTGTGTGGGAGCTTGCATTTCTTGTTAGTGCAATCACCTGTCTCGGCGTAGTCGGGACACTCGAGAACATGACGCTTGTCACAGTCGACACCCTTCTCGCAATAGCCAAGCAAAGCAAAGGGACGACAGATCAGAGGGCCAGGTGAAGGGGAAACATGGGCATAGCGGCATGCATCATTCGTGCAGTTGCCGTTCAGGAAATGTGTGCATGCGGGCACACGGTTGTAAGTCGGCTTGTGGGAAAGGTCGCAGTGATCGCCGTTGGCACAAGTCCCACTGCGGAAGAAGGTCTTACAAATGGAAACCTTGTTGGGGTTGTGGTCGAAGCGGCACTTTGTAGCAAAAGGGCAGACACCTGTGAAGATGTTAGAAGTGGCCGAGGGTGCTTACCAACAGATGACGTGAGCTGGTGGGTTGGTCCAGTCTGTCTGGGATGGTTGGATGTTGTAGTCTCGATGAAATACCGTTCTTGATAAAGTGCTCGCATTGCACGACTGGTTTTGCTGCCGGCCTGGGAGGTTGTCAGTAGTATTCATACGCTTTTCGTGATGCAGAGTGGCGTACTTGGATGCCACATTGGCTACAGGGCGTCTGAGAAGGTTATTGTTCTTCGTGCGGAGAAACTCGACACCGGCCACAATAGCTTTTCTAGGTGTAGGTGGCGCCGTTCCAGACATTTCTACACAATTTGGTAAGTTTTCCACTGTCCACGTATAAAGCATGTTCCACGGCTCACCAGTCATTCTGACGAGCTTGCTTCCGTCCTCCAGCAAAGAGAAGCGCACACCCTCAATCACCATGTCGCGGTTGGCGGGAGGTGTACTGGGTTGGTGATGCGCGGTCGTGACCCTCTCTTGTCTGTTCGGATAAACCTGCTGCAGGGGTTGTGGCGTGTGTTTACCGGTCGGAGTGGGAGGTGTCGAGCCGGTTGTTGCATTTACTAGAGTGCGGTTCTGGTATGATGCGCCATAGCCTCCGCGGCCGCGACCTCTCGGTGTGGGAAAGGGGACCCAGCGATTGTTGTACTGGTGATTCCCGCGATAAGGCGCTGTTGGGTTGTATGGATGGTGGTTTTGCGCGTGATGGGGAGCTGGATCTGGCTGCTGTTGCTGTTTGTGACGGTTGATTGCGCCGGCAAGAGCGGCAATCCTGGCCTGCAATTCGGCTTCGTCTGCCATGTTAGATGCTTGTGGTAGAGTTTAGCTTCTAATAAAGTGTTTGTGCGCAATGTCACTGGCGTGTGAAATTGAGTTGGTGGATCGGCGTTTCGTTGTCGCAAGGAACAAAGCTTGAGCGCACGACTGCTGCTTAGTCAAGCGCGCCTGCGGTGAATGTTTAGCGCCCGCGGTTGGTGGTGGCCTGAGTGCATGCTCGCACGTGGCACGCGACATGTGACGCAACCACAACTTTCGATTTCATGCAACACCCCGATTTAGAAAACGCACGACTGTGTTTTGCGGTCACCCACTAGCCTCCGTCGTGCCTGTCGCAAGCATGAGAGGACGGTAGACAGCAATCTGCGAGACGAGCGCCCTTGTATCAACCTAATCCGTGCCCATACCTTTTTTGTATTGTGCACGGTAACCGAGTGGCCCAGTATCGTGGTACCGAAGGTACCGGAGCCTAAGACACTGACATCATGAGCCAGAGAGATACACGATGTTGGACGTCCAGTCATCCGAGTCTTCTTGAACGTAACGTAATCTGCAGTACTCATGCCCGTTCTCAAGATCGTACCGAAGGATCCTCACGCTGGTCTTATTCGATTGCGGTAGTTGCCAGTTCAACCATGCTGATATATACCTGCTACTGGTATCGGCTCACCAGATCTACCAGAGAGATACAGAGGCATCTCCGATCTACCCGCACAATCATGCAACCTCACAAACCCACTATTGATCGAACAAAGCAACCGCTCGAATAGGACTCCCACTCCCTCCCCTCAACTTCAACGGGAACCCGACAAAGGTAAAACGACCTTTGCCAATAACACGATCCAAATTGTCCAGCCCTTCCATATGTGTCATCTTCCTCTCACTACAGATATTATGCGCATGGAAGTTCATCTCGCCTGTGGGCGAAGCTCGGAGAGTAGTAATACTGCTCTGCTAACCACGGATCAACAGCATGGAGATATGAGAGAAACATATCGTTACTCCACTGATCTATCGCATGCTGGTACTGCGGACTCTCCTCGAGATTAAATCGGTCCAAATGCGGCACGCAAGGGCCGACTGTGTTGTTCAGAAGCTTGCCCCGCACAGTCAATGTCATGGGTAATGTATGTCGTGCGATTTGAGTTGTTGGCAAGGTTATGTTGCAGCCGAATCGACCCTTGTCCATGGATGTCATCGAAAGTGGACGCTGCCGGATCCTCCAGTCGGGCACCCACGAGGGCAAATCTGTAGCCGGAGCAATCATCTTGACCTCGCAATCATCACGCTTGATCTCCTCTGGGTCGGTCACACCAGCGAAATGCAGTATCTCGATGCATCTGAAGTGCTGTATGTGTTTGACAGCGAAATTGACGAAGAGTTCGTGAGCAGGTCGGTAGTCTGCTGAGAACCACAAGGCGTTAGAAGGAACCATACCAACTAAGGCATTGATTCTGTCCTGGGATTTTTCACATTCAAGGTGGCCGAGAGATTGAATTATGTGAGCGAACGAAAGAAGTGAGTCTCCTCTAGCTGCGGCCTGGATCTTCTTCCGCGTCTGAAGGAGGGTATAAGCGTTGCGGAATGGCCTATTGAGCCAGGCAGGGGCCCCTTGAAGTACCACTGCCTGAATCATATTGATGGCTCGAAAAAGCTGGTCTCCAGACAGCGAGCGGTAGCCACAGTGTATACGTAAAGTGGAAGCAAGACAGATTTCCTGTGCGATCCATCGACGGTGAAACCATGGCAGACCGAAGAGGTGCTTCATACGGTTCCGCAGGCCAGAGCCGAGCTGCATGACTTTTCCGATGTAAGAGAAAATGTCCTCAATGCACATACCATCTCCGAATCGTGCAGCCACAAGTTTTACGTAGTGGTCCTTGTCAGCCTGAGGTGCTTCTGAGGGTACTCCAGCAAAGATGATAAGATCGTCGAAAGTCTCCTCGCTTCCCTCAAAAGACGGCCCCAACCACCCAATAACCTTCTCAGCTCCAGAAAATATACGCCCCATCATATTGATCTGCTGTTCTTTCTCCTTGACGTTGCGTTGATTGATGCAAAATTGGTCGATCCAGATGGTCATGGTTCCTGAGAAAGAGGCATCTTGAAGAATATGACCCAAAGCGTTCGACACCGAGAATCCGATTTCGACGGTGTCTTCATTTGGGACGGCAAATGTTGCATCTCCGCACACATAGGACAAGGCGACGTATTTTGGACTCTCTGCTGCACAGCCTTCTCGTGGAAGGCGAGCCTCGATAAGAGTCGCGGTCCATTCGCTCTCAGAAGCAGACGATTTTAGCTTGAGTAGTCTAAAGCTGTCGTGATGCTGCAGAGGGTGGTACCATAGCGACTCGATCTTCTGTGACATGTTCATCGTGACGATCTGTGGAAAGGGTTATTTTAGTACTTCAAAAACAGATTGTGAACAGGGATCATGTGTATCTGGGAGGTTTAAATAGCATCGCTGTGTCGAAGGCATTAGCGATGAGGCTGTGACACCTGCGTGCACCTCGCCCCAGCAGCTGTAGTAGTCGTGGCTGCGCGCTGTGCCTTAGCGACAACGCTGATTTTCAGTAGCTGACCGGCGCTTAGAGCATTGCTCTTTTGCTCGCCATAACAGTGAAATGATGGCGTCGACAGCATAACACCAAGTAAGTCGTGCCAATTATTATTCAATATCATCGTGTTTGGACCACAATTGTGTATATTTGCACATATCTATGTTTCATTGCATTCATGGAATAATTAGCTTTTCTACGCAGGCTGGGCCTGGGCGCCAGGAGCGGCTGGACCACCGGCGTTGCGCTGCTTGCTAACCATGTAGTCCTCCAAGAACTGAGGGTCGTTCTCGAACTCTTCCTTGAGCTGAGATTGTATGTCAGCTGGGTTCTTCCAACAATGATTCTTGAAGATGCACTTACAATGTCGAGACCACCAACGAGTTCGCCGCCAACGTACACCTGAGGGAATGTCGGCCACTCGGAGAACTCCTTCAGGCCCTGCCTGACCTCGTCGTCTGCCAGGATGTTGAAGAAGCCGTAGCGCACGCCCTTCTCGCGCAGAAGGCTGACGGTCTGTCTGCTGAAGCCGCACTGAGGAGCAGACGGTGTGCCCTTCATAAACAGCATGACTGGCGCCGCCTTAACAAGCTCTCCCAATCGCGCGTGCAACTCTTCCTTTGATGCGGCGTTGTCAACCTCTCCGCCGGTGTGCTCAGGTGCAGTCGTGGGATCTGAAGGTCCAGGCGCATACTTCACAAGACCTGCGTCACCGTTCGCCTGTCCTGCGGGCTCGTTCTCTGAAGGAGGAGGCCTTGTGACCTGCTGTGCAGGAGGAAGGCTGGCACCACCAGTCGCAGGCCTTCCAGCGTGCTGTTCCACTGCATTCCTGACCTTGCTCGCATCGGTGCCCGTGACACTATCCACAACCTGTCCATTCTTTTGCAGCACAACGAGAGGAACCTGTGTGACGTCGTAGTTCTCGCTGACCTCGCTGACCTCTTCAGCGTCCAGACTAAGGAAGGCGATGCGCTGTGGGTTGGTGGCGGGGTATGTGCTGGCGAGGGTGGACAGGATGGTGCCCATCTGCTTGCAAGGCTCGGCCCATGGCGCGTGGAAGTAAATGACGGCGAGGCAGTCGGAGGAGAGTTTGGAGATGTGGTCGGCGAAGTCGCCCTCGGTCGCAATGGGTGTGACTGTGCAGGTGGCAGCCATTTTGGTGGAAGTTGAAGTGGGTGTCAGCGGGTAGAACAATCGGTTATCTGATCGGTATGCGACTATGCGCTATTCAATATTCGAGAAAGAGAGAGAGTAGGAGTGAGTAGTAGTACGCTTGATGAAAGCAATGTGCAAGAAACAAAGTTGCCCTTGTCAATCGCGCGCAGTGACAAATGTGGGAATGGCGTCAGAGTCAAAAGTTCCAATTTGGAGAGGGGAGGGGCAAATGAGCGAGGCCGCATTTCCGCCTCCTTACCCTAACCCTAATGTTATCTCTAATCTGATCTCGCTTCGGCGCTGGTCTTGCTCTCTCCCCCGAGCTTTTTTGCCAAAGCCCACCCGGAACTTTTGCATGTTCTGGAGCTTGAGACCAGACGGACCACGATCTCTCACCAACACCACACCACCCATAATACAATACCGCCAAAATGATGCAAACACCGCTCCGCGAGGTCAAGCCCAAGAATGCGCGTACCAAGCGCTTCTTGGAGAACAAGGCTCCTCAGATCCATGAGAACCCGCGCACCGCCCTGTTCCTCAAGTACTCTTCGACCTCAGAAATCCTCAACCTGGCCCTGACCGACCTGCACTCGCTCAAGCGCCCTCTCGGCATCAAGTTCAGCAAGAAGAACTCTATCCACCCCTTCGAGGACCCCTCCAGCTTGGAGTTCTTCAGCGAGAAGAACGATGCTTCCATGATGGTGTTCGGCAGCCACAGCAAGAAGCGCCCTCACTGCTTGACCGTCTGCCGCATGTTTGACTGGAAGGTTATGGATATGCTGGAGCTGTTGATCGACCCCGAGACTATGCGCACACTTTCGCAGTTCAAGAACGAGAAGGCGCGCGTCGGTCTCAAGCCGCTCCTCTCTTTCTCCGGCAGCGCATTCGAGAGCCCGACTGAGAACGCTTACACTCTGGCGAAATCTCTTTTCTTGGACTTGTTCAAGGGCCCTGATGTTGAGAAGCTCGATGTGGAAGGTCTGCAATACATCATCAACTTTTCGGTGGAAGAGGAGGAGGATGAGAACGTCAAGCCGGTGATCCGCATGCGCTGCTACCTGATCAGGACAAAGAAGGCTGGTGGCAGTCTTCCCAAGGTTGAGGTGGAAGAGATGGGTCCCAGATTTGACTTCAGAGTTGGCCGAACCAAGGAGGCGGACGTGGACATGCTGAAGGAGGCCATGCGCAAGCCCAAGGGTCTGGAGGTAAGCCTGAATCTACACAATCCACATACGACGACAGAAACTAACAACTTCACAGGCCAAGACGAAGAAGAACATCGAGACCGACGTCATCGGCGACAAGATCGGTCGCATCCACACTGGCAAGCAGGACCTCAGCCAGCTGCAGACCAGGAAGATGAAGGGTCTCAAGCGCAGCCGCGACGTCCCCGACGACGAGGATGCTTTCGCCGGAGCAGACGACCTGCCCAACGGCGGCGAGAAGAAGGCTCGCACCGACTAGGGCCTTGCGCGTTTGAGCTCCTTCGTTTTCTTCCGGTCTTGCGTTTTCAGCGTGGCGTTGGTGGGCTATGTGTAAAAAGAATCAAATGTATTGTGTTGCTTCGGGGTTCGGCATGGCATCTGAGCGATCAGGATCACATTCATAGGGAACTTTTCAATCGAAAATGGTTTATTAAGCACATGCTCGCGTTCTTTTCCCACTCATCAATGGCTCTCATCAACGATCACGGCTCGGGTTATGTGCATGGACTCTACATATTTTTTGGCGGCGCATCTCAATGGCAAAGAGTGCTTCCAGTACATTGGCCTGATGGTATGAACGCAGTGATCACTAGCCGACCCAGATAGCCATCTTCATGCCTCGATGGCAACACTACACTATACTTGTTCGGAGTCTATGTCTGCTGGCAACAGCATGGGTGATGGAAAGTTGGAGGATCTCGTACACAGCATCAATTTACAACATAATCATTTCAATTCATTATGGTAAAAACATCATGCCGCCCAACCTCGTTCGCCAAGGCCTACAACTGGTAGAAAGGCTTCTCCGGCACAAGCCCGGTCAACCTATTATCCTGATCAGGCCTGAACTTAGGCTCCTTCTTCATCGTTGGCGCGTTCTTGCTCTCCGCCTCAACCTCGCCGAAGTCGAACTTCTCATGCTTGAACTCGGTCAAATCGTACACCGCGCGCGCGCGTACTCCGGCGCGACGCAGTAGATCTGCGCCAGGTAGCGCTTCGAGATGATCGCGTAGTTGACGTGGGACAGCATCTTGGCCGTGTTGCAGTGCAGCGCCGCGCGGGTTTTGTCGTCCATGACGCGCTGGTACAGCTCACGCGGCTGGTCGTACTCGCTGAGCTGGCCTTCGTGGTAGTAGTGGCTCTTGCGGCTGACGATGGCATCGGAGACCTTGTAGGGCGCTTCGGCGGCGTCCGGGCGGAACTTGTGTGCGAAGCTGTTGGGTAGGTATTGCTTACCACCGGCGTGGTTGGCGTCGACGCGCATGGGACCGTCCACGTTCGGCGAGCTGAACGAATTGGTCATGAAGGGACAAATCACGGGAATCTGATGGAGATTCACTCCAACTCTGTGGTATTGTGCCTGGGAGAGGGAGGGTCAGTTATGTTTGTCAGCGGGAGGCAGGGCTGGGGTGCGTGCTTACGTCGCGGTAGAACCACATGCGGTGCTGGAGAAGAGGATCGGGAGAGTCTTCAACACCAGGCACCATGGAGCCAGGCGAGAAGGCGGCCTGCTCGACATCGCGGTGATAATTCTCTGGATTCTTGTTCAAGACTAGACGACCGATCTCGTGCATGGGGAAATCACCACGCGGCCAGACCTTGGTGACATCGAAGGGGTCGAAGCCGAGCTTCAATGGGTCGGCCTCTTCGGGCTTCATGACCTGTACCTTGGCTGTCCACTCGATCTCTTGTCCGTTCTCAATGGCATCCCACAGCTGCTGCTTGGAGTAGTCGGGGTTCTCGCCGGAGATGCGGATGGCCTCAGGTTGAGAGAGCTGCTTCTGGCCGTGCTTGGCGATGAAGTGGTACTTGATGTAGACGAAGTCGCCGGCCTGTGACAGGTGTTAGTGTGAATGATACGATCAGAGACTTGCAAGTCTCATGGTGATGATGAGGCCGGTACCGTCAGGCATAGACATAGGGAAGTCAGGGTCGCCAGTGAGACACGATGCGAAGACTTACCTTGTTCACCCACTTGAAAGTGTGGCAACCGTATCCGTGCTCATTGATCCAGCCATCCGGAGTACCGTGGTCAGAGAAGAACATCAGACCAGCGTGGTTGCCCTCAGGTGTGTTGCCCAGCAGATCGAAAGTAGCATCGTAGTCGAGCAGGAAGTTCTTGGGGTTGCGAGCTTGCGAGCGAATCACATCCGGTCCTTGGATAGGGTCACGACAGAAGAAGACCGGGAAATTGAGTCCAACGATGTCGTAGTTGCCCTCGCCAGTGTGAAGCTTGATCGCGAAACCTCTGGGATTGCGAGCCTCATCGGGGAACTCTCTACCAAGGGTAACGGTCGAGAAACGAACAAAGGCAGGAGTCTTCTCGCCAGGACGCTGGAGGAAGTCGGCCTTGGTCATGTCTGACACGTCCGCAGTGGTCTCGAAGTATCCGAAAGCTCCAGAGCCGCAAGGGTGAACCATTCGCTCCAGGTTCTTGGAGCGATTGAAAGTCTGCTGCTTCTGCATGAGGTGGACATCAGACATGAGCGGAATACCGCCAATGTTCTTGCTGTGTGCTGGATCGGGGAACGGGTGGCCCTCGTTGTTGGTGAAGTAGGGCGCATCGTCCTCTCTCTTGTCGCCCGACACCTTGCCAGACACTTTGACGATGACTGCCAGATGTTAGTTTTGATCCCTTCTACTGAGTATAGGCTGTACTTCCTGTCTGCAGGCCCCTCATTGGCACTTTACATGTGCGACATACGAGGGCCACGGCCTTCAGGAAGCGATGTGCTAATTAAGCTCATGGTTTCTACGGCCTTTCTTCTGATTGGAAAAGAGACCATAAATGATGGTAAAAGAACACGAAGGACAGCACCATGGCCACTGGGTTCCTATGTGCTCGTTACTTACCCCTCCATGGTTGCATACAATTGGAGAACCAAGCCGTCAGACCGCACATCTGACGCGTTAAGGACGTGGAGTGTCGCGTTTGTGACAGATGCAGCTGTCATGATGATGCCTGGGAAACATGCAAAACATCTACCAACACATTTCCTCGACGCCTGGATGACCGGAAGAGTGCCTGTTTGGGATGAGACACCTGCCTTGTCACTGATAGTATGGTCCCGATGTCAACGATCCGCAAACAATCATGCTTCCGTTGCGTAGAGACTGGCAACAGATGGTTGCTCTGGCTGTGAAGTGCATCAACATGACGATGTAGACAAAATAGCATAGCAGTTTACCCATTATGGAGAGTGGAGAGAGGCATGCCGTCTGTGGGGCGGAGTAGGAACCGAGCCAATTGCAGGTGTGCTGATGTCAAAGTGAATGGTTCGTGTGGTCAGCGCCATCACAAGACGGAGACAGGTCCATTGACCGCATCAATTGGAGCGAGCATAATCTCTTCTCATCATCGATGCAGCAAGTAGACTCCTTTGCCATGCGAGTAACTGTGATTTTCGGTCAGCTTTAATGTCTTGTTCAGAGGTGGCGAAGTGTGCTGAGGGAATGCATCAGCAGAAGTGTACGGTTAGCTGCATATATCTGCATTCGCCCAAAAGTCCTGCCACTAGGGTTTGGGGCAATCCAGTACCCGACATCGAATCAACTTTATGTTCATATAATGTATATAGTCATCAGTGGCATTGCGCAAACTTGAGATGCCTTTTCGAGACATATGACAGTCTTTATATCTTGTACGATTGAAGCTCGACTCGAGTTGAGTAATTTGTATGCTAAAACCATTGATTAAAAACATCCAGACGGTGATCAAGTCTATGTATAGTCGAGACAAGGATTCGACGTTAGCACCGACCCAAGTGATCTACTTGACGACAACTCACATCAGACGTCCCGCAAATCACACTCAGACAATCGATCCCATACAATCGCAATCCACCTGGAGCATCTCAGCTCCACGACCCACCAACAGTAACCATTCCTCTCAAACTCCCTCAGAGGTTGATCAGCATCACGCGTAGGAACTCGCTAGTCTTCGCCTTGCTCAGCGGGAACCTCCTGCCGCGGTTGTTTAGGATGTCCCTGCGCAAAGCGCTGTAGCTCGGGAACTTGTAGGAGTTGATGTCGCCACCGTTCTGCTGCACGCGGACGAAATCGTGAATGTTGACGCGGGCGCCTTTGATGTTCTGCCATGATTGCCTAGTCAGCTCGCCGGTCATCTCCTCGGCAGTGTCGCAAGATCTTACCTTTTTGCATTGAATGATGGAAGAGCCCACGTCGACATCTAGGTCCCTGCACAAATGCTGATAAGCTGCGAGGCGGCCGTTGCCGGAGATGTAAGTGCTGGAGAAGTGCGCAGTGATGGCGGCCAGGGAGAGGTTGTAGTCTCTCTTGTTCGCCATGATGCCGATAGCTGTGTTTGGGTATATAGGTGGTCGAGATACACCTTCTTGAGGATGGGATGGATCGTGGGAAGAAAGAGGGGATGGGAAAAGATTTTGTGTTTGGCTCTGGAACTGGTAAACGCGTTGACAAATGCAATACCCGTGTTACACAAACTACGTACCCGACAGAATGGCCCACCAATCGCAAACACACTTTCAGAGAACGCCTTAACTCCCGCACGTGCAGTGACTGCAGCAATGATTCCATTCCGCAACATTCACCAACTTGGTCGCAGAATCAGTGAAGTCTGATTCACAACTTCGACTTCTCAAGCCTCTCCTTCTCCATGGCGCAGATCGCCAAGACTTCACCGTCAGCCTCACGAGTTGCGGTCTCGCGGATAGTGGTGCTCTTGCCCTTGGACTTGAGAACCTCGCAGACGATGGTGATGTTCTCCCCAACATTCATAGCTCTCAGATAACCAATCTGGAGGCTCCTGGTAGCTCCTCCACGGACCTTGCCTTGGTTAGGCCCCACGGTGACCTCGTTCGCGTCCCCGTCGACGACAGCCGTCGAGCACTGGGCAAGCCCGTCGAGGAGAGTGGCGATGGCGCCGCCGTGAACCGTGCCGAACTTGTTGCAGTACTGAGCGGAGAACTTGATGCGGAAGGTGGCGGTGCCAGACATGCCGTTGGAGGAGGTGCTCCCGGAGACTATCTCCACAGATTTGTAGAGAGGAGTGTCGAAGTTGTTCGGAGGGGTGAGTGCAAGGTAGGCGCTGCGGTAGGCCTCGAGGCGGGAGAGGAGCTTGTTGCTAGTGCGACTCGCAGATGACTTGGTTAATGGAGTTGCCTCGTCCTTGGAGGCTTGGTTCTCCTTGACGTCTACGGAATAAGGTTTGTCGTTGCTCTCCGCCTGCCTCATGAGCTCGGTGAAGTCCTCGTGCTGGAGCTGGATATACTTCATCAGGGCTGCCATGGTTGATGCTGCGGGGTGTGATGCGCGGTATGAGTCTTGTTGCCGGGTTTGGGTATGATGTACGCGTTTGGTGGTTGATGAGAGTCGTTGGTGGGTGAGGATGTGGTTTTGAGTGGGTGATCGCACAAACAGGTGCACACGTGGTGGGCATTTGAGCCTTCCATGGCCTGGTGAAATGGTGGCGGGTGGTATCCAGTTAATGCCGTACGTTACCATGAAGCGCAACCATTGGCTATCCGATGATAACTATGAATCTCCTGGTGAAGTCCAGTAACTTCTTGTTAAGAGTCACCAGGATTGCGGCTTGGGACGGCATTGACTGCTGCTCATGCCATGGAGCATCGTCGCTTGGAGTTCAGCATATGATGCATTTGTAGGGTTGTGATCATGAGAGATAAAGATAAAGTATATACGTGAATGGCTTAGTGCAGTTGCTTACAAGAAACATACGAGCATGTGTGTATAGGATTGTCTTGAGTGTGTCGTGGCTCAGGCACCATCGGCAAACGACAGCGATATGGTATAGCCATGATCATGTCAGTGTCCACGGAGGACATGTGGTCAAGGTCATTATCATAAGAGCGGTGAATAAGTATAATCAGTCGGGTACAGGGTTTCAGACCGTACCAGACTTAAAGATAGAACAAAAGTGAAGTGAATGCGCGAACCTGAAACACGCGATATTTCCAAGTGGCGGGGTCCAATCGGCAACGGCCGCGGTCCCCACCTTCCATTCAACGGCGCGTTACAGCTTCGCGTCTTCCCTGCTGGACGGTATAAACATCGTATTTGCGCCTGCCCCTGTGTCAGTGTCGTGCAGATTGCCAGAGCCCTGAGAATCGCAGGGCCAACATCCCCGTCAGCTCCACAACCTCCAGCACCCACAACTCTGCATCTTCACACCAAAATACCATTCGAGAGATCAAATACCCCGCGCAGAGATTGCGATTTGATTGCGACAATGGCGGCAACCTACCAGCAGTTCCTCGCTTCGCCCAGCGTCGCGGCCCTGGCGCCCAATGCTTCGATCAACTACATCACAACCACCACCTCCGTCAACGAGCCTGCCGCCATCATCAAGCACCTGCAGATTCAACAGAAGCAGGTAGTCAAGAAGGATGAGAAGATCTTGTACACCATCGAGAGCGGCAACGGCCTCTGCCTCGAAACCGAAGTCACTCTGCAGTTCCACAATGGAGGCGGCGCATTCCTCCCCGGTATGGACGAGAACGTGATTGACGAGCGCATTGTCACTTTCCCGCTTGTGCACATCGTCAGCTTCGACAACAACGGCAAGATCTGCCAGATGCGACTCTACTGGGACCAGGGCACTCTTCTGAAGCAGGTCGAGGCCATTGGACGTACTGGCCGCAACTGGCCGATTCGGGAGGGACCGAAACTGGTGGAGACGGTCAAGAGCAGCATCAACACAACCGGACAGGCAGGCAACGGCTCGGGCGGCCGTGCTGCCAACGGCCAACGCGACGTCGTGGTTGGCGGCCACAAGCGTGGGGAGAGTGTGCACCCTACCAATGACCCTCACGCAAGCCTCGCCCTCTTCGCGCCTCGTGACCCCAGCGAGGACGTTGGAAGCACTTACACTGGCCCCACGGTCGCTACCCGCCCTTCTTCGAAGCCTGCTCCCAGAGACTACGGTGACCTTTTCGTTGGCGAGGAATCTGCCCGCAGCTACCGCGACGAAAGCCCAGCGAAGATCGACGGTCGTAATGTCAAGGCTGGTGCCGGCAAGCATGTCTCTGAAAACCGCTTGTTTGACGAGAACGACCCGGATGCTGTGAGCACGCCTCAAGGCAAGAAGACCTACCAACAAAAGTACGACCACTTCGCTTTCGGAAATGGCGAAGATGCGAAGCGCGAGCAGCCGGGAAGCAGCAGAAGCAACCGCAAGTCGGAGGCTACCTTCAGCTTCGAAGACTTTGCCACTCCACCCAAGGTAGTCGAGAAGAACAACCCCGGATACGAGCGCCACTGGGGAACCGACCACGAGAGCGACAGAGCCGACACCAAGGAGAACACTCGCCCCACCCGCCAGTCTGCGCGTAACGACAACGAGCCATCCTGGAGCGAATCACCCCAGCCACGTAAGATTTATAACACAGCTGGTGATGGCATGGGTGGTCGCAAGGGTGCCTACAACCCAATCATTGGAGAGGCCGAGAACCGCGCAATCTACACCACCGCTGGTGATGGAATGGGTGGCAGGAAGGGTGGTTACAACCCGATCCTTGGAGAGACCGAAAAGAAGATTTACACAACCGCCGGTGACGGCACTGGAAACCGCAAAGGCGGTCGCAGCTGGGGTATTGGCGATGAGAGCGACCCTGAGGTAGACACAGAGTCGCGTCCAAGCAACAGAACTCGCCGCGGTCAAGCTGGATCTGGCGCAGGCTACTAGGGATCGCCGTTAAAGAGAAAGATATCGTTGGAAAACTGAGTCTTTGGAATCGTTGAGTTGACAGACATACTGGCATTGATTACAAGGACTGCAAGAGTATGTGCAAGAATACGTTATTTGTAGAACGCTTTTGCTTTTGCTATTGCAGATTAGAGAAAAGCATACCTACTGCTTGCAAGAGAAGCAGGCAGTGCAGGTTGGACATGCTCGGGGAAATGCACGTTATCGTTGGCTACAAAATGAGCTTGTTGGTTTGCATAGTAGCAGATTATGTTTTACATGATGAGCGTATGCATTGTTCTAGATCGCCATCTCAGATGTTACTAGTGTATTGTCTATTGTCTGCCCTTCAACGGCAAAGTTAATAAACTCAGAATCGTCGTCATCAGCGGGACCCTCGATTTCCGGTGAACGCGTCGAAGAATTTAGAGTTTCGCAGCTTTACGCGTGAACTCTGATGCCGATGAGCTCAAATGTTGACTCCATTGCTTCATCGCCCGCTTCTCATTACACCTGATATCATCTGCTCTTGACACTGTTTCTCTGCGTGTGCTTACAGGTTGCGCAGAGTGTCTCGGATGTGAGGCCGCCCTAGCACGGTTGCCTAATACAAAGATCGTCCTTCTTAAGACTCACTTCTCCTCCCTACCTCGACGTGTTCGGTTCATCCCACGAAACGAACCACCACTCGAAGATACCCCCTGAGCCTTTCGTCAGCAGATGATACAGCTTCCCATTGAAGTTCTCGCCCTGGCCTACAGTGCGGATATAACAGGCCAGGGCCAGATTCGGTGACCGCCTTCCACATCGGAGCAAGAGGCGATAGTGTGCATGGAAGGATACCATTGTTGAAGTTTCTACGCTCATTACCAGGATTTGCCCATTGCTGCCTCTGTTCAACCGTTATCCTGCCACTGGTGCCTAGCCAGACCCTTGTTGTATGCTGGTACCCGCACCCTTTGCTGCCTGGTGCCGAGACCTCTACCAGTACAACTTCGGACCGCGTCCCAACGCAGCCATGGAGGAAGAACCTACGGCAACGCAGGCAACTCAAGCGACTCAGGCAACACAATCTCAAGCCGCGGATCCACGCCGTATGGGCCGAAACAACTCTGGACTTGCCGATGGGGACATCGCAGACTTGCTATGCATCCTGCACCCATGCACTCCAGCGGCTTTCAGAATCGTTGCGCACACCTACAACCGCTCGCCTCAGAATGTCCTGCAAGGACACGATTATGACAGGTATAACGACGGTGTGAGCCAGAGTGTTTTGGAGGAGCAAGAGACGTTCATACTACAGGCTTCGCCATCGGCTGTTCAAGCGCAAGATCTGGATTTGGCCCTACGTTTCTCTGCGAATGTGGTCAGGCCGTACATGGGCTTTGTGTTCGGACGCAGCGTGCAATACTGCGACATTGTGCTGGACACGGACACGGTCAAGCGCATCAGCAACGTGCACTTCCGGATCTTCGCTAACAATTCGGGCGTTCTGATGCTGGAAGACGTTTCTACAAACGGTACCATGGTAGATGATGTGGTGCTCCGAGGCAAGACTGGAAATCGCACACGTATGCTGACCGGCGGGTCAATAATTCAAATCGTTTCTCCCAAAGCAGAAGAGCACATCAAGTTTATCGTGCGGATCCCGAATCGGGACGGTGTAGTCGACGAGTACCAACAAAACATGGACCAGATGTTAAAGCGGATGGCAATCGCTGAAGCTGAGGCACATGCTTCTGGCGGCGCTGTGGCTGTTAAGAACACCAGACCCGCTGCTGTGGGCAATCCGACACAACATCACAAGGTACCACTGTCGATGAACCGCTATGGAATGCACTGGGCTGGAGGCGACAGATATAATGTCGTAGGCCAGATCGGCAAAGGAGCCTTCGCTACAGTCTATCAATTGGCCACCAAGAGTGATGGCCAGCTATTTGCCGCAAAAGAGCTGGAGAAGCGTCGCTTTATGAAGAACGGAATACTCGACCGGAAGATTGACAACGAGTTGCAGATCATGAAGGCTATCAGCCACCCCAACGTTGTCCAGTATGTCGAGTACCAAGATCAAGGCCACTACCTGTACATCATCATGGAATTTGTGCCTTGCGGCGACCTGCAACAATACTTGAACAACTATGGCAGCCTGCTCGAGCCTTTGGCGAAGACGATGTCTGCTCAGGTTTTCGATGCGCTGTCGTACCTTCATAAGAAGAAGATTACACATCGCGACATCAAACCCGACAACATCCTTCTAGCCGACCTGGACCCAGCGAACTTCACTACCAAACTCTCTGACTTCGGTCTGTCGAAAGTCGTGAGCAACGATGAGACGTTCTTGAAGACATTCTGCGGGACTCTCCTGTACTGTGCGCCCGAAGTCTTTCCTCAGTACGACATGCAGATTCCACGCCAGGGACGAAAGCGTGCGAGGCGAGGCAACTCCATGGGACCGCAGAAGTTCCACAGCTACAGTCAATCGGTGGACATTTGGTCTTATGGCGCAGTTTTATGGTTCGCGCTCTGCCTCCAACCACCCTTTGAGGGTGTTGCCGATGCTACAGGCGATGGCATGTTCAACAAGATCATGATGACTTCTCTCGACACAACCGAGCTGCACAGGAAGCGAATATCGCAAGATGCCATTGACTTGATGCTTGAGATGCTGAACACGGATCCATCGGCCCGACCATCGCCTGGCTACTGCCTCAATCACAATTGGTTCGGAGTAAACAGGCCTGCAGTGGAAGGTGCTGCTCGTGTAGGTGAGGAAGGCGGGCTGCACGTTATCGCTGAAGAGCCGAGCTTTGCGAAACTCAGTCTTGAAGAGCAGAGTCGCTTCAAAGACAGTCAGCCAAGCGATCTTGATTTCCATTCCGGTGACTTCAAGTTCTTCGACCCGCGGAAGTCCAAGCGCTTCAAGTCGGAGGTCATTGCCTATCGCAATGCTGATGGCTCCTTGATCGCATCGAGCCCAGAGATCATGTTTGACCGGATGCCTACAAGTCAAACGGTCTCCGAACGTCAAGCAATCACCAGCGCAGCAAATCCCAAGCTGTTTGGCGAGATCAGCCAATCTGCACTCGAGAGCTCTGGCGCCCTCGGTATGGCTCAACAAAACACAGAGGCCGATGACACTTCGACTAAGAGTCAAGGGTCAAGTAATGGTGACAACTTCCGTGAGGCAAAGGAGCTATTGGCCTCGCCAAGTCTACTAGGTGCTGAGTCGATGGTCCGCGAGATGCATGTAGGCTCTCCCAGACGCCCCGGCAGCAGTTCTCCTGGCCCAGGAGCTCAGGAGCCCACAACTCCGAACTCGCCCTGGCATACACAGTCAGGAGCCGAGCAACAGTCGCCTGCTACAATAACGCCAAAGCCTGTCAATCCATCCACCTTCAGTCGTCGAATCCGACTGGACATCTCTCCCTCTTTCTTCTACGACACCAACGATCCAAGCACTCACAACATCGAGTACGCATCAAAGGTCAGCGGCTATGACTTCTCCACCAGGCAGAACTCTTTGAAAAGCGAAAGTTCAACGCGAAGCGATGGCCAAGGTCCGCCGACCCGACGTGCGCCTGAAGGCTCCCATGCTTCATCTACTCGTGATCTGGTCAAGCATGACTCTACCACAGACCAGGATGACGAAAATTACCAGACAGAGCCTACGACGAGGAAAGTCACGCAGGATGGGTGTGAACAGGAAGGCGATGATCAGAACACCCCGTCAGCATTTACACAATTCCTCAAACCGCCTCCCCGTGTCGGTAGGCTTGTGTCTACTTCGGAATCGTACACGCCCAAGGGCCCTGTGACTTTAAACTTGAGCTCGCGCCTCACAACTTGGGGTCGCGCTCCCTCCAACACCCAAGTGTACCCGGATCCGACAGACACTCGCGTCGGCAAACGCGCGCTCATGCTCTGGTTTCACGCGAAGGACATCGAAAAGGTACCCGAAGGCGATGACTCCTGGACCAGACTACCAGGACTGCACTGCATCATCTCTACCGAAAGCAGTGCCGGCGTCTTCGTCAACGGCGTTCATTTGAAGCGAGGAGAAGAAGGCAAGCGACAATTTGGAAGACTGTACTCGGGCGACGAAGTCGTGGTTTGGAAAGAGTCGGGCAAAGCGCTCAAGTTCTCTTGCGAGTTCTTCCAGGGAGAGGGCAAGGATGCGAGGCCTGCTGGGACTCCGCGTTTCAGGATTGAGACCGAAGGGTCGGGGTTGAAAGGGGAAGGGAAGGAGAGGGAGGAGTGAGGTTGGTTCTTTGTGTGATTCTCGAAGCTCGTACATACGGGTGGCAGATGAGCTTTTGACGTCTCTTTTGTAGATTGGCATTCCACGCATTCACGATCAAGCGACAGGAATTTTTGTTGAGTGAGCATAGACTACTCTGGTGGTAGCAGGTGATGGGAGGACATTTCCACTCTGGCTTGTAGAAGCCCGTTAAAAAAATATGTAGCATACAAAGCATTGACGACATACATTCAACACCTATAACTTCTTATCACAGATCTTTATGAAGTGGCATTATGATTGAGCAACAAACCGGACTGAGTTGCTGTGCCAAACTTGCATTGGCTTGTCGTCCAACAAGAATAGTAATAACATATCTCGTTGCCTTCGATGCAACTATTCACAAGCAAGGTATAGTTGCAAACATGGCAAATACAGAACATGTAAGCTTCCGTATTGGCAGTAACGTCACACCCGTCGCTGCAACACAAAACAACAGACCTGCAGCAGCTCCCCAGACAGGCGACTTCGAGTTCGGTTTCGCCGCCATTGCACACCCAACCTTCGCCGTCGGCATGGTAGCCACCTGCTCGATCTTCGTCTCCTATGCCGGCACCTCAGCCCTCCTGCCCGTGATCTGTGAGATGAGAGAGCCGCGCGACTTCCGCAAGTCCCTCTACGTCTGCATGACCATCGTAATCGCTTCATACACCTCCTTCTCGCTGGTGGTGTACTACTACTGCGGCGCCTGGGTCGCCGTGCCATCGCTCGGCTCCGCAGGTCCAACTATCAAAGTCGTTGCGTACGGAGTTAGTTATCGGTCTGCCGGTGTCTGGCTGCTTGTACCTGCACGTGGGAGCGAGATACGTCTTCGTGCACATCCTCCGCAATCCCGAGCACTTGCAGTCAAGACACCTGGGTGCACTGGGCAACGTGACTGGGCTGCACGAGCGGACTCGGAGCGATCGCGTTTATCCTCGCGCAGGCGATTTCGATTTTCGATTACCTGCTTTCTCTGACGGGTTCACTGTGCTTCGCGCCTATTGCTCTCTCACTGCCGGGCTGGCTGTGGTGTCATGATAATATGGCGTGGCGACGATGCAGGTTCTGGCAGCAGGCTGTGTTCTGGATTACGGCGCTGATGACTCCGGTACTACTGCTTCATAGTGCTCTGACCAGAGCATTTAGACGAGCAGATTAGCTCCTAGACGAATACACATAGATATACAATGCACAAGACATTGATGGATACATTTCAGCTTTCCCTATTGCTATTGTGGCTATAGTCATTTCGAAGAATGTAACCCGGCCGAGCATGGTCACGATTGTATAGAAAGAACAAAGAACGTATACCCATAGTGGAACGTGCAGTTGTTGGCGACGATCCACCGGTCTTTCGTGTGTCACTCGACTGTCACAACAATGAATCGACGACACTTATCGTTGTTCTGCAGTGCTTTATTTAGACGAGCATCCGGATCCGACGGACAGTGCTCAAAGTCTCAGTAGACCCAGCTATAAGCCGTAAAATCGGTTTCTACGACATAAAAACAATCGGCTACACTAACACCTGCTCGATATGTAGAAGTAATGATGAAGATATGCCCGATCTCAAGGTTGAACCACTGCTGGTTATCGCACCAACCCTAACCCTTTTGTGAAATAGTACCGTCTATGGAGCATGTGAATGATTCGAACAAGATATCTCACGGGCGCAAAGTAACGAAGACAACCCATCTCGTTCTCTTCTGAACAGCAGAACACATGACGGGTATACTGAAATTTACACACTTCACTGTGCTGATATCTCGTTCAAAAATCCCCTTGAAAATTCAGATCACATGCAATCACATACTTTTTAATCAGCCTCTATCAAAGATTCGACTCAATATGTTTTACAAAAAAAAAAGCAACATTACTTCTCAAAGAAAAGAGAGGTAGGGAAGTCAAGAGACAAAGTAGCAAACCTACTCAACTCTCAACACCCTAGCGCCCTTCCTCTTACTCGCCTTCTTGCGATTATTGCCCTTCTCGAACGCCGTAGCCTCCTGCAAGGTTCTGCCCAAGTTGTCGGGCTTCTTGACCTTGTAGATGCGGATGATCCAGTTCTCGCTGGTGAAGGCCTCCTCGACGGTGCTGAGCTCAGGACCCTGGCTGGGCAGCTTGGAGCTGCGGACACGGTCCTGGGCCTGACCGGCGGGAAAGAGGGAGTTGTAGTTGTAGTAGGACATCTTGTACATCAAGCTGTTCTTCATGGTGTCGGTGGCCTGGTCGTCGACGCGGTATTCGCCGCGGGCGGTGAAGAAGTCGCGCTCCTTGACCTCGTCGGGCCAGATGCCTGGGGATTAGTGTTAGTGGAATTGTTCATATTTAAAAAATGTTTTACAGAACTTTCGCTTACCTTCAGCGATTCTCACCATCCAGAGGAACTTGTTCATGTCATCACCGGAGTAGCCAAGTAGACCACCAAAGACGACAAGGACGTAGTCGACCTCGTGCTGGCGCATGATAGGCCAGCTGACCTCCTCGCGGGAGCTCATCGCCTTACCAACGGTGGCAATGTGGGTGTTGTTCCAGGTGTTGTTGTCGACCAGAGTGGGGCGATCGGCCATGCCACCAATCTGGTAGCCATAGTCCCACCAGCTCATGATCTTGGCGTTCTGCTCGGTGTTCTGACGGAGCCAGTAGTAGGCCTCACGGTAGTCATCGATGATGTGCTGGCTGCCGTCCGGCATGCGGGAGGCAAGCACGACCGAGGGAGAAGAGTAGGCATTGCTGGTGACCCAGGTGCAGTGGAGGACGAAGAGAAGGAGGTATGCGGTCACAGCTCCGGTAATGACCGACTTGGAAAGGTATGAGTAAATGCCGACAATAGGGGACTTGGTAGAGCGCAGAGAGTCGGAAGCAGATGCAACCTTGTCCTTGATGGAGGTGGAACCGTTGGCAGAGCCATTGGACTTGCTAGCATCCTCGTCGGGTTCAGAGGCCACCATGTAGGTGTCCAGAATCTGAGAGAGAGCGATGGCGGCTGCCACGCACACAATGGGAGTGAGCGTAAGCATCAAACGGACCATGACACCAGAGAAGTAACTGGCAAGGACTGCGTAGATGACGACGAAGACCTGCTCGTCCTTGAGCTCACGGAAGCACATGTACACACCAGCGGGGAAGAGCCAGATGAGCATGTTGAGATCGAAGAAGTACGCGGGCCAAGCAGTCGGCTGGTGCTCAGAGACGGAGGCAATGATGGGAATGTGAATCTTGGCGTAGCCAGTGTCCCAGAGGGAGTAGAAACGGCCAGTCCAGGGTGCGATAGTTCCAGAGACGGTAAGCAGGACCAGTCCAGCAAAGGCGCCACCGAACACAATCAAGACCATTGCGCGGAGGAGAGTCTGGAACTGCTTGGAGGGGAGCTGGTAGCGGACCCATTCAGCGAAACCAACAAGCTGGAGCAGACCGAAGACACCTGGCAAAACGTTAGTGCTGGCTCTTGATTGACTCTTCAAGCCGGAACTTACCAAGCGAAGACATGTGCTCGCTACTCCTGATGGGCAAGAAACCGACGAAAGGAATCTGCATGCTAGCCAACGTTCCAAGAGCGTACCAAGTGGTGTAGCTGACGTACAGCCTCGGGCTGAAACGACCCATGCAGATCAGCACAAAGGCGTGCAGAGGCAGCAAGTTTGTAATGAAAACGTATCCACCCCATGCGCTGACCATGTATCCGTAGAAGAGAGCCGTGAGGCCTCCCCACATAATGCTTCCGACCTTGACGGCCTTGATCCACAGGTAGAAGGTGAAGACCAGGAGGAAGATGGCGATGGCTTCGTTGTCGTAGCTGCCAGCGACGGAACGCGAGATGTAACCAGGTGCAATGCCCATGAAAACGGCCGCGAGCAGACCAGCTGACGGGCTCGTGCTCATTTCGGTGGTCAACAGGTAGGCGGCGAAGGCGGTCAGGCCGGAGAAGCCAGGCGCAAGCAGCACACAGATGTTGCGAATGTCGACGGGGAATGTGAGCCAGCGGAGGGCGTGGTAGATGGCGCCAGAGGTGACCATGAGGCCTGGGTAGAGGGTACCGCCAGTGACGCGGCCCAGGGGATGCCATGTTCCTGGAGGGAAGAGAAATCAGGAAGGGTTGCATTGATCGATGGGAATGAGTTTGAATGCTTACGGTCATCGAACCAGTCCCAGAAGTTGGCAAAGCCATGCTGGACGAGGTACTTGGTGGCTCGGAAGTTGAACCAAGGGTCGACTGTCCAATGGCGGCTTGATCAGCACATGCTCGCTCTCTCGAGTATTGCAAGCATTGGCATGCAACGGCAGTAACGACTATCGATTGACATACACTCGTGGATAATGCTCTCAAAGCGGATGACGGAGAACAGTCTGCTGGCAACGGCGGCAGCGGCAATGGTGCACAGAATGATCAGACGCAGCAGGCCACGGGTGTTGCGGGCAGACTCGCCCTTGAGGAAGAAGTCGGCGCCGGGCGGAGACGCGACGTCGACGGCCATGGTGTCGGTGGCGGAGAGGAGAGTGGTTTAGCGGGCGGAGGACGGTGGCATTGGAGGGTGCAGCAGTGTATATGTATCTCTGGGTGGTGGTGGTGGTATTAATGGTGATTATTGAGGGAGCTCTAACTGAACACGTACCTTTGGCGGAGCTATCCGTGAGCTAGTACAGCTCGCTTGATGAATGATGTATATGCGGAGAAGGAGAGCCTGAGAGCCTGAGAGAGAGAGAGAGAGCCTGAGAGAGCCTGAGAGAGCCTGAGAGAGAGCCTGCCTGAGAGAGAGCCTGCCTGAGGAGAGGAAGACCCTATCTATCTGCTGGCTGCATACATTATTACATTTCAATAACTAATCGCAACAAACACCAAACAACCCATCACTTCATCTCCGCCTTTCTTCTTTCCACAAGCAGATATCGCCGGCTCATCCATTGCAAGGTGGCTGTACTTCTTCTTGCATCCTGCGCTACTTATAATCCTCTATACCCGTCCGCCACCATGTACGTTCGTTCTATCTCGTTGCAAGACATATTGGACTAACATCGACACAGGTACATCTTCCGTCGCGCCGCCGCTCGCGCAGTCTCTGCGCCCCGCCAGCTCCGCGCCACCCCTCGCGTGAACAGCTTCCAGTCCTCCATCCCCTCCCTCTCCCGTTCCTTCCACCAGGCGAGAATATGGCGCGCCGAGGAGCAAAAGAAGGAGACCGAGACCGCTGCCCAGGACGCCGTCTCCGAGTCATCAGGAACCACATCTGAGCCTCTCGGCCAGTCAGAAGGCGTCTCCACCTCCGAGACCACCACCACACCCTCGTCCAGCACCACATCTTCCGGCCAGGATGCGCTCTCCGAGTCCTCAGCCACTACTTCTGAGCCTGTAGGCCAGAGCGAGCACGAGTCCAAGCCTGTCCTTGAGCAGGCTTCTGAGATCGCGGAGAAGGCCAAGGACGCTGTTTCTGACGCTGCCGCAAAGGCCGCCCAGGCTGTTGGAGAGTTCACCCAGGAGCCCAAGGAGAGAGCCCAGGATGCTGCTGCGTCTGCCACTGAGCAGGCATCACAGGCTGCCTCCAAGCTCAGCGAGCAGGCATCTGAAGCCACCTCGCAAATTAGCGAACAGGCGCAATCTGCTGCCGCCGAGGCAACTCGCTATGCTCGCAACACCGCCGCATCCACCAGGGATGCCTTCCAGGATCGCAGATCCCACGACAGCCGTCCGCCCGTGCCCCCGAGCAAGATCCTCTACATTGGCAATCTCTTCTTTGAGGTCACCGCTCCCCAGCTTGAGGCCGAATTCGCCAAGTATGGTGAGGTCACGAACAGCAGAGTCGTTACCGACGACAGGGGCCTGAGCAAGGGTTTCGCATACGTCGAGTTCGTCAACCAGCAGCAAGCCGATGCTGCTCGCGAATCTCTGGACCAGAAGGTCTTCCAGGGCAGGAGGATTTCTGTGCAGTACCACAGGCGTCGCGAAGCCAACAACAACAGCAACAACAGGAGGAACACGAGGTCAGCCGCAGAGCCCAGCAAGACTCTGTTCATTGGCAACATGTCCTACCAGATGAGCGACAGGGATTTGAACGGTAAGGCAATTCGAGGAACAACCTCTCTCGTACACAATTACTAACATTCAACCTCACAGACCTTTTCCGAAGCATCAAGAACGTGCTCGACGTCAGGGTCGCCATTGACCGTCGTTCCGGACAACCTAGAGGTTTCGCTCACGCCGACTTCACCGACGTCGAGAGTGCTGTTACCGCAAAGAAGGCCCTCGAGCAGAAGTCAGTCTATGGACGTCAGCTTAGAGTGGACTACTCTGGTCAGGCAAAGGAGGATGGTGATAGACCCGCTCGCCGCGAGAGGTCTGACAGGTACGAGAGGCGCGAGAGGCGCGATCGTGACGACGGCAACGACCTCGATTAGAGCGTTGAAGAAGTGACCACACACTCTTGATACCACACGACGTCTCCGCCAGCAGCAGAGACTGCTTTTTTTTTTACTGTATCCGGATGTCTTCAAGGCATACTTGCATTGTAAGCAAAGCAGACAACGTTAGGTGGCGAGGCCTGTACGATTTGGCGGAGATGAGATAGTTGGGAGAGCTTTGCTGTACATGTATGATGGCTGTACGGCAGTGTAAAATAGACATCTGAAAAGTGTACTTTTACTTATACCACAAAGATTGTTCTTACCAGTTTTAGTAATTGTTACTTTGCTACATCAGCAGTTCTTGTTCGGAAATGACTTCCTGTCTAGTACATACATAGCGTGGGAACACAGTAGCCGAGCCGGCTTGCGAACCGGGCGACACAGCAAGGGACTGACTGACTGACTGACTGAATGACATAATCCCAATCCAATCTACGCCGTGCGAGACCTCGGCACAAGCAGAGAGACGTGCTTTAGTCAACCGACGACGGCCATCTGAACATTCTCGGTGACTTTGTCTCCTCTGAACTTACTGCTCTCTTCTACACTATAAGACATCAGAGCACACGGCTCGCCACTTAACTACACGCCCTCCCTACACCTGCCAGCCAGCTCATTCTCACACCGCGTGAGGCGACCAGTAGTAACCAACCCCCAAGATAACCCCACCAAAACTCATCCTCCACCCCTCCACCAGCGATATTAACACCCATCGCAATCGCCACACCCACAACACCCACAACACCCTCACCATGTCCTTCCTCGGCGGCCCAGAGTGCTCGACAGCCGCCAACCCTCTCGCCCAGTTCCAAAAGCAGTCCGCTTCCGACACATCCCTCCAGCGCGACCGCCTCACCAACGCCCGTAACCCTCAACTCAACGCCTTCCGCTCCCAGCAAGGTCTGCCCGACGATGCAGCTTTCCAGGACTTTGCCCAGCAGGGCCCACAGTTCGGCGAGCAGATCCCCAACAGCTCCTTCCACATGGAGCAGATGAGGCGAGAAGCCGAGTCGCTGGAGCGCAGCTACGGTGGCGGCAGCGCGGGAGGCCAGTGGGCGGGCGAGTTTGCACAGCAGGGCCATTTCGCGCCGGAGGAGATGGGGAAGATGAGGAGTGGCGGTGGTTTCAATCCGCAGGAGTTTGCGCAGTTTCGCCAAGGTCAGATGAGTCCTGCGCAAAGAGCGGGCAGCCCTGCGTTTGCACAGCAGCAGGGTCCGGCTTATATGGCGCCAATGTACGCTGGTGGTGGTATGGGGATGGGGATGCAGAGGCCTATGTTTGGTGGCGGTATGGGCATGCAGCAGCCGCAGATGCCGGAGCAGATGCATGGAAAGGGTAAAGGCAGAGTGCAAGAGCTGAGTGACACGGACTGGGAGAAGCAGTTTGAGGAGTTGAGTTCGGATCAGGGACAGGATCTGGATGCTCTGGACCGAGAGGCTGAGGCGGCTATCGAGAAGGAACTTGATGGTGTCGATCGGTGAGTCTTCCGTTTTTACATTTGCACGAGGACTTGCAGCTTACGCGCTGCAGGTCTGAAACCAACTTTGGCGACTTCGAATCCATTTGGAATGGTATACAGCAAGAGACTAACGCTACTAGGGATATGCTTGCGGAGGAGGAAGCGTACAAGCACTTTGGGGACGAGGCAGATGCATGGCAGAACTTCGACAGCGCACAAGGTTTCGATGGTCTACGGACGCACGATCAATTCTCTGGAGAGCTCGGACACTATCTCTTCGAGGAGAACAATCTTTTCAAGGATGTACCGAACGCATACGAGGAAGGCATGAAGATTGTCCGCGAAGGTGGCAACTTGTCGCTCGCAGCACTTGCATTCGAAGCCGCCGTACAACGAGACGAGAACTTTGTAGAAGCCTGGGTGGCGCTCGGACAAGCACAAGCACAGAACGAGAAAGAGTCACCTGCGATACGCGCATTAGAGCAGGCCCTGAAACTGGATCCGGATAACCTCGAAGCTCTTATGGGCTTGGCAGTCTCCTACACCAACGAATCCTTCGACTCGCTCGCCTACCGATCACTAGAACGCTGGGTCAGCGTCCGCTACCCTCAACTCGGCGTCACACCTCGTGGTCTCGACGACCCCTCAGAAGACCACATCAGCTTCACCGGCCGCGCCCAACTGCAAGAGCGCGTCACCGACCTCTTCCTCGAAGCCGCCCAACTCAACCCCGAAGGCACCGGTGTCGACGTCGATGTCCAAGTCGGCCTCGGCGTCCTCTTCTACGGCAGCGAAGACTATGACAAGGCCGTCGACTGCTTCACCGCCGCGCTGGATAGCGCCCAGCACGGCAGCATGAAGAAGGAAGGCGAAGAGCACCTCCTCTGGAATCGCCTCGGCGCCACGCTCGCTAACAGCGGCCGCTCCGAGGAGGCCATCGAGGCGTACTCGCGTGCGCTCGAAATTAACTCGAACTTCGTCCGCGCTCGCTACAACCTGGGCGTCAGCTGTATTAACTTGGGCGTCAATGAGCAGGCCGCTTCGCACTTGCTCGGCGCGCTGAGCATGCACCGTGTCATTGAGACCGAGGGTAGACAGAAGGCTGCTGAATTGCTTTCAGACGGCAACGGCAACGCTGTTGACGACTCGGTTGTTGAGGGTCTCCTGGCGCAGAACCAGAGCACGAATCTTTACGATACGCTGCGCAGGACGTTCATGAGCATGAACAGGCGCGACTTGTCGGATCGCGTGGGCCCGGATATGGATTTGGATGCGCTGAGGGGCGAGTTTGACTTTTGAGCGTGGTGCTGGTGACGACGAAGATGGTGATCAGTGGGAATGGGAAGTAGAGTGGAATTTGAAAAGGTGCGTGCGTGTTACTGGAGAGTGCGCGTGCGTATTCGTATAGAGATGGTTGGGAGTTAATGATTGGCAATGAATGAGATATGTTATGACTTATAGCTCTTGGAGCGAAGTGCAGCGTACGTATATTCTTTGTTCTGGGCTGGGATTTTTGACTTTGTGTTCTTTAAGGCAGGCCGTCGTGCTGTCGAGTTTCACCTAAGGTGTCTTTCTCCATGGCGAGAAGGAAGGAAGAGGCACGAACGTTTCAAAGCTTTCTTTCCTCTTTACGCCCGAAGACAATCTTTCCACACTATCGCAACGTCCAAAAAGCCGACTGCATCTACACGGCTACTTCCTCCTCATCACACTGTCACGGATCTGGCCACCCGCAGCACCACCTACGTCTCTGCCAATGTTCAGCCTCGTGCAATAATGAGACCTGTTCGCTCGCTTGAAGTCTCATGCAGACAGGGCTTGCCTTTGCCTATGCAAGGCTGCTGCGGACCATGAACACCCCTCACTTGTTGCTGAGGTGACTCACCCTCATCCTTCCATCCTCCGTCCTACCACTTGTGCTTCGGCTATGAAGCGGTCTGCGATACAAGATACTAACAAGTCATAGATAGGTGAGAATCCCATGGCATGTCCACCGTGGAGCCAATCGTGGGCATGCTCCATCGTATGGGTATGGCCCTTTGATCAAGCCGTCCTCAGCATTGTTTCTGGATCGCTAGGATCTTTCAGCGGGAGGTACATGGTACACGATTATACATTGGCCATTGCAGTGCGTTCAACGGTGTGACTGTTCGATTCTGTGTCAATCATATTGATCACTCGTTCCCCGCATGTAGTACTTTTTCGGATGCTTCTTTCGTGCACTTCGAGATTAATAAGGAAGAGCTAGTTTATGTTCAGCTTGAAGATGACGTCTAGTCTGGACCCAAGCCGCGAGCGCTTGTATCTATATAAACCTTTAGAGCCTGGGCGCCACAAACTCTGCGTTTCTGTTGTTGCGGAACACCTACCAATCGATTGTGATCATACCACGAGCCCACCGCAGGCTTACTTTCTTACCCCACGTGGCCAGACTGTATACTCAGAGCCCCAAGCTCTCGACTTCGCTCATGCGGTCTGGAGTCTGTGAAGCTTGGTCCGTAATGCTCTTCATCGATACTCGGATTTGTCCTCTACCAACGATTCGCTGTATAGACTATACATCTTGCTGAACTCAGGTCACAAAGATGCATTCGATCGCATGATCTCGGCGGCGACGCTATCCATCGTTCCAATCAAACCACCGGCATCGAATTCCTTGGGCTTGAGCGAGAATGTTTGTCTTCTCCCCTTGGCAAGCCAGCCATCATACCCTCTCGCCAACTTATACAGCTCGGACAGAAGAATCTAGCCCTGATGACAGGCTTCATGGCGCTGGTACTGTATCTGACGACCTGATTTGCCACGCAAACCACAACCTTGGCGGCGGAATGTAATAGAGCTGGCATGCCCGACGGTACCATCCGATGCTTCCAACACACATGAAGCAGACGTTTCGTCTACTTGGCACTTTCACGACAGCAATGATTCTCATCAATGCTATAGCCTCACTGGTCGCTGCATCTACGGCGTCGCCAATTACTGAACCTGTTGCAGAGCCCGCGACTGTAAACTCGACTTCAGTCTTTTGCGCCGTCGTCACAGGCCTCGTTACAAAAGCAAAAGCTCAACCTCAGGCTACTTCATACTGCTCTTCGTACCTCTCGTTTAAGCCGGTAAAGATGACAAAGAAAGTACAAGTGATAAGGTATCAAGCATGTTTGCTACATATCCGGATGTTCGACATTGCTGAGTGCTATGGTCTAGTTATACGGCTACTGTGGGAGTCACTGTTCCGACGTCAACAAGCGAGGGAACACAATATGTCACCGAAACCTCAATCACTACTGTGTGAGTGTTACGCCCATCAATGCCGTACCTCAATGCGAGCCGACATCTAATGGCTATTCGGTGGCGTTCCTCCTACCGGCACTTGCAGCAGAGCACCCGCAAAACGCGGTGTAAGCACAGTTCCGAAACCTGCATGCTTAGCAACCTACACAGCCGCCGCTATCGTATCTTCTGCGTGCAAATGTCTTTCGATCCCGGTCTCGATCTCGGCTGCGACAGCTTACACTACGGTACCTTGTATCAGCACATCGACGCAGAACGTATGTATCGTCGCTCCGAACTCTCCAGCCAATCTCGCCACTGATTCGTCCGCAGATCATCACAACATACATCACCAAAGCCCTAACTCAGACCCAAACCGCCACAACAACAAACTCGTACTTCAACATCCGGGCCACCGGAGCCGGCGTCAACACTTTGGCGGGCCCAAGCATCTTCTACCCCTACAACTTGTACGAAATGGGCATGCCCCTCGATGGAACCCAATTCTTCCTCGATTCCGACTGCTCTCTTCGCCTTTTTGGCAGGTGTGTCGGGGACATAGGAGTCAGCGCCTGGGTCCGAGACGACCAATATCTTCAATTCAGCAGTTTCCATTGCAACCCGGGCTACACGGACAACGACTGCCTTCCACTGAAATGCTTTGTCTCGAGCGGTCGTAAGATGCAGTGCATCGGACCAGAGGGACAGTCGGTCAGTAGTATTTGTACTTGGCATCGCGCGAGGAATGACTTTACTTGGTTCCAGACGAAGGATGTGGTGTGGGGGCTGAGAAATGGATCTTTTTGAGTATTGAGTAATTGTTTTCCGAAACGAGTCTGGTGGATGTATCTGGATGAGAGACGGGGATGTCGTTTGCCTCTCTACATGGTGCATTACGGAGGTAGGAATCGTTGGTTGGATTCATGTCACAGCTGAAAGTGCCTACGGTTGAGTTTGTGTACGTTTAAAGGAAACGTCAATAGCTTTATTGATGTTGCTATACATTAGCTATACACTAGTACAATAGGCTGCAGGTACATTAAATAATGTCTTAGCCATTGAGATGCTTTGCAAAGCGCTTATCAATCCTAGAAATTAGTATGCTTGTAGGCTCGACATTTGTCATTGAAGGAACCTACTTGCCATTGATGAGACGAAGGTGGCCTGTACACAAACTTGAGCGTCATGTCTGTGTTTTGTACGGTCAAACTAGTCTCTTTCCTTGCAGGATCAACGCCGATCGAATCCTTCAGCTACGGCTGAACAACCTTGATCTGCTTACGCATGTGTATCGTATGATGATCAGACCGAAACATTCGATCTCCAGTCCACGCTCTGACTCGGTAAAGATTCCACAACGTCTGCGTATCCAACATCTTAATGCGATAGTGATATGCTGCTCAACTGTGTGTTTGCGACCATCATCGCCATAGTTAGCATTTCTGTTGCCCTTATCCTCTCTCAATGGAACACCGCGAGTCTTTACACAACGGAAGACATCAACGCCACAGCAGTGGTCGTTCGTGAAAGGGTGCGTAAATCCGGCCGGCCGTAAAACTTCCATCGCTCAAGCATACGCCGAGCCTTCATCTGTAATCACACAATGCCAATGACCCGCAACTAGTGTTTAAGCTACTCTTTACAGCAACGGTGGACAAACAAGTTCAGCGCGAACATCTCCGTCACCAACATCGCCACATCCGCTCGTTTTCACGACGCTCACACCCTGCCCAAAGGCGACGTGATCCAAATCGACAGTTACTTCGGCTCTGGTCGCATTGCCGTGCTAGAGAACTCCGACAGCGATTTTGCGCTGAAGGGCACCAAGCTGGAGACTACGGCTGCTCACACTTGGGAGTTCATACCTCTGCGGAGTGGAGGTGCGACAAGGTTGGTGCAGCGCGAGACTTGGAGCGGAGGGATGGGTTTTCTGTTTATGAGGTTTGGGGCCTGTCAGGCCGTTGTTGGAGGAGATGTTTGCTGGTTTCAACGGAGAGGTAAGGCAGAATGCTGAAGGTGCTGAGTGAGAGGATCGTGTTCACGAACCGCCTTAGCCTAGTAAGAGATAGGTCGCAATAGAATAGTATAAGGTACCCTGTAGTGATCCTTTTACCAAGCGAGCCAAGCCATTGGAAGTCTCGAGGACGGCCGGCTGAATCCATAGGTTGGCGTAAGCAATGCCCGGATGGTCATTATCTGCTAAGCTTTAGTTGATTGGCTTTGCCAGAACTGGTTTTCGGGAAAGATTGGTAGTCCTGAGTGAGACTTGGACCAAGACACGACTCACGGATCTGCTCTCTTTACCACTCGAACCCCCAAACGACAAGTCAGATCGCTCATGTCAGGAACCACTGGACAATAGAATTCGGTGAAGCGCACCATCCTCCAGGCCATCCCAATACCTACCCTACCCGGCTGGGAACATCGAATGGTTCTAGTAGAATATCCAGCCGGGGCTGCGGCGCCTGTACATCATCACCCCATAGCGGGTGCCAACTATGTTGTGCAAGGAAGCTTTCTTTCGCAATGGGAAGGCGACGCAGAACAGCAGGTGTTTCACGCAGGGGATAGTTTCATCGACTACGCCGAGCTGTCGCACACGCGAGCGGAGAATGTCAGCCGGACAGACGATCTGAAAGTTGTTGCATGCTATGTTGTGAAGTTTAGGGAGCCGAACGTGGTTATGGGGTAGATCTACAAGCACGGGCGGGTTTGATTTGTCGCTACTGGTGATATACCAGTATGTTGTAGATGATGGGAGATGAATACAGTAGAAAGGAAATGCGGTGCAAAGCGGCGTTGAACACGGGAAACAAAACGCTATTAAACCATGACCAGTTGTTGGACCATTGAGAGAAAATTTACAGCTATATATTATATCTTTCACTCATGTAAAGTACATACGACCATAGGTCAGTGAAAACTGGGCATCCCGTCCGCTCTGCCATACATAAGCACTGAACCGGGCGACTAGTACTAGAGTGGGTGACCATCTGGGAATCCCGCCTGTTGTATGTTTTTTTTTTGTTTTGCTCAATCCGACGACAAGGTAGATGCAATGCTCCTGCCAACCCGTATCTGGTGGCTTCTATTCATCTGGTCGTGGACGGGAGATTTGTTAGTTATCAATTTGTGACGCTGGTAGCGCGGACGTTTAGAGCTTCGATGGACGGGGCTCATGCCGAGACAGCGTTGTCTACGTCGGGCAGGAGCAACAACATATTATCCTGTGGCAGCGAGTGAACACATGAACTGTAAAAAAGAAGAAGATTAGTAATTAGGTGTTTCAGTATAAAGATAGCTTTGATGTGCAACAGACGCCATAAGATGTCAAAATGACTCATTCTGATACACCCGCTGGTGAGCGTATTACTAGATGGCATAAAGGGTTGGGAGTTGCGAAGCACGATAATGCAACAAGTTCTTCATTCTCTTGCAATCTTCTACTACAACCCAATAATTGATGTTTGAAGAATCGTTTGACCAGCAAATCGAAGTCGACGACATGAAGTATCAAATGCCTGACGGAATGCACGTGATTCCTTCTGAACACATCGATTCGAGGTCAAATCTCAAGGTGGACGAGGATCTTATCAACCCGAAACCAACAGTCGAGGGCGATGAAAAGAACATCTGGTTCTTCTGGCACAATGGTTACTCTGGAATGCACGAATACTGCCAGCGTAACATCCGCGCTTGGCACCGGCGATTCTCGAGACTCGGATGGGTAGTTCGCGTTGTTGACAGGAAGCCCGGATCACCATTGAACATCTCCAATTTCCTTGACATTACGGATCCGTCGCTGTTTCCCAAAGCCTTTGCGGAGGAGACTCTGAGCGGCACATACGCACCCCAACATACCTCGGATCTTGTTCGCTGGCCCTTGTTGTTGCGCTATGGTGGTGTATATGCTGATGTTGGGATGATGCAAATCGGCGATCTTGATCGTTTATGGAACGATACCATTGGAAATCCTGAGAGCCCTTACACGGTCTTGTCTTACCATGGCGGCACTGGTGACGAATATGCACTCACCAATTACTTTCTCTGCTCGAATCGTGGCAACCGACTCTTCAAGCGCGCACACGACTTGTTCTTAGCACTCTGGGCGGAGGACGGCGGCAAAGTCAGCACAGATGGGATGCATAAAAGCCCATTGTTGGAAGGAGTACCGATGATGACAGCTCCTTCCTTCAGCGAAAATGGCAGAACATACAGCGCCGAAGAAGCGAGTGCTTTACTTACGGACTACATCATACAGGGTCAGGCACTCACGAAAGCGATGTCTACTCTAGATCTTCGAGACGGATGGAACGGACCTGATTATGTCGCGAAACACGTCTACGCCATCGAGTTCATGGTTGGTGCCCAGCTCATCAACGATCTCACAAGCTGGGATGGATCTTTGGCGTTCGCCCTGATGTCCCTTCCGGTTCCTCGCGATGGTGAGACTGAGTCGGAAGAACAGGAAAGAGCTCGTGCGATAGTGGAGAGCTGTTTATCAAGAAGCTTTGGATTTAAGCTGGCGACCGGACTGATCCTACGCGTGATGGGTGACACATTGAGCTCTCTGTGGAGGTGGCACGTAGGATCCGACAATGTTACTAACACCTACGCACATTGGCTTCGTTATGGTACAGAGCATTGGAACCAGGGTGAAGTTCCGCTTCCGATCGAATGGAAGCCTCGGCAGCCTATAGTCGTGGGATGATGCGCCGGTTACAGTGCTACATAGCATATAAACAAAGTGATGAATAGATGATGACCCGGATTCTGCCTTTTGTATGTTTGTGCATGATCGAGTTTCCCTGTTCGGCGCGTGATGCTTATGGATACCGTTGCAGCCCTCTATGGCTCTCTCAACCCTTCGCTCTGGTTAGTTACCACCAAAGCGTGCACGACTAGAAGTCCAGCAACAACAATACATGGTAACATGGTCTGAATCTGAGAGAACAACAGGTTCAAACTGATGCAAGAATATACTGGTCAACCAGTTTGGTGATACTAGCTTCATACCTATTAAGGCATGTGACAATGCATCTGGCACATGTTTCACACGAGCAAATGCCTCAGGGCTTCATCCTCGCCACTCTCCTTCACCATCTCCCAAAACAGCCCCTTCTTCTGTGCAAGCATCCGCGGCCCATCGTACTCGACAAGGTTTCCATCGCTCAAGACTAAAATCTTGTCAAAGTCAGCAATGGTGCTCAAACGATGTGCTACGACAAGCACAGTGCTATCGCGGAACTCCTCGCGTATACTACGCTGGATCAATGCATCGGTCTCCATATCTACGGCGCTTGTCGCTTCGTCCAGCACAAGGATTTTTGGTCGTGTCAAGATCGCACGAGCGAGGCATATAAGCTGCTTCTCTCCTAGGCTCAAATTGGACCCCCCGCGGCTGATGGCCGACTGGAGGTTCCTGAAAATGCTCTTGCGGGTTTGCGATCCTTCGCGAGATGTGGTCTGGGTCGGGCTCACACGCTTTAGGACTTCCAATAGAGACACATCGCTGTGTTCGTTATGAGGGTCCAGATTTGAGCGCAAGGTACCAGAAAACAAGACCGGGTCTTGTGGGATGATGGCTAGCCGACTTCGAACATCGTGTAGCTTGAGACTGCTAAGGTTGACGCCATCGATCTCGATGCAGCCTCTGCGCACTTGTAGGAACCTGAACAATGCAAGCGTGAGAGAAGATTTGCCACTGCCAGTCCGGCCAACTATGCCAATGCGATGGCGTGAAGGTACTTCAAAATTGAGGCTTTCCAGCACTGGTGGCAAATCTTTGCCATATGCAACTTCGAGATCCCGGAAGACGATGTGGCCTTGTGAAGGCCAAGAAGGCTCGGCTTCATCTCCAGCAGTCGTCTCTGTTTCGAGCTGTATGTACTCCAACACACGCTCCATCGAGTTCATATCCAGTTCAGTCGCTGTGTATTTGCTGATGGTCGTCTCGGCAACAGTAGCGAAGTTTAGAGCGAAACTGAGCGCGAAACCGGCAAGTGAAGCGTCAATCTCCGGGAAGTATGCTACCCCAGCAGCGATACAGAACGTGAACCCAACGCCAAGAGCACCGAGGCGGAACTTCATCCACTGCGTTGCGAGGAGAATGTACCATGATGATTGAGCGTAACGGTCGATGTGCACATACATGCGATTAAGGTAGTCATCGACCCTCCCAAAGCAGCGAATGGTAGGCAGACCCGAGACAACAGTTCCAACCAGCTCGAATATCGGCGATTTGGCACTTGATTCTAACCTTTTGACGTCGCGGGCAGCATCAAAGTAGAGGTATACGATGAAAATACAGATGAGCGACAGGGCGGCCACCGGGACCGACATCCAGATCGACACGAATAGTGCAGACGCAACGATTGTGACAACAGAGAACAAGCCGTTCGTGAACCATAGGATGTCACCCCCAAGTCTGCTGTCAATGAGAGCAAAATCGCCCACAAACCGATTGAGAATTCTGCCGATAGGCTGGGTGTCGAGCCAACGCAGCGGCGCTTGGAGGACGTTCAGAGCAGCAATCTGGAATAGATGGCGAGCTGCACGAAGGGAGGACACCAACACGAAGATGATCTTGATACCAACCAAGGCGACCGATATGAAAGAGATTAAGATGTAGAGGCCTAAGTAGTAGCTCAGCTGGAGTTGCTGTTGTTCTCTTCTGATTTCCATGTGGTGGCTTGCGTCATTGGGTGTTGATCTGGTGTCGTCATATGAGCTCGTCCACAAGCGCAACCAGTAGGAACGTCCGATCGTAGAGGTAGCCGTAAGTGAGAACACCAAGACAGTCATGGCCCAGTATCGCAGTCCACCAGAAGCCGTGAGGTACATCTTGTAAACGCTCCACTTCACTCGTCCCTGAGCCCGTACTTCGTCTTCAACGAATTTCTTTGGCTTTGCTTTCAGCGTTTCATTTCCGGGCTCGTCAAGATCAATTCCTGGATCGGAGGATTCTGATTCCAGATCTTTGAACTGGTCTTGACCAGGGGTTGACGGGCTCTCGATCTTGTGAGAAGGTCTGTCCACCACGCTTGCTGTCCCATCGCTGGTCAAAGTAACGATGTATGCAGCGTGGCAGTCAACCAGACCAACGTGATGAGTAACTAAGATCCTAGTCCGGTTAGCCCCAAGCTGTCCGAGAATGCCGTTGTTGAGCAAGTGGCGTCCAACATGGCTGTCTACGGCGCTGAATATGTCGTTCATGACAAGTACGCCCGCTCGGGAGTATAGCGCTCTTGCGAAGGTTAGCCGCCACCGCTGGCCGCCACTCAAGTTGATACCAGTCGCGCCAACCTCAGTGTCTTCCCCATCTGGAAGCATTGCGATATCTGGCAAAAGTGCACATGCATGCAGAACCTGTGGTGGAGGATGGCTGTCAGCGCCTTTTAGGGATACAAGGCCGTTCGGTGATCACATGCCAATGAAGTATCGCCAATGGCAAACAGAGAACTGCATGGATCCATGAAATCATGTGGTTGACTTACTTGCGTATACCTCTCATGGTGGTAGGGTAGCCCAAACAAGACGGTGTTCTTGATCGAAGTGTTCTCGATCCAAGGGACCTGGCCCACATAGGCAACAGCGGAACGTATAATCCAGTTTTCGAGAGAAGCATTTTCGTTGCCTCTCATATGCATCGGGGGCGCTCGTGGGACTTCGACATCGCCTTTGAGAATTTGAGCCTCGCCGATAATAGCTGCCAGCAACAAGCTCTTGCCGGTGCCAGTCTTGCCATGTATCACGCTATGGATCGTTAGCAAATGGACTTCTGGATGTCTGTAGTTTGCATTACCTCAGCGCTCCAGTAGGAAATTGCAAGTTTAGGTCCCGCAGTATGGCATTGGTCTCTGCAGGCCAGGCAAGGGATGCATTCCTAAGCTCTACCGATGATCCGGCTTCCTGGACTGGACGTCGCTCTTCGGACTTGAGGTGCTGATGGATCCTATCCGTACTGACCCGCGCATCAAGCATCTCCGTGATGGTCGTAGGCACGGCACTGATCGTCCACTCAAGACTTGAGAACACAGACAGTGCGGTGAAAGCCACCGAAGCTTCGATCTGCTGAGCTTGCCAGGCATAGACAGATAGCGCAGTGGCGCCTATCAGAGCGGGCATGGCAATCCAAGTGAACGTCAAGAAGGTTGCCCAAATGTAGACATCCCGTTGAGACTTCAATTCCTGCTCACGTGCAGCCAGAATGCGCTTCTCCCATTGCTTCTCTGTCGCAGAAAATTTAATCTGCCGGATACCATGCAAAGCCTCTGTGACAACATATGCCTTGTTGTCCCTAGCTGCCATGACAGCAAGCTGTTTCTGCGTGTAGTGCTTGCTCGCAACTCCGTTTAACGGCTGTAAGATCACGGGCACAGCGAATCCTGCAAGTGTGCTAAAGACTGGTCAGCTTGAATTTGATAAGAAGACTGCGAGATAAATACCTCCACCAGCCAAGCAGCTTTACGAGAAGCCCCGCGGCGATGGCGACCTTGACGATGCCACGAAGAAGATCCTGATTGTAACCACAGAAGTCGGATACACGTTGTACGTCCACTCCAAGGAGATTGATGATTCCCTTAGCGGCTGTATCGGCAGGTCCTTCGTCTTCGAGCTGCTTCTTTTGATCATCTGTCTTTTGCGCCAGTAATGGTTTGAATTCGCCATCGTCGTCGCTAGTCTCCTGTTCGGCAGGACGCACTTCGGAAGTGTCCGCTCGGACTGTTACCATGCGCAGTGATTTTGCAAAGATGGCTGCCGATAGTTGTGAACGCACAGGCATCGCAAAGATAGCGAAGTTGATCCACTCTAACCAATTCTCCAGTCCAACATGCAAGATCTTGGATAGCGTAAGAGAAATGACCCATAGCCAAACCGCAGTAGGATCAAGCGACTTGGGAGTCTCCAAGGTCGACAACATCTTCCACATACACACTGCGGGAATGATCGAAGCGATGCTCTCGACGATGGCTGAAGCCCATTGCTGGCAGATTCGGGCAAAGTGATGGTTGACGATGATTCTCCAGAGAGGTAGTGTTGTGACCTCATTACAAGGGAAAGCCGCATTCAATTTTTGGGACCTGGTGGCATGCCCGAGTGCCGGTAGGTCATCGTATTCGAGACCGCGAGATTTGCGTGCTTGGTCCAAGAGCGGACGAATCCATGCAAAAGTGTACCTGCTACGGTCAGTACTTGATTGCTGATTGACGGCCGAAGCAATGTCTCACCTTGAGATCACGGAACTAGTGAACTGTCCGTCGACAATGCTGCCTTTGTAATACACATTAGGTCGCCGTTGCAAAGAACAGCATGTGTAAGCAAGGGAAACTCCAAGAGCAACTTGAACCCAAGACGCGACTCGATTCGGAGATTCTTTGAAGGTGACAATTGCCAAGGCGAACGATAAAGTGAGTGATGGAACAGCTATAAACAGACCGATAGCGTAGCGTCGTGGTCTTTGAGGCGATCTTAGAGCAAGCAAGAATGAGTCCACAGTGATGATGATCTACAGACGATATTAGACAATTCAACAAGTATTTAGTTAGATTGACAAGATACCCATGCGATCGTGATGATAGCAAGTCCCGCATTGTATTCCTGTACGGTCCAATTCCAAGCAGATAGTAGGAATGCAGTCAAAGCAAAGAAGGCTATTAAAATCCTCGCTGTTCGGTCTCCAGTTTGGTGATGTTCAGCAGGGAAGGCCTCGCCATCATCGTCGCTGTATACATGATGTCGTTCATGGTAGTCTGGTCGTTGTGTCACTCGGTAGAAGGCCGCAAACAAGATGCTTGTGCTCGCGGCTGCAACGAGTATTATCATGATTCCGTGAGATGTTTCGCTGAATGCTTGGAAAAGTATAATCCCTACATTGTTTTCTTACAGTTCCCAATACCTTAAATAAGACATTCAAGCTGTCAGTATTGCGACCAAGGGGACGCCTGCTTATCGACATGACGCTATGCAAGCGATACGCTAAGATGCTAAGCGAGCATTTTTGCTGCGGAGCCACCCGCTAACCAGGCTTGTTTCGATTACTGCAACTTTAATAACGGAGATTGTGGTGGTGATGGAGTTCGACTCATAATTACTCTTGCATCTAGAACCTGAATTGTATAGATTGGTAAGCCGATCAATCAATTGTTTGTGTACCCAACTTTATAATTTGGATGAACTTCCGGATCCTGGGTGCCATGTCAAGCAATCTGGCATTACTTACATGTATACGGTGTGGAGTTCCCGGCAGCCATGCTGCATATACAGTACTTGTGCTCAAATTTGTGTACGAAATCTCTAGTCTCCGAGGCAGATGGTTACAGTAGAGACACAGCCTCAGTGAGTCTTATCCAGAAGCATCTGTGGTCAATGGACTTATGTTGGCTGGCAGCATGATTTCCAATCGACCTCATTAATACTGATCGTCTGCGCTAAACATAAGCCAACAAATGAGACAGATAATGTGCTCGTCGATTTCGCAGCGCGCAATACCAGTGTCGGCCTCGAGAACCGCGTCTCTCTTCGCACAGTCGTTGTCCACCAGTCTGTGTATGGTCAATAGACCCCTTAATAGGGCGACCACTTGGCTTCAGTGGTCTGGTACAAACGAATTCTGACCAAGCTGAAAGAGCTCTCATGGCCACCACCTCTGCCAGCACAAAGAGAGCTCTTGTCAGTTGTTCGAGCGAAACTATTCCCGCCGAATGGAGATGTTCGGAACCTAACAGCATCGGCAGGGGGGCATGTGAACGAGCTCCGAGTCTGGTTGGTGAACGGTGTGGTACGCGCTTCCAGTGTTGGAGTAGTACGGGGTGCCGGACCTTACAGCCAAAAGTTGGGTTAAGGGCTCAAAGAAAGGAATTCTAAGACCACTGACTCTTGAGCTAGTCTCTTGAAGTTCCTCTCGTATGAAGACACTTTGTGAACAGTTCGGTGGAGTAACTTCGCGGGTAAGCATTCGCTCATCGATGATGTGAGTCCTTGAGACGGTGGAAGAGACTGTGCTCCTCTGGCACACCATGAAAATTGCCAGGATCTAGGGCACGCTCCACAAAGATCGCAGCAGCGCGGTCAAGACGAGACTCGACTTCCTAGGGACCAGCTCCATCATTGCGCGAAGATCACCACATCTGCCTGACAGGTTTCAGCTAGCCATAACGAACGATGGTATTGTGAAGCACACTACGTCGTTCAGACTCGAGCCGGGTGGAGGAGCTAGTCGCAGGCTGATCTTCGTTAATACGCATATGTACAGTGTCTCGGAAGATACCATACATTGGGAGCCCCTGCGGTGGTGTGGGTGAGAATGATATACTAAGCCCCAGATACGGATGGTGCTTGCAACACTCCGACACGGTCGTCTATTGATCATTCCGGAGGTGTGGTTCACGGAAGATTGCGCATCGAAAGGTCGCGCACTGTCGCAGGCGCAACAAGACAGTAGCCGACTGTCACGTGGAAGACGACGATCTTGCTCGAGTCAAGGCATTCGATGCGGCTCCTTTCAACCTGTCAATAATTTCTCCGAGCTTGTATGCGTAATATGTGGTCCTGCTGGGTATAACTCAGTACAATTCCCGGACCCGTTTCCATCCACACTGAAGGTAACCTCACTATGCTATGCTGGTCGCCGATCGTAAATTTTATCACGAAAAAATAGCCTGATGAAGTACTCCACGTGGGGCCGCATGCAGACCGCAGAACCTCCTTTCTCCTACTGCGAACTCAATTTGTGTTTGCGGAAATACCCGTATTTGATGCTCGCAGATTCCTTCCTCCTTCTACTACGACAGATATTCCGTAATGCTCGGTCCCACACCAGTCGATCTCTCCTCGTGGTTGCTCACTAGTAGTATGGTCTCATCTGGCTCTGAACCTTCACAAGATAGGCTTCATCCGAGATATCTCGCTTGCGATGTCAACACATTATCGAGACAGGCCATTTCGCTCGCGATGCATCCTATTGGCTCGGGGTTTCCAGGATGACTCCTTCGCACCACATGTCTACTGGCTGCTCTACTCTTTGGCATGATCTGTGATACAGGAATGAGCGGATGCAATTTTCCAGAAAGAAGTTATGTTTCGCTATACGGATACCGAGATATTGCGGCTCTGCTCTGAAGGACGCAATGTCAAGCTTAATCCACGCTCGAAGGATCAGAATCCACTCGTGGTTCCATGGTGCCATCGCGGACCGACTCCAAATCCACAAAACCGGTGCTGAGTGCCTACCATGCGTGCCACATGTTTCGAGGCTTAGACCTGTAGGGTTTGCGTGCATTCACATGTTGAGCAACCGAGCGGACCAAACCTTCGACGAAGAATCTTCAAAACACATTCACGTACCATTGCACCGACGAAAACCGAGAGGGACTACTGCTGGCTACTTCACTCATCGAGCGAAGATGAGTGTTGCACGCGAGGACATTCTCCGAAATCCGAAGCGTGCGATGGTATAAGTTGCTGCAAGAACCTCACTTGTAAGTCTCTCATCAGCATCCTCAAGACTCTCCCTTCACAGTCCTTTCAATCATACCATCTTTGCCACACGCATCAAAATTCCCACAAAATGAAGCTCACGGGCAGCATCGTACTTGGTAGCGCCTTAGCAGCCATCTTCTCCACTGTCAGCGCCGCTGCTGTTAGAGGTAGACCTGAAGGCTTTGGTTCAAAGGCCACTGGTGGTGGAACAGGACCGACGGTCACACCCAAGACCAACGCTGAGTTAACCAACTACCTCCGTCAACAGGGCCCTTTGAACATCATCATCACCAAGACCTTCGACTTCAGAGGCACTGAAGGTACAGCCACGGAGACCGGATGTGCTCCCTTCGGCACTGCACCCGCGTGTCAGTTGGCTATCAATTCGAACAACTGGTGCTCCAAGACTGCACCCAAGGCTCAGGTGACCTACGACAAGGCAGCCAAGAACCCCCTCATGGTGTCTAGCGACAAGACCGTTCTAGGTGTTGGCAGAAATGGCGTCATCCTGGGCAAAGGCTTCCGTGTCGCTGGACGTGCCAACAACGTGATCATCCAAAACCTCGAAATCAGAGATCTCAACCCCCAGTACGTTTGGGGCGGTGATGCTATCACTCTTGACGGCTCGTCTAACGTCTGGATCGATCATATTCGCGTACGTCGATGTTCAATGCCTGTTCTGAGGACGTTCAATCTATGTCTCAATCGCTAACAACCTTGAAAGACATCTCTCATCGGACGCCAGCACATCGTGACCGGCAACGCGAAAAATACCGGCATCACAATCTCCAACAACTTCATCGATGGCAACACCAAGTGGTCCCCCAGCTGTGATACCTACCACTACTGGGCAGTGTACCTGACCGGTGCCCAAGACACCATCACGTTCAAGAACAACTACATCACCCACACTCGAGGCCGCGCACCCAAGCTCGGAGGCAACGCTGTCGTCCACATCGTCAACAACTTCTGGAACGACAACATCGGCCATGCCATCGAAGGCGCTTCTGCGTGGGCGCTCGTTGAAGGCTCGGTCTTCCGCAACGTGAAGGCAACAGTCGAGAAGTACACCGGCTACATTTACGCCCCGGCAAACGATGATGCGTCTTGCAAGGCCGCGCTCGGACGCAGTTGCGTCAGAAACATGTACGAGACCTCACCGGCGATTGTTAGCAACAACAACCAGCCTGTGGCAAAGATCGGTAAAGGTGCTGCGAGCGCTCAGCAGCCGACGACCATCGGCAACCTTGCCAACACTGCTGTAAACACCCTTTGAGCCAGGACCGATAGGATGGTAAATATAAAAGCGCAGTGCAAAATTCGGCAGAATGGCGACAAGAGACACTGGAGTTGTAGAATAGACAAGTCCGGGGATAGAGACGGGCAATAGAACTCTCCGAGGGAGTAAATACGACACGCGTAATTACCATAAATTTGCCACAATATCATTGCGCCACATATTGATGTTACCTAAAGTGTCTCGCAGCCAAAGTCTTAGTGGCGCAAAAGCCTTAAACATCTTTGTAATGCGTGTCGGGCGCTCGTTCATTGTTATTCGTCAACATAAAAGTTGTATCGGAGGCCGGAGGCTTTCGGCACTCAAACAAGTCAGTGCCGTTACTAGGGCTAAATCAGAGTTCAGAATGCCTAGTCGCTCTGCTGGCGACATGGAACTGTTCCTCCGCTCCATTGAACTCCATTGAATCGGACCCTCAGTTGGCCCGCTCGACATGGCGGCGAGGTATCGAGGCGAACGCTGCAAGACCATAAATGCCATCTGTAGATCCCGAGGATATGGCATCTGAAAACACCATCCTTCTACCATCATAGCCTCGCCAAAACTACCAAAAATGTCCTCGCAAAGGCTAATCGTCGTCTTTGGAGCCACCAGAAACCAGGGTGGCTCAGTCATCAAGACCTTCCTCGAACAGCCGCAATACAAGATTCGTGGGTTGACTCGCAACACCTCCAGCAACAAAGCAAAAGCGCTCACGGAGCAAGGCCTTGAGATGGTCGCCGCAGACCTCGACAGCAAGTCGTCACTAGAGTCAGCTTCCGCTGGCGCTCATGTTATCCTCATCGTCAGCGACTACTGGGGTACCCTTGGCGCCCTCGCAAGCAGCGCAGGACCTGACCAAAGCGAGTCCCTGTACTTGCAGACTGCCAAGATCTAGAAGAAGCAGTTGACGAATGCTCTCGACGCAGCAGCCAAAGTCCTGTCTTTGAGACGACTCGTGCTCTCGAGCCTGCAAAATGCAAGCAAGTGGTCCGGTGGAAAGTACGAACACGTCTACCACTTCGAGTTCAAGGCTAGCTGCGAAGTACGCTGCGAAGACTTATCCTGAGCTGTGGGAAAAGACGAGTGTCTTCCAAGCTGGTTGGTTCACGAGCAACTACATCTCGAACCCGATGGCAATGCCGAGAAATGTGAGTCGCAATTGAGTTGTGACAGCATCATCAATTATGCCGCAACACACTAACCTGGCCTTACGAATAGGCCAACGGCACCGTTCGATTTGTCAGCAACCCCGACAAAGACTTCGAGATGCCCTTGATTGTCGGAGAAGAGGACACAGGTCCGCTTGTCAAGGCTCTTATCGACTCGGCGCCTGGCAAACATCTCATCGCTTACCGCGAATGGATGACCCTCCCCGAGATGGTAGCCGCTTTCACAGCGGCCACTGGATTGCCCGCTGAGTATGTGACCTTGCCTGTCGGTGAGCCTAAAGGTCTACTTCCTTCGGATCTATAGCAGGTGGTGGATGCCATGTGGAGATTCTCCAATGAATTCGGGTACGAGGCGAGGCAGGATCCGACTGTGATTCACCCGAGGCAGGTATGTGTAGACGGATGGCTTCCATGTTTAGGTCCATTCACTGACAATCACAGCTTGACCACCCGCCCAAGCTACCCAGTGTTGCCGACTGGTTCAAGAAGCAGGACTGGAGCTTTGTTAGCAATGGTGTTTAGTGCTGCCGATGCCATCGTTCCTTGGCCAGAGACCAGAATGAGCGATGGCATGAGCTAATGTGTAAAACCGAGCGGAACTTATAGTAGCCTTAATGTACGGACTAAAGTCAGCTAAGCCACCTCGCAAACAACACTGGGTGTCACTATCACAGAAAATGTGATCGCCTCATGCCATGTGCTACTTGTTACATTGTTTGAGTGTGAGATTTTTAAAGGCAAGTAGTCAGGGGATTCCTGAGCTTATGGCTTACCGAACTTCTAGAGACCACCTGGAATCCTGCTTAGTCTCGAACAAGGCCATTTGAATGAGTCAATACCTCGGAATCAATCCGATCGATACGACAACCAAGGAAACAACCAAGACAGTTCAATCTTAGTACTTCACTCCCCCACAACACCCCTCCGGAGTGTCTGCGCACAAATGATTCTTCAGCAGTGATCTGCATCTTTCATTCCGCATTTTGTCTTCATGAGTGCCGCCGTTATGTTAGCAAAAGTTAGGTACCAAATACTGCCCCCAAACATCGTATTGCGAATCATGACCCGGGTAATGTGCGCTTAGTTGCGTCCTTGGTTCTGCAGTTTTGAAGTGATGGAAAATAGACCAGAGACCTGGTGCGTGGTATCACTGCCGGCTCCACATGCTCTTCTGCCGATATGGTTATATCGCAGCTTGACTACTTATAGCAAACGATTCTTCTTGTTGTACGTGATCATCACTATCCATCCAGATCAGAGTCAGAACACAGGAACAAATCAATAGACCTGCCACCATGATCGCCTCTACGACCTCACTACTTGCTCTTAGTGTCCTTGGACATGCTCTCCCCCAAGGGAGTCCAAGCAACCCTGCCGATGCAGCTGGATATCTTTTCGCAGCATTCAAAGGCGACGCACCACATGTCTTCCTCCTGACAGCGCCAGCCAGCAGCCCGTCCACTTTCCAAGCTCTGAATGGAGGCAAAGTAACTCTCATTCCCACGAACAGGACGGGCGGAGCTCGCGATCCTTACATTTTCCGCGCACAGGATAAGTCGAAGGTAACGCGATGACAACTTCTTATATCAGGCTCCCCGAGAGATGGGACAAGACTGACTCGTTGCTACCCTCAGTATATCATGCTAGCCACCGATCTAGACCTCGGCAGAACCAATTGGGGCGCCGCGCAGGCCAATGGCTCCAGAAGCATTTACGTCTGGGAATCCTCTGCAGACGGTGTGTCTTGGTCTCGCGAGCGTTTAGTCGAGTTGATACCGCCAACAGCGGGCTATGTGAGTCCTCCACCCACCCTCATCCAGCACCCCCAAACCACCATCCATACTAACAACCAATAAGGTATGGGCCCCCTCCGCAACTTGGGACGTCCAAACCTCCTCCTCCTACGCCGTTTTCTGGTCCTCTGTCATCTTCTCCGAGCCCGGCACAGCGCACCGGCCCCTCCCAAGGCCCCTATATCTTCTACTCGCACACCAGCGACTTCAAAACCTTTACTTCCCCCCAGCGCTGGCACCCAGATATTACAGCCACAGTCATCGACCAAGAAATCCAGTACCTCGGCGGCGGATCCTACGTCCGCTACCTCAGCGACACCAACGAAGTGAAGCGCGTCGTCCTGGAGCAATCAGACAACGGCCTCTTCGTAGACTGGAAACCTATTGGCGTTCCGGTCGATCAAGTGAGGGAAGGTCCGGCGTCGTACAGGGATATTCTGGATCCGGAGAAGTACTATCTGCTCGAGGATAATCACAGTGGGGCTGGGTATGAGTGTTATTACAAGAGGGACTTCTCCGTGCCGTAAACGCCGTGCGAGTCTGCGTTGACGCCAGAGGGGTTGAGGCATGATGCTGTGACGCAGGTTGATTTCACGTCGTATGTCGCGTTGCAGAAGAATTTAACTGGTTGATGTGGCGAAGGGAGCTTGGTGGCGTAGAGCTGTATGTCTAGAGCAGAGCATTCGTGACCACGAAGAGCCGGGTGGGGGCTGCGATGTTGCTTGGTTCCATTTTCCCAAAGTGCTCAGTCGTACCAGTTCGAATAGATTGCTCAATAACTTGCTTCCAGGGTATCTATGTCGCTAGCCATTCTATCATCTTCGCGAAACAGAGAGAACCGCATCCTATACAAACCAATTCGTCCCCCGACTCTTCCAAAGCGTATGCACACGTAAATTCATGCTCATCACTACGTCCGTCGAATCAACTTCTTTCTCCCCTAAAGCAAACCGCAGAGCTCACAGCTCCTTTCCTCCAGCAACGTTCAACTCGATCCCCGAGCTCTTAGCCGGCCCATTAACCTTCTCGCCCTCCTTCAACGCAACACCCTTATTCCTCGCCTCGCTCGTAGCAATCTTCAGCTCCGCAAGCATAACATCCCTGGTCTCCTTGATCAACGCATCAACATCCTCCTTCGTCTTCCCCTTTGTCACAATCGGCTTCGCAACGCGCACCGGAATTGTGCCAGGACGGAACGACTTCCTCCTCACATTCAGGACATTACTGTAGTTTGCGATCGCGATCGGGATGATGGGCACCTGCGCTTGCACGGCCAGGTGGAAAGCGCCTTTCTTGAAAGGGAGCAGGTCTGGGTGGTCGTAGTAGCTGCGGGTGCCTTCGGGAAAGATGTACACGGATTGGCGATTCTTGTGCATTTGCTCGGCGGCTGCGTCGAAGGCGGCGACGGCCTGAGTGCGGGATTTGCGCTCGATGAAGACGGTTTTACTGAGGGCCACTGTGGGGAGAGAGGACTGTGTTGGCGGAAGGGTGTACTTGCGAGGAGGAAGGGTTAATGGTATAGGGATGACTTACTGAACCAGCCCAAAATAGGCACGTAGATCAAGCTCTTCTTCGCCGTGACACTGCAGTACCTAGGGAAGATGTGTCCGACGGCCGCGACATCCAACTCTGTCTGGTGGTTTCCAAGCAGCACCGCTGGCCTCAGCTTCTCCCAAGTCTCGCCTTGCAGCAAGCCTTCCGGGTCCTCGATCTCGAACCAAACGCCTGTGAAGAGCAGCATGGTGTACTTGAACGCGCGCGCGGTGGTCCATTGTCCGAGTCCACCATAGCCAACGACATTCAGTAGAGCGGATACGATCGTGCCGTAGGTTGCGCAGATGACCAGAGCGGTGAAGGAAGCGGCGCAGCGGGCGTAGTAGTCGATGTACTGGTTTTGGAGGAGACTGGCGAGGACGTAGAGGGCCTGGGTGACTAGGAAGACGGCGACGGGGCCGCCGACGAAGATGTAGGCGAGGATGGTGGTGAAGGCCATGACGTTAAGGTGTGAGGTTACCGGACTCGAGCTCTAGGGGTGGGTGGGTTTGCGGTGTAGCCAGCCGAGTGGTCTTTGCCCGAGGTAATGACAGCAGCGTATCCTGGTATAAAGAGTGAGAGGGTGGAGCAAAGACACACTCACTCACCCGCGGTCGTGCCTTGTGATCGAGCAGGGTCGTCAGGTGGCAGAAGTCAAAAGTTGGAGCTGCCTCTCTCAATCGCATTCAATTTTCGTGGGGTGGCAGCAAGTGGGGTAGTCGTGAAGATATAGCAGACTCCTACTATGACTCTATACAGAACTCAGATTGGCAGGATAATGTATTGCTAGCTGTATTAGTTGACGAATGGCATGGACATGAATGCAGTAGTGATACGAGGCCTTGTGTCACACAGTCATGGCTACCTGCGCTTGCACACAAACCCACGATCTTGTTTCCAATGCCGAACATTGCTGAGAAGAGTGCATACTGATGAAGATGGTGATGGGAAGTAAGATTTTCGAAGTATAGTGCTTCGTGCTATTACAGCATGGCACATTCGTAGTTGGTACAGTAAATATAGTTATACATATCGCAACAGTGGTATCGTTTCGCTCGCAGCCCATTACGCCGCCCATCGCTTAAACCTTCATAATACAAAAGCCGTGGTCTGTGACAGTTCAAACCACGCTGGTGGGTATCTTGACTTCGCCTCTCTTCCGCTCTGTGTGCGGCATACCGTAGCGGTGACCCACGCCCTTGCTGCTGCGGCCATCCTTGCCGACAACATCAGCGCTGATGTCCTGGAATTGGAAGTCCCAGCGACGGCCTTGCACAGTTCTTTGTGTGCGTTCCGCCCATTCTTTTTGCTTGCGCGCCTTCTCCTCGGCGGCAGCGGTCTCTTTGTCTTCCATCTCGGCGAAGCGCTGTAGACGCTCGGGACGGCTAATGTCTTCGGCGTTCCAACGCTCCAACTGGACAAGCTGTGGGTGTGGGATACGCTTGTCGGCAGGAAGAAGGGTGGAAGAGAAAGCCTTCGCGGCATCTTCACGAGTGAATCGCCTCGACTCAGATGTGGGGTAGAACAACTGTTGACGTGTGGCAGAGTGAACAGGAAGATCGTTAATGCTCTCATGGGGAGTGCCAGCAACAGCTTCGAATGGTGTGGTGGGAAGCATGGCTAGGACAGCTTCACTATATGGTTTGGCTAGAGTTTTGCCCTGCGGCTTTTCGTCAGTACAATGTTCTTGCCAAGATGATATGATAGTGACAAGGTGTATTGTGTGCTGTAGGGTCAGAGAGGCTCGCATGCTAATATTTTGTAACCATGTATTTTGTCTTAAAGACTAATCGATTGTAATTATGATCATCATAGAAGCAGCACTGGGGTGGAGGTGTTGGGGTGTATGGTTAGACTCACTTCTTCAATCCACTGCTTTTCCACGGTCTTTAACCGCACCACGGCAGCGACGCGGCGCATGTCAACGCCATATGCGGCGGAGACACCTTGCAGATCCATCTTCTTGACGACGATCTGACGGTAGAGTTCTTCTCTGAATTCTTCCGAGAGCACTGCTTGACTCCTGAAGTTGTTGTTGAGAGGAAAGGGGCGCAAGTCCGAAGGGCCTTCTTTGGGAGTACGTTTCAGTTGTGCTGCACGTTGCGCCCTGGCGGCTTTACGGCCTTCGGCTCTTGCTTGACGCTCTGCTTCGTCAAGCTCTTCCTCTTCTTCAGCCTTGAGAATCTGTATTTCACGACGCTCCTCCAACTTGGGGTCGACGGTGTCGGCGTCTCGGTTGGCAAACTTCCTGCGTCGCAGCTGCCCGTCCTTCTCATATGCGGACAAGTAGTTTGTGCTACCCGGAAACGGCCTGCGGAACTTGTAGCCAGGCCCAGCAAACCACTCGGCCATATCACGCCGTAGCTTTGTCGATCTCCCTGGCTTGAGCTTCGTCTTGCTCAGGTTTCCCTCGAGCGAGCGCGGAGATGTGTGAAAGGAGCGCAACGCAGGGACGACCTGCGACCTGATGCATAATGAAGACTGTACCAGCCTCTGGGGCTGTAATGATGAGGGAGGCATTGTGATGAGAGAGAACAGAAAGGAAATAAAGTGGTGTTGATGAAAGAGACGGAGGTGTGCGGCGGACAAGGAGGAGGACAAAATCAGCCAGCTCCACTTGCGGCGAGCACAGACTGCGTTGCCAGCTTTCCCGCGGCGACCGCACTTCGAGGGTGCTTGATCATACACCCTCTCTCTCTCTCTCTCTCTCTCAGAGGATACAGTATCTTCATCCGTATATTGTTGTGCTGCAGTAAATGCCTCTTCTGCTGCGCGCTTTTTCTTACGCTGTTGATAGTACCACACGGCGAGGTAGATGCCGGTGAGAAGAATTGGTATGCACGAGAGTGCCACCAGCTGCATTCTGCCTTTCGACAGAGATCTCGGAACGATGTTCGCGTGAGCACCAACGAGAGTCTGTCCGTTCTCCATGGTCAAATGAGATTTTAGGGGCGGCGTTGGAAGACCGGAGCGCTGTCTCTATTGAGGTCTAATTGGAGATCAGCAACGTTCTCAAGGGCACGCCGGGTGTAATTTTCGTCGGTGAGGACTTGTTCCAGCGTGGCGACTTGGACGTCTGTGTGTATTTGGCTGGATGCTGAGGGGATAGACGTTAGTGAAAATGATTCGACGATCCGGATGCTTAAACGGAGGTCAGTGGTCAATGTTGATGGCAGTTGGTAAGGTCGCTGCGCTGCAGGAGTGTCTGGAGTCTGGAGAGAAGTGTAAAGTCAAGTGGTTGCAGAACTTAGTCTGCTGACATGTGAGAGTAGTGAGCTGTATCGCTCCCGCCTACAGATGCTCATGCATAACGAAACTGTAGAATTGGACACGATTGTAGCTGGGAACCTTGAACGTATATTTTGATCACAATCCTTTCATTGTTGCTATTCGAGAAGATCTAAGCATGCTCGACGAATCACTCGATCACCGGATTACTCTACCCGATCACCATTTACACTGGCTATGATTCTACAATGCACTTTAATGCCCATTGAGCTTCAGCGAACTCACTTACTGGTGGCAGTGCCATCCTGCGGAAGTGTACCGACCTCACCGTTTCTTCGGATCTCCTTCAGCGTCTTTACACCGTCGGACTGTGCGACTGGCAGACCATAGCCCTGCAGGGCCATATCTCGCAACGTGTCGTTGATGGCAGACATAATCTCCTCGACTTTGATCACCTCGCCTACTGGCAGATGTAGAAGAAGTCCGACGCCAGGGCTTGCTCTTTCGCTGTCTTTGCGCTGTCGGCCTTCGGCGAACAGTGGTCGGACGGCGAGGCTGGGGTCTTGCTCTGAGAGTCTGCGCCCTTTCGGCCGGACGCCATCTGAGGTGTCGTGCATGTTGAGCTAGTGCTCGGGGCGGCGTTCTGCCGGGTCTTGGTGGAGTGGATGTAGGCGATGAGAGCGAACATTACCATCACTGTGGTGGGTTGCTGGGGTTGGGAAGGTTGCGTAGTGATTGCTCACTTGCTCTACCTGAAAGCAAGCGACTGTAATGGGGGAAAAGTTGAAAGACGTCTGCTGATAGTTGATCCAGTTATACTTCTTCCCCTGAGACCTTGCCTGTACGTGTTGCGCCTGCTTATGCTGCAAGCTTCTTCTTTGTCTTGGACGGCGTACAAAGGAGTGACCAGCATTTCGAGGACCAGGCATTCACGACTAGAATGGGTTTGTCTAGGACGAACAAAGAGATGACGATGCCTATTATATCTGATCGAAATGTCGGGGATCACTATATCTGGGCGCCGTCCTGCTGTCTTCTACACAATCTTCTTAGATAACCATCTCACCGCAGGCGCTGAGAACTATCGATCGAGATGACAAACACACTCATCACCTGGGCCTGCGGCCACTTCTGTACCGCCAACTCAGAAGCCTGCATGTCCAAAAAGGACATCATCGACGGCGCGACGGAAGACTTCTGGTTCTTGTGCCAAAATGCCGACAATGACCTGGCCAACCTCGCAACTGAGGAGCACGTCGCCTGCCAAACCAACTGTCCCAAGTGTCAAGAGCCGGTAAGCGTAAGCTTCTGGCGAAACCGTGCCGTCGAGGCGATCAACACTCTTCGCTACCTCCACGCCGGTAGCAAGCAGATGTACCTCGAGACGGGCGCGAAGTACTGGGCTCTTGATTTCTCGCAAAAGGCTAAGTTCGCCCATGACGTCAAGTGCGCTCCTGCCCACGAGCAGTTCTGGATCTCGCAGACATTGAGACGTGAAGATCCTTTGTTCGCCCACATGGACGACATCCTGGTCCTTTGTGACCGGGCCGAGTCCATTCTCAAGACCAGTAAGTCGCACTGGGAGATCAAGCAGGCGTTCGTGCACATCAACACCGCCCGCGCTCACGTTGGCCGCATGATCGGTCTTCTCGGGGACTTGCTCGATGGGATTGAGCTGATGGCCAAAGCCAAGAGCAGATCTTCGGAAAACAAGTTCACAAATGACGGCTTGCCGAGCAGAGAAGCCCTGGTGAGTGTCCCGAAGGCGATGAGTTGGTTCCAGAGGATGGACGATTGGCGGGACGAGGCGATGCAGACTACGCGTGATGTTTTGACTGCCTTGTAACAAGCCTTGAGCCTTAATCTCCTACAGATCCTATAGCGGAAAGCGATCAGAACAGTAAGTATTGTACCATCAATGGATATCAGAGCTACACATTGTATTGTTCCAAGCCCATTACAGTAACATCGACTCCAGTCCAACAGTGAAATCTACGTGACCTGCCGCCTACTCTGCACCTTCACTCACGCACTCGCCCTTTGTTCCAACCGTGAAGGCGCCTGTTCACTAACGACGCTCCTGCCTTGCGCCCTTTCATCAAGAATGCCTTATCAACCCCCCTTTGCGCAGAGTAATCATGTCTCCACCAAGCAGCACCCCCCACCCCAACCCTCATCATGAGGCAGGAAGTGTACCCCGAGGCCGAAGATCTGCAAAAGGAGCTAGACTGGTACGAAGACCTCAATACATCAATGATCAAGCTCGACCTCGAGTACAAGGCTCTCAGCGTCGGCTACCACTGCATCGAACCTGATGTCCGCGACGAGATCGCCACAGGTGGTACCGACAGACACCAGTGCGTCTTCGAGTGCGCCCGCGGGGGTGAGGCTCCCGTCCCTATCAACTACGTCCGCAGCCTCGACGACATCGTCCGCCAGGCTAGGTTTATGGCCCGCCGCGGACGGTGGTACGACTTGACGACGTTGAGAGGCGGGAAGGAGGAGGCCACGGAGCAGCTTGACAACCTAAAACAAGTCGTCTGGTACGTCGGCGAGTTCTACGCCCAGATCGAACAGTACGACAGCACCGGGAGACATGCTGTCGTCGCTGGTCAAGGCGTCGCTCGTTTCAATGCTATGAGCCCGACGCAACGTTGCAGGTTCCTTCACTGGGCGTCGCAGATGAGGGAGGTCCGGATTGCGGAGAGCACGTACTCGATCAAGAGTGTTCGTAACATCGTCGAGCTTATGATGGGCGTGGAGGAGCGTGCGGTTCTCGAGTGGCCGGAGGTCATCCCGGAGCCTCGCGAGGGACTTCGTCCAAGTGTGGCTGAGGGGAGACGCAGGCGTAGACGCGAGAACGACGAGGCTATTAATGAAGCTGAGAGGGAGCTCCGTGAGAGCCATGGACCTGGGGCAGCGTTTGGATTTCGTTGAACGTGTTTTGCTTTTCGTTTCGCGGGAGAAGGTGCGCTCAGAGACCCATGTACATACACATTTAACGGCCTTAGTAAGAGGGATATGCTGGTACACCGCTGAGTCCGCTCTATTAGTACATTGATAGGGAATTGAGGATGAATTGAGATAACGGTCAAACAATCCAGATGACTCCATTTCATAGTTGATCGATCGTTCGTTCGCCGGTATGCGCGAGTCTACCTATAAATCATTGATGTTGAAGAAAGACCATGTAGTCGCTTAGAGATAAACTGGACCTCATAGTCATACTTCATTGGCTTTACCATACGTTGTCCGCTTCTTGAACTCTCTTGAGCTAAAGAACAAGATAACACCGACCATGAAAAGCTGCGCCACTGTCGTTCCGACAGCACTTCGGAAGCCAGTCTGGAAGTTCGGAGCACTAGTTGCCGGCCATTGGACCACTTGTGTGCCTGCGGCGATTGCTTGGCCGATAGCGTTCATACTCGCCATGACGACCGCACGCTCTTCTGCGTCATTTGCCATGATGACGGACGCCCAGCTCATGGTCATTGGAGAGACAGCTGCACAGTCGATCAGCCAATGAGGTTACATAATGCAAAAATTATCGAAACTGACCTCCTTCAAAGCCAGTAAGTATGAATGCAGCCAGTCGTCCGTTCTCGCCGACCTCCCACGCCACGAGCATCGATATACCAACCAGTACCGGTAGCGTAACAGCCACAACGGGAGTCCAGAATCTGCCAGTCTTGTCGGCAAACAGACCCGACAATACAGCCGACACAATGCTGATAGCCGTAGCGACCGTCGGATGAGTATTGATCCGGACGACGGAGTAGATTTCGCTGTTCGCCTTGAGGTATAGAGAGAAAGGCGTCGAGTAAGGCGCAAAGTTCTGATCCATGAGAGTCCACTGTAGCACGAAGAGATACCAGTGCCACCTTGTGAAAGCTCTCTTGCAGATACTGCGGCTTAGCTTCGCTTGAGGTGACGCTGTGAGGCCGTCAAGACGTTGACGGGCGAGGGCATGCTCGCTTGCTTGGAGGAAGCGAGGCTTCTTTCGGGACGGAACTCAGAGGTGGCTAACCCTTTCCCGTGAAGCGAGACGATGTATGCTGACTCTGCACACAGGTTATGGCCATGTTGAAGACATCCCGGTGATGCTGGGGACGGAACCAGTCATGAATGAGTACTGGCGAGACAAGCGTGTGGACTTTAGTAAGATACAGGTCCCAGCCTACGTCCTTGCCGGCTATTCCACCGGACTCCATACCGAAGGATCTTTGAGGTGTTTTGAAGAGATGACTCAACCTGCTTGGTATGATCTCCGAGCGATCAAGGCCCTCCGTGAGGTGCTAACTTTGATAGGTTGACAATCCACGATACTCAAGAATGGTACGATTTGTATAGCGACAAGCGAACCGAGGAGCTATTCCTTTCCTTTGATCGCTATCTCAAAAGATTGGACAATGGCTGGGAGAATACTCCCCGCGTACGCGTCTCATTGCTAGGCTTCAATCTGGTAAGCAACCGCTTTCTGACTCTCCATTCGCATGCTTTGACTGACCTTGGTAGCCCAACATTATCAATCAGCCCATTCCAGACTGGCCACAGTCACAGGCTCGTTACGAAACACTCTTTCTGGGCTCAGGAAAGCTGGAGCAGAGCAACCCGATGAATGCTGAGAAACTAGTCTACCAGTCCGGCTTCCGGGCTCGTCAAGACGGCACTGACACCGAAAAGTTGCACTTCACGCACACATTCGACTCGCGACAATACCTACTCGGCACATCCACTGCCACCCTGTACATGTCCACTGACCAAGGCGACGACCTAGACGTATATGTTCAACTTTGCAAAGCAGACGCCGACGGGCGAATCTTCCACTCCTACAACATCCCGCAACACGAACTCGATAAAGCCGGGATGACGAGAGACAAGGTTCCGCCAGTCAACCCCTTACGTTACATCGGACCAACAGGAATGCTGCGAGCAAGCCGAAGGGCACGGGATCCAGTTCTCAGCAAACCACACGCGCCGCAGCTGTCGTTTGGCGTGCCTGAGCCCATATCGCCAGGAGAAGTCACGAAGCTCGAGATAGGCATCTGGGCTGGCGGCATGATCTTCGAGAAAGGCGAGCTTGTGCTGAAAGTTTCCGGGCATATCATGACACTGGCCGCGTTCGACATCCTCTGGGGCTCATATCAGCCCGCTAATCGAGGAGAGCACCGTGTTCATTTGGGTGGAGACTACCGAAGTCGTTTAGAACTTCCTCTACTGTCTACCCTTTAGAGAGGTCCGTATCCTCTTGCAGCACTCTTGAGCTTGGGCGAAGAAGACTTCAACATGCGGTCGACTCTTGAGCACCTACACGATGCGTCATCCCCGGGGTTGAATCATGCCGGACAAACCGTAGGCTATAGTTCAATCCTAGAAACACACTCTATTCTCTGTACCCGTAACATTCAAGCCATCGTTGCTCAATCGAAAACTCAAGCGGTCCAAACTCGGATTGTCGTTGCCTCCAGTATTTAGCGAGTTGAGGCGAGCCAAGTGCTCGACCTCTCGCGTATCCATAATTCTTCTTGTTTCTTGTTTCAACCGACTAGTCTTTTCCCTCACGAAAGGATTTTTTAGACCAGTTTCAGCGGCGTTTCTCGTGGATAGTCCGAAGTCCTTGGTAGTCGAGGTGCTTTCGAAGGTTGTTACACGCTTCACATAGCACATCCTCGACATCGGGCGCAGGGTCTCTATCAGCGGGCTGAGTCGGCACACCTAAGAGGCTCAGATTCCGCAGACAAACAGCAAAAGGGCAATGCTTAGTGATGCTGCTGAATAATGTGACCGCGTCGTGATCAAGTCTTACTGTCTTGGTGATGGAGAAAGACTTAAAGTAGGCTTGCGATGAAGCTATCGCTGTTGCGCGATTGGCAAGGCGCAAATCGCAGAGATCGCGAAGTTCGAGATGGCGTAGGATCCATTCGACCAGCTCAGATGGCAAATCTGACAACGTTCGGAGCATATTGCCACAGTTGATCAGCGAGGTGGCGTGTGGCAAGACGCTTCGGCGTTGTAAGTCGTAAGATTGAGCAAACTTCCCATGAGAACAACACTCGTAACTGGTCTGGTAGTGCATTAGTGCCAAGCTTCGATGTCTGTTCGAATGCACTCTGCTTCCAGGAGGATATATTTGCCGTGCAGTAGGAAAACTAAATCAAAGGAGGAAAATTGATCTGGTGTTGGCGTCGGCGTGCATCGCCATTTGTCTTGAGAGGTGAGGGAAATCAGATTCAAAGTAGAAACTTGGATGCTGCCCTGTGATTTGCTTTGGATTATCAATTTGAAGAATCTCAAGCTGCTTGTTCGATTTCCAACTACAAGGATGCAATGCTAAGCTTTTAGGATCGCAACCCACCATTATCATGATTCGTGGGTACCTCGTTAGTTTATGCCGGTCTAGTTCCCTTCATGCAACATGCCGCCAGTCTTGTTTATTGTATTCCGCTCCGGATGACAGGCCTCAAGAAGCTCAGTCGCTGGCCGTGATCAGCAGCTGTACGGCATACCGACGCAACTCCTCCCAACGATGTCCGAAGTATCTCAAGCCAATTCTTCGCCTCTTCAAGCGCCCAACCTGTTCTCCAGCTTCTGCCTCTCGGACTCGCGCAGCTCGGCCATCTCCTCCTTGGACATGTTGTAGGTACCCTGGACCTGGTTGAAAGGGTTGTCCGGGTGCTTCTCGAACTCCTTGCGGATCTGGTCGATCTTCTGCTGCCTGCGCAAGCCCTTCTCATCCTTCATCTCGTCTAGCCTGCGGGTCTCGTACGCGGTGTAGGCGGCCTTGAAGCGACGCTCGGGGTGGCGGTCGATCTTGTCGTTGTTGCCCTTGGTCAGGTCTAGGGCGTCGAGCGCATCGTCGATGCCGGTCGCGTTGAGGGTGGAGAGGACGCTCTTGCTGGAGGGACCGTCGAGGCCGGAGAGGTCGAGGCCGCGGGACTTCTTGACGGGAGGCTTCTTGCCGGGCTTGCTGGGAAGCGAGGCTTCTTCTTCCTTAAGAAGAGCCTCCTTCTCAGCCTTCTTGCGAGCTGCCTCGGCCTGCTTCTCTGCTGCGGCGGCGCTAGGGAAAGTGTTAGTATTGTGAGGGCAAGACAGAAGGATGGACCGCGGCATACGCTTTGCTATCGTCCTTGGATCCCTTCTTCCAGTCGGCTGCCTCTGCTGCGGCCTTCTTCTGGTCCTCGACAGCCTTCTTTCCGGCTGCGGCTTCGGCCTTCTTCGCGTTGCCAGCAACCTTCTTGGAGTTCTCGCCTCCTGCTTTCTTGCCTCCCATGTTTACGAATGTGGATGGGTTCAGGTGTTGTTGTTGTTGTTTTCTAATAGGTTGTGTTCTGTTGTCAGTTGGTGGTTCGATCTAAAGATTTCGTGTTGGCCGTGTTTGCCCCGCGACTTGGGTGCGTCATGTTTCAGCATCCCACTTTCCCTGAAGACCCGCCACGTGAGAGCGGCTGCCATGAGGTAAACAGAGAGAGATATATATATATATATATATATTGCAACTCTAATCTTCACATCCACTAATATACTGCTATTTGGATTGTTGTTCGACCGGCTTGTTCAGCAGGCTAGACAGCACGTTGACAGCGACGATCTATCTAGTGTAAGTTACCAATTCACCAACAATGTCACGCGAATGTCGCAATCTCTCGTTATCGCTTCACCAGACGAAAAAAGACCCACTCTTGCACCCAAGCCAGCCAGCACAGAAGCCGACTACCCGGCCGCCCGCAATGGTAACATCAACCTGTCACCGCCACATGCAGATGCAACAGGCTGTCCGTATGGCGTACGCCTTATCTGATTTGTTTGAATTGCCCGACTACCACCAGGTACGGAGGTACCACCCGTCGGTCGCTGCGGCGAGGTGATTGCAGTGAGCCATTATTATTTCGTGTTTTGTGATTCTTTCTCCCTCACACGCTAGCCGCTCCTTTAGCCTCGCCTCCCAGTCCCATGTTCTTGCGACATCGCGCCCTGTGAATCTTCACCATTTCTCTTAGAGTAAGAAAGGACACACGACATGCCCTTTCAAGACCCGCCAAAGCAGCCTGTGCTGGCCGTGTCGCGCTCAAATGCACATGAATCTACGCCGCTCTTGCAAAATCGAGATTCCAGCCCCAGTACTCCCCGCAAATGGCCGAAGTCGGTCGTATATCGAGTCTTACTGACTGCATTCTTCGTCTCTCTTTCATTCGGAGTGACCCAAGTACCGTTAGTCCGCACGTCCTAGCCTTCTAGGTAGCCTTGATTGTATGATCATCCAAGCCAACAACGTTTCACTGACGATTTGCAGCCTCATCTATGTCTTCGGACTCATGACCTGTGATGAATACTATCTACACCACCCAGAACCTGAGATAGGCTTCCCACGCTGCCAGAAACATGACATCGAAGCTGGCACCGCGAGGGCAGTTGCCTTACTTGGCGCGTCCACCACCTTGTTCGGAGTGCTCAATCTTTTCTTCACAGGCTGGACGATCAAGGTCGTTGGCATTAAGAGGGCGCTCATGATCACCATCCTCATGCCTGCTCTCCGTCTTGTGGTGCAGGCTATTGGTGTACAGACTGGCTTCGGCCTTGGTGTCGCAATCATCCAGTGTTCCCAGGTGATTACTGTGTTCGGAGGTCCGGCTGGCTATCTACTGGCCTGTAACTCGTTCGCAGCCGAGGTCGTCGAGCCATCTGAGCGGACAGCCACACTAGGACGCCTAACTGGCTGTTCGTTATTCGGCACATCAGTCGGCTTTCTTCTCGGAGGTCTCATCAGCGATCACTTTGGCATCATTGCGCCCTTCCGAGTTGCAGTCCTGCTTTTCCTCGCCTCAGTCGCATATGCCGCAATCTTCCTACCTCATGTGCCCCTAAACAAGGAGGTCGAGGCGAAAGCATCGACATCTTTCAAAGCCTTCTTCGACCCTCTGAAGATATTCATCCCGCAGAAGTGGCGCCTTCCTAATGGCAAGGTGCAGCGCGAGTATGGAACTCTGCTCGTCGGTATTGGTGTCTTTCTCGGAGTTTTCGCCACCGGTTACATCCCCGTGCTCCTGCAGATGTATGCCACGGATGCATTCGGGTTCACACCTAACGAGAACGGCTGGTTGATCTCGGTCAATTGTTTGGTGCGAGGACTGTTCCTCACTCTGGTATTTCCTGAGATCATATCGCGCGGGCGCAAATGGCACGACAAACGCACCAAATCACGAAAATCAGCACCAAACCATTTGAAAGGCAGTGACTACCTCCCGTCAGCTCCGGCACATCTTGCCTCAGTACCGGGCGTCGACAACGACGAAACCGAGCCTATTGACCCACCTACACCGTCCACAGAAACCCAAACTTACGACTTTGACTTGTTCTACATCAAGCTATCACTGGTCATGGATGGCATCCTCACGGCAGGCGCTACTTTCACGAACCAGGGATGGCAAATGTACATTGTAGCAGTGGCGATTCCACTCGCTGCCGGCTCAGGTACCTCGGCGAAGGGTACCATTTTGCAGATGTGTGAGCCACAGCAGAGAGCCGATGCGCTGGGAGCGATCAGTTTAGTTGAAATGATGGCGAGGTTGAGCACAAGTGAGCTATTCCCTCATTCAAGTTTGTAAACGCATCTTGCTGACCACGTTGTAGCTGGGCTCTTTGGCTTGATCTTCTCTGCGTTTGCGGCAATTGGCAAACCACACTATACTTTTGCTCTCAATGGCGTGAGTAACGTGATTTGGTCTGAACAAAATAGAATTCCACTGACATGGATTCTCTAGGCTGCGGCACTTCTCGCATTCACTGTGGTGCTCTTCGCGCGATTTCCGCCAGAAGGCGCTACGAGAGTTACAGACGAGTCTGGGTCTGATGATGAGCCTGTGTCGGACTGAACCTTCTGCTTCGCGTACAGCGAGCATGGCCGGCGCTTTCCATATAAATACGCTAAATCATACACGTTTGCCGGAAGTCTTCCTCGGTGTCTGTCTTGCGCACATCTGCCACGAAGCTTAATCGCATTAAGGAGCGACAGACAAGCTGAATGGCGCGAAGTCCAAAAATTTATGGCGTTGTACGAATACGAACATGGCTTAACGATCAGACTATATAGAAAGTTTTCGGGAGGCTCAACTTGAGAGATGGCCGCCTTCCAACTGTATCATTCCATCATCTGCCAAGCCACCACACCTTCAGGACAAAGCAGTCGCGCAAGGGATTCGACAGCGTGACGCCTACTGTTATTAACGAGATCGAGCGTGTGTACAGACCTTCTTGTTGGTAGAGACGGCACTTAAAAGCATTAACAGCCAGATCTGCAGGCCACTTAAGTCGTCAATCAACCAAATACTGTTGAAGTTCCGTCTCAGACCTGTGCGCCCTCGATGCGACCTTTCTTGATACACATCGGCTTTGGCCTCGTCACCCTGGCCTCTGCTGCACCTCCAAACAAGCAGCACAACCGCCTTGTTTCGTGTCAGGTAGGTCGAGATTTATCGTATGGCTTGGCTTGGTGCTTGTATTGGAGCCGCGTTGTTGTCTGACAATCTTGCAGAATCCTGCGTTCACTTCCACGGTCGCGTTAGATGAGACCATGTGAGTCTTTAGGTGTCTATAGTTTCTGTCTACCTCGCTCACCCGTTCGCTCCATACAGTACCCGAACTTTGACGACGACAATCGGCCTCCTTCCGGATGTGACGTCTACCGTCTTTGAAACTGCCACAATGTGAGTACACAACCATCGACATGCCAATTGACGTCGCTCTGACAGCAAAACAGAACTGTCGCAAACGAACCCATCTGTACATCGCCAAACAACAAACGCAACACCCCCGACCCAACCAACCTCCCAAACCCAGCTACCCTCACCCAATCAGCCCTCTACTACCACTACCGCAACCCTCACATTGCTCCCCGCCCAACAACGTCCCTCCCCCTCTGCCCCGGCCCAACCTCAACAAAAACCACAACAACAACAACAACAACAACAACCCGCATCTCCCTCCTCGAACGAACCCGCAAAACCTCCCTCGCAACCCCATCAGCCCAAACAATCACCACAACCCTAACATCAACCTCAATATCGACCGTGACCCCCACCGGCCCCACGAACGCCTGCCCAACCATCCCCGCCACCGTCTCCCAAACCGGTTTCACAACAAACTACGTCCTCAACTCTCGCACCTGCGGCCGCACGCTCTCCTACTCCAACCCAGGCAACACCAACCCGCCTGTCACCCTTCAGATCCGCACTAGAGTCCTCGCCTGCGAAGCAGCAGCGCAGTGTGCTACGACAGCCCGCAATCAGGGAGCTGGGTATTTGAGCTTCGATCTGCACTATAGGTTTGCGAGCGGGTGGGAGTGCGTGATGTTCTTCGGGCGGAACCCAGAGGGTAAAGGGTGGGATGTTGTTGATCAAGGAGTGGGTGAGGGCTATGGGTATTCTGTCTGAACGATGCGCGGTGGATGATTTGGTTTTCGGATTCGGGGCAACAGTCTGATAATATACTGGAATGTTTTGTTCAGGAAGCGACAATTTTCCCACGGTGCCCGTTCTGTGGCAGAAGTCTGGGGGTTCTTTCTCATCCAAAGGTAATCTTCTCAACTGCTCTCGGAGACTTTGGTTGTATTACCATTACATCCAACAACTAATACAAAATACATGCAACACTTCCTTCCGCACCAGCCCAACCCTACCTCTATTTTCCCTTATTCCCACCCTTCCGCCTAGTATGTACATAAAGGATATATGTAACAGTGTTAATCAAACCCCCAAAAGTTATCGTCAAAAGCCAGCGTTACATGGTCAAGCCAAAATCCCCCGGACCAAATATAATGAGGAAAAAGGAAAGAAGAAAAGGGGGGGAAAGCTAAGGAAATAGGGCGCCAGGAACGGTCGCCAAGTTTGTATAGGGAAAGAGACCTCCTCGCATCCCAAGAAAATTGCTTATCTTTGCAATATGGCTCGAATTTAGCCATAAATTGTGTCGAGATTGAGTCGAGATCCGAGTCCTTCAAATGGTTGTTCACGTGTCGTCAGAGGCGTGTATGTCGAGGTCAAGTATGGCATTTTTTTCCGCTAGGGAATACGCAGAGAGCGCAAGGCAAAGACCAGGAACGCCATGTCCAACGAAGCTTATTGTCGCTCCAGAAAAGCAGTAATATCACCTCAAACCTTCTCTTTCCTAAACCTCGAGAAGAAGCTCTTTTTCCTCTCCTTCTTCAGCGGCGAAGGTGATCCAGCCTCCGGCAACGCAGGAGGCTCAAACCTCTTCGGTGCAGCAGGCCAAGCCTCCTCAGTCGGTCCACTTGAGCGCAGGAAATCCGCCAAATCGCCGGTGGTGCTTTGCTCGTAAGCGCCTAGTCGCGCGCCAGCGTTGCCTCGAGGGATGGGTCTGCGCGGAGCGCCGGAACCCCGGGCTTCGAGCTTGGAAACCGTTGGTGGGGCCGGTGGAGGGCGAGGTGTCGAGTTGAGATTGGAGGGGGAGAAGTTGGAGGGTGGTTGTGGGCTGGGGTTGGAAGGGGGTTGCGTGGCGGAAGCATCTGTAGTTGTGGTACTCTGGCGTCCTTTGTTGAGGTTTGCGGTTGCGGCTACGCTGCTGATGGGGCGTGGAGCGTTGTTTGTCCGGGGCTCGTTGTTGCGCAGGAAGTCGACAAAGGATTCTTCTTTGGGACGCTGGTTCTTGCGTGGGAGCGCAGTCAGGAAGTCCTCCTCGTCTTCGTCGTCTTCGTCGTCGGATGGAAGGGCGTAGGGGTCCTTGTTGCGGTAGCGCTTGCGAGTGAAATCGTCTTCGGGCTCTGGAACAGCCGCAAGACGCTGTGCAGGTGTTTCCTCAGTCGGTGAAGGAATCGTGCGATAAACCGGTGTTGGCTGGGACTGTGGCGGTGTGTTGAATGTGCTTCGCCCATGCGAAGGGCTGACGCCGTTGACATCCTTACTTGGCATCGACGGTACGATTGAAGCGAAATCACCGCCCATCTCGCCGAATTGGTCCGAGTCCATGGTATTCCTGAACGGCGCTACGGAACGTGAGATGCGATGCGAGCCCTGTTGTTCCGGCCCGTCGCGAATGAAGTTGATGAGATCTTTGTTTCCACTTGCAGCACCAGTTGCACTCCTTGCTTGAAGAGGCGGACCCTTGCTGGCTCTGATTGAGTCGCTTGGCATCTTAGGCACGGGAGGGATATTCTCTGCCACCATGTTCGAATGGGTCATGGACTTTGTCCTTTCGCGTTCGCTTTGGATACTGCCAGCACCCACCGACTGCGACCGACCAGTGGACTGCATCGAATGAAGTGAATTAACCGATCTGCTAGTGTGAATACGCTTGACCTCCTGCTCACGGTCTGGCCCTGTGGATCGAATGAAGTCGGCAAAATCGCGCGTTGACGCTGTCATGACTTGCGGTTCACGAGCCATCAGACCGCTGCGACGATGGCTGCTGGTATTTCTGGGTGCAGGCTTGCTGATTGAGCGTCTCCGTTCACGAGCAGGCTCTACATTCTGCTGTGGGCTGACTGCAGTAACATCCTTGATGGACTGACTGCGGCTAGCTCGTGATTGATGCTTACTGCTTCGTGCATCGGAGTCCTTCCTCTGAGACGACCTTTTGGAGGTGACATCATTGATTTGGCCAGCTGCATTCGCCAAAGATGCATCTTGGGAGGTTCGGTTCTTCAATGACTTGCTATCGTCGGTCGTTGGACGCGTTTGCTGGTCACGAACGGTTTCTGGTGTAAGCGTGTACTTGACAGTATCTCTTTGCAGGAAGTTGTCGAAATCTTCAGGTCCACGAATGCTCGCGCTCGTGACCACTGGCGGCGTGCTCGTTCCGCTCGCCGGGATGGCAATTACAAATTTCTCCTTCTTGGGAGTCGCCATCCCCTGAATGGCTGGGTGGTCCTGGATTTCATCGCGGGAGTTTTGCTTCTGATGAGCACCATTGGACTTGCGACTCTGGGGAGATTCGTTCTTCGCCTGCTCTCTTGCGGACTGTACCGACCTGAGATCTCTCACCTGATCGTCTCTTCCAGAAGCCGAGGAAGCAGCAGTGAAAGGTCGAGGCGCGGTAGCACGAGTCTGTTCGTTAGGAGACTGAACTGCATGGTCTCTGCTCAATGGCAGCGGCGTTTCAGAGTCAGAAGAAATATCGCGGCTCTTGATGATTTCCTCCGGCGACTTCGACGCTGCTGACGACTGATATGCCTGCGCGACGCTTACGCCGATGGGGCTCAATTTGTTTTCGTTGGGCTGTGATTCACCATCGATGATGAGTCGACCGGGCTTCTCCAAAGGCTTTGGCGACCCAATCATTGGCATATCTCTTGCTTTGTGCTCCGGTCGAATGTATTCGCTGGTTTCAGATGACGACGCAGGAGCCTCCGGAGCTGCAATAGTTGCGGTATCGCGGCGGCCATGTCCACGGGACTCAGGTGGAGACACTGACTCTTCTGCTTTCGCAATGCTTGCCACTTCTGGAGGGACCTCGCTGTTGTTCAACGTACTGACGTGGCTAGATTCTTGAGACTTCGTCAAGATCGCGCGGTTTGATAAAGCCTCATGCTGAACAATTTCTGAATCTGGCTCTACCTGACGGATAGCAACAGCGCCAGTGGGGCTGAAGTCATTGTTTGAGGGAGTCTGCTGATCATCTGCATGTGCAGGCATGTCGGATGAAAAAGCGCGTGTTACGGACCCTTCTTGTGAGCGTGGTCTGCTTTCATCCTCGATGTAGTACTTGAGGTCGATCAAACTCTTTCCGTTATCGAGTTCCTCAATCTCTTCCGCAGAGCGTTCCCTCGGTTGAGGCAAAGCTACACCTGGACTCTGATCCAGTTGTTCTCGCGGCTGGTCGGGGTCCTCCTGTCGAGAATCTCCTACATCCTGGTCCCTATGGTGGCTTATCCCAACCGCAGCAAGAGCCGCACCAGCAACTGCAGTCGCACTAGCAGCTACGCCAGTGAACAACCCTGAGGCTTGGTCCTCGCTCTGAATTTCCTCTCTTGCCGTTTCAGTCTTTGGAAGATCAGTTTCTTGGCCAGCCACGTGAGGTGCGGTTTTGATTCTTTTGCCAGCATGCTCGCTATCAGGCGCGGCTGCTTCACCACCATCCATATTGCGAGGAACATCATTCAGCAACACTTTCGATTCCTCGCGCTCGTCACTGATATCTTGTAGGCCCCACGCATTGGCCTTTGGTTCAGGCATCGCCTCCTGTACCGCATTCGCACGCGAAATATCCCACTCCTCAGACATGCTCGGGAACGCACCTGGGATCTCGAGATTCGGTGTACGTGGCTGTGTAGGCATAGACTGCGACCGCTGGCGCGCAGTGGCAAGATTTGATTTGGTAGTAGGGGAGTTGACCGACTTGGCCTCAACCTGTTGTTGCGTCGACGCTGCGAACCTCTCATTCGTAAGTGAAGCGTAGGTGTAGCGCCTTGTCTGCGATGCTTGAGTGACTTCTTCGGTATCATCGTCGTAGCTTTTGGCAAGGCCAGGCACTTCTATTTCGTCGACATCGCGTTTCGCATCGCGCATTGGCAGAGGAATGTTCGAAGCTAGGATATGTTCTGGGTAGTCTGTTTCAGGATAATCGTATCCAGGCCCGCCCATTCCCCGGATATATTGCTGCTTGATAGCGCGATATTGCTCGTCCGAAACTGTCGAGTCGTCTCTGGTATGGCCAGTGCTAGGACGCCGCAATGCAGACAATGAGACGGCTCTGTCTCTAGTGAAGCTCGGTATCGAAGGAACACCGCGATGACTGGGCGTCATGGGACGTTGCCTATCAGTGCGCGTCGTCTTGCGCCATGTCCTCCAGAGTCTTCCGAGACGAGCATCCAGGGCCAGTTTTTCGACATCAAAGTCCTCGACCTTGACTTGCCTCGATGCAGTTTTGTCCGGTCTCGATGTGCTCGGACGACGTGCGCGCGCGTACGCAGCCGATCCAGCGGCTTGCAGCGATTGTTCGGCGACATATTCCAGGACAGAAGTAAGGAAAATGGCGGCAGACCAGCTCACGAGACCGGAACTGGAAGAGAAGCGACGACTATTCATCTCACGCCCGTAAAACAGCTCTTGTTCTTTGACGAAACGTTCTTCATCTTCGTCCTCCATTTCACCCAAGCGCATGTACACCATGACCCGTAGACGGGTGCGCTTCCACACAAGCTCAAGATCCCATTTCCGGTTGTCCCTCGAGGATACTTGCGCAAGCGCATTTCTTTCTTCATCTTCTTCTCCTCCGGCAAGTAATTCATGTAGCTCTTCGTCCGCATTTGCAACAGCCTCCTTGCCCAATCGACGCCTCAACACCTCCGTGACTGCAGGACGGAGTGCATGTAAGCTTGTCGACTTCGCGGTGGACAGAAAGCTGTAGAGCAGTTGGTCAAGGAAGTGGTTGATCAGAATCAATGCTTGTGGTGAAAATTGGGCCTCGGCCCTGCTTTTCGCATAGTGGTCGTCATCGTCGTCGCTAGCATCGGAAGAGCGCCTAGCACGAGCGGCGGCGCGGTGCTCGTTGACTACTTGCACGGCACCGAAAGGCGCAACATAGGCGGCGGCAGGCGAGACATTGTCGGGGTTCTGTGGCCAGTAGCCTGTGACGCTGGAAATGGTCGAGTAGCGGTCCGAATCCGCGACGCTGGGTGAGCGCGACATGATCGGCGAAACGAGAGGACTCGACCTGGCTAGGTCGTACGCATTGTTCTGGACAGGCGTGGAGCGAGAAGGAGACCACGGCACAGGTGAAGAGGGGAGGAGCGGCGATACAGGGTCGCGCGAATGGATGGAGGCGTTGGAGGCCGAGGGATAGTGGAAGGCGCGGTAGTGGTTGTTATGGTAGCTGGTGGTGGTGGCGGAAGCAGTAGGGGTGCGGGTATGCGAGGTATGCTGCGACGACATGTTCCATGCAGACCGGCAGCTTAGCGGGCTCGAGCAGGGATGTGGATGGAGCCGAGAGCGGCAGTCAGCAGTAGGTCGCGACTCGAGAGGCTGCGACAACGAGACAACCCTACTTGATGAAAGCAGTAAGCCAGCAAGCCACAGCTGTTGCAGCGCCTAATGCGAGCGAGCGTCGCTCTTAGCCGCACGAGCAATGCCGTCGCCCTCCAATCGACCCCTCTATACACTGGAGGTAATTGCGATTGTTGGCAAATGGAAGGCGAGCTTCACTCCCGGCTTCGCAGCCATTCGCCTCGTAGGGCCGTGTTTGGGTGCGCGCAGGACTCGGGCGAGTACGAGGGCGTCGGCGGCGCGTGAAACGGTCTCTCTCGACTATTGGCGTTAGGCGGTGATACGTGAGTCGTGAGCCACGCCCAACCGTTCAATCCGCCGCTCGAAGAAATGAGAGAGAGGAAAAAAGTAAAAGGAGGAGGTCCCAATATCATCCACCGCCGCGGGAAGACGCGCTTCAATAAAGGGCTATATGCACTGCGTCGCGCGTATGCTGGCCAATACCGCAAAGCACTATAGCTTTGGGGCGTACATAAACATTATTGCATAGATGCATATAGGGAGCGAGAAGAACATTCTCGGCTTCGGCTCTCCTCAGCTAGCGTATGTCGTAGTGAAGCCTGCCGGCTGCACGTGGGCAGGGTCGTGTTTGAGAGGTTGAGGTTCATGGTGCATCCTCGGAATCACCAACGAATGTTGGTGGAAGCCGTTGTCTCCACTGATGAGCATGTGAACGTGCTGTCGATTCATGATCGTTCCCAGTACAGTATACTCGCCGCCGGAGTAGAAGCATGCCAGATAATTGAACACCTTCTCCAGCGAAAATAGTACGAGCTCACCTCGGCACACCCTTTGAACCCTGCACCTGTGAAGCTACTCCAGGAAACACAAGGCTATCAAATCGAGAGATCATCGACAAGGATAAGCATCCTGTGGCTGAAACGACAAGATCCCAGAAGTTTGCGTGCGGTATTTTCATCATAACTGTGTACCCTGTGAGGCATATCTAGTAGTAGAAAGGTCGACACCTAGAATTGCCGTATATGATCGGTAGCATCTCATCGGCCGTAGGAGTGTATGTTCGGAGTTCCGCTCCCGTTGCAACAGTCGTGCTCTCAACTCACCCACCCGCGCCGAGTGTTCCAAGTCTTCGAAATGGAGACCAAGCTAAACATCAATCAACTTGCTGCAGAAGGTACTGACTAGGCGCCATGTGATGCGCAAGAGCATCAGCGAGGTACGCAACTCTGGAGTGCAATGAAATGACATCTAGGCAGCGCCTAGATGACCTGGAGGTCTTGGAATTTACGCAGAATGAGATAGATTGGTCCTATACAGTAGCACATCTGCCCTGCGCTAGAGTGTGTCTGCTCGGTGTTGTTATTCTTGAAGCTGAAATCCATTCTTCAACTCGCGGAAGCTGTGTATAGAACATTTGTTGTCATAGCAGCATAGTACCACTGGCGTACGTCGAATGGCGTATTCCGAGAAGAAGAAGTTGATACGCATTGTTTGATATTGAGAACACTTCACTGGAATCCCAAGAGTCGCAGAGAGTAGAAGGTATCGCTTCACCAGATATCCAAATTTTTGGCTGTCGCGTCTCACAACATCTGAACATCTGAACGCGACTTTCCAACCACATCGAAACACACATCTTGCCCAAAACGTGTTTCATCACACCAGAACTCATCATACAAAGCACTCTGTAAGATGGGTCATCCTGATATTCCGAGCAGTGCGCCGACGTCTTCACAATTGGAACCACCAAAACCGCCACCGTCATATCGCAACGTACAGCCACTACCAGCCCAACTTCTGGACCACAGCACCGTTTGTCTCGAGGAGCAGCTTTTTTCACAAGCAATTCCGCTCCTCTCCAGTGTCATAACAGCAGGAAATGGCACTCCCAAACCAGCATACGTGCCACCGGCACCACATCTCAGCCTGCTTGCCACACTCGTCGTCCACCCCTCCATGACTACCCGTACGACGTCCAAAGAGAAACAGGCTGCAGCCGACGATGCTCTACGATACTTGCGCCATGTTAATACCCTCACCCCCGCCGACGGAGCCGGTCTGACAAAAGCGTTACAATTCCGGGATGGCGACTCATCACGGTCGAAGCGAGCTCGCACCCGACACTCAGGCGACATCAGTAGTGATGATGAACATGAGGATCCGGGACGCATTCGTTCAAATTACGCGCAGAATGACTCACTTTTTGCAAATGCAGAAGACTTTTGGGCCGTAGTGGGCTGGGCATTCAATTGTTCTGTGACTCACAAGAACCGCTGGGACCGCTGGAGGCCATGGTTGGAGTTTGTGCTTGATGTGCTTGAAGATGACCTTGACGCGAGACATCGTCAGGCGAGGGAGTCGCCTCAGGATAGAGACGAGGCGCTGAGCAAATCTCTTCTCGCCCACTATCTTGCCCCGTTCGTGGACCAAGGCCGCAACCCTAAACGCCGCATCATGCGTGCTATCCTCGCAGACGGTACTCAGCCCTCGATGAACTTGTTCCGTTCCGTCTTTACCAACGAAACACTCCCACCGAAAGTCAAGGAAGAAACGAAACTAGGCGCCAAACGCTCTCTCGACCTAGATCAAGGCGACTTCGGCGACTACTTCGACTCCGACTCCGACTCCAACACCACCCCAGGCCCACAACAAAAGTCAGGCCGCAATTCCACTCGCCACCCAAGCACCAACCTCAGCCGGCAAGACTCGCCAGCTTCTCCAAGCACCCCTCAACCACCATCAAAATCGATACCAACCTCCCCACTCGCCTCCCACGGCGGCTCAGAATCCCTGCGCCTCCGCCTCCGCCTCCTCGCCCTCCTCACAACCATCTCCTCCCTCTCGCCCTCCCTCTTCCTTGACCCGGAGGACCTCTTCGACATATACACCGAGTTCCTTCGCCCTCTCCCCCTCCCAATCTTCACCTTCTTCCTCCTCCCCACCAGCAGCGGGGCGCGAAGAACAATAGACGCCAACTCCCTCGCCTCCCTAATCCAAATGCTGCTCCGGCCCCTCCTCTCCTCCGCCGCCCCAGTCTCAAACGCCAATTCGCTCACAGCCGAGAGTTTCGCAACGCACTTTGCGCCTTTTGCGGCAAACGTCAGCAGCGTGGGCGAGAACGCGAAAGTGGGGGTTTGCGTGGAGGGATTGTTGAGGCTATTGTGGACGGAGGGCGTTTTGGATAATGCTGACGAGGAAGTCAGAAGGGCTGTGAAGAAGGCTGTTCATAAAGGGATTAAAGTTCGAGAGGAGAAGGCCAGTGGGGACGGCAGGAGGAAGAGTGCTGGGAAGAGTGCGGAGGAGTGGCGGTTTTTGGTGGCTGGTGGGGAGAGTATGAGGACCCTGTTGGAGATGATTTGAAGGTGGAAGGATAGGACAGGACATGACAGGCGCGTGTGTTGTGCGATAAAGATATGGTTTATTTTTACAAAAGTCGATGATTCGACTGCAGAGAGCGAGAAAAGCTCCCCAGATATGATGAGACCCCCTAATTCCAAACACTGTAGTCTTTACATGCTCGTGCCAATCGCTCGCTCGCAGATGTTCCTTTACCACGAGTACCACTGGCCCCTGATACCTTGCACAGGCCTGTCGGGTAGTGGGACCCAGACCTTCTCCTTCCTCTGCTTCAATCTCCTGTCCTCACGCTCCCGCCACTCCCTCACTCGTGTGGCCTCTTCTTTCAGGACGATGCTCAGAGAAGTCCACGGTGTGCGCATAATGTACACTCTGCCGCGAGCGCGGAAGTCGGGAAGCTTTCCGTAAGGTCCGCGGCCCACCCAAGCCTGCTCGATGTAGATGTTCGAGGTGTCTGTGACAGTGTGGCGCTTGCCGTCCTTGAGCTGGATATCCAGCGGCTTTGAAGGCGAAACGACAGCCTTCGCAGGCTGAGTGCCAGTCACATCCGCCGTAGCGTTGTTCAAAATCGGCGCATCCTTAGCCTCAGCCTCAACACCCACCTTTCCCAGACCCATTCCGCGCATGACAATCGCCTCGTCGCGCGCAGCCTCCAAATGCGCCATGACATCCTGTGCAACCTTCTTCTTCGAAAAGCGCATCTGCACAATCGCCTCGTCGAGCGTCTTGCCCTGGATCTGCCTGGCCAACATGCCGAGCTTCTTCGTACTCGTCTTCATCATCTCACTCTTGGCCATATGCTCGCGCTCTGTCTGCATGAGAAACTCGGGTTTCGACAGCCTGCCGCCCTTGGTGATGCTCTGGATGATCTTCTTGCGCTCCCAGCGCTCGCGGGCGTTTGGGTCTGGGTCGAGCACGCGGAGCATGTTGGTCGGGTCGAAGACCTTCTTGTTGTCGACTTTTGTGATGGCGCTGGGGTCTTTATTTGCGTTTTCTGCTTGCCTCTGGGCGCGGCGGTCGTCTTCGAAAATGGAGGAGGCGGCGATGTCACCAGCGCGCGGAGCTTGTTGTGGCTGAGGAGCGGCGACATTGGGGTTCTGGCGGCGGTATTCATCGAGGATAGGGTTGGATTCAGAGTTGTCGGAGGAGGAAGAGGCATGGCGAGTGGTTGCGAGGGTTGTGCGTGTTTGTACTGGTGCAGCGAGGGGGGTAGGATTCTGGTAGAGACCTGTATGGTTGTTAGATTGGTTCAATTTGACTGGAATAATTGTTGAGCGTACATCTGGGCGCAAGGCGCCTTAAGGGTGCTGATACACTCATGACGGGCGATATGGCTCTGCTGGGATGCTCTATGCCAGCACCTTGCTGCCCATATTGGATGAAGTCTGTAGAAAGTACATGAGGAAGGTTTGACGAGCCCGCGGAAGTGTCAAGCCTCGCAAGTGCAGGTGCGCTCGAGTCCTTGTCACGTGATATAGAAACAGTAAATTCCCGTCCAGCTTACCAATTCATGCCTGAGGCTATCATCGACCCGTTTCATTTCCCATCACGCCGAGCGTGGAGACGAAGAGGATTTGGCCGATCATTGCCAATTTGATAGATCAACACGGGGCTCTGTGATTAGAACAGATGAGCTCGATTGCGCGTTTGTTGATGGTAATTGATCACATGTTACCAGTGCTTCAAGAGATGGGTTTGATCGTCCTCAGAGGTATCTCCGTCTGGCTGCCTGCAAGATGTAAATTTTCTCGTATCGCCAATTACGCTACACAGCAAGCCAAGAATCGAAAATGGCATGTCCCTCGAGATCTTGATGAATTTGGACAAAGATAGAAGCACCGAAGGGATGGTAAATTCGATGATGACGTATGGTCTCGACATGAAACTAGGGTTACTCTCGCACGAAGCGTTCGCTGTGGGCACGTCCAGTTTGACTTTTGGTGTTAAGGCGTTGCGTTGGCGGTGGTCTAGCAAACTTCAGAGTGCAGCCGAACACGAGACGGATGCGACGGGCGCAGTTCCGCAGCTAGTCGTCTTCGAGGTGTTGCTCGTCGCTCCAACATCCCACCATCTCATACACTGCATTATCTCTCTTTCTTTGCGCACCCTTGTGTGCTGCCCATTGCTTCATCTACAAAGTTCGCCGTGGCCACGTCGTGAAAGGCCGGATTCGCGCGACCACCAGCCGCGCCGAGGGTCATGCGTGCGTGCCACTAAACGCATTTCCAGACCATCAGTATCTCATAGGGCCAGAATGGACATTAATAGGTTGCTGTCGCCTGATGAAGGCGCTGCCAGAGCTGCACCAATGCCCCAGCAGCCATCAACTAGCATGCCTTCGCCGCGAAAGCCACGCCGGCCTGCTGCTGGTGGCAAACGAAACCAATCAGGCCTTAGCCAGGAGGTCAGACGGTCGCCAGATAGACTGGACACGGGTGGCCAGCAACAGTCAACATCCAGTTATGCGAATCCACAGGCGCATCACCACCACCAGGTATACCAGTCGAGTCAGCAGCAAGCCGCCAGCAACGCAAACTTTAGGCCTCTGCACCACCCAGCCCATGGCGGAGGAGAGGCGCAAAGCACATATGGCTATGTGCAGGCGCAGGCACAGCGTCCGGTCATGGCGCATCGACATTCATCGCAAAGTTCGACACGCTCCACGCCTCAGATGGACACGCTGGCTGGTGAGTTTCGCGCAAGTTCACCTGTAACCCAAACGTCCTTGACGGCTAATCCCGCTCCGCGCCTTCTAGACTTAGCTGCCTTGCAACGTCAGCCCTTCTCGCGAAGCGACTCTGCAAACACCAGTGCTACACGTCGTTCGCCCTCGGTCGCCACTCAATCATCTACTGCTGCGCCACCTATCGGCCGCACCATCTCCTCGCAGTCGGTCGCCGACATCACCATGGCCGAGGCTCCCGCGCAAACACCGCCACCACGTACCTTCACGTCAAATGCGCTGACCGAGACTGAATCGCAAACCGTAACGGATCTGCTAAATCATCTCGGTGAAAGCTCATATGCGTACGACTCGCACCTGCAGCTTATCAGCCTTCTACACAAGGGCTTCGTCACTCATTCTTTTCCTCCGGAGGGTAGCGATGAGCAAGGCCAGGACCCGCACACTTTTGGCCTGCTTGCAGAGCTTCGCCAAGCACGCGAATCGATGGACTCGCGCTTCGCAGTTGGTGAAGATGTCTGGCTAGAGTGGCTCTCTGACGAAGTTGTGCTTGCCAAATCGAGCGAGGAGCGCATCGCCGTCACTGAATTGTTTCAAAAAGCAGTGCAGGATGAGCCAACATCGGTCGCTTTGTGGTCTGCCTATGCCAATTGGATTGAGTCGAGCCATGCTGCGTGCAACAACCTGCCCGGCTCGACCCAGTCAGGCTGGAGCGAGGACGACAAGGAAGTTTGCAAAGATCTTTTCACTAAAGACATGCTCGTCAATGTCCTGGAGCAAGCTATCCCAGCAACACAGTGGCGAATCGACCAAAGTCACATCATCTGGAATCGGTACATCTCTGCAATTCAACCTGAAGACCTCAATACGGCCAGCAGGCAGGACCTCGAAAGGACGCAAAGCCACTTCATCGAACGACTACGGATTCCGAGTGCTGGCTGGGAGGAAACTCGTCAGCTGTTCTGGCCCTTGATGACCAGGATTCATGGTGATAACTGGGAGGCGGCCATGTCGCAAATTAACGAGATTGCGGAACACGCCAAGGTCCAAATGGGTCTCCGCGACGAACACGAGCTCAAGCTTGAACGTGCGATTAATTCTGGTGACAAGAATGAAACATTCGGCGAATTCACCCGATACTTGAAGTGGGAGAAAACCCGCAGGTCGAAGAAACGGGGAGGCCCTTATGAGAAAGAGCTCCGTGCCGCTCTGTTCGAACGTGCCTTGCTGCGCTTCCCCACTTATACGGAGTGGTGGCTTGATTACGTAGACTTTGTGATCAGCGAGAAGCCATCCTCACATGACCCGACTAGTTCGGTTCTCCCTCTCTTGGAACGCGCTACAAGGCATTGCCCGTGGTCTGGCGAGCTCTGGGCTAAGCGGATATTGCGCTCCGATGTCGAGCGCAAGCCATATCACGAAATTGAGGCAATCAAGCATCGCGCCACCAACTCTGGCCTCTTGGACGTTGGCGGTATGGAGGAGCTTGTGAAGGTGCTTGTGGAGTGGTGCAGCTACCTTCGTCGCAATGCATTCACCTCGACGAGCTCCGAGGACGACCTTGATACAGCCGAAGTCGGCATCATGATGGCTCTCGAAGACGTCCAGCAAGCCGGTACAAAGGTTTATGGTGATGATTTTCAGGGAGATCCACTTTACCGATTGGAACGGATTCAAATGAAGTTCCTTGCGGAAGCACGACGCATCGACGACGCTCGTAACATATGGCGCACGCTTGTGCCCAAGCAGTGCAAGTCTTTCGAGTTCTGGCTCAAGTACTACAACTGGGAATTGCTGTTCTGGGCACATCACCGTTTGAGTGACAGCCATCGCATCGAGACAACGGAGACTGCACCTCACTTAGCGACAGGTGTTGCTGAGGAGATGCTTTCACAGAAGCATATCGATTTGCCTGAGAGTGCCATTGACCTCTACATGACTCATTTCCAACAACACGAAAGTGTGGAAAAGTTGCAGGCTGCCGGTATTGAAGCAAGAGAGTATTCCAAACGGACAGCCACACGACGCGCAAAGGAAGCGGAGGAAGCTGCGGCAACAGCAGCGCAACAACTCGAGGAGCAGGTGGCTGCTATGCAGGCTCCTGAGGCAGTAGAAGCATCAACGAATGGAAAGCGGAAACGGGATGAAGCCGCAGAAGACAATACGCACAAGAAATTCAAGACCAAAGAGGATGTCAAGCCTGTTGAGGCTGAAGACCGCTCGGCATCGGCGAGTGCGCAAGCTAAGCGAGACCGCGAAAACTCGACTATCACTGTCACGAACCTCGACGCGAGCGTCGCGGAGCTGGATCTCAGGAAGTTCTTCCGCGACTGTGGCACTATCAAGTCGGTGAATATTGTACAGAAGCCAAATGAAAGCTCAGCTGTCGCAACGGTGGAATTCGAAGTACCCGAAGATGTCAACACCGCGAAGGTGCGTAATGGCAAAGAGCTCAACGGTCGTGAAGTGCACATTCAGAGCGGTAGCCGGAGCACACTTTACGTTGCCAACTACCCGGCAGAGTACGATGAGGCTACTGTTCGCAAGTTGTTCGAAAGCTACGGCGAAGTGGTTAATGTCCGCTTCCCGAGTCTCAAGTACAACAGTCGGCGACGTTTCTGCTACGTGCAATTCCTTACCGCCGAGCAGGCGCAGGCTGCAGAGGATGCGATGAACGATAAAATGCTTGATGGCCACCACAGACTGCTGGCCAGGATTGCCGACCCAGAAGCGAAAAGGAACCGATCTGGTGCGCAAGCAGAAGGCAGAGAGATCTTCGTGAAGAATCTTGAGAACAGCGCTGATGAGGGAGAGATCAGGCAGCTCTTCAGTCAGTTCGGCAATATTGTTTCCATGAATCTGTTGAAGCGTGCCAACGGCGTGCGCCTTGGTAATGGCTTTGTTGTGTTCTCCAGCGCCGACGAAGCGACGAGAGCTGTAGAGCAAGGCAACAACAAGCCTTTCTACGATCGTATCCTCAATGTCTCGTTCTCGACCCCTCGCGGCGGAGATGCTCCCAAGGATAAAGCTCGCAAGACCGATATCATTATCAAGCACGACGCATCTCCTGAGCCATCAGCGAATGGACACAACGACCGCCGCGGCTCCGACGTCTCGATGGCATCGGCGCCTCACACCACCGGCAGCGAAGAGATGGCCAAGACCGTGCGTGAGCGAAAGATCGCTATCTTGAACCTCCCCGATACAGTCAACGATGTACGCATCCGCTCGGAGATGGAGAAGCACGGCCCAATAATTAAGATTCAGCTGCGCAGGGAGCAAGACGCTGCCATCGTCGAGTTTGCTGACATCAAAGTCGCATTCAACGTGCGTGGAGGTGTCGACTGCTCCGCCCTGGGCGAGAAAGTTAGAACTGGTGATGTCGCTGAGATCTTCGCGAAGGGTAAGAAGACTCAGGATGGCAGTGCAGCTGCTGCTCCTGCTACTGGCTTTGGTAGCATGCGCCCAGCTGCTGTTTCAAGGCCAGGCCAACAGCGGGGCGGACGAAGAGGCGGGCTCGGATTTAAGAGAGGTGGCTTCGGCGGGGTTGGCGGTAGCAGTGCTCCTAAGGGCGATGGCTCCAGCACCGAGAGCGGCGCTAACGGCGCTGGTGCAGCCAGGAGCAACGCCGATTTCAAGGCCATGTTCGAGAAGAGCCGCCAGCAAGCGGCTGATCAGGCCAAACCCGCTGACGAATGAAAGCATTTCGAGATCGGCGTTTTGGTTCGGTCGGAGGAAACCATAGACGAAGGGCCAAAGGTACACGAATAGCGTCTACGATGGGTAATGGAGGATTTGTGTAGTAGCTCGACGACGCCGCCGCCGCTTCAACGCGCGTGTTAATCGAAATACATCGTTTGTGTGGATGTTCGTATCGCCAATTTAGACTGTGGTGGCTCGTGGAAATACTTCTCGCCTTCTGGGAATCCTCCACTCGTTTTGATTTTGGTCGCTGCATCCGTTGGCCTGTACTAATTGTCTTCCTATCACGGCACATTAGTCGAGGTACATGAATCGACGTTATTGCGTGTCAAATGATCAAAGGGCTGTTGAATCCTTCGTGGGCTTAGATTTGTTGGGGTACCTTATCCAACATCATACTGGAATGAAAAAGTTCCGATCCATCAATCCCTCAACCCGTCATCAGCAACGAATATCGCCATATCGCCGCGCCCACACAACTTCCACACTGCCACTACATACCATCCAGCCACGCCCCAACTCTTGCCGATATGTCACGATGTTACAAAAGTCGCATTCGAACACAAGCATTGAATCCGAATGCAATCCTAGCGATACATGTGATCTGTAGAAACCCAACCCGTACCCTAAAACTCTCCCCCTCCCCCCAAACATATGCGCTCATGTGAACATGAACTTCTAGAACAGTGCAGTCCCAACATGACCCTGAAGGCACCCAGATGATACCATCTGAAGTGCTTGATGTAGAGTACATGCACAGTGCAGGTCAACACAAAGGCCCTTGCCTGCTTGTTCCTACCGAGCAGATCAAAGCAAAGGCGAAAGGAAGCTCCGACCCTCCTACATCCCCGTCACACCGCTTAAGCGATCTTGAAAGTCATGTAGACGACGCTTCTGAATGGGAACGCAGACAACGACAGGGACGATTAGATGTAACAGAGCGCCACGACCTGCAGTCTCCGAGAGATCGACAAGCCGCTGATCCGAAGCGTCACGATGCTCCTAATCTAACAAAAATCCAACTTTAAACCCAGGGCCATTCCTGAGACTCGGGTGTACAAGAACCTCGATCGAGAAGGAAAAAAAAATGCTTAGGAGAAATGCATGGTAATTAGCGACGGCCTTCAACAATGCAGAGCGAGCAGAAATTCGTAGAGCCAATATGAGAGAGAAAAAGGATCCGAGAGACGCAAAAGGAAAACCAACGGTTCTTGCTTCCTTCAGTAGTAGTGTAGAACTGCCCTTTCTGTAATTCCCCAACAGTTCATATGCTGCTGCTGCCGCTGCTGATTCTTCTCCCTCCATTTTGTTTCTGTTGCCGATGACAAAAAAACAAAACCGGATCGCTCAATCGACTCTGCGAACTCTCTTCTCATCTGTTCCATTCCGTATCTTGGCAGATGCACACAGCTCAGCTCCAGGTAGCGCGATGCTGGCTTTCTCCTTCTCCTTCTAGTAATTTCATTCAAGGTCGTCAAAAAATTCATCTCGTGTCGCCGGCTCATGCACTCGCAGAGCACAGGTGCCGCGTCTTCCTCTTACCCTTCCATTACTCCGACCTCTTGATTACGAACACAGCAACCTCGACGCCTCTTTTTGGCTCGCAACCAGCACCGTAAGGCCGTGTCTCGACGTCTTTGAGAAGTTTCTGCCACAGCTCTGTCGCTGAGGGCGGCCTGTCGACGTATCGATTGCTACTCTTCGTCTGGGCCTCCTGGGCATTGCGCATGACCACTTCTGTGACGCGGGTCTTTTCTTGCTTGGTCCACCAATCTTTCGCCCAGACTTGGCGGTTCAAAGGGACTTCCTTGGTAGACGAGTGAACCATGTTAAAGGTCGCACGTGAGCCGTGGAAGCGGGCCATGGTTGCGCTGCGATGCGTCAAGTGTGCACAGAGCGCTATCATCTTGCGTTCGAGTTCGGCGTGTTCGGGAAGTAGATTTACAGCAGGCATGGAGCCCAGGGACTGACAGAGTTCGGAAGAGAGGCCGTTCGCAGTCACTGTCGACCTGAGTACCGGATCCAGAATCGGCGAGAGATATTCATGCATGAATGTTCTTGCGCCGGTACGTGTAGGGTAGATGAAGACAAGACTGCCGGTTTGTGGTGATAGCTCGATGAGTCGGTCTATCAATATTGAAGGTCCGTCGACACTGAACATGCCCTTGAACTCTCGTGGGCTGGATGGAGGGATGTAGCGCTCAACAATGGACACGTCGATTGAGTTAGGAGGGACGACTGGTCTGGGTGAACGAGGCATCGATGATAGGTCGGCTTGGTAATCGGTGATTGGTACTGCACTTCCGAAGATTTTCTGGGTAAAGTAGTCGTCGCCTCCAATTGGTGGGCCAGGGGTGTTCGGCGGTGATGTAGGGAGTTCTTCGAGGTTGAAGCGACCAGGAATGGCGTGGAACAGATTGATCCAAGCAGTGGGACTCGATGGCGTCGAGTCGTGGATTGCCTCGATGATGCTGGTGTATGCATGGCCTGTCTGCGATGGACTGGGAAGTGCATGTGACAAGACCTTTAGTAGTGGTGTGGGTACTGATGATGTTCTAAGGTTGAAAACTGTTTCATCGTTAGTGGATCAACTCATGTGTACGTGGATTGAGACTGACGAATTGCTTGTACAGCATCTTCAAGCCAAGAACGCTCTCCAGTGATTGCAGGTGCACTTATTGTCACATTCTGCATGGCACCGCTGGCCGCTTGAACCGACTGATCCCCCGCCTCAGCTTGACTGACTGCCAACCCAGGTTCAGTATTCGGTGAATCCATGACCGCTGTCATTATTGACGGTCGCCAAGAAGGTTCACCGGTTTCGGCGGGTGGAGTGAGCGTATGCACATACTGGTGAAGTGGCGTTGGTTGAGGATGTGAACTTGATTTGGGCGAGGGTAATTGTTGTGGGTCGGATGCGCTGCCGATGTCTGGCGTGAGAAGAGTTGTGCCTTCAACGTGCCCTGGATCTGAACGCGATCGTAATGTCAGACCAAGGATGCGTTCGCGCGCCAGACCTGCTGCGGCGTTATCAGCACCTGGTAGGCCGATGTTGTCCGGATGGGGTGATGCAATGCCCATGGCCTCGAAAGAAGGCAAACGCAGGCCTGGTCCTGCCTTTGCGAGCGGACGCTGCAGGATGGTGTCGGAAGATGGAGCCAGAGCGCCACCAACAATGAGGTTCATGTCGCTCGCAAGACTGGAACCCGGGCGTTCTGATTGGGGAGTCATGATGAGGATTTCTCGCGATGCACCGGGTTCCGCGGGCATGATGGCAGAAGCTTCAGGAAATGCCGAGTACGGGGTCCATGGAGCAGGCGAGGTTGCAGAGGCCAGAGTTCGTTGAAGCGTAGGAGAGTCTAGGGAGCCATCGCTGGGGGCGGGCGAAGGAAAGGCTCTCAGGGCGAGAGGGAGAAGGGCATTATTCTGGGCATCAGCTTTCGATGAGCCCTCTGAATCAGGCCCCATGTAAGGAAGGGGCCGGGTTGGGATGAAGTTTGCGCTTGCGTGCCTGCCCACAGTAAGGGAAGGAGCAAGTGGCGACAGTCGCTGTTGTCGGGGCTGGAGCGTATGACAAAGCTGGGTGCAGAGGGCAACGACAAGCAAGCAAGCAAGCAAGCAAGCAAACAATGGGTACAGTGTCACGGATAACTGCAGCGGATGGCGGCGGGTCTCCGGAGGCGCGGTGCTTGGTGGGTGGTGAGGTGGGTTCGACGGTTTGACAAAATCAAAGGATCGGCGGTGGAGCGCAGTGGCTCGAGTGGGCCGGCTGTGTAGGCGAGAGAGAGAGAGAGAGAAAGAGAGAGAGAGAGAGAGAGAAAGAGAGAGAGAGAGAAAGAGAGAGAGAGAGAGAGGGCAGGGACAGAGGACAGGTAGTCAGTGGTGAGAAAGGCGGTGCAATGCAGTGCAGTGCTTCTGCTGCGGCCGGCACAAGCAAGCAAGCAAGAAGGCAAAGCAGTACGAGATGAGAGAAAAGAGGCCGAGCCAGGGTAGGGTAGCTCTCTCGCGGGTCGCGCGTGCAGAAGAGTAAAAGCAAAAGCAAAACGAAGGTCTAGTGGAGGAGAAGGGCAAGTCAAGGCAAGGCAGGTGAGAATGGGAGAGAGATTCCACGGTCTACCCCGGTCTAGACCTGCCGCGGCTTGATTTCCCCTCGTACGCTCGTGCAACAACACTCCATGCCCTGCTTTTTTCACTTGATGATATCCCGCGTTTCCCATCATTCATGCTGTTGCCATGTTTGTCTCTGCGGACTGCCCGCCTCTCGCAAACATGCCTAGACTCTACAGCCTAGAGAGAAAGAGAGAAAGAGAGAGAGGGAGAGACAGAGAGAGAGAGAGAGAGAGAGAGAGAGAGAGAGAGAGAGAGAGGGAGAGAGAAAAAGAGACAGAAAGAAAGACAGATAGAGGCAGCGCGCAGTGCACATGCAAGCACTCCTTCCTCCACTCGTCCTTCGTGTCCGGCTAATCGCACGCACTGCTCGCCAGTATGCGTGTGCTTGTGTCCTTGTCCGCGTAGTGTCACTCTCACAGGCACCGCCGCCGTTGTTGTTGTTGTTGTTGTTGTTGCTGTCCATGCACGGTACTCCCATCTGCAACCAGACGAACCAACTGCCAGTCTTCCTGTCTGAGACTCTCTCCGAACCCTTGCAATAGTCCGCCGCTCTTGTGGTTTGTAAGCACTCTCTATTTGTACACATCCCCCATTGTTATTGTTGCCTTATATCATCGCATTTGGGCCCCCAGAATAGAAACCCCCGGATTTTAGGGCGCACGCCACCACCAGATAGTAATCTGTCTGCACCGGACACCATACCCTCCGAACCGGTATTCTTGTACCTTGTCAAGCTTAATCTGCCTGATGATACATCCAGTACATCCAGTACATCTGTCAGATGCTGACACACACGCGTGTCCCAAACCACCCAGTCATCCGCCCGTGCCTCGCTCTTCCCATCACCTCATGCATATGCACACGCGCTGTCACATGCGTGCTGCTGCATGCTGCTGTTTCTTCTTCCTCCAGCTTCCTCACAACAGCCGCCGCCGCCGCCGCCGCAGCGTTTAGCCTTCGAGATAGCGCACTGCTGCTAGCATTCCCGTCTGCAGGCCATGAATCCTACCGCGACACACCCAAAACCAGACCAGCGCACTCGCAGCCTCCCTCGCTCGCACTCGCCTTGGGTCCGACAGTTCGACTGGTGCGCGCGTGTGGGTGTGTTACGACCCAACCAACCGCCGTGCATGGCGCAGCGCCTGCGGGCTCACTCACTTCCCGTACTGTATCAAACCGTGACCGGTCGCTTCGAGGAGGCAGCTCCGTTTCCGCACCGCACCGCACCGCACCGCACCGCACCGCACTGCATCGCATTACATTACATTGCATCAAAACGTGTTGTTCGAGTCCACCCAATGATGAAATGTGCATTAGCTTAAATCTGGGAACTGCGGCCCAACATCCGTTGCAGGCCAAGCAACGCGCTCGCATGTACAACAGGAACCGAACTGCAGAAACACACACATGCACAAAATAAACTTTCCGATCCATCAGACTTCCGCACGGAGTTCTTCCTTCCTGAGCTCCGAAAACAGCCAAGGAGACCACCGGCAAGCTTTATGCTTTCCTAGTCCCCATCCTAGCCCTACGAATATCAAAAAAGATCAATGATGGATTGCTACGCGACTAGGCATGTCTGTATTGCAGCCCGAGTGTGAAGGCGCTGCTAGGGCACATACTAAACGAACGGACAAATGCGAAGCAGTTGGAAGAGAAAACAGAGTTTCGTACTTCCCGTTCGCTAGGCTGGGCGGCAAGAATAAACTTTGGGCAACAATTTGCTTGAGAGTGGCCGAAGAGCGGCTGGTGGATCGCATGCACACCAATGCCAACTAAACTTCGTAGAGTGACCGGTTTCCATTCCGACAGACAATAGTACTGACTGTTATTAATCTCGACTAATTACTCTCAACAACGCTGACGGCCTCAGCAGCCTCCAGCGACCCCTCTTGTCTGAATATTACGTGTTGCCGCGCGCCTTGCTGTGCTCAGGCACAAACGCAGCGATATTTTTCTTTCCCCCGATCATCGTGTAACAAACAAATTCCCTTGTTCTCGCATCTTCTGCTTTTGTCGAGGCGTGATGTGCTCCATGACCGAGCACTGCAAGCAGACTTCGATGCCGTTCTTCCAGGCAGTGGCGATGTCGAGCAAGAGTTTCGGCTAGCTCTCTCCTCGATGGTCCCATGGGCTTTGAGAAAAGCATTCCCGCTACTTCTAAGCACCGATATGTCGCTGTCGAGCTTTCTTCCTCCTCAGCGGCGCTCCGCCTTGTGAAACCATGGCGGCATTGATAGCGGCATCTGGATGTCGTCCCGCCGGGAGGTAAGATCTTTGACCCTCGACTCGGGAAAACTCTCGCTCTTCCTCAAGTCATCCATTCATAATCCAAGCCAATCTCCACTCTCCCCTCTACGGCGGAACGACATCTCCCCTCGCCATCGAATCCACTCTCTCCGGCCTCCCCTCCAACGGACTCCACATCAAATCCGCACCCCCATACCCACCACCATACCCGAAACCTTCCGCATCGAACATATCCGTCGCCACAGACGATTTCCTTACGTGCGCGCCATTCGGCGCAAAGCGCTCAATCTCCTCGGCAGAATACAGCTCCGGGCTGTCCGCCATGTGGCGATTGCCGATATACGACCAGAACTGAGAGGATCTGCGCTCGACGAATGCGCCGCTGGTCTCGTCGTGCTCTTCGGCAATAATATCGTGCAGCGAGACGCGCGGGGAGGTGACTTTGGTGATGGGGTGCGAGTAGGTGGTGCGCTTGTATTTGACGGTCGAGGGCACGACGGAGGTGCTTTTGGCGCGGGAGAGGAAGCCTGAGGTGGGGACGTGGCCGGTGGAGTTGAGGGGTTGGTAGGATTGGGCGCGTTGGCGGCGGGAGTTGGAGTTGGGGGATGCTGCGGATTTTTCGAGGTTGGACTGCTGGCGGGTGAGGGTGTTGTCGAGGATTTCCGGGAAGCCGCTGATGGGGAAGCCGTCTGGCTCGAGGGTGTCGGCGGGCTCGAAGAAGAGGTTTATTGTGCTTTCGCGGGGGTCGTCTTGCAAGGGGATGGAGATGCTGGGCAGGGCGAAGATGCCGCGCTCGATCATGACGCGGATGATTTCTTTCGTGAAGACGACTTTTGAGGATTGGTATTTGCTGTGGGCGTCGGGTTTGATCAGGAAGTATGGCTCGAAGCCGTCGATCGCTCGGTCCCGGAGAATGTGGCCCAGAGCACGTAGTTGAGTGCTGCCGTATTTGAAACGGCAAGCAAGTGTGCCTGAGAATGCTCGCTCGCCAAATTCGCCCGTCACTGTTGAGCGAGAGTCCAGATAAAATGAGGATGCCACCAGTCGATGGGCAATGTTGCGCAGAGCCCTGGCCTTGTGCGAGCCTTGCAGCCCTTTCCGCACATTGTCTTGTAGAGACTCAATCTCTTGCTTGTTGTCATTCGCAGGGGGTGTCTTGCCCAGATCCGGATTCAGTCGAAGATAGTTCCTACCTTTCTCCTCAAATCCATCGCGCATGATCTCGAGTTTGAACGCAGCCCAGGCCTTCTCTTCGTCAACGTTGACTTCTTCTTTTCGCAACGACCATTGCCTTGACATCCGCGGTCTTGCAGGCCTGGCGTTCGTCGTGTCCCTCTCGGAGCTACCGCTGGATTGCTTTTGTAATTTTTGCAGAACTTCGAGTCTGTGCTGGCCAGTGCCTAGTGATAAGAAGAGATCCGGATTCTCGGCTTGGGGCCAGAGAAGACGCCTTTCTCTGTCTGCGAGTGCAACGGGATTGCCACATTTCAATCCTCCGTCCAGGTAGGTCTGTGTCTGACGTTCGAGGGGCGGGAAAAATGCGGGATCCGCAATAGCTGCAGCCACAGACTCCCAGACTCTGAGATTTGGATCCTGTTCATGTTGTACTTCCAGAGTCTCTGGTCTAGGGTAGTTGCCCAGTAGGAAGGGATCTTGCTCAGCCCCATGCGCTGATGTCACAGCTACTCGGCTGCCTTGTGTGAAGTAAGTTGGCGATTCCAACAAGCTGCTATTTTCGCCAAAGGTCGTTTGCAAAACGGTGTACAGCGACTTTGACCTGTACCGTCTGCCGCTACCTAGTTTGACACTGATAGATCGCACCAGAGGGGCCGCAGCTTTGATCTTCGGTCTGAAAGCGCGATCGCAAATCGTCTTGAACTGGTCGATGCATGTATTTACAGTCTGGCCGCGCATCGACAAGGCCATCGCGATCAAGCCGCCAGTGCCACTGCCGACGATGAGGTCAAAGAAGGCCGGAGCTGGAATGTGGTCGCCTAGAGCATGTTCTATGCCACGCAGGATTTCCAGCTGGACAATTCCTCGGATTCCGCCGCCATCGAGACATAGTATGCGAGGGTTTGCGCCGACTGGGAGAGGCGTGTACCTGGGTTCCGGTTTTCTCGTACTTTTGCCGCGTGATAGGCCTCCATTACTGCTGCGTGGGGTATTAGTAGGAATAACAGGATAAAGGATGGACGTGATGCCATGATACAAAAGCGACGTACCTCGTCTTCGAGTCAGCGCGAGCATGCCTGGTCGCACCACCTTCGCGCCCTTCAGGCGATGCTTTTCCAGTGATGCTGCTTCCACTGCTACTCAGATCTCGAGCGCCCTTCATTGGGCTGTAGCCAATTGCCATAACGGTCGTCGTATCCCAAGATCAATTACCAGATAGTCGTCCGTACAGAGAGATGAGGTCCAGAAACAATGTACCGGATACCGGCCCTCGAGTCCAGATTTAAGCGCGCAAGGAGCAAGTAGGTTCGTTCCAAAGGGTCCCCTATGTCCAACGGTATGAAACACCCAACGTCACCGAAAAGGTTAAGAATTCCTCATGTCGCACAAAAGGATATATATACAAGCTTCACAACAACCTCAAATCGCGAAAGGAAGAAACAGCGGCAGCGGTAGGGAGCGAGCGAGCGAGGAGGACAAGGATGGAACGATGATGGTGATAGCCGCGCGCGCACCTGTCATGGTGTGCAGAGTTGAGCCGCAGCACAGATGCGCATCAGGCGAGGCTTGGGGATGAGTTACTACTGGACCAACCCCCGGCAGGATTCGTAGTACATTGACATTGCGATTGCGGGCAAAAGGGCAAATTCTCCAGTGCCAACATGGGCAGGCTCCCCCGGCCACTGCCATACAACACCTGCGCACTCGTCCCAAGACAAAACAAGGCCGGGCGCAGCAGCTTGGTCCTTTGTTGCGTCTGTGTTGTTTGGCTTGGCTTTCCACTGTGCGTGTGCGTGTGGGTGTGTGTCCCGCGTCTCATAACCTTTTCTCGGTGACTGCTGACGCGACGAGCCGTGTCTGCGATGCCCGCCAGGCACACACACTGTGCGAGAGGTAACATCCGTAGCCGAGACCAACCCCTCTATTCTCGCGTAATATAGAGGGCCGCGGCGCGGCAGCGTGAAAAGCAAGCCTCGCCCTTAAGAGACCCTGTTAGATAACTAGCGTGCAGGTGTCTCGGCGACTTGAGAGAGGAGAGGCGCAAAGGATGGCTCTGGGCCTCCAGTCAAAAGGGACAAGATTTGTGATTAGCACCACAAGTGGACTTGAGCCTGTTGGGATTGGGAGATGCAGGGAAGCTCTTGCTGGTAACTTCCGTTCTTTGCGAGGAGGTTCAGAAGTGCTTTGACAACCGGTGTAAGCGCTGCCCTTCTCGCCTTGACTCGTAGCGACATTCCACCTTGTGCTCTGCCGAGATTAGATCCAGTTTTATCATGGGGTAGGCAGGGGAGGGCGGACATTCGCAAAACTGTATCGGAGGTAGCACGTGTGGCGGCGGCCAGCCGGCCGTTGTGGCTGTGGGACCGATCCAGGCGCATCCGATCGAGAAGGAGAAACAAGCTCTGTGTGTGTTTTGTGTTGTGGAGGTTGTTGCTGTATGCCGATCGACGCTGATCTCTGCATGTACCTTTGTATCGTGGTTACACGGCAACGAGTGATGCGTGCGGCTCTCGATGCAACATGCAGGCACCCGGAGGATCAGGATCAGCTGGGGCTGGGTTTATCTTGAGGTTTCGAGTTGCCCGTTTACCGATGTCTATCACTGTTCATGTAAGTAGTCACCATGTCTCTCGCTGCCAAAGTCGAGCTGGATTCAGTATCATCTTACTATACTCTGACAAGGTCAAGATTTGCGTAGGATCAACTCTTCCCTGCTTTGGATCACAATCTGCTTGTGTTATTCTTCGTCCATCTCAATATCCATCCACATCATCAGGTCCTTTGGCTCGATGTTGTTGCCTGCGCACGAACGATCCATGCCACAGCTTCGTTCGCACGCGTACAACCTACCACCAGAGGCCTCGACGCAATCATGTCGTGTAAGGCACATACGGCGTACCCTGCAACCCAGCCTCTTCCTTGAGTTTCTTATTCTCTCTCTTCTCAACAACCACTTCAAAAACAGCCCGCACCCAGCCGTCACACAACTTCAAGCCATCACAAGCAGCACAGCCATCAAATGACTCGGCTCATGCGAAAACGGGAAGAAGAATGGCGTAACAAGATTCCCAATGAACCCCATAACATTCACAACAGCAGTTCCAGCAGCACGCTTCTTAGGCGTGCTGCCCAGAGTTGATACCGCCCACGTAATGACGAGGGGATTAGCGGAAAAGCTCCCGCGAATGTAGAGAAACGACGCGGTGTAGCGAGCGGCTGGGCTGAGCGTGGCGACTGAGATGATGTAGCCGACGATTGTGACGATCATGGGGCTGGTGATGTGCCAGCTGCGCTCTTTGAGGCGGTCGCTGTTTCAAGCGATGGACATGGCTGTGAAGGCGGTCATGAGGTATGGAGGTGCTGTGAGGAGAGTCATGATTGTTGTTGAACCCATATCGAGGGCGCGGACGATCGTTGGGTAGAAACTGTTGAACCCGAATGCACAGGAGATACTGATGTTTAGGGCGATCTGGAAGATTTTAGAACTCTTACTTGGAGGAATGCACTGAGTGGTTTGACAACACTTACCAATCCCTAAGTCTTGACATCAGTCAGCGCCAAACGAAGACCATACCAAACGGAACGGCTTGCCTCTGGCCCAGAGACACGATCAGCTGGAATCCTCGCAGCCGCAACTTTCCTCAGATCCTCCGATAGCCAATACACGCCCGCGCCTGTCATCGAACCCGGGATATCAGGAATGAAGAACGGCCCAGCGAAAGCAAAGAACGAGCCCGTGGCAGACTCGATGATGAACATCCACTGCAAACCTGACAGTCCCATTGCCCCGTGGAGATTGTTGAACACGTCAGCGGCGTTCAAACCAGAAGATGCCATGGCGATGCATAGAGCGACGTAGAGGCAGGTGATACGCGAACATTGTCAGCATGGTAGAAGAAAGATACCTTGACCGGGACCACCTTATGCGATATTGTTCCGGTCCAAGTAGTTGTGGAAATACAAAATCCACAGACACGGTATGAAAGTCTTCGCTGATCATAGCAGGCTGGATTGGCAACTCTTCTCCCCAAGCCGCTGGGAGGCTTCGAATCGTGGCGAGCTGGGCACACAAGGTCTGGGAAGTTCTTGTGGGCATGCTGGGCACTTATATGAATGGCGGTAGGGCGGTGTCCGCGATGCTTGTGGGTCGGACCTTGACCGCTGTGCGCATTGTGCCTGGAGTCACCAAGACACCGAAGCCGAGGGTATGTCGAACATATGTTGCTGTACACAGAGTATGCAAGGAGGGAGTGCGTAGTCCAGACTGTACCATCACTAGACATGTGTGATCTGTCGCCACGTATGTTAAGGGCGAGATGCGGAAGTCAGACTGATAGGCACAATGGCGTTACGTTTGCTCTCTAGACCATCTTGCACTATTATGTATGTTCTCGAGCTTTCAAAGCCATCCTGCATCATCCCAACAGCTAGCCCTGTCTCTGTTGTTCATATCCAAGTCCACGTAAGACTGACCCAAAACGCCATGCCAGACCGTCATCCTGGAAGCCCCAAAACTAGGAGAGTCATCACACATCAAAGGGATCTCCGACTCAGCGCTCAGCCAGTCGTGCCGATCCCTCTCAAGCACTCGAGACCTCTTACTCCTTGCCTCTCGAAGCCGAGGACCAGAGTCTCACACTTTCTCCTCAGCTCGTCAGCTTCCTTCTCAGCGCGCCATCTGACCCATTCCTCCACGCTCATGCCCTTCTCCTCTTCAGTCAGATCACCTGCAGCTTGGGCGAGTTGCAAGGCGAGCGAGCCTGGGGTAGCTTGTGGCGAGGCAAGCAGCATAGCGTCTAGGTCGACTGGCTCCCACGGTACTGTGGTTGTCATTGCCAGTTTCTGCTTCGAAGGCGAGATGAACCTGTTCGGCGACCGGAGACGGTTCGGTGTCGCTGGTGCTAGAGCGTAGCGAGCAGCTGTGGGCGATAAGATGGGTTGTGATTTCTTGAAAGCAGCCGAAGACGGCATGGCGGAGGAGGGCACATTCTCTTTGTCACTTTGAGCAGGACTAGGGGTGGCATTTGAGAAGCTTCTCGCCTCTGCGCTGGTGTTTCTGGCGACTGCGGGCGAAGAAGTACTCTGGATGTGGTCGTCGATTTCGTCAGACTCGAGAACGCTGATCTGCTCAGTGCTGCGTTGAGAGCGACGAGAAGCACGACCCGAGCTGTGTACGACGTCTGTTCTTGAAGGAGAAGACTCGAACTCCTGTTCCTTCTCTTGCTCGGCTTGAATGGCTGCCTCTGCAGCGATGCGTTCCTCTTCCAGGATTCGCTCTTCCTCGAGACGTTCTTCTTCCGCAAGACGCTGTTCTTCAGCAAGCTTCTCTGCGTCGAGACGACGTTGCTCTTCGACACGCTCCTCTTCAACGAGACGCTCCTCCTCGGCAAGGCGTTCCTCCTCCGCAAGACGCTCTTCTTCAGCAGCAAGTTCCTCTTCAGCAATGCGTTCTTCTTCAGCGAGGCGCTCTTCTTCGGCAAGACGTTGTTCTTCAGCGAGCGCATTTAGCTCAAGACGCTCCTCTTCAGCTAGGCGCTCTTCTTCCAAGCGTTCCTCCTCTGCGAGACGTTCTTCCTCGGCCAGACGTTCCTCTTCGGCCAAACGCTCTTCGTCAGCGACACGTTGCTCTTCAGCAATCCGTGCCTGCTCAGCAATATGCGCCTCCTCGGCAAGACGATGTTCCTCCTCGAGACGGCGAAGCTCAAGAGCCCTCTCCTCCTCCGCATGCGCAGCTTCAGCCATGAGCTTGTCCTCAACTGCGCGCTGCTGTTCCGCCATGCGAGCCAACTCGGCTTCGATCTCAAGTTCATCGCGATCGAGATCCTCTCGCTCCGCTTCACGCTCTGGCTCTGGGGCAGCGTTCGCCTTGGAAGATCGCGTAGAAGAGGCTTTACGGCCTTTGGTGCCTTTCTTTGTGGAGCCCTTCTTTCCCTTGATAGGCTTCGATGCTTCCATGTCTGTAGAGAGTACCGAGTAGGACACATCTTGCTGTTCCTGTAGTGGCGCTTCGACCTCAGCTTCAGTGTCGGCAGCAGCCTTTGCCTTTGCACCCTTCTTGCCCTTCGTCGCTTTCGGAGGCGCTGAGAAGTCGGCGGTTACCACCTCGGAGTCACGTTCAAGCTTCTTTGCGCCGTCTGATGCACGTTTGACGCCACGCTTTGACTTTGTCTTCATCTGTGGTGTGGATTCTGCATCTGGGAGGTCCATGGACTGATCCAATTCGTCTTGTAGTTGAGCTTCTACCTCATTTTCCCTGGGTTCGTACTCGGTTTGCAACTCTGGTGTCTCAGGCTGAGCTCGCTCAAGCGTGTAAGGCTGGAACTCTGGCTCGGGTTCCGGCTCGCTCTTGATCTTGGGTTTTCGGCCCCTCTTCTTTGGCTGTGCTTCCACTTGGCTGGCGTCCAGGGTGGAAGAGTCCACTTGCTTAGGTTTGCGGCCCTTCTTCGCCGGCTTCTTCGCCTGCGAAGACTCCAAGTCTTCCACGTCGCGTGAATTCATGGATACCCTGATCTCCTCCTCAGGCTCTTGTTGCGGGGCGTTCTGGCTCAAGTCTGGATACTGGACTTGCATCTCGTCCACATCCTCCACCGGAACTGTCTTTTTCTTGCCTTTGCCTGGCTTGCCCGCAGCCTTTCCCTTTGCGGTCGTCTTCTTGGTTTTCGTGCCAGCCTGTGATGACGAAGTTCCAGTGGTCATGATACTATCATCGGCGCCGGCAACTTCGTCCACAGAGCCCACGAAACTGGGTGCTTCGGACTGTGCAAGCGAAGCTGAACTCTGCCTGCTGATCTTGCTCGCTGTGCTGGTCCTTGCTTTGCTCTTAGCTCTTCCTTTTCCTTTCTTGGGCACACCATCTCCAAATTGTTCCTGTAGCCTGAAGAACGGACAGTTCGGGCTTCGTCGTTTATGTTCATCCAACGGGTCGTCTTTGGGCTCCCAACCATCCAAGCTCAAATTGCAGTAGAAGCAGGTCGCTCCGTCCTCAGTCTCCGGGCTCAAGTCGCAGGTCCAACCAGCATCCACCATTTTCGAGATTTTACATCGCCAGCCTTTCTTTCCTTCATGTGCCCAGCCATCTCCAGCTTCGAAAGTCGCGCGTCGAGCGTCCACCATCTCTTCCGACATGGGATCGCGCGTCTCTTCGGGTTCGCCTTCCTGTCGCGAGCATGAGAGACACAGCGCCCATGCGCATCCGTGCGAATGGGCCAGATGTTCTTGCAGTGGATTATCTGAAGCTTCCCAGCCGTCCAGTTTCACCGCACAAAGAAAGCATTGTACGTTGTCGTTGGAGTCTGGGCTAGGCTTGTAGAAGAAGCCGGCGCGTGCGAGCTTGCGGTATGTCAGTGTGATTTTCATTGTATTGAAATGCTTTGACATACCTCTTCAGGCGATGGGCTCTCATGTGGCCATTCTGCGGTTTGTTGTGCTTTCTTCTTCCCTTGCGACGAGGCGCGGCGCTTGCTGAGCTGGTGTTGTTGCTGGAAGGTGGCGACGCGTGATGCGAAAGACTGCATCTCTGTGGATATCCTATCGGCCATGATGATTGTTAGTATGGAGTGTAGTATCTCGCCACAATGCGGCGGCGGTATTGGTGGAGGAGTCCAGTCGTCCTCTGTTATTGTCGAATTCGTGTTTGTTTTGTCGCAGGGTCGCGTTGGTAAACAATCGGCGCTGCTTCTTGTCGCTTCCTGCCGAGCCGATCGGTCGGCGTTTTGCGGACGGCCTCGGAGTTTGGCTGGACATTGAAAGGAAAGGTACTTACGGTACTTTCCTGTGGAGTTACAAGAAACACCTCAACCCTCACTGCTGATCCACTGCCCGCCGTCGCTCTTTATATCTCACTTCGCGTTACTCTCTGCTAACAATGGCATTAGTTGCTTAGATCAATACCATTTTCTTTCACCCATTCTTCTCTCAACACACCTCTGCTTCAATCATGGCCCGTCAGACGCTGGCAGTGGGTATCACAGCCAGTCTTCCATACCACTTTACACCAGCTAACACCATGCGCAGAGGTCGCCGCTCCTCCACTCTTTGCTGCGCGTCAATTCCCGTGCCATTGACATCATCACATCGCGTCGTGCGCATCCCACATTGCTTAAACCAGCATCAGCATATACCCGCTCCTTCACTTCCACGCGATGGACTTTGGACGAGCAAACAGATAAGAGCGATGCACAACAGCCGTCAAAACCCGGTCACCCAAGCTTACCGCCAGGCTGGGAAGATGACACCGAGTTGGCCAAAATCAGCCGCTTCTCAGATCTGCCGCACGAACACTTCGGCCACAACCAGCACATCAAAATCAACGAGGACTTCAAGGAAGATCTGCGCCAGATCCTATGGCAATTCCGCGCGCCCATTCGATACGCATTCGCATACGGTTCCGGCGTCTTTGGTCAGAGCAACACCACGGGTGGCGGTGCTGATGGACTGAGCCCGCACCCCAATCCTTCAAAAGCCGTGCAAGAATGGCAGAGCGGAGGCGCCAAAATCATTGACTTCATTTTCGGCGTTTCGCATACCCAACACTGGCACTCTCTCAACTTGGCTCAACACCCTGAACACTATTCCGGTCTGAAATATCTACCTTACTCCAGCGCTGCGATCTCCAAGGTTCAGGACTCAATCGGTGCTGGTGTCTACTTCAACCCATACATCACGGTCAACGGCACCATGATCAAGTACGGCGTTGTGAACCTCGACACTCTTTCAGCTGACTTGAGCGAATGGAACACTCTGTATCTTGCTGGACGTCTGCAGAAGCCCGTCAAGATTCTCCGCGATGACCCGCGCGTGCGTTTGGCCAACCAAGTCAACCTGATTTCTGCATTGCGCACCGCCCTTCTCATGCTGCCTGAAAACTTCACCGAGCGTCAGCTTTACGAACGCATCGCTGGTCTTTCATACATGGGCGACCCTCGCATGAACTCTTACTTCTCAGGTGAGAACCCAGACAAGGTGTCCAACATTGTCGGAGCACAACTCCCAGGCTTCCGCCAACTCTACGTGCCTCTGATCACGAACCTTCCCAACCTCACATTTGTCGACCCGCGTACCCCTCACACTCTTGGCTGGGAGAAGGAAGACGCAATCCGCCACACTGGCTCCTCGCCAGCACTGCACGACGTGCTCGGCGGTGAAAACGGACTGAATCTTCAACAAGACATGGACCCCCAGAAGCGCGGCAACATGGTCCGTCGTCTGCCCAAAGCCTTCCGCACCAAACTCTACTGGCAGTACAAGAAGCAATTCGGCATCCCTGGCTCCGCTTTCGATAGTGTCCTGGAAGCAGCGGCGGATGAAGACTCGCAAGCGGCTTTCAAGAAGCGCGAAGGTGGTGACTTTGAGCGCCGCATTGCAGGCCAAGAGAACCTGAGCAAGGTCATGGTCAAGACTGTTACGCAGACCGTGGCGTGGCCCAGCACCTCGCAAACCATCAAGAGTTTCTTCACTGCTGGCATTACACGCGCGTGGAGGTACTACAGCGACAAGAGGCGCAAAAGTAAGGAGAAGGCTAAGAAAGACGCGCTCAAGAAGTCGGAAAGTGCCGAGAAGGAGGAGTGAGTGTTGTCCATGTCTTGGGAGAAAAAAAAGAACCAAGGAAAAAAGAAAAGCAAGCTAGCTCGACCGAAGGCGGTAGGTCTGGAGCAGAACGGGCATTCATTGGGTATTGGCATAATCCTCATTGTAGACGCATCAGAGGAAATCGTTTGTCGTGGGTGCCATGAGGGGACCCATCATGACATACTCGATGCAAAGTCGCATCAAGAACCCGATTGTACAAAACAGAAAAGTGCGCAGTGGATTAAAGCACAACCAAGACATAGCCAAGAGCAAAGGCCATGTCTGTAGGTATAATATCAGAAAACCATTCAAAAGCAATTGTGTCAACCAGATTGTGTGCAGAACTTGCCACCAGTGTGCGTGCCAAAATATGCACCAGCTTGCGCCAGCTCGCGTATGGCTTAACGACGATTGTTGGCGTCAGCATAGTCTTTGTTGCAACGATACAACGCAGCAATCTCATGTCCGGATCGCACAAATCAGCTCTTGTGACCGCATCAACTCTTCGCCATTCGAGCCCCGAAACACTCGTGCAACGGGACTAGGTGGGCGTATACACAATTCAGTCCCATAATTCACAAATCTATCCACAACTACATAAACCCACTCCCAATCACCTCGCCTCAATACCCCCCTCAAGCAACCCCACCAACTCATCCAGCCTCTCAACAACAACATGCGTCCTCTCATCTACTTCCAACTCCTCCTTGCCGGGACTCTTGACCAACACCGTCAGAGCTCCGGCATCGTAGCCCGCGATGATGTCGTCGATGCTGTCGCCAACCATGATCAAGGGGAGTTGCTTTCCAGATCCAGCATCAGGACTCGCTTCGCTGGTGTCGACGCCCCAGGCTTTGGCGATGTGCAGAATGCCGGCGGGTGAAGGCTTGGGTGGGCGGAAGTCGCGGGTGACGATGGGGTGGAAGGCGGAGATGTGCGAGGGGAGGTGGGTTGTTAGGAGGTGGGTTACGGGTGTGCTGTTGTGCTTCGTTAGTCGTGAGCATAGGTAAAGCGTCGCCACTCTCAAAGCCCTGCTGGCACTCGACGATTGACTACAAAATAACAGCGCCACTTACTCGAAATTCCTGGTGCAAATCCCCTTCTTCACGTCGTGCTTGTCCAGAAACTCCATCAGGGTTACAAGGCCTGCTTGCGGGACTTGCAATTCCATGGCTTTGCGCTCGATGGCTTGGATTTTGGCATGCGCGGCTTCTTGCTCGGAGATGGACAGCGAGTAGATGTGGTCGAGGATGTCGGTGCCTTTGTCGATACCGAGAGCGGCGCGCATTTCGCCGAACATGTAGTTTTGGGGTTCGCCTGTCGACTAGAGTCAGATCGGTTTATTTGGGACATTTCGACATGTACAAGGCTGGGATGAAGATTCGAGAGGTCTGTCTTTGCCTGAGCTTGACGATTATATGTGTGTGTGTGTTCGGGCAGAGGAGTCCGGGAACCATACAAAGCGTTCCATCCATGTCAAACACAATTCCTTTCAGCGCAGGTGCACCATCAGTGCCAGCCTGACCAAGAGGTGCGAAGCGGCGTTTGTTGTTCTGAGAAGACGCCATCCTGACGGCAGTCGATGAGAAAAACCAGATCGGTGTGACCTTTGCTTTGGGACGTGTCAAACAAGCAACCCTTGGAAATCTCGAGTGTAGTGTTCGTATATACATTAGAATGAGATATATGGATATGTAGGCTGAGTGAAGTTCGTTGTCTGTCAATGACTCTGGTATCCACTTCAGCGGACGACTCGAGTGGGCATAAATCTGCGTATTGAGCGCCGTAGATCAAACACGGTGAGGCCTGTCTATGGCAAATATTACCATTGCCATGAAGAGCATTGAGTCGAGAGTACATCTGTGGACAAGCCCAAGAATCATAGTCGCGTCAGAATTCCTCGGCCGTCTCAGCACTTCTAAAGCACAAAGAAGTAGTACGCAGACATACTGCAGAGGCATTTGTTCTGACGTACAGCAGCAGAAGCTGAATAATTAGAGTTCAAGCTTCGCGTAGTAGCTTTAGCACCGCGCGCTCAATCACATGTTTTCTTAGTCACATAGCGGTGATTGCGCCCGTACCTCCTATGCATCGACTTTAGGGCCAAGGAGCGTAGTTCCGTAGCACGTTAGCACTGTAGGCGACGGCTTCAGGGAATGGATGTTGGCGTTGCCGTGAGGGATATATACAGTATCGACATACTGCATGCACTACCGTTTGGCCGTTGAACGAAAAGAAAAGGCGTTGGCTTGAGAACATTCTAGGTTTTTCACGGAAGACGGACGTTGAGAAAAAAACGGTTCGTGGCATAAGATTAATGCAGGTTCTTCTCTGACGGAAGGTTGTGGTTATTCTTGGGCCTATGTCAGAGCTATGAGCAGGCACTCGTCTTGCAATCGTGCATGTACAGCATCATCGCACTTCATCTCATGCTCTGCTTCTAAGCTCACTCCTCGTACTGCAATCATACATGTAGAGCACCATCGTACTTGATCTCATGCTTTGCTTCAAGCCCACTCGCCCAGCATCGCTACCTGGTGGGCTGGCATGGCACCGGCATTCTCCTGCCCAGCACTAGCTGCCTCATTGCGCGGGATCACGACCTCAGGCTGGCCAGCGATGTACCTCGAAGCGTTCTTCTTACTCCACGTGTCGAAAGTGATGAAGTCTTCCACGAAGTCCGGCAGCGCTGGGCAGTCGTCTCCCCAATGGGTCGTGCGGCCGCAGTTGTAGCAGGCCACGGCCATTTGGTCCTCAGCAATGACTTTGACGTTGTCGCGCGAAGGCTTGAAAGTCGTCCAGACGCCCGAGCACTCCTCCTCGGCGTGTCCGCGCTCGCCGCAGATGTCGCACTCGTCGCCTATGCCGCCTGCCATCTTGGAAGGGCGCGAGCATGTGGCAGAACGGTGACCACGCTGGCGGCAGCGGTTGCATTTCTGGTGCGATGGGCAGGCACGGGAGAAGTGTGACTTCGAATGACAGTGCGAGCATGTGTTGGCAGGGCAGGCGGCTTCCAGGTGGCCCCTTTCGCCACATGAGAGGCATCGCACCAAGTCGTCAGGATTGACGAGGTTGGCGTACAAGGCTTGATCCCGGAGTTCATCCTCGGAGAGCTCGGAGAGGCGGACGTTGTTACGGCCCTCGAATGATTGGTTAATTTGGTTTGATGTTTCTTCTTCACCGTCGTCGTCGTCGATCTCAATGACTTCCGGTCGATTCGTCGGTCTGTCTTCTTCCGGCATCAGGCTTTCGTCGAGGTAATTCCTCAGGACACGGCATGCCTTGATGTGGTTCTTGTGAGTCCTGAGCTGGTCAAAGACGACCTCAACGCACGACTTCCAGGGCTCCTCTTCGCATTTTGCATGCAACTGAGCTCCAAGGTCGCGTTCTCCAGCGCCGATTTTCTTTGACAGTTTCTTGATCGCGGGATCGATTTCTAGAGGTTCGTAGAAAGCGCGCGTGTCTTGCACAAGCTTCTTCAAATCAGCATAGCTGTATTCACCAAGGTGCTTTCGAAAACCGTGATTGAAATCCTGCAAGCAATCCTGTGCCTGTTTGCGAAAGGGTTTGTTGACTTTGGTATATTCGGATAGAACAGCGTTGACTGAATCGAAATCGTCACGCTCTTCTAACTGCTCACGAACAAAGTTCTGAAGCGTATCAGGGTAGACGGCATCCAGGTCGATCGCGTCGCGGCTTGCTGCGACACTAGGATCAGGGGCACGGGAAGGATGCGCATGCTGTTTGGAGGAAGGGGATGTGGTGTTTCGAGGGGGTTTGTTCTCGATGTTTTCGCTGGGGAAGTCGGAGTGAGTGCTGCCGTTGATGCTGCTCACCTCGCCACTCTCGCGGTCTTCGCTGACGGTTTCGCTGTTATCGTCGCTGTCGAGTGCGACGAAATTTGCGTTGGTGTCAATTTTGCGGCGTTTCTCAGCCTCGCGCGCCGACTGAAGGACATCCGGGTTTTGGCGCCTTTTGCGTCCAAGAGACGCGACGCGTGAATCCTCTGTATCAGACATGCTGCACTACTGAGTGAGGGTGGAGTGGTACGCGATAAGAACCCTGTTGGAAGGGATGCTCGAGACCGGGCCTACCGTGTGCCAATGATACGACAAAAAAGATAGTACAGTAGTAGTGTCGCGTGCGCTATGCAGTGGTGAAGTGTCTCGAGTGCGCCTGTGTGCACTGCACTGCACTTGTGAAGTCGACTAATGCAGGCTCGCGAATCCACTCATCTCCGGGAGCGCAGGCACTGAGGCTCGCGAGTGTCGATTAAAGAGCTTGGCAATCCTCCCAGACTTCTGCCGTAGAATGGGACTACCGAGCGAGCCCGCAGCATGGCAGATGTGGTGTAGCGTGGCAGATGTGGTGTGGCGTGGCGTGGCGTGGCGGCGGGCGTATGATGTAACTTGTCATGGATGGGGTGAGAAAAGGGTGGTCTCGGGCTGCGGCCGGAAACGGGTCCGCAGTGGTGTTGTGTTAGTAAGATTAGTTCCACAGGTTCGTTTTATTGCGTCGTCCCAATCGGCATGAACGCACTCGGGCAGTGGCTCCATCCTCACAGCGCAAAAAGACTTCACGTCGTGATTGGGTGCAGAGTCTTGCCTGCGCGTGGTGAAGAGTTTCGCGAGGCGCGGATGTGACCCGTGCTGGGCAGCAGAGGACGAGTCAGGCTCACGGGCCTTATCTGGCCCTTCTAGTGCGCTCCAAGAGCGCCGCCCATCGCATCGTATTTCCTAGCCCGCCAGAGAGCGTGGTCGTAGCCCACCCATAGCCCTATGTGCGCTGCGACTTGCGTGAGTTAGACTTCTGCATGTGTTCTGCTCGCGTGTGAGGGCAGCCACTGATAAATCTACTACTACTACTACTACTCCTCCTCCTCCTCCCCCTCCACACCTCTGCTCGTCGTTGTTTCTTCCTGCTCTACTGCCACCTCCAAACAGCAATTTTGCTGATTTTACCCCGCGAACCAATCTATTCACTCTCTCTCTCTCCCTCTTCATCTGCCCAGCTTCCACTTCCCGTGGCTAGTGACAGTGTTTCTTCCTCTAATCGCCTCCGCCCGTCAGCCTCGAGTCTGTCCTTGCGGCCCCAAAGCAGCTAGCTAGCTAGCTGTTCGATCCAGAGCGACAACCCTCCTCCACCGCCCACACGCCCTCTCCCATAGCACCCCCTGCCTCTCCTCCCATCTTTGCCCAAGCGCCTAATATCGCCTCTGACCGTTGCAACGCCCCGGATCTGCCATACATACCACTTGCCCGGAAAACGCCCTAGCAGCAAGCACAAACCCAATCTCATCCGCCGGACCTCCATTGCAGCAGCCCCTCCGGATCTACCATTGCGCCGTTCCCTTGGCCTTCCTACGACGGACTTGTCCTATTGCAGCTCACTGGCCTAATAGGAATCCGTGCTATAGCATAACGCCATGTCTTACGACAGGCGCACCTCCAAGAAGCACGAGGAGCTCGGCTTCGGCGAGGACCTCGCAAACTCACCCTCGCCTAGGCCCAACTCAGCGGAGGACCACCTCGCAGAACTCGGCTACGAGTCTGAGCTGACACGCTCGCGATCAACATGGCAGGTCGCCTTCATGTCCTGCGTGCTGGCCTCGGTCCCTTACGGTCTGGCCACAACGTTTGTCTACCCTCTGTACGGCGGCGGTCCCACCAACATCATCTGGGGTTGGGTGGCCGTGTGTGCCATCATGGTCGCTGTCGCTGCATCTCTTGGTGAGATCACTTCCGTCTTCCCTACTGCTGGTGGTGTCTACTACCAGACCTTCATGGTCTCTCCCCCTAAGTACCGCCGCGTACTCGCCTGGATCTGTGGCTGGGCTTACCTTCTTGGAAACATCACCATCACCTTGTCCGTGAACTTCGGTACTACCCTTTTCGCTATTGGCTGTCTTAATATCTTCCGTACTACTGGCGCTGATGGCGAGGAGACTGGTATTTTCAATGCCACCGACTACCAGATTTACCTCATTTTCCTCGGCATCACCATCCTGGTCAACCTGATCTCTGCTCTTGGTAACAGGTGGCTGCCGTTGCTCGATGTATGTATTACTGCACTACGCGCGACTAGATTTATGCCAGCTAACATTTACAGACCGCAACTATGTACCTGACTTTCGTCGGTGTCATTGCTCTTATCTGCACCATCCTTGCCATCGCCAAAGAAGGCCGCCGCAGCGCCAGCTACGTCTTCACCGCCTTCGAGCCGAACTCTGGCTGGACTCCTGGCTGGTCTTGGGTTGTTGGTGTCCTCCACGCTGCCTACGCCAACTCTGCCACCGGTATGGTCATCTCCATGTCCGAGGAAGTTGAGCGCCCTCACACTCAGGTTCCCAAGGCCATGGTCGGCGCCACCATCATGAACTTCATCATCGGCTTCATCTTCCTCGTGCCTTTGACCTTTGTTCTCCCCGATATCACCGCCTTCCTCAACGACCCTTACGGACAGCCTGTGCCCGTCATCCTCCGCTCAGCAGTTGGCAGTGAAGCCGGTGCCTTCATCCTCTCCTGCCCGCTTATGATTCTGGGAATCTTTTGCGGTACTGCTTGCACCACCGCAACCTCCCGCAGTGTCTGGGCTTTCGCTCGTGACGGTGCCCTGCCTGCCTCCAGATGGCTCAAGAAGGTCCACCTCGGCCTCGGTGTGCCTCTCAACGGCATGATCGGCAGCTTCATCTTCCAGATCGCCCTCGCTCTGATCTACTTTGGTTCCCACGCCGCCTTCAACGCCTTTAACGGTGTTGGTGTCATCTTCCTGAACTTGAGCTACGTCATGCCTATCGGCATCTCTCTCTTCCGCGGCCGCAAGGACCTTGTCGGCTCGCCTTTCAACCTTGGCACTGTCGGTGGCATCGCCGCCAACGTCATCTCTGTTGGTAAGTTCTGTTCTTTCCTTGTATCAAAACCTCCACGCAACACTCAAGCTAACATATCATCTCCTCTCAGCCTGGATTTGCCTCGCCATCCCTCTCTTCTCCATGCCCTCCGCTCTGCCCGTCACTCTCAACAGCATGAACTACGCCTCCGTCGTCTTCGTCGCCGGTGTCACTTTCGCTGGTGTCTGGTACGCTGTTCGTGGTCGCAAGACTTACCAGGGCCCTCCTACGCCTGTCGCTGAAGAGTTGAGGAGGAACAGTGCGTCCGGAAGGCCGGTCGCTGCGTTCTAGAGTGCGGCGGCGGCTGATGCTGCGCGCACTGGGGAGCGTGTATAGTTTCACATGGTTCTGTATATATTGCATATTTCATGTTACATGTCCAAATCACTTTTTCACATCTTACTTTATGCTTGAAACTGGATCACGCGGGTCAACTTGGTGGATCATCCATGGCTCTTCGTCGGCTTGCGCGATGAGGTCAGGCAACGGCCGAATATACCCAACTCATTTGTCGAGTCATGCACGGCCATGGCAAGCCATCAGACATGATATGGAAAAGATCGATGTGGGTTCATACGTGGCGGCGCAGTGCTGCACACGATGAGATGATGCGGGATACCACATGTACTCGTTCCCTCGATCACTTACAACCGGCACTCATGTGTTCACCTGTTGCATCCCCCGATGTACGCGCATGGCCGGTGACGAAATTCAAGATCACAAATACCTCTAATTCGAGCCATGCACAGCGAGATTGTACGGCTGACGTTGAGGACAACAGCCGACAAAAAAAAAAGAATTAACTCAATAGAATCACGTGACTTGCCTAGTCGGCGGGCCACGTCACGTGGAAGATTTGCGGGACGTGGAGTGTCGACGTGCTCGCAATGTCGCTCGTTCACTCTGTCTCGTTTGTCTTCTTCTTCTTCTTCTTCTTCAGGAGCCCCCGCGCGACGACACTCTTCACGTTGCCAAATCGGTGGCTCCGTCCAGGACGGCACTTGGATTGTCCTCCGGAACATCTTGGTCGGTCAAAGTAGTGTTCCAGTCATTGATAGTTGCTTCAATGTTTTCGACGTATGGCTCTCTTTCTTGATCACTGTCCGGATCGTCAATGTCCAGTTCTGTAACTTCTGCTACACATGTTTGTGAGAACCCCGAATGAATCGGGTAGCTTCGATCTCGCTCTCATTGCGGGCGCGGATCCGGCAAAGGATCACGAAATGTTTCAGTAGCTCCAAAGGATGGTCTTTGGCACTCGAAACTATCTCAAGTCGTGCATCGTGACCCCATTCCAGAGCCACTAACTATAAGATCATCGGCGAATTTCCTTTGCATCTGCACCCTGACGTCTAGCGAATCTCGAAAGTTATCTGGGATGCTTCCGGTGCTTCTGATGCTGCCACTCTCCCACGTGTTGTGACGAGGGTTTGCAGAATTTGTGACTGACATTGGGATGGTATCGCATGAAGTCAACCCAGGCAATGTGTCGGTGAGGTAGTCGGTCGGCGCAGGGCTGAAGGGTACACTGTGTCTTCGTGGGTATGTAATCGTTGATACTAGAGGGAAAGATTCAACCAACGAGTCATAGACTTCATGCCTAAGGAAGGACTAGGTTTGTGAATGCGGGCCAGTCTCTGACGCAAAACCGGGAAGATCATGTTTGTTTTGACTCGCCTTCTCATCCCATGCGTCATGGTGATGACCTGTAGGACCGGAGATCTCTGGCCCCTTAGTATTCGAAAGTTGGTCCATCAGCGTGCCCGGGTCAATAGATAGATACTGAAGTCGCGTGTGTAGCTCACGAAAATTGTCACCGATACCAAAACGTTCGCAAAGAAGTTCTACGACCAGAACGGCCCAAAGGAAGTCACCCTTACTTAGCTTTGTGGGCCACTTCCTTGGCCAGTGACGCACGTTTCCCAGCACTATCCTCATCTACTAAATATGGTGCCATCTTCAACTCTATCTGGGCAACGATGTAGGCTTCAATGTCAGCTGCCGTGAATTCGTGCAGGCGCAATGTCGGGCAGTCAGCAAACCGCATCAAAAATGGGGGTTGCGAACGACTGGAAACTACAATCTTGACCCACGATATCTCGGATAGGGTGATTATGTCTCGTGCAAATCCATCCTGTAATTTGGGACCCCTTTCATACTCGTCGAGGCCGTCGATGAAGAAACAATACTTTCCGGGAGAGGACTGGTCTCGTAAGATCCGTGACAGTGCATCCCGGAGAACTGCTGTTTTTGGCTCGTGGTCAGCATCGTGGAGGCGCCAGTGAGAAAATGCAATTCGCGCCAAATCCTTCTCACTCCTGATCAGATGCGTAAGGAGTGTTCTGTAAAACCCGTGTTGCGACCTTTGAAGCGGAGAACCCGTGCCCGAGAAGAAAAAGGACGCGCGATACAAACGTGTACCGCGCGCCCAGGTGCGAAGACACTTGTCAAGCAGCGAATTTCGCCACAGGTATTTCCATCAGAGTAGACTTGCCTGAGCAAGGTTTGCCTTGTATCCAGAAGATTCCATTGGAATCACCAGGCCATTCTGCGAGATTCGGGCTAGATTTGGCCACATTGTCGGTATATTCGTGAGGCCGTAGCGCCCACTTGAAGGTCGTCTCGTGGGCAGCTTGAATCTGTTCTTCTCGATCATGTATCTCGGCGAAGTCTAGCCAGTGTAGCAATCTTTGAGCTCTGAGTTGTTCGTTCGATCCATCGTGCACAGCTGTAGAAATATAGTCAGCTCCTGTTTTTCATCATCATTGGCCACTTACAAAAAGACAGAAATCCTTCGTCGTACGCGTTCGTTTCATCGCGCACACCACGAACATAGCGTCGGGATTAACATGCACTTACCTCTAGCGTTGTAAATCATCCCGAGCCAATTAAACACAGGCCCCGAAGTCCCATTGAAGACCTGATCGCGCCCAATATTCGGCCCGCTGACGTTGTTCTGCGTGGAGCCAGAGGTCTGGAACAGTTCGTCGACAGCTCACTTGATGTGCTCCAACAGCTTGGGATTAGTGATGATACGGCGCTACCTGAGAAGCTCCAAGTAGCCGTGGATCTCTTTAGGCAGCTGTGCAGCCGTCTTGCCCTTGCCGCTGACGAGGTTGCCCATATTCTTAAACACGCGATCGAGCCTGCCTGCATCACAGATCTTGATTGAGGCATCGATGGCCGCGATCGTGCCGGTGGTGAGACCGTAGACGCCGGTCGCTGCCTGAAGTCCGGACATGGTTTCAGGCTGCGTTGCGGGTCTGCGATCCTTTTTGGCCTGATGGGTTGGCATGGGAGGCTTGTCAGTAGTCGCAAGCTTTACCGTTTGGCCTGACGGCTTTGAGCGAGAGGTTTGCCAGTGTGAATCTAGGTTTTGCTATGGACGGCAAGCTTCCAGTGCGAAGACAGACAGCAGATTGTGGCAAACGAGCTGAACTTATCACACCTCATTGTTGCGACGAGGGGTAGCTGTACACGTATGGTGCGATGTTCCGACGGTGCAAACTGCGTGGCCTGGTTAGACACAGCCGCCTGCAACAGCAAGACAAGGCTGAGCAGTGGCTCAGCCGTGCGGTATGCAGTGCTAGATAGCGGTGTGCAAGACATCTGATTCTCAGTCACGCTATTGTACGCGTTCTCTCAGCTAGTTGGGGTGTATACCGGCGTACTGTGCGGCTAATTAGCGTGAGAAAATGGCTTTGTAATAGGGTAGGTGGACAACATGAAAATCGCATGCAAGGAGTAACGCAGCTCTGTTACACTGTTTGTGCGATAAAGCACGCAAGCGCAATGCAATACACACAGACTGATAAGCAAAGTAACAGAAACGACTGCTGAACGAATTGGCCTTTCTCCCATCACTGTCAAACATGAGTGTGCGCAAGTTCCAGTCTTCCTCACTCTCTCCTTCAAAACCTCAAGGAGGTTTCCTCTCCTCCCAACAACCCAGTGCAGACTCAATCCGCTGAGAGCGAAGGTCCTCTTGCCTCCTCCGCTGGGCCGGTTGCATCAGCGCTAGACTTGCGGTTTGGTGTGAGCGCGTTCTCAATATCGCCGAGCAACCGAACATTCGTGACGACTTTGAGAGGTTCAAGCCCTTTCATGCACTCATGAATTATTCCCAAAAGCACCTTCGCCCTCTCACCCTTCAGCACCAAGAATTTGTGATCGCGGTCAGACAGGGGAGCGCCCTCCGAAACCCTCGTATACGCGCCCCGGAGGACCGTGTGCAGATCTTTGCACGCGTAATGGCACTCCAAGATGTCATCTGCGGCCGCGAGCCACACGGCGTCACTGAGCTTGGCTCCGGACCACTGTTTTTGTATGTCGTGGAAGAGCCCCAGCACAGCTGAAAGCATCTCGTAGACAGCTTTGACCCCGTCCGCGATTTTTCCCTTGTTGCTGTCTGTGATGGCGTCGTGGGCCTCGATCGATTCTTCGATGGAAACTCTAGCATCGAGGACCATGCTGAAGGCTTCGTCTGCGGTGTTGAGGTGAGTTTTGCGGCGAGCTGAAGGCATGATTTGTGTTTGTCGATATTGTGTTCTTTCGTTTTGTGATGCTTCAAAGAGATGAATGGCGTAGGGATTCGTTTAGCTGGTGTATGGATATGCAGATGATGAAATTGATGTGTCTGCGAAGGACGAGTTATCATATGGAACGGCTTATTTGATCGTCAAGCAGGTGCTGGGCTGTGTGATGGGAAGAGGAGGAAGTGCACCTGTGGACTGTCGTACCTTCCCAGAAATCGTTACGCAATTTAAGCTTTCAAAGACGACATAGATCGATGTCTGCGCGTTGGTGGTGTCCATAACGGCTTGCAAGTTTTCATGTACAGCGACTCAAGTAAAAAGAAAATGCGAATCGGTCTGAAAGGGTAGCAACGTGCATTGGGACATATGGTAGCTGGAAGTGGTGTGAATACACAATCTGCACTGTGTTATGTTGAGGCGGGATCACGCGGTTGATACAGTCGCCCAACATCGCTGATAGTTTGTGCCAGACATTCTCGCCCATCGATGTTATCTCAGCGGCACCATGCTTAGTCAATAGACTGGTGACTGAGTGAAGGAGCTTCGCACTTTCGTTTTGAGAAAGCACGACTGTGGGCCAAAAGGCGAGTGAGATCAGCTGGAACCAGGTCGAAGCTGGATCTTGTCAGACGTGAGGTCTGGATGACTCTTCCTTCGCATTCTCTGGCTTCATTGGCGCTTGTCGGGGTGGTTTCATTTCCGTCAAGTCGCACAAGCACCGGCCACAATCACCTGTACTGCATCCTCTGGCCACCCCTCTTCTCCAGCTTTGCCTGTCTCTTGCTCTGACCAGCAGGTCCACTCGCAGCACCCTCGCCCGCGGCCGCACCATCACCCATACCAGCCAAACCCTTCCTCACACCCGTGAAAGTCGTAAAGGCCAGGTATCCGGAGTAGGCCGGGACCATGACCCATGCGTACCACGCCTTGTTGCCGACCAATGCAGCGAGAACGACGCAGAACCAAGTCCAGTAGGTGATGTCCCACATCCATTCCGTCAAGCCCTTGGCTTCCAAGTCCTCTCCAGAGCGCTTCAAGTCGCCATTGGCGTGAGTCGGGCGGCCGATGCGTTCGAACCAGAACTCGATAACCAGAGCCGGAAGGTTGAGGATGAACCAGGCGAAGAGGCTGCGGGAGGAGAAGAGGAAATGCACGATGAAGAAGAGCACGTTAATGCCGAGAGAGATCATGTGCATGCGATTGAGGATAGCCGTGTTGCGGGCTGCCAGCGTCTTGAGAGCTTTCTGATGGGCATTGTTAGGAGTTGTTTCGTGTTGACTTTTTATGATAGACCGTACCTGGGCCATGATGGCGTTCCTCCAACGAGTCGGGACAGGACAGTGAGTGTGAAGAAGTGATATATCCTAGTCTCTCATCACATACAGCTACACGAAACAGGCCTCGCTGGACTATTGTGGTGGTGGTGGTGGTGGTGGTGGCATAGCATCCCCGCATCTCGAGCGATAATAGGGCGGCCGTGCACGATTTGCTACCTGTTGCTACAAGCGCCTGCCAGCCATAACAGAGCAGCACAACACAGCCCTAGCTAGCCCACAGCAACCACACACACACACACACACTGCCACTTCTCTGCACCGCGCAATAATTTTAATATTGTTTCTGACTGCTACGACAGCTCTCTACTCGGGAACGGCTGACGAGACACGACTGCTTACGAGATGAGATGATCCCCGGGCACAACACACGCCTTGCCTCACGCCGCGCCAACACCACAACAAACCCGTGCACCCACTGCGCTCTTGCCGCCGCCGCCGCCGCCTTCTTCTTGCTCGTGATCGCTCTGTCAGCAGCCAATGTTGGCCGAACTGGAAGCACGTGAATCTCTTCGCCCTCGCCGTCACTCCTTTTCGCCTTCAAAACAATCATCACAACAACATTTTCCTGCGATCGCGCCCTAGCAACGACCAACACCCACGCACACTCCGGCATGACGCCTGCTACCGGCGTCGCCGCCTCGCAATTGCGACAGCTGATCTTCTACCACATCGACAACGAGCTTCTCGACAATGCCGCCTTCCTCGCTGGCCGCCTTTATGCTCAAGAGCCGAGAAATCCGGACAGCTCACATCTGCTCGCGCTGACGAGTTTGCGACAACGAAAGCCCAAATCCGCATACGACGCGGCGCATAGATATGGCTCGGGCGGCAGACATCTTGGATGCGCATACATCTTTGCGCAAGCTTGCTTGGAGCTGGGAAAGAACCTGGAAGGCACAACAGCCCTGGAAAAAGCAAAGCCTTTGTGGCAGGTCAGAAGTAATTGGAACAAGCATTCGGAGACTTCAAGGCGGCATTTACCGGATGCGGCGGCTGTGCAGACGCTCCTTGCGAGATTATGGCGTGCGCATGGCGATTCGAAAAGAGCTGGGGAATGCTATGTCGAGGCGCATAAGGCGAATCCGTTTATTTGGGAGAGTTTCGAAGGGCTTTGCAAGATTGGTGCGGACATAGATCTAGACAAGATGTTCAGGCCAACAGTGGAGATGATTGCGGCAACGAAGAGCTCGAGTGCTGCCGAAGTCTACGCAGACCAACCACGCCAAACATCAAATGCGCTTGCGCAACACAACTTCAATCATGCGAATGTCTTGACGCCGTCTGGAGATCCATTCAACGCGAGAACAGCAGGCGATCAGGGTGCGCCCATATTCGCTCTACCCAAGGCGAGAAGCAGAACAGCACTGAACGGGCTGAAGGCTCCATTATCCGAGTGGGACACGCCAACCGCCAACAGCAATGGAACGTCCTTTGAAGACGATGCAGCAATGGGAGGATACGGTGGCGAGGATGCCGGTGGTGTGCAGGAGCAGCCGCCACCGGCGCCATCGAGGAGAGCCCGCCCTGGGCAACAAGTGGAAACTTCGGATCGTTCACGGCATCCAGCGCTACGTGGACAGCCATCAGATCCGCAAGATGGCGCCGCCACTACCGAAGCTGGTGCTAGGAAGGCCAGTGGCGGGCATAAGCGCACCATCTCTGGTCATGCTTCTCAGTCCAGTGCTGCTGCGCCTGATTCCGCCGCCCCTCGCAGGAGTAATCGCTTGTTCGGTCAGGCGCCGACAACTCGAAGCACGCGCACAACCACAGAGACAGTACCAACCGTGACTACCAGAAGCGAGCGAGAGGCAAGACCTGCGCGAACTGCGACAGGCGCGAGGGGAAGGACCACAGGCACAGTTGGCAGGGTTGTCAGCGGAAATCGCAAGATAATGCCGCCTGATCCAGCAGACAAGGAGAAGGAGAAGGAAAAAGCCCAAGAGAGAGAAAGACTGCGAAGGGCACCCAGTCGAAATGGCGACAAACCTCCTGTCTCGTCCGCAACAACAAACACCACCACGCAAAAAGTACCAACAGCACCACCTGCAAATGTGTTGGCTGAGCAAGAAGCAATTCTGGGCTTGCTGAAGAGCTTCAAACAACTAGCCATTGGAAGTTACGCGGCGTCGCGTTACGATCTTCACACCGCCACCGAGGCATTCAAATCATTACCAAGTACGCAGCACGACACGCCATGGGTGATCGCACAGCTTGCCAAGGCATACTATGAAGCTTCAGACTACCGACAATCGGAGAACTACTTCATCAGATTGTTGAAGCTCCAGCCTGCACGGATAGAAGACATGGAAGTCTACTCTACCGTGCTGTGGCATCTCAAGAAAGAAGCACCCCTCGCATTCCTTTGCCACTCTCTCCGCGAACAGGCCTTCGACTCGCCTGAAACATGGTGTGCAATTGGTAACTCGTTCTCCTTAGCCCGCGAACATGATCAAGCAATCGCAGCTTTCAAGCGCGCAACTCAGCTCGACGAGTCTTTCGCATACGCCTGGACCCTTATGGGTCACGAGTACATTGCAAACGAAGAATTCGATGCCGCACTCTCCTCTTTCCGCAAGTCCGTCACCGCAGATAAGCGCAGCTATGCAGGCTGGTATGGCCTGGGTCGCAGCCTCGAACGCATGGGCAAGCTGGAAGATGCCGAGCGTCACTACCGGATCGCAGCGCAGCTCAACCCGTCCAATGCCACGCTCATGGTCTGCATTGGTGTCATTTTTGAGAAGCTACGCAAGAAGCCTAATGCTCTCGACTGCTACTCGCGAGCTCTGGAACTGGCGCCGCACAGCGCACTTGCAAGGTTCAAGAAGTCGAGAGTGCTGATGCATATGCGTCAGTTTGAACTTGCTTTACAGGAGCTGCTTGTGCTGAGAGATCTGGCGCCCGATGAGGCAAATGTTTGGTTCTTGCTTGGCAAGTGCTGGAAGGGGCTGGGTGAGAAGGGAGAGGCACTCAGAGCGTTCACTACGGCGCTTAATTTGGATGTTAAGGTGAGTTTTGATATAATCCCGGCTCTCTTTTTTTTGCACCCTGCTAATACGGATACTTCACAGGCCTCACCCTTCATCAAAGAAGCAATGGAAAGTCTCGACGATGACGAAGATATGGACAGCGAAGACGACTAGAGAGAGCTGCAATACCCTTTTTCTGCGGATGTTGAGCGTTACGTTTTGCATGGTGGCTGCTTTTGGAAAATCACAGGGACGGGAGGAGTCTGGTATACACAAGTGCTCCGGCGTGAGACTATGATACACGATCCTGTGTCATTTTGCAATTGGTACCTGGAGTAAGGTCTGGTTGTGGGATCTCTGTATTGAGTGTTCTTGCATAGAAATGGCTATCTTTTCAGATAGATGAGCGACAGGTCGGGCGAGAGGAATAATGACCTGTGCTTTCTGTCAAGACTATTGCCAATGGAGTAAAGTTACTGTCAAGGAAAAGCGAAGCTGACTACATATTCTGGGCGCAGCCAGTACGCGACAGTGCATGAGTGAATGAATCTTTTTCGTACTTCACCAGTTATGTCTACTTTGTCAAGCATGGAAAGTTCTTCCCTGCTCGCGAGCAACATCAGCAAGTTTCGAATTCTCAACGAAATCATGTCAGAGCTGAATAGGTGTACTGGCAAAAATCGTGCTATGGCCACAGGCAAAAAAGAAACAAATGCTTCGGAGAGGATGAAAATGGAAATTTTTCGACACTGACGATCCGTCCTTTGGTACTACATTGGCAATCTACCCTCGTCTTCCAAGCGACGAAACATGGAAATCAGTGATCTCTTCATTTCGTCGGGCGCCATCGCGGGAAGCCGTATCCTAGCACGTCGTCTCCCTTCTTCCCGCCTACCCTCTCTCTGTAGTTGGAATTAGCAATCACTTCAACACATCCGTGGAAAGAGACTCACTACTTACTCTTACTCTTTGGGCCTGGCGTTGACTTCGCTTTGTTTGACTTTCGTTTCTTTTCTGGTGACTGGCGAATTTCTTCTTCTTCTGTGCAGATGTTAGTGCTGGTTGATGTCAGGATTTGCAAAGCTTTGAGAACTTACCGTCTGATTCTGCGGCTTGACTGGACGAGTTGGCTTTGCGCTTCTTATCATTCATAGCTGGTTCGGCCTCGCTGTTGTTACGGTCATCGGCATGTCCCTCAACCCGCGACGATTGGGGCCCTCGTTTCTCTCTGAAGTTTGCCGTTGATGGCTGGCGAGCATTGTTGTGTTTGGTAATGGAACTTGGGTGTCGGCGATGCTCGATGTGAGCTTCATCGGAATTCTTAGCTTCGACTCCATCTTCCCAGTTGTCGAGGTTTCTCTCTTCTCCTTCGCCGTCCTGGTCCTCGTTTGTGGGTCTAGGGATTGTGTCGTCGCGGAACGATTGATCGAAGTCACGGTCAGGAATTGCCGAATTAGAGCTGCCGTCGTTACTCCCGAAGGCTTCAGTGAGAAGATCAGCAGCTTCCACCTCTTCATCCTCGATTGATTGGTTTGACCGCTGGGACGTCTCTTGGTTGTGGGGGTCATCGTTGTCTGAATCGCCAGCCTCTGACTGTGGGCCTTGTGCTCTGGTTGTGGTGAAAGGTGCATTTTGTCTGTCTTGCCCCTCGACTTGCTGACTTTTGTTGCTTTGTGTAGTCCGTGAGGTTGCAGGCCCAGCATGCTGACGAGCTCGGGGAGCATTTCGTGATTCATCACCATCTCCGGAGTCGTCGGATGGTCTGCAATTTCTGATCTGTGCTCCTTGGCCATCATCATCCTCTTCCTCAGATGAGCTAGATGAAGCATCTGCTCCACTCTTCGACTCCTCCTCGTTGTCGTCAGGAACATCCACCTTCCGATGCTTTCTCGGTTGCTCATCATCGTCGGAACGGTCGTCTTCCGCAGATTCAGGCACCCGAGATGCACTGATGGATGCTGGACGTGCCGCCGCAGTAGTCAGTGAAGGACTGGACTTCGCTCTGCCACGATTTTGGGGCGGCACCAATGTCGAATTTTGAGCTCCGTCTGTAGCCTCGCTGCTGGCTTGCCTGGCTGTCCTGCCCTTCCTAGGTTTCTTCCAGGTGGCATCCGGGTCACCAGCCTGGAAATCATTTTGCGGAGGCTCTTCCGTGATGTTTGTATAACCGACAAATGTCTCCCTGTTAGGGTCGTTGTCGATTTCAAAGTCAGTCGCCTTCTCATTCTTGACGGCGTTTAGATTTCGGAGCTGGTAGCGTTCATTCTTTCGCTTTCTCTCGCCTGTGTCGTCAAGGGTTGTGTCGCGGGAATCAAGCCCAGTGCTCTGTGTTTCCGCTAAGGTGTTCCTCCTGCCAGTGCTTGTGCTAGTCCCTGGTTTGACTGACCCCGAGGCCGTGTTCGTCGACGATTGGCGCTGAATTGTGGGCTTTTTGGTGCTTGAGGAGGCTATGTTGGCGTTTTCTTCTTCTACAACCTCATCACGGCTCTCTCCAGAACGATCGGGGTCTCTTTGAACAACCCCATGCACTGCGGGACCTTTGCCTCTGTCTGAGCTCTTCACAGTCGGCTGTTGAGCTTTAGGTTTCTGAACTGAAGGGCGACTGACTTCCGGCACCGCACTCGTGACTCGTTCTGCAGCGGCGGAAGGTTGCATTTGGGTGATGACAGTCGGGTCTGCGTGCGACTGAGGCGCAGAGGTGTTAGAGGCTGGGCGAGCAAGAGCCTGGCGCAGCTCCTCTTCGAGCTCTCGGATGCGAGAATCTTTGGTGTTCAACAAAGCAGTAGTGTTATCTTGAGATGAAACAGACGTACCCTCGCCTCCAGGCACCTGAGGAGGCACGCCGGGGACGACGTTGATGCGTGAGCCGATGAAGGCGAGGTATCGACGTCTGCCCTCGGGTGACATTTCGTTGAGTCTACTCTCCCAATACTGCTCGGGATTGCTTGCCTCCTCGACGTGTGGATTGACACCAATGTGGATGACCCGGTTCTGGGAAGCATCGCCGTCCGACGAGTTACGGAGGTTGACACAAAGGGACTCGATTGGTGCTAACGGATTGGCGAGTTGACGGGTGACATTACCCATGAACTGACGCATGGTTGTTCTGTCGTCGTTCATTGCTTGGTGCATGGTCGTGAGGAGTCCCATGACGGTTTGGTTTTGTTGTTTGGGTATAGTTTGATCGGGCGTGTTCTGATCAGGTGCTGGCTGATCATTGCCATCGTTGGGATTTGCCATGATGGACGAGGTGCTCTCGTTTGAGTGGGTGGTATTGCAGTGGTGATCGAGTTTGGAGAGTGATTTAGTGCTATAAGAAGTGAGAAGTGAATATCTAACAGGAATCTCTGCTGCTTTTATCATACGATCTAGATCTCGATGTCTGGTGAAGTGTTTGCTCATGTCTCATCCATTGTTTCGTTACGTTGTCCTTAAAGACAAGCTATTTGCGTGTTCTGCATCATGCAAGACATACACACTTTGTCTCAGTAAGTATGTCTGAACCCATCAATCCCCTCCAACACCCTCTTCCCAGCCCTTTGTTGCCGATTAGCAAACCAAAACCACCCCGAAAACACACCCACAAGCCCAATGATCATCAAGTGGCTGCCAATTGAGATCCAGACAGCGGTCACATAGCGCGGAGCCTCGTCTTGTCTGACAATGAAACTTCCAGCAATCCCACCTGCACCATTGAACGCTGCCACAAACGCTGCCGTGAAAGCCCTCTTCCATTGGCCGGCAATGTTACTTGTTTGGTATGCTGAAAGAGCAGCCCAGTTGGAGATGTATGCGCCTGTCGCAAGGAAAGTGCCGATGTAGCGGATCGTGACGTTGGAGGCGAAGCCGAGCATGCAGAAGCCGACGACAAGGCAGAGGCAGTTGAAGATGATGACGGGTCCACGAATGCGATACCTGTCGCTCACAAAGGACGAGAGGAGCACTGGGATCGTGGCGTAGTAGTAAGGCGGCGCCGAGAGAAGAATAGACTTGTCGGAGCTGAATCCCATACCACTTTGTAGGATGATGGGAAGGAAGTATGAAAGCGATGTGGACACTAGGTTCAGCAGGAAGAACAGGACTGCAAAGCCGTAGACTTTGGGGTCAGCGGCATGAATCAGGACTTTCGACCAGGCGAACTTCTCGGGCTCGACATCCTTGCGATCTGCTTGGATGCGAGAGACCGCAAGTTCCTGCTCTTTTGGTGTGAGGAACCACAGGCTGTTGTGTGCTTGCTCGGGAAAGTCGACCATCCAGAAGTAAGTGAGAATGCCGATGACGCATGAAATCATTCCCTGTATCAGGAACATGTACTGCCAGCCTCTCAAGTCTCCACGACCGTCCAGCTTGTTCAAACCGAAGTTGACAATGCTTCCAGTTGCTAAGATGATGACCTCTCCGGATTGCAGGAAGGCAAATCGCGTTTGCTGCTCGCTCCGTAGGTACCAAGTCGAGATCAAGTACGTAAGACCAGGGTAAATTCCAGACATGGTCATACCAAGCAGAACTCTCAGGGCAATCATCTGCTTCCAGGTCGTGACGAAAGCAGTGCACATGGTGATCAAGCCGAAGCTGAAAGTGATGATGGCGAACCATCTCCGTGGACCGAAAGTGCGCACGGCAATCGTGCTTGGAAGCTGGAAAGCAATGCTTGCAATTGTGAAGATGAAGATGCTGACACTATAGCGATTCCCAGTGAGGTCTAAGTCTGTGAGCATCGATGTGACAGAAGCCGATGAGATGACGCCGGAGTCGAGAAGGTTCAATGAGCAGAGGAGCCCGGCGATGGTGCAAAGGCGCATGTCGACTTTGAGACGCAGTCGACGCTCCAGCGCATTCTTCTCGTATATGTCATTTTCGCTCATGGAGTCGGCGCCGTCGTGTGACTCTAGGCTGTATGTCCTGTCCTTTGGGACGGACTTGTATGTGGGCGGTTGTGGCGAAGCCATGAGTGACTGTGAAGACGATGATGCTTGAGCGTCGTTCATCGTGAACGCTTTTTCCTATGATTGTTTGAGTGAATGCGTCCTCCGCCGTTTGGCCGTGATCACACCACTGTCGGTTGGGTTGTCTTATCTGCGGCTAACGGCCGGCTAAGGCACTGGCTCTGTGATGACAAAGGTATCGCAACTTGTACTACAGTGGGCACGACGCTGCTGCCGAAGCCGAGTGCCGTCGGCGCCTTGGGGAGAGAAAGTGGGGGGGTGAAAGCGTGCAGAAAGCCAAAGCGTTGACGAATGCGAGTTAATTCCCGTCGCAAGTTGATCAATCTGCACATGGCCGGCGATATTGGAGAAAGACCATTTCTGTGGGTTGTAGCGATGCAGATATAGATTATAGTCATGTATACGCGTCGACTTTAAAGTCTTGATGACTATCGACCGTCGAGGCGAACTTTAAGAGCACTGAAAGCCACAAAATAGACCAGGCCAATTGGTAAACATGCCATATGATGAATCGACTATTCTACAATGGATATCGCCGCTCATGCACCGCAAAACAATATACAAGAAATCCCACAACACTCGTACAATCCCTGTCCTTCCCAAATAAATATGCCCATCCCTCAAACCTCATCCTCGCTGTCCTCGCCCAAAAGCTCGCCATCATCAGGATCAACAACGCTGTAACCGCCGCGGCCACGCGAGAAGCTGCTACGGCTGGTGTAAGGCCGTCCAACACCACCATATCTGCCACTTCCACGTCCGAATCTTGAGGAGATCGCACCGTAAATGCTGCCAACAACCATTGGTATCGATGCAATAACAGCCACGACCCCACTGAGAACAAGCACGGGATACTTGACCCAGGGAGCATCGCTGTCGAAAGCACCGCCCATGCCAATACGAGAGCCAGCTGCACTGCCATCGCCAAGCTGGATGCGGCCGAATTTGGTGTCCCAGTTCTTGAAGACCCAGTAGCCGACACCCGCTGCTGCCAGGATAGGTAGGGTGATCGCGAAGAAGAGGCCGACACCAGAGATGCCGTGCTTCTTTTCGTAGTCCTTCTCCTTGCCCGGACACGGGTGGCTGCGAGTAGTGTATTCAAGGTCCTGGCCGCCATCGCAAGTGGATAATGGAATGCGCCTGTAGCCAGTGATGTCGTAGTACTCTACAGCCTTCTTGTCCTTCTCGCAGATGGCTGCAGGATTGGGCGGCTCAAGACCCGGTACGAGCTTGCAGGAACCATCGAGCTGGCGCTCGAAGTTGTAATCGCACTCGAAGTCGCGGCGTGTGCAGGTGCAGTTCTGGGCGATGCTGTGGAGATGCTGGAGCTCGGGTCCGTTGTAGCACTCCTTATCAATCTTCTTTCTGTGGTATTGCGCGACATGCCCGAAGAGACAGTTGTCGTCCATGAGGGGGTGCTTCGGCTCCCAGAGGTAATAGTCGCTGTCGCTGCTATCCGGGTTCTTTTCATCGAGATGACATTCTTTGTGTCGTTCCTCGAGGTTGGAGAAGTCTAGGTTCACGGTGGCAAGGTCACCCTTGATGCGACCCCAGAGGATGAAGTTGCGGCTCGTGTCAGATGGGACCGTGGTGATGGCATCGACAATCATCGGCTCGTCAGAGAAAGTGAATGGGATCCAATCTTTGCCCTCGTTGAGAGTGTACTGAACTTCCTTGACCGCCTCGCCCTTCTTGACAATGGTAATGATGGAGCCTTGGTCGCCGTACTCCCACATCCAGGTTCCTTCGTTGACCATGTTCCATGTGATCCCACCATCACTGGTGATGAAAGTATCAGCGTCCTTCTTGTAGCCGAGGTACTCGCCGACGTTTCCAACAGCCATCATCAGGCCGACCGCAGAGGGAGAAGAGAAGGTATCGCGTGGGTCATCGCGTTCAGTGTATCCGTGCAAATGGAGTGCGCATTTGTCGATGTTGCCATCGCACCAGTCGACCTTGAACTTTTGGGGGTTTGAGGGACGCGGGATGTAGGCCCACTCTGCACCGTCGTTGTGTGTAATCATGGTTTTGAGCTTCTTCGTGGCGCCACCATCAGTCTCCTTGGCATTGGCGACCACGTTGACCAAAGCAACACCCTCAAGACCTTGCATCTTCTCGAAGTCGACATAGCCTGCCTTGTTACGATTGACTTCGCTGATGGCCAGAACGTAGTTTGTGCCGTTCGAGTTGGATTTCACGATGGATCCGTATTGCTGATCCGGTCTGTTGTTCACCGTGACGTGCAAGAAGATCGAATGTGTGCTAGAGTCGAGAACTGTGTATGCAGACTGGTGGGCGACCTTGAAATTGCTCGGGAATTTCGCGTCGGCGAATTCAAGTCCGTCAATCGATGCGTCAACCTTCAAGCTTTTCTGGTCCTCGTCACGGAGGGCCACAACAATGTACTCCGCCATTGTAGCAAAGCTGATGACATTGCGCTTGACCTCCTTCTTGTGCTCGAACCAATCAGAGCTGCTCATCAGGTTAAGAGGTCCATCAGTGTCTTCTTTGTCGTACTGCTCACAGTACACAAGCTGATCGGAGTCTGGTCGGCCTTCGCGGTAGACAAATTGGCATTTGCGGACGCTCTTGAGTAGAGGATCCCAGCTTTCACCATTGCGCTTTGAGACATACGCAATAGTCTGGCAGTCAGATTTGGCCGAGTCACAATCACGGCCGCCAGTCCAGATGAGCCAGTCTTTCTCCTTGGGGTGGAATCCGAGAATTTGAAGGTGGTCAACATTCGGAACCTGGGGTGCCTCGAAGTGGTGGAATTTCTTGCCACGATTGTCAGAGTAGAAGACCGTTTTGCTGGGTGTTACGAGGTATACGCGATCGTTGTTGTGCTCATGCGGGTAGATTGCCACGATTTCCTGATCTTTGACAACAGGGGCCCAATTCTTGCCATGGTCGCGAGAAACGTACGCTTCCCTACGATCGGTACGCATTATGATAGTTTCGTCGTCGCCTTCGCATGTATCGCAGCGTTCGAGGTAGTAGTACTCGGCGAATTGTTCACCCTTGAATGTAGTGATCTCCTTGTTCACGGTACCAGATGCGGGAGGAGCCTTGGTCTGATCGCATTTACGTTCGACTGGCTCATCTTTGATAACACCCCCGCGCTGTACACACGTGTTGCCAGGGATGAGACGGTAACCAGAGGATCCTTGGAAGGTTTCCTGTCCTTCCTTGCAAGCACCCTCAGGCGCCTTCAAAGTACCACTAGGCTCGCATTTGCCGTCTTCGTTTCTCGAAAAGCCAAAATCGCACTCGTAATCGTGGTCTTGGCACTTGCAATCTTCAGCGAGTGGGAGAGGGTCTTTCCACTCATCGCCAACCAAACACTCTGCGCCAGACCTGCGTCGTCGGAACATTTGAGTGTGACCCATGATACATTCGGGTTCCCCATCCTTTCCATCCTTTGTCCGAGCATACCAATTCTCGAAATCATCTTTTTTATCGCACTTGCGCACATCAATCTTGCTGAAATCCAGCGCAATGAGTTGATGTTCGACATCGGAACCCTTGCCCTTGTCGGCGGTCAATATGAACTTCAAGCTGGTCGAGTCTGGTGCCGTCGTGAGGGTCAGAGGATGGACCTTGTGCTTGAGCTCGAATTTGTTCCAGTCCTTGCCATGGTTGAGAGACCATCTGATTTCATCTGTTTCACCGTCTTCAATCGCGACAAGTAAAGCGCCTTGGTCACCAGTCTCGAACAGGTGGGGGTTCTTCAGCGCGCGAGTCCAGGTCAGGCCTGCGTCGTCGGACACATAAAGATCACCCTCCTCGCGAGGCTTCAAGAATTTGCCAGTGTTTCCAACACCCATGATAATTCCGGGCGCGGGAGAAGAGTAGATACGGCCCTCATTGCGCTGATCTGTGACCGAGTGGAGATGCAGATCCTTGCCATCTGCTTGCGGCGCCTTCCATGTCCGACCATCATCAAACGAAATCTGAGTCTTGATGTCCTTGATCGTCATACCGTTGGCCTCCACCTCTTTCCAGTTGTCGACGACGTTGGCCATGACAATTCCTTGGATGTTTTGTATCTTTTCGAAATCTACAAGGCCAAATACATTACGATTGGTGTGCTCCAAGTTCTTGGTGAAGTAGGTTCCGTTGCTGTTGCTCGTGTACAGCACTCCCATCGCTGGCATCAATGGTGTAGTTGTCATCACGTCAACCTGCATGCTATAGTTCGTGCCTTCAAGCAAGGTGAACGCGCTTTCCTCCAGCTTGTGCTCGGTACCGAACTCGGCGCGATGCCATTTTTTCGTGTCGTCAGTGACATACATAGCCATTTCAGCAGATCTCTCACTCTTAGCAGCTGCGACAAAGTATCCCTTAACCGCAGCCAGGTTCACAATACCGGGCACGGTTCGGTCTCCTTGCAAGGCGGGCTCTACGCCCTCAGTCTTGAAAAAGTCGTCCGATATCAGTAGGCGGCTGCTGGTTGAGAAAATGTCCCACTTTCCCCTCACGTTGCACATGACGCGGTTCTTGTCCAGATCCTCGTCTCCAGTCGTGAATTGATCCACGGTCTTAGCCCACATGCAGTTGATGGCGTCCTTGTGGAGAAGCTTCGCACCGTCGCGGAATCCATCGATGGTATAGTAGTCCTTGGTAGTGTAGTCCCCAATATGACACAGCAACCCGGTGCACTCCGAAGCATGGAAGATCATGCGATCCGGGTCCGTCGCGTGGAAGCCGATCTTGGACGGGCCCATGGTCGCATCCTCTTCCGTCTTGAACTCGCGCCATGTCTCGCCCGAGTCTTTCGTGATCCAATGGGTCCTCTTCAATCCAATCACCACGGCCACTCCTTGGATATAGGGGTGTCTTTGAACCTCCCAAACCATGTCCTTTTCCACACCCTTCAAGGGCTTCCAATGTACTCCGGCATCTTCTGATCGGTAAGTGTTGCCCTTGCCTTGGTTCTTGATGGTGAGGATGATGACATCGCTGTCTTCGAAGTAGAAGTGGTCGAGTGGTGGTTTGTCAAAGGCTGTGTACTCGACAGACGGATCCTTGTTGTCCTTTGCTGTCGCCTGGGATGATAGCAGGCCTAGGAGTAAGCTCCCGATGAAGCCTAACCGGGGAAGCATGGTTAGGTGGATTTGTGTCGTATTCGCGCTACCTGAGCGGCGAGGTCAGTATTATCATCGGGGTCGTGATCTGAGATGTGGTGAATGAGTTGATGAGACCTGAGCCGTTTCGTGATAGCTGTCACCTCCCCAACTCCTGCAGCCAGCCAACGAGCTCAGGCGCGCGCGCTGACGTGCACTCGCGGCATTTCCAGCGTCGGAACGGAACGTACCGCTGCGGAGGAACAAGACCCTCTTTTGGACAACACATTTATCCAGGCGCCTCCTTTTGCGCTTCTTATTACCAAATAATCAAGGCTTGCCTCACTTTTTGCGCTTCTCACTGAGGTTGCAGACGTTCACAGTCAACTGGTTCTTGTCGATGAGATCAATCATTTTCGTCTACAGCTGAGTATCACGTTCTATAATAAATGGCACGGCCAATTTACTTAAGTCAGAGCGTTGATGGTGATATCGGGAAGCCTGATTTGTGTTTCTAAATTGTCTCTTGGTACAACAGTATATCTTACATCTTACTCTCAACCTCCTGCTGCATACTATCAACACATCGATTCTTCGCGTGTGGGTAGCAAATTCCGCTAGTAGCTTTGATTCCCACCAGATTAGTGAACCACGGAATCACTAAAGACTACTCGTAGAGCAACGGAATGCTCTCGCCCAGGTACAATTCGACATCCCCAGCAAACTGATCATCTGTGAGCTCCAAGATCTTTCCGATCATAATCTGTGCATTAGGTTGCGAAGCAGCCTGCAAGAACCAGTTGGCATCGCCTACAACATCGCTGAGTTGAGGTCTGGAGGCGACATTCACAGACTGCTTGATCAACCCCGGAGCAGGGGTCGGGTACAAGACGAGAAGCGAGAGGATCTCATCGATGTATGCATCCATCGTATCGCTGTTGTCGAACGCCTTGTTGATCCAGCCGTAACGCTCGGGTTCCTCTGCAAGCATGTCTTTACCAGTGAGAAGATATTCCATTGCTCAACCACGTCCGATTAGCCGAGGGAGGTATTGGCTCCCTCTGCCACCAGGCACAAGACCAAGACCAACTTCAGGTTGTCCGAAACGGGAGTGAGACTTGACCTCGAAGCGCATGTCGAGCGAAACAAGGAACTCATTTCCTTCGCCGCGAGCGACACCATTGACAGCGCCGATTGTCACTTGGTTGAGCTGTGTCATGTTTTAGAGAAGCTCTGCTGTACTTTGCGCGATGGTCGTATCTGAAAAGTAGATAATCATCGTCAACACGCAACAACCCTCATGATGGGCATCGAAGAGTGCACATACCAAACGGCTGGATCAGGTGGTCGAGATGAGCCATGTAATAGTTGGGAACATCGCTGGTAAATACGACAGCTTTGATCTCGGTATCGTTCTGCAGCTTCTGGACGATGTCCGTAAGTCCAAACAGGGCGTCTTGGCTCCAAACGTTGGCCTCAGAGTCGGGATTGTTGAACGCGATCTGCAAAACACCAGGCTTGGATTGATCAATCCTAAGGCCATGACAACTGGTAAGATTGAGGGCGAGTGATGCCGAGGCGGAGAGTCCTAGGGTCAGGGCGCGCGGTTGAAGATACATCGCTGTGGGCTGATAGTAGACGAGTTAAGCGAAGACAAAAAAGACAGAATGAAACGGAAGAGAGCTGACTCTCTTCTTATATATCAAAAGACCTCATACGAACAACTTCAACTGTCTGATCGTGCCTGTTGTATAGTCGCTGTCCTTCCCTCCATTGATATCCGTATCATGCCTCGGTCGGTCAGACTCGGGTCGATTGTTGGACCGCTTCACGGACTTACAACAAAATTCTAACCACGCTTCTTCGTACTCGAGCCGTGTAGCTCAGAAGGGATCATCGTTGACCGACAATTAGGGCGTTCCAGATGGACATGGATATAATCGCCTGCAAATTCTTCTCAGTCTCGTGATCCAGACCATCACTTATCACACGACCTTACTACCCTCACACTAACAGTACCCACCACTAGAGACATCGTTCTGATTGCTTCCATGTCTACCGCTCTTGTCATCGGCGGCACGGGCTTCATCGCAATTTATGTGGTGAAGCTTCTTCTCGAACGCGGTTCTTCTGTTCACGCTACCGTGCGTCACCTTGTTGACCGCACGAATTGCCAGCCACTCTTAGCATTACAAGCCGAATATCCTGGGAAGTTTGAGATCTTCCAGGGAGATTTGCTGAAAGATGGCTTCTTCAACCAAGCCGTGCAAGGCTGCGAGCTGGTCTGTCACGCTGCATCTCCGTTCTTGGTTCCGTCTCAGATCAAGGATGGCATGAAAGATTGTGTCGAGCCAGCTCTGAAAGGCACCAGAACAGTGCTCGAATCTGCGAATCGCACCCAAAGCGTCAAACTTGTCGTGCTGACCACTTCAAGTAAGTGAACCTTGATGGGGACCGGCAATCTTCTTTCTGACTAACCTTTTCACGGTCGCAGCAACATACGGCGATAGTGCAGATATTTTGGCGTACAAAGGGACCACTCTTTCCGAGGCGTATATGAATGAGACTAGCACAGGCGCCAATAATCCGTACAGCTACTCCAAGGTCGCTGCGGAGCGTGAAGCCTGGAAGATGCACGACGCTCAGAGTCGTTGGGACTTGGTCGTGATCAATTCAGGTTTAGTGATTGGTCCGTCCTTGTCTCCTCAATCAGCGTCTGGTTCACTTGACATGCTGGAGGGTATGTACCGTGGAGAGAACGAATCGGGCGTTCCGGAGCTCCACTATCCCATCGCGGATGTACGAGATGTAGCAGAGGCTCACATCCGAGCGGGAACTTCGAGAAGCGCAAAGGGCCGTTACATCAATTCCAGTGACTCCAGCGTCAGCCAACTCGACATGGCCACCCTGGTGCGACCATACCATCACGACCCCAAGATACTCCCAACTCGGAACCCTCCCAAGCTCATGATCTACGCCGTAGGACCCTTTATGTGGTTATCTATGATATTGGTGGCAAGGAACATTGGGATCAGTTACAAAGTCGACAACAGCAGAAGTACCAAAGAGCTTGGGATTCACTACCGTCTGAAAGAGGAAACTATGCGAGACTACTACCTAGCATGGTCCAATAAATAGTTATGTCTAGAGACTAGTCCAGGAGAGAAGACAGCTCCTCCCTCAACCAGGCCAACAGAAGTCTTCTGACCGAGCGCTTGGTGACATAGCTCGTTTAGCTCAGTAATAACACTCCAGAGTCATGTTGAGGTTTTTGTACTGTCGCGTTTCCATACGGTCAATCGCTAAACTTGATGACGTCTGCGGCTTGTAACGCTCCATGCTGCTGCACTAGAGTGAAGTTGTCTGTGATCACACCGGAGGCGTACGTGTTGTTGCAAAACTGACTTCTAAAGCTGCACCGCGGGATGAAAACTTGCGTGGCGTAGGTAAGTGTTGTGTTCGGAACAAACTCTCCTCCGCTCGCTTATCACGCAACATGCTTTTGCAGTGATACCGAAGCCTTGGGGCTTCACGCCATCCACAGTGACTCTATACACGGAGGACGTCCAGACCAAAAGAGGGCCACGGTGAGCAAAAGGAAAGGTCCTACCCGGAATCGAACCGGGGTCGCCCGGATGTCCTACATCACGACGTGGTGTCGATCAGAACCGGAAGTGATAACCGCTACACTATAGAACCGTGTTCAAGCTGCGTACTTGATTGATGAGCTACCACTAGCATGCTCTGTACATGTACACTTGCATTTTATGCATCCCAGTTCAGAAGTGGGCTATGGAAACAATAGCATCCCCCTCTCTAGATTCCGAGTTCCAAGTCGTACAGCCGGCTGTCATCTGTAGGGTGTAGAGCTCGCAAGAGGCTGCAAGTCAGACCGGATCTGGTTTGCAGGACAAAGCTGAAATGTGCAGGATGCTAGAGAGTAGGAGGCTGTCTCTATAGTGATAGGATATCACGAAAATGCGTGTGGTCGAAGTTCAAGAAGTGTGCAAGTGAGTGTACAATGTGCGATGAAGACTAGAGTCATATGTTCTCATCTCACCCCTTGCCTTAACCGAGGTTCGTAAGCGATAAAGTCGTTGAAATGGACTGAGACGCTGGAGTGGATACGATACGTATGCGGACCGGGAATCTGAACGAACAGCGATAGCTGCTGAGAGCAGCAGCACGCCCCATGCTCCACGCTCGAGTCCGCTAGCTGCGAGATACCCCGAAGCCTGGCACACAGTTTCTATTGTCATCCATGGACAAGATTATTCCTGTTGAACATCATGTAATATCTAAGCAGTATTGGAATGATCAGACGGCATTCATCATCATTGCGGTCGGTTTCGTGTCGTGATTCGGTTAGGGCTACGATTCCTACACACAATTTTGCGTACAGCTATCGATTTAAGGAAGCTGAGAAAGCCTGATCTAGCGGGCTTTGCGATCCGACGTTGGGTTTCACCTTCTGAGGGTAATATTCTAGGGGATATATTCAGATTATCTCATAAGACACACATCACAGCAAGCCTGGTCTAGCGGTTATGATTTCTGTCTAACATTACGTTGCAACATGAGCTCGATTGGCAGCACAGAAGGTTCCCGGTTCGATTCCGGGGGTTTGTAACAGATGTTCAAAAACTTCCTTTTTGCCTGTTTTGGCCCAGTTGAGTCAACTTTTAGGACGCGGGGGATCGATCGAACGATCTCGATGCCTTTTGCAGTCGTAGATAAGACGTCTACAACTGTTATCATCGTTGTAACATCGAGACATTGTTGGAGAACATTCGAAACAGTTGACAGGTTGTTCAAGCTTGCATAGACCGATTACGGATTTCGACTAAGGACGGTAGACCTTGGGGCGTTCGAACGATGCTATCGATCTTTAGATCACCTAGCTACACGAGGGTCTTTGACCTGATGAACAGGCAAGCTATACGGTCTATGTACCATCTTGTATCACATTCTACTTGCTCACTATCGATCTATCCTCAGTGATTTACGAGACAGATGCCTCTACATTGTGAGAATCTGACGCGTTTGTGTCAGGGTGGAGGCAATGGTGATATATAGACAAGTCTGGTCAATCTGCGTAGCTGACCTGACAGCGTGGCGATTCCATTGATCAATCAGAAAACAGCTGGGCAGAATTTAATTGCGGTTCAGTTGAATTGCGAGGAAATCATCAAAGCACCACTTGAATTTTGATGGTGACAATCACGCATTCTTGATGGTGTTGTCGTAAACATATGGGGGTACGAATACATCTTGAGAGCGAACTCCGAATCAAATACCGGAAAAGACATAAAACTCGTTCCTACGCCCATAAATGGCGCCAATTCAGAGATATACACTTGTAGTCAAATCACAGTATCAATATACAGCGAATTACAGCCAATAATTACAAGAATAGACAAGTCCAATCGTCGAAATGGGATTCATGAGGGTAAGGCAGTCACTCCAACCCTAACCCTATTCGTACACGTACGGGTCCTATCTCACGACGACGCACTACACTACGCTCATTTCCTAAACTGGATTGGCCGTTGAAATACTTGTTATGTAGATTAATTCAAAAATTTGTTCATACTGCATAATCACTGCGTACGCCTGAGGGCAACCATGGATGCAGCATGGAAGAAGCTCGCCCAATTACGACGGTTGGCAATTCTGAGCTACTGATCAAGGACATGTGACAATGTCGTGTCAAACAGAGACAACAAGAAAGTGCCACCCGTCAAGTGTGAGCCTTCGCTACAAGTTGCGCGATCTTAAGGGCACAGATGTAGCAAGTAGCTACATATCTCGACCGGTATCATGATACACCAAGCTAGCACATATATGAGAACAGTGTCTTGAGTCTTCATTGACTTCCACACGTCTAGCTCAGCTACCACTCGCATCGTGAATCTTAGGTCAACATCATCCCAGGTCAAGAGCTCTCTCACCACTCCGCTGGACACAGTATCTCCCCCCCATCGCACTTCAAGCACCGCACAACAATATCCTATCTTCCAATTCATCCACGGCATTCTTGACACGAGATCGCTCTGGTGTCCTCTCACTGCATTTGTTCACTCTCAACGAGCTATCCACCACACGAACAGACCCATGAAACAAAAGAAGATGAAGATAATGACCACCAGGATTGCGATTTCGTTGTCGGACATGGTTGCGTAAAATGATTCGAGGGCTGTACGACGAACGCGGAGTTCGGATGAAGAGCTAATGCCCTGTTAGCGGTGGGTGCTGTTAAGTCGCACAAAGTCGAGAATGTGAGCGGTGTTGAGGTGTGTTCGTGTAGATGGAGATCGATTCAGAGCGAAGATCCGATTGTGTTGCTTTTATTGTGTTTTTGCGTATCAATGAACAAGCAACATGCATTGCTAAATGTATCTCAAGCATGTATGGTGGCTTCGGGACTGCATGCGTATGCAGGTGAGCAAACAAGTTTCAAAGGGTATGGGGAGTGGTTCGCAACTTTAATCCATGTGGGATGGTGCAAAGCCACAAAAGCAAGAGGGGAATCGAGAAGGGGACAATGATTGACACAGAAAAGTACTATTGATTGACAAAGTGCATCCTGTTTGGTGGTATCAAAAGACCTGGTATCATATCGCCGTTCCCCGCTCGAAGCTCTCCCGAATATCCGCAGTATACTTGTTGTAGAAGCGCGCCAGTTTCTGGTTGAACTGCTTGTTCTTCTCGTTGATGTATGAGACGTCTTCGCCATTGTCGTCCTGCTTGCCACGCTCCCTGCGTTTCTTAAGTCTATTTTCCTCAGCTTTCTTGATGTCATCCACCAAGCGATCCACAGCCGCGCGATCAGGTTTACTGTCAGCAAACTGTGTCGAGTCGGCTGTAGAGTAGAAAGCGCCATCCTTGTCCACAGCAATCAGCTCGCCATTCTCAGTCTCCACGATCTCCAGCCCGCCACTCTGCACTGCGCGGTCGATCGCTTCGTTCTTCTGCTTCTCGTACTGGGCTTTCCGCTCTTCCAAGCCGGCCTTCTCCATGTGTCCGATCTGGCGTTTGTAGATCTTGCCTGCCTCCTGGCTGTAATCCTGGAAAGCCACGTTCTCTCTCGCCCGCTCCTTCTTCGCCATGCGCTTGTCCCATCGCTCGCTCTCGTCGATCGTCCAGTCCCAGGCGCGTTTGCGCTCAAAGTCCTCACCGGCAGCCTCCGTATCTGCCTTCAGCAGTTTGTGCTGTGCGATGTCCTTTTTGCGGCTAAGAGCTGTTAATTGTGAAGGATCGGTGGAGAGGCGCTTGGCTTCTGATTTGGTATCCTTGAGATTCTCTTTGCGCGAGGCTTGGTTGCGAGCTCGTAGGGCAGCAAATCGAGCCGCTCGGTCTGTGGATAGTGGTACTTCCGTAGTAGTCTCCGTTGTGGCCTCTGTAGCTTCTGCTGGTGATTCTGATGCGGGTTCTGCTGTTGGTGGTACGGCTGTCGCATCGGTCTGAGGCGCGACTTCGACTTCGGCGAATCTGCGCTTGGACGCCTCTCCATCTTCCTCGAGGCTTGGTGAGCCTTTGCGTTTGAGTGCGACGGGCATTTTGGTGGTGTTTGTGTATTGATATGGTATGGTAGTGAAGTGAGGTTGTAATTGAATGCCTAAGGCGAGCAGAGAAAGCAACTGGCTGGACAACTCAAAAGTGGAATGACGCTCGATCGGCTGGCCGAGATTCCACGTGATCGCGGGGAAAGAGCGAACGACGCGTGCTCTCAACGCGGACGCGACAAACGCCTGATGGAATTGAAGATCAATCCACTTGACCACCACACAACTCGCACATTTACTGTCTCAACGTTCATTACCTCACTTACACAAGGGAGCCGTCTCTCGCTACGGACTGGCCGACATAATCGTTTGAACGGGCGTCTTCGCTCTCCTCCTCACAATGCACATCAAACAGATCATCATCCAAGGCTTCAAAAGGTATGCGACAACTAATCTCACACACGCGCAATTGCTAACAAACCATAGTTACAAGGACCAAACTGTTGTCGAGCCCTTCTCACCCAAACACAACGTCATCGTTGGTCGTAATGGTTCTGGCAAGTCGAACTTCTTCGCCGCTATTCGCTTCGTCCTTAGCGATGCCTACACACAAATGGGTCGTGAAGAGCGACAGGCTCTGCTTCACGAAGGTGCCGGATCTGCAGTCATGAGTGCATACGTTGAACTTATCTTCGACAACACCGACGAACGTTTCCCCACAGGCACAGAAGAAGTCATTCTTCGCCGCTCCATTGGCCAGAAAAAGGACGAGTACTCGCTCAACAGGAAGAACAGCACAAAAGCTGAAGTCATGAATTTGCTGGAGAGCGCTGGTTTCTCAAAGAGTAATCCATACTACATCGTCCCACAGGGTCGCATCACCGCCATCACCAACATGAAGGATGCCGAGCGTCTGAACATGCTCAAAGAGGTCGCCGGTACTCAAATCTATGTAAACCGTCGCACGGAGAGTGTGCGTATCATGGATGAAGCGGAGACCAAACGAGCCAAGGTTGACGAAGTCCTCGACACCATTCGCGACCGCCTGGACCAACTTGAAGAGGAGAAGAACGAGTTGCGCGAGTTTCAAGACAAGGATCGTGAGAGGAGATGTTTGGAGTACACAATCCATAACAGAGAGAGAGATGCTATAGAAGAGGCAATGGCAGCACAAGAAGAGGCTCGCAATCAGGGTGTGGAAATGGGCGACGAGAATCGCGAGGTTCTGGCCGAACAAGAAGCAGAGCTTAAACACGTTGACGCCACGATCGCTGAACTCCAGCAACAGCTCAGGATCTTATCAGAGGAGAAAGCTCAGCTTGAGCGAGAGCGCAAGGAGACTGCGAAAGAGAAGGCGGCGATCGAGTATGATGTCGAGACTTTGACTGACGGCCAAAATGCAGCCCAGCAGGCTCGTGCTCTAGCTGCCAATGAGTTGCAGGATGTCCAGGCACAAATTAAACAGCGTGAAGGTCAGTTGCAAGAGCTCCTGCCCAGGTTCAACGCTCTGCGCGAACAAGAGCGCGGCATCAAACAGCAGCTGCAAGACACTGAAGCGACCAGAGCCCGTCTCTACAGCAAACAAGGTCGCAATCAACGCTACAGGAGCAAGAAGGACCGCGATACAGATCTGCGACGACAGATCGATGAGATCAACGTCGCTCTCGCGACGCGAAAGGCTGTTGCAATGTCAGTCGCTGAGGACACGGTTTCGCTTGAACAGACTATCACTGAGCTCGAAGCAGAAATCACCTCAATGCGCGATCGCCTCAGCAATCGCGGCGATGAGCAACAGAGGATCAATGATCAAATCGAAGCGGCCAAAGCTGAGAAGGAGAACCTCAACGACCAGCGTAAGGAGATTTGGCGCGAAGAGGCCAAACTTGATGCAATCCTGTCTCATGCTCAGAAGGAGCTCGAGAACGCCGAGCGCTTCCTGTCCCAGATGATGGACCAAGGCACAGCCCGTGGTCTTGAGTCAGTACGACGTGTGGTCAGACAACACAACATCGAAGGTGCATATGGGTGTCTTGGAGAACTGTTCGAGTTCCCTGAGAAGTACAAGACTGCTATCGAAGTCACGGCAGGCACTTCACTGTTCCATTATGTCGTCGACAACGAGGATATTGCCAATCGCATTATCGACATTCTACAAACCCAAAAGGGCGGACGTGTAACCTTCATGCCACTCAACCGACTTACTCCGAAGATCCCTACACTGCCAAGTGCAAGCGACGTAGTGTACATGCTCTCAAAATTGAGATACGACGAACGATTCACAAAGGCGTTCCAGCAAGTCTTTGGCAAGACCATTGTTTGCCCCAACTTACAGGCCGCTTCACAGTATGCCCGCTCACACGGCGTCAGCGCAATCACGCCGGATGGCGACAGATCCGACAAGAAGGGTGCTCTGACAGGTGGCTACCACGACACCCGCAACTCCCGCATTGACGCAATGAAGCGATTTGCTGCTGCTAGAAGGGAGAGCGAAGAGCAACATGATCGCAAGGCCGAGCTGAGCAGAAAACTTCGGTCGCTTGATCAGCAGGTGACGAAGGCCGGCAGCGATCTTCAGAAGCTACAAGAGAATCGCCAGAACATGGATGGTGGTTATGGTCCACTGGCCGACTCGCTTCACCGTCGGGGCGCCGAGTTGCACAGCCGCCGTGACGAGCTGGAAAGAAAGCAGCGTCAACGCGAAAATCTCGAGGCTCTTGTTCGCGACCAAAGCCAACAATTGAGCGACTTCGAAACAGAGCTGGCTAGCACTTTCAAGAAGGATCTCTCCGACGAAGAAGAACGTCTGTTGAAGGAAGTCAGCGATGCCCTGGGCCCATTACGGACACATAATGCACAAATCAGCGCCCAGCGCTCATCACTGGAGACACAGAAGACAGAAATTGAGATCGAGCTGCGCGAGAACCTTCATCTACGTCTCGATCAGCTTCAAGCTCAAGACGCAGATGCAGATGTTACTGGCGACGGATCAGGTAGCTCCACACGCCTGAAGGAGCGCCAGAGAGATCTCAAGCGCGTTGCTAAAGCCTTGGATGCGGTCAAGGCGAGGCTCGACGAGAACGAGCGCTCGATCGAGGAGGCACAACAACAAGTGCAAGCGCAAGAAGCATCCCGCGCAGAGAAGCAGCAAGAAGTCGACAACCTCAACAAAGCTATTCGCGAGCAACAGAGGGCTTTACAAAAGTTCGCCCGGAAACGCGGTGGTCTTCTCAGCCGTCTCAGCGACGTCGAAGCCGCCATCCGCGGCCTTGGTGCTCTACCAGAACTGGCCCACACAGCTACATACAGAAACATGTCCTCGCAAACCGCCGCCACCCGTCTGAACAAGGTCAAGATTGCGCTCAAGAAATACGGCCACGTCAACCGCAAGGCTTTCGAGCAGTTCCAGCAATTTGAGAAGCAACGCGACATGCTCGAAAATCGCCGCAAAGAGCTTGGCACTAGTGACGGCTCCATTCACGAGCTTATCAGCCACCTTGATCTGCAGAAGGACGAAGCCATTGAGCGCACATTCCGTCAAGTCAGCAGGGAATTTGCCCGCATCTTCGAAAAGCTCGTCCCGGCTGGCAGAGGCCGACTCATTATTCAGAAGCGTCAAGACAAAGCTGCCCGTGGCGAGGACAGCGATGAAGAAGACGATGACCGCGACAACTCAGGTTCGGTGGAGAACTACACCGGCGTCGGCATCTCTGTATCATTCAACAGCAAGCACGATGACCAGCAGCGCATTCAACAGCTCTCAGGTGGCCAAAAGTCTCTCTGCGCTCTCACGCTGATTTTCGCCATCCAAGCTTCTGATCCTGCGCCTTTCTACCTCTTCGACGAGATCGATGCCAACCTTGACGCGCAGTACCGCACGGCTGTTGCGAGCTTGATCCAGGACAGTGCTTCTACGGGTCAATTCATTTGCACGACGTTCAGGCCTGAGATGCTGCGTGTTGCGGATCGCTGTTACGGTGTTGCGCAGCAGAGGAAGGCGAGTACGATCACTGTCGTGCAGACGCACGAGGCGCTGGAATTCGTGGAGGGGCAGGTGAGCGGAAAGTGAGTAAAGCCTACTGTTCGCGCTGATGTGCATGTTTGGGAGTTTGGGCATGTTCCGGGATTCAAGGCGTTCGAGGCGTTCAAATGGCAGAAGTGAGTGTGGTGATCCATGCACATTGACTCTGCTGCCAAGTTAAAGCAGGCGCTTCACCTAGTCTTCGCCAGAGGCACTGTACTGTAAGCGACACAAGGTCACGGCCAGGTTTTACACAGTCTTCGAAATGCGCAATTAATGTATCACGGAAGAAGTTCTTCAAAGCAGTGTCTATGTTTCAAAACCACAATCAGCTGTCCATTGCGGTTCGGTTCGTTTGGGTTGCGATCGTTTCATGTCTTCGAAGATCAGTGCTCTCTTTGAATCCTTCACGAATGTATAGGAGTTGTCCCGTCGCGTGCCAAGCCAGGTTCAAGTCCGCCTTGATAGATGGAATGGACCACAACTCAGCAGCGACGTTATGGGACTCTTTGTTGCATCATTTGGGTGGCGGTGTAAAGTTTATTGGGAGTCAGGAAAAGGAAGCAGCTTACTGATAGATTCGCTCAGCGGCGTTGCTTGAACTGTACCTCTGAGCGTGGAACTGGACACTTGTAAAGTGGGCGGATAGACACGGAACGCGATGCTCCTGTATGCATATTGTAACTATGTGCTGTAGTTTTATCCTTCTATAATCACAGATGGATGTTCTGTGGATGCTGCGTGATTCCTTCGCAGTCTATTGTGTATATGCATGTCGTCGTAAGTCGTTAGATTCGTATAGCAGATGGGCACGTTGAGATCGGGTTGGCGACCGTACGGGCGCGCCTTCCGTGGCGTCGTGCAAACATCGCTCTTGGTTTGAAAGGTCGGCGTTACCATCGGTGGGAAAGCCAAAGTCTTCCTTACCTTTCCATTCGATCGCGCCGAGCTCGTCTAGCGCTTCTTCTTGGTCGCGGAATAGTATGTGCTGGCCTTTACCATCTTCAGCGCCGGGCTGCCAGATCACACCGAACGCGCGCTCAATCTTTGACAGGTCTGCATCGTACTTATCCAGCATAGCCCCTGTCAGCTGTGGGGTCCAGATCCTTGCATGCTCAACACCGTCCAGAAGGCGAGTCTTAATGCGATCCTTCATACTATAAAACGAGATGGACGTGTCCTCCAGAATGCGCCATGCACGCTCAGTATCGTCGGTATAGACCATTTGCTCAAGGAACCAGTAGTCGCCACGCCGTTGCGAATCCATATGGCCTTCAGTGCTTTCGAGACGCTTAGGATTTGTGCGAGCTGGGTTCTGCTTCCACAGCAGCCACTCCGCCCAGACAGCGTCATTAGCTTTACAGCGGGCCAGCACTGCCACCCAGCCGTGCAGATATTGCCAATCACTGCGGTCGAGGAAAACGCCGAGGTGGTATTGCTGTTCGGGGGGAAGGTCCTTACAGTCTTCGAAACCGGTAAGGACTTGCATCAAATCTGCTCTTCGCCAGCGCCCGTTGCGGATCTCGCCCAGTCCACGGTGCCCGATCGAGAATTTGGCAATGATGCTGCGGAAGAGATTGCTGGTAATGGTGGTACGCTGTTCGCGTAATAGCTTGAGGTACTTCTTCATGCCATTTAGGCTGCGAGCTCGTGCAGCAAATTTTGTACCAACAGTAATGAGCTGGTAGTGAGGTTCAAGGCCAGCGAAGCGTAGTCGAGAGACAATGGCCAGGCTCGTAGCGAGGACTTCGGCATCTGTAACTGTTTCGCGGCACCTATAGAGGGCGCGCATTATCGGCTCGTGTAAGATGGCCAGCTGCTCCGAATGGCTACGAGTCAGCATGCCCACGGCGACAACCCGAAGTAGATCCTTGGGATGGCGAGCTCGAAGCAGCTGGGCGCGCAGGACGTGGCGAATCTGTTTTGCTGAACCCGCCTGGCGCATGAGCTCTCTAAATTTGGGATGGGAAATGGGCGCGGCCTGCGCTTCGGGCAGTCGCAATTTGTCTTTGACTGCTACAGTCTCGTTATTTGCTGGCCGGATAGGCTCTGACTTTGACATGCTTCGCAGAAATACATGACGCCTCTCCCTCAGGCTGACCATGACCTCAAGGGCGTGTGCTGCCTCTTGGACGTCTGCCAATGGTGTTTGTGTCTTCCACCGCCTCACGGTATCTGTGAGAGACTTGAAAGCGCTCACTCCACACCCCTCTCTTACGCCATCATTGTGGGTGACGGCCTGTTCGCCTTGGTCATGCTGTAATGCGGCGGCCTGTGTGTTCCTCTTGACGCTGTGTTGTATGCGGCGTCGTGTAATCACGTTCTGGCATCGGCAGGAGAGGCACGCCGTGCTCGGGCGGCATGCTGCCATCTCTGCCGGGACATGGACGTATAATGCAATGGTGGTATTCTGTGTAGGATCGATGTTGAAGGTGGAGTAACTGCTGCTGCAGGCACCCGGACCTCCACAAGCGCCTCCCAATGCCGCTTATCGCCTTATCAGCTTGATGGCCAATCGGGGAAGGCCGCCGCTAATAACTGGACTGTATCGTTCACTTCCATCGAGTCGTTTGCTCTGCAGGTCGTGCCTTCCTAGAGAGGTAATCCGAACAACACAGAACACCATCGCAAGAATTGAGCATTCTTTGTTACCACAGCATTAAATATACAACGAACACTTCACAGTAAAGGTGTAGCAGGTTCTCAACAAGCATGAACAACCCCCTGCAAGGCTAGCGTTAGGGTTCTTCTGGATTCGAACCCTGAAGTCTGCCTCAACTCTTCCACTCCACATTCTGGAATCTGCAAAGTCTCGAAATTTTGCCCGTGCGCTGCGATCAAGGTGTGTCACAGAAGAGAAGATTGCGTGAAACGAAATACACTTGACTACCGACACTCCTTGCGATTTTCTTCGATTCCCTGGTTATAAAGACAGACTACTCTTCAGTGCACATCAAATAACACTATCCCGGCGAAAGCAACACAACATGGCCGAATCAACGCAGAGCCCTGCCGCTGCTCTCCAGCCGCCACACACCTTCGTGGAAAACCAAGGATACGCAAACGCCGAACAAGCTACCGCAGCTCCTGGCCAAGATAACGAACAACCCGACGATATTGTCAACGATGAAGATTACGACCAAGATGAAGACTACGACGACCTTTTCGAGCCCTCAGACGACGACTTGTCAGACACAGACCTTGGAGCTTCCAACTCGTCAGACTACACGAAAACTTTCAACCGCACACGAAAGATGAACGACTCATCGATACCGGAGTCCCAGAAACCCAAGGCCAACCCGCAGCTCAACACCCGATCTGCTGTCGACGACCATGTCAAGTCTCTCTCTGCCCACACTGCGAAGCTCAAGCTCACTCGCCTCGAAGCCGGACTTGGTGGCAAGGCCCAAGGTGGTGCGGAAAAGAGCGACCGCGCTACCAGCGAGCAAGTCTTGGATCCTAGGACCCGCATGTTGCTCCTGCAAATGCTCAACCGTAATATCGTCAGCGAGATCAACGGTGTCATCTCCACCGGCAAAGAGGCAAACGTCTACCACGCCGCCACCATCCCCACCGAGACCGACGGCGAAGCACCCGCCGCTCCTCTCCACCGCGCCATCAAGGTCTACAAGACCAGCATCATGGTCTTCAAGGACCGTGAGAAGTACGTCGCCGGCGAGTTCCGCTTCAAGCAAGGCTACAACAAGTCTTCCAATCGCGCCATGGTCAAGGTCTGGGCCGAGAAGGAATACCGTAACCTTCGCCGTATCCATGCCGCCGGTATTCCTTGCCCGGAACCCGTCTACCTCAAAGCCCACGTTCTCGTTATGCAGTTCCTCGGAAACAACAAAGGTTGGCCCGCACCTCGCCTGCGCGATTTCGAGTTCGAAGGCACCGATCCCGACGAGCTGGCCGCCAAGTGGCGTGACGTCTACATCCAGCTACTTTCCTATATGCGCATCATGTACCAGACCTGCCGTCTCGTGCACGCCGATTTGAGCGAGTACAACTTGCTCTACCACAAAAACGAGCTCATCATGATCGACGTCAGCCAGAGTGTTGAGCACGATCACCCGCGCAGTCTTGAGTTCCTGCGCATGGATATCAAGAACGTCTCCGATTTCTTCAAGCGCAAGGGCGTGCACACCCTGGCGGAACGCACGGTATTCGGCTTCGTCACAGCTGGTGGCGGAGCAAAGGACATGGCTGGCATGAAGGAGGTCGTGGAGAAGATGTTCGAGGTCCGCTCGCAGGAGCCCGAGCACGATGCCGCTGCCGCCCACGAAGCTGAGATGGACGACACCGTCTTCCGCCAGCAGTACATTCCGCAGACACTCGAGCAAGTCTACGATATCGAGCGCGACGTCGAGAAGATGAAGCTCGGCGAGGGCGAGTCATTGATCTACAAAGACTTGTTGGCCCAGAACGATCACAAGAACGAGGATGCTGAGGAGGCAGATGGCTCTTCAGACGATGAAGAGGATTCTGAGGAGAGTGAGGTGGAGCTTGATGAGAATGGCGAGCCTGTGCGTAGGCGCAGACGGAACGAGGGTGAGAGGCCGCGTGGCAAGCGCTTTGAGGACAAAGATGAGAAGAAGGCGCATAAGGCGCAGGTCAAGGAGGAGAAGCGTGAGAAAAGAGAGACGAAGATGCCGAAGCACATGAAGAAGAGGCTGACTGCGCAGAAGGGACGTGGTAAGAAATAAAGGAAAGTGAAAAGTTAAAATCATTTATTGCAATGAAAGTCATTGATCGCCCGATTCGGTTGCTGCAGTGTTTCCAGATTTTGATTGCCGCACTGCTCGAGAGCAGAAGTGAAGCTTGATGCTGAGCGCACATTCACTGACATCGCAAGTCCCTTCTGTCTTGTCGAGTCCCCTTAGGCTCACAACAACTGTCTATGCATCGTATCATCCTTGCGACTTGTGGAACCCATCTAACTTTCATACTTGCGGAAGCGTCCTGAAACACCCTCTAAGCTCAAACCCTTCCATCAGCATCAGGCTCCAAAGGTCAAGGACTCTATGGCCACAACGGCGCGAGTCATCGTCTACGGCGAAAGGCCCAGGCCTCCTCTTCATAAGCACTCTTGGGGATTTTCCCCGCTAATGGCACCGATCAAGCGCCTGCGATATACGAAAGATCGAGGCCCACCAAAGGCGTTATTTGCACCATGTTCTCTTTCGAACCCGGCGTACGCTCACGATACTTGGTTTGATAATCAAGAAGCGTGATAGGTCAGCTTACAATTCTAGCAATTCACCGTTCCTGCACAAGCTGCCACCAGAGATTCAAATGCGAATTTATGAGTACGCCCTGGGAGGCAACACTATCTTCTTCGATCGCCACTATTCGCCTTGTACCAACAAATGCCACCGTAACCGCTATCGCTGCAGGGCACACGCAGCTGAAGAAGACGCCAGTGAAGAGGTCAGGAAAAAGTCGGCACCAGAGCAAGTGAAAGAGTCGCAGTGCCGCGCAGACAATGATAGGAAGCGCTGAGGCGACGTCGATCTCGAGCTGCTTCTGACATGCCACCAAGTCTACAATGAAACCGTCCTCGTGCCCTTCAGTGAAAACAATTTCGGCCTTAACAGCAACTGATTCACCCCCGACGATCGCACCAAGATCCTTTTCTTGCGAGACCTGATCCCCGACCAGAGCTGCGCAATCTCTACCTTATATGTTCGCGGCATTGTGAGCCATGGATTTGTTCAGCAGCATATCAAATTGATGTCCGGCCTCAAATTCTCAGACTCAGCTTTGACTAGAACATGATGGCCATCAAAGATTCTCCTGGGCTCCCGATGGCCGCACTTGAAGACCGGTTCGAGGCTTCTGGTGTAAACATGTTCACGCTGGCAAATTTTCAGACAGCTGAGATCACCATCGAGTTGACTGTATTCTTCTCCGATGTGAAAGCAGTCATGGCGTAGGAAGACGAGCTCGTTGCCTGGATCGAAAGCAAACGTGCCCTCCTGCTGACAAGACAGAGTCCTGTTGCTCGCACTCGGCGTGCAGCAGTGGTAGCTGGACAACAACTGCGCATGTCTAAACGCGTACAATCTCAACAAGAAAAGACAAACACCTCCCTTGAGTAGTGGTGTCGGAGCAGAGGAACGCGTGAACAATACGAAGCAATACGCCAGTGTAAAAGGACCTGCTGAAGTCGTAATTGATGACGAAACTGATGTACGCGAGGACCGGACATCCACTCCCGAACATAGCGAGCGAGGTATGACATAACTCACAACCAGAGCGGCGACCTCGATCGACAGGTGGCGCAAGTGAGCCACTTTGAGTATCAGAGATACTTGGTTTACTAGCTTGAAGCTCTGAACGTATACCAAGGAATATGGCCTAATGAGATGCAATATACTCATCCGATAGATGACAGAAATTATTGCATAGGCGGCAAGCCACCGTCAGATCGCCGATAGTGTCCTTCTCCTGTGATATCTCTATCAACGGTTTGATCGTGAAGCGAATGTATGCCAATGAGCTGGTAACGTCATCGTACTGTGCTTCCATCTTAAGGTGATTCTAGAGCACTCGTTCTCCAGGTCTCGAGCTCTTTCCTCGACTTCGCCATCCTTATCCTTTCCAATTCCCATATCAATCCGCATCTTTGAAGCGTCTTATGATGCGATGATCGAAGTCGATGCGTCTCTAACATTCGAGCGCCTTACGATAGCCATGACTGAGATTATCGCGAGATACGAGTCTGACAGTACCTTAGCCGACGGTAGAGACGACTCCGTCCCATACAAGCCTGTGACGAAATCGAGACAGATGCTAATCTAATATCATCAAACCATATAGCCTTCGTGGCACATCAGCCGGCAGTTTTATGAATGACAAATGCTGTATCGATGCACCTGGCGCTATAGGACACAGAGTTGTGCCATATTGGTTTCATACTAGACGAAAGCGGACCGGAGATGCAAGAGGTGAAACCACAGGAAGTGCGGAAGCAATTTGATGTATACCCCATCCAGCCCCGTACAGCTGTATACGAGACAAAGTTCCGCTATACTGTAACCCAGATCAATTTACCCACGGCCCGGGTAAAGTATCCATGGCTGTGATGTGCTTGTCAGGCCCAGCTGTAGTCTATAAGACGGCAGCCAAGACATTGTCAATCACTTCTTAAACCAACTCAAACCACCTCAAAGCAGCTCAAAGCAACTGGAACACACAGCGAGGCCTGATTCGATCAGTGATACCCCCTGGGTCCATTGCATCATGCATTTCCACTTCGCGACAGCATGCAGCTTGTTGGCGCTTACTAATACTGCCTTCGCGCACTACCGCTTCACGAAGCTCGTTGCCAATGGCGCTACCACTGGTGAATACCAGTATGTGCGCCTGAACACCAACTACAACAGCCCTGTCACCGATGTCAGCAGCAATGACATTCGTTGTAACACCGGCACACAACCGAATGCAGCCAGGACTTCGACCTTCGCCGTTGCTGCTGGCTCGACCATCGGGCTTGGTCTTGACCAGCCTGTCTACCACCAGAGTGTGACAGGTATGTTCGATCAATAGTACCCCACCAGTGACTCTCTCGACTAACATCCAACCAGCTCTTTACATGACCAAGGTCTCCTCCGCCAGCACCGCCGACGGTAGCACACCCTGGTTCAAGGTGGCCGAACTTGGCCCAGCCTTCAGCAACGGCCAGATCAGCTTCCCATCCCAAGACCGCGACGCTTTCACCGTCACCATTCCCAAGTCGCTCCCGTCAGGCGATTACCTTCTCCGTGCTGAGAATATTGCCATTCACGCAGCCTCCAACCCTGGCGGTGCCCAGTTCTACATCTCCTGCGCACAGATCACAGTCACAGGTGGCGGCTCCGGAACTCCTGGTCCTACCATCTCTTTACCTGGCGGCTACAAGGCTACTGACCCTGGCCTTCTCATCAACATCTACTACCCGATCCCGACTAGCTATAAGTACCCTGGCCCGAATGTCTGGAAGGGTTGAATGGTACTCAGTTGAATATGTGGCGGATGTGGTCTTGAGAATGGAGGTGCGGCGACGAGAGGAGGCGAGGTGGCATAAGAGCTGCAAAGTTTCTATAGTTATGTACTATTCAATCCTGCATCACACCCACGTTCTCACCATGGGTCATAATTCCAAAAGGACGTAGTCACTGATAGTAGACCTTTGCTTGACCATGCCTTTACGGTAGCTTCTTAATAGTAGATTCGCAAAGGTCGCATGCGGCGCCAGAGCTGTGAAGAGACCTAGACTCTCGAGATTTCAGACGAGCGGACTAATGAATAGCAAGTCGCTATTGTATGTCAACTCAAGCAACAGGCTGCCATGCTGATCGATTCTACGAACTCTATATGAATCTGAGGCCGTTGCCTTGAAGCGGCATCGCCTCTGTTTTAAAGAACTTGTCGTATACCCCTGCTCCTATGGCATAACAGAGCACTCCGCCGGCGAACTTCGTGGCCGTCCGTAGATACTGGGGGCGCATCTTGTGGTAGGTAAGGATGTTGTTGTAGCCGTTCAGCTTGTGTCGGCGTTGTGTGGCTGTGAGTCTGTGTAATTGGAATTCGAGTTCATTGATCTTGTGAACGATGATATGCAGGAAACAAGACCGAGTGAGTGATGACGGAATAAAGATGCGGCAGAGGTAGACAGACAGCGCTAGCACAAGCGACACTATGCCGACTGCAAGCGAAGAGGCGACGTTTGACTATTGCGTACAAGCAAGCGAACAATATAGCCGATGCAGCGAGACTTTGATGCCCTTGGCAATCCTCCTCCTCTGATATTATAGCACCGTTCGAGGGCCATGAGATCCGATAAGAGCAGGGACATTCCTATCAGCGTGAAAGATCACGGTGCCACATCTCTGGGTTATAGCTTGCTGGGCCTTATTCACCGGGTCGTGCAGTCTCCCAGCCCACAGGGTGTGTCTCATGGTGTTTGCAAGCTATTGAGATTAAGCTGCTCAGCTCTTTGCGTGAACTGCCAGGCGTATTGTCATGCATAACGAACGATTAATTATGGCCATTCCACCACAGTGCCACCATATGTCGCGAGTCTGCGGTGTAAAGTGGACCCCATGATCGAGTCCATCGAATCTCAAAAACGCTAAGCGTAAACAAGCACTGGGCCGCACCGCGGGCCGAGGCTTGACTTTTGCCTTCTGTTATCTACCGTTACACCCATCAAACCTTGAACCTCAATGACCCTTAGACTCATTATTATCACTTTCTTGTCAGACAAGGAACGTTACACCTGGCTGCCTGGTTGAGTCAAGTCCCGAATACTCTGGACGGAGACCAAGCGATGACACTATGAAGAGTCCTCTAGGTACGGTACAGCAATCAAGCATCCACAAGATCAACATGTCTTGATCACGAGGTTGATATCGATTTGCAACGCCAAAGTGAGGCCTAACAACGGGTGAAAAGTTCTGTGAGTACGGCTGATACAGTAAGCAATTCCAACGCATTTCCAATACTAGCAAAGGTCTGCATGCCGGCATAGCTGCCAGGATATCTTCACACCAACGAGAGCCGAGACATATTGCGCCGCAACTAGTCTGCTGGCCACTTTTTCCGAGTAACCCCCGCTGTGATGGTGAGCCTTCCATCCCGTCCTCGCCCTCCGCTGATGTCTCCCTACGCTAATGTCTCCCGAAACTACATCCACAGCAAACTTGCGCCATGGCACGTTCAACCTCTCGCATCTTGCAATGCTGGGCCAGCTTTCGAAGGAGCCGTCTTTGTTCACTCCTCTGAGGCGATTTTCGCGACTGCATGCATGCAGTAATCGAGCAGGACGTTCACGAACTCGCACTCGCCGGCCTTTTGGACATCGTCGAACGTCTCTGTCTTGAACAGCTCGCGAGTCGCGAGCCAGCTGTTCACGCTCATGATTCAGCTAGACGCCCTCACCCGCACCGGCCGGCTTGCCATCGAGGGTTTGGCGGACTTTCAACTGTTCGAGGTAATGACCGCTCCCGCCTGTACGATCATGAGACTCATCGAACTTGACGACCTGCCCTCCTGCTTTTGCCACGAACTCGTTGAGTTTCTTTTGCGGGTTCTTCTTCTCGTTTCTGGTGACCCAGACTTCGGTGGTATTGACGTTTGATTTGAATTTCAGCATCCAGTTTGTAAGATCGTTAGAACCTTGCGGTGTGATGATCTCCGATAGCCAAAGAGGGTACACATCGACTCATTGGCACCTTTTGTTCCTCCAATGTGGAGATGCGAAGAGCTCGGCAGGGGCCAGTCGACGACGATGCGGCCAACAAGAGACAGAAGAGTGAGCAACCTCTTGAGAAGTATCGGTTGTGTTTCACAAGTGAAGAAATGTAGGGAATTCCGCAGCCGGAAGATGTCGAAGCCGACACCTCCGGTAGCGTCTTGCTTGAGGTTGCTCAGAGACTCGAAGCTTCTCATGTCTTCGATGTGATGAAATCTGTCGAGTTGGAAATCTGGGTCCGAGAACTGGCGAATGCTCCTGTGACGTGTGATCAGCTATGTGATATTGTCAAGCAGAATCGATTGCAGCTTTACGCACCTCTTGGTCTTCTCGAAGAAAGGGTTGCTTGCATCTGCAAAAGTGACGTTCAAGGCACCTTCCTTGCCAAGCTGCTCGCACACAAAAAGTCCCGTGAGGCCTGGACCACATGCGAGGTCGAGAACAGTCTCGCCTGGCTTAAGCTCTGCGATTTTGACGAAACGCTGGTAGCTGTCGAGTTGACTGAAAGTAATATTCTCGAACGCGTCTTGCTCTTCAGCAGTGTGGCTTGGTGTCATGTTTTGCGCCAGTCGCACGCCATCCACCACATCGGCGAAAGGCGAGAGCCTTGTTTGAGACATGATCGTCGCAGCGGGATGATATTGTCCTGGCACTACTGACCTTGCTTAGCGGATGGAGGGCAAGTGTCGTGCTTAGATGGTGTTCGAATGGTGCGACAGTCGCTGTGACAGTGGTCGTAAACGAAAAGAAGTCGTGGACCCGCGCATTGCTTGTACACTGACCCTCCAGAGTGGGACCCGACGTAGTGATATCCATGTCAGATATCACTTTGGGCAAACATCTTCACTTACCTGAGATTGATCAGTGAAAGCATTAATTCTAATCGCTATTGGAGTTCGAACGGAACAGTGGCTTATGGTGCCCTACTTTGACAAGAGCTGAGCCAAGGGCAAACCGCCAGACTCTCGAACCTTTCATCATGACAATCATGATGATATTGAATTCTACTGCTGCGTACATGTATATTTTAGAGAAGCGACCTGATCACGTGCAAACTGCACAGCATAGGCTTAGGGGTAGAGTTTGCGTTAGTAGTTTACCTTCCCACAATTCTCACACTTAATCTCGCTCATTTCCGAGATATCTCCGTGTAACGCCGCTTTCAGGCCGAGAGCCATTTGACAGCTTCACTCCGCATTTTGGCGTCAACCCTTGCCTTGGCATTGTTTCGTTGGCTTTTGACCTTGTTGTACTCATTTTCTTGGAGAAAGATAGTCCACTTGATGATCTGCTGGCCCCTTGGCGGGCCATTGTAGACGTCGATGTAGCAAGATGCCCGTAATTAGGCAGGTACCGGAAGAGAAGCGGCGATCCCGCAAAGGATGTCTGACGTGCCGCAAGCGACGTAGAAAATGTGAGACGATGCAAGAATCTTGGCGCGATTACAGCGACGTATCTTATGCTGATTTCGGCTTCAGGTGACGAAGCGAGACCAGCTTGCCTAAATTGCACTTCAAGGAATGCTGAGTGCAAGTATGCCGACTGGACATTCATATCTGAAGGGCCTTTCGGGTCCGTCACAAGCGATGAGCCGCAGGAAGACGCGGTTGATGTGGTTCGATACGCCACCGAGGCTTTACATTCCACCCCGTTACCGACAGGGAGCGGTACATTTTCCTACCAGGCTCGACCTGGCGACTTGCTACCGAACCATCTGCCCAGCCCACCGAATGCACCATCACCCAGTCTTGTAGCCGAGACAGCAGCTGGAGTACCCCCGAGTGTGGATGGAAACGTACATATCGAGTCCTGCACTTCAGTAAATACTGGCGAAGACTTTATTTACGAAGCCACGACGCCTTCCCGATGGATCAACGGAAATCTTTCACAACAAGGATCAATGAGCGCTCGTTCAGCTCTGCTTCGCTTCCGCTACCAGGTCGTCCCATGGATCGATTCTAACAATTGCAAATCCACTTTCGGACCAACGATGATGACTTTAGCCCGCAGCAACAAAGCGATATCAGACTGCATCATATACTGTATGCGATTGAGAGATGAGAGTGGCGGCACTGCTAGCGCAGAAACCTACGATTCCAGTACACGCGCGAGACTTTTCGACAAGATCGGTCAAGAGGGCGCACTTACGGCAGACATCGGGCGCGCTATCCTTGCGATGAGCGATGTCTTTTGCACGCCTCCTTCCGAATGGGCTAAAGTATCTGCACCTCCAGTGCGCAGCTATGGCGGAGAAGCGCCTCAAAGTCGGGCGTTCGGGTTTGTGACAGAGCCTCTGAAGACACTTATGCGCATGCAGTTAAAGATCGGTAAGCCCCTCTGAAGCTTTGGACGTCAAGGTTGCTAATGCTTCATCCTCCAGATCTTGCAGCTTCTATTGTCACAAACAAGCCTCCATCGGCGAGTCTTTCCTTGCCATTGGAGGATGCAATACTCAATGACGCCAGTCCAGCACTACAGTCGTATGATGAATGTCTTCACTGTCTCGCAAATTCTCTACGACTGGTACACCACCAGATAACCCCGCTGCTGTCTGGTTTTCATGCTCCTCAACCACAAGCAGCGGACTTTCATTCCTACAAGTGGGACCAGTGGTCTGACCTTTGGGGGGCCTGCACAATATGGTTTCAAGCGCGACCGTATGGCATGGAGCCTGTGCTAGAAAGTCCCGATGACAGGGTTCGCCAAGGGCAGTCTTTCCCGATAGATGTATACACCAGCGCCACCGCCCTACAAGCGAACCTTGTCATGCATATGTCAGCAATTATTCTGTTAACGCACCGGCCCCGACTCGGGGATGTAATTAATTCATCTCGTCGCCTGAGATCTCGCAGTTGGCATGTACAAAAGGTTGCGAGGATGTTCATTGGGAACCACTTCCACGAGCAGTGGGATCCAATCGCTATAGCTGCGCTGCTTTTCATAGCGCGAGAGATGTCTCACGCTTCTCAGCAAGAAGCGCTTCTGTCATGTTTACGAGAGGTCATACAAACAACGCAGATCCCTTTGGATGGGGATGTGGCCAGTCTGCGAGAATGCTGGCGGCGGATGTATCACCACGTCCCACCTCACGTATCGCAGAACAGTTGAGATCTCAGGGTGTTGGGCATAACGACGACTTGAGCCATGGATCTCACCCACACGCACGGTATACCGAAAGCAGCAGAAATGGGCACAACATGGTGTAATGAGAGCGCGAGCTCATTCATTACTATCTCATTACGATTCCAACTCATCTTTCCATGGGATGGAAACCTGCGCACCATTTCTGGACACCGTTATAGAAGAGGCGGCAATACTGCTGCGCACAGCAGCCTCTACATCGAACGTCTGTGAACGCGAGACAGCCTCAACCACAAGCGTCGAGTACATGCCGATGAATGTGTCACCTGCAGCAGTCGTATCAACCACGTCGACTTTCAGAGCTGGAACAAACCCGCATTGTCCGTTCTCGCATGCGTAGTAAGCACCGCGTGCGCCGAGCGTTACTACGATGGTTTTCACGCCTTTCGCCAGAAGACCTGCAGCGGCTTTGTTCACCATCGAATTATCTTCCAAGTCCGCTTCACTGACTTGCGCAAGCAATGAGATCTCAGTCTCGTTCAAGATGAGATGGGCCAACCCGGTATATGCCTCCTCTGGCAACTCTACTGCTGGAGCCGGGTTCAAGAGGACCGATACGTTGGCAGCCCTAGCTGTTCTGAGAGCCTGCAGCACAGTTTCCATGGGAATTTCCAGCTGCATGACCAGTAAGGCAGGTCGTGGGCTAAATGCGTCGGCGAAGCGGCTTGGTCGTAGAGAGGCATTCGCGCCGGGAGAAAATATGATACGGTTTTGACCGCTATTTTTCTCAACCATAACGATAGCACTGCCGGTGGTTGCATGTTTGCTTTCAGCTTCGGTGCGAGTGACCTCCGAAACATCGACTCCGTAGGATTTAAGACTGTACAGCAATGTCGTGCCGTGCGCGTCTGGACCAACAGCCCCAATCATTATCACAGTAACGCTTGGGTCTTGCAGTGTGCGCGTTCTTGAGAGTTTCGCGCAAGCCACCGCTTGGTTGGCGCCTTTGCCTCCAGGGAATACATTTGATTGAATTGCTGTGAGAGTTTCGCCGGCCAGTGGGTAGTGAGGGATGTAGTACACTAGGTCGATGTTCAAGGATCCTAGCACACAAATGATCGGCTGTGGTGAAGTCATGTTGAACGTTGTGGGTATATCTGGCTCGTGTCGATTTTCAATAAAACAATCCCATATCAGACAGGAGCTCCGTCGGGGGTTTATGTATTTGTCGAGGCCGGGTGTCTCAGGTGGAGCGGAGCCGGGTACATAACCTTCTATCCGTGGTGGGTCCCACTATTACAACTAGCTTGGACCGCGGTGACACAGACATAACGTTGGCTCGGGTACTCGACTACAGAAGCGAAACTCTGCTATACATGCTCGTCATACTACCTCCTAGCTTGTGCGGCGTGACATATTCTTTTGTTCCCAATTCACACTGCCCTCGTAACCCCACTCAGCTTCAAGATCTCTCAACCGCCACAAAGCCGCCCATCCGGTTTCGCCCTCGATCGATTGTAGAAGTTGGGCTATCTTCTGCCGTTCACTTGTGTGCGACATAAGTCTGCCAGCCGTAAACAATGGCTGAATTGAGTTTACCATACTTCCAGGATGTGGATTTGCACACGATATACCACAGACCTGCCGGGCATGCCATAGCGACAGACTCTGTGCGTCAAGGCGACTCTCAGGTGGTTGCATCTCTAGCATTGAGATACAAGCCGCATGATAAACTTGATTGCTGGATATTGCTGCCCAGTGAGGAAAGACAATCGTTGGGAAAACGGTACTGTCATCACCATCGGCCAAAGCCGTAGGCCTCATTGACGGAGGTCGCTCGTCAACCCAGTATTGTAGATCGAGCCAGAGCTGTTCCCACTGCTGCGCGAAAGGTCTGTTGTCGTTAGAACTGCAGCGACCGAGTTCCATATATTGCGTTCTGCGAAATTTGAGGTCGCAGACTCTAGCGCATAGATATATCGACCAGTTGGCGTGCATATCATGACAATCTCGACTCTTTTCGTGGAACAGGGACCTGATTAAATTCTCTGCGTCTTCCGGTGATGCTAGAGACCTATTGATAGTAGGTACCCATTTGTTCAAGGCCAGGACCATTGTCTCCGCGCCGTCAGAGGTGAAACTGCCGCAAAGTTCCATTCTTGCATAACACCAGAAGACAGCTTGGAGCAGTCCACCTGAGAAGCCGTTGACCCCAAAAACATCAAATAACGAGGCACAACCCTCGACATGACGTCTCCAGTTGCCTGTCTCACTCGACATCAACTCGAAAACGGCAAGGACGCAAGCAGTCACCAATGTGACTGAGTCTTTGGCCTGGAGCGCAGGCGCCAGTAACCTGATGCTTTCCTGATACAACTCGAGGCTGTCACAGTGCCCTTGCATCAGCCCCCTCCTTTCCATCTGCCGCGAGGAAAATGCGAGAATGGCATAGAGCAAGGCCGGCGATCGCTGAGCAACGAGGGGGACCTCGATCTGGAAGTGCTGCTCCTCATCAAATTTGTCAAGCTGCGGAGCACAGTCTGTGATCCAATTTTGGAGATATCGTACGAGCCGCGCATGAGGGACTTTGACCGTCGCGGATGAGAAGTCCAGCCGCCGTGATGCTTCCGATGCGCTGACTTCAGCTACCGGTGGTCTGGAAGGAGAGAGGTTCGACAGGCCGGCGAAGAGCACGGATCTAAGCTCTTCGTGGAGATTGTGGAGTCGCGGGTCCAGCGATGGATCTTCTGAGGCGCGGCGCGACATCGCGTGGGCTTGCTTGGCCTGCTGGATCTTCAAGTGTTTTCGTGAAGCACGTGGCTAACCGCAGCCTTGTCGTATGCAATTACATGTCAAAGAGGCTATGTGGCCGAAAAGGTGTCGTGTCGTCTCACCTTAGGACCACCGTTGTACGTAAAGGACGTGGAATGCTCATGCAAGTGCCACGAAGGGATCAGATCTAGGAGGCGGACGCTATGCCGGATACAGGGGTCATAGCCTCCTTCGCGGGAGGCGATTCCTCCATGCTGTATGCTCGCCGAAGAGCCTCAGATTATCGCCCAGAAACCGGAAACTTCAATGTGGGGACGAACCTCCGGCGGACCCTAAGCATTCTTAAGCGACAGAGTTGACAAAATAGGTACGTTCCGCAGGGCGAGCTGGTCGTTAGCGATCAATTTAGCTACCGAAAGTCTTTTCCCATACCGCTTCAGTGGTTCTAGCAGGTCAGATCTCGATTGATGCAGGGAGCAGAGACGAATCTTGGAAAGTTAATTCAGGGAAGGTAAGGAGGGTTCTGGACAGCAGTCCTGGATTGTTTGTTTGTGCTATAGTTAATTCAGATCCAACAAGTATAGCCACAGTCAACTGAGAAATGATGGCCGTCGAACGCTCTGAAGGAACGAACATTGCAGGCACCTCTTCTCACCATAATTTAGCAACGTTAGACTCTTTCTGCTTCGAAATGGTATCATGATATCGGGAATATCGGCCGTCGCATTGCAGGTTAGCGTAAGAGTTTCGTTGTTGATGAAGATGGGCATGAGCGTCAAATTTCTTGCCAAGTTCTAAACTACCTTGTATACCATTACTATTACTTCGTCCAAGACAATTAAGCTACCTGCTCAACATGACCCTTCTCTCCCTTCTCCATCCATACCATGGTGGTGCCTGGCTGAGCAAGCAGACTGACTTCCTGCTGAGCTTCTCTGAGAAGCTTCGCATCCCTCTCACCAGCGTGGCTGTCAAACACACGGTCCATCTCTTCGAGCGACGCGCCCTTTGTTTCCGGAAGATAGAAATGGACCCACACGATGGCACCGGCCAAAAAGACTGCGAAGAAGATGTATGTACCCCAAGCCCAGGCCTGAAAGGGGTCGAAAGTTAGCTCGGTCTCATAAAGTTTAGCATTGATGTATTGCGGTGTCTTACCTCGAGCATGGGAGGGACGAAGAAGGCGATAGCAAAATTGTTTAGCCAATTGCTAGAAGCCCCAATCGATGCTCCCTTGGCACGAATGGAGAGGGGGAAAATCTCAGACACTAGTGTCCATGATACCGGACCCCAGGTTGCTCCAAAAGCGGCGATGTAGATCCAAATGAGAGCCACGGCAGCCCAGCCTGCCGCTACGTGAGAGGGCCAGTCGTGGCGGAACTGGGAGACAATCACACCGACGATAACCATGCTGAGGCCCATAACGATGGAACCAATTTGCAGCATAGGCTTGCGGCCGACACGGTCAATGATCAGCTGTGAAGTGTGTCAGCATGTCATTGGAGCATATTCGATTCGTAGCAATGTGAGAACTTACCATAGCAGGAATGGTGCTGATCAGGAACACGACGCCAGTGACACCGGTGGCTAACAAAGCGATCGTACCGCTGGTAAGACCAAAGCTCTGAAAGACGTTCGATGCATAGTAGATAATCGCATCAATTCCAGACCATTGCTGCCAGAACATGACAAGCCACGCGGTGCATACGCGCTTGAAGTTGTCCTTTGAGCGGAAACACATGGTGTACTGGGCGAATTGCTGACTAAGGCGGCTCTTGCCTTTTTCAGCTAAGTTAGGGAAGTCACGTGCGTATGCCTTCTGTTCGAAGAGAGCTTCGGCCTTGATCTCGAGATACTCAATGTCCACGTCATCGTGGTCGATTGGAAGGTTGCGCATCCAAGCAAGAGTCGATCTCGCCTCTTCGTCACGACCAACCTTCATGAGCCATCTTGGCGAGAAAGGCATGAACCAGATTCCAACAGCCAGACAGACGGCAGGAATGCCCTGGACGATAGAGGGGAGTCGCCATGCAAGGTTCGACTGGCCTTCGCCAGTACCACCGATGTAGTTGCTGCCGTAGCCGACCCAGAAAGACAGCATAATTCCGAGAATGGTTGCGAGCTGGTAGAATGATACAAGCAGACCTCTCATGTGTGGCGCAGAAAGCTCAGCATTGTATAGAGGTCCGACACCGCTGAAAAGACCAACGCCAATGCCGGTGAAGAACCTTGCGGCGTACAAGAGGGCTGGAACACCCGGCTGGGCACCGACGTAGAGGAAGCTTCCTAGGATCACCCAGCAACAGGCAACAAACATGGTGTATTTCCTGGAGATAATCTCACTGAGGACACCAGCAGAGAGAGATCCGAAGAGACCTCCAAGCTGGAGGATAGAGGTGAGCCACCCTGTGGCGGTAGCAGACTCAACGACCGTCGGAAAGTTCTCGGTGAAGCGAGTCATCACCAGACTCTGTCCCAGGACACCTTGCTGGTAGCCATACTCGAAACCACCGAGCCTGTCTAGGTGTTAGTAAGATGGACTCGAATCTCAGTCGGGGATTCTCACGAGGCGAAAAATGCGATGTACAAGACCTTGGGGTTGCTCTTGATTGAGTCCCAGATCGAAGCCTTCATGTTGCTGGCCATTCTGAAGATCCCGTGATTGATTGCAGGTGAGAGGAGGCTATGCTCTGGTGCCTAGAGTGTTCAGCGTGTGTTGGTATGAAGAAGATAGGCACGCTCCCGCAATCCTAGTGAGGAGAATGTGAAAATCATTTTCCAGGGGATCGGCAAAACCTGTATATATATTCCGAGAAAGTATGATACGAGCAAGCTTTCGCAGCATGTTACAGCACGATTACATACTATGACACATCCGCCAGCCCCGGAGAAAAACATGCGGAGCCCCAGGAAAAACCCATGCGTAGTCCGATAGAGGAGCGTAGGCTATGTCCCCCTAATCGGGTATGGTCAGCATGGAGGCTTGCGCCACGAAAAGCTAGATCCGTGGAGGACCGGAAACTGGAGTCAGGGCGAGAAATACGATTTGCCGTGTTATGTGATGGCGCGCAACATGGCTGGTTTTGAGTGAGAGTGCAGCGTCGGGCTTGGACTTTGTATGTAAGCGATTTTCTAGTATAGCAGGGGTTAACAAAAAGCAATGCACGATGCCGCAACCCTGCACTGATGCCTATCAGGGAGGACACATAAACGTGTGCGAGCCAGTCAAAGCACGATACCTCTGATGACTGCTTATACAGCGTTCGCTGCAATTAGTTTGCTACAATCACATGGCTTGATTGCAGGCCAATACATAGATCCAAACCGCACATCGTCTCTACACGACGTCAAGACACGCTGTTGCTCTGCTACGACGCTAACCAGGTCACTATACTTCACTGGAAAGCATCTGTAATTTTTCTCCTACGGTCACAGCTAATCGTTTTGCAGACCAAGACTCATGAATTTGGGGGGTTTATGAACTGCTCGCCCTTGTGCTATTTGCGACATTGAAATCTTTCTGAGTTGGTCTTGTGGATTGGGAGCTACGTGTGTTTATAGAGACCACCTCCATTTCGCGTGCTTCTGAGTCTATAAGCACTTCTCTCATTTTGCACCTGCAATCAGCTCGCTCGATGTTCGAAGGTAGCCGTTGAGCTTGTTTGTCTCGCTCGATGCTATCATATATGTCGAGTCGTTGTGGTCAATAGTAGCTATGCCAAGCGTCAGTGACGCATGCCTCCTCCGTCCCCGTGGCCCCCTCCTCTTCTGCAGACGTCGCCTCTGTGAACATGACCATCAGGTACTCCCTAGCTCACAAACCCTCTTTATCACATCACTACCTAGTGACATCTCGTTTACGATAATCGTTCTACAGCTGTTCCGTTCTTTCGAGCTCACGATCTCGATCCGTCCTTTTTAGACACAGCCACAGTCTGCCATCCATCATCCTGACTTTATTTTTACCCATCACCACATCGCAGTGCCAGACATGATGCTGTAGCACAATCTTGGTGTTACCTCATCAGTTGCTGAGTCTTCCATCTCCTGTCGGAGTATAGATAGACGAGAACGCGTCTAGGCAATCCTATCGATGCTGTGGCGGGCGAGATCGAGATCAGCGCAAACGATTATTATTGTACCCATGACCTATCAACTCCATCAGGGGATATGGTCTAGTGGTATGACATCTTCTTAGCATGGTGCGTCACAGCACCCGTTAAGTGGAGAAGGTTCTGGGTTCGATTCCCAGTTTCTCCATGATCAGGCTCATCATTCGATGAGTATTTGCTTTTGCTATATATTGCTTTTGCTCCTATCTTAAAATCGTTACCTGGTTTGTCTATAGTACTGCTGACATACTTACAATGTGTTAGAATAGTCAGTAGTAGACGCTTTTAAGCGACTTAAAACGACTCGTAACAAGGACTCTTTTAGCAAGAATAATGATTATGTCTCTTTCCTATGTAGTAGTGCTTAAAGCTAGCTACATAGTAATAGAGAGGATTTTCCTATCTTGCTTGTGCAAATCTAAGTGATAAGTGCTTAAGCTATTAGGATTAGCTTCTAACAAGTTCAGTCAGTACTAACAAAACTAACATACAGTCTCTAAGAGTATATGTCTATAGCAGAACATGCTCTACTCCTAATGAATTTACGCCCTCTATTTATAGTTATCTAACTACAGCTTTTTGTTACTAAGCCTAGCAACTAATGTATATAAGCGAAATCGTACTCTTAGAATGAAATGAGAGAGTACTAGATCGAGTAGTAATAATAACACTCTAAGATAAAAGAGCCTCTACTAAAATAACATTGTAGTAGGGGATACGGCTTAGTAGGGGATATAGCTTAGGATTTAGAGTTCCAAACTTTAAGAATCAATAACTCCTTAATTAATACCTATTTTGAAATTCTGATTAAACTAATTCATTCTTATTATCTTCCTTCTTATCCTCTAAAGAACTTAGAATTATAAGAGCTTTTTTTTATTCTTTTTTATCTTTTTTTCTTTTACTATTTTTTCTATTTTTTCTAATCTTTTTTAAGATAGAGTAGTCTCTTAAAAGGATTATGCAGCCTTCAATTACAATATACTTACTTATTTTATGCTTCTTATAAGTTATGCATTGAGTAATGCATTCTTCTTATATAGCTTTCTCTATAAAAGTATTACTTTAATATTCCTTTCTTCTAGAAAGATAAGGAGTTCTCAAATAAAGGCCTTATTTTAAAAACTTAGAACTCTATAAGAAATAACCTTTTTAATAAGATCTTTAAAAGGGATAATTAATAGCATCTTATGTTTTAATTGCTTTTTTTAGAATTTAAAGCATATTCCTAAAAAGAGTTATATTATTAGATTTAGAAAATAGAATTGCTAAAAGAATAAGGAGGATTAAAAAAATTATTTTAAAATCTAGTAAATAAATATTAGCCTTTCTAGATACAGCTTTAATAATATAGGACTCAAAGTATCTAACTCTTGCTTAAATATATACAGAAATTTACTTAATATATAAGAGACTTATTACTAATTTTAAAAAGATTATATTATTTCTAGAAATAATTGCTATTTTAAAAAGCAAAAAATATATAATATTAAAAGATTATATGTTATGCGAAATATGCAGTAATAATAGAATTAAATTAATTTTTTTATAGTATAAAATATAAAGAATTATATAATATAATATAAAGAATACTTATTTAGAATTAATAGTTATCTTTTTCTATTATTTTAGCAAATTAAAGGCTTAAATTAGATTATAAGCTACTTATATATATGTATCTAAAATCTAGCTCTTATTTAATATAGAGAAGGCTTATTCTAGTAGCATCATATTTAGAATCTAGCCTAAATTGAGATTTTTCTCTTTAAAGAAAGAATTATTAGTATAATCACTTCTAGAGCAGAGATATACTTAATTACTATAATCTATTCTTAATATCTAGTCTGCTTTTTCCCTTACTTTTTATATTTCTTATTAAAAAGTATAATTAATTGCTAGATAAATTTAAAGCTAAAGCTGATTTTATTAATATTAAAAATTACTAAAGGAGGATATTGCTCTTTTTAAATAGTCTTATTTAAGCTATTCAAATAGGATTTTACTATTAAATAATCAAAGCCTTTAAAATATAATGTATTAATAGATTATATAAAATATATCTCTAATATAGAATAATATACTTTAAAGTAGTCAATCTAATTTTTAGAAATAAGTAAATCTAAAGAATTAGAGCAAGTTATAAATTAATTAATTTAGATTTCTTTAGCAAAATCTTCTATGAGAGGAGGTAGTATAAGAATGCTTAATTTGCTTATATTAATAATCTAGGCTATAAGCTTCTCTTCCTTAATAATAGAAAATAATTGCTATTTTTTATGCTTTTGATTTTATATTTTAATTTTATAGAATTAATTTTAGAGAATCAAAGAAGGAATATTAAAAATAGCTAAAGTATATAAAATTAATATATAACTGCTATATCTATAAGCAGCTATTATATTTCGAATATCTTATTCTATATATAAAGGTATAAAGAAAGGAAGAAGAAATTCAATTAAAGAAGAGGAGTATAAGTATATAACCTTAGTAAAGTAAGCTATATTACCTACTATAATGTTACTTAACGATATTAAAGATATACTTACTATAGCTATAACTATATATTATAATAGCAAATATACTTCTATTTAGAAGTATGCTTATATGTTTAATATCCTTTATATTATACTTACTTTCTTGCTCTTAAATTAAATTTCCCATTCTAGATTATATAAATTATGATAAATACTTTTAACTATTAAAGAAAAGGCTTTTCTAAAAGTAATTACTTAGCTTATAAAGTCTAGTTAGTCTATTATCCTTTCTCTTATAAGAGACTTTACTAAAGAGATCTAACTTTCCTATTTCTGCTTAAGCTTAATTCTAACTTCTTATACTTATATTAGTAAAGAATAGATTAAGAGGTTCTAAAAATAATACTCTAAGCTAAAAATAGTCTATTCTTAATCTCTAAATATAAGCTGCTTCAAAGGAATCGCTTGTTTAATTATAAATACCTATTTTAATACTCTTATTATTCTTTTTCTTATAAATTCTTATCCTTTTAATATAACTTTTAATATTAATAAGACTAGCTTTACCCTTAATACTATTTATTATATTTTCTAAAATACTTTTAAGAAAAGGAGATAGAAAGAAATTTAAGAAAATCAGTATAAAATAAGAGTAGATAATAGTAATTAAATATATTAAAGCTTTAGAAATTATATTATCTGTACTTCTTATCTTTAAAGTAAAATATATAGATACTACATAGATACTAGTATCTATATTTAAAAACTAGAAGTTCTTGATATCTATTAATAAGTAAATATCTAATAATTATACTTATGTTTAGTTAATTGACTTACTTAAGCCTAAGATATACCCAAATAATAGAAAATAGAGGCTATTACTTCTTAATAGATATAGATCTTATTTTATAACAAGACATATTATGTTTTACTTTGATAAGAGTATTAATCTTAATATACTATTATTATATACTTTATATATTCTATAACTTCTTAGTATTAGTATATCTAGCTCTTTTAAGTAAGCTTTATCAACTAAGATTAAAAAGATTTTCAGCTTAGATACTTATTATATACTCTAAGTTAAAGAGATAAAAGCCTATATAATAGCTAGGAGCTAAGCTTTTATATCTTAAAGTATTGAATCATTATTTCGGATATCTAGTATCTACTCTCTTAGCCTAATTACTATCCTCTTTACTCTCTAAATGCCTTCTCCTATCTCTTAAGTAATCCTACTACCTATTATAACCCCAAATAACCTAGACTACTCTCTATTAGAAAACTTGCTACTAATAGGTATAGAGCTATAGGAAGCAACTTTATCAATTAACTTAACTATTTATCCCTTTATTCTTAAGACTCTTATAAAAGTATTATATTAAGTGATTAGGAGCAGCTTTTAAAAGGATAATCTTAGAGATTACGCTTTTATAGAAGGAAGTTATTGAGTATAAGGAGCTATTATAGATATATAAGGAATATAAGAAGGAGAAGTATATAGTAGTAAAGAAGAAATCCATCTCTAATATAAAAGAAATCCTCAAACTTATTAAAGAAGCAGAAAAAGAAGTATTAGAAGGAAAGTTAAAGAAGAGGCAAATAATAAGGATTATGACTTCTAAAATTAAGGATAAGGAAGAGGGAAGTATTAAGAGGAATACCTATAAGAGTAAGATTGATTATATTATTATAGTAAGTACTAGATTAGATCTAAGGTAGAGAAGCTAAAATTCTGACTTGACTGCTCTATTATTAATGACATCACTAACCTAGGTATATTAAGTCCTATTGAGTTTAAAGCCTAATTAGCTTGAATTCAATATCCTATCTTTAAATCCTTCTTTTATAAGCTTATAGTAATAAATTATAAGTACTCTTTCTCTCATAAAACTCTTCCAATTTCTCTACTAATCTGGGTATATTAAGCTCCTCTAACTTGTAAGCCTAATTAGCTTTGATTAATTTCTCCTTTTTCATAAGCTTATAGTAGTAAATTTGAGGGACTCTTTATTAAGTGAATTTTTCCTTATTTCTCTAATAATTTAGGTATATTAAGTCACTCTAACTTTTGAGCCTATTTAGCTAATGTTAGTTATTGTCTAAGCAATAAGAGGAATGCTATAGTCTTTGTATTATTTTCTTAGCTGCTCTCTAACCTGTCTATAGAGCATTAATAATGTGCTTAGGCAATTAGTGCTATTACTAAACTAGTAATATAATAAGAATCTAGATCTCAAGTGGATAGTTCTAAGTGTAAGATTATAAAGCACTTTTCTAATAATAAGAAAGTGTTACCTAGTTCTGGTTCCTAATAGCCCTTAGTATATCATCCTATATAGTGCATCTTCTATCTAGGAGATATAGCTCTAGTGTAAGAGCTATAGCAAGTTAAAGCATTCTATAATGTTTATGTTCTCTACAATCATTTCTTTTAACCACATCTTAATTACCTGCCTAAGAATATGTCTATTACCTATCTATACTCTGTATACTTAGTAGTTATATAATCTAAGAGCTATCTATATAAGCATATTATAAATATTCACAATATGTGCATATAATGCTATTTATTCATGCATATTATATATAGAAGAAAGCAAAATTATATTTAAATTACTTATTTGTTGTTATTTAGATCTTCCTATAGTAAATTTTATATGATATAACCATATAAGAATTGTATCTCTATAAGAAGTTTAAAGATATTATATAAGTTAGAACACTCATTTAAGCAATATTTCTAGCTCATAGGAGAAACTATAATTAAAAATATAATCTTAAGAACTTATTTGAGGTAGACTATTTAGGCTATATTAAGGTCTTGCTTGCTAGTAAACTAAAATATTTCTATAACTTGTTAAGTTTTATAGCCTATTATCTATAAGTCCTATATTACCTTTTCAAAGGCCTGACCTTATGTATTAAATCTTAAGAAGTATAGGATGATAAGGTAATTAACAATCGCTTGATTTTCTTAGTACTATAGAATTAGGAGTTATTTAAGGCTGATTTCCCTCTAAATCCTACTTATTCCTAAAGTATCTCTATATACTACTACCTTTAAGCTAAGACATTTAATATACTTTCTGATAGTATAATCTTTATTGTCCTATCTTCTTTATAGCCTTATTAATAATAATATTAAGATCCTCTCTCTGAGGCACTTAAGTAGAATACTAATATACTTAGAAAAGTGCTTCCTTTTCTTATCCTTATATTAAAAGGAGATCTTTACTTTCTTAAAATTTGGCCAGAGAATAGATTCTTTGAATATATATCCTTATTTCTATTATCTAAGATATCAATAATAGTCTTCTTTTTGTAGCTATAGCTCTAATAAAGTAAGAAGAACTAGGAGTAATAGTATTAATTTTCCTCTTCTTATTCTTAAAGGATAAGTTATTAAATAGGTTGGTTTGTAATATAGAATTCAAGGAATTAGTTTATAATGATATACTTGGCAAGTAAGTGAATCATGCAAGCAAGCAGATCAAAATTTTGTATAATCTACTTTAAACTTCTTATTATATATGCAATTTTAGAAATATATATAGAATAGCATTTAAATTACATATTCTAGCATTATAATCAAATGAGCTATACTTATTTCACTTGCTTGATGCCTTTATATAATGACTTCTTAGCTGCTTAATTAATAATTCTAGATCAATATTCTTAGTATTATTTGTTAACTGCTCTTCAACTGCATGCTTTCAGATAGATTTCTGACTATACTGAATAGTCATTAATCCATCTTATTAAATAAATCCTATCTTATATACTTGCTTCTTCTTTTGATACTAATTTTTAGTTTAAAGAGCAGCTACTTTAGCTATCAAAAGTGCCTTTTTATATACTATAATCTTAAAGCTCTTTAGCAGCTACTAAAAGAGTTTCTTAGCTAAAGAAGCTGATAATTGTTTTTATTTGCAATTCTCTATTAAAATTAGTTCAGCTTACTTTTTAATTTTAAGTAAAGTCTTTAATATTCTAGGATTCTAAAATGCCTAGCTACTTTATAGTAATAGTATTGCTTTAATGACTATATTAAAGTTTGCTAGCACTCTTTAAGGATTAAATAGCATAAAGCTAATTGCTTTAAATCTAAAAGCAATATTTCTAATAACTTTTATTTGCTAATAAGCTATAAAGAAAGCAAAAAGGAATTCTTCTTTTGTAATATAGTGAATGCTAAGCTTCATCTTATTCTTAATCTGAGAGCTATATGCCTTTTTCAGAAGTCCAAAATAGCTGATATTCAATAGCTAAAGGATGTAAAATATGTATACAAGTATGTATAAAGTGAGAATACAGTTCTGAAGATAAAATTCTCTAAATTCAGTAATTTAGTAGCTCTTATAGCTATTAAAGATAAGAAGCCTTTTTATTATTATTATTAGAGCTTTAGGATCCCTTAGTAGATTTAGAGTAAGAGGTATTAAAGATAGTCTTTAAGTAATATTGTAGTAGGAGATATAGCTTACTTAACTGAGATTATATACTTATGCTCCTCTTCTTTTATTGAATTTCCTCTTCTTTTCTTTATGCCTTTATATACTAAAAAAGATATTTAAAATATAATAGCTGCTTATAGATATAGCAATTATATATCAATTTTGTATACTTTAGCTATTTTTTATGTTCCTTCTTTAATTCTCTAAGATCGACTTTATAAAATTAAAATATAAAATCAAAAGTATAAAAAATAATAATTACTTTCTATTATTAAGAAAGAGGAGCTTATAGCCTAGATTATTAATATAAGCAAATTAGGCATTCTTATACTACTTCCTCTTATTAAGAATCTTACTAAAGAAATCTAGGCTAATTATTTATAACTTGCTATAATTCTTTAGATTTACTTATTTTAAAAAAATAGATTAACTACTTTAGAGCATATTACTCTATATTAGAAATATATTTTATATAATCTATTAATATATTATACTTTAAAGGCCTTAACTATTTAATAATAAAATCCTATTTTAATAGCCTAAATAAGGCTATCTAAAAAGAGTAATATCCTCTTTTAGTAATTTTTAATATTAATAAAACTAGTTTTAATCTTAGATCTATCTAATAATTAATTATATTTCTTAGTCAGAAGTATAAAAAGTAAGGAAAGAAGCAGGCTAGATAGTAGGAGTAGATTATAGTAATCAAATATATTTCTACTTTAGAAGTAATTCTGCTACTAATTCTTATTTTTAAATAGAAAGATCTTAACTTAAGCTAGATTTTAGATATAATACTACTAAGAAAGGCCTTCTCTATATCAAATAAGGATTAGACTTTAAATATATATATATATATATATAAGTAGCTTATAACTCAATTTAAGCTTTTAACTTACTAAAATGATAAGAAAAGATAACTACTAGTTATAGATAAGTATTCTTTATACTATATTATAGGATTTCTTGTATTCTATATTATAAAGAAAATTAACTTAGTCTTACTACTACTATATATTTTATATGTTATATAGCTTCTTAATATTATATATTTTTTGCTTCTTAAAACTATAATTACTTCTAGAATTAATATAATCTTTTAAAAATTAGTAATAAGTCTTCTATATATTAAGTAGATTTCTATATATGTTTAAATAAGGACTAGATACTTTAAGCCTTATATTATTAGATCTATATTTAGAAAGCCTAGCATCTATTTACTAAATTTTAAAGTTATTATTTTAATTCTCCCTATCTTTTAAGCAATTATACTTTCTAGATCTAAAAATTTAATACTTTTTGAAAATCTATATTAGATTCTAGGAAGGCAGTTAAGAGATAAAATGCTATTAATTATCCCTTTTAAAGACCTTATTAAAAAAGTTATCTCTTATAGAGTTCTAAGCCCTTAAATAAAATAAGGCCTTTATTTAAGAATTTCTTATTTTTATAGAAGAGAGGAATACTAAAGTAATACTCTTAAAGAAAGAGCTATATAAGAAGAATATATCATTTAATATATATAAGAAGTATAAAATAGGTAAGAGAATTATAGTTAAAGGCTATATTATCCTTTTAAGAGACTTTATCTTAAGAGAAGTTAAAAACATAGAAAAAATAGTAAAAGATAAAAAGATAAAAAAGAATAAAAAGAAGGCTTCTATTATTTTAAGTTCTTTAGAGGATGAGAAGGAAGATAGTAATAATGAATTAGCTTAATTAGAATTTAAAAATAGGTATTAGCTAAGGAGTTATTGATTTTTAAAGTTTGGAACTCTAAATCCTAAGTTATATCTCCTACTAAGCCATATCCCCTACCACGATATTACTTATACTCCTCTTCTTTTATTTGATTTCCTCTTTCTTTCTTTATGCCTTTATATATAGAAGAAGATATTCAGAATGTAATAGCCGCCTATAGGTGTAGCAATTATGCATCAATTTCATATATTTCAGCTATTTTTAAAATTCTCTTTTTGATTCTTCAATTTTAGCTTTGCAGATAGAAAATACAAAATTAAAGGTATAAGAATAGCAATTACTATCTATTATCAAGGAAGAACAGCTTATAGCCTAAATTATTAATGCAAGTAAATTAGGCATTCCTATACTGCTTCCTTTTATAAAATTTTCATTAAAGAAATCTAAGCTAATAGATTTGCAATTTGCTCTAATTCTCTAGATTTGCCTATTTTTATAAAATAGATTAATTGCTTTAGAATGCCATACTCTATATTATAGATATAGAGTATGCAATCTATTAATGCATTATACTTTAAGAGCCTTAATTACTCAATAGTAAAATCCTATTCTAATAGCTTAAATGATATTATTTAATAAGAGTAATATTCCTTTTTAGCAATCTTTAATATCAATAAATCAGTTTTAGCTTCAGATATATTTAGCAATTAATTATACTTTTTAATAAAAGGTATAAATACTACAAAAAAAAGTAAGCTAAATAGCAAGAATAGATTATAGCAATTAAATATATTTCTGCTTTAAGAATAATTCTATTACTAATTCTTATTTTTAAGAGAAAAAATCTTAACTCAGGCTAGATTCTAAATATAATACTCTTTAAATAGGCCTTTTCTATATTAAATAGGAACTAGACTTTGAATATATATATATATAAGTAGCTTATAACTCAATTTGACCTTTTAATTCACTAAAATAATAGAAAAAGATAATTATTAATGATAAATAGATATTCTTTATATTATACTATACAATTTCTTATATTTCATCTCTGTGTTAGCCGAGCACGGCTTCAAAGCGTTACTGCCCGAGAAGGCTACTGCGATGGGGTGGGGATGACCAGATGCATGCATAAATCTAGCTAGCCTGCAGAGCCATAGGTTGTATGGCTTGTATAACTGTAATGTCGTACCTGGTGACCAGGTGGTCTAGCAATAGGGAAGGATTAAGCCTGCAGATCTAATGCATGTTTGTAGCCTATGGCTCGTGGCCTCAGCATCAGCTTCTTTGGTATACGCGCCTACCTAATATGCGCGCAAATCTACGCCAAATGAGGGTTGAACCAGGGTTTTGTTCTGTACAGCCGAGAGGCTAATGTGTTAGTCAAGTATCGGTTTGGGTTAGGCAGGCGCTCTGAAGCTAAAGTCTAGGCTTTAGTCAGCAAGAGACACAACTGCTAGCTAATCAGTGCGCATTGTTGCTATATGTCACAGGCAAGAAGCCGAGAATATCCGTTTATCCGTCCGAATATCCGATCTAGCTACATATGTGCGAGCAATATAAGATAAGCAGTCTTACATCCTAGTCTTTTGAGCTTCTTTGCCTCAGCGGCTACGCAGCTGAATGCTCCCAGCTGTCGCCCCGTGACACTATATATACATAACTTTGAGACCTCTAAGACCTCTGTAGTTAGGCAATTCAGCTAGTATAAAGAAATACGCTGTCATAGGAGAGCTCGCATATGCTGAGGCTCACTGTGGTATTCAATAAGTTCAATGATTTATAGGAGTAAAGAGGTTCTTAGGTAGCAGCTAGTAGAAAACAGTTAGCTACTAGTGTGGCTGTGTAGGTCGAGAAGTCAATTTGAAGCCTAAAGTTCATACATCCATAAAACAATCTCGACCTATAGGTCGAGAAAGATTCAAGGTAGTATACTAAACCTTAGAACAACTATAATAGTACTAGAGTTATAATAGTTAAGTGGGAGAGCAGACTATATTTTTAGTGACTTCTAATTGTTATTATTACTATATGCAAAGTATATAACTCTGATTTTATCTCTAAAAAACAAAACTTATCTCTATATCTGAAAAATAAGGTATTACTAGTCTTCGCCCTTTAGGCAGTTAACAGCTAATATAGCTGTCTCCCACCTTTCGCTTTAAACTATATTATATATTAGACATATAACTACAGAATACTTATATAAGAGCTTAGAGCCTTATGCTTAAGACTTATACCAATTCCTATCCTGATGTCGTACCCTATAACATTTCCTCTCCTACTAACTATAATATTGTCCTATAATGCTAAAAGAAGTTAAAGAAAAAGGAAAACAAGAATTCAAAAGTTATTAATCCTAGAATTCCGAGTAGAGCCTTTCTTAACCTATAAGTCAAGAAAGATCTTAGCTATGCCTATTTTAATGTTCCTATTCCTACCTACTAGGAGACATACTACTAGTAGAACTGCTAGGGGACTATACATCAGAGAAGTAGAGACTACTAGATTAAGAGCAACGAGAACCTAAAAACTATATCGATCTGCTATAGCCCTGAGTTCCCTATACTAGATTGTTATTATTATTAGAAGAAGACAAAGATAATAAAGGCCTATCACTTACTAATAAAGATAAGGAGCAAGTGCGAATAGTAATACTAGATTAGACAGGTGATACTAAACTATCACAAGTATTCTTAAAGACATTGAGATGCTTAGCCTTCTTAGTTAAGCGCTTCTCTCTATCTAGGGGAAGCTCATAATTATTAAGCTTATATATATAGTTCTCTTTGTTTATCTGGTATAGATCCTAAAGCTTAGATTAATGGCAAGTATTGCGATTATAAGTAGTATCTATAGTATTAGCTCTAAGAGTAATCACCTTCTGCACTAAGTTAAACTGAGGGTAGGCCCTAAAGAAGGATTTAGAACTGTAGGATATCTTCTCTAGCTTAACCATCTTGTCGAATAGTCTATTACTAGCGAATGTGCTAGTGCTAACTATCTTAACTAGAATGCGAATTCTATAGTAAGTAACAAAGTTACAGACTATAGACTAGAAGTCGTTACTGTTATAGGTGCAGTCTTTCTATCTATAGAATATATTACCTATCTCCAAATAAATAGCTCTATCATCCTAGGAGCATTAAGCTACTAAGGCATTGTAGACTAGACTTACATCCGTGATTCGCACAAAAGCTAGGAAGGGAGTACTAACTTCGCCATATTTGTATAGGTATCCTAAGGGAGTCTTAGGCGGAGCAATGCTAGTAGCATAAGCGATACAGAGCTCATTAAAGGTAGGGCCTTTAAGTACCTCTATAGAACCCTTACCTGCTAGGAAGCCTATATACTATAGATAAATAGTATAGCGAAGCTTTATGCTATAAGCAGTAGAACTATATAGAAGGAGAGGCGAAGTAAGGCGAATCTGAGCAGTAATATAAGGGTGAGGAGCCTAATAAATGTTTAGTGAGCTAACTATAGTAGTATTCAGAATAGTATTGTTTATTTGCTTAACAAACCTATCACCTAGCTTATCCTTCTTCTTAAGGAGGTTAGTGAACCTCCTAATCTTTGCTATATTGTTAAAGCTAGTATAAAGCTCAGTATAGTTGTTATTGTCTTCGTCATCTAGAGAGAGGGATTCCTACTACTGATCCTTGCCCTTACCTTTAGCAGCAAGTGCACGCAGGTTCTGATTAAGGTAATAGAACCTAGTGCTCTGTCCTTATATAGTATACTTCACATAGTAAGGGCTAGTTGTGAGTGCAAACAAGTAGTCGCTATAAGCCACTATATTAAGCAACTAGTACCTAGGATCCTGACGAATAACTTGTTAAGTAAGGCTCCTAAACTGGTTTCGTTACTATCCTATCTTGATACATTACTCACACTAGTACTAGTAGTATATATAGAACTCTATATGCATAAGTGTAAGCATTCCAGATTGCTTTAGGTAGTCTATTATATTGTTCGATTTAAGGCTCCTATAGCTGCCTCGCAATCTATTTTCGTAGTTGTCCTTAGTTATACCTATAGCTAGAGCGATCTTGATAGCATAGCTCTCTATAAATCTGAAAGGTCTATTAAAAACCTCTATACGGAAAGGCACACGCCTTAGGAAGAAGCAGTATACCCTTAGAGTATCACCCTTAACAGCAGGACGGCATCCCTTATGCTACTAGTTAAAATGTCTATCCTTAGTTTGAAGAGCCTTAAGGCCTCCCTCAGAGTCCTTTCTAGCTATTATAGTCTTAATTCGAGTGAGGAGTTTATCCCAGGTCGCCGAATTAGTCATTATATTAAGAGCAGCTCTAAGTCGCTGCGTGTGCTTCTAGCAAAGCTTCTTGTTGTTCTATCTACTAAGGCGACTAACTACAGAGACCTGCTTTAGAATAGCATAGCGCTCTATAGTAGTCTTAGCCTGAATTAGAAGGTTGTTGATATAGTTAATAATGAACTATGGTACCTTTGCAAAGCACTTAAGGTCGCTACTACTACAGGTAGATATGTTGTAGTGCCTGCTAGTAGGCCCTATTATATCAAGTCGCTGCTTACGCTTCTTAGGCAGCTGTGGTATGCTATGAATACTCATATTAGCAACAAAGTCGCTCAGACTGCTAATAGAAGGAGAAGGAGAATTACGGAGTCCTACACTGCTAGCAATCCTACTGCTTAGGAAAATGCCTAGAGAAGCCACTCCTTAAGACGGACTAGCATAAACAGCAAACTCTAGATCAGCATAGATACTATCGTTATTCCGAATTAAGAGATGTTCCTATGCGCGTTAGTCTAGATTAGTAGTGCTCACACTGTTTAATATGCTATAGGTAGCAGCCTTATTATAATCACAGGTAAGAAGGATATGCTTGCTTAACACTCCCTGGTTGCGTATCTGACTAACGCTATCAAGCCTATCTAGCAGGGCCAGGTTTAAGCGCTTAATCATATCACTAAGAGTGTTCTTATTAGCGCGTACCTGCCTGCAGACTGCCTAAAGGGAACAAGTAGCCTTGTCTGATGTGTATATTGACTTAATAGAGCAATTGCTCGCAATTGAAGGGTACACTACCTGAATGCCATCCTAGGCCTCTTTCTTGTAGTTGCGCGTACTCTTGCCGAGCTCTACTAATTAATAGAATTCTAGAAAGTCCTTAGGGAGGCTATTTAGGACCTAGCCACTAGGATTGTTATTCTTCTATGCAGTGTTATAGTCGTAGTAGTCGTAGAAATGCAAGGCAAGATCTATAATCTCGCTTAAAGCTATATTAGCAAGTTCGAGCAGGCTATACTATATAGCTCCACGAACTGCTAGCATTTGCTTATTAAGGAAGGAAATGAGGTCTTTTAAAGTCACCTTCGTGCTCTTAGAGCAGAAGTTGCAGAATTTGTTATAAGAGATGTTGCCTATAGCAACAAGAGCATACATACTATCAGCTGCTATATTAGTAGCTTCTAGGTTTGTAGGTCGCTATATGATAGCGCGCCGAGGAGGGTTCTAAGAAGTGTAGGGGGTTTGCGATGCCATAGTAGCTAAGGGAGGAAGCTGATAACTGCAAAATCGGCCGAGTGAGAAAGGTAGAGGGTATGCCTTTATATTATCGAGTCGAGTAGTGAGTGCGAGCAAAGGTAGGAGAGGAGAGGGTAGTTGTTAGTACAGTTAGAGAGAGGAAGTCGTTAGTGTAGGAGGGCAGCTAGTTAATATGTTTTCCTAAACATCTAAATAGCATTAGCGCCTTTTTTGTAGCAAACAGAAACAGTCGGCTCGTGACTATCAAATACATTAGCTTGTGACTATCAAATGCGCTTTTTAAGGCTTGTGATTGGCCTATTAGTAAGTCTATAAGCAACAGTTGCCTCCTTTGAAGTGAAGGAGTTCCTTTATCACAACTAAAGGCTCGTGACCATCAAATGCATTAGCTCATAACTATCAAATACGCCTTTTAAGGCTTGTGATTAGCCTGTTAGTAAGTCTGTAAGCAACAGTTGCCTCCTTTGAAGTGAAGGAGTTCCTTCCTCATAAGTGAAGGATTCAGAGGAAGCATCCCTTCTTTTCACATAACTTTGCTAATCCTATCCTTCACTACTATTAGCTAAGGTATCAAACACCTCTCCTGCTAACCATAGTGTTCGCAGCATGTGACATTTCTAGTTCTCAATGCTATTCCAGTGAAGTTAGGGCTTCTTGTTGAGTTGAGGAGTGCTAAACTCCTTAGAGTAAAGTGTGAAGCACGCGTCGTTGGTTTATTGCAGGTTTATTACAGGCTAAGGAGTCTCTGATTAATATCGACCTATAGGTCGAGAAAGATTATTATAGCTGTTTCTTAGTCGATATAACCCTGTGCTCGCTCGTCCGTTCTGCTATTATTACATTTAGTATAGTAAGGCAGTTCCTTATCCCCTGTTCTCTTCTAAATGCGCTATATTCGTTTTGCTCCTATCTCTGCCTACTATAGCTGGTCCTTATATCTGCCACATACGCCAGTCTAGCGCTAGTTGACTATAACTGTATACCTGTCTCGAAAGGAAAAAAAAGAAAAAAAAAGAAAGAAGAAGGGAATGTCTAGGAATTTAAGGAGGTTCTTAAGTACTACACAGGTTGGTGCTTAAAAAATGAATGTCGACCTAAGGGTCGAGAAAGTTCTAGCGCTAGTTGCCTAAGAAAAACGCCAGGTAATCAAAATCGGAGGTTACTAGGAACCTATAAGGAGACATCTGACACACTCCTATTGTCCATATCGACATCGCTATTCTCCTAGATTATCGGAATGTTCGCTAAGTCAGAGTAAGGCTAAGGAATCTCGACTATAGGATAGCGACCATTATATATCTAATTCATATAAGTCGAAGGCAGACTTCTCTAATTAGTTGCTTGTCATTAAGAGTATTGATACTGCTGAGGTTCTTCTGCTACTCTGTCTTCTTCAGTTTATAACTTTAGAAGCTTTAACTGCTTTCTTGCAAATATTCTAGTCAGTTTAGTACCATCTAGCTTAGCTAGTCGATAACTACTAAATGTCTGAACTGTTGTTAGTATACAGTATGGGCTAAGCTAGCAGGGATGAAGTTTTAGGGCTGAAGATTTGTTAACCTCTTAGTGAGAGTCCTAGAGCAACATAAGGTCGCCTACTTTAAACTCCTCTGTCCGAATACGATGCGAGTTATTATAGGATTCCTTATTAGCCTCTTACTGCCTGTATATATAGAGCAGCACTTCCTCTAGGGCTTTATCCTGCTTGTCTAGTTAAGCACAGTAAGCAGTGAGAAGATCTGTAGTAGATCTTATAGCATTCTAAGCGATCGTCTGCTATAAACTAATATCGATCTTAATAGGAAGTATGTGTTTAGCTCTATAGATGACCTGAATAGGAGTCATTCTAGTAATCGACTTAACAGTTGTTCGATCAGCCTATAACATTGCAGGTAAGGCATTAATCCACCTAGCTCCTATAGTAGCTATGTGCTTAGCCAGCCTATTCACAACAGGCTGATGTCCTTTCTCTATTATGCTATTTGCCTAAGAGTGATACACTGATGTCTAGGTATGCTTGATTCCGTACTAAGCAAGAAGCTTATTAGTAAGTACTTTGTTCTCTAGACTACTATCGCTTACTAAGCGTAATAGCATTCTATACCTATAGATGATGTCCTTAAATATAAACTTTGAAACATTCTTTAAGTTATTCTCGCAAAGGGCTCTTCCTTTAACCTATTCAGACAGATCCTCCCTTCTTAGTACAAGGTATGAGTATCCTATATATAGTAGTATATAAACGATATCGATAGCCTACTTCTCTCCTATGTAGGAGGACTAGGTAGGGTAGAGAGCCTTGTCTGACCGATTATGTGCTCGAGTCTAATAGGCGAAATAGGTGTTAATGTGCTTTTCTACATCCTTAAATAGGCCTGCCTAGTAGAATCGATCAGCAATCCTTTAGTAGGTACCTTCTCTCCCTTAATAGCTACTTTTATTATGTAGTTCACGAATAATACCTCTTTGTTTATCTAAGTTATTTATTATATGCCTTAGGGGAGCATTCTTGTTCTGCCTTCTAAATAGGTGCCTTCCCTACACGAGATGTTTTAGGGCTTCCTTCTTGAATATAATAAACTCCTTTATAGAGAGTTCTAGAGGCTGCTAAAGTGTAGTAAGCTAAAGAGCATATTACTAGGACTTCTCGCTATATTTAGGAAGGAGAACATTCTCTGATATAGTAGCTATAGGGCTGATCTATATACTACTAAGTTCGTAGTCGATAAAAGCATCTAAGTTATCTTGTCGTGTATTAACTATATTATTGTTCTATAGTATGCGCAATAATGTATTAGTAACAATGTTCTATTTCCTAGGTATGTGCTGCATATCAAAATCCTAGAGTCTTATCTATATAAGCTAACAAGTCACTAAGGCTCTAGGCAAGTCAGTTATAGTTCTGTTAAGCTAGGCGACTAGCGTATTTGTATCAGTTTCTATAGTGAATCGGATCCTATATAGCTATAGTCTATATTTGTGTAGCATATATAGGAGGGAATGACACTCAAGCTTCACAATATCGTACTTCTTCTCTATAGCAGTCTAGAGTCTACTCTCGTACTTGTATAGATGCCTTTTCCCTTATTGATTAAATTGTATTAACACTCTACTAAACCTAGTTATAGAGGAATCTACAGCAAGGATCACTTTGCTAGTATTAGGAGAGTAATCTAGAGGCATCAATGCTAGTGTAGATGTTAGAGCATCCTTTAGAGATTGTATTACCTAAGCCTATTCAATGTCCTAACAGTACTTTACATCCTTCTTAAGCAAGGCAAACAAAGGTGATACAATGTCGCTAAAGTGCTCGATCCAGATCTAATAGTATATATAGGCTCTAAGGAATCCTCGTAATGCAGTGATGTTCTTATAAGCTAGCTACTGTTAGATTGCTCTCACATATCTATCTATAGGTCTCCGCCTATCTTAGCTATAAATGTATCCTACTACTTTAAGGGTAGGAGCGCAGAAGTGTGACTTTCCTCTAGATATAGTACAACCAGATCGCTCAATGTCAGCTAGCACTCTATTAATCTATTATAGGTATTAAAGTATATGCTTTCGTACGCCAGGTAGTACAAGTTTAGTGAGATTCCCTATCCTAGGTGAATACACAATAATGTTATCTACAAAAGGACTAGCCTTCTCTGCTAGGTGCAGGTATAGGATATGCATAATAGCTCGTATGAACTAAGCTACTAAATTTGTTACTCCCTATAGTAGAGTCGTTTGTCAAAGGAGTCTAAGGGGAGTTTGGATAGCAGTTATATCCCTGCTCGCTAGATAGAGCATAATCTGATTATATCTAGAGAGGAAGTCTAGCAGGGTGTATACAGGTCGTCCAGCAATATGCTCCGAGAATTCATCTATATTAGGAGGGAGCATAGCGTCTCTAATAGTAATAGCATTAATATTAGTAGCAGAGTTGATTAGGCAGTACTTCTTATCCTTCTTCTATACTAGGAACTAAGAATTATAGTAAGGTCTGTGGCTTTGTTCTAGTACAGAAGCATCGATCTGCTACTAAAGTATAGATACTACTTCATCCTAAAGTCCCTTTATTATAGAGAAACTTTTCGCCTACTAGGCCTTATATTCTACTATATAGATGACCTATAGTAGTACTACCTGTTTATTACAGCAACTGATCTCTATAAAATCCTATATAAGAGCCTTCTCTCTATTGTATATCATTTCTCTTAACATCTCCTTCTCTTAGAGCCAAATATCTTCATCTATCACTATCTTCTCTTAGCGTGCTATAGTGATATAGCAACCTTATAGTTCTTACTAATACCTCGGTTCGAACAAGTGGTTATAAGGGCTAGGTGCTCTAATAGGGTTAAGAGCGTAGTGCTATTCTGCTAGGAGGTCTTGCCTCTAATTCGGATTTCTATCAGGTATGCTTCTGTCTAGAAGCGCAGTATCTAAAGGCCTGATTTTGTCCGCCTTCTTCTTATATAGTATGTTTAGCTCTATAGCTCTGCTTTCTTACTATTAGTACGAAATGGTATACAGGCTGTATTTATCTCGTCTTCTTAAGCATCGCCTAGTGCCTTCTCCTAGCGACGCCTAGAAGACATGTATAAGGTCGACTAGCTCTATTGCACATGTTTTTAAGGTCTGTTTGTCATTTTTTAAGTGTTTTTGTGTTTTGGTAATAGCCTATATATGAATGCGCTTATAAGGAAGTTTTAAATAATGTCGACCTATGGGTTAGGAAAGATTATCTAGAGTTTCCCTAATGCTAGTTAGTAAGGGAAGGGAAGCGCGACAGCATTCATTAAGACATACATTAGCACTATAAGGAAATTCTATATCAGCATGCATAGTGTTATTATCATCTAGCAATAGCATTTAGTTAGATGCAGTGCCAGTTACTACACCACTTCGCCTTCCCCCTAGCTGTTATCTTCTCTAAGCTCCTTCTTATACCTATTAATAGACCTTATCTTGCAAGTATGCGTACTGTCCTCTATTATTATCAGAATAGTAACGCAGCCAGATAGAGTCCGAGAGGTCGCTATAGAAGACTGTAGTATAAAGGGTTTTCTAAGAATCACTTCACTCGTATAGTCCTTAGTAATAAGGAAGGGCATCTAGAAAGAGGTCCCTATCTCTCTAATAAATATGCGAGTCTCTGCTATTCCTATAAAGGAGTTACTAGTTCTATTTGCTGAGATCAATTTGTCGCCCTTTATTATAGGAGGGAGCGAGTTAATTAATAGTCCTATACGTAGTGCGAAGCTCTCCTTTATAATATTGATTTCGGCCCTAGAGTCGACTAGTGCCTATACTGCTTCTCTTCTAACCTGTATAGAGATATAAGGACACTTCGCTTAGTACGTCTTAATGTTCCTAAGGCGCTCGTCAAGCTGCTTAGTTATAAGTAGGGCTATAGATATCGTATTAGTAGCAGAGAATCTTTCTCGACCTATAGGTCGAGAAAGATTTTTGTTAGTAAGGCGCTTATCTAGAATGCTACTGTCGCTTCCTATAGTATCCTAACTGTTTACTAAGACATTCCCTTATCCTAGAGCTTTTAGTGCCTCTACTGTCTCTTAATAAAGAGGCTGCATAAACAATTTGCAGACTCTAGGCATTAAGTTAATAGTATCTCGAACAGGGATGCTAATAGGCATATTCAAGATATGGTTTATCACCCGAATCTCTATAGGAGCAGCATCCTCTTTGCTAAGTACATTACCTAGTTACTAAGCTCGAGGAGCCTACCTTATATTATTAGGCTTCATAGGCGGAATGCCTATTAGGTGATCCTTATCGACATCTATAGAATCCTAGGTTCTCCTTATATTCTAAGAAGGGAGAGTCTGGCCTTGCGTTTGTGAATCTTATACCTTAGGAATATACTATCTAGATCGATCTATACGAACAGTTAGAATGCGATCGCGCTAAGATAGTTTAGTAACCTTGCCTTTTCCCCTACCAGTTTGTAGTGCATAGATAGCTTTAATGCGAGTGCTATAGTACACTTCTTGATCAGAATCCTCTTCACTATTAAAAGGATGCGACAGAGTAATAGCTCTGCCTGATAGTCCTGCAGTTGGTTGCGTAGTAGTATCTACCTAATCCGTACTTAAGCTAAGGATATCAAGTAAAGCATTATATCTGTTAGTCGGAGGCAACCTAGGCACCTCTCGGCTAGGGTTAGCTATAGTCCCAAACAAAATACGGTTATTCTAGCCAAAATAGATGTATCCTTACTATACCAGCTTATCGACCTACTAGCAGCGCGTTACTATATAACTAGTCTTGCTACAACTATAACATTTAAGAGGTAGCTGCTATTCTGCGCTCCTACTAGTATACTGCTATTAAGGCGGAGTCTATATAGTATTGTTCGTCTGAAATGCCACCCTTTGCATTCTTTGCAGGTATCCATTATAATCAGCAATTAGTGGATTCGGCCTTAGTTCTAAATGAAGGCATCGCATCAGTATATCCCTTCTTTGAATTGAGGTAAGGTACGTGAGATCAGGAGATTCAAACATCTTGAGGATCTCTATCTTTGTCAGCTTCATCTCCTTAAACTTCTCGACCATCTCATCGAGAGAGAGGGACTGCTGATCCTACACTCCTCTCTATAAGTCAGGGTATAGAGGTTCCTAGCACTTTAGCAAGGAAGGCAATACAGATGCTATCTTTTCTGCAGGAAGAGCAATACGTTAAGGGTTGCGCTATCGATTTATAGCCCTCGAGACTGCTCTATTAATGTCCTCTATCTCAATAATACAGCGTAAGGTAGCAGCTTAAGCAATGCTATCTACGAAGCTTACTACTCGTTTAAAGTTAACTAGCTCTATATACATAGCCTAAATATAAAGCGAGCTGATTGCCTTTTCTATAATCTTCCTTAGGAGACTATAGAGATATAGCATCGTCTTTCAGCTAGTAGAGAGTATGTTTCTAGCTTCTTTAATGCAGGAAGCAATAATCTAGAACTGCCTGCTATATAATAGGAGATTATTATTATAAGGATGTTCCTTCACTTGTAACACGAACTACTCTAGAGCGCCTTTAGTTGTTAATATTCGCTTATTATTAATAGCTGCATACTTCGTTCAGAGCAGGCCCTAAAGAGTGCTAAAGCTACTATTCGCTCGAGCAACAATTTAGCGAACCTTAGATCCTACATCTTTAGTATAGTAGTCTTCGAGGAGGTCATATGCTCTTTTATCAGATACTTAGTATCTTTTGCAAAGCTGTGTATATTCTCGAAGGAAGGTCGACAAGTTATAGCTATCGAAGGTTAGAGACTTAAGAGATCTTAGAGCAGGAAGTGGCTAAATTGCTATAAAGCTCTACAAGTAAGATGTTAAAGGAGTTCTATCTCTATATCGTTAGAAAGGCTATAACTCAGTTGTTTAGGCTTGCTAAGTCAGTTCGAGAGGGATCCTGTTAGGTGTAATACCCTCTATAGCCTATAGCATAAATCTAGATAGAGCAGAAGGAAGAAAGTCCTAATCTGCTATGATTATAGATAGTCCTCTTCCCTCTACCTATAGTATAATAAAAAGACAAGAATAACAAACTGAAAGAAAGGTAGACTTAGTCTTAGGCACACGCCTTCTCTAAATCCTCAGGTATTGCACTGTATTTGACTGCTAGTTGTATAGGCTGTTCCTATATGCTAGTTTTCGTGAATATTTTTGTTGGCTCTGTCATCTCTGTTTCTGTCTCTATTCTCGAAATACGGACTATTGCGCTATTGTTATATGCCTATCTTAGAGGCATTTTCTTCTAGTAGCTAACTACTAAAATAGGTAAGTCATACTGATTAAGATTGTGACTGCTAGGATCTATGCAGCTATCATCTGTATAATCTGAAATAGAGGGTAAATCTAGATCGCTATCCAGATTCCTTTTCGAGCTGTTATCAGCAGCTCCTAATGCTAAGGCTCTTATTGCCTTTTCCTATAGTAACCTATGTTAGTTAGAGCTCTCTTAAAATTTGTAGGGTTTTAAAAGCTCCTGCTGTCAGGGTTAAAGGGATGCCCCCCTTTTCTAGCCTCATCCCTCGCTATATTGTATCTATAGTTGATATCGTTCTGCTTATTCTATATTGTATTATTCAAGTCGTACTATTCCAGAAGGCAAGGTCGTTCTACAGAAGCAGCACCAAATATGTGGCTATATAGGTCGAGAAGTCAATTTGAAGCCTAAAGTTCATACATCCATAAAACAATCTCGACCTATGGGTCAAGAAAGATTCAAGGTAGTATGTGTTAAAGGAATACCAAGTAGTATATTTAAAAGAGGTATCTCGCAACATAGTGAATACCAAAGCAAGTACTGCTTTCGTACCAAGACTGATCGTTGCTTTCCTGCTGCTCTTGAGCATGCGAGTCGCACATATCGCGCTGGCTGCTGCCAAGCGCGGTGCAGGCTAAGCGCCTGCACGTGACCTTGGACTTCATCTCAAGGACTCCCGTAACAGTATGCTAAACCTCAGAATAACCACAATAGTACTAGAGTCACAATAGTTAAGTGGGAGAGCAGACTGTGTTTTTAGTGACCTCTGATTATTATTGTTGCTACATACAAAGCATATAACTCCGATTTTATCTCTGAAAAACAAAACTCATCTCTGTATCTAAAAAACAAGGTGTCGCTAGTCTTTGCCCTTTAGGCAGTCAACAGCTAATATAGCTGTCTCCCACCTTTCGCTTTGAACTATGTCACGTGTTGAACATGTGACTGCAGAACGCTCATGCAAGAACCCAGAGCCTTATGCTCAAGACTTGTACCAATTCCCATCCTGATGTCGTACCCCACGACACTAGCTCTAAGGTATAGGCTTCGCTAGTGCTACTATCTAGGGCTATGCCCTTCACAAATAGCAGAGAGGCAGTGCCTACAGGCCTACCCTAATGTTACAGGAATCCTTGAGATGAAGTCTAAGGTCATGTGCAGGGTGCAGCCTGCACTACACTTAGTAGCAGCCAGTGCAATATGTGCGACTTACATACTAGACAGCAGTAAGGAAGCAACGATCAGTCTTTGTACGAAAGCAGTACTTACTTTGGTATTCACTACATTTCGAGATACCTCTTTTAAATACACTACTTGGTATTCCTTTAACACCTAAGCTTAAGCACGTGCTCTTACAGTGGGTCTTCGCTATAGAATATAGCCCTTTACTCATTATTACTAGTGATATAGTAAGAGCGAAGGCACACTTTATACATTATCGCTCTTTGTAGCCCTATAGATAAGTAGGAGTCTAATGATAAGGCAGTCGAGATAATGCCTTAGGTACCTCTAAAGCAGGTCCTACGCCTCGTACAAAGCATTAAGCTTAGTAAGATATAGTCAGATAACTGTAATGCTGACTATATTAGCTAGATTAAGAGGTATAAGAAAGGTGGTAAGGCAGAGGCACTTAAAGCGCCTTAGGCAGTCTAATATTGAGTCCTTATTTGGTACATCTTAGATCCTTTAATATAGCAATAATCACCTTATAACAATTGACTAAGGATTTCCCGTAATATCGTTATAACGAGGTTGCACTGTATAACTCTAGCTTCCCTTCACGCCCTCTTCGAAGCTAATAATAGTATAGCACCTTTCTCGGCGCTTAAGTATATACTAGCAGCAATGCGCAAAATGTCACCTAGAGGCAGCTACGCAAACGCTACACTAAAAGATCGAGCCTACAGTAGTATAATTGTAGTGAGCTCGGTAGCGAACTCTAGCACTAGGGACCATAGCATAGGGCTAGGATTCATAATCGCTGCGCATGCTGCGCTTGGTATTGTGCGAGCTGGCGTGCCAACGCTGAAAGGCACAGGCGTTAGGATTAGCTGCGTAAGCGCGGGTAGTATTACGGATTCTAGCTCTCAGGTTATTGATATTGGGGAGCGTCGGAATGGCAAGCAGGAGAACACTAGCGGTGTGGAGAGACTTGGTTTCCCGATAGAGGTCGCTCGAGTTGGCTTCTTATCGAGCGGGTTTAGCTCGTATGTCACTAAAGCGAACCTGGTCGTTGCCAATGGTGCTAGCGTGATAGGTGCGGCATGAAAGATTATCGAGCTACTCTTCACAAGAACGAACGGGCTGTTTAACTTTTGCGAACATTGAAGCTCTGGCTGTAGCGAATACCTTACCACCGAGAACCAGCCCATTGGAACACACATCGACGCCCAGAGGTAAAAGGGGGTCCATGTATTACGTATTCAGTCGACAATCACGTTTCCCTATCAGTATTCAAGTCGGCCACCCGTTATCAGTTTTTGTAAAGGTCAAAGTAGAAACAGAGCGTGCAAGTCAATCTGCTCCCTAGGACCTAGACATAGAGATCGTCCTAGAATCACTTGCGCCAGACCTAGATCTTCGAGGGATCAGCATGTTTCAGAGACAGGAATGCACGCACGCTGGTGTGGCGTTCAAAGATCGAGCTGAGCAAACTTGGTGTGCTCTTGACCGTCGGCCTTTAGACAACCTTCGCTGAAGCATAACAGCCGAAGTCTATAATACACTTTACAAGCCCTCGACGTCTTCATCAGCAGAAGAAGCGAATGGGGGTGCAAGCTGGCACGACAAACACTATCCAATATAAGCCGTGAACGTGAACAACAGCCCGCGAACCTCTCACAGATGTTGTAGGAGTATTGCCCAAGTAAATTTGCGATCTCATGATTATACAGTACTTGCATGGCATTTGGTTATCCATCTAGATCGCAAAAGGTGTACTTTAATCTCTGGTGGCGCACGCACTAGATCCAAATCGGACCGGAAATCGCTAACGGTTCCACGTTCCGCCACCACGCTCTCGGTCTTCTGGCCCGCTCGCGCTCCATCTGAGCCGATACCAATTTCACGCGCATCAACAAGGCAGCATTATGCGTTCCTTTCGCCCGCTGAGCACCTGGTCATTGATCGCTGGATGCGCAGACTTGTAGAGCCAGAAATGCACAAAGAAACCAAGCTTCAACCCCGCGAGTCGAGAGAGCCTAGAAGCATGTGCCAAGTTAGGTTCACGCAAACTATAACAACTGCAGCTAGACCATGCGCTCACTCCGCAAGGCTTGCTTCGAGCACTCAGCGCCTGTCCAGGCCTGAGTTGACCAGGGCCGCAAGTGCTACCGCCGTGCCACGAAGTGCAAAGTCCACATGCAGGGACAACTAGGCCGGGCTGAACTCGTCAATGTAGTCTAACCTCGGGGGTGTCGAACACGGCCAAATCAGGTACGGAGATGGCTTGCAGGGCGATCAGCTTAGCGAATGGTGGTCACGTTGTGGCCGAGAACCGTCTTCAAGACCATCTTGTTCCTCGTCGCTCTTGACTGATGCTGTCTTCACATTGTTGTCGGCGCCATGACGAACACTTTGCGTTGCTCTCGTTCATATCAGCGCCTGATTGTGCGTTGCGTGTTGGCAGCCGCTCTTGTTGCTGCGATACTCTGCTTTGGTAGCACTTGGCCGCCTGTGGCGAGTGCCGAAGGTTGGAAGAATGGGTATCATTTGAGCAGAGAATCACCAGACCACCAAGAAAGGCTCACCGAGGATAAAGCGATCAAGCAGGCCGACATTGTTCAAGTATCATCATCACCAAAAGTTGAAGATGAGGTTGCTCCTCCAGCTCGTCCTCCACCAAAAGAGTCAGCTGTTACCGTGTCAGACCACCAATGGACTGAATCAATTCGTCGCATCGAAGACTTGCTCGAGGACGAGCTTCGCTTGAAAGCTCTCCTTGCACCTATCACGGACACAGGAGAGCCACTACTACGTGATTTGACGCACCGCGTCAGGGCCTTCCGGAATGTTTTCAAGACTTGGGAAGAGCTTCACATCGATTCAAACGGCGGTAAGCTGAGACAGATCACAGAGCCCGATGGTGTAGTTTTAACATATTCTAGGCAATGCCCAACAGCTATCAGCCATCCCCCGCATTCGCTCCATGAAGTTACCATCTCATGCCCTCGCGCAAACGATCCGTAGCTACGACAGGATACGGCATTTCGTGAATACCTTCGCCAAGCGACTATTCCCATGGACGATGATGTCCTACCCTGACCATATGTCGTTACACGCGAGCTTCTACAACGGTGGCCGAGGAATCGTATTTACTGCAGGCAATCGCCAGGCCGGAGAGCTTTTGACCGTAATCCCGAGTCTGAGGCAGCTCGGCTGCAAGCTCCCGGTCGAGATCATGTACTTGGGTGACGAAGACCTGGACGAAGACATGCGCGATAGCCTCGAAGAGCTCGACGGTGTTGTGACGCGAGACTTGAGGCTTATGATCGAAGATGACGGATGGCATTTGGCAGGTACGTTTCTTGCATCAATCTAAAAGCTTTCAAAGACCTTCCACTGACTCGACCACAGGCTGGGCCGCAAAAGCTTTCGCGATCCTCATGTCTTCTTTCCACGAAGCAATTTTCATCGATGCGGATTCTTTCTTCTTGGTCAATCCCACCACGCTCTTCGAAGATGAAGGCTATCGCAAAACAGGTGCACTCTTTTTTAAAGACCGCAACGTCTCCCCCGAGAGCAAACGCGCCTGGATCAAATCTATCCTGCCAGCTCCCATCTCTACCAACGTCAAACACAACAGAATGTGGACAGGCGAGAGTGGACACATGCAAGAGTCAGGTGTGATCGTCGTCGACAAATGGCGACACTTCATTCCCATGCTCCTAGCGACAAGGCTGAACGGCCCCGACAGAGATGGCGACGAAGCCAAAGGCAAACGAGGCGTGTACGACATGTTCTACGGCGATAAAGAGACCTTCTGGCTGAGCTGGGAAATGGCCGGTGCTTCCGACTACACGTTCCACGGTGGCGTGGCCGGTACGATGGGGAAGCTTACTCATGTGCAACCTTCGGACCCTGAGAAGCCAGACGAAGAGCCAGTCACGGTCGACGGGCCCATGATCTGTTCGCCGCAACTCATTCACTTTGATCGCGACGGCAAGCCACTGTGGTTCAATGGCTGGATTGCGGCGAACAAGGACGACTTGCAAAAATGGCAAGAATTCGATGCGTACCTTGAGGAGGAGCCCGAGCAAGGTAGGAAGCCGAAGAAGGATGCATGGAGTATCCACTCTGCAAATGTGGTCTGTTTGGAGGCTGCGGAGGCCAAGGCATTCAGTGCGCGAGATCAGACTACGCTGGATGGTATTTTGAAATTGGCGAAGAAGAATAGCGCGATGCTGGACATCTCATGAGGGACTTTTGACGTATCTGCACAATATTTGTTGGAATTGAAGTCATTACAGCAATTGTATTGAGCTCATGCAAAGTTGAATCTCAGTAGCAAGCGAAGCAGTCCGGTACCGGTAGCGCGTGAAAAGTTCGGTGCGGTATTATTCCCTAGGTGATGAAGGCTTGCCATCAGTAAATACCTCGATGGTCAGTATGTCGTTCCGGAAACATCGTTTCATACACCAGATCTTTGGTGAAAATTAGGCTGTAAGGGTACTGTAAGGGTAAGGTCAAAGTTTCACTTTGAAGGTGAAAAGTTACCTTGCAGTGATTCAGAACAATTTACGATTCGTACGAGAAATCAATGACGACTGATGTGAAGATTGATGCTCGGTTGTTCAACGGCGGTGTTAATATGTGGCAAGCTCTCACGTGCGCCTCACGTGCACGGCTTTGCAGTGACGGAATTCCATCAGCTTCGATGGCTTCAGCTTGCTCGGTGATCGCTTTCGTCACTGCCGATTCCAATCACTCACGACGCCGCCGCCCGCCCCACAGTCCAGAACACATCATATTCTTTACCCTTGCCTAATCCTCTTCGACCCTTGCAATCACACACACACACACACACACACACCACAGCCAAACACTGCAACATCTCTACTCCAACAACCAACTCATTCCCACCACCCTCGAACCCCACCACCAACAACGCCTCACAACACATTCACAATGAGCGACTGGGACCAAGTCACCAAGATCGGCAAGAACGTCCGTGGCCCTGGTGCCGACCGTGAGACCACCGTCAGAGGCAAGAGTGCTCTCAACGCCGCTCAGCGCAGCGGTGCCATCCTCAGCACCGACAAGAAGTTCTCCAGCGCAAACGTAAGCCAGGAAACCGAAAATCCCTCAGCAACCAGCAGTCCCACTAACACTTATATCACAGGCCGCCAGCGCCAACCTCGGTGGCCAGCGTCTCACCAAAGTCGACCGCGCCGACGGCCCCGTCGCCACCAAGAAGGTTCCCGAAGAAGTCGCAAAGGCCCTCATGCAGGCGCGCAACCAGCTCAAGAACCAGAAGGGCACGACGATGACTCAGAAGGACCTCGCATCAAAAGCCAACGTCGACGTCAAGGTCGTCGCGGACCTTGAGCGCACCGGTGCCGACTTCCCTGCCATGGACGCCGTGCTCAAGCTCCAGAGGGCCGCCAACGTGCGTCTCACTGGTTCCAACATCGGCGAGCCCATGCTCGGCCCCAAGAAGAAGGCTTAAATTTTTTTCGCCTTTCCTGTCTTTCTTTTCCTTTTGGCATGACAACGACGGAGAAGAGCGCACGTGTATTGATGGCTAGCCAGCGAAAGGGACCCGGAGTTTGGGATATTTGTGAGCGTACATGGCTTGAAAAAAGGCGGACGGGCGTAGCTGCGCTCGTCTTTACGATAAATGCTCTATGAATGTTAACGCCTTTTCGAAGGAAAACGTGACCTATCAATCACATCACACGCAGATTGGTTTCTTCCATGCTTCGTTCGCGAGATCACATCTACAGCTACGTGTTAAGCTAACTAGATTTCGCCGCATCAAACAGCTTCGTGAAGCCCTCAGCAGGCGGCTGCAGCCAATTCCGCTCATCATACTCGTTGCCCCCCTCAATGCAGTGGAAAGTGTAAATCATCCTCCCCTTCTGGCTCGTGTTCTTCTCACTTTTGTGCAAAAGGTTGCCGTGGATCAACACCAGTGTTCCCGCCTTAACCTCTCCCAGATCATAAACCTCCTTCTTAACATCCTTGTCCTCCTCGAGTCCCTCCGGCCACTGCTGACCCTCATTCTGCGCAAACGTAGTCCCTTTGCCGTCTTCCGATCGCACAAACCGGTCCCTAACCGGAGCGCGCTTGTGGCTTCCTGCCGCAAAGGAAAGACAACCATTCTCCGCCGTTGCATCTTCGAGTGCATACCAGAAGCCGACGGCAGAGGGCGGGTTGGTGTAGAGGAACACGGAGTCCTGGTGCGGAGGCACGCGGCCGCCGATCTCGGGCTGCTTGCAGATGATCATGGACTGAAGCACGCGTGGGTCTTTGAAGTTGAGATCGCGGGCGATGGCGGCATTTTGCTGGGTGATGGAGGCTTTGGCGAAGGAGGGGTTCAGGTGGTGCAGGTAGTGGCCGATTTTGTTGATAGCGCGGTGTTTGGGCTTGTTGAGAGAGCCGTTGGAGTCGAAGGCGTCTGTCGGAGGATATGGTTAGGTGGTGGTTTATCTCGGCTCGGGACATGTGATTCAACATACCTTCTTCGAAGAAGAATCGCACCTTGTCACCACTTTCCAGAAAGTAGCTGTCGCCTACATGATCGCTTTTCTCGCCAGTGGAGAACTTGGTCATGGGGTGGTCGTCGAGAGAGAAGTCGTTCAGTAGACGAATTGACTCATCATGCAGCTCTTTCACTGTGTCCTGGGACAGAGCGCCGGGAATGAGTAGATAGCCATTGGTATGCCAGAATTCCTGCTGTTCTTTGGTGAGACCGGAAGACAAATCACTCGAGGGCGGAGGGGAGACTCTTGAAGGTGCCATGATAGCAGTGTTGAAGGCCGGAATACCTCAGGTTAGAATGATACTGGAAGTAAATGCCTTGACTGAACAAGAGATAACACCCACTGCTACTACTGAAGATCGTTATATAGTCATCGCCCACGCGACACCCCACTTCAATCTCTCCATAGACTCGGGCCCAGTCTCCGGCAGAGCTGCCTCGCCGTCTGGATTCAAGCTCCGTACTCCGTGTGTTGGCCGAGGCATCTCAGCGGCAAGAGTGAGCATAATCCATCTGCATATGAAGATAGCAGCCCACTACATTCTAAACAGAGATATAGTCCAGATAGTATTTCAATATTAGGAACGAACATGTGTTGATCTACCAGTCGGTGTTGGAAGCACACTATAGAGTGTCAAGAAATACGAGTGTAGGTATCAGCTCACTAGCAGAGCAAGTAGTACGGACTTTGAAGCTAGACCGCGAGGCTGCGTGGCACAACGTCCAACAACGAGAAACACACTACCTACCTCAGTCCATCTGATATACCGCCACATCGACTTGTCCAATGCATCCAGACGGTCCAGTTGCAACTGCGCCAGCCTCACCACCGATCTGGCGATGGGTTCTCAGCTTCCTAGCTGTAGGCGCTTGTTGGGGCCTCACAACACCTTTCATGCGCCGCGCAGCGGCAAATAGAGACAAGCAACCCAAACAGCAACGGCCATATCTCACATCAGATGCACCTTGGATTAGTCGAAAAATATGGAGCATCCTATATGCCGTGATGGACCTGCTTAGGAATCCTGCATACGCGATACCGCTGTTGCTCAATGTAACTGGAAGTGTAAGTAAACGAGCTTCTCTGCTATGTGCGCATCAGTGCTGACGTTAAGAGAAGGTATGGTTCTTCCTTTTGATCGGACAGGCTGGTATGACGAATCGCAATTATCTTCCTCAAAATATCTGCCAATCTAACACTTTCACACAGAATTGTCACTCACTGTGCCAATCACGAATTCGCTCGCTTTCCTTTTCACCGTGTTGGGAGAATGGTGGGCTGAGGGCAAAGTCATTTCACGAGGTACGTGCCGTATAACCTGACCTCAGGGAGACGAACTCATAACGAAACAGACACGTGGATTGGCATGACTCTCGTACTTAGTGGCATAGCTCTTTGCGTTCATGCGAAGACATCTTGAGCTTCTTGGCCTTCTTTTGAGTCCATAGAAGCTTAGATGTTTGTCGAAAGGACTCGAACTCAATTGCAGCGACGATGAACAATGCTGTCGAGCCTTCAAGTGGCCCGAGGAACGTGATAACATTACACATTTGCAAGTGAAGATGCACATCATTTGATACTTACACTATAAGACGGACGTCGGAACGGACACGGCATCATCAGCTCACGCTGTTCAGAGCTGAACACGAGATCCTGAGCATCTCAGTGCTGGCAACGCAAATAAAACATTTTCACAAGCTGTTCCAATTGCAATGCTATTTGCAACAGAGATGAATCACGTTTGTGACATGTTCATGTGTATACAGCTTTTGCGCTCAAGTTTGTGTACAGACTCTCGGTGGCAAGCAAGGCTGCTTAGTTTCTATGATCATCGATACTAGCACACTTGCTCATGCCCTTGATAGGCAGAACAAATAGTCTCTCACTGGTCCGCATACCTGAAAAATCTCCACACTGTCTATAGTATCAGCATATTAAAATCGCTTCTATACTACAGCTGCACGCAAACTTGAGCGCAAGAGCTGTAGGTGTGAGCGTGGCTGGGCATTATTCCAATGCAAATTTTTCTGCATTTGAAATGAAGCACAAATTCTCTGTATAGTGGTGAGAGCAACCCGCTATAGTCCGCCGCCCTGTCCTTGGCCGTTCCTTATTGAAGCGCACGAGTCCCCGCCATGAACGTGACACGAAAAAGTGCTTCCTTTCTGGCAAAACGCAGAGCCCAGCCCCAGCCTCTCGAGTCCTTAGCACATGCATGAACGCGCGCTAGACCAGGCGATCGATCTGGCAGATCATGTATAGATCCCGACTTCTTGGTCCGTCCGCCGCAGTAGCAGCAAGAAATGAACAAAAGTAGAAGCGCGATGTGCACTAAGGATTGGCACCCATGACGACAGTCGACGTCGGACGCCCGCGGAACGGCAACGCTACGCACGCCCAGCTTTACGATTCCCGGCTCGACCGGGCGCTTTGCCATGCTCACGGCAACAGATTTCCTTCGATCGCCTGCAATGTTGCGTAGGCATCGCGGCCTGGACGGCAGGAGCGTGCTGTCGAAATGTCGTGTCCAAGAGCCCTGGGCGGCGGAAGGTTCGCATTGTGACGCGGTTGCGCTGGCGGGCTTACCTTGTCAGCGACTATGTGGTCACAAGCAAGGCTGGCCTCGCCCGTCGTTGGATCATATGAGTGAGTTCATTCACCGCGACTTTCTCTTCAGTCGCCTTTCGCTTCTAGAATCTCTCATACCCATACCTTCGCTTCTTACTACGTATACACTATAGACGAACAAATTCAACGATACCCTACAGCAGCGACAACATCCTTTTGATATGGCGAAACTACGACGCAGCGAAGAACACTCGACCACGACAGAGAAGCCAAAGACCACAGAACGAGTCCGCTCCGGCTGTACATCATGGATAGTCGCGCCGCTCATGTCCTATCCCCGAAACACCTGGAATTCATGGGTGTTGACGCCACTATGGATTCTACAAATGTTCCTCATGACCGACTCGATCATCACCATCGGCATCTTGTGCTTCGAAGTAGAAGGACAGGGAACTCGAGTTGACGCGTAAGCTTAATCGTGCATATGTACATGCTATTGATCGGATGTTGACTCAACTCTAGAGGATGGATAGTCGCCCTCGCCTTTGTCTTCATCTGCATCCTTCTCACCGCGGCAGAAATTGGTTTGTGGTTTGTCCGCGCCCTCCACCCATGGACGTACTTGGGACTCCAGATCTTCAAGTCGACGTTTTGGCTCCTGTACTTTGCCATCGGCATCGCAACCACAGTTGTGCAGCGAGTCATCGACTCAAGCCTGATCTGGTCGATTTGGAAGTATTGGCAAGCAGCTGGCATGGCTGCATCTCTAGCAATCACGATTGCCGCGCTCATCTACGGTTCGGTGGTCGTTCACAGGTACCGCAGGTCTGGAGTCATTGCGGACATGTCGTCGGAGGACAGGACGTACCGCAAGGAAGAGGAGTCGGATTTGAGCGACCGGCACTCGTGGTCGTCACACGAGTATTCTCGCAAAGAGCAGCAGGTGTGAGGTGCTGGCAAGCACGTACCTTTTTTCTTTTCCTAATGACAGCATGAATTTTACGACTTCACCCACGCTACGTTATCCTCGTCATTTCCCTCATAAATATCTTAGCCTGCTTTGCGCAGGCTATTGTAGTGCTCTCCTAAACCGAAACCGTGCTTGTAGTATCCCAGCCACATCGCTTTGCCCGCAGCGCCGCCTTCAGGCTCAATCTTTTCCACTCGCCCAAGATCTTGTAGCACGTTGATTTCGACTCCGTAGCTCTTTGCCAGAGCCAGGAGCTCGAGCTGTCCGCCCCATTCGCCTGTCTCCCTGATTTTGCGCAAGTACTCTGGCAAAGGCTCTTCAAGGAAAGGCGCAAAATCGTCCGGGTGGCTTTCGATCCAGCCCGCAGCGGCAGAGCGCGTGGTCTTGTATGGAGGCTCAGGTTGTGCGCCTGGAGGTGTGCCTAGCGGGATATCCAATTGTTCAAGCTGGTCCGCGACAGCAGAGTATAGACAGTGCCCATCTGCGCGAATTTCTTTCTCTTGGAGACCGCGCTCTTTCATGTATGACAGCATGCGCTCGCGCTCTTGTTGCTTCATGTCTGGGAGAGTCTTCGCTTCCTCGGCTGCTTGTTTGGCTAGCTCTTCCTGTTCTGCTGCCCGTCGTGCTAGACGTTCTTTTTGTCTGTTGGGTTTGCGGCCTTGCGAGGATGCTGCTGTGCTGTTCGGTTGTGCGCCTGCTGCAGGCTGCTTTGGTGCCGGCTCAGCGGGTTTGGGTTCGTCATCATCTTGTTGGAGTGTGAGATCGTCTAGCTCATCGATAGGCAATTCGTCTGACTGGCTAGTAGGCTCGCCATTGAATGCAGCAATCTCGTCTGCCTGTTGCTGTTTCAAGTCGGCTTCCAGACGGTCGCACTCATCGTTAACGCCCTTCCTCGTCTTCTTGCTGGCCTGCTTCTTCTTTTGTGTGACTCGGTTCTGGAGGTCCCGCTGCTCCTTGCGGTGTTTGGTCTGTAATTCCTCCATTCTTGTTGTGTATGTGTATTGTCGTGAATATGACTGATTCGACACACGGAAGGATTGCCTTTCCACGTGAGCTGCAGCCCTACAACTTGAAAGGTGGTGATCTTTAGTTGATTGGTCTGCGCGTGGCCTTCACTAGTAAATTGCCGCTCGCTTGTCATGGACACAACGTCAGGGTCTATGCCTGACCATTCAGGTGTCTTTTTACAAATACTCCGGCGGCATGGTTTGGCCTATTGAGATGATCGTCGCCGGATGCCCACATTTAACCCTCCACTGCGCATACAGAGCACAACTTGTATGGTCTGTCTCATGCAATAATACGACATTAATTTGAAGAGCTCTGGCAATCGTCATCTCCAATCTTGCATGGCTCCGGCAGAGCGCGGGAGACCGTTCGCTCTTTCTCGTCCGAGACTTTCTCCTGGAATTTAGGCGGACACCGCTCTGCTACACACTAAACAAATCGATACATTCTCTTCTCTAGATACTCACCAAAAAGAAACAAGAGGATTGTCGATTTCAGTCCGGAAGAAAGCAGCCCACCATGATGCTCTCCATGTCGAAGACCTCCATCTTCGCCCTCAACACCATCGTCTTCACCCTCGCCTTGATCCAGATCCTTCGCTCACGAATTGAACACCACCCAAGAGTTCACCCAACAGAGATCGTGGGACTCATCTTCGCTTGTATCATTCACACGGTTGGTCTGGTGTTCTTTGCTCTCGGCCTCCCACGTCCGACCGCCGGCAGCGCTCTCGTCATCGCCGCCAGCGTGTTCAACGCCACCGTACTCCTGGAACTACTTATTGGAGGCTCAAATGTCGCTTTGTACTCGTACCTGGTTAACGCTCTCTGGCTTGCTGAGATTTCCATGGTTGGCTACACCTTGGTCTATGGTGAGACGGTGGAAGTGACTGGCACCGCTGAGCGCAGGCCTTTGTTGGAGGACTTGCAGGGCATGGAGAGCCAATTGGATCAGATTGAGAAGAGGATTGCTGAGCTGAGGGCTTTGGCGAGGCAGCAGGTTGATGAGTCGTCGCCTTGAGGGTCATGAATTGTTGTAACTTGGCATCCTCTCACATCTTCGTCTTGGGTGGGCAACGGATAAGGAGATCAAGCTTCGAAAATTGAAATCTGCAATATAAAGCTGACTATCGCGCCTGTTATTCCTCTGAGATCCACTGATGGCGTCGATAGAGGGGAGGCGGAGCACGTGGGCATAATCTTATAAGCAGCAGTTTTGATTGTGCTTACCAGGCGCAGTGCATCATCATCGCTATCATCGCTTTTGCGAATCACCACTTACCCGATGAAACGTCCATGCGTTCTCCAAGACCGTGGTCTAGACTATTAATATCATGCAGCTCGCTAGATTTGTCTAGCAGCGGCAAGCCGAATGCGCCACATCTCAGCCTTGCCTGCCGCTGCGAATAAAGGAGGGATATTATGTTCCTGCTTCAGTGGACCTCAAAACACAAAGCATTGCCCTTGAGCTGTAAAACTCGTCACCATGGCTTCAAGACCACCGTCTTCGTCTATCGACAGGCTTCACCTAACACCAGTTCAAGCCTTGGACCCCGCAGATCCTTTTCGCTCTTTCCTGAGGATCAATAGAAACCTTCCAGGGTCGACATCTGGTCCACGGAACACAGAGTGTTGGTACAGGTCTTGGGATGGTCCTAATGAGAAACTGAATCTCTCAAAAGTGGACTGCCTTCATCGATTTGTTTCTGACGAATACAATGGGGGAATCATCATGTTCCGAGAGGTCAACGATCAGGCAATCTCGATGCTAATGAAAACATTCCCACACCTTGATCTTCATTTCCTTTATCAACACGCGGCACGTTCGGAGATGCCACACACTTCTGAATCCGGACCAATTGTGGTGAGGCAGCTCTCATCGCAGATGGAAGACTCCGATACCCCCGCCGGCTTACATTCGATGGCTACTGTTCTCCATCAGCTACGCATGCCGAACAGGATAACACAGGGGGGCAGTTCAATTGCACCGCTTGCCTTCACCCACAAAGGCCAAATCTAAGCTGGCCAGAAATACAGGACCGATGTTTTTGTCAAACGCGATTCAGCCTGGTATAGAGCAAGCACGCGCATTTCATGTTGTATGCTGCGACCCGAACTTTGTATGTAACCCTTGCGACGAGTTTGGACGGCTTTGATTGACCATCAAAAACAGATTTTGTGCTTATAGATTCGCCTCTTAGCATTCCCTCCGTCAACAAAAGAGAACCAGTCAAAGGTTCAACCTGCCCGGCGCTTGCCAAGAACCCGAATGACACGCCAGAATGGTCGTTCTTTGATGCTTACGGCACCTTGATGAGGACTTTGGAAACTTTTCCTCCTCGCGAAGTCCTCAAACTCATGAGCATCAAAGTCCCACCAACCGTGAAAAGCGACGGCACCTTCCACTGTTTACTAGTCGTGAGTGACTGGCAATTCCTTGTTGATGAGCTGGAACGCAAGATAAGGAACTTGCAATCTCGCGCCACCGAGTCCCTCGACAAGGAAACGCTCGCCGCCATGGGTTTATTCCGGCGCGAACCAGCCGCTGCAAGGGAGAACATTGCAGACAACGAAACACAGATGCTGCTCGCGACTGGTATGGCGACAAAGAGTAATGTTGGCGGATTGGTGAGTCTAATGCGGTGTCCATGACCTGATGCACAGGGCTCTGACCTACACTAGAAATCACAAAACCATCGCAACGTCCAGTACTTCTTCAACAAAGTAACCGTTGCTATAGGGGATACTTTTAGCACCCATTTTAGAGATGAACAAGTTGATACAGAGGAGATTGAGCCAGCGATGCTGCTCGACAAGCTAGCGCAACTTGAAGATAGGCTCGGAGTGGTTGACAAGACGGCCAACGAGAAGATTCAGCTTTTCATAGCTTCGGTCTCGCTACGGGACTCTGAAGTAATGCTGGCAGATTCGAAGATCATGAGAGAAGATTCCCAGGTCATGAAGCAACAAGCAGCTCGCACAACCTTACTGACCACTCTTGCGGTCATCTACCTGCCTCTACAGCTGATCACCGGCATCTTTGGCATGAACGTAAAAGAGATCACTGGAGATGGCAGACCAAGGAAGTGGGCTTGCTTGGCCGCTTTAGGTGCGGGTGCCATTCTGACCTTTCTAGTCTACTTGGCTGTCAAGTGTTGGCAGTGGCGACGCTCTCAACAGGAGGTGCGAGAAGCAGAAAAGGAGAAGGAGGCGTAGTGTTGCCGTCGTGTTGATCGCAGTAGATTTCTACGGTTGCAAACTCAATCTTCTACCAGCCGCCCAGCGCTTGGTGTCCATTTTAAGGGTAGCTTCAGTGATCTTAGTCACGGCATATGATGAAACTAGCATGTTGACTATTCGGGCCACCATATCTGTGATTGTGTCGTACGTTTAGAATACTTTACGGCAGAGCTCCACAGACAGTGACTTAGGTGAGGGGTCAGCTTGCATGAGATTGCAATCTCGTCATCTACCTCTCCACAAATTAGTGGCTACTTCCATCTTCGAGATACTTTGTTGCTGGTCGTCATGAGGGTCCTCATCACCAGGTGATACATTGTGGTGACAAGATCCTTTGCAATTGGCACAATGAGTTCCATACGCGACCGCAGCTCCCTCTCAACCGCCACCGGGCCAACAGATGGTGACATTGAGCTGATCCAGGGGACTGATACTCAGACAAATGTCGCCGAGAGAATAGATCTGCCCCCAGATGGCGGGTACGGCTGGGTTGTTTGTGGATGCGTCTTCTTTATCAACGCGCATACATTCGGCGTCAACAGCGCATGGGGCGTGTTCCTCGCTCATTTCCTCTCGCGCTCCACTTTCGGGTATGCGACTCATCTACAGTATGCCCTTATAGGAGGACTCTCAATTTCTCAGGCGCTCCTTGTCTCGACAGTGGCAGCTAAGATTAACGAGAAGTTCGGCATCCGCTTCAGTCTCCTACTCGGAACACTTCTTGTCTCAGCGTCTATGCTGGCTGCTTCATACGCGACGCAGGTCTGGCATCTCTTCTTATCCCAAGGTGTCTGTTTTGGCTATGGGATGGGCTTCCTCTACATCACAGCTTCAGCCGTACTCCCACAATGGTTCTCGAAGCGTCGGAGTGTGGCGGTGGCGATCGCATCCTCCGGTGCAGGCATAGGTGGACTGGCCTTCAATCTTGGAGTCGGAGCTGGGATCGAAAGTATTGGTTGGGAGAAGACTTATGTGGTACTCGCCGTCACTACTCTTGTGATGAACCTCTCATGCTCAATCTTGATGAAAGATCGGAACAAGCTGATCATGCCGCACAAGCGCAGCTTTGACCTGCGGCAACTCGGACACATCTCAACATGGCTTATCATCATCTGGGGCTGGCTCACCGAGCTTGGATATGTCACGCTGTTGTACTCGCTGCCAAACTATGCTATATCTATCGGGCTCACAGCGTACCAAGGTTCGGTTGTCGGCGCAATGCTAAACTTGGGACTCGCGTTAGGTCGTCCACCTATCGGCTACTGGTCAGATACATTCGGACGCATCAATGTCGCTATCTTCATGACCGCTCTCTGCGGGATATTCTGTCTAGCCATCTGGGTGCCAGCCAAGTCGTATGCTGTGCTTATTGTGTTTGCGCTTGCAAGTGGCACGGTGACCGGTACTTTCTGGGCCACAGTTGTGCCTGTCACAGCTGAGATCGTTGGTATGCAGAGGCTATCGCTCGCTTTCGGTATGATCTGTCTACCTTTGGTTTTACCGACAACCTTCGCCGAAGGGATAGCTTTGGGGCTTGTCTCAACGTCCGGATATCTCACAGCACAGGTCTTTGTCGGCTGCATGTATCTTCTAGGCGCAGCGAGTGTTTGGGGCCTCCGCTCTTGGAAGGTGCGAGAACTGGATGAGGATGCCGAGAGGGAGCGCGAAGGAAGGCCTTCAATCCCAGTTGGATCTGTCAGATCACATGAGCGGACTTGGCTCACGTTCAGAGGATTGTTGTCGCTGCAGAAAGTTTGAATGGACGAGCAGCTTTGGGTCATAACTTAACTCCAGTATCCGGAACGCGAGTTCGAGGCTGTGAGATTGCGCGGTCGTCTCTGGAGTCCCTCAACCATAAGAGGAGTTCCATTCGCTAGGACGTTGTAGATCTTTGTTACACACTCAGTCCAGGGATCATTACTGAGTTCCACATGCTCTCACTGGTGTTTGATAAGCACTTTGGCGTGGACGGCCCGGACGCCCGCATGATGACCCTACGAATGCATGACAGATTCCACGCACTCTAAATGGGGGTCAACTTGAGTTTGACTCTCTGCAACACGAATTGGGGACAGATGATCGAGATCTTTGGGGAGCGTAACCATCGTTTCACCTTCTAGATGAAAGAAACCAATTGACTTCATAAACGCAAAACTTCAGGAACACCATTCCATATCCCATACCGCATTAGAAAATTGTCACTGGCGACTAGTTGAAAGACATATGTTCAATGAGTGATTATTCATGGTTGTTCATACATTATGGCAGTGTGCCGTGGTCATATCTCATCATGAACATCTACTTTCCAATGGATCCGTCGCTGAACTTCGCGCCAGAAGTATCGCTGTAAATATTGTTAGTGGAAGCTAGTTTGAGTGACCAGTAAGGGGCAGATAATTACTGCAACTTGTTCGGCACCCTGTATATACGTGTCAGCACGGTGGGACCATTTAAAAATGCGACAATATGGACTTACACTTTTTCTACCTTTTCTGGCAACCCTGCTCGTTGGGTCAATTGTCAATTCAGCGAGTATTATGAGCGTGCTGCTTACCTTCTTGGAGAACCTTGGGTACAACAGAGTCGCCAGTGGCATGGCTAACCTTGCCAGTCTGGGGGTTGCTGCCGGTGTTGTGGACGCTGAGATGGTATTAGTAGGAATAAAATTACATGAATGCTAAGTGGTGTCGACTTGCGAATCCGGGAGCTTGTGCTGTGTAGTTGTTAGCTTTTGTCACCAAACCAATGTCTTAGAAGTAATCGTACCTCAACGCTAGCCGGGGCCTTCTCTTGCACCTTGCCAGGCACAGAAGACTGGGTGGCGTGAGATGCACCCTGGCCGTGCTCGTTGGTAGGTCCAAGGTTAGACATAATGTTATTTGATTGGTAGGTTGATTGTGATGTGATTATGGTTGTAGAAGAGTTGATTGATACTGGTAGAGAAAGTTTGTCTTTGAACGAGCAAGCCTGTGTTTACTTATAGGGTCGAGCAACAGCTACAGCTGCCACATGTCGACTCTCATCGTGCCGTCATTGTTGATCCGATGACGGCAGATGGCGAAACGCGATGCGTGAATGCGAAGATGCGAGGATGCGAGGATGCGAGCAAAAGTCATGACGTGGAATGCATGCGCAGCAGTTCGTGTGGAGTCTGAACTCTGGAGTCCCTTGTTTAGGACGAAACGCATGTGACCCCTTTGACCAAGAGATCCTCATCACGAGATCCACCTAATGTGGCGGAGCAGGGTTGTCTTGATGTTGTGGCGATTGAAGGCGGGTGGTTCGTGGGGTTTGAGGTTCATAAGTCTGGACCCTCTAAGTGAACGATAGCATTCGCCACTCGACCGGCGTCAACGGTTGGGCAGATGAGATAAGAATGCTTTGTAGCCGTTCCTAGACACCAGGGACCTCATCTTGCTCATCTTGTGATCCTTGTGCCTGCTTGTCCTTTGCTACTCCTCGACTTAGCTCCCCTCTCGATCGAACACTTGTGCACCCGAGCATCCAGCCCAAACGTCTTTCCAACGTCGTCTTCTCGTCATTGTGGCGCGCGGAACAACATCATCAACATGTGGCTGAAGCTGAGCCGGTAAAGGGTCTTTGATACGCGTTTTGGACCAGCTCAAATCACGCAACGACTGCGAGGGGTTAACTCCGCTCTGACGAGTTGATATACATCACTCCACATGTCGGAGGAGATGCTCAAACACTCCGAAGGACATTAAATTACACCATCGGATGCAAGATCACAAAGCAGCGGATTTTGGAGTGGTCGCCGTGTCGCACAATCGTGTATAATTGATCCCTTGATTACTATGGATGTTCCCAAGAGTTGGTGATGATCAATGAGCTTGTTGATATCATCGTGCTTCATTTCCAACGCACTCTGCTGACCGCGATACCATCTGCATCATGGACGCGCGATCATACGCAATCGAGTGGGCATTGCTCATTCACCCTCCATGTATGACACTCATCTGGTCCTAAACGGCAGTCGCCTATGCAGCCGCATACTGATCTCGACAAAATCCGGCTCACTCTCTGGCGTAATGATGCCATGTCTGATAAGAAAGTCGACCAAAACCGCAGCCGAGTCTGGCTTGAACTTCTCGCGTAGCAATGCTGCTTGCAGCTCTTCAACACTCATCAAAGTAAAGCTGCTGACCTCTTCGTCATGCGGCTTTGGGATTACGTCTTCCGGCAGCTCGATGTCGTACACATACACGTAGTCCGGCGTCACCAAGCCTTTCTCACCAGGAAAGTCATCACCCGTGACATTCATGTGGGAGATGACTCCTCTGCACCGAGCTTTCTGGCGTATGAGGTCTTCGGGCAGAGAAGCTTCCTCGTCTGCTTCTTCCACGATTGTCTGAAAGGGTGAAACGCCGGATTTGACGCCACCAGCGACGGTTGTGTCGAGCATGTTGGGATATGTGTATAGGTGAGCGGACCGGCGTGGTACCCAGACCTTCATGCCATCTTCATCCATGCGGTATGCAACGAGATGTGCTCCTCGAGTGGTCAGGCCGAAGAGAGCAGTAGCAAATCGCTCGACGTATACGGGTTGGTCGTATCTAGCGCCGACCACAGCGAAGGACTCGCTGTGTCGGCCGTCCAGTACGTGGAATAGATTCTGTTCGATGCATTTTGTCACGACTGCCGAGAAAGTTGCGTTGATCGCATCTGCGGTGTTTTTGCCGTTTGAACTGTCGAGTACTGTGACTTTGCGAGGATGACTGTGCTGAACGTCGAAATCTATTGTCCATGGCATCCTCTGAACGACCTCAGGTAGCATGAAGCCATGGGGCTTGTCGTCGTTCGGCAAATAGAGCGAATAGTATGTGTCTGCTGTTGGGCCGTATGGGAAACTGCGTTGCAGTCAGCACTTGTTTCCAACACAACCACCAGATTTGATTTCCGTACTCATCCGCCGACGCAACAATTGACAGAAACGTGGATTGAGTCTTCATGTCGATTGCCAGGCGATCGTGGTCGGCAGCCTCGCCAATATGGTCTTTGAGACCCAGAAAACACAATGCTGAGCCTCGAGACAACTCCTCAGAGCCAGAAAAACGATTATCGAAAGTAACACGATCGAAGTAGAGATCGTGGAATGGGGTAAGTAGGGTTGGGGTGTTCGGGTGATTCGAGAACCTGTTCGATCACGTGATCCATATATTCACGGCCACAACCCTCGCAGCGCCACTGCCATCTCTTGCGGAGACAGGAGGATCTCAAGGCTTCGGCAATCATGGCGGCTGAACTGCCACTCCACTTGGACTAAACAGCAAAGCACGCCTAAGTCAAGTGCCTGGTATGGACTAATTTAACCCTGATTCCTAAGCCTCTTGACCATGTAGGTTGTTTGTTTCGTTTTGTATATATTTGCAATTCTAGTCATTTGACTACATATCATACATACACGTATACATACATCTCAACATTAAGACCACTAGAAAAGAAGATACATAAATATCAAGCCTCTCGGCACATCCAGTTGGAGAAAGTAATATCAGGATGGCCACAAACACGCTCCCCAACGGCAACCCGCCACCCTCAGCACCGCCAGGCCCCATCATAGAAACACCCTACCTCATCGTCGGCGCCGGCCCAGCAGGAGCCTCCCTAGCCTGCTTCCTCGCCTCCCACGGCCAAACAGGAATCCTGATCTCCGCCGCCCCCGGAACCGCAAAGGAACCTCGCGCACACATTACCAACCCCGCCGCGCAAGAATGCCTCCGCGACATCGGTCTCGACGATGCCGTGGTGGCCGAAGGAACCGCGCAGGTCAACATGTCGCACACGCGCTGGTGCCACGACATGGCCGGCGAGGAGTGGGCGCGCATCCACAGCTGGGGCAACCAGCCGGAGCGCCACGGCGAGTACGAAGCGGCGAGTCCGTGCAAGCATGTGGATTGCCCGCAGACGATTCTGGAGCCCATTCTCGTGAACCGCGCGCGGGAGAAGGGCTGGAAAATTCGCTTTGATTCGGCGTTTGTTGAGTACTCGCGGGAGAGTCCTGAGAGTCCTATCACTTCCACTATCCAGGACACTCTGACTGGGCACAAGTACCAGGTGCGCAGCAAGTACCTTTTCGGCTGTGATGGTGGTCGAAGCCAGGTCATGAGACAGCTGCAGATTCCGCTCAAGAAGAAACCGGGCCAGGGTCTTGCTATCAATGTGCACGCTCGCGCGGATCTGAGTAAGCACATGAAACACAAGGAGGGTGTGCTCCATTGGACGTTCCAGCCTGAGATTGACCACCCGGCTTGGGCTTGGAGCGTTATTGTGCGTATGGTCAAGGCTTGGAATGAATGGATGTTTATCGTACTGCCGGAGCCTGGGTTTACTGACTTCAGCGTGAAGCCTTCGCATGAGGAGGTGATTAAGCGCATGAAGCAGTGTGTTGGAGATGAAAGTGTTGATGTAGAGATTTTGGACGTGTCAAAGTGGTATATTAATGAGATTGTGGCGGAGAGGTATAGTGATGGCAATATCTATTGCTTGGGCGATGCGGTTCACAGACACCCGCCGGGTACGATCCATCTTGAAAAAAGCTTTTTGTGCAGTGCTATTGCTAACATTCTTGTAGTATGTCGTTCTTCTGTCCAATGGACGCAATTGCTGATCTCATCCTCCTGATGATCCGCTGTCGATGCTTCTTAATTTTTCTTTCCCCAAGTGTAGAACTTGACTGACCAGCATTCACAGTTCAACGGACTCGGCAGCAACACCTGCGTCCAAGACGCCTTCAACCTCGCCTGGAAAGTCGCCTACGTAGAGAAAGGCCACGCAGATCCCAAACTCCTATCGACTTTCAGCGAAGAGCGCCAGCCCATCGGTGAAGGTGTCATCACGCGCGCAAACCAAGGCCTGCGAGACCACGTCCCCGTCTTCGAAGCTCTAGGTGTATCCCCAGACCTGTCCAAAGAAGAGCGCATCCGCCAACACGCCGAGCTATCAGCTGCCACACCCGCGGGGCGTGAGCGGAGGAAGAAGCTCAAGGAGACCGTCGCCTACACTGCGCACGAGTTCGGCGGCATTGGAATTGAGATGAACCAGCGCTACGGGTCTTCAGCCGTGTACACGAAAGACGAGAAAGAGGCTCGCAGACCTCCACCCTCAGATCCCGTGCTGCAGTACCAAATGAGCACGTTCCCAGGCTCCAGACTTCCTCACGCATGGGTCAATACTCGCACGCCCGGCAAGCCCATCTCGACAATCGACCTCGCGGGTCACGGTGCGTTTGCAGTCCTGACCGGCATTGGTGGCGAGAAGTGGAAGTCTGCCGCGGAGAAAACAGCCAGCAAGTATGGCATCAAGATCAATGTGCACAGCATTGGCTGGACGATGGATTGGGAGGACATGTACGGCGATTGGGCTGATAGAAGGGAGATCGAGGAAGATGGTGTGATTGTGTGCCGACCGGACAGGACGATCTGCTGGAGGAGTATGGAGATGAGGGGGGATGCGGAGGAGGCGTTGGAGAAGGCTGTGGGGAGCGTGTTGGGACGAGAATGATTGCGTGTGTACAAAAGCTCACACAGGATTTGTGACCATTTTGGGTAGAAACAGCCTGATGACGATGATGAATACGAGGTCCGATTAGCCAGCATGACTATTCAGATAGACGAGCATGATGATACCAACACACAAAGAGCAAGAAGGACTATTGACTCGCACAATTCCCACTGGCATGGTTGCATGGTTGGTCGACGTGTCTCAATATTCATCGTCACCGCTCATTGAGTGAATGCCGGAGCCTTCTTATCATCAACGGCAAGCAGCTGCTTATCCTGGCTAGAGTGTGGTTCCGGTCCACCTCAACCAAAGGCGGGGGGGTGAGGTGTCTGACACGACATTGCTGCCTTTGCACGTATTACGCGTACAACATATTGGCCGCGGGCAAGCAAGCTGATATATCTATAGGGTAAGCCGTACATCGAATAAACTTTATAGGGTAATCGAATATGAGTTATAGGGTAAACTGGGTCAAGTTATAGGGTAACGTTAATTGAGACGCCATATCAAGCCAGCTCTCCCCGCCATGCCGCTGATATGCGACTCCACCCGCGCGAATAATCATCATTTGTTTCGGCCGACAATGCAAACCTCCCGCCCTCGCCCTCGCCCTTCCACCACGCCCTTCCACCACGCCCTTCCACCACGCCCTTCCACCACGCCCTTCCACCACGCCCTTCCACCACGCCCTTCCACCACGCCCTTCCACCACGCCCTTCCACCACGCCCTTCCACCACGCCCTTCCACCACGCCCTTCCACCACGCCCTTCCACCACGCCCTTCCACCACGCCCTTCCACCACGCCCTTGGTAGAGTTTCCCATTCCCCTCTCACCTCCCATTATTCAATGTTTGTGCGACGAGTCCAGCGGCTTGCGAGGCCAAGTATACGTCCGTTCCCTCTTCCCAGCTCTTCTCTGTCTCGTTCTGCTATCTCCATCTCTCCTCATACTGCCATACACCCCTTCATACAAACAACCGCAAGAACAAGAACAATGGTTACCGCCACCAACGACGCCCCTGCCCTCACGCAGCACGACATCGAGCAAGAAGCCCAACACCAATCCAATGGCAACGCCAAAGTCAACAACTGGTCCCATCCAGGCCCAGCAGCCTTCGACTTCCGCAGTATGCCTCTCCACCACCACCACCCATCGATGCCCCAATGGCCCTCCAACTAACCCGGCCGCCCTCCAGGCGACATCGTCACCACGCCCACCGCCCGAATGCTCGCCGCAATTGCCAGCACCACTCTCCTCGATGATGTCATGGACGGCGGCGCCGACCCAACCACAAACTCCCTCGAGGCCATGATCGCCGAAATGACCAACAAGGAAGCCGCCCTGCTCGTCTGCTCCGGCACCATGGGCAACCAGGTCGCCATCCGCACCCACCTGCTCAGCCCGCCCCACAGCGTCCTCACCGACCACCGCAGCCACATCCTCGAGTGGGAAGCCGGCGGCGTGGCCGCCCTCTGCGGCGCGCTCGTCAAAGGCGTCGTCCCCAAGAATGGCAACTACCTCACCCTCGAAGACGTCCAGGCCAACACCGTCCTCAGCGACGACATCCACGCTTGCCCGACCCGCATGATCAGCTTGGAGAACACGCTCGGCGGCGTCATCACTCCTCTTGCAGAGTGCCAGCGCATCGCCGCCTGGGCCCGCGAGCACAAGATCGTCATGCACCTGGACGGCGCGCGATTGTGGGAAGCCGTGGCGGCGGGCGCCGGCTCGCTGAAGGACTACAGCGACTGCTTCGACAGCATCTCGCTGTGCTTCAGCAAAGGCCTGGGCGCACCCATCGGCAGCATCATCGTAGGCACCAACGCTTTCAGGACACGCGCCAGGCACATTCGCAAGATGATTGGAGGCGGCATGAGGCAGGCTGGCGTTGTGACAGCGCCGGCGCGGGTGGCGGTCGAGGATACTTTCCTTGGAGGAAAGCTGAAGGCCAGCCACGTGCGGGCGCGCCAGATTGCGGATATGTGGCAGGGATACGGTGGCAAGTTGACTGCGCCGACGGAGACGAACATGGTTTGGTTTGATCTTGCGGCTGCAGGCACGGATGCGAAGAAGTTTATTGAGGATGGCGAGAGGGCTGGGTTGAGGCTTATGGGTGGTAGGTTGGTGGTGCACTACCAGATCGGGGATGAGGCGATTAGGAGGTTGGATGACCTGATGCAGGTTGTGCTGAAGGGCAAGAAGGCTAATGGTAAGGTGGAGGTGGGTGCTGAGAAGCTGGTGGCTGACGTTGCTGGCGACTGCCCTTGAAGAGACATGGATCAGTGGCGCTGTGACTTCACTCATGGCATTTCATCCGACCGAGATGCAACACGACTGACGAAAAGCGAGTATATTATAGATACATGGATGGTATATGCGGCTTCTAGTCTACATTTGCAACCCGTTCTTCCTTTCTTCAGTGGAGTGCGTAGTATTCTACTCGACATTGCAAAGAAAAACAAGATGTGGCTGTTCGCTTCCCTCCTTCCGCAGGCTCACGAGCTCGGTTCCGTCAATCCATTAGTTGAGCCTTGCGCTCGTAAGCCCGTGTTGACCACGCCTAGGATCAATCACAAGAACATGGCAAAGCCGGCTCCGACAAGACCGAGTGCAACACTCATCTGAGTCCCGCCATTGAAAGGAGCTGCGAGGCCAGTGTAAAGTGGCGGTGAATTCACATCGGCTGTCGGAGTGCCGGTCAAGGTCAAAGTGAGGACACTAGTGGCGTTCTGTGAGTCGGATGACGAGGCTGAGGTCTGGGTGCCGTTCTGCGAAGGTGCAGTGCCATTGCCAGAAGAAGAGCCGTTGCCAGAAGCAGTGATGGGGCCTGTCGGGAGAGTGAGGGTGGGTGTGGAGTCGGCGCTGGTGGTGCTGGGAATGGGCGTTCCGGTGCCGTCGGTGGTGTCAGTTAAGGCAGTGCCAGTAGAGGCGGCTGCGTCTGAGGAGAAGGGCCAGTGGAAGGGAATGGAGGACGAAGAGCCAGTTCCTGATGAGGTTGGGCCCGGGCCGTGGTAGGGGGCCGAAGAAGGGTAAACCGTGTGCGTGGAAGAAGAGCCAGTCTCGAGAGAGACGGGACCCGGGCCCCAATTGGGGACCGAAGAAGGATCGACAGTGCTGGACGAGGATGACTCGCTGGCGGTCTCATCATCATCGTCGTCCTTGCCGCAAGAGGTCTGGATGTAGGCACGGGCAGCTGTTGTTCAGACTGGTTAGCTGCATGAAGCATTCAGACAGGAGGGCAACAACATACCATCAAGCTCGTTGCGGCAGGTCAGCCTGGCACTGCGTCCACCACGGAAGACACACTGGCCGTTGTTCAGAGTGCCGATGTCAGTGCCGGCCGCCTCACCAAGGCAGTCCTCCTCGGAAAAGAGCATGATTCTGCAGCCATTGCTGGCTCGGATGCGAGACACTCCAACAGGAAGGAAGCTCTTGAAGCTGTAAGGGCTGGTGGCACAAGTGCCATCGAGGGCCATCGTGACGGACGTGCTCTCCTTGTCGGCATTGGCGGGTCCGTAAGCTTGCTGGCAAGCGTACTCGGCCTTGGGAAAGAAAGCCACGTCCAGGCTTGCGATGAGGTTCAGCGTGGCCGACGGGTTGTTGCAGGTCGTGGAGAGGCAGGGTGTGAGCTTTCTCAAGGCGTCGTCAGCACAGAGATTGGTGCCGACTCGGGTGAGGCAGGCTTGCTGGAGGTGGTGTCAGTTGTTTGGGACTGGCAGGTGAAAGGGATGGAGGAGAACCCACGAGGCACGTCGGGATGCCCTGCTGGGCGGTGACTGTATGGAGGACGGCCAGGCCTGTGAGAAGGAGCTTGGAAGCCATGGCGAGCAGAGTGTGATGGCTTGTGAGTGGCGTTTGAAGATACGTGGCGATGATGAGCGAGCCAACAGCCGAATGAAAGGACGTGGCGATGATGAGCGAGCCAACAGCCGAATGAAAGGACGTCCCGATAATGGGACAGCGTGTGGATGTGTTGATGAAGAGAAGAGAGCAAAGAGATGAAGATGCAGGAGTATATCCTGCCCGGGTCAGTTCATGCTTGCCTGATGGAAGAGTGCTCTCATCTGTGCGAGGAAGTGACAGCAGCGTCTCAAAGTTGGAAAGAAGCGATGGGAAGGCTGTATGGAAAGATCACATGTCAAGCTGCGACTCACAGAAAGAAATCTCACGTGAGGTCTGTACGCGTTTACTTGAAGTTTCTATGCGCAAAAGTGTACACTTATAGACAATAATGCCAATCTCTATTTTGCTAGTACTGATGACCCTGTGGGCTGAATTGGTCGTGTCAGCCATTGAGATACTGTGGGTGTCGTCTTGCTATCCCTATGGCCGATGTGCTAGTCCTGTCAACCCTGGGTTTGTAACGAATATGATCTAACATGGAGACAGACAATGCACACCAACATATATCTGCTTACTTTTGATGGTTAGCCTTCTTGTTCCAGCGGGAGAACTACAAAGTATCTCAATGGCTACCTTGTCCACTCGTACCGGTACCTAAAATGACATGGTCATCAAGGCACGTCTGTGTGTGAGCAGTGTGAGCAGTGTGAGCAGTGTGAGTAGTGTGAGCAGTGTGAGCAGTGTGAGCAGGGGAGGTGTCGACCATCATAATCATGTTTGCGGAAGTGCATTAAAATGTAACCAGAGATTTGGGTCATCATGAAGTCTACGCGCCTCTCAAAAACTTTGTGCTAGTACCATCGCCTATATATACAATACCTTGGTCTACCTTCGAGTTACCAGCAACTTGATACGAGTAGCCTAAAAAAGAAAAGAAAAACACGTGGTACTACCATGGCATTACGACTGTAGAATTGTTAGCATTGTTGACGAGTTGAAAATCGCATGTCATGGGCAATCTTGTGACGATCTGCCAATGGAACGAAAGGAGGAAGCATATTGTATAGTGAGATAAGACGAGAGTGATTCAAACAATACCATGCCAATTCTTTTCTACAATTTGAATGATCTTCTAAAAGAAGACAAATACATTTCTATAAACAACCAGACGTCTCATAAAAAAGATGCTCCGCACAGATCCGTGTATCACCGACAACGTTTCCTCGGTACGAAGTAATACAAAATGCTGATTGGCCACGATCGCCGGCGAGAATGCTTCCCAAGTTGTCCTGGTGGTGCACGCCCGCGGATTCAAGCATCATCGAACTTCACACTCGCTACTGGCATCGACGCCTCCTCAAATCTCCCCCCTCCTCTTCACAAGATACCCTTCGGCGTGGTTGTCGTGTGTTGATTGAATTAAAATCTCCCCTCTACCACCACCACCACCACCACCACCACCACCGCCATGTACTCCTCCGGCATGAGGCAGTTTGGCGCCGCCTCGAGGCTCGCGCGCCAGCTCCAGGTCCGCAACTTCTCTCGCACTGCACCCGCAAAGAAGATCATTACGCCCAACGGCCCTCTGCGCGCAAAGGAGGCCTCGCCTCTCCTCAACAACAAGTACCCCATCATTGACCACGAGTACGATGCGCTCGTCGTCGGCGCTGGTGGTGCCGGTCTCCGTGCTGCCTTCGGTCTGGCCGAGGCGGGTTTCAACACTGCTTGCATATCGAAGCTCTTCCCCACCAGATCACACACCGTCGCCGCCCAGGGTGGTATCAACGCTGCGCTAGGAAACATGCACAAGGACGACTGGAGGTGGCACATGTACGACACCGTCAAGGGCTCAGATTGGCTCGGAGACCAGGACGCTATCCACTACATGACCAGAGAGGCGCCTGCGTCCGTCATTGAGCTCGAGAACTACGGCTGCCCCTTCTCGCGAACAGACGAGGGCAAGATTTACCAGCGTGCATTCGGTGGCCAGAGCCAGGACTACGGAAAGGGTGGCCAGGCCTACCGCTGCTGCGCCGCCGCCGACCGTACCGGTCACGCTCTTCTCCACACTCTTTACGGCCAGTCGCTCAGGCACAACACCAACTACTTCATCGAGTTCTTCGCCATTGACCTGATCATGGAGGACGGCGAGTGCAAGGGTGTCATCGCCTACAACCAAGAGGACGGCACTCTCCACCGCTTCCGCTCCCACCACACTGTTCTTGCCACCGGTGGCTACGGTCGTGCGTACTTCTCTTGCACTTCTGCTCACACTTGCACTGGTGACGGTATGGCCATGGTTGCCCGTGCCGGTCTTCCCAACCAGGACATGGAGTTTGTTCAGTTCCACCCTACCGGTATCTACGGCGCTGGCTGCCTGATCACCGAGGGCTCTCGTGGTGAGGGTGGATACCTTCTCAACAGTGAGGGTGAGCGCTTCATGGAGCGTTACGCACCTACTGCCAAGGATCTTGCTTCTCGTGACGTTGTCTCCCGCTCCATGACCATGGAGATCCGTGAGGGCCGTGGTGTCGGTCCCGACAAGGACCACATCTACCTCCAGCTCTCTCACTTGCCCGCCGAGGTCCTCCACGAGCGTCTCCCCGGTATCTCTGAGACCGCTTCCATCTTCGCTGGTGTCGACGTTACCAAGCAGCCCATTCCTGTGCTCCCCACCGTCCACTACAACATGGGTGGTATCCCCACCAAGTACACCGGTGAGGTCCTCACTGTTGACGAGGCCGGCAAGGACAAGGTCGTCCCTGGTCTCTTCGCCTGCGGTGAAGCCGCCTGTGTGTCCGTCCACGGTGCTAACCGTCTCGGTGCCAACTCTCTTCTTGATCTTATCGTCTTCGGCCGTGCCGTCTCCCACACCATCCGCGACAACTTCTCGCCTGGCAAGCCCCACAAGGAGCTCGATGCTGGCGCTGGCGCTGAGGCTATCCAGACCGTTGACCAGATCCGCACTGCCGACGGCCCCAAGAGCACCAACGAGGTCCGCAGCGCCATGCAGAAGGTCATGCAGACTGATGTCTCCGTCTTCAGAACTGAGGAGTCTCTCCAGGAGGGTGTCAAGAAGTAAGTTTTATCATTTTCCTCTCTCTATGTTGAATTCCAAATGACTAACAACCATCACAGGATCAACGAAGTCGACCAGATGTTCTCCCAGGTCGGTACCAAGGACCGCAGCATGATCTGGAACTCCGACCTCGTCGAGACCCTCGAGCTCCGCAACTTGCTCACTTGCGCCGTCCAGACCGCTGAGAGCGCTGCCAACCGTAAGGAGTCTCGTGGTGCTCACGCCCGTGAGGACTACCCCGACCGTGACGACGAGAACTGGATGAAGCACACGCTCTCATGGCAGAAGAAGCCTCACGGCAAGACCGAGCTCGGCTACCGTGCGGTCACTGGTACTACTCTTGACGAGGCAGAGTGCAAGGCTGTGCCTCCTTTCGCGAGAAAGTACTAGATTCTGAGAGCGTGTATGTATGTGGAGGGAAGGAAATTCTTGTGTACAGTTTAGCCGCTTTTCTTGACAAAGGGATGTTGATAGCGAATATCGTATTGTGAATTGTTTCAAAAGAATCTCGAGGCTGTCTCTCGTATCCTGAAACGGCGACCTATACCATCCGTTCCAAAAGCATGGTGTACCCTCCACTTTTCATGGTCTGCCATCAAAGCTTTCGTGAAGTTCCCGTTGTTCTTCAGGCGTGAGTGATTGTGACGCTAACTTCTGACTGATCTTATATCACCACACAGCAAGCTTTCGCTCTCATACTTTTGTCTTGGTTCGAATAGCTAAACACAGCTGAGCGAGAAACAACTCCCCATCATAATTAATATTCCCCAGCCACTGGACTCTCGGAGGATCGACGGCGACCCGCTGCCTAGCAGGTGGGGCGGCTCACATTAGTGCTTGCTAGAGAATATCCAAGCTTGCCCTGTCTCTGACGACGATCGAGAGAGCAGATTTGGCGAGTGTTGAGGACTGCTGTGCTACCTGACTGCCATCCTACCCTAGACTGTCTCTTCCTTACCTGCGGATAGAGTGATTGATCAGTTGATTGGTTGGGGCACCATTCGCGATACCATCTTGGCCTAGACATCGATTTTTACTTTCCAGCCCTCCAAGAGATTGGTCTCGGTTCTTCTTTATCAATCCTGGTTCAACATTCCTACAAAGTTTCACCCACTCCCTGCCCTACGAAGACCACATACATCGAGTCTCCTCGTAGCGCCCAACAACCCTTGTGCGACGTGAGGCCTGCACAGCGCCTACAGGCTCATCCTCGGCGGACCCAACCAGCAGCACCAGCAGCACCTGCGCAGCAACGATGCAGCGCGCTACCGCCAACCCGTCTTTCCACTCCGCCCGAATGACTGCGGGCGCCGACAGCGACGAGGATAGCGAGTCTGATCTTGCTGTCTCTTCCGCCGACGATGCCAGCGACGCCGAGGCCAACGAGCTGAGACACGAATCAAGCGGGCTCTCGCGCCGCGCGACCGCAGACCTCGAGGACGAACGACTCGTGCGTGAAGGCGCCGAACGCGCGGAGGGAAGAGAGGGCAGATTGCCTGAGGACCCGTTGTCGAGGAGCTTGACGCTGGATGGCGACGGACCGGTTCTGCTGAACCGTGACAAGCAAAAGCGCACCACGCACTACAACTACCAGCTTGAGAAGCAGATGAGCCACGTTGAAGCGAAGCAGTTCTACCAGAACAAGCGTGGCATGGGCAGCTCGGCCAACTTCGACGAGCTGCAGCAGGGGCAGCAGGGTCGCAACCCGGGCAGCCTCGTTGCGAGCCCAGTCACCAAGAGCAGGACTTTCTCGAGCTACGCGGGCGGCGACGCAAACAACTTCTCTCGCTCTGGTAGCTTGAGGAATTTGCAGAGCGCGGCAAACCCCGGTTACCAGAGTGCGTTGCCGATTGCTATGAGCGATCCAAACAAGCACCCTAATGCTCCACATGTACAAACGCCTGGCCTGGGACCCTTTGAGCAGCCACAGTACCCTATGCCTCCTCAGCCTGGCCCGCCCAACGCCGACACGATTCAGAAAGGCAAGGAGAAGTACTACAAAGCTGATCGCGCAGCTGAGGCGCACGAACACCACCCTGGCTTGCCTCACGAGGCGAAGCCGCTACTGGAGAAAGAGGGAATCCACGGTGCAGGCGCTGGTATTGGAATCGAATCCGCGAACGACAGCGGCGTGACGACCGAGCTGCAGACGATCTACAGGAACATTCAAAATGTGATGGACATCCGGCACAAGTACATACGTCTCTCGCTGCAAGGGCCCGAGGACAACCCGCGTGACGAGCCTGGTTGGAACATCTACCCTCCCATGCCTGAGCCTGTGTGGAGCCAGGATGGACGCAGAAGTGGTGCGCTTGCGCAGAACAGCACAGACAAGTCAAGCACGGACAGCAAGGGCATTACACCCAAGGCGCCCTCATCTAAGAACGGCGAACCGCGCAAGTTCCGTAAGATGGGCCACGATATTGGCGAGGACTTTGAGCTCGAGGACTGTCTGCCTGTGCCTGGCGAGGAGGAGATGACTTTCAAGCTCGATGCTACGGGTGTATACCAGGTCTATGAGACTGCGGAGTCTTCTGAGTTGCACGAGCCGATCATCCACATTCCGACAATTCGCGAATTCTACATGGACCTGGACCAGATTTTGAATGTATCTTCGGACGGTCCCAGCAAGAGTTTCGCTTTCCGCCGCTTGCAATATCTTGAGGGCAAATTCAACCTGTATGTGCTGCTCAACGAGTACCAGGAGGTAGCAGACACGAAGGCGGTGCCGCATCGTGACTTCTACAACGTCAGAAAGGTCGACACTCATGTTCACCACTCTGCATGCATGAACCAGAAGCATTTGCTTCGCTTCATCAAGCACAAGATGAAGAAGAGCCCCGATGAGATTGTCTTGCACAGAGACGGCAAGCATCTTACTCTCAGAGAAGTGTTCGAGTCGATCAACCTGACTGCTTACGATCTCTCCATTGATACTTTGGATATGCACGCCCATGTCGACTCATTCCACCGTTTCGACAAATTCAACTTGAAGTACAACCCTGTCGGAGAGAGTAGATTGCGTACCATCTTTTTGAAGACAGACAACTACATCCATGGCCGCTACCTCGCAGAGATTACCAAGGAAGTAATCAGCGATCTGGAGAGCAGCAAGTACCAGATGGTTGAGTGGCGTATCTCGATCTACGGCCGCACTATGGACGAGTGGGATAAGCTTGCTGCTTGGGTTGTCGACAACAAGCTCTTCTCGCCCAACGTCCGATGGCTGATCCAGGTCCCGCGTCTTTTCGATGTCTACAAGTCATCGAACTTGATGGATAACTTCCAACAGATCGTCGTCAACCTCTTCCAGCCTCTGTTCGAGGTCACCAAGAACCCTCAGTCGCACCCTAAGTTGCACATTTTCCTGCAACGTGTGATTGGTTTTGATACTGTGGATGATGAGAGCAAGACTGAACGCCGCATTTACCGCAAGTTCCCGTTGCCCAAGGAGTGGAGCACGCTGCAGAACCCGCCTTACAGCTACTGGATCTACTACCTGTTCGCCAACATGGCTTCGCTGAACGTCTTCCGCAAGCAGCGTGGCTTCAACACTTTCGTCCTTCGCCCCCACTGTGGTGAAGCTGGTGATGTTGATCATCTTGCCGCTGCTCTTTTGTGCTGTCATAGTATCAGTCACGGTCTGTTGCTGCGCAAGGTGCCATTGCTGCAATACATCTTCTACCTGGAGCAGATTGGTGTGGCCATGAGTCCTCTGAGTAACAACGCTCTGTTTTTGGCTTATGAGCGAAACCCCTTCTTGCAGTACTTCCGACGTGGTCTGAACGTCAGTCTGTCCACAGATGATCCTCTGCAGTTTGCTTTCACCAAGGAGCCGCTGATCGAAGAGTACGCAGTTGCAGCACAGATCTACAAACTCACCGCTGTGGACATGTCCGAGCTGGCGAAACACTCCGTCGTTCAGAGTGGCTACGAACACAGTGTCAAGCAGCGCTGGCTTGGCAAGGACTACAACCTGCCCGGTGTTGCCGGCAACGACATGGCTAAGGTCAACGTGCCCAACATCCGTGAGGCCTTCAGACACGAGACGTTGCTGCAGGAAATTGCCATGATCAACCGCTACTCACAGCCCGCCAACTCACAACGCACCCTCAGCACCACCAACCTCCCGCCCAGTGCAGTGAACACCAGCACAACCAACACCGCTCCCGCCAGCCCCACGCAGAGCATGAAGACAAACCCTTCTGCCACCAACCCCCTCAATGTCGATACTGCAAACTACCGCCCTACCAACCCAACCTTCAGCTCCTTCGGCCTCGTCGCCACACCACACCAATACCAAGCCAACGCCCAAGCAGCCCGCTTCCCCGGCACCGCAACTCCCACAGACGCCGCCCACCACGACGGGCTCATTTCGCCCACCACCCAGCGCAAGCCAGGCCACCCCAGCCGCGGCGGCAGCTTGACTTCCAAGCCCGCTGCTCTCGACCCGCCACCCCAACCGTCGGGCGCTGAAGTCCCGGTGTTGCCTTCGGCCGTGCACGATTTCGGATCGCTGAGCTCGGAGCCGAAGATCTTCCCGGGTGTTTTGGAGAACCGCGAGAGGAGGAGACGGAGCAGTGTTGCGAGGAGTGGGGAGTTTAATGGCTTGGAGGATATGGCCAGGAGTCAGGAGTTGAGGAGGAGGGCGAGTGTGGAGGCGGGAATTGAGAGCGAGGGGGATGAGTGAGGTGTGATTGTTCGGAAGCTGTGTAGGATTATGGGAAGGGAAAGGAAGGGAATGGTATTGGAATGATGGGTATGATGAAGGGATGCAGGTTTGATGTCTAACGTATTACCGGTCATTGGGAGGAGAAATGGATAGATGGTTTTAATGAAATGATTGATAGACTTAGGCCCTTTCCTTCGACAAACCAAAGAGTGAGAGTTGCTACGCTCGCGTTTCGTCATGTGAGAGGCGGCAAGTTTCGCTCGTGTCGCATATAAAAATTCATCAAGGACAGCGCCTGACACCCACTCTTGACCTTCGGCACACGACTCCCGGCGCCTGCAAAAAGACTCCGTCACAGCGGCGAGCACACACACCGTTCAGACGGCATGGACGACAACATGGACGACCTGGCGCACAATGTGCCAGGAAATGGCCGTGAGCATTGTAGCGAAGACAGCACACATGGTGGCGATCAAGGCAGCGAGCATGATGATGGACAGCCGTGCTGCAGATCGCCCCTCGAATGGGACGAGCCTTTCGATAGCGACGATCCAACTCAAATATCTCAAGACTATTCTCAGTACGCATGCGGACCTCATTGTGCAACGCTGATCTAAGAAAAGTAAAGACAAGCGACGCATGCTGCTTGACTCTTCTGCTCGCAATTGTTTCGGGTTATGGCCACCTTAGAATAAACGCTCACTGGAGCCATTGGTAGATGGTCGCGAGTCTCAGAAAGATCCTGTATCCATGAACTTGATGTACGGCAGCGAATTTTGCAGCTCATGGATCAATATCGAGGAGTTTGCAGAAGACAGAATGAAAGTGCTCTCGTTCTTGCATGTCCGAAGCACATACCCACCATGCGACTGGGCATCGTTCGATGCTCACGGGCTGAAGCGCTACTTTCGAGTACCGCTAAATGCGCTGATGTTCAATCCCAAATGTGTCAGGATCTCCGGTGAAGATTACGGCAAAGTGGTCGAATTTGACTCTCAATCAATTCACTCCAGGAAAGCAATCGGCTACCCACGTGCATGGGCGACTGTCTGTGTACAGCATGATCTGGCTACTGCTCTAAGAAACATTGTCGATGAGCTTATAGCTGGTGCTCTACCAAGCGAAAATGCCAATTGGAAGAAAATGGTGTCTGACAGCCTGCGGAATCCAGCTAACGGTCCGCCATGGGGGATGTATAACGACCAAGGCTTTGCACCGCACTCTAGATTCGACCCAGAGACCCTGCTATACATGTCGCACGACCAGCTCAACCGCATCGTCGCTGAGATGGAACTCCTGCAAAGCGATCCTGAGTATCTCCGCGACTACGCTTTGACCATGAAAGCAAACATCTCTTGGGATGCTACTCTGCCACCCGAGGTGGGCCAGGCAATGTGGATCTTCAGCAGCCTTCTGGACGAAACTGCTAGGTTACAGTCAGAAGTGTTCTCGCAGACTCTGCATCACATGGCTGCACTCAAAGATTGTTTCGCTGTCGTCAACGCTGGTGGTGGTGAGTACGTCTGGAGGCATTTGAGACCTTTGGATCCCAAGAGAGAGCGACTGCCTGCTTGCGTCGGCCGTTACTGTTCAAAATGCAATTGAGGCGAATTCCATGGGGGGGTGCAAGGAATCCAATCCAGCTTCTCCGATTGTGCAGCGTTTGGGTCCTCTCCTTCGAAAATCTTGCGAAACACCATGGCCCAAGGATCACAAATCACCATCTTGGTTGGAAAAAGTCACCGAGTTTCGTAGATGACTGGCCGCTTGCTAGCACGCCGCCCGCGAGGAATGGAAGCGTTTCTATGAAGTGCAAGGCCAACTTCACCCTAGAATTGAGCAAGCAATTAACTCCATGGCTTTCGATACCTCACCGGAGTATCTTGAGGAGGTCCGAAAGGAGCGAGAGCAAGGAGAGGCCGAGATCAAACTTAAGCAAACCGCTCAAGCTCGTAAATCAAGAGCTCCCGAACCCCTGCAAACCACATGGGGTAGCACAGACAGCTCTACGATGGGCATTTCTTCCATACCATCAAAGCCCACCAAGATCAAGACCACAAGACCGAACGCGGCTGATGATCTTGAAGTCCCTGCTCTCAGCCTTGATGATGGCGCTGTGTTGGAGACCATTAGTGAGTGCATGGCTATTCCAGCAATCCCAGTTGAACAGGATAGTCTCAGCGTCGTCAGGAAGATGTTTCCATCAAGCGCTGACACAGCTTCGGGCTCTGTGAAATGGACACAGCTCGTCCAAGCACTCGCTGACGCTGGTATCGTTGCCACGCAGGCCCCGGGCTCTGCTGGAACCTTCGCCAGCACTAGCACCGGTGCAATCAACCTTCACAAGCCTCATGAGCCAACGGTCGACGCTTTGATGCTCCGTCGCATAGGGTAAAGACTGAGGAAATGGTTCGGATGGACGGGAGACAGGTTCGTTCTGCGAGCGAAGGAAGAAGAAAGCTTTTGCAAGTGAGTATGGGTGGTTTATAGTAGCAGAGGGTTTTCATGACGTGCAGCAATGAGTGAGGTGTAATAGTTCACCATAGAATCAATGAATCACTTTAGTAGAGATCTGGTTCACTAACTTCGTTCCGGATACTTCCGTGCAGTCTCTTCCACACCATGCTCCAGAGGCTTACAGTATCCCTACGAATATCTGTTATCGTCAGAGTCGCAATATATTTCCCAGCTTCCTGGTATTCCGCAGTAAAACAACACCTTTTTCCATTCACAGTGAGCGGGCGGCTGCGTCATTGCAACCTCTTGCCGCATTGAACCTTGTTGTTCGTCGAGTAGTGATACCGCCACACTAGCACCCTGTTTGTGTCACCTACGAGCGTTTGCATGCATTGGGTCGTGGAACAGCCGCAACCATTTACTCGCGAATCTTCACAAAACACATCCGCCACTCAACGTACGAACTCTTTGACAGCATCGCCAAAGACACAAAGTGATACAGCGCAGCTCAGACATAGCTACCATGGCTACTCGCAAGATATATCCGCCACCGAAAAGCTAGTCCAACCTGACACAACTCAGAAGACAGTGCCCTTGGTCTGCTTTCTCTCCTTAATGGGAAGATTGCGCCAGACCAAAACACTAACAATAATGAAAGGCAGGAAAGCGCAACCAGCAATCACCATTTCTCTCCGAACTGCACCATAAGCACTGACAACACCATCACGGATCGGATTTCCAATAGGAAACTCCATCTGCTTAGTGATGTCGCCATGAATAGCCATGCTTTCGTCCTTGGAGCCCGCCGATAAATGCTCGTTGAACCCTCGTGGCATATCGTTCGTCCAGATTGACCCAGAGACTGCGAAACCAACGGCCTGGCCGATCGAGCCGAACATGCCGTAGATGGCGAGCACGACGGCGAGCTCCTGGTGGTTGACGGACGCCATGATAGCGAGGGGACCGGTCATGGCCCAGATGCCGTGGAAGACCTGGCACATGACTAGATAACCGAAGTCTACGCCTGGATGGCGGAAGTAGATCAGCAAAGCTGTTCCGAGGATGCAGAATGGAATTCCTGAGACAGCTGGCCAGTAGTAACGACATACGCTCGGAGACCTCAGCCGATGAATGGGACGATGATGGTGGATGTTACTGAGAAGGCGTTGAGGACGTAGCCGGCTTTGGCGATGCTGAGCTCGTGGACGACTTGCAGGTAGGAGTAGTAGCAGGTGTCCCAAGCACTGCATGGTGAGGCTAGCTTCTGTTCCATTGACTGTAACAGGTATCGGCGGACAAGACGGACATGTTCAAGAAAGCGCTAAGGCAACACGCGCCGATGATTGTGCGGTCCTTCAAGAAGCGATACGGAATGAAAGGAAACATCGTTAGGTACTTCTCCCACAGGCCAAACATGACGAGACAAACGACTCCAACCACGATCATGGCGATGATGTAGTCGCTCGCCCAGCCTTTGGGTGCCCGAGTCGCAATGTTCAGAGAGATCAAGATTGGTCCAAAACCCGCGAGGATGAGAAGCATGCCGACGACTAGAGGACAGGTTAGCTCTTGTTCACATTGTAAGCGCAAGAGGAAGCTTACCATCAAACTCGATCAGGTAATGTATAGTCGACTGCCGCATGGTCCGACCGCTCTTCTCCTTCTTCAAAAGACCCATCGCCTCAGCCTTGCGCTCATTCATGATCAGCACAACAGCAACAGGAATCGAAACCCCAACCAGAACGATACAAAACGAGCCAAAAGCCCACCGATAAGTAGAGTGCTCATAAAACAGCTCCGCAATCGTCGGCCCTCCAACCGTAGACGCCAGCCTCGGATTCATATACAATCCCCACATGATCATGCGGTTGCGGAGCGAGGTCATATTCGAGATGATCACATTGACAATGTAGCTCAAGCCGATGTGGCCGACCCAGTAGAACGTGTGGCCGGCGGCATAGGTTTCGACGTTCTTGCACAGAGCTTTCAGGATTCATGCCGACGACGATGAAGAGGATCATCAACAAGAAGCCTTCGCAGCGGCCGCGCGGATATCGATGATTTTGGCGATGGCGAGCTTGCCGACGCCGGCGACCACGGAGCCGAAGATGGATGTGACGGGTAGGAGACCGTGCTGGTTGAACGAAGATGTGACGTAGGCTACCAGGCCGCTGTGGACGGCTTGGAGAAGGGTTTCGACGAATGTGACCAGGTATAGCCTGGGAAGAATATGTCAGCGTTTGTTGTGGGCTGTCGATGCGATATACATACAGAACAAACACAAGCCACATCATAGCTGGAGACCAGGCTTGCGTGACAGCTTCGACTTGCTTGACACCGTCTTGCTTGAGCTCTGAGTTGGTCTCCGATTCATCGTCGACGACTTTCCCTTTCTCGACCACACTCTCAGAGAGAGCTTTGTCGTCGTGGATACCCGTCTCAGCAGGCACTGGCGGTGGAGTGCTTAGGATAGCCATGCTGAACGAGGGATTTCTGGCTGAGAGCCGACGATCCGGTATGAAGATGCAACAATGCGAGCAGCCGCAAGAGCTCTCGATGGAAACGGCAAGGCCATTTTATATAACCGCTTTCGTCCCAAGACATCCTACCGGCAGACATTCACGCCGGCCAAGAAATCCGATGTTGCGCTTGATACATCTTGAACCTTTGAAATCAACAGCGTTCGCCGACTAGGGCATTTCCTCAGCCCTAACCAAACCGTGGAACTTGCAAGCTCGTTGACTTGTAGGGACAGATGGCATGGATCCGGCAATATATCGATGACTTTATCCGATGATCTGATAAGCGAAGCTAAATCAACTTCACTTAAGTATACGATGCGCATGGGACTGGAGGATTGCCCCAATACGTGTCCAAGCAAACCCAACGCATTCCTTCGTGTCTCGCTCGCGCGGAATAGTCTGAGAGTCTCCACTCTTCGCACGCCGATGTGGTCAGATGCTCGCTTGGTTCTTGTTCGTGTCTCGATGCGGAAAGCCGTCTTGTCGTAAAAGTTTTTGTACATGATACAGGAGGAGGGAAATTTGACTACTTGTAATGACTCGGAGTGGAAGATTGGCAACCGCGCCTTCAGTCAATAAGACTGTTCCGGAGCTGTGCCGAGCTCCTCTTCCCATTGCAAACCTCGAAGAAACAAAATGCCCTGTTGTCGTTGCCTCGTAGTATTCATCATTAGCACACACCAAACCTCTCATTCCTCAAAGGACTCGGCAATCACATCATGTTTGGTGTATTACCGCTCGATGCACCCATGAAAACGCCGCTTGCACTTCCACTTTGCCCCGGCTGCTGCTGCTGTTGTTGGCCCATGGAAGCATCGCCCATTTGCGACATGTCGAAGTTCATGGGCCAGATCGACGGGTCCATGTTGTTGCCGCCCGTGCCTTGGATGTATGAGTCCCAGGCACCCTGTGAAGTTAGTCAGTATGATAGCAGCGATTTACATGGTTGACAAGAACTTACCCAGTCGATGTCCGCGCCCACGCCGTCCATGCTTGCGAATCCACCGCCGGCACCAAACATCTGGCTGAAAGGGCTGGCCGCGCCATTGAGCGCGTTGCCTGAAGACTCTGGTCCTGAGAATTGTGGCGTCAAGCCTGTTCGCTCGCCTTGCATTGGATCGTTGAGAAGTCCCGCCATGCTGGCTGGATAGCTGGCCTTGCTGTCTGCTGTTCCCATAGTCTGTCCGCCTGTGAGAGCACCCATTCCAGCATTATTCATGGCGAAGTTCGGCGACATGCCGCCGCTCGACAGCATGCCCAGCGTCATCGCAGCGCTCTGCTCTGGTGGCATGTCGTCGTCCGCTTTGCTGAAATCTGCGACATTGCCGCCAGGGAACATGCCGAATCCTGTCGCCGCGTGGGGAGCATACCTCTGCTGTGCTTGATTCGAAGCCATCGCACCTTGTTGCTGCTGCTGCTGCTGTCTCACTTGTTGCATCTGCGCTTGGTGAGCCTTGAGCTTGTCTACCATAACGCGCAAGCCGTGCGACGCCTTGTATGCCTCCATGCTGTCTTCGCGCACGCTTTCCCAGATTGTGATACAGTGTTCAAGGGCACGCATCATACTATTGCGGCGATCGTCGGCGTATGTGTTGGCAGCCACGGTAGGGGAAGTAGGGCTTGAAGCAGATGTTTGGCTGCCACCGCCAGTGCGTCTCTCAGTCTCTGCTGAGTGGAACAAGTCCATACACACATTCATGGCTGCCAGAAGAAAGTCATGAGTCGTGAGTGAGGAGATGTACCACTTGACACTGCGAAGGCGTCCGCCAGGTTGCGCCTCTTCGTGCAACGTAGCTTGGTGAGTAAGCATCTCCATAGAGGCATCGATACATGTGCGGCGTGAGTAGGCATAGCGAGGGTTGTCTCTGCCTTTGGCGATGAAGCGCCTGTGCAAGACGAAGAGCGATCGTAGGTAGACAAGTTCTAGTCCGATACGCTGCATAATCAGGTTTGCAGGATCGCGAGCCGAGTCTTGGAATGTGCGCATCTGTAGCAGAGGAGGGTGACTTGCTCTGATGTCACGCAACTGCTGATCGAAGCTCATTGTCTCCTCGTAGGTTGGCTGGTTTGTTAACGATCCAGTCCGCTCGACAATTTGTCCAAATGTGAAGGTCATCCGCGACTTTGCAATCATGTAAGTCATAGGAGTGGCTTCGAAGGACGGTCTTGATGTTGGGAGAACCTGCATATCCTCGTGAATCTCATCATCGTAAAGGTTCCGAGGCGGTTGCGTATCGACATGGTCAGACCGCACAATAGCAGGCATACCGAACTGGAATGAGATCAACAAGTCGATCTGGCGAACGAAAGTCCACACTCTGCGGCGCATCTCGCCCACGAAAGGCGAAATGTTGGCGTGTGGGCCTGGATCGCGGTGATAGCCCATGCGAATTGCCAGTCTGACGCAAATGCCGGTCATCAACAATACACTAGGCTCTGCATCTCTGCTACGGCCGTACTCGGCCTGCACGTGTAAGACCAGAGTTTCGAGTAATTGCGGGATTGGCTGTGTGATGTCTGCAAGTAGGATGCATTGCGCTGTGAGTCGCCTATACTCGTGCGACAGCTCCAGTGCTCGGCCGCGGTATTCAGGCGGTTCGTCACCAGCTCGGTGATATGATTGCAGAGCCAGAGTCATCATCGCATAGCACATTCCCAGCCAGACGATGGATGTCGCGCTAGGATCCATCCAATGCGCGTCGTACTGTTTTTGGAATGAAGGGCCATGAACAATGTGCACAGAAGGGTCGTAGGCATTGAAGTAGCGTGCGATCAAGCGATCACTGTCAGCTTTCGATGGGAATGCCGATAACAGTTCCTCCTTGTCTCTCGCAGCTGGACCTTGCAGTAAAAATGCATTACCAGGATTCTCATGTGCTCTCGCCGCTGTAACTTTGGCGAGGTGGTTGCTGTAGTCCTCTTTGTGCGCCTCGAAATATTTCTTGACCTCGCCAATCTCAGCCATGATAGCATACCAGTGCGCATCGGAGGCAAACACCGCCTGCCCGTTGTGCACTTTCATGATGCCAATACCTTTGGACACCTGCTCGACCTCGCTATCCTCTTCTCCATTCTCGTTCTCCTCTTGTATCATGTCACTGCCCTCGACGTCCAGCTTCAGATCCGACGCCGTACTGAGGCTATTACTCCGACTCGCACTCACCGCAGCGCGCGCGGCCGCAGCACCATCACCCGACCCTCCATTCGTCATGAGCGAAAGCACCAACCCCTCCAGCCGATCTATGCGATTTTGCATGTCATCTGGCGTCTGGTTCGCCGCACCCGCAGCGCTCTGCTTCTTGCTCTTGGGCGACGCATAATTGCAAGATGTGGTGTCGCCGCGCTTGATGCAGTTGTCGCAAGGCGCACCGCGGTTGCACTTCAGCTTGCGGTGTCGGCATGGTCCGCAGGAGAGTGGCACGCGATTGCGCTTGCGCACTACGCGGAATTGTTGGTTGTCGGGCGATGCGCCGTTGGAGGACGTGGAGGAGGGCGGCGTGGGCTGGTTTCCGGGCGCCATCCTGGGATTGGGGTTTGTCGCGGGCTGTTGGATGCGCGGGCTTGGGAGAATGAGATGGACTGAGTTGAAGGTCGGTGCGCGCGAGCCAGCGCGTCTTGGTGAGTGTTGTGAATGCGTTTGCGAACAGTGTCGCTGGTCACAAGCCTGCAGCAGGTGGTACTGTGTTTCGTCTTGATCGTCGTAGCTTGCGATCAGGTCAGCTAGGGCTGATAGCGGCGGCGACTAGGGCAAAGACGTTGGCGTGGATGAGCGTCACAGACGACCAAGCAGGAGGAGTGGACAAAGTCACAGTGGTCAAGCAGGCAGAAGGAAGAAGAGTGTATACAATTCAGTAAGTGTTTCAGCTCTGGGCTTCTAAGCAGCTGAAAGAGAAGCGCAAGACCCAAGCGAAGCGCGGTGACCTCTTTCGTAAGCATCAAGATCGACACTCGTGCGCGGGAAGAGAGGGGCGAGATTGACTTCTGCCAAGCCTACTTGAAGTACATACTATCTACCACTTCACGTCGCAATTGCCCTGCGTTTGCCCTGGTAAAAGATTCCAAAGGCAGCAGAATGAGCTTCATATGAGATGACTCACTGCAAGGCTGCTGCAGCAATGCGCAATCCATGGCCTGCGCGACCACGCGAAGGATGAAGAGGTGAGGTCTAACCAGGGTATATCGCGGATTTACGCCTTATGTCCGTGGGATGGACTCGCTGGGAAGAAGGGCGAAGAAAGGGCACAGATGGGGAAACAGAAGGGAGGGTGCACTGTTCAATTGTTCCTATTGCTTTCAGGGCGCCTACGAAAAGTGATTAGGATACGGCAGCCTGCGCGTGTGGCGGCAGCAGGCGTAGCAGAGCAAGAGTACCTCCGGGATCGTTTCGATGCTTCCATGAGATGGACGGTATGAGGAGCTTCGAGTTGGCTGTTATAGCGGGGATAGGTATTACATGTAGTTGTTCTACTCGCCAGGTTCTCAGGTGCTATATTTCTGAAATCGGGTAGTCGTCCGGTGCTGTTCTGCTACAGGCGGTACAGCGGTGACGCTCAAGAAGGTATATAGTATACAGAGTCGCAATGGTATTTCCGACGCCTAGCTTACTCATCACGATGCATATAGCGTGTGGTGCTAGTTCACACGAGATCTGATAACATGCGCAAAGCCAATTCATGTGTTGTCAAACCTTCAAACAACCACATATATGCATCACAGGCACGTAATCCTGATCGTGCGATATGAGCGAGTGATGAAGCAGGCATGTGTAAAGACGAGCAGGAGAACTTCGCCCATTAGCTACAACAGGACGTAACCCAATATATGCCTCCTCTTCACTGCGATACAAAGGGTGGTCATTTCCTCTGCTGCGAGGTACCCCAGTCAACGACGAAACACGAGGTAATCATGTCCCTCGATTTGATGTGGCACGTGTGGCTGAGGCAGCCTAATTCGAACCCAATTTGGGATCGGCGCCACAACCTTGGAAGTGCGGGATGAGGCTGGGATGTCCCTTTCCTGTAAGAGGCACAGCTGGAGATCATGGAAATGGCATCGAAGCATCTTGCCGTGTCAAATCGCAGTGACTGCAGTCCCGTGGTGAACAGGGGGAGTGGCAACATCGGACGAAGGCAGCGATGGAAGACAGCATGGCCACGTGACGACTTTCACACAGCGGTGGACTTCGGCTACTCTTTGTGAGTGTCAATTGCCGACAGAAAATAATGTTTTCATCGAGATCTTGTAATTTTTCTGTTCAACACTCGTAACCCCCTAGGTCATTTCAGTCGAAGATCAAGGCGGATCGTCCCTGCGACATGCAAGAGGTACGTCACAATGTCTCATGTGGACAGCCCTACAGCCACACCTTGCGCTTATAGGGCGGCGAGGGTAGTTGAGCGAGTTGTGGCAGACGCTGATCGATCCGCTTTGATGCTTTGGTTTTGTGGGCTGCTGGTCACAAGCACACAGACAAGCCTCCGGATCGTGAAGAGGAAGATAAGTTCATGTTGTTCTCGAAGGAGCTAACTCCGTTGGGGGCACACGGGGGCTCATGGGCTTGGTGGTGCGGATGCTCGAAGATGCCGTACCGATACCGATGCCTTATGCGCCGGTGTGGCGTTCAGTGCGAATTCCCGAAGATGAGGATTCACGGCATCACATGTCAGTTCATCCTCGCAAAACCCTTCCCCATGTAGATTGAAAATGAAGGGACCTAGCAAAGGGGGCGAAAGACACATGAACGTGGAGAATGGCCATCTCGATGGACAGAGGGTAGTGCAGCGCTTGGGTCAAGTTTTGCGGGCGATAATGGCGAAAGTCTGACGTGTCACTGACGATTTGGATGGTGCCCTGGAAGGACGCCAGATTAGAGGGTGGAGCCTTTCGAGCGATTAGTGGCAAGCGAGGCGTTGGGTGGTCGGGCGGCACAGCTGGACTTGGCTTCATGTGCTTGTGTGTGTCTATTCTCGAGCTGCTGGGCTTGGAAGCGGGAAGGTGGGAAGTGGCGGGTTGCGAGCAGGGAAATTTGTGGCAGTGACGTTTGCAGGGAGGGCAGCGATATTGGAGTAATGTGTGTGTGTGTGTGTGTGTGTGTGTGTGTGTGTATAGAGGGAGTATGGATGTGACATTTAGTTAGTAGTCAAGAAATTTGATTACATGAACCTGGGCCTCGTCCATTACGCAGCCAACTCAAGCTCGCCGACCCTCTATTCCTCATTCATCCGGGTCGCCAGTGGCAGTCCAGGCCATCCATCTATCCATCCATCCATCCATTCATCCATTCATCGTCGCGCCGCCGCCGCTCTCATCTCATCTCATCTCATCTCATCACCGTGCGCTGCCCGTGCGCATTCGCCTGTCTTCCCGTTCTATCCGTCCGCCCTCCCGTCCGCCCGCCCGCAATCATCGTCGATCCTATTGGCCGTGCTACTAGGCACCTCCAGCGATGACATAAGACGCCCGCATCGTTGGTCTGCACCGACTGCCCATCTTGGTCATCGCATCGCGCTCGTCGGCATTAATTCAAGAGGTTGTTGCCAGATCGACGCACCACTGCGAGCAACAACCCTCCCTCTTCTCCTTCCTTCCTTCCTCCTCCTCCTCCTCCTCCTCCTAGCTCGCAGCTCACCCGTTTGCTGCTAGCTCCTCCTCTCCATCCCTCCTCCCTCCAGCAGCAGACACAGAATCCCTCAACTCACCTCTCCCCGTTGCTCCCCGCTCCCCGCGGAACCTGCTTGCATCATCATTCGAACTTGTCGCCTCTCACCTGTCCCCTCCTCCTCCTCCTCCTCCTCCTCCCTCCCTCCCACCACCACAACAACAACAACTACTACTACTACTACTACTGCCAAGTGTGTGGAACAGCAGCGACAGCTTGTCTCGAAGCTTGGTGCTACTGCCAACTCATCACACAGCCACCGCCGCCATGTCGGCCCTCAAGAAGGCCTTCGAGGTCCTTAAGCCCGGCCACCACAGCCGCTCCCACTCCCAGGACCGCAACGGCAGCAGCACCCACCAGAGCGATACCGAGAGCACTAGCGGTGTCAGCAAGACCTCCACTGGCCTCTCCTCCCTCACACTCAACGGCAAGGACCACTCCCGCAAACACTCCCCGTCCACCACTCCCCGCGGCTCCATCGATAGGCTTCGCCAGTCTCTCGACCACTCGAGAGCCTCCATCCAGTCGGATTCTACTCCCCGCGGCTCGCTCGATGGCAGGCAAAACCACCACCGTGCTTCCACTGACCACCACCGTCGTCCTCGCGCCACTCACAGCCCATTGGGCCTCTTGAAGAGGAAGGTGCGAGGCAGCTCTTCTGACTCCCGCTCCTCCACCGAGGACCTTCCTCTGAACAGAGATGGCGAGCCCGTCAGCCGCGGCCAGGCGCGCAAGATCGAGCGCCAAGCCGAGCGCGAGAAGCACGAGAAGGAGGTCGAGGAGCGCATTGCAGCTCAGCAGAAGCGCAAGGAAGAGGCAGAGGCCAAGGCTGCCGCTGAAGAAACCGACGAGCAGAGATCCAAATATGGTGTGCTGCCTGTCAACAACTACGCCGGCCAAATGCCTGGTGATGTTCGCGTCGACATCCGCGATTTGCAGCCCTCGATGGTGGGACAAGTCGTCACCTTCCGTGCCAGGTTGCACAACATCCGCAAACTCAGTGCCCATCTCATGTTCGTCGAGCTGAGGCAACAAACCGCCACCATCCAGGGTATTCTTCAAGAGCACGGCAGCGTCTCCGCACACTTCCTTTACTGGGCCGAGCACTTGCACCTTGAGACCATTTGCAAGGTCAAGGGTGTGGTCCAGGAGGTCAAGGCCAAGCAGGGCGTTGTTGAGAGCACATCAATCAAGAATGTCGAGATTCACATCCACGAGCTCTACGTCGAGGGCAAGCCCATCCAGTCGCTGCCTTTCACAGTCCACGAGGCAGAGGTCTCCAAACAGGACACCCAACGCGAGGGCGACAACCGTGTTGTCATTTCTGACCGCGCCAGGCAAAATGGCCGCATTATCGATCTGCGCACAACTGCTGCCCAGAGTATTTTCAGGATCCAGTCTGCCATCTGTCAGGCCTTCCGCTCACACCTTCACAACGAGGGCTTCATTGAAATCCACACTCCCAAGCTGCAGGCTGTTGCGTCTGAATCAGGCGCCAGCGTGTTCAAGGTGAACTACTTCAACAGGCCAGCTTTCCTAGCCCAGTCACCGCAATTGGGCAAGCAGATGGCCATTGCTTCCGATTTCAAGAAGGTCTTCGAGATTGGTCCCGTTTTCCGTGCCGAGAACAGCAACACCCACCGTCATTTGACCGAATTCACGGGTCTCGATCTCGAGATGGCCATCGATGAGCACTACCACGAAGTCCTCCGCACACTTGATGCAACATTCAAGGCTATTTTCAACTATATCTACACCGAGTACCGCGAGGAGGTTGAGATTGTCAAGCACCACTTCCCATCCGAGGATCTGGTGTGGCTCCCCGAAACTCCCATCATTCCCTTCGCTGAGGGCATCCGCATGCTGAACGCCACCGGCTGGACCGACGAGCACGGCAAGCCTCTGCCTGAAGATGAGGATCTCGGAACTAGAGATGAGATCCAGCTCGGCAAGGTCATCAAGGAGAAGCTTGGCACCGATTACTACGTCCTCGACAAGTTCCCGACTTCTGCACGTCCCTTCTACGCGATGCCTGACCCGTACAACCCCAAGGTTACCAACTCCTTCGATATCTTCGTTCGTGGCCAGGAGATTCTCTCCGGAGGTCAGCGTATCCACGATGCAGAGACTCTGATCGAAAAGATGAAGAGCCTTAAAATGGACCCCGGCACCATGGAGGAGTACATGGACGGCTTCGAGTGGGCAGCTCCTCCCCACGGAGGTGGAGGCATCGGCATGGAGCGCATTCTCATGCTGATCTTGAAGCTGGGTGACATCAGACACGCCACCATGTTCGCCAGAGATCCTCGCTCGCTCCCCGAGAGGAAGCCTGTTGTTCAACTCAGACATCCCGAAGCCAGCACTCTCCACCCACCGTGGTCTGGAAAGGACCGTGTTCTCGCAAAGATGGACTTCCAGCCTATTGAGAGCCTCATTGCCAACTACGGTGATGCCTCGAACACATCCTGGCTGGAGCCCAAGTTTGAGCACTGGAGAGACCCATACACTGGCGCGGCAGTTGGTTTCGTGCAACACGAGGGCTTCGCTATGACCATTGGGGACCCTCTCTGCCACGACACCCAATACACGAAGATCATCTCCGCGTACCTCCGCTACATCAAGAAGGAGCGCAAGATCAAGCCTTTGTGGCTGCTCTGTGGTGGTCCCGTGCAGGAGGTCCTTGCAACCAAGTTCGACTGGCGCACATTCTCTGTTGCCGCTGAGCAGCGTGTGGACCCGAACGACATCAAGGGTCTCAAGGATCCCGAGGTGCAGCGCAAGATCCGCCACGCAGAGAAGGAGGGAATCAAGATTCACGATATCCCTATCGGCGAGCACTTCCCCGATGATCTCAAACAGCAGATCGACAAGCGTATCTCGGACTGGCTGGACAGCAGAAAGACCAAGGGCAAGCAGGTCCACCTCACAGACGTGCACCCCTGGCAAGATATGCCGCACAGGCAGTACGTCTACACCAAGACCAAGGAGGGCGAGATTGCCTGCTTTGTTATCCTCGCCCAGCTCGCACCTGAGCACGGTTGGCAGGTGAAGTTTGCGCTCGACTTCCCTGGCGCTCCATCCGGTGCTATCGAGGCCACCATCATCCACGCCCTCAAGGCGCTCGCGATCGTCGGCGCCACCAGTGTCACCTTCGGCAGTGGTGCCTCGAGCAGCTTCACTCCCGGCCATAACCTCAAGGGAACCCGAGTCAAGGTGCTGAGTAAGGCCTACCACGCCATCGCCAACGACTTGCACCTTGTCAACAAGAGCGAGTTCAGAGAGAAGCTTGGTGCCGCGCCCGATCCAGTCTATGGTAAGTCCTTTGATGTATCCCACTCATATATTAATGATTCAGTAACTAACCAAAATCTCCACAGTCTGCTACCCTCCCCACGGCCTCGGCCCCAGCGGCGTTCGCGCCATCATCAGCTTCTTCGAGGACGACGACGATGGCAAAGTCTAGAAGGCTCCCGACACGCCCGCGAAGCTAGCACGGAGGAAGACGGAAATACGCAAGACGGTCCAAACGAGACTTCGCATCATGCCACGCGTAAAGGTATGGATTGGGCGGAGGGCGATATGAAATACTACAACTACTGCTATAACGAAGCTTGGACAGGACGAACGAAAGTAGAGATACCCTTGGGGATGAATATATGCTTTTTTAATTGTTTATGGTTGTGCTTTCTTGTTTTCTTGCGCCGCAGTACAGGGCGTGTTTTCCTTGACACTGTCTGGCTTTGATGTCTTTGCATTGCGTTGCGTCAATAGGAGAGGGTTCGAGTAGATGGGATGGATATGACGATGTGCACAATCCGAGCGTGGCAAACTCTCTTGAAAATTGATCATTGAGTTTGTGTTCTCTAATCCTGATTTTATGACAAGTGCATGGGCCTCATGAGAAGAAGCATTCCGGCGGCCGACACTGCGAGCCCGATCGAGCAGGCGCCGCTCAGACCGGGTTGCCTCCTGATGTTGATACTCTTTGACGGCCCAGAAGAAACTTGGCTGACTAGCTCTTCGCTCCTCCCTGCGAGGAGCATCTTCCCTGCCGGTAATGTCTTCAGTGCCTCGTATTCCGCGGCTCCCACCCATCTCCCTTCCTCACGCCACACCCCTCGTAGCGCCCGGGCCCTGGGCTCCTTCGACGTGCGATCACGAAGCCAGTCGTCCCCTGTGCACAATCTTCCTCGCCGCACCTCGGACACCGCCACCGCCACCGCCAGATATCGTCGCACTCCCCGGGCTCGCTGTTCTCTAGCTCCGCCTGCTAACCGCGACACGGAATGCAGAGCCTGCTCTGCTCTGCGCTCGGGAGGGGGGTTTGTCCTTGGACTCGGTGCAGCCGAGGCGGGGCCACTCGCGCTCGCAGCAAGGGTTGCCGCAGCCGATCATGGTGCCGGAGGAGGGGCGGAGGCAGGAGCAGAGGTTCTGGAGGGGGGTTCCGGGACTTGGGCTTGGACGTTGTTGGCGTTGCTTGCTGCGAGTGGCGCGGGTTGCTTGGTTGCAGGGGTGGTGGGAGTGGGAGTTGGAGTCTGGTGAGAGTGGAGCGTGGCCTCGAGCTCTTCTTCGCTTCGAGTATCTTTGGAGGGGATGCTGGGCTCGAGGTGGGTGGTGTCGAGTTTTTGAGCTTGGTCTTTGCGGTCTTTCGCTTGGTGAGTGGCGACGGTGGGTTGTTCGCCGAAGGTCGCCATCGCTTGTGTGAGAGCGACAGCGTCGACGAGTGCGTGTTGGGTGCAAGCCATCTTGGAGTCTTAGGGTGAGTTGTAGGTATGGATGGAGAACAGGAGGTGGGTTTCCCGGAGGGCCGGTTAGTCGGATACTCTTTGGCTTGTTGTTTGTGTGACGGTATTACCTTGAGATGATGAGAGTAGGTACGGATGTGCTGTCGGTTGGTTCCTTGCTTATAAGAGAGTGTTGGTGGGATATAGTAGCTTGTTGGCGACAGGGGCTGATATAGGCAGAGAGACCATCTATGAGGAGCCTGTCAGTGATGCAGCTCACTTGCTGCACGGTGAAGCTGATGGTTCCTCAGTGCAAGTGAATGGCTTTTAAACGCACGTGAAAAGCTTTTGAATGCATACGAATGACTTGCTGGTGGGAACCGGTGGCGCAAGAACTTCATCAGAATGAAACGAAAGTGCTGTCAATGGCTTCTGGAGGTTCGTTCACTCGTACAATCAAAGATTCATTGTGTGCTTTCACGTGGAAACACTATCGAATCCTCGTGAATGATGCCTCCCAAAGACCTTTCAGCACTTCTCCAGAGTCAATGAAACTTTCCCTCCGGCCTTCAATGGCACGTGTCCACCTTGGTAGCTCTTGCTCCGGTGCCTCGTGCAGTAACCCTTCGGTAAGGCTAGAGTGGCGGATGTTCCGCGTGGAACGTTGGTCTTCACTCGAATCTGCTTGCCGTTGATCTCCCACTTCGCTTCAATGTCACCGTAAGCTGTGACCACGGTTCCCTCGGCATGCTCAAGATCAAGACCCTCAAGCGCTGGAGTGAAAGTCCAGGTCTTGTAGCCGGCGCTTGTGGGTGAGATGCCAAGGACATATTCGGGAAGCACGTATGTGGGAGCACCGCCCCATGGGTGGGATAGACTAGTGAACCTGTTGATACCCGGCGATCCGTCTGGGTGGGCATACTCCCACGAGGCACCGGAGAAGTATTCGTTTTGATCGACCATTGCCACCCAGAAGTCTTCCAATTGAGCCCTGGCGATAGTGAGGTTGCCGACTCCGAGGTCACGCTGTGCCTTGAACAAGCCGTTCAACAGGAAGCCGTTGGTGTTTGGCGAGATCTGGTAGTCATCGGTGCAGGCTTCGCTGGAGATCGTGCGGTAGCCAATGCCGCAGCGCAGTTCATCCAGCTTTGCGAAGGAAGAAGTGACTTGCGAGCCGTTCGCAGCGCCAGCTAGAATCGCCAATCCGATGCCAGTGAGGGAATAGTTGGACGGCGCATCAATCGAAAGCGACCAGGTGCCGAGCGTAGGGTTCCAAAGCTTGTCGTTGATGGCTTGCACAAGGGCTACGGATGTGCTTTCGTACAATTCTGCCGACGCCGTGTCACCCAACGCGCGAGCCAGAGGTGCGAGCTGTTTCAGTGCGTATGCGAAAACACCAGTCACGGCTGTACCGTTTGCAGGGCCCAGGAAGTTCACAGCACTGTCCACTAAGCCAGTGACCGGATTGATATACTTCAGTTTGGCAGCTGCTTGTGCTTTGATCTGAGACCAGTGTGGTCTCAGCGGCTCAAATTGGCCACTGTAGTGGTAGAAGTCGCCAACACCTGCCAAGAACAGGTCCTGGTAGTCGAGGAGACCGCCATAAAGACCCGTGGCTTCGTTAAACTCCGGCACGGCACCCATGAATGGGGAGACTTGAACCAAGCCTTCGAAAGGTCCTTCGGTGAGCTGAGTATCCAGGACGAGGGCGATGGTGCCCACAAGCTGGTCCCATCGGGCTGTGCTAGCCGCTACGACGCCGACGGTGTGGTAGAAGTCACCAGTCCACACCAGGCGGTCGCGCTTGCCACCATCGAGACAGATAGACTTGTTCAGCGGAGCTTGTTCATATTCCCCAAGGACATCCTCAGACATGAGCGAGTCCTGGTAGATCAAAGATCCGTTGCTTGCGTTGACGGTAACATCCTTGAAATAAGCAGCCTGGTCTTGGTATGGTCCGAAGCCGATGCTTCCCAAGTATGCTGATCCTGTGCCAACGAAACCTTTGTTGGCTGAGAGCTCTAGAGACTCGGCGATCGGAATCGATACAGCAACCTTGCCGTCGATGGAGACGACGTAAGCATCCGGGGTAATGGCTGTGCTGATGTTGTACCAAGTGCCATCTTCAATCGTTAGGTTCAGCGGATACTGGTGCACGGGTCCAGTAGTGATGGTCTCTTGCGGGTACAGCGACGAGCCGTAAGTAAAGATGAGTGTGTTTGGAGTTAGTAGCGAGCGGTTAGTGTTAACCAGAGCTTGTTCGCTGGACGTCAACACGAAGTAAGCTCCGTAGGGCTGGATGCCACTTGCCACTCTCCATCCAGTGCCACCACGAACAATCTTGCTCGAAAATGCAAGGGTGTAGTTGCTGAACGTAACGCCTTTCGCAGATTGGGCGGTCGTCTGACCTCTGATCAATGCGCCGTCAGGTGTGATCTCCCAGGTTGATGGAGCGTTGCCGGCGTCAATGCATGAGACGTGGGACGCTTGTCCACCTAGATCGAACAATCTATCATATACCGAGTTCGATGTCGAGAATTTGCCCGGGAGATCTGAGGGTCCTCCGAGTGGGGCGGTGGAGTTGAACCCAATTTCATTGAAGACTATCGTGGTGTTTGTCAGTAATCGCACAGTCTGCCATCTCTGGCCACCTTGTACGAAGAAACTCTGTGTCTTGCCGCACTCTGTCAAGTTGAAAGTCTCGACGCGGAAAGCATTCGCAAGTCCGACGGTGAAAGGCCATGGGCCATCTGATTGAGGCAAGGCCAGAGCAGGGAACTCTTCTGAGTATTTCACCTCAATCTGAGTGTCGCCTGACAATGATTCGACAGAGAAGATCGGGAAGCCAGATCTATCCGTTCCATAGTCAAGGGTCAAGAATGGATGTGATGGCGATAGTTCAATATTGTTCCTCTTGTACGGCGTGTTTGCGTCGATGGTCAGGTCCTGACCAAGTTTGTAACCAACGGGATAAGCGTTTCCATGGTCGACGAAGCTGGACAATGTCAGTCTCGTGATGTTCGCTCGCCGTTCATACAGAATCAACCCACGCTGCAACCTGTCGCCAGGTCAAGCAGCCGAATGCCAGGAGTGCCGATCGAAACCAATGCATGTCTCACCAAGTGAAGATCCTCAGTCTCCGAGGCCTTGCTGTATGATGAGACAGACCAGAACGGATCGACCGATGTTTATGTACAGAGGCCAACGCACTGGTGGACGTGGCGCGGTTGGATGTGGTCGTGTTCTTAGCGGTAGTCGTGTTCCTATTAGTGCATAAGGGTTTAGACCAGCCTATCAAGAACTTCGTCGAACGATCTGCCGAGAATTTCAAGGTGCATTGTAGCGAGAGATCATATGGGGCGCGCACGATGACTTCGGATGATGCGGGTTGTGCCTGGTATAAGGTTCGGAATTTCCGGCTCGGCTTAGTAGCTTCGGGCTAAAGCATTCCGAGGCCGAGATCGTGAAGCAGCGCTCTGGTCCCTCTATTAAGACCAAGGTACCGGAATGGGAAGAGGCACAGTGTTGTTGTAGAGAGAATTGTCGCTTCAACAATCCAAGATTCATTGTTGTGTGCTTGTAACGATGCCATTGGGCATCCCGCCTGGATCAGCGGACGTTACCATTGACATAGAAGCATTGACATAGAAGCATTGGCATAGAAGCATTGGCGCCTCGATCCAATTAGTTATCCGGAGCATGACAAGACTTGAGATGATCGTTGAAGCGTACTTCTAGAACACTCTCAGGCGAGGTGATCACATTGATCGCTAAATCAGGTCGCTTCCTTCGAGCACCCAGCGTCTGCACCTCGCATTTGCACGGCCACCTCGCCATCTGCATCAATCCAATTCAGTCCCAGCTTGCGCACCTTGCTCTTACTGGCCACATACAGCATTAGATAGACATGTCTCGCAACTTCACCCCAACAATACACTCTCACTTCCAAAGTAGCCGCCTCGCGCGTACACCAAACACCCCAGCCAACTCTACCAGGTTCGATCATTTTGGCCAAGAATTGGAAGAAATCGAGCCTCAGCTGCGTAGGCCAAGGTGTGATTTCGAAGGTCCAATACCCGCGTTCGGACTGCTTGAGGTCTCGAGAGACGAAGACAGGCTTGTAGCACTGAGCCAGATTGTTGTTTTCTCCAAGGTACCGGAGCGACTCAGTGACGTGCGTCTTGAAGCGTTGGAGGGAGGGCGCAGGCGCGGGTGGACGTATTGATGTGGGTAAATCAGAGTAATCTTGTGATCTGACACCATTTTCGTTATTTTCCCTCTGGGCATTGTCGACGGGGGCGAAGTCTTTTACGACGGTGCCGCTGTTCGAAAGCCTCGGCGAGGCTGGAGGAGAATTCGATGTCGTAGGAGCTGCATACTCGGTGACGCGTGCAATATTCTTAGGTGACGATTCCAGATTTTGGTGTACCACAGGGTCTGGTCTTGCCTGCACAGAGTCTGTCACTTCTGGTGGCGAAGGGCCAGGATCACTGACGGATCGCTGAATACTATGCTGTCGACCCTTCGAGCTCACTGAGGTTGTATTACTCAGAGAGTACGAAGTTGGCAGCTCTGATGTGACATCGTCGATGGACTCGGAGTTGTCCGCTAAATGCGAAACATGCCGTTGACTTGGTAGGGATGCATCTAAATGCTCATTCGCATGGTTGCTATCCTCTCGTGAAGGTATTATTGATGGCAAAGATGAATTTCGAGTTGGAAAGAACTGACGATTTGCGCCGTTGATCCGAGGCCTCTTCGTCGAACGATCCAGATTTGGGGACTTCAGATAGGACGACTGGCTCAGAACTTCATGTGAAGACGAACTGCCATCTTGACGCGAGTCGTCCGGTGCAAGTGGCACACTCTCAGGTTTGCTAACTTCGGTAGTACTGTCTTCCAAAGGCCTGATGAGCTGTTTAGGGATCTTCGAGGAACTTCGAATTGACGGAGCAAACAATTGGCTTTCCAACGCCGTGTAGCCAAGCTGTGTCTCTTCCAAGAATGTTGTTGGGTCGTAAGCCAACTCTATCAATTCTCCAATGGGCTGTTGAGGCGTCCTCTCGATCTCAGGGATCATGGTGGTTGGAACCATATCAGGCTGTCGCATCGAGGGCAGGTCTTTCCTCGCTGGAAGTGAAGCATCTTTAGGAGTGTTCGCAAGCTTCCTTTTCACCACGAAAGAAGCATACGCCTCGGCCTGCGCAACGAAGCGTTCGTCATCTTTCTTCGAACTCGGCGCGGTGGTATGCACGCGAAGATCTGTACAGGTCACCATGCCTTGACGCGCGATCTTCCAATAAGGCCATGGCAGACGATGTCAGGTCGTCGATGTTGACGCGCTTTCAGTGACCTTGAGACCGAGTCACGTGTTATTGCCAATTTTGTGATATGATAGTCAAGTGAAGGAGTGTACAATATATGTGTGTATGTGAAATACTTGGGTAACGTTAAGTAAGAAGTGATGCTTCCCTTGGTGGCGCTCCTTCTGCTTGCTCGACGCGACTTTGGGCTTCTGGCTGGGGGAAAGTGGGGCGGACCGCCAAGAGATTAAATTCTACAACATTTGTATACCGGACGGCGACGACGAGCATTAGCAGCGCAAGGACCAGATTCCAAACGACAAGATGGCCTCCTTCCAATCTCTGCGCGACCTGGTTAACAACCTCCCCTCCACCAACGAGGCATGGGGTCCCCCGACCACCACCGAGACCACACTGGACGGCGTGCCATATGCGCCTTTCTCCAAGGGCGACAAGCTTGGCCGTATGGCCGACTGGACCGCTGAGGGCAAGGACAGCGCGCGCGGCGGCAGACAACAGTACCAGCAGAGGTACCGCGACCAGATCTACGGCGCCGGCGGACTCCAGACAGTCTTCAACATCGAGGGCCAGAACGAGGAGAGCAGCTTCTCGCTCGTCGACCGCTCGCAGACCTCGACTCGCGGCAGAGGCTTTGGCGGCAGAGGAAGCGCTGTCTTCCGCGGCCGTGGTGGCCAGCGTGGAGGCCAGGCTGGCCGTGGCGGCAGGGGCGCTTTCCAGCGCTCCGACGGTGGGCGTGGAGGACGTGGTGGAGCTCAGGGCTATGACTCTCGCGGCGGCCGTGGAGGCGCACGTGGAGGCAGAAGATTCGGCTGGAAGGACTGGGACAAGCCACAGCGCAACCGTGAGGCCTCTGTCCAGCCCAAGGACTCGTGGCGTGTACTCGAGGAGATCGACTTCTCTCGTCTCCTTAAGCTCAACCTGGATACTGGCGACGGAGAGGATCTCGAGGACCATGGATTCCTTTACTACTACGACCGCAGCTACGACAAGCAGCCTGGTGCTCCTACGAGCGTTAAGAAGCTCGGTGCTCTGGACCGTGCCGCATACAACGTGACCACCTCCCACGATCCCGTTATCCAGGAGCTGGCCGAGAAGGACGAGGCCACCGTCTTCGCCACTGACAACATCCTCTCCATGCTCATGTGCGCTCCCCGCAGTGTGTACAGTTGGGATCTTGTCATGGTCAAGCAGGGCAACAAGATCTACATCGACAAGCGTGAGGGCAGCAGCCTCGACATGGTTACTGTCAACGAGAACGCTGCCGATGCGCCGCTTGAGATGAGCGAGGGCAACAAGGACACAATCAACGCTCCTGGCGCCCTCAAGGAGGAGGCCACTCACATCAACAACGTCTTCCCCTCGCAAGTTGTCCAGGAGGCCAACAAGGTCGACATGGCCAACGAGCACCCCTTCTACAATTCCGCAGAGGAGACCGACCCTCCTGCCTCCAAGGCATACAAGTACCGCCGGTTCGATCTTTCGCTCGCTTCCGACGAGGAGTCAATCCACCTTGTTGTGCGTACCGAGCTGGACGCCGTTGTAAAGAACAACATCAGCGGCGAGGACCAGTACCTCGTCATCAAGGCCCTCAACGAGTTCGACAACAAGGCCCAGGGCTCCGGTGGTGCTCTCGACTGGAGGACCAAGCTCGCCTCCCAACGTGGTGCGGTCGTTGCCACCGAAATGAAGAACAACAGCTGCAAGCTTGCTCGCTGGACCACTCAGGCCATCCTCGCAAAGGCCGACCTCATGAAGCTTGGGTAAGTTCAAAATACTTCCGAACCTGCAAAACCTGAATAAATTCACTAACCCATCACAGTTTCGTCTCCCGTGCCAACCCCAAGAGCAACTCCGACCACGTCGTCCTCGGCGTGCTCGGCTACAAGCCCCGCGAGTTCGCCACCCAGATGAACCTCAACCTCAACAATGGCTGGGCTATCGTTCGCACATTCGTCGACATGGTCATGCGCGAGGACGACGGCAAGTACGTTCTTGTCAAGGACCCCAACAAGCCTACCATCCGCCTGTACCAGGTCCCCGCAGACACCTTCGAGGAGGACGAGGATGCCGACAACATGGGCGGCATTGACGAGCAGGACGAGTAGACGTGTGAAATGACGCCATGAGCATGGAGTTGTGACGAGCTCACCGCTTGGGTTTGGGTTTTAGCGGTTTGCAGCTATGGGCTTCCCAGATGCAGTGAAAAGAAATGATAGATGCTTTTATTCTGTTTCGACTTCATGTAATTACCGTTCGAAAGCGCCTGTTTTGGTTGCGGCCGCTGTTGAACTTGCATTGCGAGGACTGCCATACAGGAACGCATTATGTAGCACAAGTTGACTCACAGATGTTCATCCACCGCAAGGTTAGTCCTGCAGTGCATTGCCTCCTAAGATATACGAGCCAGTACGGTCCTGCATTTGCGAAACGTTGCGCAAGTTCTCTATGCATCAAACGAATCCGCTGAACTTGATGCTCCTCAAACCAACTAAGTTGAGATATCCTCATTGAACGAAATGAAAAAATTATATACCCATCTATTCCTGCATCCTATAGATCCTCCATCCAGCGCCCTCCAAAATGCCGGGCACGCATTCCACCATCACCGTATCGACATCCCGCCACTCCTGCGTCAGATCCCGCCACGGCACCAAGAAAGGCGTAGTCCGCTGCTTGCCGTTCCTAGGACCCATGCGCCACTGCCGCTGCAAGCGCTCAGCATTAAACCGCTCGTGCTCCATCTCGCTCAGCATCAGCAAGTCCTTCTCGTCGAACTGCTTGATCTGCACAAACGGCTCGCCGCGCGGCTCCTGCGCGCCGTCGTTCAGCATGAAACAACCCGTGGCGCGCAGCTTGCGCGGGATATCGTCTGCTTGCGCGCGCGTGGACTCCTTCAGCTCGCCGGACAGGTCTTCCCAGTCGCAGTAGCTGCGGTCGGACTCGAGGGCTTTGCGCTGCGCTTCGGTGCGCGCCATCAGCTCGCGCTGCTTCTTGTACGTTTCGAAGAGGCCGTGGGCGAGGCGCTCGCGGAGGGCGGGCGGGAGCTTGGGCGAGCGCAGGAAGGACATGAAGATGCGGCCGTCGACGTGCAGTTGGATTTGCTCTTCGGGGGGAAGGGCGGAGACGTCGAATTTGGTGCGGTGGGAGAGGCGGCTTGTGCTTATGATTTTCTCGATGGAGTTCAAGCCTTGTTTGAATTTGGGGGTGAGGAGGAGGGCGTGCAAGACGGCGTCGTCGAAGGACATGATGCCGTTGACTTCCATGTGAGGGTATTTCTCTTTGATGATTTGGCGGAGCATCATTGCGCGGCGGATGGCGAACATGCGGTCATCTTTGCCGGTGCTGTTGGGTCCGAGGATGTTCACGATTCCGTGAAGAGAGTCTAATAGAGGGGATTCGTCCGAGTACATCTTGTTCCACTCTGCGGCGGAGGGTGTGGTAGGTCTCCGTCGTAAAGTGAACTCTGTGGCGACTGGTGTTGGGGCAGAGTCTGAGTCGACGGGTTCTTGATCGATTGAGAAGAAAAGCACAGCATGTCCAAGCTGCCTCTCATTTCCTTGATCCGTGAATGTGCCGCTGTTCACCAGCGTCAGGAATGAATTGAGTAGTGGACTTTCAGACTCCAGCACTGCGCCGAAATTCTTAAATATGATGACCGGAAGCGAGCCAGTCGCAGAAGCGTCTCGAACAAATTGACACGCTGCAACGAATTGCTCTTCCTTCATTGATCGTGCATCAAATGTGAATCTTGTATGAGGGCGTTCTCGCCCGAGGTGGTCTGCGAGATTTGTCGCTGTGAATGTCTTTCCAGATCCAGCCGGCCCAAAGACACCGATACATGTCGGTGTAGTAGCTGCTGCTGCAATGCGTTCTTCGGCGATGTCAACGACAGCTTCGAGTCGCTCCTGTTCTGCTCTGTCGACACTTAATAAGTTGCCAAATCTCCTTGCTGGGCATCGTAAAAGTGCCTTCTCAGGTCCAATCGTTACGACTTGTCTCGCAAGCTCGGCTGGATCTCCTGTAAGATTCTCAAATAATGACCACTTATCCCCCGAGCTGATCTTGGCTGATGGAATGCTTGCGGTCGTTAGACGTGTGTCTGCTTTAAGGTTCGACATGACTTCCGCGATCGGGTAGTCAGGGCTATTGTCACTTGTGTTTCGTGTGAAGCCTAAGGTTGCAAAGTCGCGGGCTGCAGATATACCTAGGCGAATGCCTCTGTCGATGTTCGGGTGTGTGGCGTCAGAAAAGCCGAGCGCAAAAGCCGCGGTGAATGCTGATGTGAGGCCAATCTGTGCAACTGGTGAGCATATGTCCTACAAATGTCAGAAACAAATATATCGTACCATTTGCGCCGCATGAGTCATAGTTTCACACTCCATGCTGCGAGGACTGAAGTATAGTTTGGGGTTCACCGCGTCACGGCCCCGATGGTGAATGATTCCTTCGTTGCCAAACCTTACGATCAAATTCGGGCAGGTGACTAAAGTGTCAAGTCGTCCGTTTGATCCAAGATTTCGGACAAAGTCTTCCGAAGTGGCTTCCCAGGATAGAGACTGGCTCAAGTTGATGCCTTCAGCGCGAAGATCGTCCGCTTCGACAATCACAACAAGATGGTCGGGCTCAGGTACGCCACCGCTTGTTTTGGGTCCGTCTCGAATTGCGTCCCAAAGTTTGCCAGTGGCAAGAGGTCTGGTCATGTGATGAACGATATATCGAGGGCGTACACGCTGTAGTAGATCGATAGCAGGCTCAAGATCGTGCAAGTCGTTTCCCGAACCAGAGATTACAGCAGCGATTGGAGCTGTACTCACAGCCTCGTTTGTAGGTGGGGCTTGCCAGGAAGAAGATTGGCCGATATGTCGAAGGCGGACAACGTGATAGCCAGGCTGTTGACCAGGCAGAGAAGAGGCGTGAGGCTCCAGATCGACCAAGGTAGATGCATTGCTTTTCATACCGTTGCTGACACCGTTCGACTGCGCCACAGGTCCGATGACTTCGAGGCCGTAGTTGGACGCTCCGGCGGTGAGCAGACCGGCGACAAGCTCAGCGCCTCCGCTGCGGACGACTATGTTGGCAGCATCGCCGTTGACATGGCTGCCCTCAGCCCCGAAGAAATGCTGTGAGCCCATCGGATAAACCAAATAATCATACGAGACTGCGCCGGCGACGAGGATGGTAGGAAAAGTCATGAATGCCACTGAAGTGCGTCAGGAATGCTGATCTCGAAGCGCCGCGTGACTAGTCCGTAGTCGTATTTGCTCGTGGCGCGTGGGCGCTGTGCCCGGTTGGCTGACAGAGGTCAAGGACACATGTTCGCCCGTATCAGCGATAGGAGTAGACTTCTCGGGGATTCAAAGAGCGCTGCAGTCTACACGCGGATTTCAGGGTGAGCGAGAGGCGAAGTAGGGAGTATTGGAGGCGCAGCTTCTAAGCCACATTTTTAGCCTGCCTCACATTGACCGCCAGCGCACTCCGGCTCTGCTGGCCTGCTGGGACTATTTCACACGCAGCCGCAAGCCTTATACGCCACTATGCGACTCGTACAAAGGACTGCATGTGGTACAATTTTGCGCGTGGCCTCACTTTAGTCCAGGCTGCAGGTGTTGTGGTTGCACTGCGTCGTTAGGTGACAGAGCTGCGGCGTTGACTGCTGCAAGTTGTGATGAACTGGCGATGACGATGTGCGTGATATTACTGCTAGGACTCTGATCAGTCTGAATAAGTGTACCGGTATGAGACCAGCATCAAGTTTTAACTATAGTGCTTGCAACTCATTTATGTAAAATGACCAAGCAATGAAATAGGTTTGGGTCTCAGATTCCAATTGAACTAAACTACGCAAACAAAATGCACACCAACGTCGGCACAGCGCGCCTAAGGACATAGGAAATAGATAGGACTATTGTAACACTGGAAATATATACTGTCACGATTTGAAGTGCATTGAATCACTCAAAATGTTAATCAAATGTCCATGTCGCGATTCTCCAAGAGAAACACCAAACCCTAACCCTAAACCTTTTCCATGGAATACTTTCAGTAAGAGGAATGCACCGCTAACAAGTGTAGCAATACTTTGAGATCCAGTGCATCACTGCACATTACCTCCCTCTTACATACATGTAAGCGCATCTCCACACAACTGTAGTGAATTTGGATGCCTTTGGATGGCATGTAGCACTGCAAACAGATCCTCACGCATGGTTGACTTAGTATCCGTGGTTGTTCTCATGCATGAACCACGGTTCTAGTCGACGACTTTGTAGTACCATCTCATTGACAGATAGGTTCGTTTCAATAGCATTACCAGATGGCACAAGCATGCGAGTCAGAAGACGATACGTATCCTGTCGATTTCATCTCGCTGGCCAAAGCAGTGTTCAGCGTCCAGCCTGCCATGGTGCGCCATTCCGCTCCCAGCATTTCCTCTTCTGAATCCATCGAGACACTAACAGTATAGTACGAGTACCTTGGTCGTCGAGCACATCCGCTACGCAACACATGTTTGCCACTACAAGTGCAATGTTCTCGTCCTTTGCTGGTCCCGGATTCCCCGTGTATCTGCCGATCTTGACCGGGTTGCAAAGTACAGGTTTGTCTGCATCTTCTGGAGTCCCGGTCACAATTTGCCGGTCTAGGCGAGCCGCTGCTCTGGTCAGAATCTCGTCAACGGTCCCTAATAGCAAGCCCCGCAGACGTAGTGATGCCACCGGAAGCACAACAGGATCCAGTATCACATTCTTCTTGCGCGGGAAGCCTATGGCTTGTGGCGGACCTTTGTCTCCGATCGATCACTAGACGTTGTCGGTGATGCTTTCAAATATACACGTGTGTGCCGTCACTCACGAGTTGCCCTTGTAGCATGTCAATTCGAGTTCGAGGACGACGATTCCAGCGATAGAGCACCGTGTGTGAGATAAAGCTTGATTTCGCGAATATGCAACGCCTCTCCTTCTGGATTCTGGAGCTCGGCATTATGCTTCCTACCAATCGCCATATTTAGATCACCAGAACTCGCTCATGTCGCAATCATGAGTGACATGCCCAGTAACCCGGTGATGAACACGTCAAACATCCACAGACCCTCGAGATACCTTGTGTAGCACCTATCAGTCCCAGAAGCCAATTTACTAGTACATTTGACTATAGAACCGAATCGACTTTACTTACCCTTGAGAGTCCGTACGCACCCCTGAGCGCCTGCAGCTGTATGTTGCCTCGTCCGGATTGTGAGCCTGGGCCTCGTCTCATGCGGTCGGGGTTAGGCATCGTACTGATCACCAACACCGGTGCGAGTGAGGCATCCTCTGAATAGCTACGTTCATCAATCTCCCGATAGAAATGGAGGGCGGAGGGTGACAGGGCAGATGTCCTAAACCCCGATTACAGGAATGGTTTTTGGCAATATAAATGATTGATCTTGCGCCCCCTGCATCAGCAAGCATGATATCATTACGGCGCTTTGGCGGAGTGGTTAACGCGTTGCCCTGCTAAGGCAATTCCTTCGGGAGCGTGTGTTCGAATCACACAGGCGTCGATATCCCTATATCTTTTGCCTTTTGTTGGCCGGACCTGCAAGAGAGAAACCAGACCGCCGTGAGTGAGCCTTGTCTTCAGAGGCCGCACCCCCCGGAAACCCACGAGTTAAATCGTTGCAATGGGTACGAATACGATCGTTTTGATCGATCATGACCGTTGTGCCGCTGTTGGCTGGAACGTTGAATGTTGTGGGTGGTCAATGATCGATCACGTGACTTTGCAAATCTCTCCAGCCCGACTCTCGTCCCGTCCGGCTGTTCGCTTGCGCGCAGATCGCTCTTGAGGGTTTTCCATCCATGCCACTGAGAGCAACCCGAAGGTATGAGCAAGTAATTCTATTTCAGTATTTATCGTTGATGGTACTAGCACACACCAGCCCATGAAATCTCAGGAGTTCTTCAATTGAGTAGATCACCTGCTATAGTACTACTATGCAAGATCGACGTGATCTCTGCTGACCTATACACGACGGATATTAAGCCGTGGTCTTTTTGCGAACTGCGTACTGGCCTCTCAGCAGCATCGTGATCAGTACGGACATTGAAGCCAGACCGCAATACCGTTTCGCACCGTGAAGACATCCCGCACTACTCTCAACTCTTCGACACGCGAAATCACGTTTATGTCACCCACCAACATACACAAGACAAATCTCATCGTCGCCACGATCGGTTCTGCACGTGCTAGTGATGGCGAAAGTGTACTAATTTCATGGGCGGGAGCAATGGCTGGTGCGTGGTCAAAACGTCCCAAGCGCGGGCTGTCACATTTGGACATCGAATACCTCTCTCTGCGGCAACACGGTGCAACTGCCACAACAGCTCATCGTGCACGACGCGACCAACCACCACGCAAACCCAGGTAAGCCCAGTGTAGTCTACAACCAGTAGGATGCGACGTGTAGTACGCCGCGTATAAGCTGAGGCTGGCTAAGCGCAAATCCGGTGGCGGACTCGGTCGCTGGGGCGAGCAGTTCGATCACGAGAGATATAGGGCCACGCGGCTGAGTGCACAACGACCCGGCGAGCGCATGGCGGTTGATTGGCTAGTCCGGACACAGGCAGGCCGAAATGACAGAGCCCGTATTGGGTTAGGATGGTGGTCAATCCCCGCAAATGGTTTTATGCGCCAGAGCGTTGGGGCCTGGAGAGTTGACAGGGGTGAGACGCTGGCCTGGAGTCTCTTTAGAGGACGCGCATTCCAGTGCTCTTCTCCTTCTCCATCCTCTCACATCCTTCATAACAAAGCCTCACATTCTTGCCTTCGCGTCCTCCACGTCATCGACGTTCACATTCGTTCAGTACTACTCACGCTCGCGATCTGCTTTCGTCTCGACGACTCGACGTTCCATAATACCTCCAACACCATCATATCAGACATCAAGATGTTCTCCAAGACTCTCCTTCTCAGCGCTCTCTCCGCTCTTGCGGCTGCTCAGTCTGCTGTCCTGACCTTCACCAACGTGCCCAACCCGATCACCGACGGCCAGGCCCAGGCTATCACCTTTGCGACCAACGACACCACCAGCGTGAGTATCTTGTGCGACACTGTAACATGGCGAACAACATGCTAACATCGTACAGCCCGTGAGCATCATCTTGCGCCAGGGTCCTTCCGGCAACCTCGAGGATGTCGAGACTCTGACCACCGACGCCCGCGACGGCCAGTTCATCTGGACTCCTTCCACTTCTCTGCCCAACGGCAACAACTACGCTCTCCAGATCAAGCAGGGCAACGAGGTCAACTACTTCGGTCCCTTCGTCGTTCAGGGTGCCAGCTCCAGCGCCAGCAGCATGTCCGTCTCTGCTAGCCCCGTTCCCAGCGCCAAGTAAGCAAAATGCGACGCGTCTTGTTCACGAATACTTTCTAACAACCATCTAGCAGCACCACCTCTGTCCCCGTTCTCGTCACCCCTGCTGGCACTGCCGCTAGCGCTTCCGGCACCGGCGTTCCAGTCTCCCGCAACACCACCATGAGCCACGCCACTCTTACTGCCACCACCTCCTCCTCCCGCAGCACCGCCACTGGCTCTTCCACCAACGATGCCAGCTTCCCTAGCGCCTCCACTGATTCCTCATCCACTGGTGCTGCATCCAGCTTCCAGGTCGGCTCTGGCATCGCTCTCTTCGGTGCCATCGCTGCTGGCATCTTCCTCCAGTAAGCGTACAGTCTTACTTGCGTTATTGGTGGGGCCTGTTCAGAAAAGGACGACATTTCTTTCCAATTTTTCGTTAATCTTTATTCTCCCGGATGGATGGACGATACGAAGGGACTGTGCGCAATGACGGCGCAATTTGAATGTTTGTTCGTAATGTCTTAACATCGAGGTCTACGGTACTTGCAAACGCTATCCAATGTCTGATATTGAACTACATCATCACACCATCAATGTTGCCACTCTCACGGCTTTGTCATTGTTTTGTCTCATATATTTGACTCTTGCCAAGGGCAACGAGTCGTTGAACGGGCGTGTTTCAAGGTTTGTGTGCCCTGTCATGGAAATCTCCGAGTCCGGCACACAGGTGCCTGGAGACATCGCCGCCAGACAGTATGCGATTAGTCATTGAAGGAAGAATGAACGAAGTGCCCTCCAATGGTGATTCGTAACACCACCACCATCGTCATCAGGATTCCTCGCACCAGTCTTGCGCACTCGCGCGCCCATGCGATTCAGAGTCGGACAAAGGGCAGCGAGCCGTCTGGGCGCCGATCTTTATGCCAAGCTCCTGGAGAAGCTGGAGACCCTGTATCCACTCTGCGAAGAGTTCCTGCAGAAATCCACCTGACAATCTCGGGTCGAACGTCCTGGCGCAGCCTCGTGCTGTCTTCATCACAGACATCCAACCCGCCGTACCAGAGACATGTCATCCGGCTACACCACATCCAGTATATTTCGACCTTCTGTATATGCCTTCAGCGACAAGGTGCTCGTCGCCGGACCAGCTTAGCCGCCGTCGCCGCCAGCACACACACACACACACACACACACACACACACACGCGAAAGGCGCCATGCCCTAGCCTGACTTGTCTTCGCTCTCGGCCGCTTAGCGACGACTAATTTAGGCTTTTGGGCCAGTTCGCCACCATACCAACGGCGACTCGCCTGGCTCATCTCGTTTAATTACCTCTCGACACTGCTCGCTAGTTGCCAAAGGGTGTAGCGCTCGAGACCAGACCTTCCTTCGCCCGCTGTACATTTAGATCTAGATGTCTTGCGCCTCTCTGCTGCCGACCGGTGAGTAGTAAGGTTAGATTAGTGTTAGTCCCTGGCCGTTCGCTTTAATACCTCTCTCGCTCTCTCCTGAACTGGCGGGTTTGCTTTTTCTGGTCTCTTGTTGTTATACTTTTGTTCATTCTCTCTCGATCTCAAGCCCTCCGAGTGTCTCAGTTTCAATCCGTTCGCGTTCTATCGCATCGCATCGCATCGCATCTTCTCCAACTATAGTCTTGCGACCTCATTCATAACATCTATTCACATCTTCTCCAACTATAGTCTTGCGACCTCATTCATAACATCCATTCACATCAACATGCGTTTCTCCACATCCGCCTTCCTGGCTGTCGCCGCCGCTCCCCTGCTTGCTTTCGCTCAGGGTGGTGAGTCAAACGGCTCCAACCCATTCAACATCCCTACGACTTCTCTGAACACTGAGGCTGGCGCGTCTGTCAACCTTACCTGGAAGCCCACCACCGAGGGCAAGGTCACCATCTACCTCAGGAGCGGTGCCAGCAACAACCTCAACAAGGGTGTTGCCATTGCTTGTACGTCTTGATTTCGAATTGATTAGAAGAGAACCTGCCTAACCAAGACCTATAGCCGGCATCGACAACTCTGGTTCCTTCACCTGGAACGTCCCCGAGGACATCGTCCGCGGCTCCAACTACGCCCTCGAGATCGTCGACGACGCCGACGAGACTAACACCAACTACACCCCTCCCTTCGTGATCGAGAGCACCAACAACGCCGCCCCCAGCGCCAGCGACTCCTCCTCCTCCGCCTCCGCCACCGAGAGCTCCGCCAGTGCCAGCGAGACCGAGTCTTCCACCGCCAGCGCCACCGACGCCTCCACCACCGTCACCTCCGCCGCTTCTGCTTCCGCCACCCACCACAGCAACAGCACCTCCTCTCTCACCACCTCCGCCACTTCCCGCACCGGCTCTTCCGCCACCGGCAGCTCCAGTGTCGACGCCGACGCTACTGGCGCCGTTGAGGCTTCCACTGGCGCTGCTGCTCGCACTTCCGCTTTCGTTGGCCTCGTCGGTCTCCTTGCGCTCGGTGCTTTCGCTCTCTAGATGCCACTCTTCCATGAAGTGAAGCGACGACTTTGCGAAGGGTCCTGGGACTGGAGCAATGTGAATTATCCATCGCATTCGTTGTGCCCGCATACGTGCAACACGCATTTTGGCTCGAGAGAGAAAGAAAAAAAAACAAAATCTTTGGTCAGGCGAACTACATGACTTCCGCTGACAAGTCAATATTGAAAAACATCCTCTCATATTTGTGTTTTTGTTTGTTATTTGATTCTTCTGCTTGACGATACCCGGATTCACACTTTTGGTCACCTTCTCCTCAGCAAAACTAGGAGAAGACACCACAGCTTTATTTAGATAGCTAATTATTATTAGATTAATGATCAAATAAAATAGATTAAAAAAACAAAAACTCTATGATGAACCGTATAGCCAGCTGCCTGTGCTTGCCCTTTTTTTTTTTCCTTCTACTTTATACTTCCTGACTTGAGACTTGGATTTGTCTGATCGGCTTCTTGGGCAGCAAGCAGTCTATGTCTTTTCCACATGCCAAATCGCCTGTCTACTGTGAAGCAAAAGTATGGCTAGTCATAGTCATGCTCATATTCGTAAATTGCACATTGACGAGTCATCACCCGTGTTCCCAAGAAAGAGCTCAAAGCAACAAACACACCACGTACGCAGCAGACGCATGCATGAAATTCCTCAATTTCTTAATCATTAGGAGCAAGGCCCGGATATTATACTCAAAACAAGATTCACCACAGCAAAAACCGCACCCAGTGGCGCCCTTCGCCTCAAAGCAGAGCATTCAGTCTGCATTTCTTTTTTCTGTTACTTTCCTGGCTCATCGCCTACCTGGCGAACCTACGCACGCTGTCGCCTGCGGATACCGACCTCAAAGCCCAAGGGCTTACGCAGGAAACCTTCCCTCGTCTCGAGGGTGGTTTGGTAGGGCTCGAATTCGTAGCGGCGGAAGACGGTGGAGACGATGAGGGCGAGTTCCATCTACAAGGAGGGGAGCACATGTTAGTGTTTTGTTTGAATATCAGGGTTCTTGAATGGAGAACTTACCTCTGCGACGTTACGTCCAACGCAAGAGCGAGGGCCGTAAGAGAAGGGGATGAAAGCGCCTCTTTGTCTGTGAGTTTTGATGGTGTTAGCCGGTGTGCGTTCTTCTTTCTCGCGCAGTGATTGGAACACTGTTGATTTAAAGACCAAAACTTACCTCTCGGTGACTTTGTCCCAGCGCTCTGGGCGGAACTCGTCGGCGTCCTTGCCCCAGATTTCCTTGCTGTGGTGCATGGTGTACGCGGGAACGCTGAGCACAGTGCCTTGCGGGAAGTGGTGGCCTGCGATTTCAACGCCAGGTCCTGGGGGAACGAGACGGGGCAGGCCTTGGCTGGAAGTGCTGTGGATGCGGAGAGTCTCCTGGATGCAATTGTCGAGGTACTTCAGGTTCTTGACCTGTTCGAACTTCGGTACATCGTCGCTGGGGAGGGCCTCGTCGAGCTCGGCTTGCAGTTTCTTAACGGCGTTGGGGTTCATAAGCATGTGGAAGAGGAGAGCGCAGGAGGTGTTGGAGGTGGTGTCGGAGCCGGCGATGAGCTGTGTGAGGGCTTCAGCGGTAAGTTCGTCGCGGCCGAGCTTCTCGCCGTTCTCGTCTTTGCCTTCCATGAGGCGGGCGAGCAGGTCTACGCGGTTGATCTCGCCACGTTCGGCGGCCTCGAGACGTTGATTGACACGAGCGATGGCGATACCGGCGAGGTTCTTGACGGCTTCTACACCCTGGTAGAAGAAAGGATCCGGGAGGTATTTGGCGTAGGGCTTGATCCAGGGAATAATTCCAATAGCATTAGAGACCTCTCCGCGGCGGTTGAGGACCTCAATGGCAGGAGCGTAAGTCGGAGGGGCGTCGGGACTCGATCTGACTTCAGCAATGTCCTTGCCAGTCTCGAGCATGCCAAACGGAGCACCAAAAGCGAGGTCACCGATGATATCGAAGGCGACGTAGTTGAACCAGTTTAGGCTGTCCATGCGGTAGTATCCGCTGCCAGCTTGCTTGCTGAGCTTGTCCCATTGGGTGGCGAGCAATTCCAGGTTGTGGTGAATGTACTGCTCGAACTGACCAACGCTCTTCGCGCTGAAGGTGTGCGAGATGGTCTTGCGCTTGCGAGTGTGCTCGGCACGGTCTCTGGTGTTGAAGAGGCCGCGCTGAATCGACACGAAAGCGTCATAATACTCGCTTTTTGGCATTGTTAGCTTGTAGGTTCACACGGCTTGTGGTAGTGGTTCATACGCTTTGAGGAACCCAGTTCCGTGGCCGTAGATAATGGGAATGGCATCGGGATCGGCAATGGAGACCTGGTTCGGCGTGACCCTAACCAGCTTGCCGTACTTTGCGTGTGCGTCGTGCACAGTCAAGAATCGGCGACACAGACGGCACTCGTACAGATACCAGAGGTTGGTGAACTTGGCCAAGAAAGGTCCGGGAACATCCTGGATCGACCAGTTCCTCATGTACGGGAGGATGAAAAAAAGCAGGGGCAACGCCAGCAGCGTCCACGGGGTGAAGAGCAGCGCCAGGAACATGATTGCCGATTGATATATCCAAAACAGGAAGGAGCCGACGTGCTCTCTGCTGGAAGAGAAGTGAAGTGTGGATTCAAAAGACAAGTGAGAACGTCCTGGCAAAACCTGTCTGTCTGCGGTGCTTGTCTCCAGAGGAGATGTAATGTTTATAATGCCATTCGCGCGCGAAGTTCGGCTAGCCCAAACTAAACCGACACGAGCTCCCGTCCACGACCGTCCTAGGGTTTGTCCTTACGCCCCCCCCACCTCTGAGAGGCTCGCAACGCTTCGCAAGGCCGCTTAGGGCCGCGGGAAAGCGTGTCTTGCTTGCTTGCTTCCTCTCCACGTTTTGTGCCCCGCAATTGAGAGCCGTACTGCGTGCCGCGTACTAGGAGGAAACTCGGTGCTCTATATAAGAAGCCGGCCGCCATACCGAAGGTGAGATGGAGCCTTTTGTTCCAGTGTGTTGTGTTACCCCTCGCCTTACACCCCCGGACGCTGACCTCATGCCACGCAGGACGCTGTGAAGTGGGTCTGTCTGCGGAAGCTGGAGAAACGGACGAGGAAGGACCGTGCCATGCCAATGGACAGATTGCTATTTTGGAAGAGAGGTACAGTAGTAATGCACAGATCTTCTCGGCGGTGAGAGTAAGGCCGACGATGCGATCGGAGGTGGTGAGCAGTCGGGACGTGTACTTCATGGAAGATTTGTACGAGGTTTGCTTTCTTATGTGATAGCAGAATGTGACGTGGCACTATTGACGCACAAGGTAATTTCAAGCTGCCGCGAAGAGCAGTCAAGAACACAAGCACACGTACTTCTATAACACACACATGTCCAGCATACATCTATGTAACCATGTACCGCTATGATGTATCAGACCAGTCAGACTCGACCAGCCCATGCAAGATCTATATATCCAAAGGATTGTCGTAAAGCATAAAAGTTCGTTACCACGTCATTGTCGTCGCGCTCCTCATGCGCAGTTTGAGCTCCTTCTCAACGTCCTTCAGACCTTGCTCGTGTCGCACCTTGTGGCGCGTCTGCGAGAATCTGTGCCACCAGATCCACATGAAGTAGGTGGTAATCGTGACTGGGATTGTCACGGCGAAGAAGATCCACAGGTTGGGAGATGCGATGGGTTTGCCTGGCTCTGGGTTGAATGTGAAGGCATCGTTCATGCTGAAGAAGGACTGGTGCGGGTGTTAGTATCCAAGGGATCCCATTCCACAACATAGAATTAGACTTACTGCTATGAATGTGCCAGGCAGGAACGTCAGTGTCAACACGGCAATGGTTTTCATAGCTGCGCTGTCCTGCCTGGTCTCCTCTGCCACCTGTGCTGTGGCTTTGGCGAGCTCGATGTTCAGCAGGTTGTCACGTCTGCTTTCCTCAGCGATTCTACGAGAGCTTTGCGCGATCTCAATATTCAATTTGTTGTCTCGTTGTACGATAAAGTTCGTGATCTAGAGTCATGATCAGTACTTGCATCCGAGAAGCCATTCAGCATAGCAAATGTAACTCACCGCTTTCGACTGATTTTTGATCCTTTTAGGAATAATTTCCAGGTCCACTCGAACTTGCTCGGAGTAACGCATCTGCTGCTCCACCTTGTCCTTCATGTCTTCAATATAGCTAGTGCCACCTTCCCATAAAGTGGTCCACATCCGGTGGTATTCTTCAAAGTACTTTAAGAGATTTCTGCCCAGCTCAGTCTCGAAGTTTGATCGCCGCTGAAGCCTCAATTGCTCGATATTGAATCTATTCAGCAGCTTGTAGTCGCCATTCTCTTCGAGCGAGATGTCGCCCTCCGAAAGCCGCAGCTCAGTGGCCGTGATGTCGCGCGACAGGATCTGCACCTGCCGTAAGGTCTCGTCTACATGCTGGACGAGGATGTTGAAAGGCAGAATCGCAAAGTCTCGTGGCACTTTCGGGTGCTTGTTTTCGTATAGCACGTTTGCTAGTAGAGCGTTAAGCGAGTAGTTCTCATCGGCGCAGTAGAAACCACCGCAATTGAAGACGTCTCTGACGAGTGATAACGAGCAGAAAGACCCGCCGTCCCGTGGCGTTTGGAGGATGAAGATTAACGTGTTGTGCGACGTCAAGGAAGCTGAGCCGCCGCCGTCACGACTCCAGAGATGCTCGTACTCGTCCGAAATCCAGCGTTGTTTCCTGACGATGTCTCGCACTTCGGTTGGCATGGGCAGTGACGGTGCATCGGCGTTTCTGCGCGTGATGGGCGGGTCGGCGACCAGCAGCTTGAAGCGCACGGTGCTGTCATCGTAGCTGCGGTCGATTTTGTGGTTGACCAGAAAGTCCTCGTCGTCCAAGTCTCGAAGCGGTTTCAATTTGATGTGGGTTGGGAAGCGCCAATTGTTGTGGCCCAGCTCCGAGTCGGAGATGGTGAACTTGCGGAGGGCCATCCTGGCAAGTCAGCCAGTGATAGCCAGTCTACCTCCTAGCTCTACTGTGTCAGAACTGCGGCTCGTTGCGCGCCGTCTTCCTTCCAATAGTAGCCTTCTGACACATTTGGATGGAGACAATTGGGGCAGGGTGCACGTGGGAAGCAAAGGCGACAGGAACGTGGGAAAAACAAACCCAGCCTCACAGATCACCTCAGCTGCAAAGAGGCGAAATGTCGGTCGGCAGACTGCTGCACTCCGCAGAATACAAAAGCCTACAGGGGAGCACAGCACCGACAGCAGTCAGTTCGTTCCAGGCCGAGTCTAAAGTTGTGCGCTACTGTACGCTGCGCTACACCCGCTCTGCAGATAGCCGGCCATTGGCTGCGATGCTGCATTGTGACATTGTGTTAGAAAAGTAAGGGCGAAGAAGCACTCTGAAAAGCGACCCTATTGCCCAACAGCTTTTTTTTTGGCGAAAATGAGACGAGACAGCGTTGCTAGGCGAGACTTTTGTGTTTGTTGATGACAGCACGTGTGCTGGAGTTTTCCGTTCCCTCAGCCAATGCTTCATCCTTCAAGTGGACCCTTCAGGGAAAGCTACTGTGTGTGCTGTATGTAGATGAGTAGATCTGCAAGAGTGCTGATGGTGTTGGGTGCATGTGGATGCTGTGGATTCTTGTGTCATTTGATAAATAGGCATCGGTGATGGTAGCAGTCGGCAACGGCATACTAGGTCATCCGGCAGACTGTTCCGAGCGAGCAGTAAACTCGTAGAATTAATGTCTACTTCCATGAGAGTGCTACTGATGACAAGTTCATAGTGCCTCCGAGGTAGAATGTTTGACAGCGAGTCAAAGATGGCCACTCCAGCTACATCTACAGCCCAAATCGTACGTGGGTATGTACTCGCGGTCTGGGCGAGGACTATGAGCAGGAAATAGTTGTAACACTCCCTCCCTCAGTCTGAGAGTGGTGCCACCAAGGCATTGGCTGTCAGTCAAGCGATAATGAGACCTCAGCTGAGCAAGTACCCGGCCGGCATAGCTGAATATAGCTGCACCATGCTCGAGGGCCCACGAGAGCACCCACCCACCAACAGTTGGACCAACGGCTACATATGTAACGTTACTATCAAAAAGGGCAGCAAATAGCGGAAGCTCGCGTGTACATTATGCTTCCCCGAATCAATGAAAGCATCGACGTTGTCTGCGGCCGGCGTGCGAGATGGCTTTGCTTTTCCACTACCACGTTGGCACGTACAGTACAGTACACTACAGTACAGTACACTACAGTACAGTACACTACAGTACAGTACACTACAGTACACTACAGTACAGTACAGTACATTACACTCAGCCGCACGTACAACTGTACTGTACAATCGGTGCCTCGCCGCCCATCGCAACATGTGCGTCATTTTGCTCGTGGCCTCAGCCCAGAATTGGTGGCGGAGTGCATTCCTCGACACACTGCACGGCCGTCGCTTTGAGCGCAAGCGTTGTGGCTATGCAGGCAGGCGGCCATGTTGCGCCGCCGTCGCCGCTGCCTCCCCCCATCACGTGTCGACAGGGGTGCATGTCCAGTTCAGGGCTGTTTACGGTATCGGCGGGCCCGGATGGCTGGCTGCATGAGGTAGGTCTACATCTACGCACGCACTACTTACGGCGAGCGCTGCCTCGTTTGCTTCGTCGAGTATGCTGCTGTCCTCGTCGACAGTTCTCTTACACTACTCTAGACCTCCAGCCGTGCTGTCTCCGGACTGATATGGACACTTGGACCATCCCTCCCGACCCGTACGCTGCGCTTGGACTTGAACGCGATTGCTCGCCGCAAACAATAAAGGCGAGGTATTACCAGCTTGCGAGGAGGTACCACCCCAATCGCAACTACGGCACCGACGAGGCAAAACATGCCTTGGCAGCCCATTTTCACCGGGTCCACGAGGCATGGCTGCTGCTCAATCGACCAGAGCAGCGCAAGCGATATCTCGAGCTGATCGAGCTAGCTGAGCTGCAAGATGAGATCGAGCACAAGCATAGAGAGATGATGGCGTTGGAGCGTGACGAATCCAGCAGTGAGGAGTGGGCTTCCAGCGACGCCGAGGATTACGATCTTACTCATCTAAGCGCCATTCGAAGAGCGAGAAGTCCCATGGGAGATTTTGCGTCTGATGTTGAAGACAACGACCGCGCACCTTCCGGGACCGAAGCAGCTGAACGTTCCCACGGCACATCGAAACCCAAGCCTCGCGGTAGAGAGATCGACCGACGAGAGACGCATCCACCCGTTCAAAAACACCGTGTACGCCACGGAAGAGAAGGAAGTGATGCACAGTCGGCCGCAAAGCGTCGCAAGAAGCTGGAGAAGTACAAGAAGAGGGAGTTGAAAGCTTTCTACGAGTACAAGGATGCCATGTTGATCAAGCTGGGTGCTGAGATCGAGGCAGAAAGACTTAGGACACAGTATGAACAAGCCAAGTGGAAGCGGGAGAAAGCCGAGAGCGCACCCAGGGAGGCTTCGACTCGTGTTAGGTTGGCGCAGCAGATCAATAAGGCTGTCATGCTATTCAAGACCCAGGCAACTCCGAAGTTGCAGCGTCGGCCCACGCTAAACTTGAGTAAACACATACTGGGCGCTGGCGACAACTCTCGTGATGGAGACTTCTTGACAGTCAACAGCCCAAGTGCGACTCGTCAACTGGGCGCCCACTGGCGAGGATGGAGCAGCGATATCAGCGGGGATCAGACCAGTAGTGAAGACGACGGATTCACACACGCAGCCGTCAGACGGTCAAGGCGATCACCATCTACCATTTCTCGACGTCGAAAAGTTTTAGAACCACCAGTACTCCCTCCTCGAACGACTTCGGCACCCGGTAGCGTTCCACAGATAAACGGAAATCAAGAGCCTGATCTGCACCCGCCGCCATTCAGAATGCTGATCAAGCGACCTACTGGACTTGGAACCCCTCTTGGCTCAGTAGTGCAGGACTCAAGCGACGGATCTGCCTCACCCATTTCTGGATCCAGCCGTTCTCCATCTCCGCACATGACAGGTCACTCTCGCGATCTGGTCCTGTTCTCTCAAGAGCATCACGATGCCGTACTTGCTGGCAATTCCCAGCACAAACGGGCAGCGTCTCTACCTACTACTGGACACTTCAGGCACGGTTCAGATCCTGATCTGGATATAGCAGTATCCGGTATACCAGAATCCATGTTTGTCATCAAGGCCATTGGAGATCTACGTTTCAGGTCGACCATCCCACGAGATCATGTTCATCGGCTTGAGCAGGCCGACGAAGACTGGCTCCTCAAACCTCCTTCAGACGAAGACGCAAATCCAGAGCAGCTACTGCAAAAGCTGCAACATCTCGACCCTGTGGTAGCGAAGCGTTTCATGGTTAAGAAAGACATCAAGGCGAGCTTCGCTTTCCGTTTAATTTGCAGCAGTCGCCACTTTGTTCGCCAGAAGCACTCTTCCTTCATCGCGCTGAGCTATCGACGAAAGCTGGTGGTGGAAAAGCACACAGATCACTACACACTTCCTCTTGAGAAGGAGATGCTACAGGCTGTGTGGGAAGAGCGCATCTCCGAGAATGAGGGCTTGTGGATCGACCAAATCTGCATTGACCAGGATAGTGACTATGAGAAGACAATCTCAATGTCCGCCATGGATCTTGTCTATCGAAGTGCCAGAGTAGTGGTGGTGGCACTGGATGATTTGGAGCTAAAGGAGCATGAAGGCACTGTTCTCCGAAACCACGTGGCCGAGTACGAGAGCCTCAAGCATGTCGTGGCAGACAAGCGTTTCCGTAGGCATCAGCCTCCTTACCTGGATACGCACGAGGACCTGCTGCAAGTGCTGCAGAAGATTCTGTCGTCTTCTTGGTTCAGGCGTGCTTGGTGCCGACACGAGATGCGCCTTGCACGAGACCACATTTTCCTTCTGCCCTGCCGAACAGCTGGTAGTTTCAAGCGAACTGTGTTGAGACTCACAAGCTCCTGCATCGCCCACCTGCTTGCGCTCGCCACTGAAGTGCCTTTTGATGCAAAGATCGAGCTGTTGAAGCCGGCTCTGCATGCTTTCTTCCGTGATCGCACACAGCCTTCGACTGCAGGCACAACCATCGCACACCACGGAAACTTCACGACTGTTGTTAGCGAGGTATTTGGTATGGAGGCAGGTGGTGATCCACGCTTGCCGTTCGAACAGCGCGAGGCCGATGCCAGAAGAGACAAAGTTTCAATCATTCTCAACACCATGGAATGCGGCTTGGCGCTCAGACATGCTCCTGGTTCGTCCCGCATTAATATGTCGAAATCGGACTGCTACTATTCGTTGTTACTCCTCGCTCTTGCGGCCGGCGATCCAGGTGCTCTGTGCTCCGTCGGCAAACCGATGTTACAGATTTCTGCACCAGAGAGCATGCGACATACTCAGCCTACAGTGTCGAGCTGGCTGTTCGAACCTACGAACGTTGATGCCGGCCTCAACAATTACAAGACTCTCGACCGCTTGCCTGCCAACTCGAATATTCTCACTGGCATCTCCCACCATGGCTCACACTATGTGCAGCTAGACCTGCACATGCTCAGCCGTGATAGTCCGTATCGGGCTTCAAACGAGCCGGACATCCTCTCTTTAGCCGAAAAGTTCGTTTATACCTGCGAGACTCGCAAGCTTGGTCGTCACCGCAAACGCTACCTGCTTCACGATGGTCAAGCAAACGCATCCTTCGGCAACATGCGCGAGGTGTATGGTGAAACACTCGCCTGCGTCTTCGCCTGTGGGCCCGACTGGATGACCGAAGTATGCACACGCCACGGCGTGAGTCGCTACAAGCAAGACTTGCAACCCGCCTGCTGGCTAATGGTGGCGCTGCGCAACATGAACGGCCAATGGCCCAAAGCCGACTGGGTCGACCGCGCCGCCGGTTTCATCATGGACTTTGTCAACTTCCTCGTCATCCGCGGCATGCCTCAACGCCAGCTGCGACAACCAGAAGCATGGCGACCAAGCGTGGTCACGACTTTGAACGCTGGGAAGCTGTTGATGTTCAGGCCGCCTGGCGCGGAAGTCTGCGCCGCCGTGCCGAGCGTCTTGTTGGACATCGACTACGTGCATCTCGCGAGACTGTGGATGTTGGTGCCACGGAAGGACCGCGAGGAGTGGACGCTGAGGGGCAAGTCGGTGATGTTCGGAGACGATGCTGGCATTTCGCACGTCAATTGTGATGGAGATACTGGGCAGGTTGTTTTGCAGCGTCAGAGGATTTATGGGCGGGAGGGGGATGTGGTAGAAGGATGATCTCTGGGTTTCTTTTTCCCACATGAGCGGAAGGATTTTCTGTCCAGCTGAGTCCTGTGACTGATGTGATATACCTTGTACCAATAGACTGGAGATGTCTGTACGATTGGCCATCGCGTTTAGCACTAGTGTATATTTAGCTGTTCTGAATCGTTGCAGAATGCGGCTGATCCTTCTCACTTGTTTCATCGATCACTACATGTGTCATTGTTCATCCCAATCAATGAGAGGAACATGAAATATTCACATAGCATATCTAGATAAGTTCGAAGGCCGGCTCCGACATGATCAAGTCGGAATGCTCCGGAAAGCCTGGCACGTGGAAGCATGCGTGCGTCATTACTCAAGCTTTACCAACGGCTTCTTGTTTATGCTAGTCTCACTGTTATTTGTGGCCCAGACGAGTTACATCATCCTAGCGTACAAAGGATTCGGTCCGTCACTCAGCAACTTCGTCATCACACGCAAAGGTAAGACCACACCTGTAGCTTCAATTCGAAACACGAGAATCGTCGCGACGTCGGCAGCTGGGCCTCGGACTTCCACCTCTGTCCTCTATTCCTACTCTCCAAATACCATAGTTCAAACTAATCTACTTTGCCGAGCGATCTCATCGCAGCCATGACGCCCCAATCCGAACAGAAAGTCGCCCAAATCATCGTCGACAGCCTCTACAACGCCGGCGTGCGCGTAGTCTTCGGCATCCCCGGCGCGAAAGTCGACGCCGTCTTCGACACCTTGAGCGATCACCCAGAAATCAAGCTCATCGTCTGCCGCCATGAGCAGAACGCAGCTTTCATGGCCGCTGCCACGGGTCGAATCACTGGTGTTCCCGGTGTCTGCATCGCCACTTCTGGCCCCGGCGCGGGAAATCTCACCACGGGACTCGTGACGGCGACTACAGAGGGTGATCCTGTGGTGGCTATTGTGGGCTCTGTGCCTAGAATGCTCAACACCAAGCACACGCACCAGTCTATGAAGGCGCTGGATATTTTGGGTCCGACTAGCAAGTCTGCTATGAACATCGATGTTGAGGACGTTGCCGCGGAAATCATACTGGCTGCTTTCAGGACCGCTACCACGAGCCCGAAGGGTAGCGCGGTTATCAACCTGCCCATGGACATTGCGGCTGGGAAATCGAAGATCACTGCATTCCAGCCTTCTGCTTTCAAGGCGCCGCTTTACGGTCCTGCGCCTACGGAGAGCATTCGCAAAGTCGCACGTATGTTGGAATCGGCAAAGAGGCCAGTGCTTTTCCTTGGTCAACGAGCTTCGAGTCACATCGTGGTCGAGGCGCTTCATGAGTTCCTGGCGAAGCACAAGGTGGCGGTTGTAGAGACTTTCCAGGCTGCCGGTGCTATCTCTGAAGAGCTCGCACCCTCGGTCTTCTTTGGACGTGTGGGATTGTTCCGCAATCAAATTGGCGACAGGTTGCTCCAAAACTCGGATTGCATTATCACGCTGGGCTACGACCCTACAGAGTATGAAGCTACGGCCTGGAATCCTTCGAGCACTCTGCCCATTGTTCACGTTGATTATACATCTTGTGAATTAGGCGCCCACTACCATCCAGACATCGAGCTCCTGGGCTCTGTCCGTGAGACAATCCGTGCTCTTGCTGCAGAGGTCTCTCACGTCAACAGCCCGGACAAAGATGAATTTTGCCAAAGGCTCCAGCAAGACGCCAAAGACCAGATCAAAAGTATGCAAGCCACAGAGACTGCTCCCGGAGCACGCGTACACCCTCTACAATTCGTCACTGCTCTGCAAGCCCGTGTTTCGCCCACGACGACTGTCACTTGTGACGTCGGCACAGTCTACATCTACATCATGCGCCACTTCCGCGCCTACCAGCCCAGACGACTACTCTGCAGCAACGGCCAACAAACCCTCGGCGTCGGCATGCCATGGGCCATCGCCGCGTCGCTCAGCCAGTCTCCTCCGTGCTCCGCAAAAGTCGTCTCCCTCTCTGGCGACGGCGGCTTCATGTTCAGCGCGCAAGAGCTATCGACGGCAGTGCAGCAACGCTGCAACATCACGCACTTCATCTGGAACGACGAGGCGTTCAACATGGTCGAGTTCCAGGAGGAAATGAAGTACGGCCGCTCTTCTGGCATTGCTCTTGGTGGCGTGGACTTTGTCAAGCTTGCTGAGGCTTTCGGTGCGAAGGGATTCCGTGTGCATGATGCGAGCGAGCTGGAGAGGGTTATGGAGGAGGCGCTGGCGTATGAAGGTGTGGCGCTGGTGGATGTTAGGATCGATTACAGTCGGGCGAAGGACTTGGCGGGGAACTTGCTGCAGGACAGTGTGGGTTGAGCAGTCAATGAGATTTGATGACGGGAAAGCATGATAATGAAAGGTACAGAGTGGCTGGCGAACAGTCTGGTCAGGAACCAGGACAAGGCATAATGTAATAATGCAGTAATATGCATATCTCTACTCAACTGACCGCCACAACATCACCTTCTGTAGAAAACTCTCATCGCCAGACTGCTCTTTGACCACCCAGCTCTACCGTTGAATCCATTCTCCCGCGACTCCGCCCTCTCCGCTGCGGTCCTGCCAGACGTCTCCGTCATGGGCAGCCTCCAAACACCAGCGAAATCACTGACACTCCTGATCAAAGCCCTCTTCATCCTGCGGCTCTGGCTAGGCGGCCCCTCGCGTCGATCCTGCTCTTCTTCCGGCGTCAACCACACGGGCATCGGCCTTATCTTCTTCTTCGGCGCGATCGTGCCTTTGTAGACGTAATTGGAGATGTCGTCTGCCGTTCTGCGAGCGGTGGAGTACTCGCCCGTCTCGCTGAGGCGAGTGAGGTGTCCACGACGCAGCGAGTCCTCGGCGTCTTTCAGCTCTGGGCAGGATGTTTTGTACGCGCCTTGCTCGGCTTCCCAGTCCTTTTCTGATGGTGTCACGATGAATGTCAGGGACGGCGGTCCTGGGGCCAGGAAGCGTAGAATGGCAGCTTCTCTCTCGGTCTCAGCCTTCTCGCTGGCCATCGATGCCGTGACTCGAAATTCTTGTAACGTCTTGCCGTGAGCCGTGAGTTTGGACCAGAGATTCGCGACGTCGGTGAGAGTGAGGATCTCGGGCGGGATGCTGAGACTGCCTGATGGAATCACGCGCGGGACATCTATGGTGAGTCTGCGCAGGCTGGACATGCTGACGACTGCTTCGATGCAGGCGTCCATCCAGCAGAAGTAGCCGACTGCGTTTTTGTACTGCTGGCTCGTGACGGCGACGGTCAATTCTTGCAGTTTTGGGCAAGATGTCGCGATGGTTTTCACATCGATGGGTGACTGTTCTAGTTCTCCGTCGTTGAGCGCCGTTCGGAGTTCGAGGCGTTTCAGGTTGGTGGCGAACGGTAATTCGAGGGTTTCGTGGACCTCGGGAGTGATGTCTTTTGGCTTGCTGGGTTGCTGCACGTCGACGACGGCTAGTTCCTGCAGGACAGGCAGTGATGCGAGGAGGTCGGGCAACGATTCGATTGTGCTAACTGAGAGCGATTCCAGTGCTGGTAGACGGCCTGCCAGGTCGTCGAGGATACAGCTGTGGTGTGCTACTAGAGTCCGCAGCGAGCTCCAATCGCTTTTCTTGGCCCACACCTCGAACATCTCAGCGGTCAAAGATGGGTAGCGGAGGTCCAGATGTTGCAATGCGGGCAACCTTGCAGCCTCTTCTTCTGTCCAGTGTAAGGCCGGGTCCTGATCGATGTCGCGATGGGAATTTGAGTCTGACCCATCTTGGCGGCTGGACATATTGATTTTGAATGCAGTCAAGCTTTTGCAACTTAGAAGAGTTGCTTTTAGCGGACTGCTCAAGCTTGCTTCATCTGTTTCGCTGAACTCGACAGCCAGACTGCGCAGATTGCCATGATTCTGAGTCGCTCTAAGAGCAGTTGAGATAGTCTGAACAGATGCACTATCCTCGCAGACGAGATCCAGAAGTACCCATGGTGGCAATTGTGCAAGGTGGGAAGCATCTACCAGTTTAGGTTTGCCCGAGATATCCCATGCGACGGACTTCAGCCCACTCAGCTTTGGCAGCCATCGATCGTATAAGTTATGCAAAAGCTCCTCTCCATTCGGACTTCGGATATCAGGGTCGAGTATGGTAATTTGCCGCACGTAGCGAAGCAAGTCCATCTGCTTCCATCTTTCCAGCAACTCATTCTTGCTAGGGAAGGTGTCCACAGAGAGGTCGAAACGAAGGGCTTTGCAGCTGTACTGCTTGTAAACTTGACTCCAGGCTCGCGTGGCCAGACTAGCGGACTGTATAGACTGAGCTGGCAGTTGCTGGAAGATGATTTCCCGAATGGCTGGTGGTAGATCTGTGACTTTTACCATAGTGTTTTTCTTTGTGTAGCTGTGTCGAAGTTGTTGCGACGACGACGACGTATGGCCTGTGGAATGAAATTGAGTTTTGGCTTCAACATACACCTATCATTCCAAAGCATCAAAGTAGAGTTACCAGAGATGAGCTAAGGTCTGTCATGGTCGTTGACCTCAGCCGCACACAAGACGTCCGGGGTTGCAGCCGTGTCCAAGATTTCTAAGCCGAAAATAGAGCCATGCAGCATAGGTCCTTCACACTAAATCCGATCCTTCCTGGAGAACTCATAAAGACTCATAATCCAAAGCCCGATGTTGTGAAGAGCACGGCTATTGGCTACGTTCGATCGAGTATCAAAATCTCAAAATTCCGCATTTTCCCTCTCACACTTCTTTGTCAAAATAGCCCGGGCGGCGGTACTCGATTCGCGCCATTGAATCCACAGCTGAATCACCGTGATTAATGGAAACAGATTTGAGGAGTGGCCGCGGTAAACAAATGAACTGAGCGGTCGAGGACGGCCGCCTCACTTCTTCACTGATTTTTATGGTTCAAAATTATGCATTAATAAAGGCAAAGCATGTCATCATCGCTCAGCGATGTACGATCTGCTCCACGACTCTCTCTACCATATAACTTTCTTTCCCAACCGGCTGCACGGACCCAAAACAGCAATGATGAACCAACTGGAGAAAGTGTAAAGAGCAAAAGAAACAGTGACCAACCGCCAATTCTTGCCTCTGTCATAACCGATCGAATAAGCGTCCACGTAGAACACGATACTGGCCGCCACGACAATCGTCACTTGCAACGAAAAGCACAGCAGTGTGAAAAGCCGCGAGTGTGCGATAGTCGTGATGAACTCGGACGATTCGCTTGGTGTGCTCGTTTGGTAGTGGGCTTCGCCCATGATGCTTATCAGCGGCATTCTGGAGCGGTGGTTGGAGTTGTTGGGGGAGAGTAGCATGGGACGGTCTGATTCTGAGAGTCGGGATTTCGGGGACTCCTCCATTTCTAGTGAGTGGCTGTGGTGTTTGTCGTGTCGCACGCCAAGGTCTTCTGTCAGCGCGCCGAGTGGCTGGATGAGTAGGATGAGTGGTACGAGCTGTCCGAAGCCCCATTTCTCTTCCTGACCTGCTGTCGTAGCAAGGTTCTGGTTCCTTGGGATTACGATCTGCAGGGTGCCGAAGACGAGGCCCAGGATGGACAGCCATAAAGCTGCGCTGAAAGAGACGAGGGTCTCGAGAGCTGTCAAGAGTGGTAGACAGAGCATGAGATAGACCCGGAACACGAGCAGGTATCGCCTTTGTTGTCTTCGCGTGTATCTCCTAGCAATCACGCAGAGCGGCTTCTCCATGATAATCCGGACGGGAACGTGGACGACAGCGTGATAGAGTTTTGGCGGAGCGACGAAGAGTTCTCCTACTTTCCAGAAGTAGCTGATTACCAGGATGGCGTAGCCCAAAGGTGCGTCATTGTTGACACCGTCGCCGTATGTTCTGCCCCAGAAGCATGCTGCGGGCACTCCCCATCCAGTGGGTTGAACATTTCCATTGGAAAAATCGAATTCTTTGTTCACAGTTCCCCAGTTATCGCTTATCGTAGGCACAAGGCCAACAAGGAGCATGACAAACAGAGTAAGCATTCCAATCAGTCTCCAGGTCCTCAGTCCATTATATTTGCTCAAGTAGGGTGTCAGCAAAGAGATCGCCGAAAGGTGGACCGAGCTGCTAAGCCAAGCCAGATAGAGCACGATCTGGTAATGATACGTCGACATTTTGCCCTTCGCTATTCCTCTTAGCCCGGCAGCCATGATGGCAATCCCGGTGACGATTTGCTGGTCGCTTAGACTGAGTACAAATTTGCGTAGTGCCGTCTGTATGCGAGGATGGTGCTGGATTCGGGACTTGATGCGGAACAAGCGTCGGTCGACCATGCCCAGGAGCCGGTTCTCCACCATGCCTGTGATGTAAGCTAGGAGGACAGCCGCGAAGGTCATGTAAGCGCTGATGAGGAATGCCAGGATAACTCCTATGCCGGCTATATCGGAGTCCGGTTGTGCGATGGCTCCGTCGTTGACCAGTTGCGCGCACTCCTGTGTTGAAAGCATATTGACAAAAGACTATGTGTATTGCTGCAGGCCCGACAGTATGGGTGCTCTGGTGTGTATATCTAATCCATCTCGATAGAATGCCTATTTTGAGATGGCACGCCGCACGCCTTGTCAAAGGGGAAGGTTTTGCGTGTGTGCCTTTCATGTGCGTCACTAAAAGCTCCGGCCTCGTAACGTTATGTGTCTCACTGCGCCCATTGCATCGAGGCTGAACTGTCTGTGCTTGGGTTTGGCTTTGCTGTGCACACGACGTCCACCGGGCTGAAGGAGATGTTGATTGGCTGATTGTACGACTATTCCGCGATGGCCGCTCCGTCCGCCCTTAATTTATGTGGCCCGTTGGACCCACCTGTCAGCCCTACGCTATACGTATACATATATAATACAACTCGGTCGAAGGACGCGCCTTGCAGCTGGATGCTACGCACACCGCAGCTTGGATGCTTGGATGCTTGGGTGCTTGGCTAGCACTGATAAAAGAATGTTGTGTCTCGCACTCCAATTATTTTTCTGGTCGCTGGGGCCAATGTAGCGTCAATGTGACCCGCAGCGATGAAAGACCTGGGTGACCGAGGCTTAGACTCGTAGCATTGACTGAACATAGTGGTACTAGCTTGTCGTAGCAGCTCTTATATAATCATCACCGTGAGCAGTGCCGAGATTCCCGGAGTCTTTTTGCCGCGCGCGTAGATCCTTTCGAAGGGCGATAAGTGACTGCTGCCTCTACCTTATAAGGCTGACACTATTGTTGACCTTGGGAACCACCGACTCTTAACACCTCATAAATCGAAAGCTTTAAGCCAACATCGACCCTTTGAGCTTGAGCTTGTCATATCTGAAGATGCCTCTCTTGTCGCTTTGCAGAGCCACGTCAGTCGAGCTGTCTCCCTCAGATGTTCGCGAAGTGGTAAGTACCGCAGTCACGTGAGAGGTGGAGTCTGAGGAGAAAGACTTGTGCTTACCATTTTCACGTGCAGTGCCTCGACTTCTCAAAAATCGGCTCTTGGAGTAACGGCTTTGTGAAAAGTATCGAGCTGCGAGACCGTGACCATAAACGTATGGCCGTACATGGAGCCGAAGCACAGGAGGGTGACTTCATCACCTTCCGGGGCAACTGGGGTAACATGGAGGCTGTCATCGTGGACAACACGGAAAGAATGTTTTCTTTCCAGAGTCTAGACGAGACACTGACAGTTTACTGGGAGTTCGTCCCTCTACCAAACGGTGCAGACCCTGGTGAGCCAGCACGAACATTCTTTAAGCACTGGGAGTACCAACAATCGAAGCCGACGCACTTTTGGGAGCGCCATGGCCCCTTCAAGACCGCTAGCGAGGAGGAACTGGACAAGTTCAACGACGCTTTGAAGAAAGAGTGCGAACGTCGCATCGCTGCGATCTAGTGCCGATAAACCATGGGGGCACAAGACTATTGACGGCCTACGGAAGCCCACGATTGCTTCTTTCTTTTCTATCCCGGTAGAATGCACGCCGAAATTACGGTTGGATCGCCCCTACAGTGGTACGGAATTCCTCGATCTGCAGCACATCATCAGTCAACGAATCGGCACCCTGTTCAGCGACGATGAACGCAGCTGCGTAGGGTTTGGCATACCAACGCCTTGCTCATCGACGTAGGGTTCATGATGGAATGGCGCCATCACGAAGAAGATGCAACGTCTACTGGAAGATCACTACAACGACGATCAGGACTAATCGACAGCCAGTGGCCCAGGCTACTTTCGACCTTCCTGGTCCTTGGTGTTCACAACTCCACGACCACCATTTTTTCGGGTGGCGCCAGACGTCACCCCTGCCTGGATAGTTCATACGCCGCAGGGGCAGGGCGCAGCAAAGGCGACGGCTCGGCATCTTCATACCTGCACGTGAAGACAGACACCTGTCTGCTTCGAGACACGTGTCCGTGAGCCAAATCTCACCAAAAATCCTGGCCTTGGCAAACGGGGCGAGAAGCCGCGAGATAGAGTTCGACCGACCTCACGCCATCATCAGATAGTCCCTGCTATTAGCGAAGGACCGACGTTGTGCCATATATTGACCACCCAAAGCCTTCTTCGACCCATCCGTGCCCGTGTTCGACAACCAATACCCTAAGCCCCAATGCGGATGCAGTAGTGAATCAGGCCTTGGCAGTCCGCGATCACTCTGGAGACGAATGAGCGCTCCCCGGTTCTAATAAGCCGTCACCAATGCCCCTCCAAAAGGCGGGAGTGCGTGGTAGCACGATCCTTCGTTTGACTTTCGAATGGATTCCCTGACTTGTGAACGGCAACTTACGGCGAGGGTCGCCAGTGTTCAATTAACATCACACTCCGTATCATGGCTCAATCTCTTGCACTCCTTACTCTCATGCAAATACACATATACATTCATATCCTGCCCCGCCGATTTCCCAGTATGCCACAGAACAACTGAATTAGGTTCTACTGCCTTGGCGGCTCTTTCATCTCGACGTCCCAACGATCACACAACTGGCGTTGCCCTACCCGTACTCAATTAAACCCAGAACCCAGAACCCAGGACCTTGGACCTTGGACCCAGACACCTGCCACAGCCACACCACTTGATACCCGGACGCCTGCCCAGCTGCCCAACCCATGAGATCAGCCCATTGCAACACCCAACTCACAGAGATCCAAAGCACCATACCAGGAGCCCAAATCCTCCCATATCATACCTGTTTGCCCATTTGCGCCATCCCGAAAGCACCATCGCCACAGCACCTCTAATCTTGACCCATTGCGACAAATCCCAAAGCCTTTCAGGACCAGAGCTGCCGATCCGCACCAGATTTCAAGATGCTCGCTTTCCGGGTAGAGTCTTGGGTCTGGTACGGTGGTGTGCTTTTCGTCGCCTTCAGCAGGTTGTACGTATCAATACTTCCAGTGCGGGCGCTTGATACGGGTCGCGGAGACTAACATGGCAATACGCATAGCATATCCCGCTGCATGGCTCTTGGATCTCCAAGGAAATTCGAAGCGGACGAATATGTCATGATTGCAACACTTATGTTCTTCACGGTTCTAATTGCCACGATCAACATTGTGGAAAGCACATCTTCCAACCTCCTTCCACCAGGATATGATGTCGAGCGCATGACACAGGAAGACATCATAGAGCGAACGCTTGGTAGCAAGCTCGTTCTTGTTGTGGAGCAATGTCAGATCATGGTGATCTGGGCGACCAAAGCATGCTTATTGATCATGTACATACGATTCACCACTCTCAAGAGGGAGAGTATCGCAATCAAAGGCATCACTGTGTATGTGGTGGTAACGTTCATTGTGATGCAGGTCTTGTACCTGGGGGTCTGGTGCAGGCCCTTTCACAATTATTGGTCGGTAAACAATGAATCTTCCTCTTGCGTCATGTGCTGATATGATACATAGGGCCGTCCCAACACCAAATCCTCAGTGCAACACGGCCTCCAACCACCTAATCACGAATGCTGTCTTCAACATCTCCTCGGACGTGCTCATGCTCGCACTCGGCGTACCGATGTTCATCCGCATCCAAATACCATTATCAAAAAAGATTCCTCTCGTAGGAATCTTCAGTCTCGGCATCTTCGTAATCATCGCAGCCGTCTTGAACAAGTGGTACTCCTTCACAGAACCCTTCGGCAATGCTTGGACGTACTGGTATGTCCGGGAAAGTGCCACGGCCATCATCGTTGCCAACCTGCCATTCGTCTGGCTGCTCTACCGCAGGGTATTCGGCATCCGCACCAACAGCGTCACCGGAAGCAAAACCAAGAGCGGCCACAACACAATTTCGCTGCGATCCAGGGTGAAATCGGAGGTCCCCCCGAAGACCCCACGGACGTTTCAAGATCGCAGAGGATCATACAGCAGCGAGGTGACTTTTGGGCTAGGCAAGTCAGCAGGAATCGAGGTCACAACAACCTTTACATCGGAGGAAAGCCGATGGGAACAATGCTTCGACGACAAGGTTGCCAGCGAATTATCAGGAACTAGGCATCTTGGGCTGTTTTACGACCAGAGATCTGGCGAGAGTGATGGCCGTCAGATGAACTACATGGAGACTGCTGTGCTGCATGACAGGAAATCGGCAGGCTCGTTTGTATAAATAGTGCGGCTTTCTTGTCAGGTCGCGTGCTTTTAGCTAGATTTACCAATCTATGATCTCGCTGTGACGACTCTCTCCGTTTCACGCGTCGATACTAAGATTTCGCTGGAAGATGCCGAGGCCCGCTCCTCAATATGTATGCAAGAGCCCGACATATCGCGTACAAGGAGATTATCCCAGCCCCAAAACAACGTGCCCTTGCTTCTAGGCATAAAGTCCCGCCGGATCCTTCAGCTCGGGAAACTTCAAGAGAAACAAAACCGTGGCCAAAGCATCCCGCGCGCTAGATTAACTCCAATATGGCCGCCCGGTCAGTGGGTTTGTTTGAGAATCGGCTTGTTCGGATCGCGACTCGCGAGTCCGCCAGGAGACAGTACAAGACAGATAAAGCACAAGATTTATAACGCGCCGCTGTTCGGTTCGCCTTTGACATCTGACATCGATTCAGATGTGACGTTCTTGCTCGTCAACCTTCACGTAGGAGAGCACAAATTTGTTTGACACCATCGTTTCGACAGCCAGTGCAGTATGATGATCACAAATGACACAGACGTGGTATTTTTTGCACAGGTTTGAAGATGGAGCGCTAGTATGTCAACCTTGACGCTTTCATACAGGTTTGGAGATGGAACGCTAGCAAGCCAACTTGACGCAAACGCCAGTGAGATACTGCAATATTTTTCAATGGTCATTAGACTTTTTTAGGCTGTCTATTGTCAATGATAATAGCACATTGGAGTATCTACACCGCTGAGGAGCTGTATCGTTCTCTAGCGAGGAACATGCCTTGTCGTAAGTATAATGACATGCATACTAGCACATAAAGAAAGCTACACCAGTGAGATACTCTCTTCGTCTTTATTGGCGCCTAGAACTCGTCACGAGTATGATATCAATGATACTAACATTTTCAGATAGCTATACCAGTGAGATGCCCTCTTCATTTCTGATAGGGCCTATAAAAGTCGAGATCGCGGTCTGTGTTGATTTGATCGTGGTGGTGCTGTCGGCTTGGATGATGGTGCTAGTTGCCAATGATGTAGCTTTGATTACGGAAGTCTTCAGAACCGGGTTGGGGGTGTAGTTGATTCCGTCCCTCTTCCTGTCAAGAAGATTGTGGATGTACTGGTGACATCTGGAGTAGTCTGACTGATAGTAGCGATCTCCTTATCCGTGTATACTTTTGGTTGTGTAGACCGTAACGAACCCAAGACATCGAGGCGGAAGAGAGACTGCTAAATAAGCTGCTGAGGATAGTGGAAGAGGGCACGAGTGACGTCCACGCGATCACATCAGCAACTCCCGACTCCGGCGTGGCCGCCTCGAAAGCGAGGATGAAGTCTGTGGATTCTGTGGCTTGGGCGGCACACGGATAGTCGACAGTTTTATTTCCATACGCGGGGCAGAGGAGCTCCGGCATCGCTAGAAGATAGTGAGTGCATCGGACAATTGTAACCGCGCTGCATGTTAACAATTCTAAGCCGTCTCGCGGTCCAGGTTGAAACTCCGTTCCCATCTCTCAGCGACAGAGCGAGCAGTACAGACTTTGAAGCCAGACCGCGAGGCTGTGTGGCTCACATGAGATGCCCATACAAGTAGCGATCTTGAGATCCAGTATGACCTTTCGGTGTTCTGGTATTGCGCATATTTGAAACCTCGGGGTGTCAACTGGAGCACAATCATTCACACCATTCGATTCTGTCGTCCTGTCTATGGCAGTGATGGCACCCATTAGCCCTACATCCGGCTCGCACTCCCAGTGAATGAACGATATACTGCACCCGCGATGGCAAAAGGTGCTGTACTACTACACCAGCTGGTCTCGAACATGGCGTGGCAAGCCAGCGATGCTGTCGGTATATCTCTCGACCAGTGAAGCTCATATATAATATCTGCCGTTGAAACCAACAACGAACACCCGAATCCCGTCTTGGCACGAAACCCTTCTGGTGATGCCCAACATCGTCTCTAAACTCGCACTCTTCGCCATTCTGGTCCCGATAGGCGTGAACGTTTCGAAAGCAAGCGCTGCAGGGGCAGGCGTTCGCAGGGTTCGCGAACACTGGAGGATTGTAGAGCTGACCCAGTGACATAGCTCTGGTCTCTCTGGCCGCAAGCTACGACCATGACAGAAGAAGGCTTCAACTGGGCATCGGTACATGTAGTTTCCATCCGTGTCTTCATCGTCGCGACCATGTACTACTATATGGCAGAGTGCACAGGCATTGCCATGGTGGCATAATCACCATCGCCGTGCATATTTCCAGGTCCTGCTATCTCTGGTAACTGCACAAAGCGCCGAGCAACAAGCCAATGTCTCACATCTACCTACCATAATCAATATGCATGTACACCACCCGAAATGCAAAAGAAAGTCTCTGTTACGCGTATCACTATTCTGGCAAACATCAGGCATGCATGTCTCAATGCACAAACATACACTTCCACTCTCCACATCGAAAGCAACAACGCGTGAAAATGCCATATAAAGCGACTACAGATGTCCAGAGCCCAGCCATCACTCTCTCCAGCCATCACACCAACCCATGGAGGAGGAGGAGGAAGAAGAAGAAGAAGAAGAAGAAGACTACTTCGCACCCTTCGGCATGTCGCAGACCGACTTCAACTCCATGATCCGCAGACGCAATCTCGGCGATTTGACCGGGCAGCTCCTCAAACAAGGCCGCGTGATGGTGCCGGGAACATCAACTGTGCCGAGCAACACCGCGCAGCTGATCAACGTGGAGCACGATACAGCAAACACGCCAGAGCCGCTGGTGGCTGATGATGAGGACGTCGCTCGCCCTTGCAGTTCAGTTTACTCTCATGGCATCGATGAAGATCCGCCTTCTTCCACAGCGTTGGTCGACACGCACCGTAGTTCGCATACCACTTTCCAAAGCCAGTCCCCAATTCGCTGGCCCTTGCTATCGTGCGGCAACAGCAGCCGTGCCTCCTTATCCCGCTCTTTCCCAGTATCGATATCATCGAGAGCAGCGAGCGTAGACACCTACTGCTCAGGAACAGCGGTGCCAAAAGCGAAATACCATCCGCTTGAAACTGATATTTGGTCCTACCAAACACCGCGCATGTCTGACACCAAACCGCAATCACTGCCCGCTGCTGCGAGCGTCAACGACAAAGTCAGAGTCTCAGACCCGATGCCGCTTGGACAAAAGCTGCACGAAGGCCCTATTGCTCATGTACTGGAAGCATCGAAGAAGGGTGATTTAGACCTCCCGAAAGCGATCGCCGTTCTGCTACGGAAATTCTCGCGGCGAGCGAAGCTACGGGAGCTCCAGGCACCAGTCGACCGATTTGTTGAGCTAGCTCGCCTGCGCCGTGCAATGCGCACGCTCGATTTCGAATTCAATGACACGATCCTGCTGGCTTCTGACCTGACGAGCGTGGTACATGTGCCGCCGTTGCCGAGTTTGCAGGAACTGCAGGAAATGCAGGAGGCAGACGACCTTGTGGACGTTTTTGAGACACACAAGTTCTTCAGGTGGCGATTTGCCAAGACGGTGCACAATCGACTTGAATCCCTGAGGCGTGTTCTGAGGGTCGGCGATGTGCGTAAGATTGAGCATTGGTACAAAGACGTTGTCGATCTTGTCGGATGGCGCGATGAGGACGAGTCGAAGATGTCGTGGAGCTGGCTGAAGAAAGACGGGTTCTTTTGAAGGTGTGTCCAGTCCGGTGGTAGTTCTTCTTTGGGCGGCCAGTGAGCCGCAGTGGTGAGAAACAGCCATATCGAGCATCGCAGACAATATCTTCTCCGCGCTTCTTCACGACGATGGAAAAAGCGTCATCTTCAGAACCTCAGACAAGCTCTTCTTCGCGCTTTTTCACGGCTTCCAGCCTCCTAACCACAATTTCCACATCCCGCATGCGCTCTTCCCACTCTGCCCACTGTTCTGCCATGCCCAAGACTCCCGTTTCATACCATCTTTCCACAGCGGCAGCACTTCGTGATCGCAGCTCTGCCAACTCGGCTGCTTGTTGCTCCTGTCTTGCGGCCGCTCTATCGATCCTAGGCTGTAGCTCGCGAAGCTTGGAGGCAGATGTTGGGTCGGGCACACTGGTATCCTGTAGTGATTGCAGCTGGCCAGAGATCTTGGAATACAGTTGAGCGTGAGAAAGTACGAGCGCTGCTTGCGAGGGCAGAGAGAGGGTGTTGGGCTGTACTGCGCTGTTGGCTTGGGTGAAGAGGTGTGGGTGTTGTGCTTGTAGCTTGAGGACCTGGTCTACGGTGGAAGACTTGGAGGCCAGTGTTTGCATTTGTAGTTGTAAATTTCGTAGACGCGATGCGGCAGTACCGTCTGCTGATGCTGATGCTGATGCGGGTGTTGTTGTTGTTGTTGCATCCTCGATTTCCTGGTCGCCGTTCAGGGCATAGCTGATCCTTTGCAGGCGGGCTTCCAGAGAGTGTAGCGAGTGGCGTGGCGTGTCGTCTGTTACTGCCATGGTGTCGTGATTGGGTTTTGCATGTACAGCTGCGGGTGAGGATGAGCGAATGACACGGTTGCAGGCACAGATTGACAAAGATCAACGAGCGAGCACGTGCAAACCAGCCAGTTAAACGGACGTCGGATGAGGGATAGTTAGTTAGTGGAAGAAGTGGAAGAAGTGCAAGCAAGCAAGCAGGTATGAATATGTACTTGGTGGTGGTTCCAGCGGCTGTCGGCTCGCCACTTCCGCTTTGGGGGGTGGGGGGCCCACTTTGGCAGCCGTTTGGACAGTCGTGGGTGTTGGCGTTGGGTAATACGTGACCAAAGCACATGAACACCATCATCTGCGACACGAGCACGAGCATCAACATTCGACAGACTGAGCCCCTGTCACTTCACTCCTCCCTCGCTCCTCCCGCGCGACAAGAGAGACTGTAGGCAGGCCAGCAACACCAACAGCCTGCAAGCCAAACGAAAGAATTGCCCACGCGATCAATGCCGTCGTGAGCGCAGTCGCCGCCCGTCGCAACTTCCCCAGTCCCGTCCCATCTCACCTTTTGCGCCGGACCACGACACACAAACACAAACACACACACACACACAATCGCAACACCATGGCCTCATACGCTGCCATCACCTCGCTGCCTAGCGAGCATGCGCCCTCGCGCCCACAGTCTGCCGAGCCTTTGCGCCGGCGATCTCACAGGAAAGAGAACGGCATTGCCGGCAATGCATCATGGATATCCTCCGTCATCAACCTCGTCAACACCATTGTCGGTGCTGGAGTCCTGGCCATGCCTCACGCAATGTCCAACATGGGCATGGTGCTGGGCGTGCTTGTCATCTGCTGGTCGGGTCTTGCCTCGGGCTTCGGCCTGTATCTTCAAACTCGCTGTGCGAGATATCTGGACCGTGGCTCGGCCAGCTTCTTTGCCTTCAGTCAGATCACCTACCCCAACGCGGCTGTGATATTCGACACTGCTATCGCAATCAAGTGCTTCGGCGTGGGTATCAGCTACTTGATCATTATTGGAGATCTCATGCCGGGTGTGGTGCAGGGTTTCGGACACATTGGGAATGCGACGTATTTGGTGGACAGGCATTTCTGGGTCACTGCATTCATGTGAGTGGAATATTGCATGATGGCGTTGTTGGGCATCGCTAACATCATTGCAGGCTCATCGTGATTCCCCTTTCCTTTTTACGCAGGCTCGATAGCCTGAAGTACACCTCCATTATTGCGCTTGTTTCCATTGGCTACCTCGTCATTCTTGTGGTCTACCATTTCGCTGCTGGCGATACTGCGCCAGCACGTGGCAACATTGATGTTGTTCACGTAAAAGGACCCGTCCAGGTTCTTGCATCTTTCCCTGTTATCGTTTTCGCATACACATGCCACCAAAACGTGGGTTGCCTCTATTATATCTCTTCTTAGCTACAACATGCTTATACACTACAGATGTTCTCCATCTTGAACGAAATCAAGGACAACCGCCCGACTCGCACCACCGGTGTGGTTACTGGGTCGATCGGTACCGCCGCTAGCATCTACGTGCTCGTCGCCATCACTGGCTACTTGTCATTCGGCGACAACGTAGTCGGCAACATTGTATCCCAGTACACGCCCTCAGTGGCCAGCACTATTGGCCGCGCCGCAATTGTCGTCCTGGTCATGTTCTCCTACCCTCTTCAGGTCCACCCCTGCCGAGCCAGTGTCGACGCCGTGTCAAAGTGGCGACCCGCCGGCCGCAGGAACCAAGAGCTCACACCCACAGGCGGCAGCCCGAGCAGGAGCTCTCTTCTACCCAACAAACTGCCATCCCGCCCAAAGCCGGAGGACATGTCCGACATTCGATTCGCGGTCATCACCACCGCTATCATCATCCTCTCATACATCACCGCTATGACCGTCAGCAGTCTGGACAAAGTCCTCGCATACGTTGGCTCTACTGGCTCTACTTCAATCTCGTTCATTCTGCCCGGCCTGTTCTACTACAAGATCAGTGACCCTGATTCACCCCACCACCAACGCCTCATGAAAGGCAACGACGACGAAGAATACGATGGCTCATCTGACGACGGCGACGAGGGTAGCTCAACAACAGAAGTGCACAGCTCGTGGCGTTCTGCTTGGAGCCAGAAGATGAAGGGCCGCCAATGGCGGAGAGACATGCTCCGTAAGGCGAGTCTGGCACTGGCTGCCTATGGCTTCCTTGTCATGGTCGTCTGCTTGGCTACGAACACTTACTTTAATGTGAAAGAGTAGGGCTGTGCGACGATGGGCGTTGCTGATAAAAATGACTTTTTTTTCCCATCTCTCGCATGTCAAACACATAGATGCATTCGTTTGATTTAGCGTTTGAGCTTTACTTTCCAACTATGCGGCGGTGCGACCACTATCAGTGTAAGCATAATGAGCTTCCGACATACACTCTTCTACCAGACCAAAAAAACTGCTGAAACTCTCGCCCAAAGCCTTCTACGTGCGCATCCCAATCTCAACCCTCCTCCACTTCCCACCTCAAGCAGGAACCCCCTCCCTCAACGCCCTCGACAGCGTCTCATTCGCCGTCGTCCACACCTTGATATCCTTATACTTCTTCACCAACAAATCGCTCACCAACCTCCCAAACACCACACTCCCCAACTCATTCAAATGCGTCCTGTCATCGGGCAGATAATTATACCTCCAGCTAGCCTCTGCGCCAATCGCGTTGACATAATGCGTGCTCGCGCGGTTGAGATCGATCGAGCGCGCTCCCGCTTTTTTGAGGGACGAGGCGACGGACAGGGTGGCTTTGCGCTCGGCGGCGAGATTCTCGATTACCCGCGGGGGGTTGAGGGTGTTGTCGAAGGAGCGGCGGGTGAGGGAGGAGACTAGGATGGGGGTCGCGTCCAGGGAGAGGATTTCGGAGGCGAAGGTGTGTAGGTTTGTGGTGAAGGCGGGGAGAGAGATGTTTTTGTCGGGTTTTTGGTCGTTGTGGCCGAACTGGAAAATGGGTTAGTCTTTGGGGTTGTTTTGAGAGAGAGTGTGTGTGTGAGAGAGAGAGTGAGAGAACTGGTTGTCGTGATGGGTTAGCTGGAGATGGACAGCATACCTGGATTGTCACGAAGACGTTGTGCGTCGCGGTGTGGCTCTTGACTTGTTCGACTACGGCGGCCCAGTCGCCGCCTTCGCGGAATGATACTGTTGTCGCTCCACTGTGGCCCAGGTTGATGCCGCTTGCTGGTTCGCGGACGGCTGTGCTCAGGAAGCCATCGCCCCAGCCGCCGTTGGGAGCGGTGGTTGAGTCCCCGGCGAGTACGAAGTAGGCTGGTTTGTCTTTTGGGTGAGAGGGTAGAGCAGTTGCTCCTACTGCCAGCAGTGGCGCGAGGAAGTGAGATAGCTTCATGATGTTCCGAGTTGGAGATCGTGGTGATGGAGGAAATTCATGGTGCGGAGGTTCATCAGTGTATTTAACTACAGGATTCTATAGAGTTCACAGTGCTACTATGTCGATCTGGTCTTCATACGATATAGAGTGCATTGTGAAACTGGTAGTCTTGGTATTGCGTTTATGGATGTTCCGCCAATCAGATTGGCACTGGACATTTGAGGTGCATATCGAAGGTTCCGCCGTTCGGTGGAATTGCGTCCGAATTATATGTTCCCCTCACATGTCATCAATAATTGCCAGCATGATGCAAGTGAGTAATTGTTCGGAAGCACGACGTTGCCTTTTACGATGAAACGAGCGTTATATTCTGTTGCTTGGAGTTGAGCCAATTGGAAACTTGCTTGACTTACAGGCGTTCCATCCGTTCGTGCCCCACCCCTGTATCTGAGATCTGAGAGAGTAGTGGTAGGATCTCAACATAGTACCTAGCTCCGTCGATCTTCCCCTTCTCAAATACATGTAATTGAGAAGGACCACTAGATGAGATTGCACCCCAAACCATACAGGCTGAGTACTTACGGAAGCGCGCAATTAGACAATCAGGTTCAAACTCCTCTCCTACTGTACAAGTAACATAGACCTGGCCAAAATAGCTGCAACGGATAGAGGCCTCGTCAGTCCAGATCATACAGCTCTATTGCCTGTCTGGCCAATTGAAATGCTCCGTAGCCCACTGCAAACGATATAGTTTATGTGCATCAGTGAGAAGTGGCTTTGCGCGTGCAACACGCCTTGGATATCCTTCCTGCCGAAGGGCTTTGCGAAGAGTCCTAATATCGTAATGGAGGTCCTTAAGATTGGCTAGTTGATTGAGAGGTAGGCGCCTATTCTCAGCACTTAGCTGAAGGCGATTCACAAGGCGTTGCTGCTTCCGTGTAGTGCATACTGGCCTCCGACCATGTGGCCGTAGAGGTGTTGTTGGCTCTGTAGTCTCGCTCTGAGTAGCAATACAGTGTACTGTCGTCTTAGAGATCCGAAGGGTATCTGATATCCTCTGAATAGGCCAATGTGCGTAGCAGTAGAGTGCGACGATCTGGCCACGATGGTAGGAGTCGATCTATTTGCCGGGCATTATTGTGGTTGTTATGAATGAAAAATGGCTAAGTCGGGGCGTCGATGGTGTTTCTACGTGATAAGCAGGGTCTTTCCTATCCATCGGCGACGCTATAGATACGGTCTTCGATCCTTCTTGAAGTCCAATGTAAGATTTGGCAGGTGTGACCGTCGCGCTTTCCCGATCCGGTCGAGATTGTAAGTGAAAGCAGGATGGAGGCAAGGTATCACACGGGCTATATCGTCGGGCTTTGCTGAAATTCTGATAGGCTATATAATTGGACGCCGCTGCACGTCACTCATCGAACAAGCGCATTCAGTGTTGCCTGTTCAATCATCCGAATTGGTCTAGTGGCTAGGATTTGTCGCTCTCAATCATCGAAAGTTGATCAGTTCCGACAAGGCCGGGGTTCAATTCCCCGATTCGGAATATATCTTTTGCTCGTGGCAGGTCTCGACATCTTTTTGCTCGTTGTGCGAGAAAAGAGCCTGGCCATCGTCTTTCTGTCACACTCAATAGAAGCGCAAACTCGAGGGGGAACCACGAGATCGATCAAGATGGTAAGAATGCTGACAAACAGATATATTACTGACGTGGTCACTTCCAATCTTTAATCTAGTACTTGTAGTAACGCGTCTCACCCCTCTTCCTCACTCCAGCATTAAGCACCCTGTAGTAAGCAAGAAGACCCAGACATCCGGCCGCCACAAAGAACAGCAGCGCACAATTAGTCCAATGGCCAGTCGGATACCCCTTCGCCTTCTCGTCAGCCTTGTAAATCCAGACACCAACGATCTGACCCGGCGCTCCAAACGAGATGTTCATGGCAATCGCCAATCCCACGGCTGCCGTCGAGAACAAGTTGCTGCTTAGCCAGCCGAGCAGAGGCGGGATGCAACTGAATGATCCGCTTGCGGCAACGATCAGACAGCCGTAGCGGGAAGCGTATGCGTGTGGAGGTAAGACGGCGGAGATGAGGAAGCCGAGTGCACCGATTGTGGCGAAGGCGGCGGAGTGCAGAGCGCGGGCGTTGAAGTGGTCGGCGGACCATGAGACCAGGATTGTGACGACGTAGCTGACCGCGTACGGTGGGACTGTCATCAGCTGTGCTTGTAGGCCGGAGTAGCCAAGACCGGCGGTAATAGTGGGAGTGAATAGTGAAAGAGAGGAGAACGGCGTGGAGATGCCGAAGTAGATCTGGAATTTTGTCAGTATTGGTCGGGCTGTGGTCAATGAGAGCAACTTACGATGTAGTGAGCATACAGTCTCACGTCCAAGAGGGTTGCCTTTGCGTCGGACCAAGTCATATGGCCACTGTCACCGTGAGATCCTTCCAGGCGAAGTCTGTCTGCCGCCAGTCGCTTATCTTCGACCATGAGCCAGCTAGAAGTTTCAGGATAGTCGGGCAAGAGGAAGAATACAGCCACTGCAGAGAGAATCGATGGCAGGCCCTCGAGGATGAACAGCCATCTCCATGCACTCAGTCCAGATGTGCCGTTCATATGACCGACACCATAAGCAATTGCACCTACATGTTTTTGGTCAGATTCGGGTTTCATAGGTCCAACGAGACATTAACTTACCACCAAAAGCGCCTGCAAGCGTTGCCGAAGCGAGAATGAGGGCTACCCTTATCGAACGCTCCTCCGTGCGGTACCAGAATGTGAGGTAATCTGTACTTGTCAGAGATGACTCTGTAGCCCTTCGTTCTGAATCAAGACTCACAAACAAGGCCAGGGAAGAGGCCTGCCTCGAAGACGCCCAGGAGGAACCGCACGGCGGTCACTGAGGCAAAGTTCTGGACTCCCCCCAGTCCCATCGTTATGGCTCCCCAGGACAGCATTAAGAACGCAATCCAATTGCTCGGCTTCAGCCGCTTTAACATGTAGTTGCTAGGAACCTCAAACAAGGCATACGCGATGAGGAAGACCATGAGGGCGATCGTGAACTGGAAGTTCGTCATGTTGGTCTCGGTGAGAAGATCGTTGCCATCTTCTTGATTGAGGACCTGAGACGCATAAGTATAGCTACAAGTTAACGGAGATGAATTTGGCCTACCTTTGCATTTCCTATGTTCGATCTGTCCAGGTAACATAACAAGTAGATGAACTGTTCCCCATCATTAGTCCATGCCGATATGACATGACGAAATGTACTTACAGAGCAAAGAGGGATAATGCGTAGGTCTTGCTTGAAGACGAGTGCTCTCTCCCCATCCGTGCCTTGGTTCTCATAAGACAGCCCTTGAAGACCAGTCCCAGATGCAACTTTCTCATCGTTGGACTCAATATCTTCATGTGTGCCTGGTATGATGTGTTTGCCGTCTGGTGTGCTGATCTCATTCGACATCGTGTTCGTTTGTAGCATCCTCAGAACCAGTACACCGGTTCGTTGGGAGCTGCGTTGAACAATCCTTTGACTGCTGGTGATTGCAATGCAGACGTTTGGAGCAGGGGAAGAAGTAATAAGTATTGCAGAACCTGGAAGAAGCGGCAAAGTTACGGTTTCAAAGAATATCGGCACCGCTCCGAGACCAACGTGGGGATCGCCATGATTTCGCCCATTGTGATTACGGCAAATCGTACGAGGGCGGTGATTAGTCCCAACCAAGCACCCCAAGCATTAGCGAGGCGCCAGCCGCATGGCTTAGTGGGGCCCCAGGTATGTATAGTGGAGCCGTCTCGTCAGGTTGCGGGGTTGGGTTTTTGTGAGAAGAGGCATTCGGCGCCGAAGACCGAAAGATTGGAGATGTCTTTGAGGTGCATGAAGTGGTAGGAGGTATCTTTCCATAGGATGAGGGGATGTTGTTAGCGGGGAAATTTCAAGTTCAAAATCAAGCATTGATGAGATCCTGGAACTTGTAGATGCTTGCTCGCCGTCTACTGACATGATCGTAAGGTTGCCATCAGCATGTTTGTACTGTGGGATATGGAATTATTGTGGTTCGGATTGTTCTGAATGCGTGTAGGTGACACAATATTTGCACGTAATTTCGACCCCAAATTCTTACACGCACATTCAAGGTACTCTAGGAAGATGTATATGTATATGTCGTGTTCATGCATGTGGATGATGTATACTTGACATTGTAACTCTTACAGTGTGTTGACTTCTAGTTGTGGCTCGCAATTTCGCCTCCGTAATTCATGTCGAACAACGGCACTGTGCATATGGACTCAGCTCTACGCTACGGCTTATCACCTGTTTCCAAGAACACTTCGATACATTTGGGCTTTGACTTGTCAGATGGCGTCAGTGTACCTGCGGAATGATATGCGCTGGGTACTCCAGGCACGTGATTTGGCCACTGGAAGTCTGCGAGCCAAGTCACGATTTGTTGCGGTCACGTAGCACGTAACACTTTGGCCCAGAGTTATCAGCGTCGAATCTAAAAACACGCACCGCTTATTCATAACTAATCGTGATAACCATACCATATCATATCTCCCAATCACTGGCCCACAGACCCCGTGTTAGGGTAGTTGTCCTTATCGACTGGGTTGGCAGGTCCGCCTCTCTGTCCCAGCACGCCTCCAACATCCACCTCCTTCTGCTTCTCAGCCTCAATAGCCTCCCTAGCCGGCGCCTGCTCGGCCTTCTTCCTCTCCAGATCGGTCTCCAAGCCAGGCTGCGCTCCGTCCGCGCCAGGCTTCTCCTGCACAGCGTTATAGATCTTGCCCTCGCCAGGCGCCGCCATCTGCGCGGCATCGAGCTCCGTGTGCTTGCCGTAGTCTTCCTCGGTAAAGCCCTTGGCTTCTTCGCCGGGCGGTGCGCCGCGGATGCCGTAGGCTACGGACGTGGGAGTGGCATCTTCCATGTAAGGGGCCTGCTCTTGTGGGCAGCGTCTGTAGCTGGGAGGGAAGGATGAGTTTGCGTTCTTGTGCGTTTGGCAGGTGTGTGTAGATATTTACACTGGCTCGTCCTGTGCTGCGGCCGCATTCTCGCTCGCCTGTGCCTTCTCGGCGGGCTCTTTGGTTGCTGGGTTTCCTGGTGTTGAATAGACCTGGTTGAGGGTAGGCTGTGCTGGCCCAGTGGGGTGGATGCCGTCGGACATGATTGTGGCGTCTAATGCGGTTTGTAAATTGTATGACGCGGTGTCGTTGGATAGGATTGGATTAGGTGTTCAACTGGTTGTATATAACGAAAAGGTCGAGGTATGTAACTGCGATAAAAAGTAACGAGGTATACTGCAGGACCAAATAACAATTGATATGCAAGCAAGACAAGTCACCTATCTCTCTCTGGTCCCGTAATTAAATGACATCGTCAATCATGAACCGCCCGCCAAATCGATCAGCCAAAAGCAGCACCCCCCGCCAACGTCATCGCTACGCATCCAAAGATGCCGCGAAACAAAAGCATTCAACATTTCTCGCCTCTGGCCATTTACACTTTGACATTTCAATTGAAACACCGCATTCTCAATACATCAACCAGAAAACCATACACGCAATTCACAATCATGGTCTCCAACTTATCACGCAAGGAGCTCTTGGGCAAGGTGTACAAGATGATTCCTCCCATGCTTGAGTCGTTCCACAAGGGTAAGCTATCTATTGGGACGTAATTGTTAGGAATTGATATCTGACGAGAATAACAGGACAGCTCGGAAGAGTAGCAGTCATCGGTGGTAGCGAGGACTATACCGGCGCGCCTTATTTCTCTGCCATGGCATCTGCCAGGCTCGGAGCCGACATGGTAGGTTTTGCGCATAACAGCTTCGAAGCTTTCCATTCAGTTCTGTCCAAACAAAAGCTGACTTTCGTAACAGTCTCACGTTATCTGCGAGCCTACTGCTGCTGCAGTCATCAAGACCTACTCGCCTAATCTCATGGTGCACCCCTACATGCGCCAAGAGAAGAACATGGGCAAGGACGAAACCATCGACTCGGTCTCCCAAAACGTTATCGCCATGCTGGACCGTCTCCATGTGATTGTCGTCGGTCCTGGTCTCGGTCGCGACCCTGCTATGCAAGAGACCTGTGCTCGCGTCCTTACTGAAGCGAGGAAGAAGGGTGTTGCATTCGTTCTCGACGCCGATGGATTGTACCTCGCTCAGACCCGCCCAGACCTGGTCCACGGATACAAGAACTGCATTCTTACACCGAACGTTGTCGAGTTTGGTCGCCTGGCAAAGAGCCAGAACATCGATGTCAATGCTGAGGAGAAGGAGAAGCTTTGCGCCAAGTTGGCCAACGCACTTGGTGGTGTGACCATCATCCAGAAGGGCCCGGTCGATTACATCTCAAACGGCAAAGATACCATCGTTTCTAGCGGTGAGGGTGGCCTGAAGAGAGCTGGTGGCCAGGGTGACACATTGACTGGCTCTTTGGCAACTCTCTTGGCGTACCGCATGGCTTACCTTGACAAGCTCTGGGATCACGAGAACGACATGGACGCCGACGAGCTGCTTGCGTACGTTGCTTATGGCGGCAGTGCCATCACCAGGGAGTGCTCAAGATTGGCTTTCAAGGCGAAGGGACGCTCGCTACAGGCTGCCGACTTGACTGAGCACGTACACACTGCTTTCCTCGATCTCATCGGCGAGAAGCCGACTGATGAGAGCAAGCTCTGAATGATTTAATGACTGATCACGGCTGGAAAAGTTAGCATAATGAAGCATAGAGCTTGGGCATGTACAGTACCGATTTTTGAAAACTAAGAGCGTGCACTATTCCACTTGATCGTCGCTAGGAACGTGAGGACTGTTTGGTTGAACTCATCCGGGTATTCCCACTACGATCTAGTTAGTATCCAACGGTTTTCGTACTTACAACGAGACGAAGAGACACTCACCAGACATCCATGTCCACCAGGACTAGTCTTCCACACACTTCCCAGCACGCCCTCACACAATTCCTTGCTCAGCACGACCGGAATTAAAATGTCCTCTTCCCCAGCCAAAACCATAATTTCACCCTCACCAAGCCCTCCCAACGTCCCGCCACCCTTCACCAAGTCACCCAACGCAGCCGTCGAATCAAACCGCTGAATCACATTCAGCTGCGCCAAATACGCTTCCAACGACATATCGAGCTTCCTCATTCCATCCTCAACACTTTCAAGCTCATCCGTGCGTTTTCGAAAGAAATCTACCGTGAAAGCCCACAGCGTGACATCTCGCATGGCATCCTGCACGCTCATCCTCTCCGCCATCTCAGCCCAGAGATCGAACATGCGCGCGCAGAAAGTAGAAGGCTGAGCATAGGTGCAGCAGAGACTCAGACTTATCATTTGTCTGCCTTGAGCAGCGGGACTTCCATTCGGGTAGTCGAGCGCGTATGTCTGTGCGATCATGCCGCCCATGCTTACGCCGAGGAGATGGAAATTGTTGATGTCGAGATGGATTAGTAAAGCGTGAAGATCTGCTGCCATTGTATTTGCAGTGTACAGACCACGTGGACAGGAAGACTGGCCTATGCCTCTGTTGTCGTAGGCCAGGACTTGATATCCGGCTGCTGTGAAGGCTGGGATATTGGCGGACCAGGTTTGCAGGTCATCAGCTAGGCCGTTGATTAAGACGAGCCATTGGCCTCTTGAGGGGCCGGAGACGGTGTAGTTGATTGAGATGGAGTTCACGGAGGCTGTTGGCATTGTTTCAGTGGATTGGGATGGTTTCAGAGTCTAATGATGTCAACTATGTAGTCCGGTGCTTGTGGTGGGAGGGGAAGGTTCGAAGGGATGTTTTGTCTTTATTCAGAGTGTTTGATGCGAGCGGGCTATTTTCGTCTTATCAGTCGATCAAAAGGAAATAAAGTAATGATTGGTTTGGTATTCGGCAATCTCGGGGACTGGACGCATGTCTGGTGATGAAACATGAAACATAAAGCGTACCCCACACTCTTCAGGGATCAGCTTGGAATGGTGGTCAGGCGACCCTATATAAATATAAACTCCCTACCGCCAGACATATACCAAACAACCCACGCTCTTGCCACCTGGAACACCTCACTTACTCGGCACTATAATACCACACCAACCATGGCAGGCGGTCCTCAAGACCTCAGCGAGCTGGAGCAAGACCCTCGCCTCTTCCTCTACACCTCCCTCACCGCCGGCAGCTCGCATATTGTCACTGCAACCTCCCGCATAGAAACAATCCTGCGAGCCAACCGCATCCCCTTTATGCACATCGACACCGCCACCAACGAGAAAGCGAAAAGACTATGGGTGCGCCGCGCAGGCAAGAGGAAACTCCCAGCTTTGGTCAAAGACGGCTTTGTGATCGGTGTATGTGAGTTGTCCGTGAGATACAACACTGGCTAGACCCATTTCCCGCTGACCCTTTCTTCTTCACAATCGCAGGACCTAGAGCAAATCGAAGAATGGAACGAATTCGGCGAGATCAAAGAAGCCATCGGCCCTTGTCCACCCGCAGGCGCACCCGTCGCACCACCTTCGGTCATGCTCCCCGTCAAACCCACCGCCACAGCAGGAACCACGAAGATCTCTACGCCCGCGCCCATCGCTCCTAAAGCAGCAGCGCCACAAAAGCAACAACCTGTCGCTCTCCCCGGTGCCGCCGAGATCGCCGCTCGCAACAACCCTCTGCCCAAATCGTCGCCCGAGGATGCTGTCAAGCCAGAGACAATGACGTCTGCGCCGGCGGAGAAGGAGAAGAGTATTGCTACTGCGACTGCCGCTGCCAAAGCAGAAGACAAGAAGTACGACCACTTGAGCGCGCCCGCGAGCGCCATCGCTTCTGGAGCTGCCACACCAGCAGAGAAGGAGAAGGAGAACAAGAAGGAGGCAGAGGCGGAGAAGAAAGAGAGCAAGAAAGACGAAAGCAGTAGGGAGGTAAGCCCAGCAGCGAGCATTGGCAAATCCAAATACGAGCACCTCAGCGTGCCCGCGAGCGCCGTGCACTCTAGCACCCCGTCGCCGGTGGAATCTGAGATGGAGATGGAGAATGCGTTCAAGGAGACGCCGACCAAGGAGGAGGCCGAGAAGGTGTTTCCCGATATTGCTAGTGTTGCCGCGGGCGTGCAGAACTTGCAATTGGGCCAGGGCAAGACTGTGCAGAAGCAGGAAGCGAAGAAGGCCGAGAATGCTGTGAAGAGTGTTGAGGATTGAGACACAGAGAGAGAATATCATGCATGGGATCGCATTATGGAGTTCAACAGAGGATTTTTGACCCTTCTGGTTTTCTTCTTCTCTCGTGAAGTCCCAGGGTATTGATTGGAGATCGTGTAGCCATGCAAGGTCTCACTCTGTTGGTGTGAACCACTTCGGTATTGTAACTGCTAGGAGATAGTCGATTTGTTGGCTACCCAAAACACCACCACTTTGCGCGCGTCCGTCCCCACGACGCGTAACCCTATCTTCGTACCTCGTACCTAGATCCGTCGGTAGTATCTGACCTCAAAGAAACTTTTGCAGCGGAGATGATATCCCGCTTTTCTCAGAGCATCGTTTGAGCTCGTTCGTCCCTTAGCGCAACCTCCAGCGTATTCACGTTCGAGTACAAGGCAGCCACTTTCGCCAACTTCACACCCGCTTAGAGCCCTCGTGATTCGCAACATTAGTCGTGAGATTCAGTGATTCAGTGATAAGCCTCTCTAACAATTCTGTGAAGGGCGCCGCGTATAGATAGATTGCGCGGGGAAGTGCCACACCATGAGAGGGGCTGAGGCTGGGCTGCATGATGCTAGCGAGACCTCAGCTGACCACGCGCATCGTCAACCACATGTCCTAGGATTGAAACCACGAGGAGTTCCAGTGGGCGTTTGTGGTCATCGGTGGCTTCGACTGATAACAGTGTGGCGAGCTGGCCAAAGCTGGACGTAGAAAATGGCGAGACCTGAAATAGTGATAGTGGTAGCAGAAAGTCGGATCACAAATGGAAAATCTTGATGTTACACGACCACCTCATATCTTCTTCTTCTATTTACACAACACTCTCGCCACTTTTCAGCAACAACAAACAGCTGCTTGTGTTGTTCGACTCCGTCTTTCTGTGCAATCACGCCACCTTACGTGATGGTATCTAAGCCTTCTGGGAAACGATGCCTGTTATGAATGTCAGCTGATGTTTCCTCATAACTCGATCAAAAATCAAACACTTACGCTCAACGTCAGCAACGCTCTGCTTAAGAATCTGGTCGAGGACCTTGGGGTTCTCGAGCTCCTTCTCGATCTTGGCAATGATGCTCTGGGCAAGCTCCTGCTGCTGGCGGACCTTGACCTGGCCCTCGTAGCGGACCCAGGAGTCAAGGACGGCCTTGGACTCGGCGGAGAGGGCGGTCTTCTGCTCCATCTCGTAGGCCTGCGCCTCGAGCTGGGCGGTCTCCTGTTGTGGGTGTTAGCCAATGGATTTCTTTTTCCGGCCTTCTATAGTTCAATATCCCGGGTATGACGTGCCTTGGAGACAGCGAAGAGGTCCTTGGTGGTCTGAATGACACCGCCGAGGTCAGAGACGCTGCTGATACGGCTCTTGACGGCGTTGGTGTGGTCGTCACGCGCAGCGTTCAGGATGTTCTTGATCTTGTTGGAGTAGTTCTCGGCAAACTCCTTGTACATTGGGCCGACATAGTTGTAGACACCGAAGTAGATGGTGAGGAGGGAGAAGAAGACAATGGACTCCTCGTTGACGACGTAGAGCTCGTTGCTGATGGCGGCGACGGAAAGACCAGTACCGGCGGAGAGAATGCCGATCTTGGAGGCGATGCTGTCACCGGGAAGGGAGTCCAGGACGGACTTTGCGGCCTCCTTGGGCTCCTTCTGGGGGACCTGAGCGTTCTGCTGGCGCGCGGAAGAGGTAGAGAAGGTGAGGGCAGGCGCGGCGGAGCGGAGGGCGAGGGTAGGACGGGCCCGGACGGCGCCTGGGAGGGGGTCAGTGGGGGGCAATTGCGCGCGTGATATTGCTGGTGAGCGGTACCCATGGCGCGGCTTGCGATACGGGAGGCCATTGCTGCGGATGTGTGAGGTTGGTGGTGATAGCGCTGCGATACTGGAGCTCTCCTTCAACGATGTCGTCTCCCCGTCGCAGAAGCGGTCTTTCCCGAGCGCCCGGCCGTTGGCCTTGGCGGATGCGAGTCTTGACTGGCTGGCTGGCTGGCTTGCTGGCTGGCTTGCGGAGGGTTCAGGGCGGCAGAGAAGCGATCGTCCAAAAAGTTGCTGGGCTCGGCTGGCCTTGTCGAGTGGGCCTTCTTCCTCGCAGGATTTGAATATTCTCTGTGCAGCAAACACCAAAACTTAATCGATCCACCAAAATGCCTGGGGTGATGGGAAAGGACGACGCAGTGCGCAAGAGAAAGCGCGTTGCTGATGTCTCTGCCAAATCGGAAGGCGCAAAACCCAGGAAGGCGCCAAAGACAAAGACCGAAGACACGCAGTCGCAAATCTTGAGCTGGGAGAGCCAGATCCTCGAGTCGCCCGACTACTACGGCAACATCGCCAGCCTCCAGAAGTACATCTCTCAGACAGACTCGCAACCCGAGACCGCCACTCTTGCCGCAGTCGCATTATGCCGTGTCTTCTGCAGGTTGATCGCGAGTGAGGCTCTCGTCCGTCGCAAAGATGCGTCTGACAAGGATGCGCAAACCGTGCAGATGCTGAGGCAGCGTCTGCGCGAATATGTGCAGGGCATGAGTGGGTGGATTGGCAGCGAGGACGGTGCTATGGAGAGCACGGCTTTGACGCTGTTGATGCGGGTCGCAAAGGAAGAAGTTTCGCAAGAGCCCAAGCGAGCCGAGCAGGCGTGGAGAACGTCGCAGTCTGTCTTCACACTGGTACTGAAGGCTTTGTTGGAGGATGTGAACGCCGATGATGCGAGACAAGAATTTGTGGAAAAGTACGTGGAAGAGCACGACGATGTGCGATTCTACACTTTCTTGGGAATCAAGCAATACTTTGAAGAGAAGAGCAACCGGGAGGAGGATCATTTGTTCAATGCCCTGGATTTGCTCTCGAAGATCGAGGGTGTGCCAGAAGCGCAGGAACAGCTGGAGGACTGGTACGGCGAGCAACCAAAGTCGAAGAAGCACCCGCTGCTGTCACTTAATGCACACCTGAAGATTGCGCAAGAGGCCTGGCTCAGCATCTTCCGCTCTCCTTTGACCACCGACCACCGTAAGAAGATCCTCAACATGATGGCCCGCCAGGTGTTGCCTTGGTTCGTCACCAAAGTTGAAACACTTACCGACTTCCTGACCGATTCCTTCAACGCTGGAGGAAGCACAGCGCTGCTCGCACTGAGTGGTATCTTTCATCTCATCACGAAGAAGAACATCGACTACCCCGATTTCTACCCCAAACTTTACTCTTTGCTGGACGAAGACGTACTGCACAGCAAGCACCGTAGCCGTTTCTTCAGGTTGCTCGAGTCCTGCATGGCTTCGACTCATTTGCCCGCGGCGCTGGTGGCAAGCTTCATCAAGCGCTTTGCTAGACTCTCGCTGCAAGCACCACCTGGCGCCATTGTCTGGGTTGTGCCGTGGACCTACAACATGCTCAAGTCACACCCCACTTGCACATTCATGCTTCACCGCGCGTACCACCCGGCGCACCCCATCTACGCACAGAACCCTGATTACGAGGCTTCAGGAATGGACGACCTGTTCGATCCTACAGAGACGGATCCGATGCTTACACGAGCGATCGACAGCAGTTTGTGGGAATTGGAGACGCTGAGCACACATTACCATCCCAACGTCGCCACTCTCGCAAAGATCATTGGCGAGCAATTCACAAAGCGCGAGTACCAGCTTGAAGACTTCTTGGACCACTCATATGCCAGTCTGATAGATACTGAGCTGGGCAAGGCACTGAAGAAGGTGCCTGTGGTTGAGTTTGAGATTCCCAAGCGCATTGTGACCGCTGAGGAGGGAGGATTGAATTCCCTCGGTTCTCTTTTGGAGAGCGCGATCAAGGCTTCGTAGGTATGCGATTGATAGTTAGATAATACCCTACATACATGTACATGTGGTCATGTCATGAGAATCAATTATATGCTCCTACCATCATAAACCGCTAGAGATATTGCCATGTTTATCATTCAATAATCTTGCTCGATCGGAAATTGATGCTCTTTGGCGAGCTTGTTCAAACGCCGATCCGCCTTGAGCTTCAGCTTGCTGTTGCCGCACCCAATGCGCCTTTCTTGCATCACAACCCACCTCCAATCCTCTCTCACTATCTCTCTCTCTCACACACACTCTCTCTCTCTCTCACAACAATACCCAATAGACAGCCAACACTACCCAGCTCAGCAACAACCATGGGCCTCATAACCAAGGCCATCGGCCTAACCGGCTGGTCCTCCCTCGCCGTCGCAGGCACCTTTGTCGCCATGACCCGCAAGAACCGCATCCTGCCCATCCCCGCCTCAGACTACATCTTCAACACCACCCACTACGCCCGCTACAACCCCAACAACGCCCCCGTTACCCAGGACATTTGCCTGCGCTCCGTCCCGCTCGCCCAGATCAAGCCCGAGCTGCTCGAGAAGGAAGGCCTGCTTGCCGAGAAGTTCTGCGCGGGCGTCTGGAGCGGCATCGGCTATGCGTACCAGCGCAGGTATCTGGAGAAGAAGTACCGCGGGCCTGAGACCGAGGGCCATCTTTGGGACAGGAAGGATTTGGCCGAGAGCAGGTATGAGGTTGGCACGATGATTACGGATCACTTTGAGGTTGTGAGCAAGACGCCGGAGAGTGTCATGGTGAGGTGTGGAGACTCGCCGCGCTCGAAGGATGTAAGGGAGAGCGATGGGCTGTTTGAGATGACGGCTGTGATCAAGAAGGAGGAGGGCGTGGCGGAGTTTGGCCTCAAGAGCGTTTTCTACAATGGGCTTAAGGGTCATGAGAGTGGGAGCAAGGATGGGCCGATGCCGAGCCATGTGCAGTGGCTGCATCAGCAGTATGACAAGATTTGGATGGAGAGCGCGATCAGGAATGTGACGAAGTAGAGGTCGGAAACCTGTTCATGGAACCCTGGGTTTGTCTCGAGTCGTACATTGACACTACGCTAGAATCTCCCTTGTGACTCTCGCACCGCTGTACAAATCAAGCAAAGCAGGGCGCGAGCTCTCACATCCACCAATCAATCAAGAAATCTCGCATCATCATCATACTGCCAGCTCATATGCTCCGCCTGTGGCCCATCGGTCTCCTCCGTCTTCTTCAGCACTTCCACGCATGCCTCGCGCAGCTTCTGTTTCATGCCCTGTGTCATCTTCGCCCACATCTCGTCGGCAAAATCCGAGAAGCCGGTCGTCCAGTTCTGCTGCATTGCAGACGCGGTGCCGGTTGTTGTCATTGAGTATGCGCGGCTTATCGTGGATAACGACGAGCTCGACCGACGGTCTGGGCTTTGCGTTTGTGTTTGTTGTTGCGACGAGGCACTGTTGTCGGGGAGAGCATCGAAGTCAGATATGATAATGGGGAGACCGACGAAGTCGTTGACGAGGATGTGTGTTGTGGCCATGGTGCTATTGGGTCTTGATGGTGATTGAACAGGGTCGGTAGGGGAGATGCATGATCAAGTCGGACCACGGGTTTCCTCGTTTACAGTATTCTTTCGCGTGCTTGACACTTTGTTCATGATGCTTAGTCCGGAAACGGAGCTTCGCCCACACTGCTTGGACAAAGAGAAGATCCTGTATGTTCTTGCGTGACGATACAGCGCTACCTCTGTTTGATGACAACCTAACCTGTGCACAAATCTGCAGAGCCCACGGTTACCTGTCCTCAAAACTTCGGACTGTTTCTTCTTGATTCGAATGAACAAGACTAAACATCCATATAAATGTACATGAGAGATGATGCTCGAAGGGTTAGTGTTAGGGTCATCACTCCTTTGTTCCACAAGCGCTGGAATGATGCATACATGCATCAATGCTTTCAAAGCTACGATTCTTGAGGCCTTCCGGGAACAACACGTGTGGGAACAAGGTCAGTGTAAACGACTTTGGTGCTGTTGGGATAGCCATTCATGGAAATCCAAACATCAGGTGAGGAGATCGATCGATTCCTCGAGTGTCGGAAATCAACCTCAGAACGTCCAGAAGCATCCGCTTCAAGCAAGTATGTAACTTTCACCGGTCCCCGTGGAGATGCGCACTCATACACCAACAGCTCTCATGTATACATGCCATCAAAACAAGTATGCAAGCAAGTCGTCCTCCGACCATTTGCACTATCCCACAAAAGGCTCACTGAAACTCTCCTAGCGTCACTTCAAACTTCGATCATTTCCCCAATAAGATTTAGATCTGATCGCATCGTACCGATCAATCTAATGCAAGGTACGTGCTGAATCATTCATCGTTTCTGTCATGCCCTTCCCAGAGCCTCTGATTGATGTCTCACTGACTCAATTGAGCTTCATGATGTCACCACTTTAGCAACGCGCGACACACCAGCCATTGATTCTGTCAGTGACGCGTAGAGTGGTCAGAAGGAGGAGCAATTATGTTAAGAAGGGGATTGTGGCGTCGCGTGTTCAAAGAGAGATCAAGTGCTTGCATTCATACGTGTTCCTGATACTTCGCATCTTCTATCCATCGAGCATACCACTTCCATCGTAACATCAAACGATTTTCCATCATGCCTCCCAAAGAGAAATACACCGACCCCAAGCTCCGCGACGAAGTCAAAGAGGAAATCCACAATGGCGATAAAGGCGGAGCTCCAGGCCAATGGTCTGCGAGAAAAGCCCAGATGATGGCTGCTGAGTACGTCTATTCCATCAAGACCTTACCTTTCCACGTCTCAAGTGCTTATACTGATCGATCAGATACAAGAAGCGCGGCGGCGGCTACAACACCGACAAGTCCGAGCAAGACGAGTCGCAGAAGCACTTATCCGAGTGGACTGAAGAGGAGTGGCAGACTAAGGAAGGTTCGGGCAATGCGAAGAAGGACGATGGCACGGAGAAGCGCTATTTGCCTAAGAAGGCTTGGGAGCAGATGAGTGAGAAGGAGAAGGAGGAGACTGAGGAGAAGAAGCAAGAGGGCAGTAAGGATGGCAAGCAGCATGTTGGGAACACGGACAAGGCTAAGGAGAGTCGGAAGAAGGCTAATGATGAAGAGCATGAGAAGTATGAGGAGACGAAGGAGGGAGAGAAGGATGGTAAGAAAGATGACGAAGGTGACGAAGAGGATGAGGAAGCAGAAGATGAGGATGCAGAGGATGATGAAGCAGAGGATGTGAAGAGTGATGGTAAGGAGGAGTATCAAGATGACGGTGCAGATGAAGAGGAAGTTGAAGACGATGATGACGAGGAGGACCAGGAAGACGGCGAGGAAGCCAAAGCCGGCGGCAAAAAGCGTACCCGCGGCCAACAGAATGGCAGCAACAAAAGCCAGAAAGGCAATTCGAGCAAATCACAGCCCAAGTCTAATGGCAGCAAGAACTCAAGCAACGGCCAATCAGAAGAAAACGAGACAAGCAAAGACTTGAACGAGTCCTCCAAAAAGGGTGACAAGAAAGGCACCGTCGGCTCCAAACACATGCCGGACGAGGACCCTGCTCCCAAGGACTCCGCGGACAGACTGCCCAAGAAGGGCCAGGCGGTCCAATGGAAAGCACTGCCAGGTTTCGTCAAGGGCAAGGTCGAAGACATTTTGACCGAAGAGCAGGAAGTGGACGGCAAGAAAGTCGAAGCGAGCGAGAAGGATCCCAGGATCGTGCTCAAGTCTGATTCGAGTGGCAAGATTTGCGTGCACAAGCCCGAGGCGTGCTATTACGAGTGATTGATGGTTTAATTAATTGATTAATTGATTAATTGATTGATGGAAGAAGTCGAGGCGGTGGAGGTGATTGCGATTTTTCGCTTACGCGAATGTGTATGATTAGCCAAGGCGATTAACCTCGGTAAGCAAGCTCTGATGGTGTGTTTGGATGACTTCGCGTGCATGTGCGTGCAGCCTATATGTGACAATGTGTGTTGGAGACCTTGCCGTCGAGGATAGATTTTGGGACGACCACGCATGTATGTCATTGGGATGCAGTAGGAAACGAATGCGTACTTCGTTAGATAGGGCAAGAGCACTAACGTGCTGGCGTCCTCAAAACGGGCATGCAATCTAGGGCACACCAAAAGCACCATATTGTCGCAGAAGCTGTGACGGGTCGTCAGTAGTTGTGGTTATTTCGTTTAGTGCAAGCCAATGCTGTGCCGCTGCCACGCGCTCTAAGCGCCATAGTCCTGGAGATTCGATCAGTTTTATTGGTTTCGAGCGGCAGAGATTCGAAGGATTTAGGGCATTGTGACGATGTTGACGTCCCAAGTGCGTGTGCATAGCCCTATTTGGTAGAATGACAGGTAGGGCATAGATGCACAGCTCAAGCGTACACGACGACGAAGGTTTGCTAACGGCGGCCTTCTCCCGCGCTTCTACTATGTGGGTAACACGACAGCTTTAATTGAATGGCTATACCGCAGCTATCCGAAGAAGAATGCGTGGAATACAAGTGCTGTGCGACTTGTTGGTGTTACCCCAACCCTTGAATATGGATGTGAAGATCGCGGCCGACAAGCCCAATGTGTTTTCTCCGCCGCAGTCGCCGAACGCGAGCAGGCAAAGCTCCGGGAAGGAAACAGGGCCCTTTCAACGCCATTTCGTCGGATCAACGGCCGCAGCGCCCCCATGAGGCGCTCTAGCAATCAATCATCCTTGCACGCTGCAAACATGCCATAGCCGTTTGCGTGTTTCCTTCCAATAGTTGACAGGCCGAGAGGGCCCTGTGCTGTGCCACACGGAGCGATCGCCTCAGTGCGATTTTGCTGGGGAGAACCCTGAACCTTGCCGTGTGACGTACTTGAAGGGCAGAGGACCCAGATGATCGGATTGACGGTGTTTGATCTGACTTAGGGATTGGATATCTGGGTGGTAAACACACCACACCGGAGATCTTGCAGTGAACCACCTTAACAACGCAACCCAAGCCGAAGATTTGAGAACTCGTGACGAGGAAAGATGCGGTATCTGCCGTTCCTTTGGTTCGCGATTTGTAATCCTACACCTGGCTGCACCGAGCCACTGAACTGCCTTTTGCTAGTTCCAAATGGAACGATCAAGAGACGACTATGTCTGAGGAGCTCGATGGACTGTTGATCAGATGCCACAAAAAATGTTTACCTTGACCGATGCACGTGTTGGGCAGTCGTACGCAAACGATGGAGCAACAGCTCTCTCCTTATCTATGCATCCAAGTCCGTCCGTCCACAAAAACACGCGTACCTGCTTATGTGCATGGGTGCATTAGCCCCTTTTCCGTCTTCTCCTCGGTCGTATATGTACGTGCACATCAGATCACACTTGCATGTTTGCATGCGCCGGGAGGCCTGCAGTAGTCAGCCGAGATCCCACCAGCTGGGCTCGAATGTCGTCAACACTCGAATAGGGGTACAGAATGATACAGCTTGCGATAGGAAGTATATCGGCCCAGTGGCCGCAGCATCCGCAGGGTCTTATATAAATCTCTCCGAAACTCGATCGACGTAGTTGCGTACTACTTTTGTACGTACTACATACATTCTACGGCAAGTCATGGATGTAAGAGTAGCAGAAGTGGAACCTGTTCCTAGAGAGATCTGCCGAACATGCTAAACAAAAGTCCCGAGCGCGGGCGAAAGTCAATGCCTATCAACCTGGCCAATGCGTGTCTTGAGATGCTATGATTGGGCACATGTGTACTTGCAGGGTATAATGGCGTGCAAGCATGTTGCAACGGCTCGTCCACCATGCCTCGCATGCACGAAGCCATGTGTACCATGTGGCACAGCATTCGGACAAGGCTGCGTCGGAAGAGCTGTATCCGTCGACGGTGCTTGCTGTCGGCGGAAATGATCTCTATCACGGCAGTCTGACGAAGCATATCTCGCAGTAGCGGCCACGAGGCAATTACAGTACAAGGTGTAAGACGAAATACGCTGTTCTCGTAGCGTTTAGCCACAGTTTGTCTTTGAATCTTGCTCTGATGCCGGACCGCATCTGACTCCGGCGGCCGGCAGTGTGAAACGAGGGGTCTTCCAGTCAGTCAGGACGTGCGAGGAGTTCCACGTACGGCTCGTTCGTATAGTATGACAAGCACATCGACGCTCCTGTGCTAACCCTATGGCTACACGAAGCTGGAGGCCTAGGATCGCAGTGCGCCCGAGCCCGCGATGCGCTATGCTACGAGGCTACCACGGCTGCCCGCCGCCGTCTCCCCTCGCGCCGGCAGATCGTTGACCGCCGGGGGCCTGCTGCTGCGGTGTCTAGTCTGTGGCATGCGCTGCAGCATGAGCCAGGCCAGGCCTCGTATGTGGCAGCTCCACTGCATGGGTGCTGCAAATCAACTCTAGACCCAGAAATGCGTCCAGGGTCGGTCGGTAGCAGCAGTGGTAGTGGGTGCGCTGGACGTGCCATGAAAGCATACAAGACTCGTCGGATGTGCGCCTCGACACGCCCATGCCTCCCACCGCCGCCGCTCGCCAGATACATGCCAGTGTTATTTCGACCTCGCCTCTACAGGTGACACCGCATTGACTACTGCAGCCCTCGCCACGCCACGCCCTGCCCGCTTCCGCGTGACAGCATCGAACATTCTTCCTAGCGTCCGTCCTTCGTGGCCGGTCTCCAAGGCAAGCTGTGCAAGGTACAATAATGGTCTTGCGGGATGCCACCACACACACGCAGCAGCATGCCGGGCCCGCTGGCACAGACAAGGACAGCCGTGCTGCCTTGCCTGCAACTTGCCACCGCCGAGAGTGTTGTTTGCATCCACCACCAACATCTTCATCCTCGAAATCCAGCAACACGCCACTCTTGCAAAGCGTCACCAGGAGCCGACGACGGAGCGGCGAGAACGAGCCTGTCATGTTCAGCCTGGCCGGCGAGAGGATGATGTCCGCAGAGGAATACAGCGCCTTGCCTCGTTCAATACAGTATGTTTTCTCTCCTTGGCCTTCCTGAAACTCGAACCGCCGGCACTCGACCGTGTCCTGTGCATTTGCGTGTTTGCTCCATGTCTCATCATCAACACGAGTGTCCACCCGCCCGCATGTGATAGGAGCCCAAGATCGGCCAGCACATGCACGCCAAACTGAAACCTCATCAATCCTTCCTCTTCAACAGTCCCGATGTGGGGATCGGCGGTGTACGGAGGGAAGTTGCATTCTAGCAACACACCGACTAACTGGCGACGCAGAAAGAAATACTTTACCAACTCAGAACGAATGCGTATCACTCAGCCAAGTCCACCTCCGCCACTACTCAAGGCACATCACACCCGGTCGGCTTCGCACAAATCTCACAGCTGCCGCAGCCGCAAATCCACTCCAGAACCAAGTCACATCGCCACCCTGCCTGACAATTGGAAACCAAACTCAGATCGCAAGGTGAAGCAATCAATGACCTCGGGATTTCTTCGATCTCGCCGCCGTCATTCACGCCCAAATATCGAACTGCAACGGCCAGTCGTCACTGAGGAGCAAGCTGCCTGGTTCCTGGCACTCCCTGACAAGGTCAAGCGGCAACACTTCAGCAAAGAAGAGCAAACCCTTCTGGCCGACCGATGCAAGAGTGTGCTTGACAAACGGTCTCCGGAACAATCATACGAGTCTGTCCAAGAATTCTGCATCCGCCGGCTCGATTCACAAGCCGATAAGGAATTGAAGGATCGCAAAATTAAGCATCGTCGACGCTCATCTGCTCCAGTTCTGACAAGAGCTCTAGACGGTCAAGTGCTCGCAACAATTGCAGCAGCTGATGCCCCGGAAGCAGTCAAGGACGTCGACAGTGACAAAATGGCCATTTTGAACTTATACAGCAGGAGACATTCTGTCGGCGCCACCCAGGAGGAAACGTCTGAGCCACCCGTCGCCACAAAGGCTCAAATACGATCATTCCGAAAGTCGTTCGCTCTTCGACCTTTGCCACTACCAGCACCAGTACTTGCGCCGTTGCCTTCCCCGGGCTTCTTCAAGGCGAGAGACGAGCAGAAACCTGCGAAGACTCGACGCCGTCCTGCCGAGCTCACCTTCCTCCCACCCGAAGCCAAACACTACAAGGACCCCGAGATGCGCCGTACTCTTCGCGTCATGTCTTCCCCAGAATTGTTCGACGAGGCTCTCGAGTACGGGTTTCCACCGCCTTCGAAACGTGGCCTGCGGAATGTTGGCCGACTTCGGTCGACATTCAGCCCAGACACATCAGACAACGATCGCTCATCATCCCTGACCTCGAGCTCCACCGCTGAGACGAAGGATCTGCCATTTGGCGCCGGTCCCTCTACGCCTGATGGCTCGATGGACTTTCTGGAAACCACAGCGTCCAATGCCAGCTTGAAGCCTGCATCTCCTCACCATCTCCATCGCCGAGCTCACACTACTGGTGATGTGCAAACTCATCATCGCACACCATCTTCTGTCAACCGTGAGATGACACTGCGCATGACACTGACTCGCCCAATTCTGCGCGCCACGGAGACAGACGCCAGCGCAGTGCACAAAACCCTTTTGCAGACCTCTCTCGTGGACCCTCAGCACGATCCTCTGGCTCTGGAGAGCATATCTATCTGCGACGACCCCACTGGCGCACAAGGAGCTTTTGCCATTAATCCGGAGACTTCTCAGAATCTAAAAGGCATCAAGAAGGCTCTCAAACACCTGGTCGGAAAATGATCGCCTGACCACACATATTTTTTTTAGCGTCTGCATGATTAGCAAACTGCTCTATTTAATGTAATAGACATTGACCAGGTTTAGCGTGGCGTTGGCATAAGGTTTTGGGCCTTTGAAGGTTCCGCTGCGTTGGGCGATCGCACGCGAGGAGCTACCAAAGCTACAAGGCCCTTCATAATTCTGGGCAGGGGGATCGAGAGACTTGACAAATTAGACTTTTAACGATAGTATGATACACCCTCACATCTGGCATCAGATCATCGTGGGATGCTACTCCACTTCGCCCTGTCCGTGACCAACTCTGAGCATGTTGCCCACCAATCCTGTACAAGCGACAAGGATGGCGTGCCTCGAGCGCGTGAAAATCGATCCGCATGCCCCTGTCTTCAAACAGAGCCCAGCCCATAGACGATTTCTACGCGCTTGAAGCTAAAGCTGTCTCGTTACTGGGTGAGCCGGGGAACAGCACAGGGCCGTTGTCTCCTAGCGCAGCCACGGGGATGTCTTAGTGTTCTAGCGCGCCGACCAATGCGAACCATCTGCCCGTCGCTCGCAGAGGGGGTTTCATCTTCATATCTCTCAACGCCGTCCCGTTGCTGCGAGTGGGACAGAGGATCACGCCGTCGGCCTTTCCTTCTGTCATCTTCTCTTCGCGTTGTCGCATGTCTTGATCGAGGGTATACCGTTGGTGTGAAGGGAGGACTTTTCGACGCGACGCTACAATCATTCTTTTGAACCACTAACACGCTCTTTCTCGCTTGCTCGAGGAAGGCATACATTCATTTCTGAACGATCGGTGTACTCGCGCACGCGACACAGGACTACCTCACTCTTTCCGTGAGCGCACGCAGGTCGTGGCTTGAATATATACTACCAACACACTCTCTATACATCTGGTACCGGCAGCGCATCGAGCGAACGGTCCCAACGATCATTATCAAACAACACACAACAAAAACATCACAACACACAAATCCGCAATCATGCTCGGTTTCCACAAGCGGAATCGATCTCTCATCCCGGTGAAAAGCCTGGACGCGCTGGAGGCCTCGGAGAAGCACATGCTACTGCTGCAGGAAGAAGAAGTGGAGTCTGGAGATGACAACACGGAGTTCGAAGGAGATGAGTCTGGGAACAACACACTGCGAAGCCGACGCAATTTGGTCATGATCTACCTGCTCTTCCTTGCCGAGGCGGTCATGTCTTCTTCCCTGTCAACGCAGATTATGGTGCTTGTTCCATCGGCGACTGGATGCGTGGATATGGATGTTTCGTTCTTGCGAAGCGTTCTGCAATGCGCGTACTTCCTCGGCAGCGCTATGGGTGTCTTCTGGGGCTTTGTGGCAGACAGGCTGGGACGCAGGAAGGTCGCTATGCTCGGCCTGGCTGGCATGAGCACTTGCTGCTTGTGCATGGGCTTTGCGACTAGTCTGCCTGCTTTTACTGGGCTCAGGTTCATGGCTGGCATGGTCAGTTCGGCAGTCACCGTGTCCGGCCTCACGATGCTTGCAGACTCTACTCACGGCAGCTCCCACAGAGTCAAGACTGTTGCTAGGCTGCCTGTTATTGCTCTGGGTGGCAGTGTCGGACCTTTAGCCGCCCAGATCATGCGTTGCATTGGCGAGAATACCAAGGTCGGCGTCTTTGCTCGTTTCCCTGGCTTGAGCTCGCAAATTGCGTGCGCCAGCATCGTGCTGTCTATTGGTCTTGCAGAGGCCATGCTTCTTAAGGAAACGCTTCCACAGCCTGTGTCGAAGCCCATCGAGCGTGAAGAGTACCAGGACTGCGAGAAAGCGACTTTCCTTGGTCAGAGCTTGCTGAACGACTCTTCCGATTCCCTGAACATCAGCATCATCGAGGCTCTGAACGACAACACTGCCACGCCTCTGCCATCGTACCTCAGCGCCTCGCAGCTACTGACTGCACCGTCTGTGCTCCTCCTCTTGGCTTCGTACTCCATTCTCTCGTTGCACTCCTCGACCTTCGAGATTCTGCTCCCTCACCTCGCTCACACTGGCTCCCACCAAGGCGGCCTTGGCATCCCATGCGCGTGGCTCACCTCAGTCGTCACCATCGTGAAGATCGTGGCTGCCATCCGCATCCTCCATTTCGTTCCTTTGATCGTCAACAAGATCGGCCTCCTGCCGGTCTACCGCCGCATCTCAGTCGTCTTCCCAATTCTTTACATTTTTGTCCCTCTCGTCGGACTTGGTGTCAACGCTGCAGGAGGCTCGCCGATGATCGCCGCAGTCTTCAACACCATCGCCATGCTGGCTAAGGCCACCCTTGCAGGAGCCGCACAGGTTCTTGTCCTGCTTCTTGTGCTCAACGCAGCACCTGATGCATCCTCGACCGGCACTGTCATTGGTGTCGTTTCGATCTCTGAGCTTTTCAAAGCTCTTGCTGTAGGAGCCAGTGGTGTCAGCTTCTATCTCTCCAACGACTACTCCATGGTCGTGGTCAACGGCTCCCTCTGGGCTGCTCTTGCTTTCATCGCCATGCTGGGCGCTGGAGTGACGTGGAAGCTCAGAGAGAGTCCCAAGATCGGCACAGACATTCCCGAAGAGTGTCTTGTCTGGACAGACATGTTTGACGCACACGGCGACGAAGAGTCAGGCTTCTAGAATATTCTTTCTTTTCGTCTTTTTCCTTTTTGTCAAGAGAAGGGGGTTTCCTTGGGACTTCGCTTTCCTTGCCTATACTCTCTTTTATTCCATGTCTCATGAATGCGTTTCCTAAATTCTGTAGTCACATATGATGCAAATATCTTGTATTCACTCCATTCCCAGCATTGAACTATCCAAAATCTCACAATGACGGCACACTCTTCTGCTTCTCCTCATTCTCCATCTCCCGGAAGATCTCCTCAAGCCTCATCCGCCACTCGTCCATCAACACCGGATCCAAATTCGAAGAATCAGCACTAACAGCAACCCAAAGCCCATCCTCCGCACCCCCAACCCCAATCAAAAACTCACCATCTCTCACCCGCACCGCAGACTGTATGTCCTTGAAATCCGCCACAAACTCCCGCCCTTTCCCAAGCGCGGCTTTCACATCGTACATGCCATGCCCGATCAACGCGCTTCGCTTGCCCACACTGCTCACGCCGCACGTCTGCGCCGTGGCGTTCGGACGCATTGGATAATCGCCCTGCGGGCTTTGCATGCTCGCGTCGCGCAGCTCCTCTGGGATCTTCTCGTTCGCGCGCTCCAGGCTGCTGACGTACTGCGTCTGCAGCATGCGGCCGGGACCCCGGCTGCCCATGTAGTAGAAGCGCTCGGCGTCGGTGCTCAGCCGCTCGCGCTTCTGGTACACGGCGAGCTGCTTCTGGGCCCGTTTGGCGAGGAGTTTCAGGCGAGACTCGAGGGGCAGGTAAGAGGGGAGGAAGGGCAGCTCGATGCCGTCGCTGAAGGCTAGCATGAGGCTTTCGGCGGCGACGGGGGTGCTGAGGAAGGGGCGGGGGTTGAGGGGGAAGCCGGTGATGAAAGGTTTGCGGGCTGATAAGGGGGTGTTGGGCTCCTGACGCTCGTAGAACTCCATCATGAGCAGGGCGGCGAGGGCGAAGCAGCCGGCGCCGACGCTGACGGAAGTGGAGCGGCAGATTTGGGTGAGGCGTATTGTGGCGAGGGGGGAGGCTTTGGCGATGACGGGGACGGTATTTAGGGGTGGGATGCGGGAGTAGTCGAGGACAGAGGCGAAAGTGGGTGGGAGGGCGGAGGGCTCGATGGGTGTCTTGCGGCGGAGTGGGTTGAAAAATCCTGCTTGGTGTGGTTTGCGTACATGGCGGAGGATGCGTGTGAGAACCCAGAACCAGCGGTTTTTTGCTTTGGAGCCGGTGATGTGTGGGTAGAGGCTTTCTTGTGGTAGTGGAAGGTGGGCTAGGAGGGCTTCTGGTGCTATGTTGGTTCGTAGAGCAGCGTGGAGGTCTGGCAGGGACTTGTTCAGGATATGGACGAATGAACGCATCCATGTGTAGTTGGTGAGACCATCTGTGACCTGATGGCTGATGACAGTGAGGAAACGTAAGTTGCCAGAGCCATCCGCATTTAGCTTGAGAGGAAAGACAAAGCACTTCGAAAGACTTTGGCTAGCGTCCACGACTCTTCCAGTATTCTGAGCATGGAACCAGAAGTCGTGTGCGTCGACATCCTCGAAATGGTCTTCGAGAAACACGAGACTGGCTTTGGCATTCTCGATCGCAGCGGACTCGTCTTTGGGCACATCAACAACGAAATGTATGGGTGGCGTAATGACAGAGGACTCTTTCATATAGGTCTGCCGCGGCAATGCTTTCGATTGAGCCAAAGGATGCTCGCATTGGAAGAGAGCCCAGGCGAGCACGATTCTCTCTCGCAACTGATCTTTGCTGAGCGAAGATTTGATGGACAGGTCCAGCTGGACGTTGAGATCCGCCCGCCCCTCGTAATATCGGCCATCGGAATCAAAACCATATTCTACTAGTCCAAGAGGGCGGTGAAGAGTTGTGTGGCCACCATGTGTTGAAGTCTTCCAAGCGTGCGAGTTCGCGTTGCCGTACTGGTCCAGCCAGTGCGGAGATGCAGAAGTGGCCATGTTTCGGCCGGAGGGAAAGAAATAGGGATGCGATTGACCGATTCAATGTATGGAAGTATGATAACAGATGCTATGAGATAAATTCTACTCTTGTGTGTTTCTGGTCACACAGTCTTTCGGTCTGCCTTGACAGCAGACGATCGACATCATTATCACGGATGAGAATTTGCCAAGAGCTGAAAGGCATAGGGCGTGGAGAACATCTCGCTGTCACCTTCCAAGCCGTGCATATTACGAGACGGACTATGTCAGAGTCGATAAGCTTTCTTTTTACCAATCACGATGGCAGAAACAGTGTGTTGCGAGTAGATTCCAATGGTAAATTAAATCGAGTGCAAAGGTTCGGAGTCTATAGGAAAAGTCTAAGTATTGTACATAACAGCAGGGTGAGAACGCAGCCTCAGGTTCTTGAATTACCCATGTCTCGTTGCGGTCGTTGACTGTTAGACATCCTGAGCGGGTCTTGCATCTCGTCACTCCAGTGTCTCAAGCCGAAGGACTCTGCTTCTTCGCAGGCATCTTCTTGCCTTGTCCAGACTCAAGATCTGCACGCTTGCGCTTTTGGCTGCTTGTATCTTTATCAGATGACAGATAGGCGGCTTGCTTGCTTAGGTCATTCTGTTCATGTTCGTGAGCTTCATGTAGTCGCCCGACTTTGTCGTCATCCAGCGAGCTGAGCTGTTCGTCACTATCGAGTTCGGTTGTGGCTGCGGCCTTGTCGGCTCCATCCTCATCCTCAGATTCATCTGCTTCAGGTCCCTGCCTCTCAGAGTCGTCGTCGGCCTCCATATCGTCAGACGTCTCCTCTCGTTCCTTGGACAGGTCAGGATTCTCGAATCTGGCTTTCTTGCTTGATGCTGCCTTGGAAGCTGGCGCTTTCTTTGTGGCTGCTCTTCCGGTAGCAGCTTTCTTGGGAGCCGGCTTTCTGGGCGCAGACTTCTTGAGGGCAGGATTCTTAGAACTCTGCTTCTCTGATGGCTCTGTGTCTTCGCCGTCATCATTCTCAGTATTGGACTGATCTTCCTCCTGCTCGTCATCTTCGTCGTGGTTCTCGTCGATGTCTTCTTCCGGCTCAGTGATTTCGTTGTTGTCCTCAGAATCCAATCTTTCTAGGCGTGTGGTTCTTCTGTGAGTTCTGTGCAGCCGTTTCTTGATCCGGACGAATGGGCACCAGTGAGCGTGTCGATCGATGGTCTCTCTCAGCTTGGCAATGGTTTTGCTCTTTCCTTCCCCGACATCATCAGAGTCGTCAGGAACCGTCTCGTAGCCATACTCGCTCGGACGGTGCTGCCGCTTCGGCTTTTGTTGCTGCTTCTTGACTTTCGCGCCTTTTGTGATTCTGCCATCCTGTATAGTCGAGGGTTTGGAGGACTTGGTAGTTGCTGTGATAGGCTTCTTTACCGCAGACTTCTTTGCCGACTTGGTCGTTGCTTTTGGCGCCGTGTCATTCTCGGCTGACGTATTCTCTGCTGAGAGCGCAGCTTGGCGATCTCGGTTTGCCTTGGCTGCCTGTTGCTTCCTGAAGTAGTTGGAGTCTTTCTCGATAATCCCCTGTCTTATCGAGTTGGGGCGACGACGGGGTGCAACGCGCCCTTCATCATCGGTCTCAGGGTCAACGTCGCTGTCAACTACTGTTTCTTTGCCCTTCGCGCTTTTTTTGGTTGATTTTTTTGCCTTGCTTAAGGACACCACAACACCCGATGGAGCAGCGACAGGATCTGCCTGATGTCACACAAGTCAGTATCTGCTCCATGCTCGCCGAGGTTACGATGAGCCAAGCTCGCCATCAAGCCTGCCTGGAGGCTTACATTTTCGCCAGATTTGGATCCAGGCAGAATCGATGCAGCGTTGTATCTGCCTCGATCTTTAGAGTTCAGATTCGCTGCGCGTGGGTGGCGTGGCGCTGAGTCTGGCGCCATGGTGTTTTCTGGTTTGGATAGTAGGCTTGACTGAACTGTGAAGGTTGTGATTGAATAGTTCGTTTAAAGTCGGGGACGGTGGAGCGCTTGATATACACGCCGGCATTTTCGACATTGGTATTTGCTATAGTGTTTAGTATCATGCGTGGCGCCCATAGTAGACTAATAGCAATTGATGCAAGCATCGATTGTTCTGGCAATCAGAACCGTATCAGCAAATTGTAGCAAATTATTTGCTTGATGCAGATGCATTAAGCCAACGCTACTGGGTAGATCAAGATACAGGATCAAAGGAAACCTGTATGAGCTAAGGAGATATCGTACAAGCATGCGATTGTGCTACAGTAGACAAAGCCAAGCGCCGCCTCACAAACCAAGTGCCGTAAGGAACCGAGATCAGCCTGCGGATACATGTACTTGCTTAGCCTTTCGATGCACCCAATGCATGCATAATTTGGGGCGGGCGTTCTTTGTGTAGCAAACGTATGGTTTTTGCATTTATCAGCGGCGAAAGCGAAGAGGTTATCCTGCTCTTGGCTGGAAACGTGATCAACTTTTGGCAAAACTGAAGTACAAGCATAGGTTTGATGTTACTGTGACACAAGATTGGGATGATTGATGTGACCCATCAGCCGTGAAGTCGTAGCGGTTCAAGTCCATGTAAGGACAGCATTTCGAGGGCATGCGAGGAGTGTCTGCGCCTCTGTTCGAACGGTTGATATGTTAGAATGGTTGGGCTTTACGGTGTACCTCCTATTGTGTGCGGTGACTGCGCTCATACAAAGTTCCACAGATATGTCGAGAGGTTGGGCTTTACGGTGTACCTCCTATTGTGTGCGGTGACTGCGCTCATACAGAGTTCCACAGATATGTCGAGAGGTTGGTAATGATGATCTGGAAGCGAGACAGCGATTTGATGTGGTGACAAGGAGGTGACGGTTAAGGTGGTGGAGATCGAGATGCAGCTCGAGCGGGCGTTTTGGTCTGTGCTTGAAATTGATGAGCGCGACAAGCAGCGAGCGACGCGTTGGACTCGAGCCCGGACTCAAGCACGCGAACACTTTCCAAACCACCACTCCAATATACCACCACCACACGACTATACCACAACCGCGATACTCTGTACAGCGGCACCCTATCCACGAATACAGCCAGTCTACGAACCACGCTGCTGACTGGATTATGCCGTAAGAGCAAGGCGGGCGAGGCACAAACGCGCGAAAGTGAACAGCCCACTTTAATCTACGAAACACGACATTCACACGCATTGTCTGGACTGCTCTTGATCTTGATACCACCCGCGTTTCACGCGACTCTCACGACCTACGATCTTTGTACATGACCCTAAGATGTATCTACCACGCGAACAGCTCGGCCAGCTGTACGAGCACTTGCAACGAAACACACACCCACTCTCTCCGCCTGTCCTTGTCGTAACGTCGCTCGGCGTCGACTCGCTATGTGCAACACGCATTCTCACCTCGCTGATGAAGCGCGACTATATTCAGCATAACATCCAACCCGTGGCAGGATACACCGAACTGCAGGCTGTCGGGCAGAAGTTTGTGCGTCCAATGACGCGACAACATGGCGGAGATGGCGGTGTTGTAGTATGTTTGGGAGCAGGAGGCCTAGTCGACCTGGAAGAGGTGCTTGGTCTTGACGGACAAAGTGTGGAAGAAGGCACCGAGCCAATGGACATGACAGACCATGGAGTGGAAGTGTGGGTGATTGACGGACGAAGGCCTTGGAATTTGAGCAACGTCTTCGGGTCCGGCACGACAGTACAGCAGAGTGAAGAAGGCTCGATGCTCATTAAAAGGACCGGTGTCGATCAGGGACGAATCCTGCCCTATTACACTCCTGGAAAAGGTGGAATCATTGTCTGGGACGATGGAGATATACAAAGCGAATTGAGCGCCGAAAGAGAAGCATATGCCGCATTGCAAGACATGCCAGAAATTACCGAGGAAGATCTTGACATTGAGCAAGGCGAGACTGACGACGAAGCCGAGGACGATGAGCCCAGCAGTTCTCAAAGCCGAAAGCGAAAGGCATCTAGCCAGGGTTCAGACGATGACTCGGATAATGACGACTATGACCGACCGCGCCAACGGAGACGAAGTAACTCGAGCATGCCAATACCATCATCGCCAGGTGGCAACCCATATAGTAACCAGTCGATCGCTGCAACTCCACCAACGAGTTCACAGCCTCATTCGCCAGGAGCCATCATGCCTTCCTCTCCACCAAAAGCACCGTCTGCAAGACAGCTTCGACGGAAACTTCTGAAGCTTCGCCGAAAGCATGAGGCGACTCTCCAAGCTTACTACAGCCTAGGCAATTCATCTTCAGAGCCGGTCTCTGGTATGCTTTACTCGCTAGCCTCTGAGCTTGGTCGCGAAGACAATGATCTTCTCTGGCTTGCAATTGTTGGAATCTCGTCAGTTGAGCTGTCACCATTCGCCAACGCAAAGTCCGCTCGGAGCGAGTCTGGACGTCGAGTGCTGGACAAATCCGAGCAGATGAGAGAAGTTCTGCGGGACGAAGTTCGTCGTCTGAACCCCATACCAGAGGACGAGATCCGCAGAAGCCAGAACGGCGATATCATACCGACTAAAGCACGCAGTCCTACAGACTGCTCGATCAGGTTATCTCCGGAGCCTCGGTTCCTACTCATCAGACACTGGAGTTTGTACGACAGCATGCTACACTCACCATACTTGAGCACACGATTACACATGTGGTCAGACGTCGGTTGCAAGCGCCTACACAAGCTACTTGCGAAGATGGGCATCAGTCTGCAGGAGGCAGGCAAGGGCTACATGCACATGGACATGGAGCTCAAGCAATCACTCAGAAAGCGCATCCTCAAGTTCGCTCCACAATACAATCTTGATGGGCTTGTACCTGGTGAAGATGGCCGTCGAGGCCTAGAGGGCTGGGGATTCGTACGCAGCTGGGGCTGGAAGTCCACACTTTCTGCCGTAGACGTTGCCAGCGTTGTGAGCGCCATTCTGGAAGTCGGTACTGATGTGCACGCACCAGAAACCACTTCTCCTTTCGTTCAGGGAAACTACCAGCCCGCGAAAAGCTACAACTCCCGCATGCGCGCGCTACCTTCACCACCTCACTCCGAAGATGATGCTGAGATTACCACTGCGGCTGACCCCGACTATACTACGAATCGCTTCTTCGCTGCCTACGACGCACTCGACCCGATCGCCACCTCCAAAAAGGCCGGCTTGAACATGCTCCTCACACACATTCCCACTGCACAACACCTAGCCAGAGCTATCCTACGGACAGGCTCTGCACTGATTTCCAAGAAGCAGATCCGCCACCTACGCTCTTTTAGAATGGGTGTCGTCAAGGAAGGCCCCGATGTTGCGCTCTTCTCTCACCCTGGTGCACTGGTGAAGCTTGCGGCTTGGGTTGGAGAAGCAGTAGCCGTGCTGGAAGCCGAGAAGGGTAGGCGCAAGAACGATCACGAAGCTCTGGTGCTCGGCTGTCTCGACGAAGTGAGAGGAGTCTATGTCGTGGTCGGTCTGGGCAGTGGAGGTGCTGGCAAGAAGGTTCGAAGCAAAGCAGAGATCAGGGAGCGGGAGAATAAGAAAAAGCGTAAGGCTGCTGATAAGAGTGCAAAGAAAGCTGAGCGGGCCAGGAAGAAGAGAGAGAGGAAGGAGTGGCAAAGGGAGATGAACGAAGCAAATGGCATCCTCGACTCCGAAGACGAAGAGGACGACGAGAGCGACGCTACCGAGTCCGAAGCGTCCGAGTCGTCCGACTCCGATTCTGATTCGGACGACGAGCTCCTGCAAGCGAGGAAGAAGAGAGGGCATGGCTTGAATCGCTTCGGTCAAGCATTCCAAGAAGTCGTCGAGGAGACTGGAGCGAGAGTCCGAATCGACAGCTTCGAGCACAGTGTGGTCGAAGTGAGGAAGGAAGACTTGGCCGGGTTCTTGGAAGCCCTCAGTCTCAGGTCGGTGGTCGGTTGAGCCATGGTTTGTTTTTGATTTTCCGGTGCATAGGCGTTTTGGCATACGGCGCATGGGTTGCTCAAGGGCAGGTGGTGGTGCATGGTTGTCGTCACGACGATGATCATATCCGGATATCCAGCTGGGAAGAGTAATAGGTAGCTGCACTCATTGTTTCTGACCGCGAAGCATAGCTTTTCTCATAGCATAACTTTCATGACCAACTCATTCAAATGCTTTATAAATCCATTACGTGAACCTATCACTACTCGCAAACATAGCTTCCCCAGTCATCCTCGTCGCCGCCAACGTACTTCGCCGTCGCATGCCAAGCACAAAGCTTCCTCGTCCTTCCACTCCCATCCGGCGCCCCAGAGCTCAGGACTTCACCAGGGCTGTCGCCTCTCTCTACCCAATGCACCATCTTGGCCACCGTGTGGTATGTCGCCGGCACGTGTGGATAATTCGTTGCAGCAGTACAGTGGCCTCCGCCAGGCACCATGAACAAGTTCAGCCAGTCGCTCGCATCACCTCCTGATGTCGCATTACAAATCTGCTCCAAGTGCTCGACGGGCCAGGTCGCGGCATTGAAAGGGTTTGCCCATCCCTGATAGATGAGCAGCTTGCCGCCGTGGTTTTTGAATGGGCTGAGATCGGGGTCGATGGCGTCGATGAGAGCTCCGATGCGGGCATCGAGATCTGCGACGTCGGAGGCCCAATCAAAGCTTGACGCGTTGTAGGAGAGGCTGTTGTAGACGGCGTTCTGGAGAATCGGTACGCTGAATGCCTCTGAGAGGTCGCCTTGCTATAGCGCCCATTCGATCTCTGAGCCCGGGGTGAAGCCTGGGTAGAGCTGTTTCGTTGGTTTCGGAGTATACTGGGCCGGCGTAGATGGCTTTGGCTGCGGCAAGCTCGGGTTCTGTGAGGCAGGTTGACGTGTTGGAGGTTGTGGAGCTGCAGGCTAGGGTAGAGATGTCGAAGGGGCATGAGAGAGGGTTCTCGAGGACGCGGTCGGATACGCCGTCGTGGAGGTCGCAGGCATCGAGGACAGCGTTTGTGGAGAGGTTGAGCTTGGCTTGGGATAGTTTGCTTGCGTTGTTCTGGTGTAAATGTCAGTAAGTCTGTGGCAAGAATGTGTCTAGTTGGCAAGTCTCTTACTGCGGTGTGCTCGACCGGAGCAGGACTGACGGAGCAAGGATGTGTCTGTGTTAGCATTTAATGTTGTTCTGAGGTACCATGTCGATCATTTTGAACTTGACGAATGGGAAGTAGCGCTCGCGATATTACTCACCGACTTCAGTCAGAAGGTATTTATTGCTGTCGCTGCTCTGCAAGAAACTTACGTGATGAGGTCGATGTTGAAAGTGTGGCACTTTTGTGACACGAAAGTCTACACTTGAATTAATGTTTTGCGCTGCGAAAAATGGTATCATCAAATATATCGTGAAGTTATGCTTCCGCCGAACAGCTGATGCATGCACACATCGTTTATGTACCAAGGAGGACAAATCATGTTGGGATATCATCACCGCCGAGGCGATTGTATTGGCCCCAAGTCCGAACTCCATGCGCTTGAATCATGCATAGAAATACATTGCCGATAGTTCATTTGAGCGCCTCGCTCTTACAATTTCACAGGCCCTGGCTCTGGAATATGGATCAATCTGCAAATGCAATCTTTGAGCCATTTTGCCTGTCGACTGCCAAGCGTGTGGCTCGGAATTGCTTGGTCGTCCAAAGAAAGCTCGAATTTGTCCAGGTTTTGAGTACAGGGATACGCATTTGTGTACCGCAGGCTCGATGCTTGGTAATAGCTTGACTGGCTGTGCAAGCACGGTCGAGAACATGGCTGCGGTGGCGAGAAGAGCATTTCTGCCAAGTGTGCTTGATTGGCAATGCTGCTAGAAAGGGATGGTCTCCAAAGGATAGAAGTTCCGGCATGCCAAAAAGTGGTCTGTCAGAGCAGTCTTGATGCAGACCTGGGGCAGCAACGAGACCTGATTCGTCACACCTAACAGCGTGCGTCGACCGTAAAATGTGGTTGTATATTCTCGTGTGCCCATGTTTGATCAGTCACCCCACAGGATATGCGATACTGGTGTCCGTGTTCCCTCGTTGTCTTGTTTTTCCAGGTCCGCGACCATGCCTGGCGTTAAAAGAAACGTCGCACATATGAACATTTTCATGCCGAATGCAACGAAAAATGCCCAGGTCGTGTCGTATGCATTTAGTGCACTACCCGCGAAACATCCGGCGAGGTATGCAATGACGAAAAGTATGCGGCGGTCACGCGCATGATTCTTCCTTTGAAAGATGCGCGGGTCTCCAAGGGTAGAGATCTGAGCACAGCGGTAAGCATCTTGCACAAATATAAACTGGATGTTTGAGGAAACTTACGACTGCGCTAGTAATCATTGTGGTGTTTAGTTCGGCCAAGCCAACACCAATGGCAAGGCTGACTTGTCCTGATTGTGCAAAAGATAGTAATCCCACGATCGCAAGGGCACGAGGACCTGTCTCTTGACCGGGTACACCTGACCGTGCTACTAGTGCTACGACAAGCACCAGCAGTGCCTGAAAGAGTGTAGTGAGGAGCAGCCATGACCTCCTTCGTGTTCGGACTCGATGTGCGAGCTGACCAAAGATGAAGCTACCGATGATGAAACTATAGGCCATCAGTCAGTGTTTGCGCTAAATGCCAAATACCAAAGACAATGGTTGGCGTACAAGCTGATCGACACAGCAATGGTTTGCTCAATCTTGAAGGCAAGATTTTCTTTGCTGAATATATAGATGGCGATAAAAAGGAAGTTGCCTGCAAGATGCGGTCAGTAAAGCTTTTTCCGCAAGAACTATTTGACACACGCACCAGTCTGCTTCGTTGTAAATACATGGTATGTAGTGAAAGTTACTGAATCCAATATGCCCGTTACGAGAGTCATCTATCATAGAAAGAGTTAGTCCTGATAAATAGCCGGGCGCAATGAATGTCTGGTATTTCCTTCTACCCTGCGTATAATATCGTTTGATGGGGTACCATTGTCCAGAGACAAGACTTGCACAGCAAAGACAACATGTCAAGCTTGCGTAAAACGAAAACACTTACTAGGCCACCGTCAGTAAAAGTGCAAAGCTCAAGCATCTATGTAGGCAACTTACCAAAGAGTAATTGTGCCTCTAACCACCAGTCGCTCGCGACATCCTGCTCAAAGAGCAACCTCAAAGCACCAGGCCTTGGCTTGTTCAGCAGAATGCGTGCTCCGCTCGAACGACTAGATGATGTTTCGGACGGGGGTGGAGAGGCGGATCTCTCTCTTTCAACCAGATCATCTATTCTGGTGACCTCGGGGGGTATGTCAACAATAGCAGGCTGAGCCATTCGCAATAAATCCCAGCCAGTGAAATCCAGCCAGCGAATGCCGTAGTGTTTGAGAAAGAGGTGGTGGGAGAGAACTGTATTATTTAGCTACTGGCGGAGTAGCCAGTCTTGGTTGAACCAAGGCAGTACGCCATGAAGATGTAGAATGCACGCACGTTCTAAGCTACTCACTGTCTAGGATACTGGCCACAACTGCCTCCTGGGTCCGTGGAGACTGTCTCCGCGCGTTAAACGTGATCTTCGAATCACAGCCCAGATAAGCTATGTCGTCAAGGGAGGCCTAAGGCGCGTACACTCGGTACACTCTGCGAGACCTTAAGAGTGCTTCGAGTTTGATGCGCCAGTTCTCGCTATGAAACGCCGCTGCTGCACGTCACTCGATGTGGTGCCATCGCCGCATGATGTCTCCCTCGGTAAGACCATAGTCGTAAAACTTCAGCGATCATCATTCAACACCCTAAGCACTGCTATAGAGTTTACGGTCATGTCGTGCATGATCAGATAACAAGCAAATATTGGCCAGAGAGAAACAGTGCCGAAGGACGACCGACTCCAGATCGTCCGGGCCGAATGGGCCACAGCCCGTCCGCGACGTGTCGCTTATCTGTCGCTCCCGTTGTCGACCACCTCAACAGTATCAGTAGTTCTCCAGTTGCACTACGCGTTCTTCCTTTAGTCCGTGACGAATCCATGCCAAGCGATCAACGCCTGAAAATCTTGCACTGTGCACTGAGACAAGTGACTGTAAGAAGCATGTGCTGAAGAAGATACTGGCCAGTCATTTGACATCTTTCCAGCACTTTATCGCTATTCAGTGGGGAGGAAGGTGAAAGTTATCTCGGTATCGAAGCGTCTTGGCGAAAGGGGCAAGATTGTGATGCGGTCGGATCGGTGGAGGATCCTCAAGGATCGTCTGGTTCCACAAATGACGACGTTTCAGCCACGAACATTCTTACGTAGACGGCTTGGCATATTCTAACACATGACCAAGACCTCCTACCGGAGGTACTGGACTATGGTATTTAGGTCACGTTGCCCTTACTATTTGCGCATTTGGAATATAACCGAGGTCTCTTGTCCAGCGCAGCTGCATGTGCTGTTTAGTACATTACCATCTTTTTTGTCTTCAACCTTGCATGTTTATCTGAAGTCTCCTTCAGGTCTGCACGCATGACATTGGCGTGAATTGAAATCCTCTTTGGTTCCGATATCTGCATGCATCAATTCTCGATAGTCTTTGACCTTGCAAGCTCGCCTCACAGCCTTCATTCCATCCATCATCAAGTCGCCTAGGCCTGTACACCTTTCTCTTCGTCCGAGCTAACCATCTGTGTTTTACCGTGCATGCCTGCTGCGACATAGTCGGCGGTACTCTCATCATTCTCGGTTGTGAAGAAGGACAAGATAAGAGCAGATCCAGAGAATGCCAAGGACACGAAGAATACTGTTTTTGCAGCGTCTCGGAAAGCCAGTCTGTAAGGCTCTTGTACAGCCTCTCTAATAGCATCAGTGAGGCCTGGCACGGCATCATAAGATCCCGATCCTCGAAGCGCAGCAGCCAATGCTGCGAGTGAGCTGGCAGGGAGCCCAAGCCCTATTGCAACAGGATCAATGTAAGGTGGTGCTGTCTGGTTGAGACGGTTGCTGAGTGTGGCCGTGTAAATCGCAAGGGAGATGGCCGACACGAAGTTGCGTGTACTGCCACTGAGACCGCCACCCTGTCCAATCTCCTCTTGTGAGCGCAGAGGGAATGTAGATGTTGTGATAGACACCGATTCAACAATGCCCATTGCGTAACAGCCGACAATCAAGAGTCCCATGGTGAGTTGGCGGTTGTCGATATCGGCCGCACAAGCTGTCAGACAAGCGACGCCAACGATGGATCCTCCGATCATGGCGTACTTCGGTCCAGTAAACCAAACGATAGGACCATGGCACATCTGGGCGAAGACGAATGACATGGGGGCCAGGCCTGCAAGAGTTCCTATATCGTACTCGCTGATTTCTCCGCGTCCATAGTAGATCACCGTGACGATCTGTGGGAACACGAGGGAGAAGCCGTAGTACACGCCGGCAGCGATACCCGTGTTCCATGCCGCGGACTGGAAGCGAATGTTCTTGAAGAGGTGCAGTGGAAGGTATGTATCCCGACCTCGTTTCGAGATGAAGATTTCATATGCGGGCAAGACGGCGAAGAGCGTTATAAAGCCGACGATCATGGTAGCGATTACGTTGGCTGACTTCCACGAATACCTCGAGTGTATGTTAGCGATAACACGTTCATCGTTGCAGAATGGCCAACCTACAAAACACCTCCCCAGTTCAGACCGAAAATGAAAACGGCAAGGCCTCCACTGTACAGTGCAAGACCAATCCAGTCGAAGTGGAGGAACAAGTCTCTTGCCAGCTTCTTACGGTGCAATAACAGAGCCAGATCTGTGCTCAAGGTGAGCGACGTCTGGCTTGTCTGCTTGTTCCGTCATGGTTGCAAAGGTGGGAATTACTCAGATGCGCAGCATATAAATTTTGATATCATAAGTCCAACAAAGCTATGGAGACCTTGTTGAGGACACAGGGAAAAATACAATTCAAACATCGTTGCGACTGGTGGCGATCTACTATCACATATAACTCTACTCGGACGAAGTGAATGATAGTGGAGATATGAGACTGCACAGATGGCTCGCTCCGCCTGTCCATAATACGTTGATCTTTGTTCCGAGTAAGTGGCTGATCGATTACGACGTCCCAAGTCTGCGGTAATCGAACACCGAAGACAAGAACGTCCGAAGCAACTCGAAGCGCTGCGGGAATTGACGATATCAGATCAGCCCACCACCATGTGTAACTTAATGGTTAATGCGGCAACAAAGAGGAGTAGCTTTTTTCTCAATCCCCAAAATAACAGCGATAGGCGAGTGCGTGGGATTGGCAACGCCCAAGTGGCTTCTCAGAACACGAATCACGAGCTTCCCCATCTCAAACCCACGCACAATCGCCATGAGCAGTACTCCTAATCTCACTAAAGACCTCGACCACAATACATCTATACCTCGCATTTCTCAAACGAGACCCTGTAGGGCCCCGCACGGTGAACCACAGGGGCGGGCCCCAAGGGGTCTAGAATTGCCTCCGTCTGTTCAACCACAGAGCAGAGCAGTCCTCATCTTTGTACTGCGGGATTTGCTTCTCTCGCCCAGTATCTCAGTAGCGATATTCCAGTTCAGGACGATGATGCAGCACATATATCCGGAAATAAGAGAGGTACAGTGCACCGGACCATAACGGCGAACCGCTATTTGTGATCCTCTGTGGTCCATGTCAACGTGTACAGTACGAGCGGGGTAGAATCGTCGATCAGGAAACGCTATCCGCGCGAAATGTACAATTTGTGTTGACAGAGATCGAAGTCGTTGTTCAGGTCGGAGCTCGCGAGGAACTTGCCCGTCTTTGCGGCCAGGCGGATTACGCATGCCTCGTGCGTGAATATATATGGACCCCACGAGCAAGGGACCCTGATACCACATCTCGGATCATACCATAACAACTGCGAGTTCCCTTTTAAACGAGCTTTTCAAAGCGAAACAATTTGGTTGCAACCATGACGGACAGTTTTGACTACGTGATTGCTGGGTGTGTACATTCTGTCTCCTGTCATTTAGTTATTCGAAAGCTGATTAATCTTAGTGGTGGTACCTGCGGCCCTGTAGTCGCTGGACGTCTTTCTGAAGACCCGAACGTCAGTGTCCTCATTCTGGAGGCAGGCTCAGAGAGTGCACTTATCGAGAATGTACAGATGCCAGGAGCGTAAGTATATATGGGCGTACCTGCAGGCCGACCTCTAGCTGACGCAGCCACGACAATAGTTGGACCAAGTGTCACTACGGGACACCAAGGATCAGCAAAGATCAAATGTGACGATCATGTGCGATGTCACTGTCGACAAGGTCATCATAGAGCGTGGATCGAACAACTCCCTGCGAGCTACAGGCGTAGAGTATCTGGACAACAGCGGCAAGAGATACAAGGTCAAGGCCAACTATGAAGTCTTGCTTGCGGGAGGGACTTACAATTCCCCGAGTATGCTCCTTCGCTCCGGTATCGGTCCTAGGCAAGACCTCGAGAAACTCAACATACCTGTGTATGTCGACTTGCCAGGTGTGGGCAAAAACTTGCAGGATCACCAGCTCATCTTCACGTACTACGAAGTGAACAAGCCCGGCCTCACCGACGACGAGCGGGTTAACCACGACCCCGACGCTTGGGCGAATGGTATCAAAGAGTGGCAAGAGAAGAAGTCTGGCTGGCTGGCCACATTCCCATTCGGTGCCTTTGGCTTTGCTCGATTGAGCGACAGGCTTGACCGGGACGTTCCAGAATGGCGCAACATGGAACGTGAAGAGGGACGTGACCCCATGGGTCTCACCGAATCTCAGCCCAACTGCGAGTTCTTCAACACTGTGTGCTACGGTGGACCGCCGGAGTACACTGACTTCCCGAAGCCTGGAGAATTTGCACTTGCCATGTGCGTATTTCTCTGTGGCCAGAGATCTCGTGGATATACGACTATCAAGTCAACTGATCCATTCGAACCTCCGTTCGCCGACCCGCGTTATCTCTCAGACAAGCGGGATCTGCTCATGCTCTCCGAAGGCGTGCGGTGGGCCAACGAGGTTGTGATGGAGGGCAAGGGCACCAAAAATGAGATTTCAGGCTCTTGGCCACGCGGTGCAACTCATCACAAGAACAAGACGAACGAAGACTGGCACGAACATGTCAAGAAGCACGCATCGACATCCTACCACCCTGGTGGCACCTGCAAGCTGGGACAGGACGATGATCCTCTTGCTGTGGTCGACAAGTATCTGCGAGTTCGTGGCGTCAAGGGTTTGCGCGTTGTTGACTGCAGTATTATGCCGTTGCTGATGAGCGGACACACTCAAATGCCTGCATACGGTATTGCAGAGAAGGCAGCCGAGTACATCATGCAGCACAACAACCACAAGGGCGCTGGGAAGAACAAGGGTACGTCGAGTTTCCATCAGGGTGCACGTCTGTAGTTCAGATATGCTCTGAGTTGTGATGAATTTGATGAAATGAATGAAAGGCTTTGCAATTACTATAAGAGTATGGAGCTGTAACTAGTGCTTAGGTCTCCGTGACACTGACACAGTCTTTGTCTCAATGTTTGCGACGATAAATTGCTATTTGCTATATGTTTCGTTAGTGAGATCGTTTCAATCGCATCACTCTTATCCAAGTGAAGATTTGGCATGAGACGAGAAGACACAGTAATGACACGGTTTGTACGCATTCATGATTTCATGTTCGGAACTTGATGTACATCTACAGCTTTGGCTTCACCTGCGAGGGAGGAACCATATCAAGCCAAGAGAAGTCCTGGAATACGATCAGTAATTTGTAGACAATGATGAAAGTGAAACATACTCACCATGGGTAGATCAGATTGTGAATTGATGATAACATTGATCACCACAGGCACTCGGGCGCGGTATCCCTTCTCTGTAGCGTCCTTCAGCTCATCCGGAGTACGTGCCTCAAGGCCAATACCACCCGCCATCTCAGCGATCTTGTGGTAATTGGTTTGGTAGCCAAGTGACCATGCAGTGAGGCCCTTTCCTTCTGTAGTGCTCCCAGCAATGGTATTTTTGTGACGCTGATCGTATTGCTCGGCGGAATCGGTGTCGCCACGGTATAGACCGTTGTTGTTCATGATGAAGATCAAAACATCCATGTCATAACGCGCCATTGTCTCGACTTCCATGCCTGAGAAGCCAAATGCACTGTCTCCTTCTATGCATACAATCTTCTTGCGCTCAGCTTTGCCTGCAACTCCTTCGGGTCGAGGGAAATTGTATGCAGCGTATGCGGCAACGGCATAGCCTAGACCGACGCCCATGGTGGCATATGTGCCAGCATCGAGTCGGATGCGGGGATGTTCCATTGTGAAGATCGAACGGGAGATATCCATGGCGTTGGCACCCTCTGAAACATAGACAATGTCACCATCTTCAGGGACCGAGAGCCCATCAAGTGTGCTCTTGATGATGTCGAATGCTTGTTCGAACATCATTGGCGACTTGACCACTGCGGCCTTCTTAGCTGATATCTTCTTGTTGTTTATCTGTGCTGCGTCGAGGCTCTGAAGGAAAGTGCTCTTGTGACCCTGCCATTGCCAGTCTCCGAGATGGGCCAATATCTGCTGGACCGTGGCACCGACATCGCCCAGAAGACTGAGAGCTGGGTCTCCGCCATTCTTACCCAACTCATCCGCGCATATGTCCACCTGAATGATTTTGGCGGTTGCACTCCATTTGGGTGGTAGACCGAAGGCCAGAATCCAATTCAGGCGTGCACCGAGTACGAGAACGACATCCGCCTCTTTGAAAGCCGTTGAGCGTGCAGCAGAATAGTTGTAAGGGCTTGAATCAGCAACAATACCTTTTCCCATAGGCGTTGGCACGAATGGTATACGAGTACTGTAAATCACGTGTTAGTAACAAGCAAACCCCTCCAGGATATCTGAGAAACCATACCGCTCAATCAGGGCTCTGATGGGTTCTTCTGCACGCGCGTACGCAGCTCCCTTGCCCAACACTACCAACGGTGCCTTCGCATTCTTAAGCGCATTTACCACATCGCGCAGCTTGTTCTCAGGAGGGACAGATATCGGCACCTCACGGAAAGGCAACAACTTTTGTCTTCCAACTTCATATTTGCCCAGGATCAGATTTGCTGGAAGGTCGACAAACGCTGGGCCTGGACGACCGAAATAAGCCGCACGATAAGCGTCTTTGATGAATTTGGGGATAACATCGACAGAAGGAGGTCTCACAGCCAGTTTTGCGTGAGGTGTCAGAAGTGAAATGGCATCAACATCTTGGAAAGCTGCCTTGCCGGCGTTGTGTGTCTCTGTAGCGCCGCTCAATACGAGAAGTGGCCAGGAATTGGCTGCAGCGTGAGGAATCTATACATATGTTACCATCGCTCGATTTGAGCCATCGATTGTCTCGAGCAGTGTTCTGCGTACCCCAGCCATAACATGGAAGACACCAGGACCTCCCACCGAAATGCAGACCCCCGGCTTTCCTGTCAGATATCCATATGCGGTTGCCGCATAAGCAGCTGCCTGTTCATTTCGAAAACTGACAAAGCGGATACCGAGATTCAAACCCTCTTGTCCAATGTCGGTGACAGGAAGACCTGGCACACCAAAGATGACCTGGACGCCGAGGTCGTGCAGTGCTCGAGCAATAATTTGTGCCCCGGTGCTCATCGTTGTGGGTAATTGTTGTTCGTGGTTGATTGAGACGTGTCCCGGTAGCTGCGAGTCGTCGATAACACAATTGATCCATTTTGCCCTAAAACCTAGCAGATGGTAGCTCAGGATTATGCCCGCCGTTGATCGTTGCCACGACTAACCAGAGCGGGACCGCCTCGCCTGGAGCTCACAGCGTAAGCGACGACAGTGGCGCCCGGTCGAGTGGAGTCCACGTGCAGTGGCGCTTTGTAGGGACACTTGCATAGTCTGGGCACATGTTGCCGTTATTTCCGATGGAACTGTCTCTGAAGGAGTACGAAGATCCTGGGAGGCCGAAACCTACCCCGCGACGACCCCACGACTTGGCCAAAGCACCAACATCTGTAACTTAACGTTATCGGGATGTCTAAGCCCTTAGAACCTGCAAGACAAGACAAAGCAGAGTAACGTATGGCAAGTCTAGATTTGTGATCGGAGCAGAGGTTTGGTAGGTAGCTGCCCTATCCAAGATCTGGTATCTATACGACATCTCATAGCAGACTCTTGACGATGTCCCGCAGGTCTGGCTTCGAGACCTTCCCACTCGCTGTCTTAGGCCACTCGTTAGGGATATTTCCACCATCACCCTGTCCAAGCCACCAAAAGTAGCGAGGCGCTTTAAACCTCGCCAGCTTTTCACGTACGAATGCTCGCAATTCATCGTCGCTGGGCTTAGTAGAGCCTTCCTTCAGCTCCAAAAATGCTCCAAGCTCTTCCTCATATCGCTCATCGGGTACGCCGATTATCTGTGCTTGCACCACAGCTTCGTGCTCGATAAGCCTGTCTTCGATCTCCATTGGCGCGATATTTTCACCACCACGGATGACCAAATCCTTGATACGACCCGTGATGATGAAGTAGCCTTCTGCGTCGAATTTGCCCTCGTCGCCCGTGTGCATCCATACGCGCAGACTGCCATCATCAAGGGCCCCTACACCATCTGGCTCAAGATCCTCTTGGTGCTGACGTAGGGCCTCATCGGTCTTCTTCTTGTGGTGCAAATATTCTGACATCTGGCCATAGCCACTGACAACGAATTCGCCTTTCTCGCCCCATAGAACCGTCTTGCCAGAATTGGGCTCGACGACCTTTGCGACAAAGTTGGGAAATAGTCTGCCGGCTGTTGTAGTACGCTTTTCGAACGTGTCTGTTTCGTGCATCATTGTTGCAAAAGAGCTGAGTTCCGTCATGCCCCAGCAGGTATACAGACGTGGTAGTGGGAATGCAGTTGTGATGCGCTTGAGCAGCTCTGGTGGCATTGCGGCTCCAGCAATAATGCCGAATTTGATTGTGGATCGGTTTGTCTTGCTAAATGAGGCGTGGTTCATCTCGGTGATGAACATAGTAGGCACTCCATAGATAGCGGTGCATTTGTACTTCTCTATACAAAGCAGCGTCTTCTCTGCGTTGAAAATCTCGTGTGGCAATACGAGGGCAGATCCGGCGACAGCGCTGGAGCTTATGCCTACAATCATTCCAAACGAATGGAAAAGCGGCACGGGGAGACAAATGACATCTTCAGCCGTCATTCGAGTTTGCTGCCATATGTTTCGGCCACAATTCATGATATTGTAATGGGAAAGCGCCACTGGCTTGGGCAGTCCAGTACTACCGGACGTGAACTGGACATTGACCATGTCATGCGGTGAGACCTGGCTTCGAGGTAGTGATGCTTTATCAAGCGAGGAATATGGTGCAAGGTAGTCTTCATAAGCGACAGATCGTGGAAGCGGTCCAGAGAGGTGATATTTTTGTTCGATATCATCTATGATCACAAATCGTTTGATCGAAGGGACTTCGGCTGCGATCTTAGGCAGCACTTTGATGTTATCGTAAAAGGTGAATCCTGGTGGTGCAACCATGATCTTCGGATCTTTTCTCGTCTGTCAGTGAAATGGTATCCTTCGACACATATATTTAGCAATGTGCGACTCACTGACGACCTTCAAAAGAGCCAGCATCTCCGATTCCGCATATGCGTAGTTTAGCATGACGAGCGCAGCACCTAATCTGGTGCATGCGAAGAAACTTTCGAAATACTCAGTTCTGCTTCCAAGTGAGATGGCAACTAGACTGCCCTTGCCAACGCCATCTTCTGCCAGGGCGCGTGCCAGTTTGATGCTTCGATCGCTCAGCTGTCGCCACGAGATCGTCTTATTTTGTGGGTGTGAGATTATGGCAGGATGGTCGCCTCTAACTTCTACGTGGTAGTCGAGCAGTTCTCCGAAGGTCATAGTCAGTGGTATTGGAGTTGCTGGTCCATAGACAATGGATGGCTGGGTTTCATCACGCGATTGGTTTACTTCGGTTGCCATCTGGGGTCGTGTGAGGAATTCCTTTGTGCAATCTTTGCTTCGATGTAAGTCGAACTTCCTGGATGATGGCTGCACCTGACCTATCTCACTCGGGGTCGATTTGGTGTTGCTGAGGTGTATTGCGGCGGTCAAGGTTCGGACACTACTCCATAACGACACCAAGGACGCAATATCGATCTCTGCAGAGCTTCTGCGTCAGATCTTGGTGGCTAGGTCCAGACTCTGAGGCGTTGAAAGGTTCTTTGAGTTGCGTATGAGCAGAGTGACGTCAATGTCCGGGAAGGTATCTCTAAGCACAGCAAGCAGAAAGTAGTAGTTAGTACCACAAGGCGGGGTAAGATTGAAGCTGTCGATAAGCGTATGATGTGCATGAGGTTGATAGTATGTCAGCCCTGGCGCGGGAATAATTTGGGTTTGGGATGGCACGGCGGGGTGCCAGCAGAAAGTCACAGTATTTGTATTGCGTTTCGAGCAATGATCAGCATTCAATCGGAGTGACTGATTCAAGAATTGGTGACGACGAGGCTGACATTTTTGGTGTAACGATCAGCGTTCCTTTCGTGTCAGTTGGAGAACACACACGAACCTGGCAAACGATTCTCTCAGCATCGCGCTCTGGAACGATGTCTGCATCCCAAGTCCACATAGCAGGTGTTGGGCTAGCGTCTCAAAGTGGACCCAGGATCCGGGTACGCGGTAGCAAGGTTCATGAAATAGAGACAGGTCTTCACCGCCCTGCTCGATACTGTTCGCAAAAAGCCCAGCGACAGCATGATGAGGTCGCGATGGCAGACAGCGCTTTTACTCGTCATACTCGTGGCCACTCTGGGATTGTACCAAGTCTCAAGCCGCCACAGCACCAGCATAGCAGAGAGGCTTAGACTCGAAAATGAATATCTTTCCTGGGACTGGAACGATACGCCAGAAGAGATTATCTGTCAGAACAATCCTACAGTACTTCGAGAAGATCGCATTCCTTGCACAGTCCACTTCATCATTATCGCCGAGCACGACAAGCAGGCAGAACTGGAGTTCTATCAGTATTTAGCGATCAGGGCCGCATTACTACGCATTCAGCCTAAAAGTGTCAAGATTCACTCGTACTCATTAGATGAGTCGAATCATTGGTGGCAACTCATCAAACATGCAGTTACTCTTGTCATTCACGAGCCACATCAAACACTCCAGACGATCGATGGTCATGTCCACAAATTAAGGCTGCCCCACCAAACCGACATCTTGCGCCTCCGAATCTTGCACCAGGAAGGAGGTATCTATCTAGATACCGATGTCTATGCGCTCCAGTCTTTCTCGCCACTGCTGACGTCACCAAAAGATGTGCTCATGGGGCACGAAGGTGGCAATCGGAGTGGCATTGGCAACGCAGTGATCGTAGCAAGGCCGGGTAGCTCTTTCATCGCCAAATGGCTTACGACTTACAACGAGAGCTTCGACAATCGGCCACAGATGTGGAACCATCATTCTGTGAAGGTACCAGCGGAGCTGGCTGTCCAATATCCCGAAGACATCTGCAAGCTGTCGCCTTCCACTTTCTTCTGGCCAACTTGGAGTTATGAGCACATCAATGCAATGCATTCGCCTCTTGTCGAAGAAGAAGCGATGGCGCTGAAAGGTAATATGTCCTCGTACAGCGGCGCAATGTATGCCAATCAACTGACGTACCATGCTTGGGGAAACATTGCACGTGTGAGATTCTTGAGCCAGTTGACGCCGGCGAACCTTTTCAGTGTGGAGACAAGGTTCAACATCCTATTACGTGATGTATATCTGGCCGAAGTGTGAAGGTGCATGCAAATTAACGGAGAAAGGAATGTATTGTTTAGACAGCTGTTCCAACGGCCAGCAAAAAGCAAAAGAGAAATTCCGAATCGGGGAATTGAACCCCGGCCTTGTCGGAACTGATCATCTTGCAATGATTGAGAGCGACAAATCCTAGCCACTAGACCAATTCGGATGATTGAACAGACGATGACCTGTTATATGGAAGTTTTACGCTTCTGAGCCATATTATAGCTTTGTCCCACGTCTTTCTGGGAAGGTGGCTCGGAAGAACCCAGCTGGGGCGTTTGGACAGGTCACTTACACACATTCACTTGCTATTTTAACCGAAAGAGGAAAATGCGACCACCATACCTTCTGAATTTTTGATTTTGCGTCACCAGTGACGAGATTTTATCTTCCCAGAACTAGTTTGATCCAACAAAAAAGGAGCAATTCAAACAAGACAATACACATTGAGCAGGCGTGCCTTCCTCATACGGTGCCCTCAAGTACGAAGTGAGGGCTTTATACAAACACGGTCGATGAACCCTGACGGATGACATCAGCGAAACGACTCTAGTGGCTCAATGGACCGGAAGATCCCTTTGTGATGGTCATCGTTGACAGTAGCACCATGACATTTTGGTAATCTGGTACAGGAGAAAAGGCAATACATCTCGCAATTACGCCCAGAATATCCCTGCGCTCAGTACTGGAATCGGAAGTCCAAGCGCTTGTTACCATCTTTCTCTCTCTCCACCTGATCCGCCTGGTACGCAACGCGCTCTCCACTGCTCATAGCATTCCAAGCCTTGGCCTTGCGCCTGTTGAGCCAACGGAGGTACTCTCTCTGAGAAATGAAGACCACAAGCGACAGAGCGCAAATTGAAATGAGGATCTTGTTGCCGCGGTGATAGTATGGTACATCGTCCTTGCGGTAGAGCTCTGCAAATGACGTCAGTTGGGACGAATTGCTGGTTGGATCGCGGAGAGCAAAACTTACGCGATGAGATGACAGAGCCGATCTGCACAATCACGTTGTAGGTGGCGGCGGTGATGGCTCGCTTCTTGACGTCGAAGCTGTTTTCGCTGATCCACGCTGAAACGATTGGGTGGAAGTAGGGGTCTGTGTTCACGTGTCAGTGTACGCTGCGTGAAACACAGGAAATAGCGAAACTAACATCCGGCAATCATAGTGGTGATCGTGAAACGACCCCATTCGTGTCCACCAGCAGGCAGAGTGAGCAGAGCCACGAGGAGTGGCAGGCACCAGAACTCGCCAATAAAGCAGTGGAAAGTGCGTTCAGAGAAGTGGTTGCTGCTGTACGCCAACGCCAACATCAAGATGATCTGCAACACCGCAGAAGGAATTGACAGCATGTTGGAGTCGAAAGTGGAGAAGCCGATACGCTTCAAAGTAAGCGAGAGGTAGCCCTGCACTGGCGAAGCAGGAATGTATGCCACCAAACCGATGAAGTACAGTCCCCACATGGACTTGTCACTCCAGGCGCTAAGGATATCGCGAAACGTAGCAGGCTCTTGCAGGGCAGTGATACCCTTGGCGGGATCGTCCCGCAGGATTCGGTTGACCATGATTGTCTCCTCGTGTTCGGTGTACCACGAGCGGCGCCAGAGGATATTCTTAGTGCGTGTTGGCGAAACGGGAAGGTAGAACCAGCTGACAAAGCCGATTGCGAAAGTCAGAAGACCCTCGAGCTGTAATATCGTTAATCCTTATCCAACTTCGCGCGTATACTGTACCTACCAGGAATAGCCAAAACCAACCAGGTCGGCCGGCAATACCTCTCATCTGAAGAATGCCAGCAGCAAGCAACGACGAGATGATGCGCGCGACGTTCAATGTCGACCAGAAGGCGGCAAGGCGAACGGAAAGCTCCTTCGATGTGTAGAAGTAAGTTGCGAACAGAACTGCAATGTTGGTCAGCGTCCGATCAATATGCCAGCGTAGGTATCCAGACTTACTAGTCCCTGGGATGAAGCCACCCTCGCAAGCTCCAATGAGCGCACGTGTGATATAGAAGCCGACCTTGCCCGTCATGAATGCTTGAGTCCATGACACCAATGACCACATCATCATGAGCAGCGGAAGAACCTGCTTGAAGCCATATCTCTTGATCAAAAGCTGAACCGGAAACTCGGCCGCCAGGAAACAGATGAGCTGCACTGTGGTTCCGTTGTTATAGTCGTTCTGGTCCATTCCCAGGTCATCGAGGAGTTTATCTGTCAGGGCATTCGAGATGTTGCCTACAGAGTGAAGTTAGTACGTTGTCTTGGGCGCCATGTCTCGTTGCATTCTGTGGTCTCGTACCTCGATCCAGCTGGAGCCCGAAGAACATAAGACAGAGCCATGTCAATAGCCTCAAGTCGGTCTTGCGGACCACTCTAGCCTCTTCTTCCGGTGTCCATGTCGCCTCTGGATCCCATCTGTGAGCACCCTCGTACGAGTCATGCGGTCGGAGAGGGATATTTGTGCGGCCAACTTCGTGGGTATTGTCCTTCGTGAAGCTGTCGGTTACAACAAGCTCCGGCTTCGAGATCGTGTCCTGGTCTGGCACACCCATCGTGGCTGAGAGTGGAGTCACGACCGGGTGTGTGCGGAGATGCGAAATGCCTCAAGGTGACTTCTTTGGGAGTCTGTTACATCGCGTTGCCTTATATCAACAGCTCTTCAGCCCTTCATCAACGCGTCGCTTGCGGCATCATGGCCGTGCCTGAGAAATTTGATTATTTTTCCTTTCCGGCCTCGGTACAAATATGCGTATAGCTTGCTGACCAGTGAAACACCTCGCAGGTGAGACCATCTGTCTCGCGGATGGCGAATATTCGCCTACATCCACTCTACCCTGCACGGAGCCTGTATTGCGTGCTGCTCAACCACCAGTAACCTCGGACAAGAGTCCTCTTCAAGACCCACTCCCAAGATATCCCCGCCTTTTAACTCGCTATGATGCCCCACGAGTCACGGGCGTTCACAACTCAATGCACATTATTCATTGCCGCATGGCTAGCTCCCTCCCACCTGGGTCGCACTTTGGGCGGTTTAGACATCATTGGCCGCTACGGCCAGCTCCGCCTTGCTTCTTCAGTCCAATGCAATCGAAATCCGGCATCGGGCCTCTGTTAATATACCGCATTGGGGTAGGCCGAGGAACATTTTCCGGAGTCTCGTTACGAGCAATAATTATTACCTGCCTGTTTCCTTCTACATCTCCGTCTTGCATCAAATCCTCTGAGACGAAGTCTCGTTGAATCACGTCAACGATGCCTGGAACTACCACCATAAGCGAGGGCCCTGCCGCTCCCAATTACGATATTGCCCGCACCAAATTAGACAAGCCTCTCTCGTACACCGGCTCTCTGGACTCATACTCTCAAAGTGATCTCACGCCTGTCATTGGAACAGAGTTCGAGGGCCTCCAGGTGGTCGATCTGCTATCTTCCAAGAACAGTGATGCCTTGATCCGCGACCTCGCAGTCACCGTCTCACAACGTGGTGTCATCTTTCTACGAAACCAAGATGTGACCCCGCAGCAGATGCGCGAGCTCATGGAGAGGATTACGGTGTTGGCCGGAAGCGTATGTCCTTCCGTTCCATCACACTTGGGACTCGCTGACAGTATTCGTAACAGCCCGATTCATCCGGCCTGCATGTCCACCCACTCACCGAAGAAGGAAGCGAGCTCGGCGATCAGATCAGCGTGATCAGCTCAGAGAAGCAAAAGAAGGGTGGCGGATTGACACACCAGCTCAGCGATACCAGTCGCTATGCAAGTGTGGGATGGCATTCGGATATCACCTTCGAGACAGCGCCGTCGGATTATGCGATGTTGAAGATTCACACCCTCCCGAAAACAGGTGGTGATACTGTACGTATCCTGTTCGCGGGCATTCCTGCAGGAAGTGATACTGACAATCAATAGCTCTGGACTTCGATGTACGAGATCTACGACCGCTTGTCGCCGTCAATGGCCGCTTACTTGGAGACGCTCACCGCCATACACGATGCAAAGTTCTTCCACGAAGAGGCTGAGAGACTAGGCAACCCATTGAGGACAATTCCTAGAGGATCACCACTGAACCACGGCTCTGCGCTGGAAGCAGTCCACCCAGTGATCCGAACGAATCGTACGTGTTCCATGAACTTCCGACGATTGCGCAAATACTGACTGAAACCAGCTGTAACCGGATGGAAGGGCGTCTTCGTCAACAGAGGCTTCACACGCCGCATCCAAGGTGTGACCAAGGACGAGTCAGACGTGCTGCTGCAATACCTTTTCAACGTGAGTCTTCCTGTAGCATCTTTGCATCCAATCCACAGATCGCTGACCAATCTTAGCTCCTGACACAAAACCACGATGCCCAAGTGCGATTCAAGTGGAGGAAGAACGATCTTGCCATCTGGGACAACCGATCAACCAGCCATTGCGCGACGTACGACTACGCCGCGGCACGAGCTGGCGACCGTGTATGCTCGGTGGGCGAGAAGCCTTACCTGGACCCGAAGTCGAAGTCCAGAAGGGAGGCGCTCGCTGAGGACGACGAGTAAACGCGTTTCTGAATGAGCATATGCAGTATGAATAATGGCTTTAGATGGGGCGAACCTGCGAATCAGACATCGCAACTCTGCGCTTCATTCCAGTGACTAAATATGATGTTTCACGTCTGCGATTCCGAGTGTCTTATTATCTCTTCAAGACGTTTCAGGCAGCCGATGTGAGAAATGTGTCACACACATCACAAGGCTGTGGAAGGTCGAGGCGCGGGGTCGCGCCGAATATTTTATGAACGCGTGGTATTTATTGTGGGCCGCTAGCGAAAGTACAAACTGAACTCGGTCGTGGAGACAGGGTCATGGCCATGGAGAACCCGCAATGATGGAGTCATATAATTATAAGAGAACTCATTCCTGGTCCTGAAGTATATCTGTGTACCTCATTCAGTTGTCTGAGAAAATCATATATCCGCCATGTCGTCCAACACCACCCTCACACTCACCTCAAAGCTGCCCCTGCCGTCTAACCAGGGCAGCATTTACCGTTTTGGATTGGGCGTGTTTGTCTCTTCACGATGTGAGCAGTCTGTTCTGTCAGCCCTTCAGGCAGGCTACCGCCACATCGACACCGCACAGATCTACTACAATGAGCACGAAACTGGTGCAGCCGTCACCAAATTCCTGGCGCAGAGCCCAAGCGTTTCACGCTCAGACATCTTCGTCACCACGAAGCTTTGGGAAGTCGACCTCACACGTCCAGACATGCCCAAAAGCTTCGATTCGCTCTGCAACGAAGGCCCTTGGACCATCAACAGCCTGGAAGCCGGCCACACCACTTACACCGCAGAGGGTGTCGCTGCTGGTGTCGACCGCAGTTTGAAGGCCTCCGGCCTCGAATATTTCGACCTTTACCTTCTACACACTCCCCGTCCTGGCTCTGAGGCCCGTCTTCAGGCATGGTTGGCTCTGCAGAAGGCTCGTGAGGCCGGCAAGGTGCGCGCGATCGGCGTGAGCAACTGGTCCCCCAACGCCATCGAGGCCTTGGCCGCTTCTCCCGAAGTGAACACTCTCCCTGCTGTCAACCAGATTGAGTTCCACCCATGGAACCAGCAGCGTGAGATTCTTGCATACTGCCAGAAGAAGGGCATCGTGGTGACAGCTTACTCGCCACTCACGCAGGGCAAGCGTCTGGGTGACGCCACCATTGTCCGCATCGCAGAGAAATTGGGCAAGACTCCCGCACAGGTCGTCCTGCGCTGGTGTCTGCAGAAGGGTGTCAGCATCATTCCTAAGAGCGATCGCGATGAGCGCATTAATGAGAACAAGAACTTGTACGACTTTGAACTCGATGGGGACGACATGAAGGCTATCGATGCTTTGGACGAGGGCCAGAAGGGAAACCAGGGCGAGTGGGATCCTTTCGCATGGGAGGCATAAGCTGGAGTCGCCGAAGATCGGGTATTGTATAGATCCGAAAATACAACAATGGGTAACCTTGCCTTACAACTCGCCTGTTGGTCCACCAATTGGCTAGCCCAGATCTGGACACAGCCATCACTCAAAGGACATATATTGATTGCCTAGCTACCATTGCAATGTCGAGAGTTCCTGGGTATTCCACTTATTTTTGCCGCGTATGCACTTCCAACGAGGATTTAACAGCGTGGCAAGAAGGTTCGCAAATCAAGGAACATCTGCACCACGATGCGCGACTTCCCCGACTGTAATTAAATCTTGTTCATCTATTGAAGAGTGGAAGCGGCAACGATATCTGAATGTCTCGGCTACAAGTTCAATTCTTTCAGGCAGAAGTTGACTGACAGTAAGTATTAGTGCGATCTTCGGTGCCGCTTATACCTACCGCTGCCCCAATCGGGGCATCAGTCTTGAGCAGGTTACACATCACAAAAAGCAGCACTACCGATGACCAGCTCACCAAGCTTTCTGGGTCAGTGCGATGCAAAATTATCTACTTGTACTGGTATATATTGCCTTACCCCTCAGCTTTTGCTTGAGACGACCGGGTCTTTTTCCAACAACCTTTAATCTCTTTTATTGTGCTCCTTGCAGCACACCAACCACTCTTTGAATATTTTCCCATCCATGGCCACTCCATCTCCGTCATCAGGCCCTGGCATTGGAGGCCAAGCTCTCCTCATGCGACGTGCCGGTAGCTCGCCCAAAGAGTTCCGTGAACACTACATCGGCCGACACGGCCCCATCGCTGTACCATGGTGCTTAGCTAATGGTGTTTCTTACTACGCTCAGGTATATGCGCTGTTAACCCGCACATGCGTTCTCGGTGCTGAAATTTGCAGATCCATCAGCCACTTCGCTGGTCGACGCCTGAGCTCGAGACGAAATACAAAGCACTCGGCATCGAGCTGGAAGATTGGGATGCTGTCGCGGAGATGGTCTTTCCACCAATTGTCACACTTGATGACTACTACCGAGCAAAGACTGGCAAAGCTTATCATTTGGCTGTGATACTGCCAGACGAGAAACGATTCTTGTTGGATGAAGCTTTGAAGATCCTTCAAAGTGTTGAGCCAAGTGCTGTGGCTGGAGACAGGGTCGAGTTGATCATCGATGGGAAAGCCATTGTTGATGTTAGCGAATGGCAGGTGATCTTTGATCAGTACGGGGCTGAGCCTACTAAGAAATGCGAGAGCTGATATGGCATTCGGCTATCTGGTGCTCCGCTCAGGGAGGCCCTGCTTCTCAAAGTTCCAACCATAACCATCTCACCAGTCAGCCACCCCACCATCGATCAAGAACTTACCTTCCTCCCCATCCCTCTTTCCTTCGATGATATCAACAATCGGCCTTGCGCCTTCCGCCACAGGCTTCGCTCCATTCTCGATCTTCGCCATAGGCGACAAGTCCGACTCCGTGAAACCCGGGCAAAACATGAAAGTCCTGATCCCAACTTTCCCATACTCCCACACCTGACACACCGACAGCATATTCTGTGCCGCCTTCGATGCCCTGTATTCCAAGAAGTGCGAGTCATAGATCATATTGCTCTTGTCAAGACGGTGGCTGATGGAGCCAGCGCGGGAAGACACGTTGATGATACGCGGTCCAAGCGAGTAGGTGGACTTCTGGAGGAGTGGCGCGAAGACTTCGGCGACGCGCATAGGGCCAACGACGTTGGTGTCAAAGCTGGCGTGCATGCTCTCCCGACTGCGTTCGCCTGTGTAGGCTATGGCTGCATTGTTGACAACCACGTCGACATGGTCATGGGTTGTTTCAGCATCCTTGCCAGCGCGTATGATGGTGCTGTCCTCGGCTACATCGATCTGGACTAGTTCCACGGTACCTGGCAGATCATACGATCTTAGGTGGCCGACAGCAGCCTGGCCTTTCTCGATTGAGCGAGATCCAAGCAAGACATGCCAAGTTGGTCCAGTCTTCGAGAGCAGCTGGCGGGCCAATTCAAATCCGATACCACTGTTGGCTGCAATCGAATCAGCATTGCTCGTGAGATGAGCATACGAGAAATGCGCTTCCCTCACCACCAGTGATAAGAGCGATGAGCTTCGTGTTCGTCATGATGAAGTCGATCAATGGAAAATTGTGAGGGCCGTCTGGATGAAAGATTCTGTACAGGCATGTATTTCGCAAGCTATGATACTTGCTTATCTTTCATATACATGTATGTACATGTAGTTCTCCTGGCTGTCGGCGGACTTTGACGGAGATAACGTCCCGCGGAAAACGCATTTGCCTTGAACCGAGTTGATTTATAGCACTCACTTGCAGTTTGGTGGCCTTATCAATGGAAAGTGTCAAGATCTTACGTTTCTTTCTGCGTTGGCGCATGACTTATACGCGAGTACGCAATATGAGTATATGTTCCAAACATGAATTTACATTCAACACCCAGCCTTCAGCCTTCTGCAACCAAACACCATCCGCAATATATCGTTGAACTGTCGAATTGAGTCCACCAACAACACCTGAGCATTCATTACTGTAATTGTGGGGTTTGGAATCATCTCACTTCAATTGCACCTGGGTATGTGCAGAAGCTCGGAAGTAAGCGGAATCCCCGTTCGTTAACTCCTCGTCTAGACGCTTTGTTTATCCCATGGAGTTCGGACTAGTGTTCGATATCCAATACTGCTAGAACTGCAAGCAACCCAGGGTACGGTTGTCTGTGTGCCGCGACGGATTTGGTTCATTCCACATTCTCTTAAAGCATCGGAAAGAGTAGATGCATCATCGGACAGCCTCGATACATCGCTATGGTGTTCTCCTAGCATATCTGAAAGTATGTCTCATAGCCACGCAACAGGCATGTTGTACTCATCACACTCTACCCTCGCTTAATATCTACCAGATATACACCTCTGGCTACGCGCAGGGAGGTATCATCGGGTGATACATGTCAACATTTGTACAGCAACATCGAGAATATATACGCCGATGACAGGTGGGAGATTAGATTTGAAGAAAAACAGCATCCAGACCCAGCCACAAGTCCTTATCGATGGTTATGAAGCAGTCAGAGCGTTTGTACAGCATAGCAAGAGGAAAGTCGCCATCATGGATGGCTGCACGCACACATACATACACCCATATCGTGGGCTCGGCAGCGATCGTGTTAGAGATCACGAAACTATGTTTTACATCCTGATCCATTCTTCTACACTTCCAAACACACCACCCTCTCAACCGAAACCCCCATCTAGAAAACCCATCCGACTCAACCATGTCCTCCACCAGCAACGACAACGACAATGTCAACGCTCAAAACGACTCCAACAAGCTCCCCAACAAAAGCAAACAGACGAACCCGAGCAATCTCCCAGAGAACTACGTAAGTGCAACACCACGGCACATCCACCCTTTCCTCCACCATGAACTCCCGACCTAAATCCAATCCCAGCGCGTCCCCGGCGCCGTCCAAATCGGCGCAGTCTCCACCGTCGGCGACGTAATTTCCGGCAAAGCATGGTAAGAACGCAGAAATATCTCTCACATCGAATCTTATACTCCCATTTGCCACTTCCCGGCGCATTCCAACATCCCTCTCTCGCCTCCCAGGAGAACCCCACCCCTGCAGAGCTCTACAAGTACGTCCGCGGATCAATGGAGAGCACCGAGCCCTCCCCGTCAGGCCCTGTGCACAAGAAAATCTCGGCGCCGGCCATCAGGTTGCCTAACAACTGCTACCCGGAGGGCACTTGCGCGGGTTGTGGAGCGGGAGATGGAGAGGATGGAGGAGCGCTGCGGCAGTGTGCGAGGTGCAAGGGGAGGAAATATTGTGGACGGGCGTGCCAGAAGTTGGATTGGCCGAGACATCGGTCTGATTGTGTGGAGGGGTGAGCGGTGGGTTGGATGCTGTGTAGGCTGTACTGTGTAGTGGACATGATAGTTTGGAGGTCGTTATTCGAACCAGATGTGTACATTGATGTGGAGGAAGAAATATGGAACATTAAATCCTGCATGATAACGAATTTTGACAAGGCGAAGAGATCGTGAGTGAACTTGGCTTTCGCCCGTTGTTGCGTTAGAGATTAAAAATTAGAGGCTACGAAAATGGAGCATGGCCTCTGCGGACCTTGAGTGTACAATTACGAAAGAATAGGGTATCGTGTTCCTCAGTGCAGACCGAAAACGAAAAAATTGGCTGCGAGCGGTAACTTGCAAGGCAGTATTATGTTCTGCGACAGAAAAAGGAGAGAAAGAGAAAAGTGACAATCGGCGAGCTTAGCTGATGAAACGCCTGGCTCTAGGGTGGTGGTGGTGGTGTACCGACGTGTAGGCATGGGGAGTTGCGGCAGGCTGCTCCTGGGTAAGAGTGACAGCGGTGTGGGTGTTGATTCGCGTGATGGCCTGTGTATCGTTGCCGTGGACGGATGCAATGGGAGTCACCAGAGAGCTAGATGCCGAGGTTGCGGCAGGGACCTCCGGCGCCAGAGTGGTGGTTGGCTTCTTCAAAGCGACCGAGTGGAGATAGTGGTGCAGCTTCTCGCCCGTCTTAGGCTTCCCGGACTCTTGTGCTGGGGCTGCAGAAGGCTCTGTGGCGTGTTGAAGAGTTTCCGAGCTAGATGCGGCAAGCTTGTGGTCTGGCTTCACAGATGCCTGGGTCTGAGCAAGGGGTGTGGCTGATGCGGAAGCAGGCAGGATGGAGTGCGACGATGAAGTGTGTTGCGAGGCAGCCAGGGTATCGGTGTTGACCGTGTGGACGAAAGCTTGGAAATCACCATTGGGAGCAGTGGTGTTCGGCCTTTGCGACATTGGAATCGGGACAATGGAGTGTTCAGGAATTGATTGCGCAGGAGTGGTCGCCGGAGCAGATGCTTGCGAGAGCGATGTAGTTGGGGCCCTCATGGCGGCGGGGAACATTGCCGCAGAAAGAAGGGTGCCGATTGTTCCTTCCAGGTGAACCTTGGTGGAAGTGTTCGAAGCAGCAGATGTAGCAATAATCTTGCTGGCCCCTGATAGGACGATTTCGCTTGAGACGCTACCATGGCCAGTGGTGGCATTGGTCGCGTTTGAGCTCTTCAAAAGCGCATCCCCAGTGGGCGAGACGGCGTGGGCAGCAGCCGTACCTGTTGCCTTGGACTCCTTGTACGCGTGTCTGATAGATTCGATGATCGCGCCAAGATTCATCTTCTTGCCGTAGGTATCATCTCTCTTGAGCTGCTTGTTGTCACTCTTGAGATAGCTGTCAGGGTGCGGTGCAGCTGTTTCGGACGAGGATGTGGTAGAGCTCGCGGTGGTCTCGGCAGTGCCAGTAACGTTTTGCGTAATCGTGTCGGTGAAGGTGAAGTTGCCTGGGATGGCCCACTCGCTCGGGTGAGGGATGTAGCTCGGGGGGACTACCCTCAAGGGGGCAGCCCTCTCGACTACCTTAGCTTCAGGTGCGTCGGTGGGAAGCGAGTTGGAAGCGGATCCAACTGTCATAGACATCGGGTCAACAGGCACCATACGAGCCATACCGTTCAGACCCTGAACGAGATCACGCTTCACACCAGGTCCATCGGTTGGACAAGGGTGGGTTGGGTGGTTGGTGAAGCAAGTTGGCAAGTGTCCATCTGACAATGCCGTAATAGTCGCCAGGTTGTCGTCAGAGGTTGTTTCGCGAGGTGAGTACGAGAAGATACTATCCTGGGCATTGACAAGGTGGCCAGCCGCCAACAGGAAAACGAGTGTGGTGTGCATGATTGCTGACTGCGCTTGGGCTTGAAAGAGTGACTGGAGAGAGAGAGATGACGGAGAAGCAAGCAAGACGCTGCTGGGTAGTAACGCTGAAACAAAAAAGAATGTGGTGTAAGCGAATGAATGAATGAACGGCTGAGGAGAGCTGGACAGTGTTGGAAAGATTGAATGTTATTATGCATCCAAAAAGAGGCGCTCGACCTCAAATGCTTTTGAGACACCGCTGGAGCGCAGATGAGCTGAGCACGTGAGATGAGAGGCTGGATTTGCGAAGCGGGATCTGGGAAACCGCCGTAGACCGCTACACCCTCACCGCTGCTACTGATGATGCCGGATTGGTACAAATGGAGAATAGCTGGATATCCGACGGTTGGAAGCAAATCCATTTCATGTGCCAATGAGATGATATGTCGCGGGTGGGAGTCGCGGGCGTTCTCGGCAAGCAACCGGCATGAAGCGTATGCGGCTGCATTGATTTGTAGATTGGAACATGTCTTTGGGTCGTTGGCAATTGCAATTAAGATCGTCCAAAATTTTGGCGTATCTGGACGAAAGCGGTTTGACGTCTTGTATCCACGTGGTGCCCCTACGCTAGTGTCATCTTTCCAACGGCTGCACTCCGCATCTCTGACAATGGGGCCAGAGACTATTCCAGATCCAAGTAGTTGAACAAACAAAGGCGATATTCCCTACATTCTGACAGCATGTGACTTGCTTATCTGTCTCGAAGGATAATTGTGCGTCGGTGGTGGGAATCGGAGTGGAGTGCTTGTTTGATCTAGCGTATGGAGGAAATGGTACCTGGGAATGTCTCTTGTCAGCAGGAGCGTTTCAACGTCGCACAACGTTGTAGACAAGTCCAGACTTCGAGGCCACAACACAAGGTGGCAGTCCTGTGTTACTCTCCCGTCTGCTGTGTATGGGAGTTGGCGGCTGGGTGGCGGATGGCACTCCGAACCTGCTCAAGGAGTGTGTTCAGGCATTGCCGTTCGAGGAGCAACATCCATATTGGTGCATGTCGTGCTTCACGGTGTGAGCTCAAGGCAATTTCACGTACAATGCTCATCAAGAGATGTGAGGAACGCTTCGATGGCTAGGGACGGGGATGGAGACTGACAACACAAGCGAAATTCTCTGCTGCCACCTATAGCAGAGATTGGATATCAACTTGTGCAGACCGCCAACATTCGCAACCTGTTCGGCTTGTTCATGATGCATTCCGGGCGGTATGATCAGCTGAGAAAATAATGTGAGCAGCAGCAGGCCTGCAGCGCTGCAGGCCCGCAACTCCGTAGACGGCACCATCGTGTGCGGCTCCCAGCTATGCTCGCCACCCGCCAGCAGCACCGCGAGGCTTCCGGACCGCATAGACGTGAAGGCGGCTGTCACGAGTGCCTGTGCATTGGTGATCTGTGTTGGGTACGATCAATATTATTCTTGTTCGTCCTGCTTCCTCCTTGCAGCTTGCTTGCTTGCTTGCTTGCTTGCTTGCACTTCCGAGGCCAGACGGCGCGCTCCTTCTTGGCGCGCAAGCTTGAGATTCACGCGCTCGAGCTTGATCCTTCCAGCCACTTCCGACCACACGCCGCCACTCTGTCGGTCAACTCCCCTTTCTTCCTTGCCCATACAGTTTGCCTTGTGCGTGTGTCTCCTTTACGTGACAGGACAATGACTACATCTCATATACGTCGAGGCACGCGTTCTCGCGGTACGACCTCACATACAGGTGCTACTCGACACGTCCTGTCATCCTCACCCGAACCCTAGAATCTCACATACCGCCCCCAAGTATATACTGACAAGCATCGGAAGCGACATGCACGAGTGCCGCCTCGCTTGTCGAACCCATGTCCATGCACCATACACACTGGTCAGCTGGGCAGCCATCGAGCCCATCCAAACGTTCCATCTCGTTTCGCCAAACACCAGGGCTGATTTCGCCGCCAATCACCACTAGAGCGCCTCTCGCGCCTCCAGAGCCGCACCACTGGCTAGGCACGCGACTTAAGCTCACCTCCGATCCTTTTCTACATTTCGACCTGACGGGCATGAATTCTCCGGACTCGAGCGGACGCGAATGAGGTGGCGAAATCTCTGTTCTTGTAGACTGAGTCCTTGCCGCCAAGCCGACCCAAATCTGCGAGATGAACGACGACCTGCTCATCACTTTCTGGATCTTAGGGTTACAAGAGTCATCCATCTCAAAGACTAGTCTGCTGATATCGGTAGGCATCTCACTACTTGATGCAAGCCCATGCGTGTCTGTGTTGCGCACTAAGAGGAATCGCTTAGTCCAATCGCCAATTTCTTCACTGTACCTGCTCTGGCGAGCAAGCCAGAAATCCAATACTCGGAGGTTCCGGACCGTTGTAGCGTTGCCCATTGTGCTGAAGATGCACGTGTCTTCCAATACACGTGGTAGGTGAGAGGACAAATCCTGCGGCCGCCAGGGCCGTAAGCCCGGAGAACAGTCCTCCGGATCCTAATCGAGCCAAAAACCCTCCCCCATATCCCCACAAAGAGGCGCCTTGCAGCTTAACGAGCGGCTCCAGACCCGGCTGGGGTCCCTTGTGCTGTGCTCACTACACTGTCTCCTCTTGTATAACTATACCGTAAGTCGCCATGATTTTGGAGTGTTCTTCTCTCACCAGCAGCGACTGCCTTACACTCCTCACCACATTCGCTCCAGGAGAGGCACTTACAACATGTCGACCACCGAAGAGCCCAAAGGTGCTCACAGCACTGTCGAGAAGGTCGTTGATACCGTGCGTGATGCAGTCTCATTCCCTTCGACGAATGAGCAGTTGGCTAACACAAATTCGCAGGCCGATGTTGCAGAAGTCAAGGTTGTCGCGGGCTCTGAAGCCTACAACGAAGCCCTGATCAAGGAAGCTCCACCACTCTGGCACTTGACGACATGGAAGCTCTTCGGCTGCCTTCTTCTTGGTTGCTTCGCTCAGACCATGGTAAGCAATTTGTTGCATCACATTTCAGCGACTGCAACAGCGACCTTTTGACACGAATCTTGCGACTAATGGATGACCCTAGAACGGCTTTGATGGCTCTGTCTTCGGTGGCTTGCTTGCCAACAAGCAGTTCCTGGAATTCTTCGACGGATCCAATGTCGGCCCATGGGCTGCACTCAACTCTGCTATGTACCAGATTGGTGGTGTCTGCGCTCTCTTCTTCGTTGGCCCGGCTATCGACACTTGGGGAAGAAAGGTTGGAATGCAAATCGGTGCTTGGACCATCATCATCGGCGCGATCATCAACGGAACTACTTCGTTCAACGCCTCGCTTGGTCAGCTCCAGGGTGGACGATTCATCCTCGGTTTCGGTGTCTCCATCGTCTCCGCCGCTGGTCCCATCTACGTGGTCGAAACCGCACACCCCGCATACCGCGGCATCGTTACTGCTTATTGCAATACCTTCTGGTTCACCGGTTCCATTCTGGCTTCTGGTGCTATCCGCGGCACAGTCACTCTCGAAGGCAACCAGAGCTGGACCATTCCGGTTTACCTCCAGATGATGTTCCCAGGTTTGATTGTGCTTCTGGCGTGGCTCATTCCCGAATCTCCTCGTTGGCTCTACGTCAACAACAAGCGCGAGAAAGCCATTGCTGTGCTTGCCGAATACCACGGTTATGGCAACGAGAACTCTGCCTGGGTGACGCTTCAACTGGAAGAGTACGAGAGCTTCTTGAACATGTGAGTAGACCTTCGCTTGACATTTTGATTTCTTACATGCTGACATTCCCCAGGGAGGGTGCCGACAAGCGCTGGTGGGACTACCGTGCACTCTTCAACACCCGTGCCAGCCGTTACCGCCTTGGATGCAACGTCGTCTTCTCCATCTTCGCGCAATGGGCCGGCAACACCGTGCTCACCTACTTCCTTCCTGGCGTCCTTGACACTGCTGGTTACACGGAGCAGGTCACACAGACCAACATCATTCTTGGATACGCCTGCTTCCAGTTTGTCTTTGCACTTTTCGGTGCCGCGTGGGTAGACCGCATCGGTCGTCGCCCTCTCATGCTCTTCTCCATGATTGGCTGCTGCGTCGTCTGGATTGGCATGACCACCGCCACCGCCCTGTTCAGCGAGTCTGGCGAGACAGACAAGGCCGCGGCCAAGGCATCCATCGCGATGATCTTCATCTTCGGCGCAGTCTACTCCGTTGGTCTCACCCCGCTCCAAGCCCTGTACCCCGTCGAAGTGCTCTCCTTCGAGATGCGCGCCAAGGGCATGGCCTTCTCCGCCCTCGCCGTCAACGCCGGCGGCATGATGGGCCAGTTCGCGTGGCCGATCGCTCTCGAGAAGATCAAGTGGAAGACCTACATCGTCTTCATCGTCTGGGACTTTGTGCAGTCTGCCGTCTTCTACTTCATGATGCCCGAGACCAAGAACCGCACTCTCGAGGAGCTTGATCGCATCTTCGAGGCTAAGAACCCCGTCAAGACTTCTCTCATCCACCACAAGGTCGCCCTCGCCAGTGACGGCACTGTCTTGGCTTCGGATGATGTTTGAGATGGGAAACTCTAGGGTTTGCACAAGTTTGGGGGAGAGGGGGGGGGTATATGAAGGGAGAGGTACTTATCGTCGCTCGTTTCGCTGTAATGTCCTGTTGGTTAGTCGATCGCTTAGGGGAGATTTAAAGTAGTTTGATACCAGATTGCGTTTTGGCTACCGCTCTCAGTTCCTCGATCGAGCCTTTTTTTCCCAAATATTTCTTGCTCTGTCAATCCTGTCGTTGGCTGCCGGAAGTGTTGATACAGAAAGCCGGGTGATCTGTTCCTCTGCCAACGAGCACGAAACTCCGCCATGGAGCCAGAACCCTTGACTCTACGCTTTCGCGTCGCATGTGGGAAACGCTGCCTTTCCAAGGGTGTATCGTTTCTTTAGAAATGCTCTAATGGAACTCCATGTGATCTTGACTCGCGCTATGCACAGACTCCGTACCGGCCATGTATGAATTTCAAGACTAGCACGCTAGCCGAAGGAAAGCCAGATGAGATGAGACCTGGGCTAATCATACTCTACCGGTATCTGGTCCTGGAGGTGTTACCATAACATGTGCTGACCTCCAAGATATCGAAATGGACGTGGAAGGCTGGGTAAAGGACGTCGGTAGATCTTTTGAGCAAACATCAATCATTGGAGGCAAACCAGTTCTGTCGAGATGTTTTCCACAGCAGCGATTTGGAAGCCTTCACCATTGCAGAGTCCATGCACGTAGGTATCGCCGCCTATCAACTTATGTCCTGCGAAGGACCGGGGTAACATGTCAGATCTCCAACCACTATCATGCTGCGACATACTCCCAGTGATAACCATGTCAGGATTCTGGCGAAGGGTCAATGGGAAGCGTCCACCATAACATATGAAGATCTTGTCGCCTGTTTGGACGCTGCAACAAGCATTGCCGAGATAACCGCGCTTGGTGCGAACCAGCTTACGTCCCTTCCAGACGAAACGGGACTTCATTTTGTCCCGTGCGATTTTGCTTTTTGTATTGACGACACCAGAGAAAAACGGCAGGATGGCCTGGCCAAGTGACTTGGATGCAAAGCCTTCACCGCCGTCAGAGTTGTAGACCAGTGTGCGCCAATAGGCGTCCCATTGATTCAGGACTGGCCCATAGGGGCTGGCGTGTAATTGGTGTAATGCGAAAATGGTCCAAGCAGCCCAGGTGTCATGGGATGGGTCCGCGAAACTTCGCACGTCGAAAGTATCGTCGACAATGCCATCGACTTCATCCACTTGGACGCCTTCGAGCACGAGACCACAACTATGTGAAAAATCGAAGTAGCCAATTTTGGCCCGGTATTTAGTGCCTGCGCAATGCGGTGGAGCGTCGTATGTATCGGAGTGGTATTTTGTATCGCAAGGGGCCGTTAGTTGTGACCAGTCAGGACACCACAGCGGTAGGGGCTCATGAGCCCCCGCTTGGTGGCAAGCTGCACTCAGGACGTCAAGTGTTCCTGTCTCTTGGATGTGCATGATGGCAAAGCACCAACAAGATCCAACGATACCGTGCATGTGTGGCAGGCGGCTCAAGTACCCCCAACGAGCAACGTCAGGCGACGTCAATCCCAGGATTCCGATGAGCTTGTCACTTTTCTTCGTGGAGGCCAGGTGTCGGAACTCGCGAAGCAAGGGTAGGACAGGAATGTGTCTCTTGCGAGTGAGAGTGCTTTTAACGCGGTGAAGCAGTCGTTCAATATATGAGGCCTGTCCCGCTTTTGGAACCGAAGCTATCTCCATAAACATCTCTCTACACGACAATGGTCTTCGGTACTCACGAGCTAGCAGCTCGATAGCACAAACTGTGCGCAAGCCATCTGTCATGGAGACTGGAAGCGGTCCAAACAGTTGGTAATTGTGGTACATAATATCAATAACAACAATATACAGTCCCGCCCAACCAACTGAGCGGTCGCCCAAGCGGACCACGAGATTTCGGGCAAGCGCAGCTTCTTGCACTACCCACATTCTTTTGAACCAAGGCAAGGAGAGCAGTTCAAACAGCCCGTGGCGGAATTCATCGACATGAGATTCATGGATCTGGAGCATAGCTATAGTGCGTGGGCACATCTTCTCGCCGGGACGTGTGACTGAGTGTAGTGGTGATGAATTTGAAATGGGCTTTCGCTTTGTCCGTTTGAACCACATGTTGCGCGCGGCTACTTCGTGCTCAGCCGCATGCATGAAGTCGTAGACTATGTCAGCATACCGGATGTCCTCCCCGAGATGTATCACGACTTTCGTGGCCTTCCCGTAGATGTGATTCATGAGCTTGACCTGCTGCGAACACTCGTCTGCATCGTCTTGGTTGATACAGACTTGATCCAGCCACAAGTTGATAGGTTTGTTGCACGACCTACTATGGATGAGCGTGCCTGCGGCATTTGGCGTGATCGACAAATCTTGTCCGTCCAGTACGATGCGCTGGCATCGGTCTGCCAGAGGAAGATCGCCCCAGCAGTATGATATGGCTTCGTACGATGGTAGACAATCAACGCGAAATGCCCGCAGAGTCCCTTTCAAAACATCTCTAGGAGTACCAGGCTGCAGGACCAGGAGTCTGACGAATTTACTAGGTTCAGGCAAAGAGGTATATGCGAAGCGTATATCCATGGCTGTCCCAGTTAGGTTCCAGTATCGCCGTCTATCGCTTTTGACCAGAAATTGTAACGTGTCTCTCTCTGAACAACGCTCTTGTGAGGCAACGACACAGAAAGGCGGCAGGATCCAGGGTAGGAGAACGCCGTTGACCTTGAAAGCCGAGAGACGGCTGTGGCGCTAGTTCTATCGTGCCAGCATGGACCTGCCGTGAAGCGTCCGACATACTGCGATTGCGCAGAGTTAGCCAGCCACATTAATAATTCCATACCTATAATGCCAACTATCTCTAAGCTGCTAATGATGTTGTTGCTATAGTACTACCTTATAAATTAAGTTAAGCCTTCTTTATAGATCTATCACCTTAATCTATATAGTATCTATCAGGGTAAGAGATATTTTATACTCGATACTCGATACTACTAGAGAACACCTATTCGGAGGCTCTCGAATCGCTAATATTTTCGCAATGCCTGGGAATAGGTTATACCGGAAGATTTTGTGGTGACGAAATACTACTACTACCAACGGCTAGTGGTCGTTATTACAAGTTGCCGTCGGTTGAATCCTGCACGGCAGCAGCCATGACAAAGCAGCTGTGGGAACTCCACAGCACGCACAGTCATAACAGTACCACTATTCCAATTTCAGACTCGCATGTCTGACTCAAAAAGAAAGCTGAGTCTATTGGAACGACGCGAGGTCATGGGCATTGGCATCCCAATCCTTCAGGACGTTCGAGTAAGCGAGTTCTGTCGAAGCTGGCGGCTGACACATCCCGGACCACCCTGGTGCACTATATCCGTTCAGCTAGTCACCTGGTAGACATTCATTTTTTTCTCGGCCGTATAATTCGTAGGGTCGGTTCCGATGTATTCTCGCGCAGTTGCCCGTATATCTATGTTTCATGTGAATCCACCATCCTACAACGTCGGAACAAATAAAGCATCGTTACATATCATAAGCCTCTCGTAAACAAGCCGACCAACATCCAAATATCTTCGTTCCACAATCTGCCTGGAACCTCTCTCGGTTCCCCAACGAAAGAAGAAGTCTCCCACCATGGCCGCCTCAATCCCCACCATCCTCAAAGGCTACGCCATCTTCGCCTTCCTCATGGGCTCAGCCAGCACCGTACTCGGCAACAACATACTCGGCGACAGCATCCTCTTCAAACCCAAGAGCGCAACCAGCGCCCTCACCGACAGCCAAATCCGCTACCTTGGATCGCACTTCGCAGCCACGGGCGCTATCGTCTGGTGGGCGAGTAACAATCTCTTGGAGCGAAAAGTGCCGCTGGCTATTTGTGGTGCGGGTCTTGTCGCGGGTGGTCTGGGGAGGCTGAGGGCGGGCTTGAAGCATGGGTTTGGGCCGAATATGAAGGCCGCGATGAATGTTGAGATAGTTCTGCCGACGCTGTTCTATATCTTTGGGAAAGTTGTTGGAGGGTGGTAGGATGGTTTTGTTGCGGGAGGAATGGTGGTCAGATGCTGTAAAAGGGGCCTTTTGTGGCTTTGCCATTGGTTTTGCGTGTACCATATGTGGAAGATGCGAGTTCGGATATGATGTGTAACATCGCCACTTAGTCGTATTGTCGAGGATTCCAGCCGTTCATTTCTCGTGCCAGCGCATGCTCGATTTTCGAGTTCTTCATCATATCTCCCAGGATGACTTCGGTTTTGAACAATAAGTCCTCAAAAGCCTGTCTCGGCATGTCGTATGCCCTTCCTCTAAGGATGATCTTCCGGTGATAGAATTCGTCCTTGGAAGATTGTGATGAGTTATCTCTCAGCAGCATGGCGGCGTGTTGGCCGGAGCTGCCACGGATAAGGGTGAGTTCGAGCCCGTATTCGTTGCGAGTCTTCTCATTGTTGAATATCGGCTTGATCATCGCCGCATTGGCGAGAATCTGCGCGCGGAGGTCACTTATAGTGAAGCCCGCATAAGCATACGCTGCGTCGCTAATAGTGTTGGTGAGACTCAATTCGGTGGTGGCAGCAGTGTAGCTAGGGAGAGCGGCTTCCGAGCTTTCGGCCATCATCGCGGATAACAGACAGATAGTACACACGCGCGCTGCTTTCGAAGTATGAACAATCACACGGCTTCAATACGCGGTATTGCTCGACTTGGCCCTTTTTTCCGAACCGATGTTTCTTCGACGTTCGGGTGATCACGGCTTGGCTTGGACGCGATTCGAGCGTGCGGCTGGCATTTAACCACGCAAATTACGTGACGACTATCCAGATGGCCGAGGATGGGTGGTGCTGAAAATTAGGAGCGTCATGTCACTGCGTTCATATGGCGTAGATGTCTGTGCCGTCACGAGCACAGTGCCTGCGCTTTGATGCGGGCAGCCTATCGTAGGATCAGGAATATGTACATCCGTCGTCAGCCAAGATATGGCGCAGAATTTCCCTTTGGCGGCTTCCCTTTCAGCAGCACCATATTCGTTGTGGCGACCTCGATCCTTGGATACGTCGATCAACTAGTAGGATCCTGATATCGAAGTTCAAAGACCCATCACTCTCCATTGCGGGTAGCAGCATGGATAACATTCTCGACCGCAAGGTTACATGCACATCACATATGAATGTGGACAAGCACGAATACTGAGTCTCAGGGTTAGTGTTGGGGCACCGATTATCTCGCGACAAATCGCAAAAAGGGCTACATGGCGTCTCATATAGTATGTTTCCACAAGCCATGGTTATCTGAAGTTACAAAGAATGTGTTCTCGGTTTCCAATCTCTTCTACCGTGCTGTTGGGCGGTACAGTCGTTCTTCCTAGCTTTATAGTCCAATGTTCGACCAATTTGCTGACCTCGGCCTCCACGATGACTATCTCCGCCCGTCGTGCGTGCGGCCAAAGCCCTGCGGCGGGTTTGCAAGGTTGACGATGAAAATGGCGTAAGTCTCAGGCGATGGTCACAACGCCAGGTATTCAGTCTGACTTTGCAACAGTCTTGGCCCGTGTGCCACATCCAAGATACAGTCACGCTGTATATCCAACTTCTACGAAAGATCTTGAGCGAAGAGCAGATCGACTGCAATAGGCAAGGCAATTACTTGGCCTCTCCCGGCGCCGTGGCTTGGTCAGATCTGTACAAGCAGATGGCAAAGGCTCTTGCAAAGCGTGGTGTTGTACAAGACGATACACTGCACGATGCCAGCGCTGAGTCTTTCGAAGAAGCAGCTAAAGCTCTCGGATGTCCTAAGGAATTTGTTCCTGTGGAGATGGGTGGATCGTGTGTGTTTGGCGAATGATGTACAGGAGTACTCGAATGCTGACCAAGTTGCGCGGGTGTACACTTCAAGCAGACCGCGGAAGGAAGATTGGCTGGCCGCCACAATATTCCGCTCAGCACATTCTTGAAGACGCGGAGAATGAGGTGCAGTTGATATTGGACAACATTGGAAGCATGAGTGTCCGAACAGACTATGGGAAGCTTGAGAGCAATACACTAAGTATCACTCTGTGCTAGATGCCAAGAAACAACCGCGACAGGAGTCGAGAAGTAGTATATGGGAGTCCATTGCAATCTACAATCTGCAATGGTACAGGGCTATTTGGATGTGGATGCATACCTAGTTTGAAGGCTAAAGCGTAGACACGTCTGTAGTATTGATATCTTTAACCAAAGGTTACTCACATACTGTCAACTATCAAGCAGACGGTGGTAATCCGGATCTTGTGTAATCACGTCTCAGGTCGATATTGCTGTATACAAGGAGCAGTGAAAGTGAAAGGGGAGTAACAAAGGACAGCCTTGGCACAGGTCATCGCCGCGAAGTCACGCGTTTTCGCGCGTAGAGTGGACCCTTGAAATCACGTTGCTCTCGATCATGACGAGTGCTGCCGCGGCCAGCATCCATCTGCCACCATCTCACTCCACACCAATGTCCATCTCATGTTCCGCAAGCCTCGAGACTCTCTGAAACAGCCAGAGGTCGGTCGTCCGCCATCTCCTGGTGCGACTTCCTCGAAATCACCCTTCACCCTCGCCGTTCCACCGTCTGTCCCGCCACCATCAAAGCCTTCAGCCATGGCTGCGACAAAGACCAAATCTACCAGGCCGCCACCTTCCTCTGCGGCAGGCAGACAAACATCCTCCGGAAGCGCTAAGAAGAATGCTGCGGTCTCCAAGATGAAACAAAAGCCAAATGGCAATATCATGAATTTTTTTAAGAAGGAAGAGACTGGCTTGTTCATTTCAGAGAATGGCGGTCCCGTCAGCACATCGTCACCATACTTTGAGAAGGACACGCTCGTGGAAGATGATACAGACCGCTTCAACGAGCTGGAAACGCCGTCAAAACGCAGGCGTCTAAGCGAAGAGAAGGACGCCGCCCAAGACCAAGAACAGGATGGAAGCTTGTTTGGCGACGAAGAGCCTACCAAAGCAGCCGAGCCAGCGAACAAACCTGCTGCGAAAAGATCCGGTCCTTTCATGGAAGACTCGGACAGTGAAGACGACGAAGAAGAACAACCACAGGCAATAATCGGGTTTGACCAGGGTCCTAGCAATGCCCCAGTCATCGCCACAGCCGGACCGGAAGCACTTGATGCTGCCCAAGAAACAAGCGTGACCAAAGAGGAGCCCGCAATTCACGTGGAACCAGTGCTCGAGGAAGAACCACCAAGTCTGATCAAAGAGGAAACAAGCTACGGCGGCGGCTTGGAGGACTTTGAAGATTTCGAAGGGATTGAAGGAGACTTTGACGAGGATATCAACGAGGAAGGCGATGAAACATTCGAGCGGAGATATATGGAGGAACAAGCTAGACTGGAAGCGGAGGAGAACGAGAAGGACTACGACTCTTTACCGCCCAATGAGACGATCATCAAGGCAGAATCCGTTAGTACACCAAATGGCACAGAAACCACGAGTCCAACTTGTCCTATCTGCAGCGTGTCCCTAGCTGGCGTCAGCGAAGAAGATGCAGGCATACATGTCAACAATTGTCTCGATGGCAATCCCACACCATTGCCAGCACCCAAGAACCCGGTGCTTCCTGTAGCAGATGTCAAATCTGAGCGCTGTGCCTCTCCTGCGCAGTCCAAAAGGGCAGTGCGACCAGCGAAGCCAGGTCAGCAGAATCCATTCATGTATGGGGAACAGAAACCCAGCAGCGGTGGCTCAGCATTTAGTAAGCTGATGTCTGGACACGCCGAGGACGCTGCATGGGCGGAGGCAGCAGCATCTGAGAATGCCTCGAGAGGCAAACCGGCGTACACAAGGACGTGTCCATTCTACAAGATTTTGCCCGGCTTGTCCATCTGTGTAGATGCGTTCAGGTATGGTGCTGTGGAGGGATGCCAGGCCTACTTTCTCAGCCACTTCCACAGCGATCACTATATTGGGTTGACGAGCACATGGACCCACGGCCCTATCTACTGCTCGCGCGTGACCGCAAACCTCGTTCGTCAACAATTGCGAGTCGATCCCAAGTATGTCGTTGACCTGGAGTTTGAACAGACGGTCGACGTGCCAAACACGCGAGGCGTGAAGGTCACTATGATCTCTGCAAACCACTGTCCCGGCTCATCGCTATTCTTGTTTGAGAAGGTTATCGGCAAGAAGACAAACGGCGAGCCACGCCTCCAGCGCATTCTACACTGTGGTGACTTCAGAGCCTGCCGTGCACACATCGAACATCCACTACTCATGCCAAACGTGCAAGACAAGATCAATGGTAAGACGACGGAACAGAAGATCGACGTCTGTTATCTCGACACTACCTATCTGAACCCTAAGTACGCTTTTCCACCACAGGAGGCAGTCATCAAAGCTTGCGCAGACATGTGTGTCAGTCTCTCCAAAGTCACACCAGACGGTAATGATGGCTGGGAGCAGATGAAGCGCCAACGAGCAGGAGAGGGCATGACGAAGTTCATCCAGCGTGAAAACTCAGTCAAAGAAGAGAAACCAGAAGATGGTACCGAAGACGATATGAAAGTCGAACGCCACCCGAAGGCTAGCCAGCAAATCCTATCGTCAACCAATGGCGCCAAGAATCGTGGCCGTTTGCTAGTCGTCATTGGCACTTACAGCATCGGCAAAGAGCGAGTCTGTCTAGGCGTCGCTAAAGCTCTCAACAGCAAGATTTACGCTCCAACGAGCAAGCGCCGCATCGTCGCCGCGCTCGAAGATCCAGAGCTAGATGCATTGATGACCGACGATCCTCGCGCCGCGCAAGTTCATATGACGCCGCTGTTCGAGATCAATGCCGACACACTTGATGACTACCTTAAAGGTTACTTCCCGCACTTCACGCGCGCTGTAGGTTTCAGACCCAGCGGTTGGAACTATCGTCCACCGAACTCTCGCTTTGTCGAGTCACCCTCCGTGCAGACTGTCCTCAGCTCCGACAATTGGAAGAGCAATTACAGCATGCGCGAGCTCGTGCCTCAGCGTGGCAGCACCAGCCGCGCGAGCTGCTTTGGGGTTCCATACTCAGAGCACAGCTCGTTCAGGGAACTGACTGTCTTCTGCTGCGCTTTGAGGATCGAGAAGGTGATCCCAACAGTCAATGTGGGAACCGCGAAAGGTAGGGAGAGGATGAAGCAGTGGTGCGAGAGGTGGGCCCAAGAGCGAAAGAAGAACGGTCTGTGGCAATTGCCAGAGGGGACCGAGTTGCAGTAAACCTGCCGCAGACGCTTTGATTCTTGCACGATTATTGATGGTACCCATAGAGGACCCTACGAAAGTATCCAGTTTCACGCAACATCCATATACGAGCTGTTTCGTTGACACCACATGTGTTAACAACCGGTCCACGTAACTGCACGAACGACTCATTTGGAGTCAGGGGTCTCAGAGCATAGATACTAGTTGCTGATAAAGCTAGTAGAAAACGTGAGATAGCCAAGCAGAGCTTAATCTGCTTTCGGAAAAGCTGTTCAGTACGGCTGACAAACCCACGGTATCACCAATTCCACATGACGAGTGACAAGACTTCGTTGCACACATCGATATAATTGACGAGCGAGCTTGGTCTTTTGGAGAATTCTGGTAATACCAATTCCAAAATTCACTCAAACACTTCTCACAACTCCACAATACTCCCAAAACCCAAACCATCAGAACGATTTACCAGGACTCAACACTCCAGCTCCTATCGCAAGATGTCTCCCCAGACCCCCAAGCAAATCCTCGACCGCTTCTACGCCGCCGAAGCAATCTTCATGGCCGCCCCAGACTCCTCGCGCGACCCAACAGACATGCTCAGCACCTTATCGCCAAACCTCAAACTCTACCAGAGTCCCGACCTGCCTTGGGGAGGTGAGTTCGTTGGCCACGCTGGCTTCGCTGCTTGGGGAGCGATCATGACGAGCTACTTCGTCTCGCTCGAAGTTCTCGAGCCACGAATTTTCGAGCGTGCTGAAGGCGACGAGGTCATGGTTTTCTCGACGCTGAGGCTGAAGACGAAGGCTGGCGAGTTGCGGGAGAAGCCAATGACACAGCTTATCAGGGTGGATAGAGAGGAAGGTGTTATTGTTGAGATTACGCCTTTTCAGTGGGATGTGCAGGGTTTGAGGAAGCTTTTGGGGTTGTAGATGCTATTGTGGGAGAGGATAGCTGAATGGTGGCTGGTTGTGATATGATGTGGTCTTGGTGTGTATGGAATTGTACAAGGCGTGTCTAGCGTCTCTTTATATTGGAAAACTGTTATGCCGTGCCCGCCCCTCCCATATGCTGCCCCATGCGCAAGGGTATCTGAACAATACGAAAAGATGAATCAGGGAAAAGGAGATGACAGCGTCAGCCGACTTTTGGTGTGCAGAAGAAAATAAATGGAAAAAGATAGATAAGATTAGGCGTCCTCTTGAGGGTCTTCGTGGCACTTGCTCTCAGCGTATGTCCAGCCGGTCAGACGGTTGGCGAGATCGGAGACGTAGCAGGCGGTGGCGCCCGCGGCTTCGCTCAAGTTGCCACTCAGAGGTACAATGCCGCTGTTGTAGCCTCTGGAGGCGGTGTAGGCGTCGCCGTAGTAGATCAGATTCTGCGTGAGGCCGTCGCCGGTCGCGGTTCCTTGTGTGCCGTCTTGCACCATGTCGTAGATGGATTGGTTGGCGTGGTGGGAGTTGAATTCGGTGCCTCCGTGCGATTGCATGAGGCCGGGGTTGGCGACGCCACCGTAGGACGTGGTCATCTTGACTTTGGCGCAGCCGTGAGTCTGGATCGTGAAAGTTAGAGAGAAAGTTGAGCACGCGGAGTATCGTCGAACATACCTCTTGCAGGATTGTAGCAAGGATGAAACGGTGGTCTACAAGAGACACCTTGGCGTGATCTTGAATAGCATTGTAGATCATCTCAATCTCTTCGTCTCTGTATGATGCCGTTAGCCTTAGTTCTCTTCAGATATGCTGGCTGAAAATCACTTACGTCTGGTCTGAACCGAATTTGTTGGCATGGCACGAAGTCTTGAAGAACTGGAGGTTGTTCTTCCACATATCCTCAAATGAGATCCATTCCGAGAAATCAGGGAAGTTCTTCGCAGGTCCGCTATAGTAGGTGTATTCGTCCTTGCCAGCTCCAATGCCATCGGTGACATTTAAGGGGCTTTCGTGAGTGGCACCCTTGCCGAATGATCGTGAGTCGGTCACATATGCGTCACCCTTGGCCGGGACGTAATCGTAGGAGTCGTCTTTGCGTGTTAGGCCGACTCCAAGGCCGACTGCAAGACCAATAATTACACAGACGAGAACGGTGACTCCAATGATGATGTACATCTTCTTCTTGTTCTTCGGTTGTGCCTGTCGAGGTGGCAAGCCGGGAGATGGCTCTGCGATGTCGAGATCGGACACCGTCTTGAAACCGCGGTAGGTCTCGTAGTCTTGATAATCGCCATCTGGCTGGTGGCTAGTTTCTGGTTGATCAAGGTGTGCTGGGTTTGCAGGATTGTCCACCGGCTCGTAGCTCTGGCTGTAGTACCGTGAGTTCCTGTTGGCAGCCATGTTGACCCAAGTTCTGATCGTGAGACCTCTGTTCAAAGGCTATGTGCAACCCAACGAAACGCTACACAAACGAACGACAGGAGGGAAAGATGATGGTTTAAACATGCAAGCGCCCGTGGCGTCAGGGGCACGGTTCAGTGTTTGATAATTCTACGATCGGCCGCGCCCGTACCTGGCTGCATCCTTCGCACGCCCGTGATTGGCGAGCATGCGCCAGATTCGTGAGTTCTCGAGTCATCTGGCATGCCCTGCCGGACTAACCGCGTGGTCTTGCGTCTCAAGCTTTTCCGAGCGTTGGGAGGGTTCAAACCTTCCCTCAAGCCCCAACTCTTTCTGTACATCAGCCTTGAGATGACTGCGAGAGATACTGGGAATCGCTACTGTTCCAAGACGCCATCTTTGTGATAGTCCCTGACACACCTTAAACTTCCCCTTGTTCCAGCCGGGCACACTTTGCCGCTGCAGGCTGTCAGGGCCCTCGCGCTAATGTAATAGTCCGACATATGAAGACGCTAGGACACCCGCCAGAAACGCTAGCGGATCTAGAAGGGTTATTTATGGTACCCCGTCACATACATACTTGCCCGAAGGAAGCGAGACACTGCCTACTTTCTTTCCCACCATTTCTATATCTGGTGTACGCGAGGCATGTACATAAGTATAGTGCCGGATCTGCTTTGTCAAGTATGACTACTGCGGCGGTGCAACCTTGTGACCCCATCGTCACCGACAATGCAACGTTGAATGTTGACGCCATGACTGCGATACGCGCTGCGCAGTTAAGATCGCCCTAAGCTGGCTGATGCCGGCGTGTTGAAAAGCACCTATACTTTAGCAAACTTGAACGTGATAGCCGAGAAAAGTAGTGTCTGATGGCCTGATTGATAGTAACTTGGCAGTATACGCAACGATTCATAGTAAGAGCAAATTTTACACGTCCTGACCCTAATGATGGTGGTACACATGGGTATATCGTCTATGTGATGGACTTCTGTACGCAGAGTAGAATTGTTATCTTATCCTTCTTGAATTGATACAGCGACGTTGCGTTGAAGATATTTCCCCGCAATCTTGCTCAAGATTACATACATATATTCTAACAGGGTTTCTTTTAAACCTCAGTAAACTTTGATCTGCCATCTGTTTGAGTTTTTAGATCGTTCGTGCTCAATCTTTACATGATTCGGGGGTTAGGGTTAGTCGCTGGCGTCAGCTTGAAGTCCAAAACGTCGGCGGTGCCTCCAAGGTTCTTGCCGGGTCTAACACGACTATAACGAGAACAACGACAAAACGCGTTGGAGCACCACACCTCCTTCCTACTCCTACTACTTCTACGGCTGGACAACTTTGAACAATTACTAGTATCTGAACAAGACTGTCACGTGTGGTGGTTGCAAAGTCAACATGTTACTGTCGCTTCCGGAGGAGTTGCAAGCTCTTGTACTCGAGCACCTTGCACTTCCTGGATGTAGATGGTCAGACTCGGATGACTGGCCGCAAAGAGACATCGTGCCTGAACACCTGACGAGCCTCAGCAATGTTTGCTTGGTCTCAAAGAACCTACACCGTCTCGCCTGGCCAATACTATATCGAGCATTCACCAATGCTGAGTTGTTCGATGGCCCTTCGCAAACTCCCAAACTCGAGCCGAGCCTGTTCCTACGCACCATTTGTCTGAAGCCAGAGTACGGCACAGTGCTCCGCTCGCTTTCAATTGACCTATGTGCCCCCATTGAAGCTATGCATGCCTCTGAGCTGTTCGAGCTGCTACAAGGCGATGCAACGCTGGCCGCTCTTTTCCAGTGGAAAGTCAGAAGCTTCTGGTTTGGAGCTCACAGAAACCAAGACCAGGATGACTCACAATCGGCGAGCAGTAGTGATACGGGTGACTCGGACTCGGCGGGCAGTAGTGATGCGGACGACTCTGACTCGACAAGCAGTAATGATGATACGCCAGCCGAAGAGACTGCCTTGTCGAGACCCCTTCGCTTCCTCAACATGCAACTGCCAGAAGCACAAATGGCCGTGCTGTTGCTGCTGTGCCCCAAGATAAAAGAGTTGCACATCCGTCAAGGACTGCTACGCAGAAGCACTGCTACCGCCATAGTGGTCTGAATCTGAATATTCAGATTCAGAAACTCGTATTCAGATTCAATTCAATTCAGATACCCATTATTCAGTATTCAGGTTTTATTCAATACGTCATTTCTTGGCAAGTCTTGGCAGATGTCAGGGTGAGTGAAGTTACTAGCTTGTCAACAGTCTAACTATTTCGAATCTGTTCTCGAGCAGGTGCGAGCGAATCTTCGTCATCAGAGCTATCCGAGTCGTAGTCATCGTCAATCTGGCAGGCATAGCTACGGCGCTGCTAGTCTTTGAGGCATTCTCCCTCTTCGATCACCTGCCCGCCCAATTAGCTGCGCGACCAGGTGATTGTCCTCCTCATCCCGCTGAAGCTTGACTCACTAGCAGCACTCATCAGCATCGCACTCAAGCAATCGATCGCCATTTGCCACAATTAGGGATAAGCGGCTTTCTGATCAGGATGGCTCTACCATTCGATAGGACTTCCTGCAATCTTTATAGGCGTGGCATTGACGAAGGCAGTGAACTCGTCTTGGCTTTAGGACGTGAGCGACTATAACAAGCTGGTGCGATAGATGTCCCACGCCATTAGAGCTTCTATCAGTTCCACTGCGTCAGGCATAGAAGATCCTGTTGTGCGTTGCTAGTAACGAGTCTGGAAAAGCTTCTTCGCCCTCTCGATGCTAGGCTTGATCTAGCGTTTCTTCCAGACTTTGTCTATATACGCTTTTCGATACCTAGGATAGAGCAGAACAGCTGCTGTATGCACCAGCACATCATCTGACAGCTCGTAATACTTGTTAAATGCAATCTAACTAGTGTTGATTGTAGCAAGCAGCATCGCTTTAGAAGTGAACTTGCGCTCGCTATCCCTATAGTACTTGATCAGGAAATCAATCTGCACTTGAAAGCTGTCGAAGGTGGCCTAGTCGCCCTGACTCAGCATCGTGATTTGGTGAAATAGTTGCAAGAAATCGGAGGCGTCCTGGAGGGTTTGCTATTCGTCGCGGCTTAGCTTTAAAGCTTCGAGCTGGATGTAGCAGTCTATCATCCTAGCGATGGCGTCGCAGCATTCGAGTGCATCAGCAAGAAGCCTGTACCAGGCATTCCACTGGGTCTCGCTAGGGAGCTTCAACACTTTTCCTGCAAGGTCTTTGAACTCTTTGTGCAGTGCTAAGTTGCGCACTGCAACAGCCAGCTAATACACCTTGTTTAATAGGCTATAGCTCGCGAAGCCCCCCTTACTGACTACAGCATCCTCGATTACAGAGCCGAAGTTGAGTACCTACTATGTAGCTATGTCGAAGGCTTCCTCGTTTCGGCAAAAGAGGAAGGCTTGTACAGCGATATTGAGCATGTGACCAAGACAGCGCAATCGATTTTGCCTAGCATTCTAGTCGAGGCTGTAGCGCTTTAACAAGGACTCCTCAATTGCTCGACATAATGTATCATTAGCACTAGCATTGTCGGCAGTGATGTAGCCCAGCCTCTTCTCGATACTGTACGATTCGAGAGTGTGCATAACAAGAGGAGTGACCAGCTCGCCAGCATGTCTATAGCGCAGCTCGGGCATAGCGAGAAGTGCATACTAGAGCCTACTGTCTCGACTGACGAATCTGGCATAGATAGACTAGAACTCCCCTTGATGGTTGATGCTGCTCGTCCAGTTATCTGTACAAATGTTGATACATAATACAGAAGACTGCAGCGCTAGAGCTATGACACAGCACTGCTGCTCATAGTTGGAATGTATCTGCTGTGGTATAGATATGTGCGACTTCAACAGTGTCTGCGCGCATTGCGGATTAAGTGCTCTATAAAGCTCCTCGAACTCATCGAGCTCTACTATGCAATAGCTGACATTCGCTTGCACGATAAATCGCGCTAGTGCATCCCGAAAACAGCGTTTATCTAGGACATTGAACAGTAATTTCTCTTATTCCGTACGACTCAGCAACTCGCCCTTCTCTTTCTATCTTTGCAGGGCGTCAATAATCGGCGACACTGTGACTCGCTTGAGGCGCACGCTATAGCTGGACCAGAGATGCTGCTTAGCATTCTGAATTGGTTGGCAGTAGTCACATTGCTTATAGTAAAAGAGCTTTTGGTAATGACAGTTGCGCTCAGGCTCGTGCAGTAGACGCGTACGAGCATACGTCTAGGTAGGGTAGACTTCTTTGGTGTTTAGGAATGCTGATCGCTTGCGCTTTAGAGATCGGACTGTATCAGGTGTCCAACATCCTTCGCTATCAGTGCTCGATGCTCGCGAGGTAGAGGACGAGGCGTGGGCTTAGTGAGGCTATTAACCATCAGCGATCGACATTGCAGCTCCTGCATTCATCTCGGTATCTGCAGAGCAGCGGCCGTTAGACCCCAAGGTCCCTCCCTTGAAACGTTATTTAAGCTGGAATTGTGAGAGAGCGCCTTACCTGATGCAGTAAGACGCGGATCAGGGACGTCTGTTGGACCCTAGACTATGTCTGTGAGGATCTATAGAGGAGCTGCAGGATCGAATTACAACCCTAACACTATGGGTAACCTGAATAATCTGAATGTATGGTGAATATTCAGGAATCCGAATTCAGATTCAGATTCATATGAATATTCATAATCCCTGTTGAATCCAATTCAGATTCAGACCACTATGGCTACCGCTAGCGTGCTGAAGTCAATCCTGGACGCAGCTGTTGACAGAGAGTACCAAGAGACCGACCTCTCGCAGATGCCGAACGATTTTGAACAGGAAGAATCGGATTATGCCATGGCACAGATGTTTGGGTCGCCCTGGCCGGAGCAACGGATGCAAAAGCTCCCCACGCTGCAACACCTCGAAAAGCTGTCCATATACAGCTCAATCATGCCTGGCCGGGGTGTCGATTCCTTCAAAAGCCTGTTGGTCGCAGTACCATCGCTGCGCACTCTGGAACTGCTGCAATTTCAGGGTAAATCCTCCCACTCCACGGCCGCTTTCCCACTTACTGCCTGTGCCCAGCTGGATAAATTGAGGCTGCTCGAATGCGAATTGGATACCATTGGTGTGCTGGAAATACTCAGGTACTGTCCTAATTTGACAGAGCTCGAAATCGATTGGGCTGTAGGCTGGAAGAACCTTAGAAGCACAAGTAGTGCTCCATACTCTAGTCAAGACTGGCGTGTGCGTCTAGGGGAGATTGTGGACGCTTTCCCAACATGTGTTCCGAATTTGGAGCTACTAAAACTGTCTACCGCCCAGTTGTTGCGTCAAAACTCATCTTCAGAACACCCTCATACCATTGGTAAAGCTTTAACACAACTGAGTCGCCTCGAATACCTCAAGATTGACCACTCTGCAATCTATGGGCCGCATGACAGCGATTCCAGAACCACTGCCCACCGCCTCTCGGAATTCATATCAAAAGGCATAGGCTACCTTGAGATTGGACCCAATGCCTTTAGTGGTGAACCGGGGCAAGAAATAAAGCCTGTGGATGCATGGGAAGAATGGCAGATCGATGATCTCAACCATCTCTTGCAAGACAAATCGTTCGGGCAGCTCTATCATTTACATCTTGAATTGGACGACGATAGCACCAGACGACACATCCACAATGACACTATGCTCAAGCACGGATGGCGTCTTTTTGAAGACAGTCCGGAGAACTGGGTGTTCCGGATTGAGAATCCGGGACGCGGCTAGTGAGATTTAACAATTGTTGCATGAATTTCCACCGTCCGGGGTTGGGAAATCTGAAGCAGCTGCATTTAGCTCTTCACTACGCTTCCATTCGTGACAAGACACTAGCACCTGCAAAGCTACGCATCCAAGACGGTAGTCTGTTGTTTTTATGCTCTTGGCCACTGCGTCATGTATGCGAGACTGCCTTGTCCGACAAAGCTTCGCCAATGTTTGCGCCGCAAACATTAGTCATTGTAATGGCCACGGGCCACGGATGACTCCAAGACATGTTCAACAAAGCAGTACCCCGTCAGCACAGCAAACCGGTCTTCTGCTACATATAAACTGGTCTGGCCCTTGTGCATCTTCCAGCGCTTCCTACCGGTACTATCACGATCTTGAACAGTCCACCGGACCACCGATCATATCCTCTCCGAACAGGAAAACTCCAAATCAAGATGAACGAAGACAACATCAGGCCTGCCTCTCCGCCCACTTTGAAGGCTATCAATCGTCTCAGCTCGGACCCTGATGGTGATCATTTGCCCATATACCGGACTGTGATCAAACAAGACATCCGAAAGCTGAGCAAACCCGAAGACAAGACGGAGAACAAGGGCAACGGCAGCGAAGAAGCAGACGAAGAGAGAGGCGGACAAGGAGGCGGAGAAGATGAAGATGACGGTAAAGACCCCAACCAGGAAGAAGACATTGGCATTTACCCCATTGTTTACTACATCTACGAAGTCTTGGCCCAGAATTACAAAGGCGCGGTCAAATACTGGATCTTCCATGCCGAATATAGCATAGAAAACGGAAGTGCGAAGCGCTGGTTCGACGGGCAGGCGTCTCGTGCGGAAGCCATCGCGCATGTCGTAGAAGCTTCCAGCTACACAGACGGGGAAGTCATGGTTGAGGAAAGTGAGCTCGATTGGGTTTCGAAGGCTGCGGACGAGGAGATTGCATTTCCGACGGAGAATTCCATACTAGAATACTTGCGCGAGAACAAGTGGGTGATGGATGCCGCCGTTGGCTGGTAATAGAGGAGTCAGGGACTTGTGTCAGCTCAGACGAAGACGGAAGGCCCGATCTGACATGTCCAAATTGTACGTCACGATCGATCGTACGGTCTAAGTGTTGCAGTACATTGCATTCGCTCCGGAGGACGCAGACGTGGACAAGACTATGAACTTGATGGAAGGTATCTTTCTGGCATTCATAGTAGCACACAGCATACAAATTCCAACGTAACGACCGTCATGGATGCATCGTCCGAGACCACGAATGGCAAATATAAAAGAGTATTATCAACAAATCCCCAGTACTGCTACAAATTATCCATCGTCAATCGTTCGGTATCTACACAGAGCCCTGACTCCGCTGCTGCTGCCAATCAGTGAGGCTCAGCACCCGCGTAGAGCGTAATCTAGAAGACTAGACGCCCCTCTCGACTTACTGCCTAGTTTTTGGTGCCGCAGTGAGAGCAATTCGATCCTTTCTTCACAGTGGCACCGCATTTCGCGTTCGAGCAGGTCACGTTGTAGGCCGGCTCGTTGATGGACTCGACCGTAGTTTCAACCGCGCTGTTGACAAGTGTGACGTCTGTTGTGTACTGACCCATGTTGAGGAGTAGCGATTATTGGACCAGAGCAGGCGAGCAAATAATTTGGTTTTTGCGAGTCTTTAAGAGAAGCTGTGTAAGGTGAACGACAAGAGCTGTGATGAGTTTGAAGCATCGTGGTACATATACAGCCTTCCTGGTCGTCAGCCTTGCCTTCTTCAACGGAATGCTGAGAAGGCACGACTCGATGACACACTAGAGGTGTCGGTCGTGTGGACAACGTTGGTGACATCGTGTGTACGAGTTCGTCTGGTACTGTGATTATGACTGCAATGCTGGCTGGAAACAAGTAAGTGAGCCCTGTGCAGCACCACCTTGTAGATTCAACGGCCAACGAGCGATACTAGCTGGGAATATTGTCAATTCAATCATTAGCAATGTTCAAAATTTTCCGACTTCCATCTATCTGTAACATACAAGGATCTTGACGAGCGTAGTAACTCTACTTGTACTCGATAGCGAGCGACGCAAGAGAGAAGCTCTGCTCCAGCTGACCCTGCTCAAGATAATACTGCTCAGCCACATCTCCATCTTTGACTTGCAGGAATCTTTCCGTTCTGGCCTCGGCCCTGTGCTCTGTCCTCACAAACGCGGACGCCATCAGGTCATCTTCCTCTAATCCACTCAACGTTCGGTTTCCTGTCAGTGCAGGTTTGAGCATGCGATCGGCCTCATCGCATAAAGCCATGGTTGCCTTGTGCATCCTCGCGGCTGCGCTCTTCTCTCTTTGCTTCTTCTGGCTCAGCGAAATGGAGCCTGATCGGCCGCCACTGAGAAGGTTTGTGTTCCAGCGACCGGCGATCTCGGCGTCAGAGACGAGCCGCTTATCCAGTGCTTTGTCCCAGGTGGAACGTGCAGTGCGCGCGGTAGCCTTGTTCTGTAAAGGTCGCTTGGGTTGTGAATTGGAGGGCAAGGCCTGCGGTTTCTGGCTTTCGTCGGGTTGCGATGCGGCTTTCGCTTCGAGATCGTCCTCCATCTCCTCCCAGTCTGCCAATTCCTTGCCGCTCGCCTTCGCTCCTCGAGTGCCTTCTGTCTCCCCAGCCAGGCTTCCGCTTTGCGCCTCAGTCTTGCGTTTCTCCTTAGCAATCTCGGCTTTTCGCTTTGCCTGTCCTTCCTTCAACATATGCGTGCGAAGATATCTCTTCTCAGCTAGTCTTTCGTTCTTCGCCTTCTTGTTGGCTTCTTTGAAGGCCTTGAGAAGATCGGTGGCACGTTTGGCCTGGAGAACTATTTCGCGTGCATTTCGTAGATCCTCTCGAAAGGCGACATTGCGGGCGTGTAAGGAAGCCAGAGTTTCCGGAAGCTGCTTTGGGCGATCTTGGGCAGATTCATCATCTTGCGCCTCCAATAGCGTGTTGTAGGCATGTTGAACCTTTTGGAAGAGGAGTGTTTGTAGCTCTCGGAGACCCTCACTGAGAGCTTTGTCCGGGTGGATTCTCAGAGCAATTGCGAGGTACGCGTCGCGGATCTCGACCTCTGAAGCTGCAGTTCCGATGCCCAGTACTGCGGTTGGGATGTCGCCGTACTCTATCTGGAGGTACAGCGTGGTGAGTGGAATCCCCTCGGTGAGCGGAACCTCCTCAGTGTTTTCGGACTCCATGGCGACTTAGCAGGTCCGTGATTGTCAGCTGGGCTCAGGTGCGGTGGAGGGAGAAAGCTGTGTCAAACTTAATGAAAACATCTCAAGCTCCAGAATGCTGTTTACGTCAAGGCGCATCTGGGTTGCAAGAGCAGTGAATGTGCATACCAGACATGACTCACCGCCACCCGCAGGCTGCACCACCAACCTGCTTTCATCAAACACTCTTCAGCCTCGCGGCAGCGCGTGGCTTGTACGCGACCTGACTGGGTACCGACAGCTCTTGCGGCTACAGATGCCAGAAACCGCGAATGGCAGCAAACGAGGATGTGAAATACCTGCCTGAGCGCTGGAGCACAAGTGAATGATCAGATGTGATCAGTCGAGCTGTAGATCGTAGCAGAACAGAAGTGGATGAAGCAGACTCAATACCAACTTTAGCCTAGGTGATACTAGTCGCCCAAGCAAGCGTATGCAGTGTCTTAGGTACTTATGCAACTCCGTGTTGGTGAGCAGAAAGGAAAAGGGATTCTGAGATTAGCTATTATACAAATGCTCCCTCCTGCAGTTCGCTTGGCGTCCAGTCAAATTGCTTCAAATCTCAGACGTTTACATTTCGCGTTTCGGTATTTTGCATCTCGTTCACCACCACCACAAGCACTTTTGCACTGGCATTCGCAGCAGACCGTACCGTATCTCGGGTAAATTGTAAACACAAAGGCCACCAACATGCTGCCCAGCTTACCGGAGGAGCTCCTGGCGCACATCTTCAGCTACCTGGCGCTCCCATCCGCAGCCAGACTGGCAGATATAGCTGAGGATCGGCGAAGTCGCAGTATCGAGGACATATTATCCAGAAAAAACATGCAACTGACTCAGCAGACCCTTTTCAACGTTTGCCTGTCTTCGAAGACTCTCTACCGACTAGCATGGCCCACGCTGTATAGTGCATACTCGACCTGGCTACTGCCGGAGGGCTCCACGTCTATTGCTTGTTTTCTACGCACACTCTGTTTGAAGCCTGAGTACGGGAAGATCTTACGCTCTTTCTCCATCCGCGATCTCGAGCCAGACGAAGGATTGACCATAGACAGACTTTACGACTATGGAGACTTTTTGACTGGTGATGCTATGACCATGGCTGCCTTCCAGTGGCGAGCGCGTAACTTCTGGCTGAAAGGGTACGAAGGTGGTTAAATATTCCAGGACCGGTTGGTTCGCTCACTCCTGATCGGTCTGGACGATGCAATTACGTGCATGGTTTTGCTGATGTGCCCGAATATCACTGAGCTCGACATCTCGGTGCCATATAGCCACCAAGGTCCATACTTGGTAGCAGATTTATTTGCAATCATTGTGTCCCCGCCGACAGAGCAGCCTCCAAGCGGGCCCAGCTTTGTGCAACCTTCGTCGAGATATGTGGCATCTCAATTGTTTGGAACCTCATGGCCTGACACGCAGTGGCAGCAACCTGAAGTCCTGGAATTCTTATCTGAATTCACCCTCCGCAGCGGTGACAACGTTTCTTGGGAACCGCTCCTGACTCATGTCATGTTGCTGCCATCACTCAAAACGCTGAAGATCTTTGACCTAATCGAAGGTCCATCGCAAGACTGGCTTGCCGCCATCATGAGACGGAAAGCACCCCAACTTCGAACGCTCCACCTAGCAGAGTGTTCTATTGGAGATACAAGTCTCTGCGATATCGTCCAGTTGTTCCCCAACCTGAGGACATTGAGCATTGACTGGAGCGTCATGTACCATGGCTCCATACCAATGAAGGAGATTGGACGGGCAATAGCACGCTACATTCCACGATTAATGCATTTGACACTCGACGCAAGCCCCTGTCACATGGCTGATGACTCTTTTGACGAAGACCACCGCATGAGCAGCATGCTTTCCGACAGCATAAAGAACATGCAACATCTCGAACGGCTGAAGGTCAGCGAGCAAGCAATTTGGTATCCGCTGCTCGTTCGGAATGGTAGAGGCGTTGAGACCGAGTCACGCGAAGTGGAGTCACATATTGGGCATGCCTTGCCAACCAAAGTGGCGTGGTTGGAAGTCGTTTTTCCAAACCATCCAGCTTTGTACTGGGAAGATAACAACCTGTGTGCCGAGTACCAGCGCTGGCAGGACCGTGATCTATGCTCGCTGCTACTTGACGAATCATTCATTAGCCTCCGTCGCGTAGACATTCACGGCTGCAAAGGAGAATTGTACACCAGCAGCGTATGTGAGCGTGGCTGGCTGCAAGAAGCGATTGAGACTGAAGGGGGCGGCAGACTGGAGCGATTGAGTCGGCTGAAGAGATATGGCATCTGAGTTGAGCTTGAGGGCCGCATGCTCATGACACGAAACGGCGACAGCGGAGATATACACCTTTGAATATCAACGCTCAGGCACTCTCTTTGCCAAAGACCCTCTGAACCGCCGGCCCTTGCCACCATTTCCCAAGATCCCCTTTCTCAACATAGTGGAAAGGCACGACATCAGTCTCGACCAGCACGTCGGCGGCCAACGCAAGCACTCTTCCACGAGAATCGACAGCTTCGGCGGAAGCGCTTGTGAGTACCCTGTCTGTGGCCAACAAACTGATCTCAAAATTCTTGCGCTTGACCTCGCCGAGGAATGCTCGTGAGCCAAATTCGTCAGTGCCAGCATAGAACCGCCAAGCTGCAGTCTCCGTGTCGCCGTTCCACGATACGTAAATCGTCGTAACTTCATCTCCTTGCAGCGCAATGATAGCTGGTACCTCATTGGGAATGCCAGTCTAATTGTATTTGAACGCGCGGTAGTTCTCAGCGCCAAGGTCAAGATATCCTGAGTCGACATAAGCGTGAAAAATGGGGGTGCCATCAACCTTGTACTCTGTCAAGGCACCCTCTGAACCCCAGTTCACCAAGACGTTGCCTCCTCGAAGGACTTGCGTACTACCTTGAGATTTGGAGAGCAGGTCGTCTGGAGGAAAGTACGACGCTACAAGCTCAGCAGTCCACGACTTGGTGTCCAAGCGCAAGATCTTACCGCTGCTGGTAGGCGCTGTATGCACCTCAGAACCATCGTGCCATGAGCGCCGTACAGACTGATCACTACGAATTCATGGTCTTGCTCCAACCAGCGCGCATGATGCTGAAAGCAGAACTTGGTACCGTTCTTCATCTCGAAATCGGACTTCTTGCCGTTGAGTCGCTATGCGTGAGAAGTGATCAGATCTATGTCTCGGTGGCCCTGTAGTTGGAAGGTGAGAACTTACCCAGATAATCTCACCGTCTGTCCCATTAATCTTGTGAATCGCACCGAGCGGAAATGAGATAGTTCCCGTTGGCATCCTTGTCGACGCTATTGATGTGGAAGTAGACCCAGGCATCGGAGCTGTTGTAGCCTGACCCAGCTTGCCCCGGGTTGATGGGAAGTACGGGTTCGTCTGGCTGGGCGTGATCGAGACTGGACCACTCGAAGAGGAGCTTGCCTGAGGCAATATCGAGCTCTGGAAAGCGTCAGTCTTGCTTACTCTTTGCGTCGTTCAGCACCGGTGAAGATACAAACCCTGGAAGATAGCATTGACGATCCACTGCTGATCTGGACCATCACCCCATTGAGTCAGATCTCTCGGCACAGGCTAATACACTTGGATGAGGCCCGTCTCCTCATTGATAATCTCGAACTCATGCATATCAACAAGCTTGTGGTTCCCAGCGCGGAGCTCGTGGATAGTCTCATAGTGCTGGTCCAGGAAAGTCACATGTCCATGGCCATGCCCATATGCGGCATTGTGGTCGCCTTCAAAGCTGAACAGAACATCTTTGCCTTCCATCGTCCAGCTTGAAAGTTGGTGGACCAGATGGAGTAGGTGCCGTAACCAGACCATACGAGGTCGCCATTGTCTTTGAGTATATAAGTGCCCGCCTGGCGAGGACCGTGTTGCTCTGATGGCGTGTCCGGAAGTCCAGCGAAAGGTGCCATGAATATGTACCCGGGCTCGACGTCTTTTGTCGCGGGGATCGTGATGTTAAGGCGCGGAGGTGCTAAATCGGAGCGTGAGCGGTATTGCTAATCCGCAGTTGCGAGTGTGAATAGAGTAGAGAGTGCAGCTGTGATGGCTATCAGTTGCTTCATGTTCACTGAATATTGGGGATGATATGTTCAGGCTGGGAAAGAACACTTCTTGTGAAGGGCTGCTTCAAATAAAGAGGGTTGTTACGCAGGAGACTGATTGATCTGATCGGTTTTCCAGCATGAGCTGCCTTTTGATCGGCGAATCATATGTGTATCAAAACATCTGCGACGCATATGCAATCGTCGTCATCTGCAGCAGCTATGCTTGTATGAAGTGATGGTACTGTATGCACGCCACAACAGCTCCGAAGCACGATGGATGTTATTTGTGGCATCCCAGTGTCTTCTTGATCCTGCTGTATTGTCATTCCACTTCAATGGCACCGAGAGCCTCGAGAATGATGTTGTCATCGCCATCGATCAACGATGATAGACGTGTGTAGTGGGTTTCGCGGACTCCAATTGCCGAGAAAAGGAAGCGAAGCCTTCCAAAGCCCATCACGACATCCTTGGCCCTGATCACGAATCGTACATGGCCCCACCAAAACAACTACTTTTCCATGACCCAATGGCAAGCCACTGATGCTTATCCAACATGTCCAATCATCATTTTATCTACTGTACTTGCTCATCAACGCGTTATCTGGAAATTTTGGCAGCACATGGAAACACTCGTGACACTCCCCTAGTCACCAGCTCGGACTTACAACAAGATACCTTCAACGCGAGTCAGCCCAATGGATCCCGAATCGCAGCATACACAACATGAGGTTGAGGCCCGCGAAGATCAGCCGTTGCTCAAAGGTCCGGAAGAAGTCTCATGGCGTCCGCCACGTGGATTTGTCCTGATCGAGTTAGCGATCATGGCTAACGTTTTCCTATACGGACTGGACAGCACTATAACCGCTGCGACTTACGGCGTCATCAGCTCGGAGTTCAATGCTGCCAATACAGCTTCGTGGCTCACAACATCGTATCTGGTGACGAGCACGGCTTTTCAACCTCTCTACGGTCGCATCTCGGATATCTTTGGGCGACGCATGTGTTTCTTCGTATCGACCATTACCTTCGCTTTGGGATGTCTCGGATGCGGTCTTGCAAACAATGTCGTCTTGGTAAATGTCATGAGAGCATTGACCGGGTTCGGAGGTGGTGGATTGATGACTATGGCAACGATCGTCAACTCAGACATGATTCCCTTCCGCAAACGCGGCATGTACCAGGCTTTGCAAAACGGCATCTATGGATTTGGTGCTATCGCTGGTGCATCCTTCGGAGGGTCGATTGCGGATCACATTGGATGGCGTTGGTGTTTCCTGCTTCAAGTACCAGTCTCACTGCTGGCCCTGGCCGTTGGTTACTTCGTTATCAAGAATCCGGCGATCACTTTTTCGATTGGCGACGATTTCGGTGCCGTGTGGAAGAAGGTAGATGTCTCTGGATCGCTGCTTCTGGTTGCTGCTGTCTCTGTGCAGCTTGTGGGACTCAGCTTGGGAGGTAACGAATTGCCATGGAGTAGTCCTTGGGTGATTGTGATCATGCTGGTTAGCATTCTGCTATTCGCGCTTTTCTTCTGGGTCGAGGCCAACACAACTGCCATACCCGTTATCCCGCTCCGGCTTCTGGAAGGCAGACTGCCTATTGCCACCCAGTTGACGAACTTATGTGCTGGCATGGCAGCTTACGGTGTAAGTGCCAATACTCCCTGAGAGGTTGTAGGAAACTGTTGACGGTTGTACCAGTATTTGTTCATGTTGCCATTGTTCTTCCAGGTTGTGCTACTCGACTCAGCAACCACGGCCGGCGCTCGCCTTGCGATTCCATCTCTTGCGACGCCGATCGGTGGTGTTATTGCCGGCGTGGTCATGTCTCGATGGGGAAAGTTGACTACTCTGGTACGAAGCGGTGCCATATTGATGGCTTTCGGTAACGCGTTGGTCGCCTCGCTCGGTTTCAAGGATTCCACGTGGAAATACTTTGTCTACGTCTTTCCCGCAAATCTTGGTCAAGGAATCATTTATCCTGCGATTCTATTCACGTCGCTGGCTTCGTTCGACCATGCTGGTACGTCAACTGCCTCTAAGAAAAGATACGACAATATTGACATGTGTTGCTCATTAGACCACGCTGTGTCTGCTTCAACGGTGTACCTCATCCGATCGTTGGGAACTGTTTGGGGCGTCTCAGCAACATCTGCCATTGTACAAACTACATTGACAAATCGCTTACCATCTGCTTTGCGTGGGGTTCCATACGAAAACGACGTGAGTCTGTGTCCAGTCATTCAAAAATGTAGCCAATACTGAATACGTTGCAGGTGATCGACCAGATCCGACACTCTGTGGAAGCGATTCACCACCTCGCACCAGAAGCACAGCTGAGAGCTCGCCTCGTCTACTATGATGGCCTGAGACATGCATTCGCCGCCTCGACTGCTGTTGCTTGCCTGGGCATCATTGCAGCGCTCTCTGCTCCTGGAAGTGGACTTCGAAAGACGCACAAGTGATGAGAGCTTGAAGGATAGCGACTCAACTTGAATGTGAATTTTCAAGACAACGTCTTGTTAGACACAACAAAAGCCTTTAAACGATTAATTAGATACTCGGAAGACTGATGGTCATCTGCATTCGACCAGCGGCAGTCGTGGCGGTCGAAAGCAGACTCTCCGCTGTGACAAAAGTCTTGTGATCCGACCTAGTTTTGCTCATGATGGCTCACATAATGTATACATGGTATTTTAATTATCTCTGCAAGTATGTGGCTCGTTGAAAGCACCTCGGAACTAATGTCCAGGTCCAGTGCACTGTGTCTGGTGCCCGTCGTGGTGATATAGACAACCAGACTGATCAACCGAAGTCATTCCAGGACACCGGACAAGATCTGCCTTTCGAATGAACTTTCCGCCCTTTCAATTTGAGTTGTTTCCAGTTGAGCGAAGGACAAGTTATGGTGCCATCGAATTTGTCGCACTCGTTGTTGGTGAACACGAGATAGCCCATGTCGGTTTCGACCTGGGTCTGTTGGTCCTCATTATTGATTGTTGGCGTGCCCTTCCACTTCATCCAGAATTTCGGGTTTCGGAAGCTGTTCTTCTCGAAAGCTCGCGCTCGGCGGTTGACCTTTTCGTCTTGCAGTTCGATAGCGCTGGACTCGTTCCCTGACTCTGCATCATCGTCGTTTTCAGAATCTTGACTTTCTCTCTCATCATTCTCGTCATCGTCGTCGTCGTCGTCGTCGTCATCGCCCTCTTCGAGTCCAGTGATAATATCCGCGAGTTGCTTCCGACTTCCAGCAAGGATAAACATGCCACTCAACTTCGCAAGGTCAAAGGTACCCACCAACCCCGTCTCACTCTCGGTCAACTCGTGGATCTCGAAATCATGCTGTGATGTCGAAGGATCTGGACCTAGCGAGACTTCATATCGACCTAGTGCTGCGAGAGGGTTGAATGGCTTGGAGGCGGCGCCACCACCTCGGCCGGACCCACGACCGGACTTGCCCTTCGACTTGCCATGTGCAAAGCGGCGTGACTGGAATGCTGAATCGATTGGGTCGTCCATCTAGTGAGAGTTGTATGTTGAAAGACTATTGCATTGATCCAGAACATTCAATTCGACATGGTACATCTTGATGACGTCGACAGTGCACGTGCCATGACTACGATCTAAGGTACAATCGTCAACATTGAACTCTTCTTCTCAGCGTACGAAAGCGCTATATAGGCCAATTCTTGCCTTCATTAAAGGCCTGCCTATTATCGTTCTGTTGTTGCACAGGCTCAGCAAGACATGCTCGATCCGGGCTTTAACAGGAGCTCTAGCTCCGTCGCTCGGGACAAGAGAAGACCTTTGACATGCTCATCACCACATGCAGACACGGCTCCTCCTCGTGTTCGCTTATACAGCGACTTACAGCTTATAAGTACACAATCACTACTCCACATTAAACTTGTCCTTCGAACCTAAACCTCATCGCGCTCACACAGACACAGCCACTGCCTACTCGGAATTTGTCCTTGGAATACAAACCCAAACCTCATATCGAAATGACAGAACCCCAACTCATCCCCAGCATAGCCGCCCTAGCCGGCCTCGTTCCAACCGTACTTGGTATCAACGCGATCTTCCGCCCTCGCTCAGCCTTACGTGTCATCGACTTCCCAGCACCCAAAGATGTCGAATCGCAAAAACTCGTCGACAACTTGATGCTGATGTACGGGGCGCGAGACCTAGCGGTTGGCCTACCAATTCTGCTGGCCTGATTCCTCGACAGGAAAGCTTTGGGGTGGCTGATGATGGTAAACGCGGTCATACCCTGCGTTGATGCGTGGGCTGCGAGACGGCAGGCTGGCAAAGGGGAATGGATGCATCTGCCGTTCGCGGCGTTGGGCGTGGGATTGGGTGCTGCGTTGCTCAAGTGATCTGGAAGGAATGTATGGCAGGCGTACGACGGGCATGCTTGTGTACAATGTGCGAGTGCGATGGATGCTCTCATGACTTTAGAAAACGGACATGGTTCTAGTGGCAGCATGGTATATTTCGTTTCAGCCAAGGCAGCAAGTATCAACCGTCGCGTCTACCCTCTCCTCTTCGCCTTCTTGCCGCTCTTTCCAGCGCTCTCGACTCCAGTGGCCTGTGTCTCTCCAAGCGAAGCGGCAGCGACGTCGCCTGCGGGCGGACTGGGGGCAGCGAGGTCATCGCGCTCATCACGCAGGGCATTCTTCAGATCCACATCACCGACCGCCTCGACACTGCTGGCGATCCATTGCTGGAATGGCTTGGCGACAAAGTATCCGTCTGCTGTGAACCAGGTTGCGAAGGATGTTCTGAGCTGTCTGGTGCTCGCCGAGGGCGAGGAAGGAGAGGAAGTCGTCACGTCGATGTAGTATGTCGGGTCGTTCTTGAGTGTCTTGGAGCGGAAAGTAACCTGAGAGTTGTCTGTTAGCTTTGTACACAAACATGTCCTATGAACAAGTAAAGACCAACCTTCTTGCCGTCTTTGTTTCCCTCGAACACCAGTCCAGCTTCCACGAACCATAGCCAGTATGTGAAGAAGCCGTTCAGGATCGCGTAGGCGACTACAGCGACAGCGGTCCAGCCTTTCGTCACCTCCCAGCCAAGCTTGTAGTCTGCCACAAAGGTCGCGCCAGCAATTATCACGGCAACGTAGCCCACGAGTAGCTTGACGTCGGCCTTGGTGTTGTCCTGCTTGAAGCCAATGCCTCGGAGGTAGTTTCCGAGCGCATCGTCGGTTGTATTCTTAAGATCCGGGAGAGAGTACGGGGAGATTCTGGTGTCTGCCATGATGGGTGAGTCCTTTTGTGTTGCTATGACCGAACCTCGTTCGGAGTGTTTGGTGATGTGCACTTGGTCTGAGAGCTGCTACAATACTTTACCAAAGGCTGAAGGGACAGCTAGCTTAAGTCGTTGCTTGGCACTTTGGCTGAGGACTGAGGACGCGGAGCCGCATGTGAAGTTGGACGGGTAGAACACCACCTCAAACAGTAGCACCACGACACTCACCAGGAAATACTTCCTCTACGTCGCAAAAATGGCTGGCCCGGTTGAGCAGCAGATCCATCGGGATCCTGCGCTCTTGTACGTACCGCCCGCGACGACGACGACGATGACGACAACTGGCAAGACAGGACTGACAGCGAGCCTAGCTACTGGATCCTCCTCCCAATCACAGTGGTCATGATCTTGACTGGTATTCTGCGACACTACTTGAGCACTCTGCTCCAATCGACACCAAAGCGCCAGCTCCTCCCTAAGATTCGCGAGCAGCGCTCCCTCGGCCGAGCCCAGAACCTTCGCAACAACTACCAGCAAGTCTCCAAGGCCGCCTTTGAGCGTCGCAAGGAAGCTTTCCTCGATGGCACAAGAGACGGCAGATTCTTGGCCGATCCGGATGCGAAGAACAAGCCCAAGCCCAACCCTATGAGTGATCCGGCTATGATGGAGGGCATGATGGGCATGATGAAGGGAAATGTCGCCATGATGGTGCCTCAGAGCTTGATCATGGGCTGGATCAATGCTTTCTTTAGCGGCTACGTTATCAGTACGTTGCGCTCTGTGCTCTATATCCGGGTCATGTACTAACTTCATCGCAGTGAAACTGCCCTTCCCGCTCACACCTCAGTTCAAGCAGATGTTGCAAGCAGGTGTCGGCACTCGCGATCTGGATGTCAGATGGGTGTCCTCGCTCTCTTGGTACTTCCTGACCTTGTTCGGTCTGCAGCCTGTGTACAACTTCATCCTGGGTAGCAAGAATGCCGCAAACCAGATGGCCCAACAGATGCAGCAGGCACAAGTGGGAGCCAACCCTATGGGTGGTGCTGAAGACCCGGAGAAGATCTTCAGAGCAGAGGGTGAGAACTTGGAGGTCATTGATCACAAGTACATTCTCGAGGGTGTGGAAGATCGCCTGCTGGAGAAGCTTGGTCTGTAGATATATAGCAATGTACCGAGTTATGAAGCAAAGTAGTGCACCTGGACGTCGACTCAACTGAATGCCACTGCCACCAAGCTCTTGGGACACCATTCATGTAGCTGCGGTAGACTCAACAAGCGTGATTTTTCAGCAATTGTTTGCGAGCATCATGCAGGCATTAACGTAAGACAAGTTCTGAACCTCGGGACCTAATGATCTGCAGCTCAGGGTTGACATGGATTGAGCTTCAACTTGCCCTTTTAACCTTCGACGTCATGGTAGACGAAACACAACATTGAACACAACCTACATAAACACAATGGACCATTCCCACTACCGCCCAACCGCCCTACAAGGCGACCTATACACCAAAACAACCCGCTCAAACACCTCTCCCGAAAGACAACCCGAGCGCTCACACGGCCACGCCCGGAACCTCTCCAAGAAACTCCACGCCCACAGCATCCGCTCCAAAACCCACAACAACGGCCACAAACCCCACCGCTCCGTCCGAAATGTCGCAAAAGACACCGTCCAATCCGCCATAGACATCAAGCCGCCCGTGACATTCGACTCCATCCTCCGCCGCAGCGACAAACGCAGCCCAGACTCCAGCCGTCGCGGCAGCGCCATACCTCATGGTCAGGATTGGGATATCGCGCAGCAGCAGGCTGAAGCTGAGAAGCGACGTGTGAAGCCTGAGGATGTGCGCAAGCTACGCGGGGAGAACGAGAAGAGGGAGAAGGAATTGCTCGCAGCGTTGAAGAAGGTGGAGGAATTGGGGATGCAAAGCACACGACAGCTGGACGACACGTACTACAGCATTCTGGAGAAAGCGGAGAACATGCGCAATACGCTTGTCGAGATGCAGAGGTTGGCGGACGAGAGCAGGAGCTCGAGGGAGAAGTTTGACCAGGAAGCGGAGGAAATGAGGGAGAGTAGTGAGAAGGCTATGGACGGGTTCGGGGAGTTCAAGACACAGGAGGAGGCTATTGATGGCTACGTTTCGCGACTTGCAGAGTCGAAGACGAAGACGGAGGGATTAAACGAGCGATTGGAGGCTGCGAGGAAGAGGGTTGAGGCTTATGAGAAGCGGTACAGGGAAACGAGAGCTAAGGCCAGGCAACGATGGAACATCACATGGGGCTCTCTAGCTGCGGCTTTGGTTCTACTATTAGCACTTGTGATTGCGCGACATTATCGACACATCGGCTACCAGTCGAATGGTGGAAGAGGCATCGTAGCCATGGGAGATATCGTGGACAAGATCGCTGCGCCGGTAACGCAGAAGCTGGTGTCGACGCCGAGTGAGGATCCTGTACTGGAAGAGATATTCGCGAAGGTGATCGATATCGACGCCAACGACGACGACAAGCTCTAGGATCAGACAAGGGCAATGTCACTGCGTGGCAATGCTAGCAGTGCGTCCCAGTAAATGGCTTCGGCGATGGCGGAATCTTGGAGAGGAACCAGCAAACAGTGCTCGAGCAAGTAACTCTCAGTGTTCCCTAGCAATTGCGACTGTGCTGGCCGAATTACCAACGCCATATGAGACTGTGAAAGCAAGCAAATGAGCTGTCCGGCCTTGAGTGATGCAAGTTCTCGTATGGCGTGGGCTGCCAGTGGATTGCTTAGCGCACACTCCTCGCAGTCTCCATTCGAGGTGCTATGATCGCAAGGCTGTTCAGCCAGTTTTGTCTGCGTGCTGTATGATTGCTGTAGGCAACAAAAGCCACACTGAGCGACTGGCTCGCTCGTAATATGGCTGCAGGGCAGGAAAAGAAAGACGTCGTGTAGTATCAAGGTTGTGCTACTAGATACATTTCGCGCCTCGCCATGGAACTTGTGGGTTGGGTTTCGGGACACCTGTGAGATGCTTCTTTTGACCGTGATTTGGTGGGTCCTCGAAGCATAGCATGCCGCAATCTGCCAATCTGGGACCCATGTAGGCAGCCTCCGTGGTCTCTCATCACGCCGGCATGAAGCAGAAGCCAAGATCGCTGGCAGAAAGTCGTCACTCGTAGCTCTGAGCAGCGTAGAGACAAAATCAGTGTATACATCCTCAACGCTCGCGGTATAATCGACACTGAACTTTCCGGGACCCCAACCCATGCTGAGAAGCGCATACAGCCGATCTCGTGGGTCGTAACACTTCGCGTGTTCGAAAATGTGTAGCGTTTCGATGATCGAGTTGTACAGTGGACGTCCTGAGGCGTCTAATACATCTCGTGCACTGTCCCTTGCGGTAGCGAAAGGACCAGGGATGAAGCTATCATTCACCATGCGCTGCGCTAGCAGTAGAAAGCGATCGCGAGCCCTTGACGGACCCATTTGCTCCGTGATGTAGGCCATGAATGGCCAGTTCCACCCGTGTTCACCAAGCCGGAAGAATGGAGTTAGTCCTGATGTGTTTGCTACTAGGACTTCTTGAACGATCCATCTGCGCTGGAACCACCATCTCTTCAGGACTGTGTCGAGAAATGCTTGTTCAGCAGAGTCGAGCTCGACTTCTATGCCTTCGTCCTCCCATACATTAAACTTCGCCGCTACTCTACGGCACAAGTCGTCTTCATCCTGAGTGCCGAGCTCACCAAGCCAGATTGTTAAGTGACGACACCTGCCAAAGATTTCAGATATCACGCGAACTTGCTGCGCTTTCTCTCTAGGATCATCTTGAGCTATGGAGATCGCGTCCACCCAGATGGGTAGCTTCCGGTGCCAAGTTCTCGTGCTGGCTCTGATGCGTTTCAGCGCCATGTTGAGGTGTTGTGTCACGCGCATAGGCTTGCCGTCACAGTAGATCGTGGCATTTAGGTGACTCCCATCTTGTTGGATCTCACCCCATGCATATGAGAGGGCGCGGTATTTGCATGGCTCGTCGATACTGGTCGTGACGATATTGCATTCTACAGGCTGCTCGAGAGAGTCTGAGGGGGCAGATTTGGAGTAATCTTGTATGGCGAGAGCTTGGCAAAGGCGCCCATTTGTACAGGTCTGTAGCTGGAAGCTCCATCTCGAGATCGTTCGGTGGTTGTCGAAAGAACACCGTGGACAAGTGGCTTTTCCTGTCTTGGTATAGGCCCGAGCCTATCACAACACTAACCCTCATGTTGACCATTTTGGAACGATGATGCTGTGTAAATGGTTCCGCAATGCTCAATATGTAGATCATTTAGGTGATCTGGAGTATGCGTTTCGAATCCTTATCAATCAATTTAGCCCTAGCTTGCTCTGTTGTCAGATACGCATTACAAGTCATGATTTCGGCGTGTGAGAAGACTATCACAGCGAAGAAAGAAACATCCTATATCCGATAGGACGCCCTTTGGAACAAGTGGACCACGACTCCAGTTGGTTTCTGGACTCGCATTCAGCCTCAGCATCCGTCAAAGTTTCCGTCTCGGCAAACATGCAAAAGAAACTAAGGTATCTTAACATCGACATTTGCTTTACCTGCCTTCCATCCCCCGCGCTAGAAAAGACCCCACATAGATCCAGAACCATTCTATTATCCGGTCTCCACGTTTTACCCGTCGGAGGGGCCCCAAGACAGAAACCCTTCACCCCACCAAACGCTCGGTCTGGTCAAGTGGAGGAAAGGAGAGAGTGGTGGAGCGTGAATCGTCCCGCCCGACATTGCGCCCCGCGAAGGCAAAGGCCGACACTATTACCTGGACAAGAGTTTCTCGCGAATATGGTGACTCTTCCCTGACATACAAAAGTCATAAACACACCCATCCTCGAAACCAGGATAACAACAACAAATCACACACGCAAACAATAAAGATGGGCCGCGACAACGATATGCAGGGCAAAGTCATCGCCATCAGCGGCGGCGCATCCGGAATCGGCCTGGGGACGGCGGAAGTGCTCTTCGCGCGCGGCGCGAGCATTGGCATCGGCGACATCGACCAAGCAGCGTTGGATAACGCAGCGAAAATCTTCCCTCAAGACTCTGGCCGCGTGCTGTTGACCAAGCTAGATGTGAGCAAACGCTCCTCGGTCGACGACTGGATCTCCGCCATTGTGTCCAAGTTCGGCAGATTGGACGGCGCGGCGAACAGCGCGGGCGTGATTGGGAAACACCATGGCACGAGGGGTGTACAGGAGCTGGAGGATGATCAGTGGGATCTTATTATTGCGGTCAATCTCACGGGGATGATGTACTGTATGCGCGCGCAGCTGGCTGCGATGAAGGGCCCCGGAAGCATAGTGTGCGTGAGTTCCGTGCAAGGGACTTTGGGATTCGCGAAGCACGCTGCGTATTCGGCGAGCAAGCATGGGATTTTGGGGCTTGTGAAGAGTGCGGCGCGGGAGGTTGGCGAGAGGGAGATTCGGGTCAATGCTGTGACGCCGTAAGTCTTCTTTGATGTCCTCGAAACGATACAATCGTGTTCGTTCGCTCTCTGGAAGACTTGATGCTGACCGATGTGATTCCTAGGGGCTCGATCGAGACACCACTGATGCACAAGCGCAATGCCCTAGAAGGCGTCGACGACTCGTACCACCCAACGGCAATCAACCGCTTAGGCACTTCGGAGGAATGCGGCAACTTGATCGCATGGCTGCTAAGTGATGAATCAAGATTCGTGAGCGGCGCAACATATGCCATCGACGGAGGTTGGTAGCGGTGCCCTACACAGCGAATCTCAAATGAAAAGTATCAAGTGCAATGTCCGAATGAATATATTTCATGATTCGTAAGATCTACCGATATTTCTACTCCTGCGGTTGCGCCAACTTGATCTTGCCCTGCTCATCGTACACAATCTCCCTGATCTTGACGCAGCGCAAGTGGTTCTTGCCCGAAATGCTGGTGTCGTGATAGAACAGGTACCACTTGCCCTTGAACTCCGCAATAGAGTGGTGTGTAGTCCAGCCCTTGACAGGCTCCAAGATCCTGTCCTGGTATGTGAAGGGTCCAAGAGGAGAGTCGCCAATGGCGTATGCGAGGTAGTGGGTGTCGCCAGTGGAGTACGAGAAGTAGTACTTGCCGTTGTACTTGTGCATCCAGGCGGCCTCGAAGAAACGGCGGTCGTGCTTGCTGGCGTGAATGGGCTTGCCGTCGGTGTCGTTGATGACGAGGTTCTGCACATCGCTGGAGAAAGTGTGCATGTCGTCGCTCAGCTTGGCCACGCGCGGCATCAGAGCGGGCTCGTCGCCATCGGCTTCCATGGTGGAATAAGCTTCGCGCTTGAACTCGCCGGTTCGCCAGCACTGCAGCTGGCCACCCCAGATGCCACCGAAGTAGAGGTAGGCTTGGCCGTCGTCGTCGACGAAACTGGCGGGGTCGATGCTGTAGCTGCCAGGGATGTAGTTCTCGTCGGGCTTGAAAGGACCCTCTGGCTGGTCGGCGACAGCAACACCAATTCTGAAGATACCCTCCTTGTCTCTGGCAGGGAAGTACAGGTAGTATTTGCCGTTCTTCTCTGCGGCGTCGGGTGCCCAGAGCTGCTTGTCCACCCATGGGATGTCTTCTGCTTTGAGAGCGATGCCGTGGTCGGTAACGGGGCCTTCCACGTTGGGCATGGAGAAGACGTGGTAGTCGTTCATGTCATACTGGTCGCCATTGTCGTTGTCCTGGATATCGGTCTCCCTGTCGTGAGAAGGGTAGACGTAGAGCTTGCCATTGAAAACGTGAGCGCTGGGATCAGCTGTGAAGAGATGGGTGACGATCGGGCTGGGGTCTTTCTGTGTAGGGTCGGTCATATCTGCGGGTGTTATAATGAGTTTTACGAGTCTGGTGCTCCTGCAGCACTATCCCAAGCGGCGGCAGTACTGACCCTTATATTTACCATGATGTTGCCTTTGAGCCGTTTAGGCTAATGATAATGAGTGAGAGGGTCAGGTGGAGCATAATAGTCAGGACATGGCAGTCCCAAAGTCCTGGAAGTTGTTCGACTGTGACGTGCCACAGCATCTTATGGCGCCTGAATGCGAGTTCTTGGAACATCCACAATGTCTGACTTTAGCAAGATGGCTGAAGATGGTGGAAGATGTGACGGGAGCCGCAGATTGCTGTACACGCCAATTGTTGAAGTGCCGAGGCTGCTGCTTTGGCGAGTCCCACCGAACTTCATTGCAGAACCGCTCCTCGCACTACTCGAGAGCATCACTTACGCCTCGACTTCCGAACCGCGCATCGAATCCATGTCATATTGACATTTTCTTCTGTTCTTGACAAACGAGAGATGCAATGGGGAAGAGGGAGGGACTGCAAAGACCTTCCCGTGACGGCCTCTCCTCACTTCAATGACATCAACATCTAGAGACGTCATCATGAACACCACACGCTTCCATTCAGGTGGAGTTGAATATGCATGCTACTGCAGTGCAATCGTGGGCAAAAGGTGGTTTATATGTCCATACATCGTGACAATGCTCTCCCTCTTCTCCAAATATGCTCCCTCGGCTTTCAAATCACTAGCAACCACAGCATCCCAACCAGCTTTCCCTACAATATTTCAGAAGAGCGTCATGTCTACTTGTAAGTCTCGTTGGAACAGCGGCTTCTGGCCACTGCTAACTAATTGTAGCCCAGCGTACCAACGAGCAGCTCAAGGCGAGCGCGCTATTCGATGTCTCCCATATTACCGCCGTCGTCACTGGTGGAGGCACAGGGATTGGCCTCATGATCACACAGGCGCTGATTACGAACGGAGCGAAGGTCTACATTACAGGCAGGAGACAGGAGGTCCTTGAGAATACAGTAAAGACATACAACACTGGCCCTGGAAGCCTGCATGCGCTTCCTGGCGACATTTCCACCAAGGAGGGTGCGATCCAGCTCGCAAAGGATCTTTCGGCAAAGGAGTCCAATGGTATCCATCTGCTGGTCAATAATGCTGGCATTGCCAGGGACGACAACACAAAATTCTGTATGTATCCTGGAATTCCCCACGGACAAGGGAGAGGGACGCTTTACTAACATATCTCAGCGGTCAACGGACAGCCCGAAGCTACCGACGCCGACGCCATCAGCAAGCACTTCCTGCGCTCAGAAGACTCCCAGTGGGCTGAAACATTCAAGACAAACGTGACCGGCCAGTACTTCATGGCAATGGCCATGCTGCCTCTGCTCGCCAAGGGCAGGGATGTCACACCCGGCTACACCTCACAAGTCGTCAACGTCAGCTCTATTAGCGGACAGATGAAAGGATCCAGCAACGGCCAATTTGCCTACGCTTCGTCCAAGGCAGCATGCACTCACCTCAGCCGTATGCTGGCCACCACCTTCAAGGACTGTAAGGTCCGCGTCAACACCATCGCACCTGGTATTTTCCCGTCGGAGATGACCACTGGCAAGTCGGACGAGTCCAACAAGTCTGAGCTTTCCACCAAGATCGGCAACCCTGCTGGCCGTGGCGGCCACGATAGCGATATGGCCGCTACTATCTTGATGCTTGCCGGCAATGGTGGCCTTTTCTACAACGAGCAGACCATGTACCCTGACGGAGGTGAGTGATATCGTACACTATGAAGAAAATGCAACATACTGACCAAATTATAGGATCTACTCTTGCGCAGCCTGCTGCGAAGTGATGACTGAATGAATACAGATGTATAATAAGAATGCAGATTCTTTGAATTTCCCGCTGAACATTTCACCTTAAGGTATTTTTAACTGACCAAACTGCATCAAATGATACAATATGCCCTGGCACCAGCCATTTCATAGAGTACAGATGCGATATTGCATCGAGCGACACTGAACTCTGGCGACCAACGTCCATTTCCGAATCCGGCATTGTTCTCGTCACACCATCCACACACGCCTCAAAGAAATAATCGGCATCACAACAATGAAATTTGCTGTGTATACTTCCATTCAGACTAATCAATTATGAACATCGTGCCACAGACACCCCAACCATGCAGAGCTTCGCTTACTACGTTTATCAAGTAGCTGTATTTGCTACTACGGGATTCGGCGACGCCATCGAACGAGATGGCAAAATCGAGGACGCCACCAGCAAGGCCATCGAACGAGATGTCAACATCGAAGAAACCACCAACAGCAGGGGTATGGACTGGTTTGCGGATACTGTAATAGTATTTTTTGCAGGCTTTGTGTGCTACCAGCTCCAATTCTACGAGCCCGAGACTGGCCAATTTCAACAAAATGCTCCGCCTCTCGTGCGCGCTACCACCGGCATCGCTCGCCGTGCCGGCGCTGACCTGGTGCGATTTGTACTCAGTATCTTAGCCATGACAGTTGAGCTCCTCCTCGAGGCCATGAAGGTATGGTGGTATACACTACGCAAATTCGGTAGAGGGGTTCGCTACGTTATTACCGCACTGGAGCCGCCTGCCACGAGGGTCTGGAGGTACTATGACTCTGCCAAGCATGGCCATTACGCAAATCTTACCCGCCAGCGGTCCAGGAGAGCTTGCGCCTTCTCCGCTGCTATTCTACCCTGGGCAATCGCTATTGGCGCAGCGCTCTGTTTCTTCGTCGTACCCTCTGTGGTGAACAGCATATCCTTGGACAGATACGATATCTATACATACCAGGCTCCAGCTTGGGTCATCAAGGCTAGACCGGAGAACCGTCCTTATGAGGGCAGCAGTAGCCACTATCGGCCTGATTGCATTGATGTACAGGCATTCGAGGAGAGGATATGAATATGCATTTGCTCGTAAATATCGGACTGACTGAGATCTCTCACGAGCTTCAAGCGCGCCCTACGACCATCACACGAACAGTAATGTTCGCTGAGACGAAAGGACCGGAGACTAGATTTGCTGGTGATTGAGCTTGGACAAGTTGTAGCGTGTGAGACGAAGGAGATGTATATTTGGAGGTGTGCCGATCGCTTGGGACTGAGCTCGGTCAGCTGGGTGCACGTCACCAGTGCCCTGCCCTATACACTAGAATGCTACATTGAATGCCACTCATCTTAATCCGAGTCAAGAGTCCTGCCCAGTGATTCAGGCCAACACCCAACTCAAATGCCGAGCAAGATCGTACAAATTGCAAGAAGAATGGATCATGTCACGGCTCTTCGTCAGATAGATCTAGAACATCACATTACAAGACAACAATTGGCCAGTCGTTACACACAACAACCAATCCGGCAGCCAAGCTGAACTTACACCCCTCGTTCTTTGTGCGAGCAGCTTCCGCGCTCAGCCATCAAAAGCAGCCGTGAAGGCAGCACAAAGAAACCAAGGCCAAGTGGCATGCTCACGTCATGGCTCCTCGCCGCCTCTCGTGCTGCGTGACCGCTCTCTTTATATATTGCGCAATAGAGACTTCACAGTTTGACATCTGCGAAAAGGTCGATCTGTCAGGCTCACCCCTTGCATCGGGCTGGAAGATATCTGTCGCCGCCATGTTTGCTCCACCACCAGCCGCCACTCTCTCGCGCGCCGAGATTCAGGCTCGTCGGGCGCAATTGCAAGCCAAACGATCCAGCAGTAATGGTGTAACTAGCATCAGCAGTGCTAGCGAGTTGCAAAAAATCGAGTCGAATCCAAAGGGTGCGAAGCAGGAGAAGAAGAAGGGTTCACGCTTCTCTGGAAATAAGAAGGATGTGGAAGAGATACGAGAGAACGACAAAGAAGAATGGAAGATCAAGAAGAAGCTGAGCAGGAAGGGTAAGTCGGCATCGGTGGGTGAGGGTGGGAGTGGCACCAGTCTACCTGCCACGCTATTGCCACCGCCTCCAGCGCCGCCTGGTCCTCCGAGTTTGAGGACAAATGGTAGTGATGCAGGCAGTTTTGCGGAGTCGTTGCCGTTTACTCCATCTCCAACCGAGCGAAAGGGCAAAGCACTGCCTCCAAAGCGTCCAGCACGACCTTCTGGGGAGATGTTCCTCAGCCCGCCGCTGTCAGCCTCGATGTCAGACTCGTTCCCTCGTGCCCTTACACCGGAGTCATTCGGTGGAAGCTCCTACCGCAGTGCCAGTTCTTCAAGCCCTGTCACGCCGCCTCCATTTCAGGCACCTCCTCCAGTCCCTGGCACATTCCCAATGATGCCAGCAGCGGGATCGAAATCGAGTAGTCCAAAGCCACCTCCATTGCCTAGTCCACCTTTGGCAAGCCCCTCAACTCTTCTCGGCCCATCATCACCGCCACCTTCGACACCTCCGCCACCGATACCAGAAAAGTCACCACTGCGCCAACAGCGAACGGCACGACCGAACTCGAATCCAGTACGATCGACGGGCCTGGGACCAACTGCACCCAAGAAGCAGCACTCAATGTCCACAGATGCCGCCCTGAGCACCGCAATGGCCGAGTTGAGAATGGCTATGAGAGACCCGATCTCAATCGGGCTAACAGCAGGTGAGCAACGCCAACGTCCACCTCACCGTACGCGGGCAGCCACAGCGCCCGCAGTCGAGATGGCTGTTCTGACTGGAATCAAACCTTTGCAGGTCCGCAAGCCGGTCAAAAGCCCGGTGACGTCTTCATCGCAAAATGGGACTGGGAGTAGCAAGACTACACCTGGTGGCCAAAAGGCTGGCGTTACTTCGCCGACGAGAAGCATCGCGGCATTGGGCAGGGCGCAGAGAATTGCGAAGCAGGGCATTAGGCGGCAGACGGTCACTCATCATCGTCGAGGAAGTTCAGGCAATTCTGCAAGATCTGGAGCGCAGAAGCAGACGAAATCTCCGACCCAACCCTTTATTCCACGACCACGCAAGGTCAAGGGCAAGACAATGACCTTGTTGCAGACGTCTGGCTTCTCCTTTGATGCGCCCGAATCAGCCAGCAAGTCCAACAGCCCACCATTGCAGACGCAAGTCGTGTCTGCAACAAGATTTATGGACAAAGACTTGCCCGACACTTCAAACAGTATCGCTCCAACTCCGACAGAACTTTACCAACCCTCTCGCAACTCACTCCTCCTGACTCGCAAGAGCAGAGCGAGTGTTGACAGCGCAAAGCGAAGCCCTCTATCAGTCATTACAGAAACAGATGGCAAGTCCAACAGCTCACCTACACCTGCACCGGCATCCGCATCGGACGAGGTCTCTCCACATCGCTTGACGACTATCCTGGAGTACAAAGCACTCTCAGAAAACTCGCCACCAGCGTCGGGTACCGCTACACCCATCGCAACCCAAATTCATCTTCGAGGTGGCTCGGTCGTCACTGTCACTCCGCCGGAGTTGACAGCATGGCAGCGTTCATTTTACATCCAGGGCCCCATCAGACTGCCGAAGCCCGTCATTCTTCCTGGCAAAGACAGCGTAGCGAGCATGGAGCCATTCCAAGAAGCCATCGACCGCGTGTATCAAGACGCGCTGTTCGTACCGAGACGCCGCAGCGACGATGCCATTGTTGATGATGTCTGTGAGTTCTTTGACGACTTCGGCTTCGGTGATATTGGCTTTGGAAGTGACTTGCTTGCGATCGAACAAGCAGAAGGTGCCAATGATGATGATACGATGGATGTCGACGAGCTGGAAGACACCATTGAGCGCTTCACCACCCCGCCTGGATTTCCTCACGCTACATACGATGTCAGCCCAATTGAAAAAGTTGTTGCAAAAGATGTGATCGAGGCGTCGATTGCCAAAACAGTCGTTGTTCCAGAGCCGTCCGTTTCATTGTCACCAGTTGACAACGAAGAAACGCTTCGCGCTCGTGGCATTGCGCGCTTGTCCCAGCAGTCTGCCGGACGTAGCTCGCAAGGGCCGCGATCGAGTTCTTTCCGCAAAGAGGTGCTCATTGCTTCGAGACCGGTCTCAGACGCATTGACAGCATCCGTGGCCGGTGAGAGCCAAGACGGCCTGCTACCACTGCTGCCACCGCCGGAGGCAAGCATGCTAGATGCGGTGATGGAAGCCAGTCAAGGCGAAGAAGCTGATTGGGTAGAGGAGATGACTTTCGACGGAGATGCTGGCGGGATGGATTGGAGCGACGAGGATGTTGAGGAGACTGACGCTGGTGCGACTTGGACAGCGCCGGCTGTCAGGCGGAAGAAGCAGCATGGATTGGATCGGGGGTTGGTGGGCAGGGAGAGGAGGAATCCGGTGGCGAAGATGAGGAGGTTCGTTGCTACTGCCACCACGATATTGTAAGAATGCGATTGTGTATCTTTTGAATTCTATGTATCACCACAATGTTGTGTCTCAGGATCTATGCGCGATGCTGATCTGGCTGTTCATGTGCAATTCTCCGCCAAAGCCTTAGTCTCAATTCGCTGTATCGATGCTCAGATATGAGGGATATAAGCCATCCGAATCGGAATTGTGTATGCTGAACGAGGAGAGTTCGGCAAGGCTATGAAGCTTTCTATGACCAGAAAGGCTCGCGATACGATGTTGAGAACCACAGGTGTAGTGCGGATGTGCGGTTGGAATTTTATTGCCAGGCCAGCAGGTGAAGACCTCTGTAGATCATGAAGGTCAGGGTCATGATCAAAACCATTGTGAGGCGAAAATTCTCATGCTCAAACTGCTTGACCAAGTCGGTTTCAATATCAGGGCTTCCAGCGGCGCGAGTGTAGAACCACTGTCCCTCGGTAGAGAGAGGCTTGACAGGCAAGGGTCGATTGTTCTGTACCTATGCGTGCCAAAAGCTTTGCCATTGCACTTGCCATGAAGTAGGGACATCGATGGTTGGAGGCTCGGTCAGAAAGGTGAAAGTGAAATTCAGGCCTGTGTTGGGTACTTTTGTCTTCGAACCTGAATAAAGTCGACGATAGTAATCTTCCACATCCAAAAGTGGTACAGGAACTGTCAAGGCCCACTGCTTCCAGTGCATCAGGCAATTACCTTCCGAGTCAGAAACCGAGCATATGTATTGACCTCGAAGAATTACACCAGGTTTATGAGGAAGTAACACTCCGCGCAAGTCCCGGAGGCTGTTGAGCTCCAGCAGAAACAGAAGTCCAACGACTCACTTTCGACGAAAGTATGCGTTTCAACATTGTAGGGCTTCTTCCGCCAGAAAATGTAGATCAGAAGCGTGCTTATACAGTGCGCGAAAGTATTAAGCTCCAGCAAAGACACAGCCAAATTTCCACTGAAGCGTGCTATACATTGCGAGCAGAACCAAAATGCCTGTACACACGTGATCGTTTTACCAATTTTATTGGCTTTACCGGGAAGCTGTAGAACCATTCTCTGCAACTGTAGTAGGCTTCGAGGTTCCAATATCGCCAGATATGCGATAGCATGTCCGTGCACAATACGTTGTTCGCCAGTCTTGCTAACATAGACACAGCCGCCGCTGAGAGCATAGAATGCCATGCTCATGGTCCATGTTACGTTTGCGTCTTTCATCTTTGCTCTGATACGGGCTTCTCGCCGCACATCTCTACCTCTGGAATATGCAGCTCCAGCCTCAACGTCTGATAACGAGCGATTGCGGACCAGGCCATTCCTCGCCAAGAACCGGCCGAAGCGAGACACTCTTAGCCAATCAAGATACATAATCGGTGTGAAGCACGCAAATGTGGTCGCGTTCATGCCACGCCGGTAGTATGGTTCTTCTGGCGAGCGCTTCTCGTTGATTGCAGCCAGCAGCGCCTTCGCGTTACGGTACTGCGACCTGGGGTGCAATTTCAGCATTTGATGCAGTACTGGAGTCCGATTCCCAGGCCCGACCTACCATGCGTTCAATGCAACTACTTCCGGCACAATGATCGTGAGTAAAGTTTAGCCGACCCTGCACCACGTTTGCTTCGATCTCTTTTCTCCAGGTCGAGGGACGTTCAGGTGGATTGTTGTCCATACACACAGAACGATGGTGACGATGCAAGTTTGATAGATAGCCCAAGTTCGGCGCTGCACTGCATTCGGGTGCCATTCTGGCTGCGCAGTGCTGTTCTTGCTATGCACGATGATCATGGCAGATGTGTACAATAAGAGTTTCGGAGATTGAAATAGTAGTCAATAATATGGAAGATTGGTTCAGACCTTTTGTGCAAACGTTGGTACTATTATGATCAGGGTGGTGAGGCGCAGTCTACCCCGACGGGCTGTGAAAGCATAATGTGGCGTGTCGTCGAGGGCGCTTACTCTCGCTCATAAGTATGCATACTACATCCTGTCGGGCTGTTGCAGAGTATGTCACGTGTGTCCATGAGTCGTATGAAATATTCGATACAGCATCGAGGAACCTGTTCCGGTGCGAACATCGGGCACGCGAAGCAAGTGGCTTGAAGTCGTGCAACGACCTCACCGGAAGTAGTGCGAGATCTTACGACTCGTCTGGAAGCACCGTGCAGAAGGATGCGATCTTGCGCCCAAGGCAAAAATTGCCAGCACATCATGTCCCAGATGCGCGTGGCCGCCGTGGCGGTACTGGCGGCTGCGCAGGGGGCGGCCTCAGCTAGAGGAGTCGTTTGATGGTGCTGGTATGATATGCAGGCAGACCTCAGGCTCATGATGTGGTGAAGTAGAGATACCTATGAAGGTACATGAGTGGTCAAAGTGGTCGGGTCACACCTCCTTGGTGAGCTGGCAGCAAGAAGCACTTCGCCCCGCCAAGCCGCCACGACCATGTTCTTTCGTTCCTTTCGAGCCGATTCGCCGCCTCACTCCATCTCGACCTCCCCGTGAGTCGCGTTTCAACTTGCAGCACCGATGGCTGTTTACCTTGGTGGCTTGAAGCTGCATAGTTCATTCCGCGGATGCCATCTCCCGTCTTGTATGCCTGCACTTGACAAGCGGCCGCATGACGATGTTGGCGTGCTTGCCTCGTTGTCCAACGCCCTGTGCGAGCCCGCCGCATCAGGCTGAGAATCATAAGAGATGATTGCCACCCTACGCCTCTCCTTTTTGTTCCGTACTGAAACAATCGCCTGCCATTTTCATTGGCAGCACTTCTCCAAGTCCAAATCTCAACACTTCGTAGGTAGCAAACTGACCGAAGCTCATCGCCATAATGCAACTACACAACGCGAACAAGCTCTCCGAAGAGTTTGTGGCGAGCTTGGAGCGTGAACGACAAGCAATCTGTAATACAAATACCTCCGAGGCTAAACAACATCGTCAATGGTCTCAGTGCAAGGCCAAGATCGAGGCATACCTCGCCGCGGACATGTCACCAGGGCAAAGCCTCGCGCAGGATGGCAGATCACTTGCAAGGACTACCTCTCATGTAGGACATTCGACTTGGTCTCCATGTAGCTGAAATTCGTCATCGCTGAGCTAACCCCTGCAGATTTTTGCTGGACGACACCTGTCCAGCTCCCCCAACTGCCTTACGACAGGCGCCTCAAACAGTCAACGTCCAACCGAAAATGCACAACACGCCAGCGAAGTTTCTATCTATGATCCCGGCGAGTACATCGCCTACAAGCAAAGCACTGATCCATCAACATCAGCTGCAAAGAGGCAAAGGCTCGATAGCGTGCCCACAACGGCACATCTGTCTTTGTCAACCTCGATGGTGACCGACCAACTCGGCTCATCGCCGTCAACCACCATGTTGACGCCATGCTCGTCAGTATTGCAAGGCTTGGATGCCCCAAGTTATCATTTCTCGCCTTGCTCGTCATATAACTCATCATTCTACGGAGGTGAAGACATGACCAGAGATCCCAGTAGTGTGTCAAGCACATCCATGACAGAAGGCTTCGGTATGCTGCGAGTTGAGTCTTCTGGCCCGTCAAATTTTAGTTCCCCTTTTCCTATTTCCATCGAAGGGCAGCAAGACCAATTCCCTTTACTTTCCGAATCTATCATGAGTTCTGTAACCGAGAAGCCGGGTAGTAGCGATTTCTTGCGAGCTACTCCCGGTGTAGAAAATGTGGCTCTGCAGCATGGCGAGCTTTTCAGAGATATTGGAAGTCGGTTTGGCTATGATAGTATTCCTTATTACCCTCCCCTCGAATTTGATAGCAGGAACCACCTCACAGGCCTCGGCATGCCATGGCAGATGTCTGCTGCTCAAAGGATTGATGAGCAACCAACACCCATGCTGCGCACCGACTCTCAGATCAGCACTTCAACCAACGCTAGCACCAGTTCGACCGCGTCTCAGCAGAAGGCCACCGCACGCCGCCAAAAGCAGATCGCAAACGGCGCATCACAACCATTGCTTCCGAAAGTCCCGGCTTCACAGACCAAACCCGCACCCAAGCCCATCGCTGCTCCAAAGCAACAAATATCCCGCCTGCCATCTCACCACAAGCCGAAGATTCCTCTCCCATGCCCTGACTGCGCCATTACTCTCCGAGGACCCCACGAGCTTCAACGCCACTGGGAAAACGTGCATGCACCTGTAAAGCGCGTCTGGATCTGTGTTCAGCCCGAGCAGTCCCCCTTCAAGCCTAAGAAGACTCTTGACATCTGCAAGCAGTGCAAGCAAGGCAAGCAGTACAATGTGTACTACAACGCGGCCGCGCATCTTCGGCGAGGTCATTTTTGTCCGAGCAAGAGGGGTCGCCGACCGAGAGGTGAAATTGCCACTTCTGCTCCGACTCTGTCAGTTGAAAGGAGCAGAGGCCCGAGTATCGAGGAGTTGAAAGCCCATGGTTGGTTGAGGGAAATCACAGTGCCCAATCTTGGACCACGCATTGCCGCAAACAACGACGACAATAGCCCAGATCAACCTGACGCGACCGAATTCGATGATGCAGATGCCGATGACAACAATAATTCGCAAAGCAGCGCTTTTGCACTTCAAGGCGCTTCCACCAACTCGCAGCCCATGTCCTACAACATATCGACATCATTATCAGGTCCCCCTGACCAACATTATCAATTTATCGATGCCCAACAAGAAAATATCTGCTTGAACACGCTCGGTCTGCAGCCAGCAAGCCTTTCGATGTTCGATGAAGGATATGCATTGAGTGAGATCTCCACCCAGACTATGCGTGTCTCCAGCGACTGGGATTTCAATGTTGGCTGTGCTGCACCGTGATGGAGCAGAGCTTTTCGGCACCTATTAGAATGGCGATGAGGTGGTGAAGTGGAACTATGGATGGACCTAGAGGGTCTTGTTGTATGGCAGAGGCGATGTTGTTTTGACTTGTAGGCTGGACAACTTAGTGTGCTAGTTAATGAAAAGCTGCCACCCTTCTGTAAAGAATCAGATGGAAATAGCGGTGTAACGAGTCCGACTGGTCCAAGACAGCTTATAGGTGGGATAATTTGTTTTTCGGTTCTTGCGAGCAGCATGACTGACGTGGTAGTCGTTTACGTTCCCGCGTGGAGTCTCTGGCGCTTATACATGAATTTGCCGAAGTAGATTTTCGCAGGACGCGGAAAATGTCTTGTGCGGTATATGATAGCTCGCATATAATCTAATTTATAAGCAGCGATGGCATGATAAGATGTGTATGATCAAGCTGCAAAAGGCGGACATAAGCATTTATATATGCATGTTTGCAAGATCTCGGCCCTGCCAACCCCAACCCCAACCCTGGATACAGCATGATAATGCCTCAGGTTTCACAAGATCCTTGCACAACTTCCCGTTTAGGTAAAGAGATGCACTTCAATGCAAACCTCAGTGAATGCCACACCGCTCTTCACATTACTATCAGCACAGTCCAGCAAATCTTATCTCTTCAGCCGTTCGCTTGTCGGTGTAGGACCGCCCAGAGCGAACCCATCACATCCTGCCCTCACTCTTGTAATGTACAATTCCGCCAAACCAGCCGTAGTCTTTGCCAGTGGCTGCACTTTCGTGTCTGAAGCGATGCCAACTCGGCAAATGTAAGTGGGGGCTCCAGTGTCGCCTCAAGCGTCCAGGCATTCGATATGGCGAGCGAACGGGAGTTCGACGCCCTGATCGTCGCGTAGAGTTTGGGCCGTACCGTGTTGCGACTCCCGGTCTACTGCCAATCCTTACAGGACGGCCGAAGAATTCCTCGCTCTCTCTCAATGCAAGTGGAAGGCGTTGAGACATGGCCCACGGCAGCAGCACCAGTAAGTGAGAAGCCCTTACGCAAGCAAACGACGACCGAGCGGGAAGCGGTAAGTGACGGTCACGTGTCACTGAGCCATCTTATGAAGAGAGACCACCGCATGTGATCTCGTGGCCGCGCCTTTCACTCACTGAAACAATTGAGCTCTCACTGAATAGGCCTGTCGACATTATCTGAAACTACCCCGCCGTCGCCACACAAAAGAGACGACGCAATGTCTCGTCGCGAACACTACAGACTCAACACAAAATACTTCGGTATGCCAGCAGGTCCAACACCACCGAAACCAACCCCAATCGCCACCATGCCAGGCAGCGAGGACAAGTTCCCTGAGTTCGCCGACGGCGACGTCCTCCTCGTCATTACAGCGGCGTGCCGCTACAAACTACACTCGGCCGTCTTGCGCCGCGCCAGTCCGACCATCTCTGCCCTCCTCGACCAGAATCCTGCTTCCGAGCTAAGTAGCAAAATGAAGAGGCGAGGCATGACCACTAAGTATCGTCTGCACCTCACCAATACCCCGGAAGCAGGTACTTTCAAGCCAGGTGTTCGACCTTCGCCTCATACCCTGAAGCGTGTTATGTTCGACGAGAGTGGTAATCCCTCCAGCGACAGCCCTACTCTACTCGGTGATGCCAACGAGAATGGCCGTGTGGTGCCGCAGTTTGTTCTGGTAATTCACATCCCTGTGAGTACTCTTGAATCATCAAAGCTAACATTCACAGGCATGGGAGCAAGTCCTCGGATCCTTCTACAGCCGCAACATCGACATCGGTGACAACGAGCGCGATGGCATTTCGTACATCCTTGAATCCGCGGGAACAGTCCTATCAGTGGCCGAGTACCTCAAATGCGTAAGTTATCCACGGCCTCACATACTATTGATTCAGGGACACATGTGTTAAAACCTTCCAGCCCACGCTCGTCACCCGCCCCATCGAAGCTTCTCTCCTCTCCCTGGGCCAAGTACTCCACCGCTCCATCGCCACCAATCCATCTCCCTGGCTCGACTTCTCCTTCCGCCTCCGCAGCAAGACTCTCTGGAAGGAAGCCCTTATCCACAGCACCGGCCGCTTCAACAGTCCCGCCATCCAAGCCTCCATCCGCGACAACGACCTCCGCTCCGAAATCGTCGAGATCCTCACCACCAAAGCCACCCTTCTCAGAAACCTCGCCATCGCCACCGAAACCAATCTCCTCAGCTACTACCCCGAATCCCTCCAGCGCACCAAAACCATCGGCCGCGCCGATCGCGACTCCATCGGCCGCGCCAGCTACGCCAACGACATTATGCAGTGGATCGGCCTCACGGTCTGGCGCCACTGGCTGTCGCAGCAAGTCGCCTCAGACAAAACCCACCACTCCGAAGACATGGGCTGGGAGTTTTTCCGGCTGGTGTCGCGCGCGGGCGAAGCATACCTCGATCGCAACCAGCTGCGCCAGTTCCACGAGTACTTCCCCATGAGCCTGAAGGGCGAGAGCGTGGTCGAGAACCGCATCTCGGAGCTGAAGCAGGACGGCCAGGGTATGGTGAAGAAAGTGCTCGACAACCAGGCGTACCTTGACGTCGACAAGTTCCCTGCTGGACACATGACGTGCACGTGGGTCGGTCCCGACGACTACCCGTGGGAGCACGAGGGTAGGATCAACGCTGATGGTGGGTTCTTGGGCCAGACGGCAGAGCCTTCCGAGTTCGGGGGCAGCGAGGATGTCGATCGCATGGCAGTGGAAGACTCGGAGGCGCAGTCAGTCGGCGGCGTCAGCGACGATTACCGCTGAAGATTCCACGAGCCTCTCGCCAACACTCGGCGAGAAAGCAGAACGAGAAAAAATAAAAACACAACAAGACTCGGAAATCCGAGCTATGGCATACGATCAAGGTGAGAAGACAAAGGCGACACACCACCGGGAGACGGAATGGCGTCTCAAGATTTTCTTGACTCTCACTCAAATGACCCCTGCTGCAGGCAGTATGTACCTGCAACCACGTCTTGTCCAAGACGAGATGATACCCGACGAGGTCAGCAAGCATGAATAATCACTTTGAGTTTTCAACATGTGGGCTCGAGAAGCGTGTGCCCATTGAATTGGTGTAGAGTCACAGTCAAACTGAACAAATAGCCACTTCCCAGCATAGCAACAATCAATCGTCCAAACGACTCTTCCACCAAGATATCGAATCGTGAAGTCTCAACCGTTTTTCCAAGAATGTTCATCTTCCAATTCTCCGGCTATGTCACTATATCAGCGATAGACAAATACGAACAGCTAGCTTTACAGGACCAATCCTTCTCTCCTTCCCATCCCCACGCATGGGGCGTCGCCAATAGTCGTACAAATCCTTCCGACGATAATTCCAAAATATTTCCTCCCATAATCGCAGATTGGCGAGCAGTGTCAGAACGTAACGTCCCGGCACTTTCCAGCTCTTTCCTTTCCAAATCCCAAGAACGCTTCATAACACCCATACGAAAAACCCAAGTCACCCCCGTACAAGAAAAGCGCCAACCGCTGTGCGAAAGTCATGAAACACCCAAACCGGGTCCCTTCTAGTGCACGCCAAAAACAAGATATTTCCGCAATGCAAAAAATGGCGCTTGCTTTTTTGCAACTCAAAACTCCTCCTTACCAGGTTTCGGCGATGTACTGACCATCTTTCTTCTTCTGCTCCCAGAATTGAGTGGCAGTCTCGTAGTCTAGGTTACCCTTATCCATGGCAACATCGATGAGCGCGCTCTGAACGCCCTCGCCCATGCCCTTGGTGCTGCCACACACGAAGACGCGGCCGTCGATCGCGTTGATGACGAACCACACAATGTCAGCCTGCAGACGGACCTCGTCCTGTACGTACTTGGCCACCTTGCGCTGGTTGCGCTCCTCCTTGACGGCGAGCGGGGCGGCCTCTTCTTCGGCCACAGCGGCGAGTTCTTCCGCCGTAGGTGGCAGGGCTTGGGCGCGGCTCTGCACGACTTTCTTGATTTCCTTCTCGTGCGCGCCGAGCTCGCCTTGGTAGATCTCGTCGAGCATACTGTCACGCACGCCCTGGACGAGCCAGATCTTGTTGGCGCAGTTGGCGTTCTTGAGGCGGTTGAGGATGAAGCCGCGGAAAGGAGCCATGCCGACGCCGGCGCCGATGAGCATCATGGGACCGTCGGAGTTGAACTCGCGGGAGAGAGGGTTGCTCATCAGGCCGCGGAACATGGGGATCTGAATGTTAAGCTGGCGACCGGCGACACCTGGTTGGGGAGCGGGTTGACCAGCAGCCTCGGCGTCTTCGATCGCTTGCTTCTCGGCAGCAGCGAAGCGAAGAGCCTGGCGTTCCAGGAATCCAGAACCGACACCAGTGCGGCTTGTGTTGCCTACGGAGGAAGTCTCGTGGATGGTGACGGCCATTTCAATCAAACGACGACCAGCAAGGCCTTCGCGTGCTGAAGAAACGTGAGGATCGTTGCTCAGAGAGTAGAATCGAGGCATGAGTTGGTTGAGAGTGGCGAGAATGGCCTCAAGAGGCGGCTTCGAGGACGGGAATGCATGCAGAAGTTGCTGCAGTGTGATGTGAGGACCCGAACGAAGATCGCAGAAGGCTGCCAGTCCTTGCGCTGAGCACATGTACATCAAGATCTTCTTCTCGTTCTCTGCGGTGGCATATTCCGCAAGGACGCGGAACAGTGCCTTCGTCGGCGCCGTAGAGCTGATGTCGACCGTCCATGTAAGAAGCTCACGTCGTGTGGTGACCAGCTCGCGCGCCTCCTCGTCGCCCCAGATAGTCGGCCAACGACCACCGGTTGTGTGAAGGCGGATTGGCTTGTCACGAACGAAGCGTGGCACTCCCAATTGATCCATGATGTCATCGACCACGGCTGGATCGTTCGGCGGGCAAACTCCAACAGCACCACCAACCTTGAAGTCAACTCCACCTTCTTCTGGGTAGTCTGTGACATCAATGTCGAAGTGGAAAGTTCTCTTCTCGGCTCCGGGCTTGGTGAGCTCGCGAGCGCCGTACACTGGTGCGTTGAAGACATCGTAAGGAGGGTGTGGCTTCATGTACTGGGGTGGACGGTTGATCACTGAATTGGCATCGTGCTCGTGCCTTTCGCCAGGGAATTTCTGCGGGATCGACTCTCTGCGCAGAGGGCCGAATGACAGCTTGATTTCTGGCATGTCGACAATATTTGATAGCGGGGTATCTTGTGTGAGAGAGCGCAGAGTCGGCGCCAGAAAACGGAAAGCGTCATTGTCGGGTGCAACGATGGGTTTGAAATCGGGCTTGGTGCTCTTTCGAGGCAAGGCAAAGTTCTTGCAGCAGCTCTCTCCACAGCAGTACTTTTCCAAAAACTTTGTTCCGCTGCCTCCGTCGCCCAAGAGCTTGTTAATCTCTTTGGCGGTGGAGGCATATGTGGTGCTTGCTCTTCGTCCACGCCCTCTTGAAGGGCTACTTTGAAGCTCTGGCAGTTTGTCGAAAGATTCGTCGGCTGAAACTTCCTGTGGTTCGGTCATGGGAGTTGAAGGCGCATCCGAGGTGCTGTCTTCGTCGGTTGTGCCACTGAGGCTCTCGGCGCTTGAGCGAGTGGAATTGGTGATTGCATATTTGGGCTGTATGCGTGGCGAGAGTTTGCTGATTTTGTGTGTGATGGTAGGGTCTGTAGGGATTGGATTGTCTGGGTGGCTTGTGGCGCTGTTGGGTATGGGGTGGTGGCGGTAGGGCAGCGCTGAGAGTGAATGGCGGCGGTTTGGAGAGCGTGGAGCGGCCATGGCTGTGGTGTGTATTTCGTCGGTGGTGATCAAGGCAAAAGGGTGTGCGACCGCGGTGGCTAATATTGTTGCGCGGTGGTGGATGTGGAGTCTAGGATTGACTGCAATATAGGTAATCACGGTTAGTTTGGGGTATATTGCATTGGTAATGCGGAGGAATAGTAAGGGACAGGAAGACGTAGGAGCAGTAGGACAGACGTAGTAATAGACGGATGGAAATGGAGATCAATGCGACTATGCTGGGAAGTATGACGGGATGGGTGGGGTTTGGATTTACGAACCAAGACTTCAATGTTCTTCTTCCAGGCCGGCCTGCGGCGACGGAACGAGAAGGCCACGGGACTCGAGAGGGTCGGCCGGCAAGATAAGATCAAGGCTGACGATTGCTTGCTTTGCAATTCCGCGCGATCTGCCGTGGCTGAGGGGCTGCTGCTAGCTTTGCAAATCGCGTGTTGGGTGCCGCAGCAGCAATTGTTTTTGCTAATGCAATCAATGCTGTAGGCAGCAAGTCACTTTACTTCTGCCCGGCTGTGCTGACGACTGCTGACGGAGGACAAAGGGCGTGGACAAGGACAGGGACAAGGACAAGGACAAGGATACAAGGCGATGGAGGGGAAGGGTGATGGGTATCTGATGGAATTCTTGGTGGCGAGGATCAGATAAAGAAGACAGAGGGCGAGGGCGAGAAAAAGAGCCGGGTCGGCCAAGGGAGCAAGCACAGATGAAGCTGATGAGCCTTGGCCGATTCAGGAGAAAGTCACACCATTATCCATCTCCCATCTGATACGCCGTCTGAGCACTGTCCACTTTTGCCTTTATAGGAAAGGCGCTCCGTCGATTGCTGTCGCTTGCTGTCCATCGCTGTCTCCGAGATCGCTCGGCTCGTGTGGGCGGCGGCGACATGTCACTCTTAGCTGCAGCGACGACGTCTGGAGTGCGTCGACTAGCATCGTCTAGCAGCGTGCGACTTGATGCAAACTACCGTCCTGCTGGGTTTGACGTCAAGTTGACATGGGGAAATAATGCCATGCTGGTTGCTGTCAGCCCGTCCTTCAAGCCCAACGACGAAGGACGGCAAAGTTCGCCACCGGATACGTCCCAAGGTCCCTTTGTCATCCCCACAGCGTCCACATCAACACATCTACCTGGTATGTATCATAACGCTTGTTTCATGCATTGAAATGAGGCAAAATTACAAGTAGACATCACTCGAAACGAAACAAAAACATGTCAAAGAACACATCCGACTTTGTGCGGATTTGTTAATGCAGCAAGACTCAAGCACACCCTTGAAACTCCACAAGCCGCCACACGGCAGAAGCATCATCCTGACACGAGCTTACCTCGTCTTACAGCGTGTCGCGAAAGATGAGGTGTAGATACGATATGCCTTATAAGCCGGACTGTGTCTTCCTGCTCTATATGGTCAAGATATATTAAGGTGCGCAACCATGTCGGCGTGCCTTGCAGGACAGAAGGACAGATCACGCTGGGAAGGCAAACTCTGCTACACTTATGTTCCTTCAAGTGCGATGAGCATCATGGAAAACCGAGCAGAACCATACAACGCCGCTCTGAGATTCGTAGAACTGATTATACGAATATGCCCAACTTGTTACTCCACGATTGAATGATATACATGTATGTAGTGATGATATGTTCATGGCGCCGCTGCTTCTTGGCTCTTTCCTTTGTTCAGGGTTTAACCCTTCCCCTTGCCCACGTCTTTCCCTCAAGCTTGCGACTACGCTAAACTTCATATGGACTCTCGTTATATTGCTGCCTTGAGAGGCTCCGTAACCTAGGCGGCACGATTGTCAGCTTCAACTCGACGGCTGTCGTGTTGATTGTGCCTTGTTCTTGACAAGGAAATATCGGAACACCATCGAATCTATGCTGCGATAATATTGGAAATTGTTGCAGACACTCTGCCTCTAATCCTGGGCGACACTCGCGAATAGCTTGCAAAATGGAGGCCTACAGACATGGACGCTCGCATCTTACGCATCCCCCGGAGAAGATTAGCCACCTCACCAGGCTATACACAGACGCCAAAAAGAGCGCGACCACCAACATCAACATAAATCCATTCGCCGCCGCACACCAGGAAACTCCCGAGCAATTTTGGGCTTTACAGCGCAAGTTCCGCATTCAGAAGGATCGCTTCATTACTTGGGGTCTTGCCTGGAGCGATGACACGAATGGGCCAAACGGCGATATCGATGAGTCTGTTGCTAAAGCTGGATTGACTGAGATTGTCGAAAGTGTCTTGGGCAACGTCCGTGAGGTGATCAACGAACTCGATAATGTACGATCTGGCCGTGGGATTGTCAAGGCCGGCGAGACTGTCAAGCAGCCTCTACCTTTTGACGAATCCCGCTATAACGACTTGCTCAACGACTTGACAACTTCAAACGATACATTGTACGACTTGTCCATCTCACGCCAGGCCTTGGCCCGTGGCGAACATCCCACATTCACCCCACAGCAAGACATAGACGCGCAGTCTTTCAGCAAGCCAACGTCTGCAAGCAGACGCAGTGGCAAAACTACTAGTGTTGCCGATACTGAGCTCACTCTTGTAGATCCGCAAACTTTCATGAGACCACCTTTTTCGCCGTACGCCGGACTTCCTCCACGAATCGAACTCTCCGCTTTGCGCCTACCTGAGGAGCGGCCACCACCTTATGAGAGCATCGGAGTACCCGTCGCCACCAGACTTGTCGGACAACTACTGAGAGCAAGAGCGTCGGATAGTGTCCAAGCTGCTCTCGGGAGTGGCGCCTCGGAAGTCTCAGTGCTTGTCGAATATGCAAACTTCGACTCTACATACCACGAAACGGGCGTTTGCCCGCCACTGCAGCGACTCGAAGCACTCCATGCAGCTTTTATGCCCATGCGTGCCGAATCACAACATAACATCAGCCTTCTTGGATACTTCGAAGATCCTCATGGGCCCCGTATCGGTCTCGTATATGACCTACCATACTCAGTGCAGAATCGCCTTCATGCAACTGCTATCTCATCCGCGGAAACCTTGGCACCACTCAGTCTTCTTAATCTCATCCGAAAAGCGAAACCAATACAGTCGAACACTCCAGATGTCGACCCTCCACCGCTCGAGGCTCGCTTCAAACTAGCATTACGTTTGACTGAGCAGCTGCGCGGGCTGCATCTTAATGAACTGTCTCATGGCAACATCAACAGCAGTAGCGTGATCTTTGCGATGACATCCAACGAGGCCTCATCAAGACGCTTGAAATGTCTCAAATCACCAATCTGGGCATCTTTCGATGTGTTCTCGAAAAGTACCGTGGAAGGCCTACATCGGTCTTCCAACCTTAACATCTACCGCCATCCAGAAGACCATCCATATCCATCTCAACGAGACTTGGAAACGGATATCAGGTTTGACTTGTACAGTCTGGCGCTAATATTACTCGAAGTCGGTATCTGGCAGTCGCTAGGTGACATGTTCAAACCCAAGTATTCTCTTGCCGACTTCAAAGTTCGACTAGAGAAGCTCTGGGCTCCCAAGCTTGTATCCAGGTGTGGCACAGCCTATATGCGTGCTGTTCAAATTTGTCTGCAGGCTGCAGACCCTGGCGAGGTGTCAAGTCTGACCACCGAAGGCATCTATGACAAAGTGTGCACACACCTCCAGAGATGCTGCTTACTTGACGGCGAAGGTGAAGACTCGGCGGAACCACCGGAGATGGCCTCTTATCTTGCAGAGCTGTCATCGAGTCGCAGACAATTGCCAGCGACACCCGCAAATTTTGCTGAGCGCATGCCCCAACCGCTTGTAGACACAGCGTCTTTGGAAGAGACCCAGTCAAACACTAGCACAGCTCCGAGTAGCTTCTCTCGCCTTTCATCCTTCTCCAACCTGGCTGGTGCTGGCAACGTGCCTGCACAAATCCGCAGACGACCAGTGCCTCACAGATCTAGCACAACCTCGTTGGAACCGCGCAATACTCGGGCTTCGAATGTCGGATCATTCCAAGACTTCAAGCGGAAAGTCATCATCATCCAAAAGAAGTGGAGGGAACGATCCGATCGATGCCGCGAAGCCAAAGCTAGCGCTGCTCTTCAGCAGGCTACCTTGACCAGGGCCTCTAACGCTGTTGCCAGAATCAAGCCAAAGCTGAAAGAGTTCCCACTGCTGGACATCCCTCAGGCTATTCGAGACGACTGGGACTATAACACTGCTTACAAGCTAGCAAGACTCTGCACGAAGGCTTTGAAGGGCTCTCCTGAGTCCTCTTCAATCTGTCTCACTTCTTACGGAGAAACACCCGAAACAGCGCGACCCACATACCAAATCACATGCCGCTCTACACAAAAGGTCAAGGAAGTCTTGAAGCGACACTTCAGGTGCGATCCGAAGTCGTGCTATGTCATCGTCGAGAAAGGGCAGATCAGTCGGTGTCGAAAAGCTCGTCGAGAGTCAGCTGCTCAGCTGGCAGTGAGGTCCATGGCTCCTCGATTTGAGCAAGAGCCTGATGCGGGCAATCCGGATTATCAACCTCAGCCTATGTGCGGAGCTTCCATTGGTGCATATAAAGACGAGTCACATCTCCCACCAGTCTCCTTCGGTGGTTTGGTCAACGTCGATGGCCGTGCGTTTGGGATGAGTGTCCACCATATGCTGGAAGCAGAGGACGACGAAGACGAGGACTACGATGAGGATGATGAGGACGACGAAGACGACTCTTCGAGTGTGCTGAGCATAGATGAGACAGATGAGCCATTAGAATCCGACGACGGCAGCACTGTCCGCCAACTGTCTAGTATCTCCGACGTCAGCTTAGACGAGGACTCACAAACCGATGGAGACGCTGCAGGTGTCACCCCTGGAGACGGCATCGAGATCGAAATCACCCAGCCCGCTCTCGACGATGCCATCAGTCTCAACCTCCACGCAGACGAAGAGGACGATGACGACGAAGACTCCGGTATCGACGAAGATCATATCCTCTCTTACAAACTCGGCCAAGTCCACGCCTCCTCAGGTCTCAAGCGCAGCGCCTTCCACTCCACGGAAACAGGCTATCGGGGAATCAGCGCGTCTCTCCCCCAAGAGATTGACTGGGCCTTACTCGAGCTCCTCCCGCCACGAGTCCACCCCTACAATGTGATCCGTGGCGGCAAGAAATTCTGCGACGCATCCTCACGCTCCAGCCCCGACTGCTTCCCCGTCTCCATCAAACGCAGCACCGAGCTCGCCGGCGCGCGAGTCCACTGCCTCGGCCGCACCAGCGGCCTGGCCAGCGGCGTCATCTCAAGCTCCATGGAACTGCTCAAGCTGCACGGCCGCAGCACCTTCTCCGCCAGCTGGACCGCGCACGGCGGCTTCGGCGTAGGCGGCGACTCGGGAGCGTGGGTCGTCAGCAGCGACGGCAAAGTCTGCGGCCACGTGCTCGCCGAGCGCACCGGCAGGACGTACATCTGCCCCATGGACTTGCTGTTCGCGGATATCAGGGAGACGCTCGGCGCCGTCGACGTCGCGCTGCCGAAGCTGTGTGAAGCGCCGAGAAGAGCTAAGGGTGCTGCGGACGAGAGCATGGAAGCTGCGGTTGCGAGATTTAGCCTGGGCGATTGCGGCGGTGGCGGCGTGTCTGTTTCTAGGGCTTTGAGTTCGGGAGGCGTGAAGTACGGCGGGCAGAAAGAGTTCGCGAGGAACGTGGAGCCTTTGCGCTCTGCTGGTTGAAGATTTTGGGGGTGTTATTGTTTAGCTGAGCGCGATTCCTGGGGGGCTGGACTGTGTTGGCGAGATTAGAATAGGATACCCCATGTTATGCGAGAAAGACAGACCGAATCATCTAGCAGCAGTTTTGTCATTTTGTAACTCTTCCGCTTCGATATGTCTAGTTTAGAGCGAGCAGTGATATATGTAGAACGCTACTAGTTTGGAGGACGCAACATTGTAATCTCGAAGACTCGCATTGTTTTGATATGTGGATTATTATGATCATGAATCCGTCTCATTTCCATTCCCATCGTTCTCTTGAGGAAGACGTTCTCACCCCCGAGCACAATCTAATCCAGTTCATCGACAGCAAGCTTGTGTTGCTCCTCTTGCACTGGCGCCTGGCTCTGACTCTCGCTAGTCTTGCTCGCCTCGCTCCTCGCCTTGTTCTGCCTTTCCAGCTCCTCGACAGCCTTCTGACCTTCCTCGGTCGTCGCATCAATCACGCCCTCTTCCAGACTCAGCATACCTCCATTGCCGAGCTGCTCGACGATCTGCTCCGCCTCGTCCACGCTCATCTTGCCCAGCACCTTGTTCACCTCGTCCAGACTCTCGCTCGCGAGCGCACGCTGCAGACCCGGCGGGAAAGAGTCGAAGATCTCGCGCGCGGCGCGCTCGTCGTCGGTCGTGCACTGGTCGAGCGGCGGCGGCGTGACGATGTTGATCTGCGTGTTGGGGTCGACGGCGTGCAGCTGGATTTGCTCCTTGTCGGTGCTGCCTTCGTTCTCGCGAGCCAGCTCGGCGGTGCGCGAGCGGATGCGGGCGTAGGTGGTGTTGACGTCGTCGAGGAAGAGCTTGCGGGCCTGGTGGCCTTGGGTCTGGATGCGCTTGAAGAAGAGGCCGACGCCGTCCTTGCCAAGCTGGCGGCAGTATTGGAGCAGGAGCGCTTGGTGCACGCACTGGCGGGCGTAGTCTTCTTGGCTCTTTTGGCCTTGGGCGTTGGATTGCGCGTTGAAGGCCTCTACTAGCAAGCCGTCGGTTTCACGCTCAGAGAGAATGGCTGGGTTGCGGCCAATGAATTCTAGAGAGCTGGCGTAGTCCCCGAGAGAGATTTTGGCGAAGCGCTTTGCAGTCGCAGAGGCTTCGATATCGGCGTCGTCGTCCGAGCCACCGGCGCCGTCTTCGATGTCGGCATCCGCACCTGATGTCAGACCGCCTTCATGGTTTGATTTGTGGCCAGGGTTGAGCAGTTCCGGCTGTACGGATGAGGCTGGAGCAGCAGGCTCGGGCTTCGCAATGTAGGAGCTGTTGAAGCCCTCGTGTATCGACTCAGAGGTAATCTTGCCGGCCTCCAACTTCTCCTGTTTTGTGAGGTCGGCGTTGAGGTCTCTCTGCAGACCATTGACCTTATCCTGGTGTGCCTTAACTTCCTTGATGAATTGCGCATAGCGTTCGGGACCCTCAGCCTTGCTCTTGTCAATCTCGCTCTTCACCTGGTCCACCAGGGTACCCATCATCTTGCTGTAGCTTGGCAGTTCCTGGTCGGTGTGCACACCCTCTGGAGGTGCAGGAGGGTTGTCGTTGCCTAGGCTTCCATCGCTGGTGACGTCCATCAAAGCATCAAAGACCACCTCGTCCACTTCGCTGGCATCCTTCTTGCTTTCCACCTCGGCCTTGTGAGAGTCCAGGCTCTTCAGCAGGGCGTCGATACGCGCGAGCAGGCCATCGTTGATCACGCGCTCGTACTTCAGGGTGGTGATGCGGTGTTTCCTGGACAGACGCTCTTGGTGGATCTGGTTCTGCTTTGCGCGGATGAAGGAGCGCTTGTCGACGTTAGGGTGGACTTCGATGTCGGAGTCGTCGGACAGCTCGAGAGCGTCCCATTTGCTGTAGTCAAGAGGCATGGCTGTTATTGTATGGTGTGTTTCTGTGATGAACTCGTCTGGTCGTGCACAGGTCGAGGGCGAACGATAATGTGACGTTTGTTTTGGACTTTCTTGAAGCTTCTCGAACCGCTCCCCGCTATGATGGAAACAAGCCCCCTTGGGCCCCCACCTTCCAACTTGGACGTGGACGATGGTGACTTTCACTTACATAACTTATTCGTACTTAGCACATCCCAAGTCCCATCTCAAAACTCCTCCGACTGCAGACAAGCTTGCCCTTTAGAGACCTTGCGAACAAATGACAGCACTCCTCACAGGAAATTCATGATGGCCGTTCCAGGTTCGAACGTCGACGAACGTACGACCACACGAGAACAGAGTACAGACCACTTGTGAATAAGAAGTGCATGATTGTGTTCCCTCCATTCGAAGGCATACACAAAAGGCTCATGATACGTGTAAATGAACCACGGTCTTCATGTCTCAGATATTCAATTACCTTCACCTTACGCGTCTTGCACACCAAACGGCCGCCTCAACTCATACGATGCGCTCTAATACTGATCATGCTGCGATTCAGCTGGAGAGGACCTGCAAAGAATCGCAGTTGCAATGTGCTCACCCAGTATTCCGTGCTACGCCACGCGTTCCACATGCCGCTCTAGTCATAGATTCATCCAGCCAAATATCGAGATGGGCGGCTAGAGCCCTGCATCATTGCTGCTAAGCCAAGCAGGCATGTGCGCTGGTCATCTGCGGCTAAGCTCTTGCACTGTGAGCAAGTGGTCTCGTTTGGGTGTGGCCATGGTGGCGATGCTGCACTAGAGTCTGCGCGTCTGCATGCCATGCCGCGATTTTGGAGGAAGTCGCTCTGATTTATGGCTGTATTCACCCGCGCTGCGGTGCGTGGCTTTGTCTTGGAGAGTGTCCACGCTAACCTGCTGATGTGCTGCAGGTATAGACATGTTAAGTACACACTACCTGCTCAAGAGCGAGATGAAGCCTTTTAGTCGGTAGTATGCTACCCTGCGTGCGACTTGTCGATTCTAGATCTCGACAATAGAACTGGACTGGATGAGTGGATGGATTTCAGGAGAGATAATTGTGACAACGGGATCTACGGGGGGGGTCGCTCTCAAGCTTCACAAACCTCTGAAAGATCGCACTCAATCGACGGTGGCCGGGCCGCGGGAGGTGATTTTTGGATCAGAAGGGTACACCGGGACCGGCGCGGTGGCCACCATGGCGACTTGTAACCTGATCACCACTTATGTCGAGGATTGATACAGATGCAACGGCAGGTCTTGCACTCCCAATGGAGTCAGGAAATCTCTGATACCTCCTGCGTTTGCTTACCAATTGGAGGGCATTACTGGAGACACTATGATTCCTGACGTCTTCTGCTCGATGCTCATCAATGTAACAGAGGTTTTCGCCTCTGGAGTCCTGACTCCCATGGAGAACTACATCATCAACCCTGGCAACCCTTTCTTGTTGGATAGATCGTCTCAAAGACCAGTCATTGCCAGCGTGGGACAAGCAGAATTCTCTCTCCGCCTCGCCCAGCTTCTCAACACGTATTGGACCGTTGGTATCGCGCCCTACACCGTCACTGGCAACTTCAGCTCCGCCATCGACGACGACGTCGTGACTCGCACAGATGACACAACCCCTCGCGTCAGCAACACCACTGCTCAAGCGCAAACGACCGAGACCATCCTCGTCTGCCATAGAAGGTGGCTTGCCGTCCTCGTCGCGAGCGCGCTCGCCATGTCCGCGGCTGGAATCGCCACTGCCGTCCTCAATCTCGTCCGTCGCGGCCCTGAAGTCTTCAACGGTTTCACGGGCATGCTCAGAGACAACCCCTACTTGCGAGTGGAGACCGGGTCTTCGACGGAGGACGGTAGCGACAAGGCCCGGCGTCTGCGGAAGACGAGGGTTTTCCTTGGGGATGTGCAGCCAGAAGAAACGTATGGCTATATCGCGCTTGCCGAGCAGAACGATGAGCAGCCTGTGCGGCGGCCGGGGCCTGGCAGAAGCTACATATAAATAAGAAGGTTTTATCTACTCATTTCTGTTAGCTCACATACCTGTAGAAGTTGTAAGCATACATATATCAAAAAGATGGCTTGCCGATACGACCGACGTTGAACAACAACTTGTCTCGTGAATCTTCCACCGATAGTCCCAACTTTAGATGAGTTTTTATACCAAAGATCAGTCGTTAGCATATATCCATTTGACCATGATACATGTTTAATCATTGAGTCCACTCACTTTGTCCGGTGCACTTGGCTGGCAAGCGTCGACCATTTCCTTCAAGTTAACAACACGGCCTCGTCGAGATGGGATGCGTTCCAGATGTCCACGCTCGATCACGTGCAAAATTGTGCAAAAGAGATGTACAGTGCTCACTTCATGTAGCTTCAAAACACCCAAAGAGGAAACCGACGCGAATGCGAGCCGAGCTCGCTCAATTGTCGCGCGACCAAAAATGGGTACCACTGACAGGAAACAATTATTTCGCAGCCTGATGATTGCGATGTCTGGGTTTCGACTCACGCCAAAACAAACATCGACAGTGCTCTAAAATTCACGACGGTAAAATCACTCCTCTATGCTCCACATTCGGTCGGCATGTTTGCTCTGCCGCATTACTATGTCTTCCAGCCCAACAAGCCTAAGCTGCGCAGGCATACCAAGTCTCGCAAAGGATGTCTAGCTTGTAAGGCTAGAAAAGTCAAGGTAGGGATATATCATCTATGAAACCAGCGCGCTGGTGCTGTTCAAGAAAGATACTGACCGCGCGGCCGCAGTGTTCTGAGACTCTACCGACATGTGCACACTGCATCAGACTGGACATCGAATGTGTCTATCCACACACGACTAACGTCTTGCCAACGCCACCCAGTGACTTGGAGCAACAAGACTCACCTGCTACCCACCAAACCAATCGCAACGGCGACAGCGACCATGCTGTGTTAAAGACTACACCTCCACAGCTAAAGAGCCTCACCGATTGCGTATTACCGTCGACCATCGAGACACATGAGTACATGGCGGTGCTTGAGTCGCTACACTTTTTCAACAATCGCCTCTTGCTCGAGATCACACCAGCTCACGCTCCCTTCGAACGCACACTCATCGACGTCTCGCAATGGCTGGTAGCTCCAAGGGTTGTACAGCTATCTCTCGTTGTTCTGACTCTGGCTGTGCAACGCTCGAGGTCCCGCGCTAATCCCTCCTTTGACAAAGACGTCTTACACTACCGCGGTACCTGTTTGACGGAGTTGACCACGCTCGTCGGCGACACGAACGTGGATTGCCAGAATCTGGCATTTGATTGTATTCAGCTCATGATGCTAGCCGAAATGCAACTAGAGCCTCTAGGTTCCTGGGCATATCATCTCGAGGGAACGCGTCAACTGATTGCACTGCAGGGTGGACTGAGCGATCTGTTCTATCAGAAGCCAGCACTTCGCAACTTACTCATCAACTACATGGAGGTCGACGTCCTAACTTCGGCAACATGTAACACGAAAGTTCTAGATAAGAATGCAGTCGATGCGCAGGAAGATTACTTTGCTCTACTTACTGATCGAGAAGAAGAAACCATCACCACAGCGTGCTTCATGCCCATTCCTCTACTACAATCAACAGCGGAGATCAACAAATTACGCATGCAATGTTCGCGGCACAACTTATCGCCAGACGAGTCCTACGCCATAGCAAATGAGTTCAGTCGCGTCCACAAAGCCATCTCGACTTTCAACCCATCTCAGTGGGCGACGCAAATCTTATGCTACGGCACGGTCCGACCACAATCTATCTCAAAGATGCCATCTGAAGAGGACAACGTCGCGATGACAACGCTGGCTCTCTGCCAACAAGCCGCAGCCACGCTCTACCTACACCTCTGCTGCAATCCGGCTCCACAACCGCACTTCCTTGACACAACTCACGAGAAATTGACAGCCGATCTCGCCAACCTGCTTTCACAAGCCAGCTCCGATACCGAAGCGCCTTTGTACACGCAGCTGTACAAATGCGCCGTATGGCCACTCTTCCTCGCGGCATACGCAAGAGTCGGATGGGACGTGAACGCCAGCGCTGACGAAGAGGATACCCAAGACCTAGACCGCCTGAGGGCCGTCGCAGGGAAGATCCAATCGCGACCTCTAGCAGTCGCAGCAGACATTCTGGAAAAAGTGAAAATCGAAAGGGCCCGCAGAATTGATGTTGGAAGTTCGTGGAGGTGGGATGATGCATTCGAAGGGCGGTGCTCGTTCTGTGTGCTTTAATGCAGGACTGTGGCCGATGAGATGCCGCATGTTGATTGTATTTTCAACGTAAGGTTATCAACTTTTTGTTCTGGTTAATAAGCACATACGACCATAGGTCAGTGAAAACTGGGCATCCCGTCCGCTCTGCCATACATAAGCACTGAACCGGGCGACTAGTACTAGAGTGGGTGACCATCTGGGAATCCCGCCTGTTGTATGTTTTTGACCTTTACTTTTTGCTTTTGCACTATGCTCGTACGTGGATGTTAGCACTTGAGCCACAAGTGTCGGCTACTTATTTCAACCCTCGTATTGATGATGTTTTGATCCTCATATTGATGCTAAATCATGTAGTGCCGCATGAACCGAGCTGAGATTCTGCAGGAGAGTTTCGACATCGCAGTTGGTGTCGACGACGACACATCGCGGTCGATTCCTCCAGGGTTGGCAACTGTCAACCGCTCACTGGATGTGTGGATTTTCAATGGAGGCTTTAGGTAAGCGATTGCACAATGGCGGATAGCCCTCTTCAAGGTCTGACTCTCTCCCGGTGGATATTCGATATTTCTCGCGAAATCAAACCTTGGCTATCCGGTCTACGGCTGTGCAGTAATAAGACGCCATGGCATGACCAAGAGACGTTTCTCATCCGATCCCGAACAACCCGGGAAATGCTGAGCAAAGTTAAGTCGGGCAGCGATGAACACCCGCATCACCATCGCTCGGGGTATGGGGTCTAGTTCTGGGGTATAAGGTAATAACATCGGGTGCAGGATCGCAGAACGGAGCCTTTGTGGATGGTATAGGGTAATGAGATCTGGGGTATCGGGTAAGAAATGCGGAGGGATGTGTCACTAGCAGCGTCACGTGGCCGCATTGGGCTTCGGACTTCTATCATGCGGACTGCAGGAAAGTCGTGATTGCTGTGATTGTGCCATTTTGGCGGTCTCGAGGCTTGCAGGACGTATATCCTGCGAAAATGGCCCGGTATGCTGGTCGGCCGGTCGTCTGTGCCTGTGTTGGCGTTACGCGAGAATCAGGATGGCCCCGGATGGGAGGTGTATGAGGCATTTCTCTCGGCCAAGGCGTGCTGTCGTGTGCCTGTGGAACCGACGTTGGACCTTTGAGGCTGAGCCATGCTTCCAAGCCTGAGGGATGTCTGAAGAGAGTATAATGGCTGCTTGGCTGGGTTCTAAGCCTGCAAGACGTTGCCACAGGGTGTAATGGCCAGTAGCCAATGGATGGAGAATTGTTGCAGATTACAATGTCTCGCTAATCTTGTGCGATTCAAACGCAGCGTGCGCCAGCCGACTGAGCGGCCGGATCGATGGAACTGGGCTGATATCGCTGCTGACTAGCCTCATCGCTCATAACATGGCCGGCAGTAATCCCGATGTATGCCCTCATGCTAAGTTGCGGAAGCCTGCGAAAAGAATTTAAACATTCGTGATTCCGCGTGGGAGGCTGGACGGACGGCCAGTGCGCTGTGAGTGGAAGGAATGTTCCTTCGGCATACCACTATGCCGCATCTAGCTTCTTCGGCACAATGCGATAGCAGTTGGGAGGCGTCAAACGGCAGTAGAATTTCAACCGCCACACAATCCTTCTTTTCGCTGCGATTGCCCGGATAACAGGCCAAGCAAGGCGTTATCGTGACCGCGGTCGAAGACCCGAGAATTCTCTAGCCGCGAGTTGTACCGTACCGTTGTACACTCCGCAGCGTACTTGCTGCAGTGCGTCACCCCAGCATCCTGACACCAAGTAAGGCCCAAGTAGTCCCAAGAAGCAGACAAGAATGTCGCAAACTAGCTTCGCGCTTCTTAAACTATCGCTCAAAGTCTGTCTAATGTTAATCTGACCCTGGGCGCCACGTTTTCCCTTGTGCAATCTCCATGCACGCCAGACGACATGCTTCCGTATCGCGACGCCTTCAAGTGACATGGCCGGTTGCATAATCGAATGCAGATACGTGCTCGTGCTGAACTCTCCCCGCCATCGAGAGGCCACTTCAACGATAGCACGGCCTTTGCAACCCCAGGACTAACGTGCTAGGACCGCCCTAAAATTCTTTTCTATGTGCTCATCAAATCTGCCTTTCGTCAACCACCCGTGCGGCCCGCTGCCCGGATGCAACGTGATACGGCAGGGCAGGGCTCAAAGGGCAGGCCGCCTGGTTCGCCTCACAAACACTACCTCAGCACCGCTGATGGGCAACGCCTTGCAGAACGCCTTCCCCGCCGTCTCTGCCACCCCATCCATGTCCCGCTATCAGGCCAAGACGCCGCCAAGGCGATACCAAGCTGATACCGACCCTTCTTGCACCGCACTTGTGTCCCCTAGGCCGAGTGCTTGCTCGCGCCATGCCTCTACTGGAGCAGTGTGCCATCGTCTGATTGGCTGGGCGCATTACTGCTCTCTGCTGCGCGCCCACGCGATGTGCTGATACCGGCCGGTAGGGGTGCCTGACAATGGACATGGCTTCGGTGCTGAACGATCCAGATGTCACCGGAGCGCCGAATCCTCTGATGCTTCAGGCAGGTCGTATATAATCTTGGGGGATCGCCGCCGTTGGTCCAGAGTACTGTTTTGCTTTTGTTCCAGTTGATCATCACGTCTTCCTTCACTACCCCTCCATCTTTGCCTCAGGTGTGCTTTTGAAGAGGCGAACTGCTGCCGATCGAGTAGCACCGCCTTGCATATCTACACCCCTCCGTGCTCGCACGACCAGGCCCGGCCATCATCACATCCAACATGGCGCACGCAACCGGCCGCGATTGGGATGTCACTCCCCCAGACAACACCAAGTCCGAATATGGCTTCTCGAAAGAAATCACAAACGATGTTGGCGATGTGCAAATCCTGTCGGACCCGGATCACCAAGATGAGAGTCTACACCGTGGCCTTAAGGCCCGTCAGATCACTATGATTGCCATCGGTGGTGCCGTTGGTAAGTCGAACAAACAAAATTTCACAAGACGCGCGACCGTACTGACACTTCCAAAGGTACTGGTTTGATTATTGGAACTGGCTCTGCGCTCGCAAAGGCCGGCCCCGCCTCCATCCTCATCGCTTACTCCATGATCGGTGTCCTCGTATACGTTGTTATGTGCAGTCTCGGTGAGATGGCAACCTGGCTTCCTTCTGCTGGTGGTTTCTCCACCTACGCCGCCCGCTTCTGTGACCCTGCTCTTGGTTTCGCCACTGGATACACATACTGGTTCAAATATATCATCATCACACCCAATCAGCTGACCGCAGCCGCGCTCGTCATACAATACTGGCTTCCTGCCACTAAAGTAAATCCGGGCGTTTGGATTGCCATATTCCTGGTCATCATCGTGAGCATCAATTACTTTGGCGTTCGATTCTTTGGTGAATTCGAATTCTACCTGTCCTCTGCAAAGGTCATCATCATCCTTGGATTGCTTGTTCTCATGATCTGCATTACCGCTGGTGGTGTCCCTGGTCACGATGCCGTTGGCTTTGAATACTGGAACAATCCTGGTGCGTTCAAGACTTACAAGGCTGCAGGCGCCGGTGGCCGCTTCCTTGCTATTTGGTCCTCCATGGTCACAGCAGTCTTCGCTTTCCTCGGAACTGAGCTTATCGGTGTTACCGTTGGTGAGGCCGAGAACCCTCGCCGCAACATCCCTCGCGCCATCAAGCTCACCTTCTGGCGTATTGTTGTCTTCTACATCTTCTCCGTCCTTCTCCTCGGAATGTGCGTTCCCTACAACAGCCCCGAGCTCGTCGCAGCCAACAACCCCAAGGACGGTAACAAGAGCTCCGCCTCTGCATCTCCCTTCGTCGTTGCTATCAACGAAGCTGGCATCAAGAAGCTCCCTCACATCTTCAACGTCTGCATCTTGATCTTCGTCTTTTCTGCCGCCAACTCCGATCTCTACATTGCCAGCCGTACTCTTCACGGTCAGGCCGTCAAGGGATACGCCCCAAAGTTCTTCGCTAAGACCAACAAGAGCGGTGTGCCCGTAGCTGCGCTCTTCTTCTCCGCCGCCTTTGCCTGCCTCGCTTTCATGAACGTTGCCAGCTCCGCCAAGGTTGTCTTTGGCTACTTTGTGAACCTGGTGTCGATCTTCGGCCTGCTCACCTGGATTTCTATCCTCGTGGCACACATTTACTTCGTGAAAGCACGCCGCGCACAGGGCGTCGACGAGAAGACCATGCGCTACAAGTCACCTTTCGGCCTGTGGGGCAGCTACATTGCGCTGGCCTTCTGCTGCCTCGTGTCTCTGACCAAGAACTTCGACGTATTCATCGGCGGCTTCGATGTCAAGAACTTCATCACCGGCTACCTCGTAAGTTCCATCACAATCACAGCCTTCCCTAGCAAGAGTTTACTAACACAACTTCCCAGGGTATTCCTCTCTACCTCATGATGATCCTCGGCTACAAGCTCGTCTACAAGACCAAGCAAATCAAGCCCGAAGAAGCCGACCTCTGGACCGGCAAGGCCGTCGTCGACGCCGACGAGGCCGAGTGGCTCGCCAAGGAGGCCTACGACAAGGCCAACGGCATCCGCCCCAACGCCATCTACAGGTACACCCTCGGATACCTCTTCTAGATGTAACTTTTGCTTGTCGATCGGCTTGGTTGGTGGAGAAGGGATTGCATGCATGCATGGATGGATGGGTTCGAAATTATCCGCATCGTGGATGAGGACGCGGTCCCTTTTCTTTGGCCGACTGCCTAGGTGATGGGGGGATTAATAATGAAACTTTGTTCCCCCGATGAAATTCTGCTATGAAACGTCCATTATCTCTGCTTCACATGTTCCTCCTTCGAATGGCGATTCAATGGCTGGGCCGAAGATCTCCTCTGGAAACCAAGGGGAAAAAAGATGTATCATGCTGAGATGCTGCTTGCATTGAACGGCGCCCGACTGCTCCATCTCAAGAAGATGATGGAACCATCTCTTCCAGGAAACTGGTGGTGGACCGTTGCGGGCGGGAGGTGGTAGACATCAGCGCGGAGCCCTTTCGCAGAGCTGACCGAACCCGGCTATCGTAGTCGGTACAAGGGCGGCGAAGAGGTATAGTAGACCGAGACGGCTCATTTCGCACGATTGGTTGTTGATCGAGTGAAAGGCTGTAAATGACTAAGCGCAAGGTGATGTTCGTCTTCGCTTCCAGAGGACATGACAGAGCTATTTCATGGTGCATTTACCTTGACCATCAGAGAGCTTCGATACGGTACGAACGAGGCATCTGATTTGTTATCATTCGCGATTCTGTTAAAACGGTGTCGTGGTTCCGAAGCTTCCAATTCCAGCGACTGTAGACATTCAGCAAAAGTATTAAACACATGACAGTATGGTTCACCGATTGATCTCTAGCCTGTAGCGTTGACGAGAAGGCTGGGGAAACCATATAGAGACGACCCATCCTCTGGCCTCACGTCTCAATGAGGAGAACGTAGATCCTTTAAGATAGGTCGGCAAAACGAACAAGTACAACACGTGTCCGAGATCATATTACTTCCTGCCCTTACATCATCGAAGAGTAGACACTCTAACGGAAATGTATGATGGTGTGACGTTTGCCGACAAGCGCGAGTTGGCCTCGAACTCCAATTCATCATCATATAGTACTTGAACTCAAACTGGCCAATCAGAGCACAGCACGCGAGGCCATATATATATCAACCACCCTAACCATCATTTGCCAACACACAGACGCCAATTCAATAATTCCCAAACAACACAGAGGAAACAGAAAAAGTGAATTCGCCAGTTAAAAAAAGAAAATAAAAAAAAAATAAAAAAAAATCACCTATCCGCCACCACAATGACGATCCCAAAACCCACCACCAGCCCAACTCCAATCCCCTTGCCCTCGACCTTCGACCACGAAAACTGGAGCATCAAATACACCCTCCTCTCTCCACCAACAACCGAACCCTCTCCCCCATCCAGCCCAAAGCAAACTCTAGTCTTCGTGCACGGCACCCCCTGGTCCTCCGCCGTCTTCGCACCCCTCGTCCACTCCCTCCAAACCACAAACCCCAACCTCACAATCCTCCTCTACGACCTCCCGGGCTACGGCCAGTCTCAGCATAGCCCATCACCAACACCCGGTCCCCAAAGTTTCCCGGGCTCAACCTCGATCAAATCGCAAGCCCGCGCCCTCGCAGCCCTGCTCTCGCGCCTCTGCCTCGACGGCAAAGACGGCAACGACACCGCGCCCGCAGTCCTGGCGCACGACATCGCAGGCGCGATAGCGCTGCGCGCACACCTGCTGCACGGCTGTGAGTTCTCGCGTTTGATGCTTCTCGACACGAACGTCGTGTTGCCCTGGGGCGACGGGTTTTACAAGCTTGCGCGCGAGCAGCACGGCGTCTTCGCACGGTTGCCGGGGCACGTACATGAGGCTGTCGTGCGGGCTGTAGTGCGGAGCGCGAGCGTGCGGGACGGGGGGTTGGGGGAGTGGGAAGGAGTGCTTGTGGGGCCTTGGGTGGGGAGTCAGGAAGCGCAGGAGAGTTTTGTGAGGCAAATTGCGCAGGCTGATGATGGGGATGTTGCTGAGATGTTGGAGTGGGGGTTGTATGAGGCTGTTAGGTGTCAGGTTACGGTGGTTTGGGGAGATGGTGATTCGTGGATTCCGAGGGAGAAGATGGAGAGGTTGTGTGGATTGTTGGGAGACAGATTGAAGAAGCCGCTTGTTGTGGTTGAGGGAGCGGGGCATTTGTTGATGTTGGATCAACCAGAGAAGGTGGAGGATGAAGTTAGGAGCTGGTTACGAATGGAGGGAAAGAGAATTCTCAGCACCGTGTCGAGGGTGGAGATGTCACTCCTGTGAAGCGCTCTGGCGTAAAATCGTGTTTGATTCGGATTCGTGCACTTCCAAGTATACGATTAGTAGTATTGACAGCAAAGTCACACAAACATCTTTCCCACCAGCGCCACGCTGACATGACTCCTTCCCTATGCGCGATTTCTTCTTTTTAGACATATGTTCCTCGCCGTTGTTGGGGTGACCCTCGAACTTTCCTTGCCAACGCCATCTAGAAGCAGAAGACCTGGTCCTCGAGCTTGCTGACGGGCCTGGCCTTGGTGAAGCCGAGCGATTCAGTAGCCTTCTTCATGGCACTGACCATAGGAGGCGGGCCGCAGATGAGGACCTTGACATCAGATGCAGGAGCGGGGAGAAGTTCCTGTTTTGTGTCTTGTTAGTTCACCACATCTTGTAAAGGCTAGAAACTCTCCTCGAAACTTACCTTGATCATGTCCGCAGTCACGAAGCCGACGCCACCAGTCCAGCCGGCAGGTGGGTTGTTGAGCACGTAGTGGACGCGGAAGCCAGAGTCCTCGCGAGCAAGCTTGTCCAAGTCGTCCTTCAAGAGAATGTCCTCCTCGTTGACGTTTGCGAAGATGAGGTCGACCTGAGTCTTGTCGCCGGAAGACCTGCCTCTGAGGATGGCCTTGGCGACCTGCAGCATGGGAGTGATACCGGTACCGCCAGCAATCATACCAAAGTGCCTGACCATGTTGGGAGTGTAGACCATGGCGCCCTTGGGACCCTTGACCTTGAGCTTGTCGCCGATCTTGAGAGTTGCGAGGTGACGGCTGATGTTACCGGTAGGGTAGCTCTTGATGAGCAGGTCGACGTAGCCAGGCTCGACATCGGATGAGATGGGGGTGTAGGAGCGGACGACTTCCTTGTTGGTGACAGCCTCGGTCTTGGGGTCCTTGACATCGAGGTTGGCGGCGATGGAGATGTGCTGGCCGATGGGCAGGCCGAGAATGCTGTTCGGGGTGGGCAGGGCGAAGCGGTAGATGGCGGTGTTGTGGGAGAGGATGGTCTTCTCGGTGAGAGGGAACTCCTTGAAGACGGCGGGGTCAAGGACCTTCTTCTGCTCTGTATGAGGGAGGGGTGTTAGTGAGGTTTGCGTGGAGTGAGTGTGTTGAGGAGGTGGATGTGTCGCACGGTTGCCGAAGAACTGGTAACCGCCAAGAGCAGCGCAGACTGCGAGAGCAAGAGGAAGCCATTGCAGCTTGAATGCAGCAGTGCCAACAATGAGGATGGCCGAGGGGATGTAGACGCCGGTGATGTATTGTGGTGCAAATGGGCCCGTGGGCTTCGCAGTGTGGGCGGACATTGTTGTGGGACTCCTGTGTGGGTGTTTTTTTTTGGGTGAAGGAGTGTCAAGTTAGAGAGAGAGAGAGAGAGATAGATAGAGAGAGAGAGAGTCGCCTGATGTGCACTGTTACACTGTTACACAATACACAACAAGATGTTGCAGTGAAACGAAATGTTGGTCGTACTCTTGCTCACCAGTTGAACTTCAGCTAGACTAGACTAGCTAGCTAAGTTAGCTAGCTCGCTGCTCGCTCTTTCCGACCGATCACTTCTTTCAATTCCCCCCCCCTCTCACCCCACCATTCCATTCCACCAAGAAAGACCCTGTCTGTCTGTTTGTCTGTCTGTCTGTCTGTCTGTCTGTGTCTGTCTGTGTCTGTCTATGTCTGTCTGTGTCTATCTGTCTCTGTCTATATCTATCTGTGTCTATTTGTCTCTGTCTCTGTCTCTGTCTGTCTGTGTCTGTCTATCTCTGTCTCTGTCTGTCTATTTCTGTCTTTGTCTATCTGTATCTGTCTATCTCTGTCTCTGTCTGTATCTGTCTATATCTGTCTGAGTCTATCTTTGTCTATCTGTATCTGTCTATCTGTATCTGTCTATCTCTGTCTCTGTCTGTATCTGTCTATATCTGTCTGAGTCTATCTTTGTCTATCTGTATCTGTCTATCTCTGTCTCTGTCTGTCTATGTCTATCTGTCTGCACAAGCACGAGAACGAGAGTAGGCCAGCCCAGCCCAGCCCAGCCCAGCCCACCTCCCACCTCGCAGTCTAGCTTCAAAAAAGACACACCCTACAGTATGTACTGTCAGCCCCACTCATGTAATTTGCATGCATAACAAAACTTTCATTCACTCATTTACATAATACAACTTCCATTTGCTCATTTGCATAATATAACTTTCATTTGTATACCCACGGCCCCAGCCTGCTGCCACAATGGGCGACGTCGGCGACGACCAGCTCGACCTAAACAACCCACCTTTCCCCTTGACAGCCATCGATCGCCAGCTCCTCGTCACCAAGGATCAAGACTTCCACCGCATCACCTGGCCTGACCTGAAGCAAATCATCGGTATAGCAAATATCGAGTCCACGTAAACCCACACTGAGCCATGTTATTCTAACGTCTCTGCCTTGAAGCAAACAATCACCTAGAGGAACTCAAACGCCTGCCCTCAGACTTGCACAAATACCTCCGCTGGTCCTTCAACACCAAGAAGGCGTACGGCAGCATCACGAACTTTGTCGTGCAGGAGCGTCTTGCGTGGACGCCTCGAGATGCCGATCAGCCAGTTTCTGCGCACTCCTTCACGCATCACTCATCTGTTCCCTTTGAAGACCGCAGAGATTATGCCATCCTGCCAAACGACTGGCCATACGGCTTCGAGTCTGGCATCAAGCACATTCTCGTCTGGACGCGCACGCCGATTGCTGTAGATGACGATCGCGGCGATGTCACGCCTGAGTCGAAACGCATCATTGACGACTTTGTCGAGCGCCAGTTCGTGGCGACCTTGGCCAAGGAAGCAGGCATCAATCTCGAACAGGCGAGAGCCAGAGTCATGTGGTTCAAGAATTGGGTCAGTCTTCAGAGCGTGAGAGGCGTTGATCACGTTCACGTTCTGGTGAGAGATGCCCCTAAGAACTTGCTTGAGCAGTGGCTTGTCAGATGAAGGAATCACAATCACCTAGACTACTAGAGTAGAGAACACACATCATCATCACGAACAGCAGGCTCAGCCAGGCTCTCACTGGATATCGTTGCACGTAACAATGTATGCATGTCCTCACACTTGATCCCTACATGTGTTATAACATGTGCATGAGCGAGAACCACCCCACGAAATAAACCCTAACCCCAACGCGTCATTCACGCCCCAGCTTCGACATTCCACATTCACATGCCAATTTCAATCTTGTCGCATCTCCAACATACACACACACACACACACACACACACACACACACATACACCCAAAAAAAACCCCCAAACCATGGCGCCCTCAACCTCCAAACGCCTCAAATCCCTCAAAATCTCCCGCCACTTCCTAATCGGCAACACCGCCGTCCAACTCCCCCACCCCTCCTTCCCGAACCCCCCCGAAGGCCACTCCAAAGGCTGGAAAGTCTACGTGCGCCCTTTGCCAAACGGGCCCGACATCTCAACCTGGCTGAAAAAAGTCCAATTCAAGCTGCACCACACCTACGCCGACGCCAGCCGCACCATCGAAGCGCCGGGGCCCTTCGAGATCTCGGAGACCGGCTACGGCGAGTTCGGCGTCGAGATCAGATTGTACTTCCCGCCCGAGAGCGGGGAGAAGGCGCAGTACCGCGAGCACTACCTCGTGCTGGGCACGTACGGGAGCGAGGAGCAGCAGGAGCGGCAGAGGCGGGAGAATTCCATTGTGGCGGAGCGCGTCGAGACGATCGAGTTCAACGAGCCGACGGCGGATTTCTTCAAGACGCTGACGTCGGAGGAGCAGTACGCGTGGCTGAAGACGAAAAAGGGAAGGGGCAAGGGCAAGAAGGCCGAGATGGTGTTCCACGGCGATGTGCCGCCGAGCGCGCAGCTGCCGGAGAAAGCTGTGGGCGGGCCGGTGGGGGACGCGGTCAAGGGCATGGAGGCGGGCAAGGGAGGCGTGTGGAGCGCGCAGTACGAGAGGCAGCTTGTGAGTCAGCTGGAAGCGAGCGAGAAGCAGTTGTTGAGGATGATCGATGAGGAGAAGAGCGCGGCGGAGGCGCGGAAGGCGAGGATGGCGGAGCTGGGCAAGAAGATTGATGCGAAGGGGTGAAGAGGGAGGGGATCGAGCAGATTTTCTGCTCCCACCTCTTTCTGTCATTGGGTACTTTGAGTACTTGGATTTAGCGCAGGAGTTACGGGAAATGGGACGAGAGCGAGTATGGGTTGGAAAAAAAAAATACCCCTACCCGGCTTCCAAGACATGATTATTGAGATACCCCCAGGGCTGTATTCAGAGATTGCTCCGTCTTCTCATTTGCATCAAATGGCAGCTAGCACAACAACCCTGGTTGGGATTCGACCGCAGGGGCGTTGGGATGGAGATAGTTGTTCATGTATGCAACGCAACCACAAGTAGACATCAATAGTCCAGCATGACATTGAGCTGTTCAATCTTTCACACCAGTACAGCGCTTAGTTTCTGACTACGACTACGATCTGGCCAAGCCACGACGAGAGGACAATTACATCACATACCACCAAGCCAAGCAAAGCAACAAACGTGCGTGAGGAGATTCTTGTTACAGTAATACAACCAGTTACAATCCCTATACTATCCTACCAGAAGCGAAGCAAGCCAGAGTGGTATCGAACAAGCAAAGCCCCACCGCCACCCCTCGGAAGTATAGTAAATCGAAGTACCTCTTTGCGCCACCGGAACATAAGCGAAAACGAGAGAAGAAGAGGAAAAGAAACGAAAGATGAAAACACGAAAGATCAGACGGCGCAAAGCATGAGATCTGCGCTTTCTCCCCCGCCAACCAAACCACCACCACCACACATGATCCTTTGAACTTTTTCCTATCCAAGAAACGGCAGAAGGGGGAGATAGAGAGGAAGGTTTTGCTTCAATCTCAACCCTCCTTCATCTCATCATTCAGCAGCAGCTCAACGACAATCTGCGTCCGCTCGTTCTCCGGGTGCTGCATGACGGCCTTGACCGTCCGGCCGCCCGCCGCCGAACTGCCATAAACCGAGCCATTGCCTGTCGGGGCAGGCGGACGGTTGAAACCAGCATTGTACTCGCCTCCATCGTCGAGGCACTTGATCTCACGGCCAGCAATGATTTGCTTGAGACGGCCGTTCTGCGCGTTGCGGATCTCGATGAAGTCGGTGTCGAAGAGCACGAGGTACGCGCCCGAAAGTGCTGCCGTCTGCGCAGTGCCGACGAACTCCATGATGACGCTGCGGCTGATCTCGCCGTGCTTGTTGACGTAGACGGCGCAGTTGGCGTAGCAGAGCAGGAACTCTGCTTCACTGAGGCGCAGCATGCACAGCGCGCGTTGGTCTTTGATGTGGCGAACGATGTTCTGCACGCTCTCGCCTTGCACTTCGGGCACGCTTTGGGGCACCTTTCGCTCCAGCGAGAGCACTTCGAAGCCGCGGGCTGTGCTGACGGCCAGGGAGCTGGTGAAGAGGTTGATGCCGGTGCATTCGGCGGGGATGTAGAACTCGTCAAACTCTCGGAAGAACTCTGTCGAGCCTCGTTTGAAGTAACCTGCGCGCTTGCGTTCAGAAGATTTTTGGTAAATTGGCTCGAGGACCTTGAAGGTTGAAGACAGGTTGTCGCGCTTCTTGTAAAAGACTAGGGTGCGGTCCTTCATACGGCCCGCAACGAAGAAACCGACATCACGACTGCCAGAGAGCTTCTGCGGTGCCTTTCGGCTGGAGTCCACAGTACTGGTGGGGCCCGCAGTGACAACGTCTAGATGGTAAGCGACGAGAGACTTGTCCGATATGAGCAAGAAGAGATTGAACTCTTCTAGCACAGCGATCTGAGTGACACGCGTCATGGCGATGGCCTGGGAATTGTTAGTACTGCTTGCGGTGTTATTGTCCAGCTGGTAGTTACTCACTTTTGTCCAACCTCTTGGGTTATCGGCCTCGCTCACAAACACACCAAAGTCTGTACCAACCGCCACCATCTTCTTACCAGGATATGGCATCGAGAAACTTGTCGCACAATTGACTCTCGCCCTGCAAATAGGACCAGGTCGGCCAGTGTCCTTAAATCTCTGCTCGACCTCCTGAATCGCACGGTCGATCGGAGTACCCTTGATGACCAGTGTCTTGCCTCCAGTACCCGCGAAACCATCAAAGACGAACGCCGAATCAGCCATGACGCGCAGCCTGAAAGGTTCCGCATGTTGTGCATAAAGCGCTTTGGCGTGCTTTGTCTTGGCTTCAATGATTTTGGTACACCATTCTCTTCTTGCCTGCTCAGTATGTGCGAAGAGTGTGTAGTTCTCGCGACCGAGATGCTTCAGTCGGATGGGATACAAGATCCTGTCGGCATCCTTGCCAGTATCGATAGAGGTGACGGTATGGAGGCTCTGCGTCGACATGCCTGTGTTGGCATTCTGTAAGCCTGGGGCTGGCGAGTTGGACTGCGTCCTGCCCAGAGTCGACTGGTCAGCCGATGCAGCGGATCTGCCAGAGACCGCGCTCACAGTGGTGATACCCCTGACGTAGGACGATTTCTGCACTGCTGGATCTGTTGTGCTCTCTAGGACTAGGAGATCCATAGGAATTGGCAGCCTCGACACGTCATACTTTTCCACTCTACCCCCCTGCTCCGCGCGATGCTGGATGGTTTTGGCAATCACGAGGTAGTGGTCGAACAGCAGAGTGTGGCTGTCGAGCCAGGTGAACCTGTTACCACCCATTCTCTGCAAATCACCACGGTGCACCAACTCTCGACCGAGATGGTTCAAGTTGAGCTCGACCGCGTCCTGCATACCAGGCCTGAGTACCAGTTTTGCGCTCAAATCTGCTAGATCAACCTTGCGCTGCATCTCAGCCACACGAGTATCGCACTCCAAGGTGACAGCCTTGACCTCATCGTAAGCGATCTGCAGATTGGTCTTTTCCTCGCTGTCAGTCTTCATAGTCTTGAGAACTGTATGCAGAAGGAGCGAGTAGCGCTGCAAGCGAGTGATTGGAGACTTGAGATATGTGTCCCAGCCAAGTCGCCTTCCTCGAGAGTCGTTGCGTGCCCTGTCCAGGAAACTGGCGAATTGGATGTTACGTTCCATCTCTTGGCGAACCATGAAGCTGGCACCAGGGAAGGATCCAGCATAGTCGATGTATGCAGTCTTGGCCATCCTGATCCATTGACGGAAGATGTCACTGAAGCCGACAATCCAAGGACCCTGCTCGTGTTGTCGATATTTGAGCTGAGGCAGCAAGTGGTCTTCGTTTGCCTGCTTCACTTGCTCCAGCTTACCAAAAACGTCCTTAAGGAACTTCTCTTTGCGCTTGGGCGTGACGATTGATGGCTCAGTCTTGGCAATTGGGTCTTGGTAGATCAACCGGAGAAGGCTCAACTGCTCCATATAGTAATCTTCGGTCTGCACGATCTCGTGGAGAACGTTCTGTCGCTCGACCTCCTTGCTGTCCTTACCCTCAATGTCCTCCTTCTTTAGCTTGTAGAACTCTGCCCACGTTTCGTTGCTGCGTACAGGCTGGGTATGAAGGTTGACCTTCTTCAGTGTGCGCTGACAGAAGTGGGAATAGCATCGGCCAGGAACGACATGATCGTGCAATGTGGGAGAATAGCAACCGGCACTTGACAGCTGGAAGATGACGCCGGACATTGGTACATGTGTGAGCCTGACCCATTCCTCGGTGGTTTGCAGAGCACCCGACTGATACATGTTTCCAACAACGCGATCACTCAGAACCTCGGCGTCTGCAATGTTCATTGTGGGTACTTTGTTGGTGAACAGGTTGACCAAGGCTTCCTTGAGAAGAGATTCTTTGAGCTCAGTGGTCTGATCAGGCTTGGCCACAGTGATGAGCCAGGACAATATCGCGCTGAGCGCCCAAGGTTCTTCGCACTTCTTGAAATCCGGAGTGCCGAGTTTGGAGGGCACAAATCTCCTGGTGGGTAGTGATGGCAGATCGAGGGCAACAGCACTGGTCGCCGGCGTTGTATCGTATGTCGAATATCCCGACGAGCGATTGTTCTGTCGTTGGCGACGTTCTTCTGCATCTGTCTTGGACCTGAGTGGCTGATTAACTGGTGGTGTCTTACTGTAATTGATAAGAGAAGCGGATCGAGGCACCCATTGGCCTTGTGCATCCATATCATAACCAGTGGACGAGTATGGGTAACCATTCCGGAGATCCTTCTGCGGCGTAGGAGGCGTGATTTCGCCTGGTGGCGGAGGCGGAAGTGGACGACGAGTCGACGACGCCGAGTTGAAGAAGACGTCAGGCGGCTCGTCTGGGAATCTCTCCGGTATCTGGCCTTCTGTGAGGGCGTATTCATCGCCTTCATCGTAGCTCTGTCGTCTACCATCTGCCGATGGCTCATAATTTCCTCCAGTACCACCAGCATCGACTCTTGCATCCTGGAAAGGCGGGAACGGATGAATCGAGTCCATGGTGTAGTCGTAGCTAGAGTGCTGCGATGCGTGCGACTGCCGCATTGAGCTGTGTTGGCTTGACACGCCACCATTGAGCTCTCCGCCAGCAGCCAGTTGACTGGGGTCGCCACCGTACGACATACGTACATCGTACCCACCTGTGAACATCGAGACATCAACTCCAGTATAGTCGTCGATAATACTCATCCGATCGTCGTTTTGGCGGGACGTTGGGCTTCGATTCGATTCGCGTCTCGAGATTCTCTGCGACGTGCCATAGCCAAGGAAAGGTTGCTGACTACTGCTTCCGCTTTGTCGACGGAAGTCATCGGCAGCTTCACGCTCATCTGCAAGACGCATTGCTTCCAAGCCGGCTGCTGCTTCTGGGTCGCTGTCATCGCTGTACTGCTCAGTCGGCGGGGCTTGAGACGGTATTGGCGACAGATGACCATTCGCCATACCTCCATCCCGGGGAGACGTGGCGCCAAAGCTTTGTCGTGACTGATATGGAGCGGAAGTGAGTGCTATCGAGGGACTTCGGCCCGGGCGTCCAGCGTTCAATATAGCGTCTTCGACCTCGTCAAAGAGCTCATCTTGGTTAAGAGCTTCGGCCTCCTCACGACTCATATGGCGACCATGTTGGAAGTAGTCTGATTCCGCTTCTGGTGGTGGTATGACTGGAAGTGGTCTTTGAGACGGGTGTCTACCTAGTGATGTCGCGCTCGATGCTGTACGATGCACTGGTGGTGTCGGGCCCGGGGTGGAGCCTTGTGGCGAAGGAGACGAGCCATTTGTCAATGCATCTAGCGGCGAAGGTGGCTGCCGGTTGTCAGATTGGTAGGGCGGCGCAGGCACGTAACGATCTTCAGACAAGCCCGGGAGCGCTGGAGAGATGTTGTAGTGTCTGTTTGACTGTTGTCTTCGAGGTGGCGGCTGATAATCGTTCTCATGGTACGGCATCTCGATGTGAGCATGTTGGGCGACTGGAGCTGCAGTCGAGTATGCATACGATTGCTGAGGTGGTGGCGGACTCGGTTGCGTCTGGTACCCATATTGATGCTGTGGTGGCTGAGGACTGTAGTGCGGCTGTGGCGAGCCAAATTGAGATTGCTGGGGCGAGCGTCTGTAGGCAGGTTGCTGCGGCGATGAGAAGGTCGCACTCGAGTGGTTGCTTGGAGAATATGCATACGGATCACCCATGGGTCCGCTTGTCGCTTGGGCAGGAACTTCAGGATAGGCGGACGGATTGTACTGAGCTGGATATGGGGCTGGTGTCACGCTAGCATAGTTCTGAGGATTATACTGCGGTATCTGGCCTTGTGGTGATTGAGGTGACTGAGCGTAATGCTGAGGATTGTACGTCTGGGGTTGCTGGTATTGGCCAGCATACGACGATGAGAACGAAGTGGCTCGCGGTGAGGCAAGACCATTGTTCGAATATCCTCCTTGTGACTGCTGCACCGGGCCTCCAGTGGGCTGCTGGCCGTATGTATGCTGCCCAGGGTATTGCTGCTGTGGCGGAGGCGGCGGCAGCGGCTGCTGCTGCTGGGCGGGATATCCTCCATTTTGCGCTGGCGGGTATTGATTATATTGATTGTGTTGATCTTGGTAACGATTGGACGAAGGCTGCTGGTATTGATCGCCCTGGTAGTAAGACATTTTGTCGAGGTCGCGGGTGTAGTCGAGCGTGACCGAGTCGCGGGGGCGCTACGTGAGCTCGTGGATGCGCCCAAGGGCAGTACTGCCAGTAGGCTGGATGTCGACAGTATGCGCGATCCGCATGGGGAGGTTAATATGAAGGGAAGACCGAGGATCGGCGGGGGCGTTTCTCATATCATGGATAGTATCCTCTGTCTGCGAGCTTCGAGGGTGGAGGGCAGTTAGCGATGCGGCTGAGGCTGTATAGCGGAGGGTGAAGGTCGCCGTCGTCGCAGGCAAGAGAGAGCTGGAGTCGCGTGAGCTAAGAATGAGAGTATTGTTATTATTCTTGCAGAGACTGCGCCATAGCCTGGTGCAGAGAGGTGTGGTGGTAGTCAGTCGGTCAGGCAGTGCTCGCTCGCTCGCATGCGACAACTCAGCACAGCAGCAGCAGCAGCAGCAGCAGCAGCGACCGGTAAGTTACATCGCAACGCTTGCTTGCTGCTTGCTTGGAGAACCAGACCCTGGGCGGAGTGCAGTGGAGTCGCCAAGTGCAAAAGGGCCAGTGCCTTGCCGAGATGTGTACAAGTGCTTCTTCACACTGCACAAGCGTGAAGGCCAATCTACCGCACCGTGGAGAAAGGGGCATATATATCATACACTACACGCTGTTGTTGTTGTTGTTGTTGCCCTGGTGGTGTTGACGAATCTCTTTGCATTCGAGCCTCAGCCTCAGCCACACACACACACACACACACAAACACACACACACCCCTCGGACATCGCGATACCATTTTGGTCTGCCGGACAGGACCACGCCACAGAACGCGATCCCATGTCAGCCTCATCAGCTCACCGCGAGGCTGTCGTCCTTGACTGGGAGTGAACTGCAAGGATCACGTGCGTCTGCTGCAACCAAATACTCCGACGGTGCATTCACCAACAACTTGGCCGCCGAGTCCCGTCGGGTCAGCTTACAGTGCGGCGAGGAGGACACATGTGATATGACGGTTGCTAACGGCCCCCAAGACAAAAATGCTTGTAGCGTTGCTCTTCATCCTGCCTGCTCCAGCAGGCCCAAGGTGACTTTATCATTTATCTACATACATCAAACTTGCGTAGCTCCTCGAGCTCTGATCCCATGAAACCAGGCAATGTGGGGTGCCCGCACGCCTTCACGTCCTGCTCAAGTCCCGAGGCTATTTGCCCGATCGACGACATAGGCTTACTTTCCACCACAGTGACCATTTTCATTCCCCTAAAGTGGACTCGCTATCGAAGAGAGATCATCTTCACTTCGTTGTCATTATATTTAACACAGCTTGACGTCCACTCCAACCTCACGATGGTGATAAAACACGACGGCCCAGACAACGCCACCACCGCCTGTGATCAAGTCGACCAACTCAACAATATAACCGCCGAGCGTGACGGCCTGCACGTCCCAGAAGTCGATTCCACGGGCTACCGGATCCGTGAGAAACCATTCGGCACAAGACGCAAAGTCCGCGTGGTTCTCATGGGAGCTGGCGCATCGACTGTCAACTTTCTGAAGAAGGCCGAGGAATCGATGCAAGACTTGCAAATGACCGTCTACGAAAAGAATCACGATATCGGAGGAACGTGGCTCGAGAACAGGTATCCGGGCTGTGCTTGTGATGTATGTCGACTCGATAACCAATCCGGTGCATAAATCTCTCCATGCTAACAAAGATAGATCCCTTCTGTTGGATATCAGTTTACTTGGCGAATCAAAACCTGGTCCCACTTCTACTCATACTCACCAGAGATTTTCGAATACTTGAAAGGCATCTACGAGGAAAACGATTTCATCAGCAAATACGTTAAGCTTAAGCACAAAATTGAGCATGCTCAATGGGACGCAACGAAAGGTGTCTGGAAGTTGAAAGTCCGCGATATTGCTTCGGACACTGTCATCGATGATGAAGCAGAGTTCTTTATCAATGCTGGCGGAGTACTTAACAACTTCAAATGGCCACGGGATATCGATGGGCTCCATGACTTCAAGGGCAAACTGATGCACTCCGCGGCGTACGAAGAGGGTTGTTCTCTGGAGGGAAAGCGTGTTGCCGTGATCGGGGCTGGGAGCAGTGGCGTACAGATCGTGGCCAACATACAGGAAAAGGGTGAGTCTGAGCACAACATTCGAAGATCAGAAATGACACGCCGCTAACTTCAAATCTCGCTGCAATCAGTCGAGCACCTATACCACTGGGTACGAAGTCCCATTTGGATAACACCGGGGTTCGGCCAGAGCTGGGCCGGCAAGAACGGGGCCAACTTCGAATACACAGATGCCCAAAAGAAATACCTCGAGGAGAATCCGCAAAAATACCTCGAATACCGCAAACAGCTCGAAAACGAGCTAAATATGCGCTTCAAATTCATCATTAAAGGCTCGCCCGAAGCCAAAGCAGCACGTGAGGCCGCCGAAGCGCAAATGCGAAACGTCCTGAACAACGACAAACGCCTCTGCGATGCCATCATCCCTACCAACTTCAACCCGGGATGTCGTCGTCCGACACCAGCGCCAGGATACCTCGAAGCACTTGTATCAGATAACACGACCGTCTACACAGACTCAGTGAAACGCATCACAGCCGATGGCTTTGTCGACCACGATGGCGTCGAGCACCCCGTTGACGTGATCATTTGCGCCACAGGCTTCGATACAACCTGGGTCCCACGCTTTCCCATCATCAACGGCGCAGGAACAGACCTCCGCGACTTCTGGGCCGGCACCGACAACCTAACCTCATACCTCAGTCTCGGCATCCCCGGCTTCCCCAACCACTTCACCTTCTGCGGCCCCTACGGTCCCCTCGGCCACGGCTCCTTCATGCCCCTCATCGAAGTCTGGACAACCTACATGCTCGACGTCATCACCAAACTGCAAACCGAAAACATCAAATCCCTCACGCCCTCCGCCCGCGCCGCCGCCGATTTCCGCCAACACGCCGACCTCTTCCTCAAGCGCACCGCCTGGACCTCCTCGTGTCGCAGCTGGTTCAAGCAAGGCCGCAACGGCGGCAGCGAGGAAGGCGGGCAGGCTGTGCTGTACCCCGGCTCAAGGCTGCATTTCTTGCATTTGCTTGAGAGGCCGCGGTACGAGGATTATGAGTTTGAGAGGTGGGATGAGAACCGGTTTGCGTTTATGGGGAATGGGTTCGATATGAGGGAGTTTGATGGGAGGGATATTACGGGGTATTTGGGCAGTTTGGATCCAGAGGGGAGGGATGTGCAACCGGTGTATGGGGAGGAGTTGAAGAATGAGCTTGCAGGATGGGCGCAGGGGTTCTGAGGTTGGTGTGGCGATATAGCGCATGCTTAAAGATCGACCGGGAACGCTTTACATGAGAAACTTCCATTAACCTCGATGATTTATTATGTGTTCATCCCTGCTATCGCCTACACCTCTACCACGATCTTCTCAGCAGTAACAGAACCATTGCGGATCTCGAACGCCTTCTCCAAGCTCTCAAGTCCCTTACCCACCACATTCGCCTTAGGCAGACACTTCAGCTTGCCCTGCGCAAGAGCCTCAGTGACAAAGTCCTTCCAAACCGGGAAGCTCGAATCTGAGATCCCAAGAACGAACTTCGCGTTGATGAACTCGGGTAGTTTACCAGGAGGCTTAGTGTTGGCCAGGAAACCACCGCCCAGCTTCTCCATGATCGGAGTGACAATTTCGAAAGTCTCTGGGATCCCGATGGCGTTGTAGAGGCCCTTGAAGCGGTCGTTACCAACGGCTGCGGCGATGTCGTCAGCAATGCTGGGAGACTTGTAGTCGAAAACGTCGCTGGCGCCGGCCTCACGGCAGAGATCCAAGTTTGCTGCGCTCGCGGTGGCGATGACGCGGTAGCCAGCGTTGGCGGCGAGTTGAATGGCGGCGGCGCCGACTGAGGAGGATCCGCCGTAGACGACAACGACTTCGCCCTTGCTGTTAGGCTTAGAGTCGAGACTGGGGAAGTCCAGGCCCATGTAGTCCTTCTGGTAGAAACCAGCGGCTGCGGTATCGATAGCGAGGGGTAGAACGACTCCTTGGGTGTAAGTGAAGTTGTCTGGCAAGATTGCGGCGTTTGCGGCAGGGATGCGGCAGTAGTGGCTGAACGCTCCATCGGCAGTGTCGTTGGTGAAGAATTGCCATGAGTGGCCGATTATACGGTCGCCTACTTTGAAGCGTGTGACGTTGGAGCCGACGGCGTGGACTTCACCGGCGAGATCGTGGCCAGGCACGATAGGCCATTTTTGGACGTGGAAGCCAGCCTGCTGTGCGGGATCGTTGGTGTTGACTGCCACGGCGTAGTTGCGGACGATGATGTCGTCGGCGCCTGGCGTAGGGATCTCAGTGTCGGCGATGCGGAGAGGAGCGTTGGCAGAGTCAACCAGTGCTGAGCGGTTGGAAGGCATTTTGAGTTGACTGTCTTGACGAATTGGTTGATGTGATTGGGTGAGTCAATGTTGGTAGTAAGCTTAGGATGTTGTTATTGTACGACGATGAGATACTCGAATGCAAGATGCGCATACTGCCTTCTTATACGAATGCATGTTGAAGCCATACCATGCAAGTGTCTCTTTGTTGATGCCTGGAGCTTGCTAAGCCGGACGAGCTGAGATCTGCTGAACCGGCTGTAAAGACATGCAATATGAAGCGAGGGAAAGCAAGCAGTAAGGTTTGTTGATTTTCTCATGCTTTAGCATCGTATCCGGCTTTGATACGTAGAGATAGATTACGAAGGATTTAGTATGGTTTTTCAAGGCCGAGTTACATAAGGCCCTTGCAGCTATGTCCGGACATAGTGAAGACAGTAAGTCCAGAGCCCGAATTCCCGATGCGCCGCCTCTTGTCAAGTGGCTCACTGGTACAGACTCGCGACAGTTTGATATGCTGTTTTGTTACGGATTTATTTGATGGGATAGGAAAGTCTAAAGCATCGAAAATTTCTTAAGTGTTGGAATGATGTTTAAGAACAAGAAGTGATGAGATGGAGAAGAAGAAGACCCAGGTAGGCAGATGGGGCGAAGCGCCATCGCTGTGGCGGCGGATCCATAGGTTTGCCTTCAAAGCATCGATTGGCTCAACAATCTTGCATGCCAATGTGTCCGAACATCGAGGAAAATGATTTTACGGGCCATTGAGATACATGTGAATCCTTCTAGCTGTCTTTGGAATGTCTTCGAATGTCGACTCCGACATTGCCTGACATGCCACTGATGGGCTGTCCACAAATTTCAGCACAGTACTGTGACAGAGCAGCCACCAGTTGTAGTCATATTATTGAATGTACATTCAAACGCTATCCTCATACTTGTGCTCTCGTGTTCTCGTCAAGCTCTCTCGCAGGATCCCCAAACGCCAGATTTCGCCGAACACCTTTCCAAAGTGTCTAATCTACAGAAACGCATCATCTCAGTTGTAAGTTTGGACTGTCCATAAGCCTCGTCACCCTACTTGTGCCTCACCATTCCATCACTCACAATAGCCACTTTCCTCTTTGCTAATCTCGCTGTTGCATTGAAATCAGCCGTGCCTCTCAATCTTCACCTTCACTGTCCGAAGCCACTTCGGGGCCGCCTTCCTCCCAATCACTGCTCGATTCGGCTTCCTGACCAGCCTCATGCTGCTCAATACAGATGTTGGCATACTTCCAGCTCCGTTTCCATGCTAGTGGCAGGAACAGGTCACTGTCGAGACCTTCCGGGGGGTCAGTGCGAATTTCGTTCAGAGACTGAAACGGGCGTTCCAGAAGCATCGTCGGAGAGTTTCGAATGTCTATCAGGCTCATCTACGTCGGGATCCACCCACTCCGACACAAGCAAGTGGCGGTTCAGGTGATCGGAAGCCCACTCGTCGCGCTCTTGTCGGTAGTTTGCATCAGCTCGTAAGCCGAGGAACGCGTGGTCTGGAAACATAGCGACGCAAAAACGAGCGAGCTACACAAATTCCCGTGGGTCCAGTACTCCTGTAGGGCTTTGAGTGGCCAGGCGGTCGAGATGACCGGACGTAAACTGGTATTGGACCGCAGCGTGAGCAAGCAGACTGGTTTTTCTGACCAGCTCAAGGACGTACGACGGGTTGGGCAGACCCGCGAAAGCGAGCTTCTGTCGCTGGATTTGCCGCTCAATTGTATGAATCCAGCCATCGGCCTCGGCCCAATGTTGTGCAGCGACATTGCTGAACACTACATCTGAGCGCGGGTCGCATCGAAATACGGCTATGTTAGCCGCAAGGTACTCTGTAGCCCAACTCAACGCATTGGAATCATCTCCGTGTTCCAGGTGTCGTGAATTCAATGTCCTGGGCTCTGGCACCCTCGATGTGTAGGTCAAGTAGGGGAGGCTGCTAAGCCTGGAGTGCAATGTTGCGGCCTCCTATTGTTTTGCCACACGGAGTTTCGCCATGTCAGAGCCTGATGCTGGGTTGGACTCTTTCTCAAACAGTTCGAGTAGCTTCCCTGACGCTTCCATAGACGCAAGTTCTTCGTGCAATCTGACCCATCATCTGAAAGATGTCTGCAGAGTCAATGCCATCTGATCATGAATTCCGGTGAGCACTTGCCACTGTTGCAGAAGAGATTCGAGATCAGCCCAGGCATCGTAGTTTGTTGGAACGACATGGGCGCTCGGCCACATCGCAGTGAGTCTGCGGTTGACGACCTGGACTCTGCTGTGTTCTCCGTTGAGTTGGTACCGGCCGATGTCGACGCAGGTAGCATCACCAGGTCCAGCCATTTCCCGCATGAAAATCGGGACTGCGATGAGTTGCGTGAAGTTTTGACGTCCCTAATAATCCAGACCACGCGGGATCAAACTGCTGAGACAGTCACTGAGAATAACTATCGAGCGAATGCGAGGTAGTTGCTGCAGCCTCCCGAGGATACTGGAACATTTACTCAGGTCGGCATGTCTCTGAGTGCCTGCACAATCAGCGACCTCAACAAACTCGACGTTTGCGACAAAGTTCTCGTGTTGGAGCAATCGTTCGAATCCGGGAAATGTCGCCCGGAACGTCCTGTTGTGATACAGAACTTGAATGGCCTCCTTGCGGATGAGCTTGCTCGTAGCAAGTATGCATGCCTCGACAGGCATGTGTTTGATTTCCTCTTCGGTAGGAAGCGCAACGATGTTGTTATCAATCCCGAGTGACGCAGTGCTGTCGCTCGGTTCGATGGCCTTCCTCGAGCCGAACACGTGGCCATAGATGGCTACTCGCAATTCAGGTGCGAGTTTGTCGAGGAAAGAGGGCAGTGGCATGGTGTTTGAAGTGGCGGGGAGTCGGCTCGTAGCCGTTTGTTTCAGTCGCAGCGTGGCGCGACTGTTTGCGGCGATAAGAGTCCGAGGTTTGGAAGCTCTGTCTGAAGGCGGAAGTATTTGTGTGCAGAGGTTTGTGGCAGGTCGTTGATCGATGCGTTGGTGGTGCACTTTTGTAGAAGAAATGGGATGGAGGTGGTTGGCTGGTGAGTTTCAGTGAGCGTCGTGTTGATGAAGGCTGCAGGCTTAGATGGTTTAAAGTCGATAAAGGTGGGGACGTGGGACGGGTTCACTTTTGCAGCGACTTCATGCGCGTGGGCGAGGTAGTATGATTGGTAGTAACAGTCACTTTTCCACAATTCGTCCTCATGCGCCAAACGCTCTATCAATTGAATTCCGACTCAGTGCCACAAATCCGTAGAACATGCAACACGGCGCGGCTCCTGTAGAGCTACCTGTTCCCGACCTACCTTGTCGCCAGTCACTTTGACATCCTCGTTGTAAGCGCATGGGCTCATCATCTTGCGACATCCATGCGCTACGTCCGCTCAAAGGTATTAGCAGTGGGCCTTCGGAGATGTGTGCAGACATACGAGGAAGAGCTCTTACACTAGAACCACGATGTCATAATACCCTCACTCTTCACCCACAGCTCCGCGCGCACCATGCTCCTCTTCCCACCGGAGACTCTTAATCACACTTCTGTCGAGTTCCCGCTCGGCCTCCAAACTCGCAAACCTCGCCTGTAGCTCCACGATCTTCGCCTCCTTCGCTTTCAAAGCCAACCGTGAGATATCCCTTCCCTTGACAACGCCTTGTAACTTCAAATCATGCTTGCTCAATATCTCACGAAGCGTAGTGAGAACTTCATCTGGCACTCGGGTATCCGAAAGAGCCGCAAGGACTTCCCTCGTCAAAGAGCTAATACCATCAGGCGGATTCGCTAGGGCATCCTTGAACCGACCTAGATTTAAGGAGGATTTGGAATAGGCGTTCGGCGTGTTGGCTTGCAGTGTCGGCGTTGGCGGGTAAGGTTGCTCTGGGATTGGAGGCAGTGTCTTTGTAGACTGTTTGGAGGGTGAGTCGAGGTAGTCGTCCTGGTGATTTTCGAATGCATAAGGTGTTTTTGAGATGCCGGACTCATTGAGCTTGTTTTGTAGCCATGGTAATGTGCGTTTTTTCTCGACCGTGGTGGCAGGAGTTGCGTAGACACCAGTCTTGACAGCTTTGCGAGGCGTCTCGGGCGCTGGAACTACCGAATCAGTGGCATCGATGAGATCTTGTTCCTCTTGACCTGTCAGAGGCCATGGTAACAGCTCGTCATCTTCACTTTCACGGTCACCGTCCAAGTTCGCTGCGTCAGCTTTTCGTTTTGCTCCGCTAATATCATGTCGCTGCGAAGAATAAACCGGTGGAGGGTTGTCATCATCTGTAGTCTCATCGTCCTCTTTTTTAGGATCACTGTCAGTTCCTTTCGCCATGGGGTCAACGCCAGCGAACATGCCACCTCTGCTTCTCCCAGCATCCCAGCCGTCCTGAGCAGCGGGGACTTGTCTACTTTTGGGCTCGGATCTGCTGTTGTTCAGTACCGCTCCCTCTTCTCGAAGCTTGGCGTCTTCGTCCCAGAGAAAAAATCCGCATCTTTGCGGTTCCTGATTTTGACATGTGTAGAACCAACGGCCCTGGTTCTTACTTTCTTTTTTCACTTTGAAATGCTCGGCAGGTAGGCGTGGCGTGCAATCACAATGCCAGATACCATCTCCGAAGACGCCTCTTGGTGCTGTCAGTCTGGCGTCGCCTCTGCTTCCACCGCCACGGCTACGGCCACGGCCGCGAGAACTATAGCGATTGTTGTATTCGCCTCGAGCATATTGGCCTCGGCCGCCACGGTTCATGATGAGAAATTCTCCAGTTTTATGGACAGAACAAGTGCTGTATCGTTATGAGATTGAGCGGCGTGCTTGACCGTTCTGGGAGATGCGTACATATAATAAGACTCGATTCTGTAAGTTTGCGCTGGTTGGCATAGCGATGTGTTTGGTGCTTGTTCGATGGAGCTGATATAGTTACCGAGAGGCTGGCCCCATGCGTCATTATCGCGGGATCCAGGTTCGGGCCCTCGCCGTGCGCTAGTCCCATCAAGGCGGGTCGAAACGGGCATCCACTATTCATCATAGAGTCCGTGGCTCACGCCATGCATTTGTAATCTATTTGTTCGACGTGTTATTTTCTCTTCTGGACGTTTTGCCATCATCTCCATCCACGAGCAACCCTGGAGATACATTGCTGTTACTTTGAATCTACCTGAACAACAATCACAGAGCTTGATGCCTCAGCCCGTCAAGTCCCGGCGAGCTGACGTGGACGATGAAAGAACTCCATTAATACTCGTGCAACCGCCTACAGGCGAGCGTGACAGAGGTATCAATGGCCCAGCAGATCCTTGCAACAAAGACGATGATGTCTCGCAATCCATCACGACTCTCCGTACCGTCTTCTCAGCTCTGGCGTTGGGCGTCCTCATCTTCCTACAATCAACAAACATTTCTATCCTGACTACCACTCAGTCTGCGATCGCTGAAGACCTTGATGCCTTCGATGAAACATCATGGTTCACTTCTGCTTACCTCATCGCCATGAGCGCTCTGGGACCTCTCAATGGCAAACTGGCGGCTGTTTTTACCCCACGACTCACGATATTTGCTTCGACTGTTCTACTCTCCATTGGCACAATCACATCCGGTCTTGCAAATGATTTTACTGGTTTCATAGCTGGTAGAGTTCTCACTGGCATTGGCGCATCTGGTATCTTCACAGTCTCTATAATTCTCGTTTTGGAAGTGACCTCAGCAAAACGCAGAGGTCTCGCCATTGGTCTCTTAAACAGTGGATTTACTGTCGGCGTTGCAGTAGGCGCAACGGCAGCAGGCGCTTTGCTGCCTCAAGTGGGTTGGCGCTGGCTGTTCATTTCTCAGGCGCCTATTGCTTTGCTAGGCGGCGTGGTCCTCCTCCTGAGTATTCCAGCTACTTTCACCACGGGAAAGCAGGATGACTCCAAGGTACCCACTCTTACTCGTCTCGCGAAGCTGGACTACATCGGTGCTATCTCATTGACCGCATCGATCGTTCTCGTCCTATACAGTCTGGGTGCTCCACGCCACATCCCGGTACTGCCTCTCATCTTGTCGCCATTTGTCTTCGCAGCCTTCGTGCTAAACGAAGTTTACCTCTCAAGCGATCCCATCATCCCTGTAACTCTCCTCAAGTCCCGCGGCTTGCTTCTTACTTGCTTGGCGACCGTCGGATACATGATGGCCCGCTGGGCTGTCTTGTTTTACACACCCACCTACGCCATTGCCGTCCGCAACTGGTCGCCTGCCAGCGTTGGAGCGATACTGGTGCCTACGAATGCCGGATTTGCGCTTGGAGGTCTTGTTGTTGGCGGGCTGCACATTCGCCGGTCTGGGTCCTTCTATGTGCCCACCTTAGTGGTGTACGTGATATTCCCGTTCACGATGGTTTTGCTGGCCGTGCTCTCAACACACGATTCCAACAAGTGGTTGTATGTGCTCGACTTGCTGATGTCTGGCGCTCTGACGGGTGCAGCCCTCAACTACAATCTTGCGCATTTGCTCCATCTTACGCCTAAGAGCACTCATTACGTTGCGACTAGCCTGCTTGCGACATTCAGGGGATTTTCTGGGTCCTTTGGGTCGGCGATCGGCGGCGGCATGTTCTCGCGCACTTTGTACAACTCGTTGACACGGCAGTTTGCGGAGCGCGGTATCAAGAATGAGGATCTGGTCATCAGGTTACTGGGCTCGCCGGCTCTTGTTGGGAGTTTGCAGGGCGTGCAGAAAGAGGTTGCAGTGAGAGGCTATGAGGAGGCACTCAAATTACTGTTCCTTAGCGGAGCTGGATTGGCGGCATTGATGGTATTCCTGCAGGCTGGAGCGGGATGGAAAGCCGCAGGGGAGGAGTCTGTCAAACCGAGCAATGAGACTGAAGAAGAAAGGGAAGAACTAATTGATGGGGCAGATAATGCTGCATAGTAAGGTCTCGAAGCATCGAATCGTTGTAATTTTACAGGCCGCTAATTAGCATACTTGGTACACCCAAAGTACCTTCCAAAAACTATCACAATTTCCGACCGTCTCTAGGGATGTGTACCCAACACATGTGACAACAACGATAGCGACACTGCTGTGTCGCTTCAAAGGGGTGATATTGCGCTGGTCAATGGTTGCCTCGCAGATCTGCACAGCTTGCGCCATTTATGGCGGCTTGAGCGATTTTTTTTGGCTTTGGTGCCTCGCACAGCCGCCCCATCCCACACATCTCAGCCGTTCTCTGATATCTAGGACTAGTAAGCATTTGACAGTGCAACATTAATGACAAGATATCGAAAGTGCAGAGATAACAGCAAAAAGGACGTTCGGGTTTGAGTTGTAGCGCCATGGCGACGATAAAGCTTGCGCTGCTTGGGCGCCGCACTGGAATGCTTCTGTCTCTACTCCCAAACTCACGGCCTTGCCTCACCACGTGTACCACCACGTGTGTTTGTGTCCATCAAAAGATCTGCACAAACTCTGTTTGTAACGGCTTTCACGATTCCGACTACAACAACAAGCGATTCGCTACGGCAAGGTCATGACCACAACCAACATCCAGTTCAGCGAAGATGTCCTACGCCACCATCTCTCGCGCCCTGATGGTGCAACCGATAGCCCTGGAATCTTCTTTTCTCAAATCAAATGAAAGGGACGAGACTCAGCAAACCAGGCGTCCAAGTCTCGGTCAAGCATGAGCACGGATGGCCCTGACTTCGAGAAAGCAAACCCTAACGATCATCGAGTGAAGCAGACCTTCAAAGGTCGGCACCTACTCTGGCTCGCTTAAAAATCAATGGGTGTAATCTACGGCGATATCGGCACGTCTTCCATCTATGTTTTCTCCTCGAAGTTTTCCTCAGCGCCCGCTAAGAACGATGTTGTCGGCATCTCGTCGTTGATCATCTGGTCTCTTCTCACCATGGTAACACTGAAATACGTGTTCATCATCCTGCGAGCAGATAATGAGGGCAAGGCCGGCACCTTCTCGTGCCATTCCTTGCTTTCGCGCTACGCCAACCTGGGGAATATCGATCCGAAAGAAGTGCACTCGCTCAAAATAAAACGTGTGCTCACAGGAGACATGCCTCATGGGAATCGATCGATACGTGCTCGCATTGAGAAAAGCGCAGTCTTTCGCGGATTGCTCAAGATACTTGGCGTACTGGCCGTGTAGCTTGTGATGGCCGACGGCGTGCCGACACCCGCGCAATCTGTGCTTGGAGCTTACCAAGGCCTGAATGTCATCACCACCGTCAAGACCTCCACGGTAGTAGGGGCTACATGCGGCACTCTTGTATTGTTGTTCCTTATCCAACCATCGTGAACGACTGAAATTGCATCTACGTTTGCTCCCATCGTTGTCATATGGCTTGGGTGGATCGGGCCCGTAGGGCTGTTCAATCTCATCCAGTACGATGACACGGTGCTGAAGGCGTTCAATCCAGATGAAGTCTTTTCTTTCTTGATTTGCCACAAGGAGGAGGGTTGGCATAACCTCGGCGGTGTGCTGTTGTGCTTCACAGGTTTAGCAGCATTGTTTGCAGTGAGTACTTGCAATATCGCCTTCCAGCTGTACGCAAGTGCGATACTGACCATCTTCATCAGGACCTTGGCGCATTCAGCAGACAAGCTATCCAGGTCAGTTGGCTCTGCTGGTGCCTTCCGCTGCTGCTGTTGACATACAATGGTCAAGCTGCATACATCTCCGTACACCCAGAGGCGTACGCGTACCCTGTCTTCTACACAGCGTCAAAGGGCACCTTGATCCCAACTATGATATTTGCGGTCCTTGCTGCCGTTGTGGTTGCCTCACCAGCTGTCATCGCAGCGACATTTCAGTTGATCGCTCAGGTTACCAAACTTAGCTACTTCCCCTCGATCCGGATTATCCACACCTCCAAAGTATTCCACAACCAGCTCTATGTCCCTCACGCCAATTGGCTGCTTATGATCGGTAATGTCATCGTCACGGCAGTCTATAACGCCACGACCTCACTGGGCAACTCATATGGTGTCTGTGTCATTATGGTTACCTTCTTCGATACCTGCATGCTCACTCTCGTCGCCCTCATTGTCTGGCTTCTGCCCTGTTACGTGGTCACTTTCCCAGCCCTCACGATTGCAGCCCTGGACGGTGCGTTCCTGTCGGCCGCCGTGACTAAGTTCCCTCTTGGTGCATAGTTCACTTTGACTCTTGCCGCTGTCTTGGCTATCTTCTTCATAATCTGGCGCTTTGGCAAAGAGCAACAATGGATAGCAGAAGCTGCCGATCGTGCACCGCTTGAACGTTTCGCACTAGCGGATGGAGGGGGTACATACAGGCTCACGCGTCGTGACAATGAACCGTGTCAACAAATCGTGGCTTTGGCATTTTCTTTGATAATATTGGCGATGGTAGCACGCCCATGGTCCTCAGTCAATTCCTCGAGAAACTCGTAACGAGGCTGGAAACCACCGTCTTCCTCCATCTCCGCGCGGTAGAGAGACCCACCATCCCAGACGACGAGCGCTTCTTCGTCTACGATCTGCCCTGGCCAAATTGATACCGCCTGATGATCAGATATGGCTACGTGGACGAGGTGATCACCCCAGACCTTGCATCAATCGTGCTTGAGCAGATCAGGCAGCACGTCATCGAGCTTCCTTCTCTCCATCTTTTTGTTCGTTCGGCACAACATGCGCGGCAGGATGGCGAACTTGAAGGTACCAATTTACAAGTTGGTCGAGATTGGCTTCGTGAAAGACATCTGGAACATTTCACGGAAGTGCAAGACAAATACACGACTTCGGTTGACCATCTGTGTCAGATTTCACAGCAATCTTTTGCCCGTGACTTTCCTGGTGTGATGATCGACCTTGATACATCTTAGCATAACACAACAGCGGCAATGTCCGAGGAAAGTATTTGGCGTTACTGTGCAGTGGAAGCTTCTGGTGCTGATACGCAGATGCTCGATAGTATCCGCCTGCGCGCTCGGCGCTCGCAATGCCCCAGATCGGAACCCACGGAGGTAGGTCTGTCACTCTTCAACAGACCATCTCTTGACAATTGGACAAGTTGGAAAGATCCAGCGTTAGTTATCTGAGAATCCTGTGAGGGATAACGCCAAGAGACTTTACCGTCATAATGAGTGGCAGGCCACCTTACGGCTAGGTACAGGCTACAGCCGTGTCGCCCCTGCTGTAGCTACCGGATCGCTTGGCCTTGGTTGGAGACAGTGGTCGGCAGGGTAGCCCGTTCGTATGTAGAGGTCGGCAAGATAGGTTTCTTCTCCGGGTTTTGATGATGACGAAAGAATAAAGTATGCAATTGAACATAGGTTCACATTCAGCAAGCTCAGAGTCGCCTGTATGTGTCCGTATCAGCTGGTGTGGTCTGGGATCCAGCTAACACTACCAGTGAGGTAATATCAAATCTGATTTCATATGGCATCTTCAGCTTGCAATGTCCATACTAGCCACTGAAACCCAATGGACCGGCCATTCAAAAGGACAATGTTTAGAAGTGGGACGGGCATCGCTAAACCCTAACCCTATGTACCCACAAGTCGCGCGTGTACACATGATTCAATGTGGTACATGTGCCAGATATGTGTATTCCATGTTTTAACAGATAAGAATCACTCCCAGGCTAGCTGAATAGAGCAGGTCGTAGCTGCCCTGCAAATCTCTGCAACTGATCTGAGTTTCTTATCGAAATCCGCGCTTTGATCATGATTGTATAGTCAAAACCGTGGACTACGGCTGTTGATCGGAGAAGGGACACATACAGAGGGGGGCACGAACGGATGGAACCCCTGCTAGTCCCCGAGCTGACAGAGCCAGTAGTATATTCTGTTGCTTGGAGTTGAGCCAATTGGAAACTTGCTTGACTTACAGGGGTTCCATCCATTCGTGCCCCCCTCTGTAGCCTTCAATTGTGGGTGGTATAATATATGGCCCGGATAGTTGCGATGGCAATACGACACACACTGCCAATGAGCCCGTAGTTCTGTTGCATGCATGTGGTCGCAGCATATCGCACGGCGTTTGAAACCCGCATCCAAGCATGACAAGCTCGCGGGAGTCAGAGCTTGAACTTGGAGATCCCTGCCATTTTCTTGGGTTTCTCCACTCTGTCTAACCTCGCTTGTGTCCACGTGCACCAAGATAACGTTTTTGGGGGGCCCAATGGCACGGGAGCGATGGCGGCGATGATGGGGATATCACACACAAAGGCGATCGCCGAGCCGTCTGCAACGCGTCGTGCTGTGGCAAGAGATATACCAGATTGTTGCCCACTTCTACTCAAGGCATTGGCTTTGTACAAGCGACGGTAAACTTCTCGAGATGCATTGGACTTCGGCCGCTCTCCTCCTCTCCGGGCTAAACACTGTGGTACTCGCCTGCGAAAGCTGCGAGCACCCAGAGCGAGATGTTGTTCTGACGAGAAATGTCCGCCGCATGCAACCTGATGCAGTGAACGCCACATCGCAACCAAGAGGTCCACTGGCGTGGGGACAACTCAACTTCCTCCATACGACTGATACTCATGGTTGGCTGGTAGTGCTCTCCTCTTGCTCATACTTGGAGCAAATCCATACTGACATGCTTGCTTACAGGAGGGTCATCTGAAAGAACAGAACTATGGCGCAGATTGGGGAGATTATGTATCATTCGTGAAGGATATGCGTGCGAAGGCCAAAGCGTACGACGTGGACTTGTTGCTCGTCGATAGTGGCGTAAGTGGAACCGAACATGCGATACAAGCAAAGCTGATCGCGATGTCAACAGGATTTACATGACGGCGCTGGCCTTAGTGATGCTACCAAACCGAACGGACTCGAGAGCAACCGAATATTCGAGGCAAGTGCATTCCCGATCATATGATTTTGATTGCACCGTGCTATTGAGATAAGATCCTCCTACGCGATATAACAAGGCACTAATAGTTGATTAGAAAATTGACTACGATGTTCTCACTCCTGGCAACCACGAGCTCTACGTGAGTGAAATTACGTATGAACACTTCTACAATTTCAGCCGGAGATATGGTGACCGCTACGTCTCATCTAATGTCCAAGTTTTGAACCCTGCTACTTCTAAGTTTGAGTACATGGGCGTGACGCATCGCTATTTCACGACCGACCACGGTCTCCGGGTCATGGCATTCGGCGTGCTGTTCAACTTCACGGGCAACAGTAATGCCAGTAGGGTCATCCCAGCAGGAGAAATGGTCAAGCAGCAATGGTTCCAAGATGCTCTCACCTATGACGAGCCCGTTGACCTCTACCTACTCATTGGACACAATCCGGCAAGGCCGACAGTCCCCAGCTCCACTTTTGCAACAGTCTACGACGCCATCCGTGCTAAGAAGCCGGACACTCCCATACAGATCTTTGGTGGCCATAATCACATTCGTGACTTTGCCGTCTACGATGACAAGACGACCGCGCTGGGATCTGGACGTTATTGCGAAACGCTTGGCTGGCTTTCCATGAGCGGGATTGAAAGTGACACGTACAATGGCACTGACAAGCCCAAAGGTGTTCCAAACCCAGATACCAAGGCAGTAAAAATCAATGCCACTGCTGCTGGTAACGCCACATACACTGTACCCACCAAAAGCTCCGGTCTGACTTACTCTCGTCGATATCTCGATTGGAATCGCATTACATTTGAGTACCATGCCACAGGCAGCCAGATCAAGGGTTTCGATACTACCAGAGGGCTCAACACCACCCAAGACATCTACGATATACGCCACGATCTGAACTTGACAAAGTTGTACGGCTGCGCCCCAAAAACATGGTGTGTCAATTGTGTTCCCTTCCTGTCTGAAGGTAGCATCTACGCCCTGCTTCAAAAAGCTGTCTCTACAGTCATCGTGAACCAGTCGAGAGCAGACAACAGCCGTGTCTTCATTCAGAATACCGGTAGCGTACGCTTCGACCTTCCCAAAGGTCCTTTCACATTCGATGACAGCTTCATCGTATCTCCGTTTCAAAATGCTTTCCAATACATCCCGGATGTTCCCTACGAACTCGCTGGCCAGGTCATCGGCATCCTCAACAACGGCAGCTTCTTCTCGAAGCGCTCTCTCGAGACCAGCGACTTCGGATTCTATAACCCTGCGCTTGAGCTCGGTGGTGACGATTGCGTTGATCCAGGCATCTTCCATGACCACAGCACGCAGAAGCGCTCGCTCGGAAAAGTGATTCGTCGCCAAAACACTGAAGGCCACCCTGGCTATGTGACAAGTGACGACTTCGGCGACGATGGCGATGACACAGTCCATACTCCCATTCCATTCTACACCAACCCGCAATACTTCTCCGCAAACGGCACCTTCCCGACTGATGGGTCAGACCCCGAGACCGTCGATCTGATCTTCATTGACTTCGTACAGAAAAATGTGTTGGTAGTTCTGTCTGACTTGGGAGCGTCTTACACAGCGGCTGATGTGTCAAGCTACTTGCCAAAGAACTACACGACAAACACCTACCTTTCTCTTTACGCACAGACAGCGGAGGATTGGCAGGCTGATATTCCAGACTGCCCAGTTGGTCTGGGCATTGGTTACAACGAGACTTCGTCGTGAACTTGAGGCTTGATTGAGACCTGCTCGGGACGGGGGTAATACAGTGTCTTATGATGTCGGCGGGTCGGGACATGGGCTAGGGACATGTACTTTACAGCCTATTGATAATCGCGCACTCGCACGCAAATTACCACACTGTACGTCCGCGCGAGTTCAATTCCAGCTCAAGCACCAGCACAGCTTGGTCTTCCTCCCCATACACACCAGTACTATAGGCTGTAGGCACATCAAAGGACACGTCAACCGTTGAGAAACTGTTGTATGGCCTCAGTTCCGATTGAAAGTCTCTCCCCAAACTTGAGCATAACAGCCGAAGGTAAACATAGCATTCATTCAATGCTCCTTAAACAAATATCATGTCACACCTTAATGTGTTAAGCATCAAACCTTCCCTCATTCGCATGGCCTTTCTCCATCGAGCCTTGGAGCAAAGCGGGGTCATTCTGAGCTCGAAGAGCTATCCTGTCCTACTATGGCTATTGCGTCTGTGGTCAGCATGCAGGCACAAGATCGATCATTGCCCGATAGAGCAGTCGCAGGCGAAGCATGACCTTCCTCGGCCGACTGCTCTCGACGTGCATTCACGCGAGATAAGTTGCAGCGTCGCTAACAGAACCAACAACTGTTCAGTCTCCTCGGCTAAGTGTGAGCTGAGAGCAAGTATAAAACAAGGTACGCAGTAACATGTATCGCTTTCAAGCCACCGTCCCATCCACTCATAGACAATTTTCCCAGCAAACGTGACGTGACAGACAACAAGATGGCTCAGTATACGCCCAACCAGCTTACCAAAGCGAATAGATACAGTCACCGAGGTAAGACCACTCCCACATCCTCAATTCCATGAGTATAATACACGTATATGATACATAATGTTAAAAAACTGAACGCTAATGATCAAACAGCCAGCTACGACACCGAACTCATCCACGGCATAGTCAATGAATGCCCGATCCTTCATGTGTCCTTCAACGCTCCACCCCAAGATGGCCCGCAGTTCCCCACTATCCTACCCATGCTTGGAACCATCGCGACATACGCCGACGACGAGCAAGCACATGTCTACGTGCACGGCTCTAATGTAGCACGTCTCTTCAAGCTCACGACCGGCGGCGAGATGCCGATCTGCGTGGCCGCCACAATTCTAGATGGCTATGTGCTCAGCCTGGCACCATTCCACAACAGCTGTAACTACCGCTGCGCCGTTGTGTTCGGCTACGGCAGCGTCGTCGAAGATCCAGAGGAAGTGCTCTGGGCGATGCGCTTGATCACCAACGAGACAGTGCCGCATCGATGGGAGAACAGCCGACGCCCGCCCTCGAAATCGGAGATCACGGCTACGGCAGTTCTGAAGATTAGAATCGAGACGGCATCTGCGAAGACGCGAGCCGGCGGGCCAGGGGACGAGAAGTCTGACCTGCAAAATGCAGAGTTGTCTGGCAAGACATGGACTGGTGTGGTGCCGACGTACCAGACGATGGGACAGCCTATCGAGGATGCGAACAACAAGGTCAAGGTTCTTCCGGAGTACTTGGCTGACTGGGTAGCGGATGCGAATTCGATGGCTGAGCAGCGGGCTGTTGACTCTGTGGAAGGGTAACCCGGCGGAATGCATTGCCAGGGTGCTGCATGTTTGGAGGCGTTGACCCAAAGGGTCCCATTTTTCGACTTGCGGCTTGTCTTTGAGATCTTGAACTAAAGTCATCCACAAATCGAAATGAGCTTTGTTTCCATGCTCGATGCCGGCTTGGCAAGTCAGGCGATGCCTCATGCCACGAGCCCTCTTCTATGGCGGTGGCCCAGGCATCGACATCCACCCAGTCGCCAGATTCCTGACTGGCAAGACGATAAGTTCCAAAGACTGCACGCAATACCTGTGCTTCTGTCACAATGCCATCGGAATTTCGAGGTATCTCAAACAGTGGTTCATCCCAAGCATTATTTGCGGCCTTGACATAATCCATAATGGTGAGTCGGTTGCGGCGAATGAGATGCAAGTTGATACGCCGCTTAGAAACACCAGGGCCAAAGAGCATCCACAGGATACCAGTGACGGCGCGTCTGACATCTTTGGTCCGTACACGAAGACCCATTTGCTTGAGCCGCAGCAGGAGCGTGATTCCGCGCGTCCAAGAAAAGTCCGACACTGTCTGCAGCGGCGCCATTGACGGCACAAGAACATTTCGTATGCCGGCGTAACGGAATTCCCATACAATTATGGCTCTGAGCATGACAGGATTGAGAATCTTGTCCCGTGTTGAAATGTGATGGTGGACACCACGGAGCTTGCCGTTGTACTTGTCATCTTCTTCCTGGCTGAGATGTCGCCGCATAAGCCAGTGCACTAGACGTTCGAGACCCGTCAATCTACCGGTCATGCCGTATCGCTTCAGTATCTCGACCCATCGTTCAGGTGTGAGTGCCTGATCGTGTAACGTGGCGTACATGTGCGCGTTCGCCACAAAGTTGTCGGCGTCAAATCCAGCCACTTTCGGGGTTTGAGACAGCATCGGGTTCTTGCTTACTGCACGAGCAGGCAATAGATACTTTACCATGAAGTTAAGACTTCTAGATGTAATGTACAGTTGCTCAGAACACATATGATCGAAGATTCGTACGACCTCCTTATGATTCTGGTTTCGGACGTAGTGCTGTAGTAAGCGATTCCATGCGCGGGAAGTCTCTCCGATATCCTTGCTTGAGAGACTGACGAGTGCGATGTGGGCCAAAGGCCAATTCTCTGCTTCCAAAAAATTCGCGAGAAGCGTCTCCTGCATGTGCTGGTCATCGTAGCTTTCCGGATGTTGATCACTCGCAAGGAGTGTCTGGAAGAGATCGTTCTGCGAGTTCGCAACCACAGTGTGCAAGACATGAGCATATTTTGAGGGAGAGATCGATATGCCCGCATCGTTGAGTTCCGCGAGCTTCTCCCGAAAAATATCAGGCGTGCCCGCCCGTACGGCAAGCTCGCGCAGAGCTATAGGGCCCAGTGTTTCGGCCCCCAACAGAGCAAGCCCTCGAATGCTAGTCTCAAGTGAGAAGGCTTGCGTCGCGAACATGCGAGCACAGAACTTGTCGCTGATGACCTTCGGTTTGATGCCGTGCACGTCACCCACAAGACCACTCATCAAAGCTCGAGAAAGTAGTGGGGATGTTGGCGGTCGTGTGTCGCCGCGGTCCTCGTTCAGAATCGCGGTAAGGGTTTCCAACTGTAGTCGGTTCGCAGAAGACATTTCGCCGCCCGAAGAGATGCCCAAGAGATATTTCACCGCTTGGTTTGTTTCAAGTTCTGGACTGGGCACATCATTATTCCTAACAAGGAAATTGTGCCATGTAACGACAAGAGCGGGATTGCGATTAGCGTGCAGGAGAACGAGCGGCATGCAAAGATCGTACATTCCGCCCGTGTCGTTTCCAAAATAGACTTGATCATGGCGATATAGCTGCTGCCAACTCGCAAAAGCTATAGTTGGGTTCTCGCTTTTCAGAACATGCATCACCAAAAAGGGCAACGAACGACCCTCGCAGAAACCAAGCTCACATGCGGCTCGATGCCACTTCAGTCCTGGCCACGAAATTGTACTTCGAGTCCCACTGGCTCCAGCTGGGATGACTCGCAAGAATCGTCCGACAAGAACCGTATGGAACGAGCGGTAGAAGCCAGTCCCCGTCGCCTTTAGATTCTTTGCGTGCTCAAACAAATCTTTCAGAAGTAGTTGCTTCGTTTCGTTGGAATTCGGAACAATCACAGCATTCAAGAATGTAGTCCACAGTACGTCGGCGTGAGGACCATCCACTGGCAAATCGATTTTTCGTTTGCGCATACCAGCCCATACATCCATAATACCAGCAACACCATCCGTACGTTTCCTGTATTCCAAAATCTTGCACCACGCCTCGAGATTGACATGATTCACAGGATGATCGATGAGCAAGCCTCGGGTAGTCGAGAACTCGCGGACGCGAGCTTCGGAGTATAAGAGGTCGGAGTAGCTCGTCGAAGAGGGACTCGAGGTTGGCTGATAATTGGTACGCTCATCGTCGTCCTCTCGTGGTAAGCGTAATCCTAGCTCTTGTGCAACACGCTTCCGCTGCTCGCGTGACGTTTCGATGGATGCCGCGACAGCAGCAGTAGGAGATCCTTGGTCCGTTGGAACATAGCCGGGTGTGTATGTGACCAGCTCTGGTTGCGCTGCTGAGTAATGTCGTGGGTAGTGTCCAGGCAATCTATTCCATCGTGGTCGTTTCGTGCGGACTACAGCAGGCTCAGGGCCTATGAGCTGGCGCAAGAAGTGCAGTGTGGACGGCCGAGCGAGCCACTTATCGAATCGCGCACCCATTGCAACGCGCGGCTCAGCTCTCCTCCTCTGTCTGGCGCCATTGCATATGTGAAGTCGGGCGCCCCAACGGCGAGTGTTGATAGTTGACAGGCGGCTTTGTTGCCATGCTCCCTCTAAACTTTTGGGCATGTTGCCTTAATTGATGCCTTAATTCCGACTCAGCGGAAGTGGCCGAGCTCTCGCTCTCGTCTCGCTGCATCCCGAACCTCGAACAACTGCACTCATTCACCCATTGCGCACTCCCCACCACCTCAACACCTCAGACCGCTCCACTCACAGCCACAATGCGTCCTACTATTGCTCGCCGCGTCGCGTACGTTACCCTCCGCCTGCCGCGAACCTTTGCGTCCGACCCGCGACCACCGGCATGACCACCGAGCCCTCGAGCACAACCGCTAACACACAACACAGCATGCCCAACTTCCCGGGTCTTCACCGCAAGAACAACGTCCCTGCGTGGCAGAGGCTCCACCAGAACCACGACGGTCTCAGGCAGTGGCAGAAGGTGGGTTGATACACAAGCGTGCGCGTAAGAGCAAAGACATTGGAGACACTGGCACATTGCGCACGAACCGGTACCTCCAGGGAAGAGCAGCATGCTGACAAGATATGAACAACAGGGCCCTCGCGCCAAGATCATGCTCTACCCCTACTACGCCACTTTGATCGCTACCAGCGGTGGTACGTCCTCGATTCCACGCACAAGCGGCGCACTCCAGCAGCTGACAATTCCACAGCCACCATGTACATGATGTTCCGCATGGTCTTCGGCCACAAGACCTGGTACTAGATTGCTCGCCCCTGGCGATTGGTGGGAGAGGCTGGGCCGGGATGATGATCAGGCAGAGCACTGTACTGTAAATAAGCCAGAGGGTCGAAAACGAGCTGTAACACCATACCCTGGCAGCCACGAGCGCTCTCAAATACGATGCTGAGTTTCTTTTGTCTGAAAAATTAGCCCGTCACTGTGTGGAAGATGCGTTGAATCGCTTGACTGGTTTCAAATGTCTTCATTACTGTATGCTACCCATATCTGCCACCAATCTGATCCGCCGTGGTCGCCAACAACACATCAAAGAATGGGTTACGTCAATCACCACCGAATTCCAAGCAGATACTCCATCCATTACACACATCTCCGTTCAGTCCCACACCACTGCCTCTCCATCCCCGTCCTCGCGAATCGCACTCCCATTGTACAGCTCGGCGTCTCCAACATCGTACTTGGGCAAGTCATTGGGCGCAAGGTGGTTACCCAAGACCGTACGGCAGGTCAGAGCGAATCGTAGACTCCCAGTCGGTTCGACTTGGTGCTCCAAGTACTTCTGAATGTCCTCGCCAACCATGATGACAATGTCACCATGGGTCAGGTGGAAGGATAGGATCGGCTCGCCAGCTAATTTCCTCAGCTCTAGCTCCTTGGACAGTTCTTTGCCGCGTTTGCGGAAGCCTGCGCCATCGCCTGCTTCTTTGAGGTGCTTGAGTTCCTCCCAGGCTGCATAGCGACCTTCGTGCGTGTCTTTGCATGGCTTGAGCTTTTTCTTGTTCTTGCCCCTGGAACCAGAAGTGTATCCTGAGCTCTCGAGAACGGGCAAGGGCAACGGCTCCTCGAATGTGAAGACGCCAGTGTTAGACGTATGCCCGAAATACTTGGCTTTGACGCGCAGGAGCATAGTGGCCCCTCCGCCAAGTGACAGTGTGGCAATGCGAGGTCCAAGACCCTTTTCGCCATCGTCGTGATACTTAATCTTCTGGCCATCCATGTATGCAAAGATAAGTTCCTCGTTGAAGTCCTGGTACCCTTCCTCATCGTTCACGAAAACACGCTGTGCCCAGTTGAGCAGGGAACGCGCAGAGCGAACAGCAACTGGGGCTTCTTCGAAAGACCGACTATCTCCGCTTGCGATGAACTTGTACGGCATGCCGAAGTTCATACCGAAAGCGTTCATGCGCATTCCTGCCTCGGCGTTGTGTTCATCGTCATCGTGGTGGTCGTTGTCATCTTCATGGTCAGCTTTTGGTTGCTCTTCCGCCTCATCTTCTACCTCGGTAGCTTCATTGCCAGCTTTCGTGGAATCAGCAGGAGCATCACTTTGCTGGGCAGGAGCCTTGCGCATCATTCGCCTCTCAAGACCCATATCCACAGTCTGCATCTCGCGGAACATGTCATCTGCGCCACCAGGTTCGGAGACGATCTGCTTGTTGGCTTTGGCCACGATCACCCCACCGTCAATGCCGTCGAAGGTGTACTTCATGACCTTATAGTTGCTGTGGTATCTGACTTGGGTGCGAATGGCAGGCGCAGTGGTGGTTTTGATCAAACTTGGGCCGTCACTTGCCATATCCCATGGTGTGTGGCTGAGATTTGACGGCACCACGATTTCATGTTTCGGTTGTAATTTCCATCGGCATCCTGGTGTGTCGCAGCGCCAGTGGGTAAACATGTACCTGGAATTGCACCTGCCGCAATCCGGACAGACGATACCTTTCGTGTTCACGAGCGACAAGTTGTCGCCGACGTGTTGACCGATCTGCGGGACGCCTGGGTTGAGATCGAATGGTGGAATTTCACGCTCCCAGGGCGTACGCTGGAGGAGAAAGGCCGGGTGATAGTCAAGGTCGCCGTAGGGGGCTGGTTGGCCATTCGACATTTGCCAGAACTCGGTGCACTTCGGATTGGTGCACATCCAGTCGATCAGATACACTTTTGGGCACGACTTTGAACACGCTGTGCAAGGTTTCACTGGTAGTTTGATGGCCGGTAGCTCTAGCTCCCCAGACTCTGTGGGTTCGGGATGATGCCAGGAAGGCTTCGATGTGTCAAGCCTCTCGAAGCGGTATCTGACGGTTGTAAGGGTCTTCTTCTTGGTAGAAGTCTTCTCAGCCCAGACATGGGTCGGTGTGAACCAACCAAGTACGCAGTACCTGTGTGGCATTTTGGTGATGGATCCAGAGTTCTTGTCTCCGCAGATGATGACAATGGGGTTTTTGTGGGTCATGTTGTTCTGAACAGATTGCGGCTGCTTTGAATCAATGTCATGATCATCCTTTTGAGATACAAGACCAGTCTTCAGGTCCGATTCCATATTTCCACCCATCCGCGCAACGATGACATCCGAATCCATGTACTCTCTGCCAACACCAGCACTGTCAAACATGAAGGAATAGACGGTAAGGCCGTTTGAATAACAACCGCTGTGGGCACTCTTGTAGTATGGCAAAGTCTCGCAAAGCTCTTGTCGTCCAGGAGCCCAAACCTCGGGCTTGCCGCGTGTTACAGGTTTCTTGTCCAGGGGCTCTCGGAAGGTCAACTTCCTGGAAAGTTCCAAGAGATCTGGATCGATATGAACTCCTGATGCCTCCAGGTAATCAGACATTGACATTGGCGGCGAAGGCAGTTGAAACGCAGTCTTCTGGCGGGTTGGCGTTTTCTCCTTTCTCTTGCGTGGTGCTGGCGTCTTGCGTACCTTGAGCTTGACCTCGAATGGCTCGTCTGTTGAATTGCTAGCCTTCGTAGTCCTTTTACGAGGAGTGATTGTAGATCTCTCAGCTTTCCGTTTCCGTGAAGTTGCGCCCTTGGCAGGGACAACAGGGACATCAGTAACATCATCAGCTAGATCTTCAGGAGAGAGTTCCTCTTGAAACACCGGCTTCTTTCCTCGCATGACCTTTGAGACGGTACCGTCACCAACTGGGTTCTTGTCTGTAGCGGGAGGCTGTTGCTTGCGGCGGCCAGGTCTCGTTCTAGCTTCACTGGCGTTCTTGCTGCGAGAGACCTTCTGCACAGTGGGACTATCACCATCATAGACCGCCTCATCTTGATCTTGTAGACCATGTTCCTTTTCAACCACTGCCGTTGATGTGAGAACGAGGTCGCCCAAACGGGAAGGTTGCGTTCTGGACCGACCAGACTGTCGAAGAGATGATGGCGTTTGAGGCGCTATAAGACTCTGAGCTGTTCCGACTTCTGGCGGACGAGGAGTAACCTTGAGCTTTAGTATCTGCTTTCCCTTCTGAGCAGCTGAAGGCATTACAGGCTGTGAACGTAGTGACTCCATTCCAGAGCTCATAGACAACTCGGTGGGAGCATCTTCATGGGCGACGGTGTCTGAATCCTTGACTGGCTCGACATGGCCAGTCAGAGCCTGTGACAAATCCTGAGGGCTGATTGGAGATGGTATAGTCGCAGCAATTGCGCCACGCAGACCGTCGAGGCTTGCATGATCGGGCTTTGGAGAAACCGGGTTGGGGTTGGAGGCTGAGACTTTATGGCTAAGCTGCTCGGCCACCATATCAAGCTGGGTTGTGATATCGAGAGTATCCTTAGATTGGTAGTCATTGGGTGTTGAGAAATCCGGAGTTGTGCCAAGTTTCGGGAGATCTGAGTCTTCAAGTTCACCAAATCGTTTGAATTTGGTTCTCCTTGTTGCCTTGGGAAAGGTCTCAAAAGCCGGCAAGACTTCAATCGACTCTCCGACATCTGACTCTGTCTTCGTCGCCGAAGCTCCAGCGGTGCTGGAGCGCTTCAGAGACGCTGAGGGAGTAGACTGCGCTGCGTCTTTTGCTGAAGATCTACGCCTGGCAGTACGAAGCTCCTGGAACATGCTTGGAAATCTAGAGGAGTCATTGTAGTCGGGATTATTTTCGCCTAAGCTCCTCTTCGTAGCATTCCTCATGGAGGAACGGCGTTGAGCCATGGTTGTTAGGCAAGTGTTGGAGTTGTGCGTAGTTGTTGTAGTTGTCCCCCCTGGTGCAGATACCGAAGTCTTTATGCCCACCCCGTCAATGGCAGTTCGCGCTAGTACCAGCCTCGTTGCCACCAACGTGCATCAGACCGCTCAATCCACCAGCAAAAAGCCAACGCACGGGACCACCAAAGTGAACGAGCCAGACACAACGTGACCAAAAGACCAGCCACCAGATTAGCCAGTGGCAGCAAATGCCGAAGTGAACCGAAAGGCCAGCAAACAAAAGTTCCACGTGCGTCCAAACGGAAGACAGATGAAAGTAGTGATGAAGATTACAAGTCAGTCGCAAGTAGTTCAGCTCGTGATGCAAGCAAACCAGCAGCTGCAGTCAGGAAGTCGAGAAGTCAAGAAGGAAGTCCCAGGCTTCTGGTCAGCGACGCAAGTCAGCACGTGCAATTTCTTTTCAATTCGGTTGACAGACAGAGTCATACCAGACCTGAAAAGCTCGAGACAGCACGTTTGTTATTGTTGTATTGTTTTATCGGGTTTGGTGTGAGGCGAGGTCATATTGAAGGTCGGCAGGAGCTGATCAGAGTGGAAAGACGAGGGCGGGGCTGGTGGCATGAGCGTTGCGAAGGTTCTGGGAGAGCTGCGTTGGTCGATACTGAGGATGCGTGAGTGGCTGTTGCTGCAGCACAGTCTCCAACCGTGTGTTTTGCTATTTTTGTCACGGTGAGTCATGGTGAGAGATGTGATGGAAACTGTCATGGTATCATTGATGCCAGCCTCGATGTTGGATATGTGAAGCCAATGCACGCGAGTGAGCGATGTGCTGCATGTGATGTTGGGACCGAGCAGACGCATGTAGACAGTGAGTAAAAGGAAGGGGAAACTGCAATCGAGGAGTAATCATTATTCTTACAGACTATGAAAATGGAAGCACAATCAATGCGCATGTCCCATATACCACCAGTGGCTGTCTCGTAGCAGAGACGGACTGCCGAAGCCAGCCTTTTCTCCACCGGCCCTATTCCTCTCCCTTCTGTGGCTGAAAATGCCCGTTCGCACTCTAGCTGTAGAGAGCTTTGGAACAGCATCGCTGCCAGTTGCCAAGGTTCAAAGACCTCCTGCAGACTACTGTGCGCGGCAATGCGCAAGCCGAAAAATTATGACCCACTGGTCCTGAATGAATGTCGTCGCACATGCCACTCGCTTTCGAGATCATGGCCATGTCGTGTCTCATGCATGTTATGCAAGGCTGTTTCCCTGTAGTGGTCTCAAACCCCACTGGGGAGTTTGCGCAAGCAATATCCAATCCATGCGCCGCGTGACGGCCAGCGTCATTCGTGTGTCAAAAGCCACTAGGTCCTCGCCACCCGTTTCGCATCTTCCTTCAATGTTCTCGCTTTTTTTTTCTCTACAGTCGTCTTTTTCTTACTGCGGCGTAGAAGCAGGGTTGAGGTTGAGGATCTGATCTGGGTTGCCGACAAAATCACGACGATACTGAGCAATGCGAGCAGCAATCGCATTCACATCCGTACCTTGATTGGAATCGCGTAGTTGTTTTATGATTTCAGAGAGACCGTTGCTCCAACGGATCTTCTCTTCTTCGGTCTTCCATGGTGCAGTGCGTGTGCCGAGATCTTTTAGCAGTTCGCCATCTGTATATTAGTACACCTACGTCAGCTCCATGAGGCTCGGGCAAGGCGCGTGATGAAGTGGATGAGAGTGTTGCAAGGAAGCGGAAGAAACGTGGGCAGGTCAATAATTGCTCTACGCACCATTGATAGCCGTGTTGTAGAAATGCTGGTGTAGGCAGGACTGATCCTGGCATGTTCCGTTGGACAATTCGTTCGGGCACATAGCCTCTGCGGGGTCGAGCTTGTTGCTGTAAGTTAGTGACTTGAACCCACCCTGTACATCTGAAGTAAATTGGGGGTGGAAGCGATAGTCCTTGAACATCCTCAGCGGACTTTCGTAGGGTTTGTAGTAAGGCTTCGTTGTTGCCTATGCAGGTTAGCCAATTTGAGAATTGTTCTTGAGATTATTCTTGATTGAGAGGAGAACGCACCTCAGGGGTCACATTGCTCGGTGCCTGCTCACTCCTTGAGGGCTGTAGTTCTGGCGCAAGGTCAACGTCTTGCGGACTGGCCCCGGTTTGCGGTATAAGCATCGACGATATGACTCCGGGTGAGGTGGCAGTCGAAGCCGGGGCCTCGTCTTGGCTGAGAGGATCAGCAGAAATTGGCAGTGCGTCAACAGCCGCATCATCTGGGATTGCAGGTGCAGGCTCATAATCATCTTCAGAATCTTCGTCTTCAGAGCTTGTGGAGGAATCGGATGAATCAGATGAATCGCTGCCCGAATCCGACATTGTGGCTAGTTCGTTGGCACACATTGAGTGGATAGGACCGGATGCACTGCCAGATTCAGAGTCAAGATCCATATCAGCCTCAGCCTCAGCGGGCTCGTTGTCGTCTGCAATTTCTTCCGGTCCGCGCTCATCGCCACTCGAAAGGTCCATTGAGTCATCATCGTCACTTGACGTGGAGGAGTCAGCACCGGGAACATCATTCGGTTCCTGCACGACAGTCGGGATCGAAGTCTGGGAAGCTGCTTGTCTTTGTTCGGAAATGGTCTCCGCTTCTTCTTCGAGCTGTGCGAGCTTAGCCTCCATTTGCTGCTGTTGCTGCTCAGCAGGGTGCGAGGCGATATCAGTAGCTACAGAGGCGTGATCGGCTACACTTGTAAGACCAGGGAGAGCGTTGATCACGCTGCTTGTTGGCGCCACGGACGTCGGGGCAGCATTTGTAGGTGATAGCGGTTTTGCCTTAGCCTTCTTTGGCTGCTTCTGCATCTCTGCGATTCGGCGGTGCATCTCGTTGATCTCCTGTAACTTGCGCTCGTACGCAGAGCCGCCTGGTGTTGTTGCCCCAGGTGTTGTGGGTGCAGAAGCATTCGTGCTGGTAGAAGGAGCCGGGAAATTACGCAAAGGACCTGGCTTTGTGACGGGTACCGTGGTCTTGGGTGCCGGAGCAGGAGTGAATTCTTCATCTTCCTCCAGGTCGTCGATTTCGGAATCCTCTTCGTCGCTGACATGAATGATGACAGACTCGTCGTTGCTATCATATCTGCTTTGATTGAACGGGTGCTTCGGTGTGGCTTGTCCAGAACTAGCAACGCTTTGCTTGGTGGGAATCGAAATTTTGTAGGTAGCCGAGCCGGCGTCAGCCTCCACTGAAGATGTGGCCTCGGAACTTATGAGGGAATCCAGACTTGATGGAGCACCCACAGCAGGCACAGGCTCCGTCACAAATTTGGGTGCAACACCTGGTGCAGTAGGCTTTTGTGGTGCTGCAGGTAATTGGGGCGGTGTTCCCGTCATGAACAAGCCTGGCAAACCAGGGAATTGGGAAGTGAAGTCAGAAGCTTGAGTGGGCACAAGCTGTGTTGAAATGGCGGCGAGTGGTTCCTGGGTGACTGTTGTATTCACGAGACCGGGGACTTGTGCATTGTGGGGAGTACCGTTCGTAGATCTGGCTGGTGTTTGAAGGGCAGCCGAATTGACGGAGGGCGTGCCTGGAGTGACGTTGGTCACCAAGGAAGCGGCAACGACAGCGTTTGCAAGGCGTTCAGCTTCTTGCCTGCGTGCTTGCTCACCCTTGAGCGCCTCAAGCCTCTGACGAATCAATTCAGTTTGCACTTTTGCTTTCTTTGGCTGCGCGGGCGTTGGCTGGGTCGGGACGGGCACAACTGGCGCGGCTGGTGGCGGTTGCGCTTGTGGGACTTGGCTAGTAGCTGGCGTCGCAACAGGGGAGGCCTCGGTGTTCGCGAGCGAAGCCTCATTCTTTTTGTTCTTCGCGGCCTGCAACCTCGCCAGATATGCAGACCTGTCTGCGGTGGCAGGGGCCTTCGTAATAGCCACAGGCTTAGTAATGGGCTTGATCGCGGGTTTGGCTACAGTTGTGCTGAGAGGAGACCCTTGTGCCGGAGTGGCGCTAGCACTGGCAGACTGGTTCTTCTCGTGGGTCTGTGCAAATACAGATGTAGACTGTGGCTGTCTGGGCTGTGGCTTCTCAGTAGGAGCGTTGAGGCCAAGATCTGTGAACAGCACTCGGAGCACCCTCTCGTCTCCTACTTCTCGAGCGAGATAATCAAAAGTGTAGCCAGCACGATACATAGCGAGTACAAAGTCCTTCGCAGCGTCTTGCTTCGCTTTACGCTGGCGAAACTGTGATCTAGGAGGAGAAGATATGTGGCCATCTATTGTCCTTTCGTCAGTGTTCGTGTGCGAGTACGTCGCGGGGTTTGTTCTTACCAGGGCGAGGCTCTGGCCGCCTACGGTCGTAACCCTGCGGCTGCCGCGGCGGAGATGGCTGTCGCTTTGCACGTTTGTCCACGTTGTCATGACCAGGGCGCATGTGAACGCTACCACTACGCTTCCTCGGACCCGTAGGTGGAGGATGAAGGAAATCGGGCTCTCTTTGCGGTGACAACTCTCCGCCCTCGCGGTCACCGTTGTCCTTGTGTACAAGTATTGGATCCTCCTCCTGTCGCGACATCGGATTGGTCAAACCGTTCTGCTGCACAACGGGCTGCGCTTGCGCGTTCGCCGCTGTGGGCAGAGCTTGAGCCTGTGGCAGAGGAAGGATGCCGGACTGGTAGAGCTGGCCAATGTAGGCTAGCTGCTCGGGAGTGATGCCCTGAAGGAGTGAAGACATATCGAGGCCAGGTAGCTGCGAGTTCTGCATGAAAGCTGCTTGCTGCGTTTGAGGAATACTCGGAAGGGCAGCAGTATTTGTGGTGGGCATGTTCGGATAGCTGGTCTGATGTTGGGCGGGTTGGAAGGGAAGGGCGGCACCAAAAGGAAAGGGAGGAAGGTGTTGTTGTTGTTGTTGTTGTTGTTGTTGTTGTTGTTGTTGTTGTTGCGCCATGGTGTCGGTGAGCGGCAATTTCACGTGCGCGTGGTAAGTGAAGAAGCGCCTACTGAGAATGCGCGGACAAGGTAGCACGAGGGTGTCGCGAGCTGATGCAAGGCTTCACTTTTTGAAGTGGTAAAAACCGATGACGTCAGCCAGCGTTGACAGCGACGCAGTGGCGGCAAGAGCGATGTTAGGGGTAGCAGCCACGAGTGACTATCTAGCACGGCGGATGGATGTAGAATGCAGCACTAGTGTGGCAAGAGAGCGAGATGGCAGTCTCCTTCCTTCTCCCTGTGCGTGCGCGGGCGTGAAATTTGCTGGTCGCCGGCTGACTGGCTGGCGTGTCTCTCTGGCTGTGGTGGTCTGTGGTGCGGTCTTTTGCGGAGAGACTTCGGCTCGTTGCAAGTCGAGATCATCAGAGTTGCGGAGGGATCATCGACAATTGGCCCGCGCCGAGTAGCTGCCGCTGTGCCGACGTCGAGCTACCAGGCCGCATTGGGCCATATTGTAAACAGACCACCTCAGCCCAAACACTTGAGACATCCCACCGTTGTCTAATTGCCTGCCTTGCCTCGCTCCATACCCTTGTCTTTCCCTGTATATAGTATTCGCCGCCCCCGAGGCTTACACCCCTTTCGACGCACCACCCTCCCTTTCATGGGCGCGTGAACCAGGCCCCGGATGCGCCAACACGACGGCGCCCCGATCTACAGACTACGAGCAACAACAACAACAACAACAACAACAACAGGAGCCTGAGCCCCGATGAGCTCGCAGGCACAAGGTGGGCCGCGATGGCGCAATGGAACATTCCAAGGACGAGAACGAGACCCGGACACCCCCTCACCAGGACCTCCTCCTGGCCACGCGAGATCCAAATCGAGCATCATGCAGGCACCACTTTCGCCCGGTGCACCATTGGGACATGTACGAAATCAATCGGTATCTGACCTGCGGTCTGGAGGACTGGGCCGCAGTGACTCGAGAAGAAATGGTTCAATAAGAGGCGGCGCGTTGCCTGGTACCTTCGCGCCACAATTCATCAAGCCTGAGAACATGGACGGTGCGAATGGGGATGTTCGCGTCGTGGAAGGCGAGAACGACCTTTCCGGCAAAAGATACGTTTGGATGCGCGACGATGAGAAGGCCTTTGTGAAGGGATGGGTTGTGGAGGAACTGCCTGATGGCATGCTCAGGGCGCAATGCGAGGATGGCTCGGTGGGTATTGGCGAGCAACACGGCAAAGAGGAGATGCTGATATCTTTCTTAGCAACGCGAGGTAGCAGCCGACAGTGTCGACAAAGTCAACCCGGCCAAATTCGACAAAGCAGACGATATGGCCGAGCTCACACACTTGAACGAAGCCAGTGTCGTTCACAACTTGCACCAGCGATATCTGGCCGACCTCATCTATACCTACTCTGGCCTCTTCTTGGTCACTGTGAACCCTTACACAACACTACCCATATATGGCAGAGACTATGTGAATATGTACAAAGGCAGACATCGAGAGGACACAAAACCGCATATCTTTGCCATGGCAGACGAGGCGTTCAGGAACTTGGTGGATGAAGGCGAGAATCAGTCTATCTTGGTCACTGGAGAGTCTGGAGCCGGAAAGACAGAAAACACAAAGAAGGTCATCCAGTACCTGGCATCCGTCGCGACATCCGATACGCCGCGCGCAAAGTCGGGAGGAAGGCAGTTGTCAAATCTGTCTGAGCAAATTCTACGAGCAAACCCGATTCTGGAAGCCTTTGGTAACGCGCAGACTCTGCGAAACCACAACAGCTCGCGTTTTGGCAAGTTCATCAGAATTGAATTCACACGTTCTGGTCAAATTGCGGGTGCATTCATCGACTGGTATCTTTTGGAAAAGAGCAGAGTCGTGAGACTGAGCTCACAGGAGCGCAACTACCACATTTTCTACCAACTTCTTGCGGGAGCGGACAAGGAGATGCGCAAGGAGTTCCTTTTGGACAACATGGAGGTTGAAGATTTCGAGTACACCAGACGAGGCAACGACACTATTTCTGGTGTCTCGGACTCTGCAGAATGGAACGGTCTTCTTGAGGCCTTCGAGATCATGAGCATATCTGGCAAGGACCAACGTTCGATTTTGTCAACCATTGCAGGTGTCCTTCACCTCGGAAATATATCAGTGGTCAAAGAGAGCTTGCGAGCAGATCAAGCTGCTTTGCATCCTGATGCCGAAGACGCTGTCAGACGTGCTTGCCACCTACTTGGAATCGACGCCGCTGCGTTCGCAGAAGCGCTATTGCACCCTCGCGTAAAGGCTGGAAACGAATGGGTCAAGAAGGTGCAAACGCCTGAGCAAGTAAGTCTTTCGATTGATGCGCTGTCAAAAGGTATCTACGAACGTGGTTTCGGTGACCTGGTGACCCGTATCAATCGTCAACTCGACCGAACATCGTCTGGATCATACAGCGACGGTACGTCCTTCATTGGCGTCCTCGATATTGCGGGTTTCGAGATCTTCGAGAACAACAGCTTTGAGCAACTCTGCATCAACTACACCAACGAGAAGCTACAACAATTCTTCAATCACCACATGTTCGTCCTGGAACAAGAGGAGTACGCACGAGAACAGATCGAGTGGAAGTTTATCGACTTCGGCAGGGATCTGCAGCCAACTATCGACCTCATCGAGCTGCCCAACCCGATCGGTATCTTCTCTTGCTTGGATGAAGATTCGGTCATGCCCAGAGCGACCGACAAGAGTTTCACGGAGAAGCTGCACTCTCTCTGGGACCGCAAGACTGCCAAGTACAAGCGATCACTTTTGAGCCAAGGCTTCATGCTCACTCATTATGCCGCAGAGGTTGAGTACTCAACTGAGGGCTGGCTGGAGAAGAACAAGGACCCACTGAACGACAATGTTACCAAGCTCCTTGCGTCTTCCTCTAATAAACACGTTGCCCAGTTGTTCTCGGATTGTGCTGATACCGACGACCACCTTGAGGGTGGCACACGCAGTCGTGTGAAGAGGGGTCTTTTCCGTACTGTCGCTCAACGTCACAAGGAAAACCTCTCGTCACTGATGGCCCAACTGCACTCGACACACCCTCATTTCGTCCGCTGTATCCTGCCTAACCACAAGAAGAAACCGAAGCAATTCAGCACTCCTCTAGTCCTGGATCAACTACGATGCAATGGTGTTCTTGAGGGTATCAGAATCGCAAGGACCGGTTTCCCCAACAGACTTCTCTTCGCAGAATTCCGCGCACGTTATGAGATTCTCTGCACGGACATGCCAAAAGGCTATCTCGAGGGTCAAGCGGCGTCCAAACTCATGCTCGAGAAGCTCAATCTTGACAAGTCATGGTATCGGGTTGGTCTCACCAAGGTCTTCTTCCGTGCCGGTGTCTTGGCCGAGCTGGAAGAGCAGCGTGACGCACTCATTCGCGCCATCGTTGCGCGTTTCCAGTCCGTTGCTCGTGGCTTTGTTCAAAGACGACAGGCCAACAAGCGACTTTACAGAGCCGAGGCAACAAGGGTTATCCAACGCAACTTTCAGGTTTATCAGCAGATGCAGGCAAACCCGTGGTGGCAGTTGTTCGTGCGTATGCGACCTCTCCTTGGCGCCACTCGACAATCGCAAGAAGTCAAAAAACGCGAGGAAGAGATCAAGAAACTTCAGGAGAAAATGGCTGCCGAGGAGCAGGCTCGCGCAAACATTGAAGAGGAGCGTAGACGAGCTGAGACTGAAATTCAGCGGATCCAGCATACCCTTGAGAGCGAGCGTGCACTCGCTCTCGACAAGGAAGAGATCTTCCTTCGCCTACAGAACCGCGAGGCTGAACTTATCGAGAAACTCCAGGGTGCTCTTGAGGATCAGGAGAGCCTCGAGGGGCAGGTCGATGCGCTGATTGCGGCTCGCAAAGCAGCCGAACAGGAAGCAGCCGAACGTCTCAAGCAAGTCGAGCAAGCAAGTCAAATCATCAGCCGCCTCGAAACTGAGAAGGGCGACCTCAACGATCGCATTTCTGAGCTTGATGCTCACCTTGTGGAAGTTGAAAGGAGCAGGTCACTGAGGACTGAGGAGGAGGAACGCCTTATCCAGGAGACCCGAATGCTACAAAGCCAACTCAGCCTGCGTGAACGAAAAATGCAGGATCTTGAAGCGAAACTCCTCGAGAACGACACGGAATTGGATCTCAAGCTCTCCGCGGCCAACAAGGAGCTACAAGGCACCAGAAAGCAGGTTCGCGATCTGCTTGAAGAGAACCGCTCTGTCCGCCAGCAAATGTCCGACCTGTCGTCTACCTCTGCTAGCTTCGAGGACGTCATCCGTCGCAAGGATAGCGAGCTTGCCATTCTCAAGACAGACTTGAAGAAGTACCAAGACGACCGCAAGCGTTTTGAGGACGAGAAGCAAAACCTTACAACACAACACAGCAGTGTCCAGAACCGACTTCGTTCAGTACAAGCAGAGATGGAGGCTGTTCGTGCGCAGCATGCCCAACTCGAGCGCGAGGCTGCAGATGCAAGACGTGCTCTTGAGGAGCAGACTTCCGCCAATGAGCAGGTCGAGATGCTCGAAGCGCAACTGCACGATATCAAAGGCGAGCTGTTTGAAGCACAGACTGATCTTAGCCGCGAGCGCCAGTCTAGGGACGATGTCAAGCAAATCGCGGAGGCCGAGCTGGAAGATCTTAAGCGCGAGTTCGAGGCACTCAACGACAGCAAGGTCACCATCGAGAAGGAGATGTACGCTCAATCTGATGTGACCAGGAGGGCTACAAGTGCCAGAGAGCAGGCTGATGCTGAGCGAAAGGAGTACCAAGCAGAGCTTCAAGATCTGAGGAAGAAGTACATTGAGTTGCAGGAAGCCAAGATTGACTGCGAGGCTGAGGTCGAGCGCAATGTGACCAAGCAGGCAAACGAACGTCAAGCCTTGATGCGCCGCGATTTGGACGACAAACTACAACAAGTCGATGATCTTGAGAACGAACGTGGTCGCCTCACTGGCGAGGTCCAACGCCTGAAGCAGCTTATTGCTGATTCCGACTCCTTCAAATTGCACCACGATCAGGACAAACAGCGTCTGGAGCGTGAAGTCATCACCATCAAGGGCCGTCTGACTGCTTCTGAGAACGACAACCGAGCTTTGCTCAACAAGGTCCAGCAGAAGAACCTCGACATTGCCAGGTCCAACTCCAAGGCTAGTGACAACCAGCGTGTCAGGTTGAACCAAGTCATCGCAGAGAAGACCAAGGCAGACGAGGAGAACAAGAAGCTTCAGCGCCAGCTGAACGATTCTCAGCTGCAGATCACCTCTCTTGAGAAGCAGAAGGAGAAACTCTCGCTCAGCTTGGAGGACCTGAACCACGAGATGGAGCGCGAGCACAAGACAACACGCAACGCCGAGCAGCAGGCATCCACTGTGAACCTCCAACTGGCCGAGGCCAACAGGAAGCTCGAGACTGAGAGACAACTTCGTACCCAAGCGCAGCAAAACACTCGAACTGTGCAGACTTCGTTCGACGAGGCCAACAAGGAGCTTGTCGAAGCACGCGAGCACCTGCGCCTTTTGGCTAAGGTCTTCGATCCCGAGAACGGACGTCTGCCTTCCAACCTGGACGGTGCTAAGCCGGAGCTACAACGTACCATTGACATCGCACAGAAGCTTGAGTCTGCAGAGAGTGCTCTCCGTCTGGCTACTGACCGCTTTTCGCGCGCCGAAGCGCAGCTTGAAACCCTTCGCTCACAGCACCACGAAGAACTTCAAGAAAATGACTCCCGCCACCACAACTCGAAGCGCGCTCTGCTTGAGGAGATGAACTCCAGCCAGGTTAACGCCCGTTCTTCACCTTCCAACATCCGCCGTGACTGGGAGGCCGGCCGCAAGAACTTCTCGCCCGCAGGTGTACACACGCCCAAAAACCACCAGCGTCAAATCAGTAGTAACACTAACGATTCGACACGCTCTGACCGTACTGTTGACACTGTGACCCACCACCAGCGTATGGACATGGCTGGAGAGCTCGAGCTTCTCCAGAACCAATTGCAAATGTCTGAGATGAAGAACCACCACCTGCAGGCTCAGCTTGAGAACTCCCCGAACAAGGGCAACTGGCAAGATGACAGCCCTTCGATTCGTCGTGTCCAGAAACTCGAGAAGGAGAACTACCGTCTTCATGACATGCTCGATGACTCTTCCAAGAAGGTCACAGCGCTTGAGCAGAGCATCCGTTCTGGTCAGCTGTCGCTCAAGGAGGTGCAGACTAAGTCTCACGAGGAGCTCTACGACCTAATCAACTCGCAAGAACAGTCGAGGAGGTCTTTGCTCAGCTCCCACAACGCCGCGATTGCTGAACTTGCTGATGCCAAGACTTCATTCGACGACATCAAGCGCAGCAGGGCCAGTATGGAGGTTGACCTACGCGATGCTCAATCTGAACTCAACGATATTCACTACGAACGAGAACAGGAGGCAGCCAACCACGCACAGCTCCTGCAAGAGTTCTCTGATCTGCAGATCAAGCTTGACACTGAAGTCTCCAAACTCGAGGATGTGGAAGACAGCTTGAACATGTACAAGGCCCGCTCGGACGAGTACTTTGCTAGACTGGAGCAGGCTGAGATTGCTGTTCTTAAGGCTTCCCGCGCTGAACAATTCGCGAAATCCCAGGCGAAGGAGGCCGAGGAAACTTGCGCGAGCATCATGTCCGAGCGCAAGCAGATGGATATGGCTGTTGAGGACCTGCAGCGCCAGACTCAGCAGTACGAGGAGAGGATCGAAGACCTCTCCGCCGACCTTGATGGTGCCCTTCAAGCCAAGAGGCGTTTGCAAAATGAGCTCGAAGACTACCGCTCGCAAAGAGCAATGGATCTCGAGGACAAGGAGTCTTCCATGGAACAGACAAGGAAGAAGTACCAGTCCGAGATGGCGTCTCTCAGCAACGAGCTTGAGGTTGAGCGCGACAATGTGATCCATGCTCGTGCTGAGAATGGCCGCATTCGCGATGAGCTTGAAGAGCTACGCGGCAAGTGGGACGATGAAGTTCTCAACAGCTCCACTTGGGCTAAGGAGAAGTCTCGTCTTGAAGTTGCTCTGCAAAGTCTGTCCGACTCTCGCGACGAAGCTGCCAATTCTCACAACGAAGCTCAGAGCAAGATTGTTGACTTGCTGGGCCAGGTCCGCCACCTTCGCAGCAACGTGGACGATATCGCTGCCGAGCGCGATATGCTGATGACAGAGAAGAAGGGTCTTGAGACCAGACTTGCAGAGGCCGCCGCCAGCCTTGAAGATCTATCAAGGAGTGGCTCGCCGACCAAGCGCGATGCAGCTATGTCAGACCGCGAGGTCCTTGACCTCAAGTCTAAGCTTGCGCACCAGGAAGACGTGGCCTCTGCCGCGGTTGGCAAGATGCGCCGCTCTGAGGCTCTGGCACAGGAGGTGCAGAAGGACATTGCAACTGAGCGCGAGAAGAGCGTTGAGTTGCACAAGCAGAAGGCTGCTTTGGAGAAGAACCTAAAGGACTTGCAGCTCAAGTGCATTGATCTCGAGACCAAGGGCTACTCTAGCGGAAGTCAGGATGTTCGATTCCTGCACGGACGCGTTCAAGAGGTATGTGATCAAACAAGACATTGGTTACGATGAACTCATACTGACATATCTATTTAGCTTGAACAACAACTCGAAGACCTGGAGAAGAGCCGTAGCTCAGAGGCTCGCAGTGTGCGCAACGTCGACCGCACAGTCAAGGATCTCCAGTCCCAGATCGACCGCCGCGAGAAGTCAGTCACCATCTTGTCAGAAGACCTCTCCAAGTCCCGCGACAAGGTCGAGCGTCTTCTCCAAACAATCGACGAGCTACAGGCCTCCGACTCATCCTCGCAACTCGCCGCCAAGCGTGCCGAGCGCGAGCTTCGCGAAGAGAAGGAGAAGAGTCTACGCCTGGAGCGCGAGCTCGAAGGCCTCCGCGGCGGCCTGCGCGGCAGTGTAGCACGCAGCGAGCGTGTCGCCGCTCTGAGCGACTATGGCGGCGGTAGCAGGCGCGCTAGCTCCGTGAGGCCACCCAGCGTGGTCGGTGATGTGAAGATCGAGGTTCCACAGAGGCAAAGCAGTCTCATGAAAGGTTTTTTATGAGCAGGGCGCGTGAGGAGTACACGGGCATTGCAAACGGCGTTAACAATGTGAAGGCTGGCGTTTCTGATTTTGTCGATTCTTGGGACGCGGACAACAACAACGACAGTAGGGCACCTGGATACATTCGGGTGCTGGCTCTGAAGAGCGAGGCGTTTTTGTGATTTTTTTTTTCGCTTCTTGCATACCTTCACTTCTTTTATTTTGTGGGTTTTTGCTGGGCTTGGGCATGGCTTGGGCTCAACTTTACCTTTTTGGGAGGCGGTTTGGGGATTATTTGATTTAATTATTGATGGGTTACTTGGGGTGTTCTTTTAATGGGTCGGACCTAGTTGTCTTTGAACGTAGAGAGAGGGGTGGCAACGATCGGAAAGGCCTTGGCTGTATATCTACCTTTACAGAGTTTCGTATTGTCGAAATAATCCATCGCAATCAACTGGCGTCTTGATACATCCTCGGTGGCAGTGCAATTATCGAATATTGATGTAGTCGCATAACTACAAGGTTCAATGGCTCCATTTGGGAGCCGCTGAGCCGGGACCCATGACAACATCACCCAAACGTCGATCTGCAGCCAGCCAAGCATATCTAACACGCGACGATCCCTTGCCTTGCTCGCGACAAACGCCATCAGATAGCTTCTCCTCACTTTCTTGTACGTACATATGCACCCCGCAGGATCGCTATGCACATTGTCGCGCGGCGTTTGATGACAAGCTGCAGCTGCCGATAGATACCCCGGCGAGAGGTAGGAACATAAGAACGTGAGTATCCGCCCGCATGAAACAGTTCAAGCATCGAAACCCAGAGCTGACAGCATTATCAAAAGACGAAAAGCGCGTGACTACTACCTGCTCTTTGCAAAAATGGCAGACCAAGAGACCGCAGACACCGTCTATAATGCTCAGCTCGTAAGATACTTTGCTTCTCTCTTCTCTCTTCATTCCGCTGAGTATGCCGACCAGGACGCTTTCACCCTCTATCACAGGATCCAGGAAGAGGCCAACAAGGGGTATTCCGTTGGTGGTGGACCAATTTTGCCCGCTTTAGGCCATGCTGTTGCCGGTTCTGCAGCCACGGCGGCGACGAAGTTGTTGTTGTATCCCTTGGATCTGGTGATTACGCGTCTGCAAGTCCAGAAACAACTCTCCGGGCCTAAGGAAGCTCCATCTGCAGCCAAAGATGCGGATGCTGAGTACGACAATCTCATCGATGCTGCGCGGAAGATCTACCACAGTGAGGGAGGGCTCAAAGCGTTCTACACGGGCTTGGGCCCTGATTTTATCAAGAGCATTGGAGACTCGTTCCTGTTCTTCCTGGTGTACAACTTCCTGCGCCAGCGCGAGACGAAGAAATACGGTAATGGGTTGCCTGTCTCTCGCGAGCTAGGCATCGGTGTTGCCGCTGGAGCTTTGGCCAAATTCATCACTACGCCTCTGCAGAACATTATTACCCGTCAGCAGACGGCTGCTCTTGTGGCTGCGCGCGATCCCACTTCGACAACACTCCCAGACCAGAGCAGAAAACTCTCAGTGAGAGACATTGCGCTTCAGATCCACTCAGAGCGTGGCCTGAAAGGGTTCTGGGCCGGATACAGCGCCAGCGTCATTCTGACTCTCAACCCTGCCATCACATTCGCCGTTGACAACATTTTGCACGGCTTGACTCCAAGGTCACAGAGAGACAGACCACAAATAACATTCCTCATCGCTGCTACCAGCAAAGCCATCGCTACGGCCATAACATATCCAGTGAGCCTGGCCAAGTCTCGGGCCCAAGTCCAAGCACCAGACCAAAGCCAATTGACGGAGGTCGATGAGAAACGCGACACGCCCATTCCGGTCCAGCTCGATCATGAGAAACTGCACCAGATCCACACTCGCCGCAAAGCTACCGATGGCATCAAGAAAGCACTCCGATTGCTCTCGGCGCAATATGCTATCGTCTTATCTCTACATAAGATCTACCAGTCCGAAGGCGTCGGCGGCCTTTACTCGGGTCTTGAGGCCGAAGTTCTCAAAGGCTTCCTCAGCCACGGCCTGACGATGGTGATGAAGGATCGTGTGCACGTTGGAGTTATCCAGCTATACTACGCTCTGCTGAAGGTCACGAAGAAATGGCCGGATGAGCTGCAGAAGGCACAGGCCAAAGCGACTCATGCTATGGAAGATGCGAAGGACAAAGTGCAGGCTTCTGCTGCTCATGCTATCGAGGAGGTGAAGGAACAAGCTGAGAGCGTTGGTACCTCAGTGGTGGATAGTGGCAAGCAAGTCGTGTGGGGCGATGCGAAGAAGGATAATTAGGTTTAATGGAGCGTTCTCAATTGGTTGGACTATGTACGACGGGCAGAATGTTTGAGTGGCGTTCCGCATGGCGTTCGGAGAGATGTGGTCGTTTTCGGTAGGCCTTTAACGATAATCTTATTTACTTCAAGCCTTGTATGCTGGGTAACGGATGTTCATGGCAGTCATATGAGAATTTTCTTCATGTGCTGTTGTGCTGTTGTGCCTATCTAGTCTTTCTTGCCCACCCAAAATCCATCACGACTGGAGGCAGACTCCTTGTCCTCCTCACATTGTTGACCCGTCTCATCGCCATGATCACCCTGCTCTCAGCTTCCAACCACATCGCAGCCTTCCGCTTCTCTACACTCAGTTGGTCATGGGTCTCAGCTTCCACAGCCGGCAAAGTGTCCATGACCTCCCGCACCAATTGTCTATCAGACGATATGCCTTGTTGTGTCGGCAGTGCCTGGAGGCCTGCATAGGTCGGAAGCCAACCCTGTGCGACGTTGATGTAACTGAGGTTCTTCCAGGCATCTGTGAGCACTGAGAATGCGGCTGCTCCGCCAGATGACCAATCATCAGTGCTTTCGGCACTGGCGTGAAGCTCCGGCAAGGTGGCAAGTAAAGCTAACGCAGACGCCCATGTCGTGCATCCTTCGATATCAAGCCACTGAAGCCGCAGGAGGTTTACACTCAGCTGTCTAAGTAGAGCAGCCGGTTCGTTCAAATCTTGATCGAGCGCTGAATAGATGTGTGAGCCACCAGCGACGACGTCCAGGCCATGCTGGTTGGATACCGTCGTTGTAGATAGATTCGGGGTAAGTGTAGGCCGTGGCCAGTAGGCTAGTGATAGATGTGTGATCTGATGCGTGTGCTTTGTGAACGCTAACAAATCGCGCCAGAGAATCGTCGGAGGCGGATGAGATAGTGACAGGTGTGTAAGATGTGAGAATCGTGATGGGGATAGTCCAGTGTCTAGTAGACTCTCGACGGCATCTTCGTCTTCCCAAGACTCTGCCACATCGTCCACGGTGGATTGCTCGACTCTGTCTTGTTCGGGGCGAAATCGCTTGGTAAGTCGCAGCAACGTAAGCGTGCCGTGGCCAACAAGTCCAGACAGGTCCAGGTGTGCAATCTTTTCAGAGCCCTGTGTTAACGCTTCAAAAGCCTCTATGCTAATGGTCGGACCATAGACACACATGTAAGAGAGAAGCTGCAACCTCAGTCGTAATGTCAGCTCAGCAAGAGCTGGGTAGTCTTCTTCGTCCAGCATGTCCCACTGATGCACGACAGTCTTCAAAGTGTAGTGCATCAGTGATGCGACACCTCGTCGATTGTGATCAATCACAGAGTCAACTCCTGCCATATGTGCGAAGCGGTCGATCTCCTGAGGCTTGGACCTTTCGACGACACTAAGGTTGCAATTCTTGCCCTTTCGCTTCTTCCTGAAGGACAACGTTGAGGTCCATCGTCCACTTCCAACGGCAGTCCATGATTTTGGCGGCGCAGGTCCTGGCGTCCTCAACCTGTCCCGGGTTCTGACGCCTGCTCGAGCTCTGGGTGATGCAGTTTCTGGTACACCTAAAATCCCACGCAATTGTGGCGGCAAACTGGACTTTTGACTGACAAGTTCTGCGATCTCGCGTTTCTTCGCAGCAGCTTCTGGGCCCTCGATCTTGCGCAGTTTGTTGAGCCTCTCGTTTACAGAAGATATAAGGCCCACATCTTTGGCGTTGTTTGGCTTTGGACTCGATGATGGGCCCTGGTGTTGCTTGAGGTTAAAGGTATGCTTTTTGGGCATTCAGGTGGTTTGGGTGGCGAAAGTTCGTGAACAAGAAAGACTTCGACTCGTCTGATACGGCTTTCCAAATTGATATGTGATGACTCGTCTGGCGGAGATATGTTTGTTAATTTGATCGATTGATGACATACGATGAGTCGCCTAGGACATTGATCATTGGCTGAGTAAGAGAGAAACGCCCGAGCAGCTTAAATCCGGCGTCAGCGTATCTGAGAAGGAGCAACCCGAACCCTGAGAGTTTGTTAGCAGCCGTTGATGACCTACAAGCGCGAGTACACCGACAACCATCACCTTCATTCCAGCAGGGATATTCGGCCGGCAAGATGTAGTCTCCTTCTGTATCGCCACAAACTGCGGCACAAAACTTTCGTACAATGGCCAACATCATCCTCCGCCCGCCTACGTTCTCTAAAGCAGCCGCTCCGACGGACTTCGCCATACCCACCATCCCGTGGCTCACCGAGACCTGGCATGTCACCCATTCGAGCCTACCCATGTGGAAGTCGAAGCGGAACGTCCAAATCAAATACACACCTCTTCCGCCATCTTCGGACTCTGTCGCGGCCGAGTCAACAGACCGCTTGGACGACCTCGTGACCTACCAGTCCCAATCCTCCACCAAGCTCCAAACAATCGAGGGCGTAGACACCGCGAGTGGTCAAGGCAGAGGAGAGTGGGACTGGAGAGGCAAGGGGTGGCTCAAGATCGCGTCTAGTCACTGGGAAGTGCTGGGCTGGGGAGAAGAAGAGACAACAGGCAATAAATGGGTCGTTACCTGCTTTGCGAAGACGCTATTCACTCCTGCAGGTGTGGATCTGTATTCGAGGAACAATACTGGCCTCCAGCTGGAGACAGTCGTGGCTATAAAGAAGGGTCTTGCAGAGGTAGAGGATGAGAGTATCAGGAAGATGGCTGCTGATCTGTTTGAGGTGAAGATCGATAAGGCTAGGGACTCGACATGAGCCATTCACGGTTGCAATGGAGATTTTCGCTATTTGACTGATATCCTAAATGCTTGGACACTTGGGCTCTTTTTTCCTTTTATAAATTGTGCTATGCTCGTATTTGTCACTTCACCGAACCTCTACGCAAACCTAGGCAACCATATCAAAGGTGACCTCGCTTTATGTTGTGCCCTTAATCGTGGGTATAGCAACCAATTATGTTTGTTACCTCATCGTCTAGATAAGCTTCCCAATCGAAAATGCGTTGCGTCGCAAACATCGCAAGATACTCGGTTACGTATTAAAGCATTCAAGCTGCACAATGGATGAGTCAACGCTAGAATCGTCCAAATGTCGCAATGTGCACACAAATACTCCCGGAACCCCTTGAACAATAGGCTTACCTATCTGAGAGGATATACGGAAATGCATACGCTTATTACGTTTGACCCAATCGAGATATCATCATCGGCGGATAGAAACTCCAACCCTACTTACCCTACGTATCTCACAGGGACTGGACACATGCATGTGTATCATCAACATTATTTGTGCCTATACATGTAGTCGTGAGTGCGTTTGTGGCAGAAGTTACGAAACGATGCACGAACAAGCAGCCCGCAACATTGATGGACTTGTCTTTGCATTTTCAGGTATGATGTGTACTTCGAGAGCATGATGGCAGATGTGGTCATGAAACACTGGCATTCAGTTATTCGGAAGCGCCAGAAATTTTTATCCCTCAGCCGCGCAATTTTGAGTCATCACTTAGAATGTACAGCATAACATCCTCAACCATGTAAGCAGCGACCTGCCCATGATCGAAATAAGTCAAAGCCCTTTCGTCCCAAAAAAGCAAGAGAAGCTCAACTATACAAGTAAGAAAATAAGACGATGCTGAGTGCTCGCAAAGCCGTAACGACAGATCGCCAAAAAAAAATCGCCCAAAGGTAACAGTAGTAGTAAAGAAATGACTGCCCGAAGGAGCAGCCTGCCCAATCGCCCCGTGTGTGATGCACGACACCTGTACGCCCTGCGTACTCCCAGAAACTTCAGCGCCATGGATCCTGAAGAAAAAATCTTGAAACATCATCTGCAAGCCGTTCGTCCTGCTTGACGCCCACTGTGCGTGCCCGTTTGGGGGGTGTACAAAAATCATACGAAAACTCCTCGCTATCCGGAAAATTCGTGGTAGAGTATAGGAAAGGCATGAGCAAATATGCATATCTGTAAGGTGAAAAAGGAAAAAAAAAACCCAATCCGCGATTGAGCTAATCAGGCGCAAGTAAGCTCTGAAAAGAAAAAAAGCAAGACAGTAAAGGAGGTGTGATCCAGAAGAGGTTGCGCTTTGGGGCGTCCGTGAGGCCACAGAGAAGTCGTGGTTCGGAAATGTGTGGATCAGGCGCATGTGGACCCTCAGAAGGAAATGATAAAGCAATAGGAGTAGAAGTCCAGGAGAGGTTGGAGGTTGGAGAACTTGTGTGCTGGAGCACAAGCGTGAGACGAAGTAAGAAAGTACAAGAAGTAGGAGGATCCAGAAGGGGTTCAGGTTGGAGAGGCGGTATGCTGGAACACAGACATGAGGCGAGGTCCTAATGGGAGGCGAAGACTTAGTGAAAGTGAGGAGACGATCCTCGAGACTCCCATCTTGACAGCTCCATGGACCTTAGGACGTGCTATAGTGCTCGCTACTTGTGCGGAATATGAGCTAGTGACTAGAATCCGATTGGTCTCCCTCGAACACTTAGTCGCTGGAGAAAGACCAATCCTGCATATCCACACTCTGTGGGCGGTTGGGAGACCGGCCGGAGGGCGGGTCGTGCTCTCGGTACGTGGATGCGTGTGATTGAGTGTAGCCTTGATTGTGTGTCTGGTCATTGAGCGAGTGATGCTGATCGCTCGGAGTAGGCTCAGACATTGCAAAGTCTTGGGCTTGAGCATCGGGGGCGAAGAGTTCGTAACCAGTTGTGGGATATTCGGGAAGGATCATAGCAGGACGTTGCACGGCAGCAACGTTAGGAGAATATGGCAACTCAGATTGTTGACCAAGACGCATTAAATCTGCCACGTAGTCACTTAGGTCTACTATGCCGAATTTGTGCTGTTCGGAACCAGAGGCCGCAACTTCGATAGGAATGTCCGCGCGGTTGGACGATGTGGAAGCTGCGTCGCACTGGAGACCATACTCAGCCATGTCCGACAGGCGAAGGGCATCTTCGCGTTTCCAAGTCAGTCTCAGCCAGGATGTTAGGTCTACACCCCAGGACAAGCATTGTTTTTTCATCTCTTGCTCCATCTGCTTGCCATGAGGTCCATTAAGAAGCGCACGCAGAAGCGCCTTTAGCCGGATGTTGGGGTCACTTGGTGGAATCCCTTTTGTTCCTAGGCAATGCTGATGAGTATCGTCGATAAGCTCTTCCTCGGTTGAATGCACTTTCCCGGTCAGGCATGACGCATATATATTCCTCGCAGGTGGCGTGTATTCTTCGTACCCAAGGTCAGGAACGTGTGCCGAGTCCTTGCAGTGTTTTTTGATGTCAGCTTTTGATTTGCGGGTCGAGTATTGACAGCTGAGGCACTGATATATTTTGCGGTTCAGGCATTGGCTCTTGGTGTGTCCCTTCATCGTATCGGACCTGGTGCAGCCATAGCCGCAGACTGGGCACACCCACTTCGCTATGTCTCTCGGCCGAGCATTGCTGGTGGTCTGTGTCCTACTCCTTGGGACCTGAGTCTCGGGGAGAGATGTCGGAGGGCATCCAGATGACTGCTGACTGAGAGGGGACTCGATATTGATAGCTTCATTGGCGACTTGTTGGGTGACTATATTGACTGGGAAATGCGGCGGACCGTTGATTGGTGCATCGAAGGCGAGCGTAGGGATAGCATTTCCAGGGACTGAGTGGGGCAAAGACCATCTATAGTGGGGGGTGTTGTCCAAGGCTGGACCATTGTCCGGACTGCAAAGCCCTCCTATATCAGCATTTCCAGGGACTGATTGAGGCAAAGACCATCTATAGTGGGGGGTGTTGTCGAAGGCTGGACCGTTGGCCGGACTGAAAAGCCCTCCTATGTCATAGGATAGGCGGCTGCTATTTCTGCGTGAGGCTGCAGAGCTCGGTAGTGTAGATGTGGCTGGTGTGGCTGAAGCAAGCGATGATCGTGCACCACGGAGACTTGCGGAGGCGGAGCTATCGTCAGACCAAGGGGACGCGTTGCGGGCTTTCCACTCGGAGACAAGGGACATCACTTGCAACCGTTGCTGCAAAGGGAAAATCGACACGTGCTGAGCCGCCTCAATGATGGCTTCCCTGTCGTGGTCTGCCATGCTGCAAAGCAAGAGCACGTGAGGCACCATATCGGGGTAAAGGAGGTCATGAAACTTTAATTTGGCGAGTTCGATCAAGGCATTGTCTGGGTAGGAGATCCAGGATTGTGAATCGCCCATTGTACCGTGTGCACGAGTGATTGAGATCCAAGTAACACAGGCAGGTTACTGGATCACGCTGCTCGACCGATGGAGAGACGGGGACGGGAGCCGTTATCCAGTACCGGTCGACGGAGAAGCGAGTGTGTATAAGAAGCGAGTGTGTATAAGAAGCGAGTGTGTGTAAGAAGCGAGTGTGTGTGCGTAAGAAGCGAGTGTGTGCAAGAAGCGAGTGTGTGTGTGTAAGAAGCGAGTGTGTGTAAGAAGCGAGTGTGTGTAAGAAGCGAGTATGTGTAAGAAGCGAGAGTATGTGTAAGAAGCGAGTGTGTATAAGAAAGCGAGTGTGTTTGAGAAGAAGGGAAGAGGAAGAATGGTTTGCATGGACAGAGGGAGGGAAGGACTGTGATATGGATGTATAGGAGGGAAGGGCTGTAGTATCAATGGGCTGCAGATGCATGACTGCTGCCAGATGCACCGGTGCACCAGCGCTGCTAGATGAGATGCACGACACCGTAGGCTTTCTGCTGCATCCGCACAGTAATCATTTAAGATGGACCCACTTGGTGCACTGATGCGTGGCGATCTCCCGTGCCAGAGGCCGTTGACAGAGACCGTCGATGGGCAAAAAAATGTCTGGGGGATCTCGCTTGTCGAGGGGTAAGTTAGGAAAAACAGGCAACATGTGGCTGATGGATTTCGCTGTTTCAGGCTCGCACTGTTCTCCTCCTTAGACCACACCACACCCGCGAGGCCCGCAATAATCTCGACCCTCCAGCCACATCCGCGCCGCCCGGCACGCACTCTCGTATCACGAACGTCACCAGGAGTCTCTGTCAGGGGCACATCGTTCGTCAATCGAAGGGCATACACGCACGCCACGCCCACGGCACGCATCAGGGCTGACACCCGGACATCTGACGAGTGCGTGGCGCACAAGAAATGTCTCACAGTGATTCTACATAGGCGACGGCTCCCTCATACACGTGTGATTCTCTGCAACGCTTCTTCTGGCGTCTCGTGCTATTTCCAGGATGCGCGAGTTTGTCCCCGCCATTCCATCGTTTCGTGGCGGAAACTTTAATTATCATAGCAGCTGCATACATCCACTCCAAAGTCCCATGCGGATGCATCCGTACAATCGCCCAACAACAAGGACTCGCAATTCATTCATGGCCAAGAAGCACATCCACTCCAAAATCCCATGCGGATGCATCTCTACATTCGCCCGCAACAAGGACTCGCAATTCATTCATGGCCAAGAAGCACATCCACTCCAAAATCCCATGCGGATGCATCTCTACATTCGCCCGCAACAAGGACTCGCAATTCATTCATGGCCAAGAAGCACATCCACTCCAAAATCCCATGCGGATGCATCTCTACATTCGCCCGCAACAAGGACTCGCAATTCATTCATGGCCAAGAAGCACATCCACTCTAAAATCCCATGCGGATGCAATCTCTACATTCGCCCGCAACAAGGACTTGCAATTCATTCATAGTCAATACGCTATAAAATGCTGGGTTCCTCCGTTGGTGGTCACTCTTTCCGAACCAACCCTCGCTCTAGTGTTTGTATCACTAATTCCGTCAACACTCATTCCACCATACCTTAGCAGTCATTACACCGCGGCACATCTATAGAGATGTTCTTCCCCACCAACTCAACAGAACCCACCAGTTCGAGCGTTTCGCCCTCCAACTCCGCGCCGGAATCGATCCCGTCTACAACCAACAGCGCAACCGTCCATACGGACCCCACCAGTATCGCCGACGCCAGTGTCCAAGCCATAACTGCCTGGGCGCCGACTGCGAACATCGTCCTGGGTGTCATCGGCGCCATCGCTGCTCTGGGCTTGGCGATCTACCAGATACGTCTTGCCAGACAACGATTGCACGCCACGCACCGCAATGAGAGTGGTGCGTCAATTTCAGTTCTATTGTCGGTTGTCGTTCGCCAGACTGATACACAAGCAGACTCTTCGAACAGTGATGACGGATTGTCGTTGCTCTCTGCTTGACATTTTGCGACGACAATGGTACCCGACTGCGGCTCCATCCAGATTATGAGAACAGCCTCTCGGCCTTGATCTCAATTCCTAGGAGATCGAGCGTGTGTTTTGTGAAGATGTCCGGCAAAAAGGCAAAAACATACAACAGGCGGGATTCCCAGATGGTCACCCACTCTAGTACTAATCGCCCGGTTCAGTGCTTATGTATGGCAGAGCGGACGGGATGCCCAGTTTTCACTGACCTATGGTCGTATGTATTAGGCGCGGTCTCAAACCGTACATATTTGTTCATCTTAACGCTAGCTTAACAATCCTCTACCCTCGAGGTACGCTCGTGTCACGTCCCGCTTGCATCAATTGTTGTCTGACGTGTCATCTCATCAGGTCAGTCTACAGGTGTCGCAGAAATACGATCTGCAACGAGTGAATTGCTTGATTTGCTGGCGTCGTATCATAACAAGGTTCCATACAAATACAACATCTCGATAGCATCCCCAACGGTCAATCAAGCTCTTCATCTTGATCGTATTATACATGGTCTATATTACATTTACTTAGCCAAAAAGCTCTGGAATGCCTTGTTGTCAATAGCCACATTGCCAACCGCTCTCAACTTCTTACGACCCTCCTTCTGCCTCTCAAGCAACTTACGCCTTCGACTGATATCCGCCGCGTGTAGCTTCGCAGTCACGTCTTTCCTGAACGGCTTGAGCGTCTCCCTGGCGACCACCTTCTTGCCCGTAACAGCCTGGATGACGACTTCGAACATCTGTCTGGAAACGTGCTTCGTGAACTTCGTGACCCATTCCTTGCCTAGTCTTTCTGCCTGCGAAGTGTGCACCACGCGGGCCACGGCGTCGACGGGGACTTTGTTGACGTGCAGCTGGAGCTTGGTGATGGCGCTTGACTTGAAGCCGGCGTCTTCGTAGTCCAGACTTGCGTAGCCCTTGGTGAGAGACTTCAGCTTGCCGAAGAAGTCATCGACAAGACGTTCGAGAGGTAGCTGGTACTTCAGGATGACCTGTGTCGCAGTGAAGAAGGACAAGGACTCTTGCTGACCGCGGTTGCCCTCACACATTTCGATGACTTTGCCCAGATATTCTTCCGGCATCGTAATGGTTGCGGTAATGTATGGCTCCTGAAGATCGACAATTTGGTGGTGGAGAAGCGATCCGTCTGGGAAGCTGTTCGGGTTGGTCATGACTTCCTCAGTGCCGTCTTTTCGGACGATCTTGAAAGGCACACTTGGAGGCGTGATGATGATGCTCGCGCCGTGCTCCTGGCGAAGACGGTCCTCAAAGACAGAGCAGTGGAGTGTGCCAAGGAAGCCCATACGCCAGCCAGCACCAAGCGCTTCCGAAGACTCTTTCATGATTGAGACTGAACGATCGTTGAGCGTTACCTGATGGATACTGTCTTCCAGATGGGCATAGTCTCCTTGGTCTGTGGGGAACGCTGACACGAAAACCATGCTCTTCGGTTCTTCGAAACCGGGTAGCATTTTCACCTTGTCCTGATTGCCCAGGGTTGTGAAAGTGTCGCCAATCTTCGCGTCTTTGCTGCGCTTCATGCCAGGGTTGAAGTACACGTATCCGACTTGACCAGCACGCAACATGGTCTGTGGTGTCTCCAGCGGATGCATGATGCCGACCTCGCCAACTGTGTATGTGATGCCCGTGGCAAAAGAAATCACCTTGTCGCCCGGCTTAATCGTACCATCGAAGATACGTACAAGCAGGACCACACCTTTGTAATTGTCGTACCAGCTATCCACGAGTAGAAGTTTGAGGGGTGCTCCGTCATCCGTAGTCGGCGCTGGGATCTGGTCTACGATGACAGGCAAGATTTTCTCGACATTCAGACCGGTCTTCGCAGATACCGCGACCGCATTGGATGGGTCGATCTCGAAAGTGTCGCGGAGCTGGTCCAGTGTTCGCTGCTTGTCCGACGTTGGCAGATCCACCTTGTTCAAGACCGGCACCAATGCGAGATCTTGAGCAAATGCCAAGTAGAAGTTGGCGACTGTTTGTGCTTGCACACCTTGAGACGCGTCTACCAGAAGCAGTGCGCCTCCACAGCTCGCATAACTTCTGCTGACCTCGGCACGGAAGTCTACGTGTCCAGGTGTGTCGACCAAGTGAAGCAGATAGTCTTCTCCATTGTGGTTGTAGACCATAGAACATGTGTTTGCCTTGACTGTGATGCCCCGTTCTCTTTCCACATCAAGTCTGTCCAAAGACTGTTTCAACCCGCCCTTCTCAATGGTGCCCGTGAGTTCCAGCAGGCGATCACTCAACGTGCTCTTGCCGTGGTCGACGTGTGCAACAATGCAGAAGTTCCGGAAGCGTTCGATTGGGATTTGCTCAATGCGCCGTTCGAGATCCGTCTTCACCTTTGCGGCCTGGCGAGGGATGGTGGTGTGGAAGCCATGTTGGAATAGCTTGTGCAGATGACCAGTGGCCGGCTGATATCGTACTGCTCGTAGCGCACTATGGGCCGGGTGGAAGAAGCATCGTCGCATGGAGGATTCCGTGGTCGCGCGAGTCTCTGTCTCCCATTGGATCGAGGGATCCTCTTGCTGAACTGCCTGTCTTGAAGTTCTCCAGCGAGCGAGGGTCGCCCGCCGAGGATCACGTGCCAAAGCTTGCTGTTTCCGCAGCGACGACCAAGCCAAACATGAACTTCGACTTTTGGGGTCAGCAGGGACATCTAACAGACGAATTGAAGATACGCTAACCCAACTCCCACGCCACTCGGAAACATCGACATCACGCTTTTCGCATCACATCACAAAATGTCCACCGTAGCGGCACCCAGATCGAGGGAATCGAAGCCCAGAGAGTCAAAGCCCAAAGAGTCAAAGTCTAAGGATAAGGAGTCCAAGCCGAAGGAGTCCAAGTCCAAGGATGCGAAGGAAGACAAGTCCAAAGTCCACAAGCTCTCCCTGAAGGGCTCATCGAAACTATGTGTGGAATTCTTCGAGTTTGCGACAAACACGATTCTGTTCCAAAGAGGCGTCTACCCTCCTGAAGACTTTTCTCCGTATGTTCGGTCAAGCAACTCGATTAAAATTGCAGCTGACTTTCTTCTAGTGTCAAGAAATATGGCTTGAACATGATGGTCTCTCTGGATGACCAGGTCAAGGCATATGTCAAGAAGATCATGAGCCAGCTCAACAAGTGGATTCAAAAGTCGAAAATCTCAAAACTCGTCATTGTGGTCACTAGCAAGGAGACGGGTGAACATCTCGAGAGGTGGCAGTTTGATGTTTGTACGCCTACCTCGTTGACTGAATACACATACTGACAGCCTCAGGTCAACGTCTTCAATGACGACAGCAAGTCAAAGAAGAAGGCATCTGCTCAAGAACAAGAGAATGCTGCGCCGGAAGAAGGGGCAGATGCAGCAACTCCCGCGGCTGAAAAAACAGAAGCCGAGATTCAAACGGAGATTCAAGCGCTGTTCCGCCAAATTACAGCCTCAGTCACATTCCTGCCAATGCTTGATGGCAACTGCACATTCAACGTCCTGGTCTACGCAGACGCCGACAGTGACGTTCCTCTGGAGTGGGGCGACAGTGATGCGAAAGAAGTCAAGAACGCTGAGAAGGTCCAGCTCAGGAGCTTCTCGACAAACAGTCACCGCATTGACACGCTGGTTTCATACAGGTACGTTGGAGCCGAAGATTATACTTTGCAGAAGTCCAAATGCTAACAAATATATACAGACTTGGAGAATAGTCTTTTCAACAGTCATTTTTCGTACGTCTGGGCAATTGGGCTGGGAGTTTGGAGTAAAAGGACCAATCCTGTGTACTTGCACTTGGTATTCACATGGTATCGGCCATGTGAGACGACTGGGATCTTCAATGAATCTTTTCTTCTTGCCACCATGCAGACTTCTGTCGTCAACTCACAAAATGCGATGTGTCTGTACATATTACATAGTGTGTCAATTTGGCTCACACTACAGTCTCCTCGCCCAACTTAGATTTGACTGTGTCGCACAAGATTGCGTAGACACTTTGCGCACCACCTTGTCATTTTATAAGGAACCGCGTGGCTGGGTCAGGGCGTGCAAGACATCGTGGCCTGCGGGAGGCTCTGACTTTGGATAAGCGAGCTACAAATCATTCGTGAGCGAGCAAAGTTATCGCGTCGAGCGGGAAGCGTCCACCATACTTCACCAATTGTGCACATGTTATCTTATGAAAGGTAATTCTACCTTAAGTAAGCTGGCCATGGCGCGGTGAGATTCGCTGTAGGACTTGGAAACCACACCCCGCCCTCTTCTGTTGCTCCACCTCTCCACTTTCCGCCCAAAGAAACCACGACATCAAGCCAACCCTGTACAGAGATCAGCAAGACTGATTTCTCATCTTTCCAATTATCCCTGCGACGATCTTGATGAGCATCCATCGCCATGGCGAGTTATCCTAGCTTCTCTCGGAGGCACCCGAGCAATCACAGGATGATCTAGCCTCACGGGTAGCAACATCAAGCCACGACCGCGTAAGGAGCGAATACAGCTACCTATGTATAGCGTTCTCCTGCCGAAGCCCCGAGACGCATGGCGATCGATCCATCATGTCAGGCCAAAAGTAACTAGTTTTAGTGCCCGACTATGTGGTAACGAGGAACATAGCTCCACGCCTTCACGTTTTCGCGCGTAGGTTCCAGCGCCATGATTTCCAGAGTAACCACGTCGCTCCACTCTCCAAGCTCTGATGGGTCTTGCTACGACCCTGACCATCGCTAATTGCAGAACACCAGCAGTGGCTAGCAAGAGCTTGGCTCACAGAGCCCTATTGCGTAGCCTCCCTCTCCTTGTTGAGCTTGTTGGCCTGAGGTCTCGCCAAATGGCTTGACTCTCATGGAACAGTTGGTGTGATTCGTACCCAATGCTTGTGCGAACGGCCCCTCCCTTTACCTCCAGGTTGGGTTTGTGGCTCGCTCATCTCCATCTCCACACCTCAACGCATCTCCTTGTATGCCTGGTTGTCGGAGTCTAAATATTCTGGTTCTCGCACATTGTTCTTCAAGATTTTCTTTTGCCCGATTCAATACACCTCGCGCTGTTTCCTGCGCGGCTCACGTCATTCGTCTGCTTCGCGGCTTTTGCTAGCATTTTATTGAGCGACTCATTTTTCACCCCAAGCACAATCAACCTCAGCACTGGAGATCAGCGCCTCCAGTTGTGCTCTATTGGCAACAGTCACCAGAGAGCCCTTGCGAGAATCTTTGGAACATATCCAGTCTTTCAGCAACGATGGGCCTCAAGTCATACTTCACCCCTCAGAAGTCACAGCAAACCCCAAGCAACAAGCCTGCTGATGCTTTTCCGCCAGCGATCCCCCCTGTGCCTCCTACAACCTTGTCCGAAATCGACACGCCAAACAATACCACACCATGGACATCCAGGCCGAGCTCCATGGCTGGCGAGGAGATGAGCGATACGAGATGCGAGATCATGGTCAGCTGGCTCCATCAACAGCAGATTGAGAAGACTTGGTTCGACAGTCGTGCTAAGGACCAGGGCGTTGTCCTCAAGAGGAGCAAAGGCGACTACGTCTCTTGCCCGGAGAATGTTGCTGATGAACCCGATGGTTTCCGCAGGGCCATAGAAATTCTCAACGTGAGGGTACGTATTTTTCAAACCCTGCGCTGCATTGATGTTCGAAACCGTGCTGACTGTTGGTAGTCCGCCATCACTATCAGCACCCGGGTGATCAAGATCTTCCTGCGGGACCTCAACAAGCCATACGTACCTCTGCCCGGTGGCCTACGTCTCCAAGTACTTCCAGACATCAGCTTCTTGCCTGGCTGCCAGAAACACCAATTCGCCGCTTTTATCGAAGATCGTGGAATATTGATTGTCTGGGCCGACAATCCACGTCAGCTCCTTGACCGGGCCGCTGGCATCGAGAGATCGCTCATGCAGGTGACATGGGACAATCCCTTCTCCCAGATCAACGAAAAGAAAGATGACTTGGTGCACGCCAACGAGGTTGAAGCTGAGTCCGAAAGCAATCTTGAACACAACTCCTTCGGGAAACGTCGACTGATGATGACTATGCCTGTGACAGCCGCCACCACCCTCCTGCTGGCATTCGCAGCACTCGGAGGCGGCTGGCGTGAGCTTGCTTTCCAGACCGCAGTCGATGGCAACTACGTCCGCGTCGTACTCATCCTTGTCGGCATACCCCAAATTTGGCTTGCCTTATTCTTCTTCCAAGCCCTGGTGGGCGACGTCTTCCAGATGTTTGGGCCCGTCTCGCAGATGGCCCAGAACAGCAAGTTCTACTCTGGCCTGCCTCCAACTCGACTCCGCCGCGATGCTGGTCCACTCCCCCATGTCACGATCCAGCTCCCTGTCTACAAGGAGGGCCTTAGTGCTGTTGTCGAGCCGACTGTGGAATCAGTCAAGGCTGCAATATCCACCTATGAGATGCAGGGCGGCACCGCCAACATCTTCGTCAACGACGACGGCATGCAGCTAATCTCGCCCGAAGACGCGCAGGCACGCCGTGAATTCTACGATGAGCACAATATTGGCTGGGTTTCGCGCCCAAAGCACAACGAAACACCAGACAAGAACGGCAGAGTGTTCCTGCGTCGTGGAAAATTCAAGAAGGCTTCCAACATGAACTACGCCATGTGGGCGAGCGTTCGAGCGGAGGAGAAGCTTGCAAGAATCGAGCGCCCGGAGAGCTGGACCCAAGACCAGGAAGCCAGTGCTTACCATGATGCCCTTTCCGAGGTTATCGACGAAGAAGAAGGTTACATGCAAGCCGATGGTGACATCCGCATGGGCGACTACATCTTGATCATCGACTCTGACACCCGTGTGCCGGCCGACTGCTTCCTTGACTGCGTGTCGGAAATGGAACAGTGTCCGCAAGTCGCCATTCTCCAGTTTTCGTCCGGTGTCATGAATGTCACGGACTCATTCTTCGAAAAGGGCATTACATTTTTCACGAATCTGATTTACACCCAGATCCGTTTCTCAGTTGCGAGCGGCGACACTGCTCCTTTCGTTGGGCACAATGCCGTCCTCCGCTGGGGTGCGCTCCAGGAAATCGCCTACGACTGTCAGCACGACTCTCGAGAGAAGTATTGGTCTGAGGAGACGGTGTCCGAAGACTTCGACATGGCCTTACGTCTCCAAGGTGCTGGTTATATCGTTCGTCTGGGCGCATACTTTAGCGATGGGTTCAAGGAGGGTGTCTCCTTGACTGTTTACGACGAGCTTTCGCGCTGGGAGAAGTACGCATACGGCTGCAGTGAGCTCCTTTTCCACCCCTTCAAGGACTGGCCTCGTCGCGGGCCCTTCACCAAGTTATTCCGGAGCTTCCTGGTCTCAAACATCGCCTTTCCTTCCAAGATCACCATCATGGCTTACATTGGTACTTACTTCGCGCTGGGCTCGTCCTGGTTCTTGACGCTGATGAACTACTTCCTGATGGGCTGGTTCAACGGTTTCATCGACCACTACTACAGCGATAGCTTCCGCATCTACGTCGGCATCGTAGCCGTCTTCTACCTCGCCGGCAACCTCGCACTCGCCGTCCTCCGCTACCGCATCGGCGAAAAGAGCTTCTTCCCTGCCCTCTTGGAAAACATCAAGTGGATCCCCTGCTTCACCATCTTCCTCGGCGGCGTCTCTATGCACATCTGCCAGGCTCTTCTCTCGCACATGCTCTCCATCAACATGACCTGGGGCTCGACGAACAAGGAAGCCGAAGACACCAATTTCTTCGTCGAGATCCCGAGGATCTTGAAGAATTTCAAAGTCACGCTGATCTTCTGCGTTCTTGTCGCGGTCATGATGGTGGTGCTCGCGCAGTTCGTGCCGGAGTTTTGGCGCATCAAGACATTCGTTGCCATTTACCCGCTAGCTCTGGTCGTCTGCTCGCACTTTTTGATGCCGATTGCGCTGAACCCGGGGTTGATGAAGTTCCAGTTCTAGAATTGTGAGAGGCTCGGTGCGATATCTTGTGTCTTTTGTGTTCCTTCTCTCGGGTCTGCAGACTCGGAACACTTTCGTCTTCTTTTCCCCACATCATAACAGATTTAATGATGTTGTTGCTTGGTCCTCACATACACTCGCTCATATTCACTAATGTAATGCGCTTCTGCTCGGAATCATTGTATCTATCATTTGTAGCATACCAAGTCTACGACACAATCTTCTGTAATATCTTGCCTAGACTCTCGACCTGCAAATTATCGTCAGTGTTCGAACGCTTCACCAATGGGGATCAATCAAACTCACATGTGGCGACTGCGTGATCTGGAAGTGATTGCCAGTCATATAGTCGAAACCATACTCCGCGCCTGGCAGTAGCTTCTCCCAACCAACAGTCTTCAGCTCAGGCCTAGGCTCAAGCAAGAACCTCGTGACCTTCACACCCATATCAACCTGCAGGCCAGACTCAGGCACGCTCTTAACGAGCCCTTCACGGACCCACACAAAGCTGACCTTGGGCGGCACCTGCTCCTTCGCCAGCGGAGTTGGCATGTAGCGGTCAACAGACAGCACGGTCGATGTGAAGTGCTGCACGAGCCATTCGGGCGCTTTCTTCGCGCCCGAAGCGCCCATTAGACCTTTACGCGTCAGCTCCGCAACTACTTGCTCTGGCAGTGCCTCAAATTCCAATCGGCACGGCGAGTCGATCAGGATGAGCTGCTTCACCTGTAACCCCGCGGCAACGAGCAGCTTCGTGACTTCGTACGAGTAGTAGCCGCCCGCCGACCAGCCTCCGAGGACGTAAGGACCCGCAGACTGGATCTTGCGAACTTCATCGAGCCAGAGCCTCGCCATGCGCTCGATGGAGCATGTGAAGTCCTGCGCTTGGCGGAGGAAGGGCGAGTTGAGACCGATGAGGCAGATGTTGGGGCCTATGGGCGGGAGAGTGCCGTAGGAGGTTCCGGCGCCGCTGCCGTCGGGGAAGAGGAAGACGTTTGTTGTTGTGGCGGTGGGCTTGCCTTGGAGGACAACGGAGAGGGGGACTTTGGGTTTTGGGACGCCTTCCCATGGGTCGGAAGGTCCGCTTTCTTGTGCTGATTGAGTGGCGCCATTGCTGTTGCCGTTGGATTTTGAGGCGTGGTTGGTGGTGTTCGTCTCGCCTCCTGTGTGAAGGAAGTCTTTGAAAGCGCCCACGGTCTGGTATTTGGTGAAGTCGGAAGGGAGGACTGTGATGCCAATCTCGTTGGTGAGATCAGAGGCTGTTGCTTTTGCGAGAAGATCACCTAGGCCTAAGAACTTCCATGTCTCGTGATCTTGGAAGTCTTCAGATTCGAGGGACAGCGCTTCTCCTATGATCTCGAAGGCCTTTTGAACACTCTCATCGGACGACATGCTTGGTCAGAATGAGTGCTTGATATTGATAGCACGGGATTCAAGGATCGGGAAGGAGTGTTGTCGATAGACGCGATATCAGACTTTGCATGATTGAGGAGACATCTACAAGCGACGACACCGACATATCTGCATGCATGAGCTGAGACATGCACGCAGTGCTGTTGAGGCAGGCCGGGTGATTGGAGAGCCGGAGGTTGTACTCCACTCGCCTGCGTTCAAATGTGTGCTACGGAGTATGAAGACTTATGTGCCGAAATGACACCCCGCAACCCCGCCTTCAAAATGACTGGAAGCTGTAAGGTACAATATTGAGTCAGGGAAAAGACAACAAAGTACAAGCACAAAACCAGGGCAAGAAGTACGACAGAAACATTGTGACACCACACGACTATACACGACCTTGGTCAACGATATATGGCAGCACACGACAGCACACGAATCCACTATGGCATCCACTGAAGCGCCTGGCGCACCCCCAGTCGCCGAGCAGAAGATCGAGGCAGCCGAGCAAAAGATCGACCCATACAATGTTTCCGGCGGCGTGGACGAGGCAGGAAACGCAAAAGCAATCGACTACCAGCGCCTGATCGACCTCTTCGGCGTGCAGCCTCTCACAGATGCCCACCTCAAGCGCTTCGAGCAAGTCACCGGCAAGCCCGCACACAGATTGATGAGGAGAGGCCTCTTCTTCTCGCATAGAGACTTCGACAAGATCCTGGACGCATACGAGAGGGATGGCACATTCATGCTGTACACCGGAAGAGGGCCTAGCAGCGGTAGCATGCACCTGGGACACACTGTGCCTTTCCTCTTCACCAAGGAACTGCAAGAGATCTTCGATGTGCCCTTGATCATCATGTTGACAGACGACGAGAAGTACCTGTACACCCGAAACAAGAACGGCGGCATTCAAAAGAAGGGCAACGCACCCGAGGACTTCCTCGAATTCGCACACGAAAACGCAAAGGACATCATCGCGCTAGGCTTCGATCCCAACAAGACCTTCATCTACACCGACTACGAGTTCAATGGCGGCCACTTCTACCGCAACGCCTCCGAGTTCGAGTCTCTCCTCACATTCAACCAAACCGAAGGTGCCTTCGGCTTCAATGGCTCAACCAACGTCGGTCTCATCGCCTACGGCGCCAAACAGTGTGTTGCTGCCTTCCCTTCATCATACCCAGAGGCCTTCGGATACAAGGACTACCGCTACCCCGAGTTGGACCCGGCAGGCAAGCGCCGCCACAAGGACCTCTCCAAGATCATGACCTTGATTCCGTGTGCCATCGACCAGGAGCCCTACTTCCGCATGCTCCGCGACCGCTGCGAGCGCATGACCGACCCTCACCCCAAGACCGCCCTCATTCTCTCCAAATTCCTCACCGCACTCCAAGGCCCTGGCGGCAAGATGAGCGCCTCAGACGCCAACTCCGCCATTTTCATGTCCGACACGCCCAACCAGATCAAGAAGAAGATCAACTCGCACGCCTTCTCCGGCGGCCGCGAAACCCTCGAAGAGCAGCGCAAGTACGGCGGCAACCCCGACGTCGATGTCGCCTACACATACCTCTCCTACTTCCTCGAAGACGACGCCGAGCTCGACGACCTCGCCGCCAAGTACCGCAGCGGCGAGCTGCTGACCGGCGAGATGAAGCAGCGCTGCATCGCGGAGCTGCAAAAGTTCGTCGCTGCTTTCCAGGAGCGCAGGGGCAAGGTTGACGACGAGGCCATGCGCAACTTTATGCGCCCCAAGAAGCTTCAGTACGTCGGCAACCCAAACCCAACCAAGCCCGTTCCCGTCGCACCTGCTGCGGCAGCCGCAGGCGAGGGTGGCGAGGCCGCTGCTAGAGAAGATGGTCGCGGAACTAAGGGCGAGAGGAAAGCGGCCAAGATCGCGGCGCAGAAGGCCGAGAAGCTCGCACTCCGGGAGAAGAAGGAAGCCGAGGAGAAAGAGAAGAAGGGCGAGGCAGCGGCTTAGGCGATCTCATTTTCTTGACGATCATAGAGCGAAAAGCATAAAAATTCCAAATTTCGCGTTCAAGCGTCTTCCTACTGCCTCCTTTTGTCTCCTGGTTCCTTTTTTTCCTTTAGCAGCTTTTATTGCAAAGGCGACGGTTTTTGAAGGTATGCCCATGAGAAAGATGATCGGGACGTTGATGTGTGAAGATAAATCTGACCCCAGTTGCTATTCGAGCTACTGATACTCTGGTTCTTCGTCTACTAAACCATTACATTCGCGTTTGCTCTCTCACACTCCGAGGTGGCACCTACATACGTTCTGCTTGACTAGCACGTCAGGATGCTGCGTCCGTAAAATGAAAAGGGAAGGAAAGATCAGCTGCAATCGATCTATAAGGACAGACGTCTGTATTCTCTCTTTCTCCGCTCTGCTCGTCTCTGGGAAAAAGAATAGAAGTAGAATACAAAGAGAGATTATCAAGACAAGATTAGGAGATCCCCAACCAGAAGAAGAGGGGAAAAGCAATGGTAGCATAAAAATGGATAGTGTGGAAAAAGCAGTTTCCCAATGTGAGCGTTTGGTGTGTCTTGATTTCCGCCTTTTGCCTTCTCTTTCTTCGAGAAAGAAAAAAAATATGTCATGAGTATCGTTAATTAAAAAAGAAAAAGCCGTCCTTCGCAGATGAGAAGACTCGCGTCGCTCGCGCGTGTCCCGGCGTCCTGGATCTTCCCTTTTTGGAATCTGTTTTCCTGTCCTTCGCTATGCAATTAAATCCTTTCCTCCCAATCAGACACGAGGATCTCGTAATACTCCAAAGTGCGAAAAAGAAACTCTCCATGCTGTTAAGAAAAGCATCAAAATTGTTCTGAATCTTACTACCCGCTTGCGCAAGTTTCCGTTGTTGGTACTGTTGTTGTTTTCCTCCTTCCTAAAGCAGAATGGCGAGTAGAAGCGTGCCCGCTGCGACGAACAGGCTCGTCAGTTGGACAGAACCAGCCGATGAGCTCGCAGCACCTGTTTCTTGGGCTGGTGCGGCGCCGACGCCTGTGCCTTTTTCTTCAGTGCCGCTTCCCGAGCCAGAGCCAGCGGAAGCGGTCATGGTCGATGTGCGGCCTGTGGCGGTGGCAGGGAAAAGTGTCTGTATGCGTGTTTTCGTCGCCTTGCCATTGGAGCCGAGCTCTTCGACTTCCAGCAGCGTGGCCTCAGATGAGAGACTGACGACGTAGGTCCTACCGGATACTGTGACGGTTTCTTCTTCGCCCGCAGTCAAAAGCTCGCCGTTGACGAGGTAAGTTGGGTTGGTGCCATTGGAACCTGGCAGGGCGGTGAATGTTTGCCCGCCGATGGTGAGGATTGGCGCTGCCGTTGCCTCTGCGGCGTCGAGGGTGCTCGTGATTGTGTTACCGGAGACGACAGCGACCAGCTCGGTGCCTGAGGAGGCGAGGGAGTAAGTCTCTACGCCGTTGGGACCCGTGACTGTGATGCTACCACCCGGCGAGAGGGTCTGACCTGAGATGAGGTAAGTGCCACCAGCGTTGGGCGCGAAAGCTTGGCCGTGGACTCTGATAAGTTCGGGTGACGCTGTGATCATGGCATCGGGAGATGAGCCGAAGGTACGGGTCTGGCCATTGATGACCACAGCCGTAGCCTCCGAGTCGAGCGAAATCGTAGTCCCGGAAATCACAACAGTTCCGCCGGGTGTGAGAGTCTGGCCAGCCGAGAGGTAGAATTGTGTTGCAGCGTTTGCAGTGAAGACTTGATTGCCAATAGTCAATTGCGGGATTTCGGATGCCGCACCTGCAGCTGCAGCGATGGGAGATGTCGAGCTGCCGATGACAAGATTTGTCCCTCCAGGCGCGAGTGAGAGCCTAGTTCCGTCCACCGTGATGACAGGGCCGCCTGCTTGGAGTGTTTGCCCATCGATAGGGAATCCGACACCGGGTTGGGCAGTGACCTCCATGCCATCGACGTCGAAAGCGGTTGGCGAGGCAAAGTCTCCACTCATTGATCTTGTAGTGCCGTCGACGACAATCGCATTTGTACCGGACGGAACAGAGATGACATTGCCATCGACGGTGATAGGCGCACCGCCAGGCACAACAGTCTGTCCATCGATAACGAAGGCTTGAGCTGGACTAGCAGTGATGATAGCACCATCGACCGTGATGACCTGGCCTGGTGATGCTCCAAGACGTTGCGGCAGTGCGTTAGAGCTCGAATCTGAACCAGAGTCGAAACCAGAGCCTGAGATAGAGTCGCCTTGACCACTGCCAGATCCGCCATTCTTGCCACCTTCTTCCTCAGCCGCGCTCGCGGCAAGACCACCAATACCAGCAGCAATAGCGGCGGCCGTTGCATCTTTGTGGCCTTGACCCATTGCTTGACTAAGCACTTCAAAAGCATCCGTCGGCTTGGCTGCGTCTGCGATCTTCGAAACCAGGTTGGCGAACACTCCGCCGCCTCCGTTCTGACCATTGTTTTCTCCATTTGATGCTCCGCCATCATTACTTCCACTGCCGCCGTTGTTTGATTCAGGATTCTTGCCTCCAGTACCGTGAGACCCAGTCGCGATGGCATTTACCGCCGTGGCAGTCAAAGTCTTACCCTGGAAAGCAGCCGTTACGACTCTCTGCGTCGCGGGCGCGGGAACGTCAATGGTGACTTTGCTGTTCTCGATGTGGGCAACAAATGGAGATACGACCCAATCGTCCTCATCATCACCAGCGTTGCTGCCGCTGCCATGACCATTGCCTCCTGGTGCACTGAATGTTCCGAGGTTCACATCCTCATTCCCATTGCCATTCACATTACCGTCATTGCTGCCATCGCCGTTGCCGCCATTTGCGTTGTTCCCATTGCCATTGCTGCCGCCTCCATTTGCGCTGATTCCATTGCCGTTGCTGCCGCCTCCATTGTTCTTGCCGTTGCCAGACGCGGCATCGCTCAAGACATTGTTCAGAGCGGTCGCGGTAACGGTATGACCGTCAATCTTAGTAGTGATAACATTCATGTCGGTGGGCACAGGCAAAACAAGGGTAGTAGCTGAGTGCTCAACGTGGGCAACGAAAGTCTTCAGTCGGTTCACTTTGAAAGGAGGGTTTGCTGGAGTAGGAACGTCCAAAGAATCCGCAGTCTTTTCAATCCGAGGCGAGAAGTATGTAGTAGGAGCCGGTGGAGATGTCGGTTTGATGGAGCTGAGGAAATTGGGCAATGTCGGCGTCGGTGTAATGAGCTCTCCGCCTGGCATGTCCGTCCACATCGCGAGCACAGCCTGGGCAACAACACCGCGCTCGACTACAACGATGACGGTTGGCTCGGCGGACCATGTGCCAGGAGTGACGGAATGGGTCTCGCCAACCATACGAAGGAAGTTGGGGTGGATTTCGCCTGTGAGGTCCTCGCTGGCCAGAGTCTCTTGTGAGAGTTCTCCCTCGTCGTCCTCGAAAGCAAAGCTGAAAAGTCTGTTCAGCATGAACATCCGAGTATTGATAGCACAGGCTTCACTGCCATTGGGTAGAGTGGTAGGTTTGCTTGACTCGATCTCGTACTCGCTGAAGTAGACGAACGGCGTGCCTTCCGTGTAAGTTCCTGCAGCACTTGGTAGGGTGGCAACAGCAAGTGGAGGCTCGGTCGCGATGTTGGGCAGATGAGTACCATTTCCAGTAGTCTGATTAGTGGGCGTGAATGCGTCGACCGACAGCAAAGTAGTGGATGATGCTACAGGTGTCGGAGTAGTGTGACAATCCCAATCGGTGGTCGTGAAGTTGGAGGCGGTGTTCACAGCTGTTGACTGTCCACATGTCTGCTGAGTGATAGCAGTAGAGATGTCGAACTCGGTCGTTGCTGGAAGAATGGTCCATCCTGTTTGAGAGTCGTTGGAATTGAATTGCACCGAGACCGTCGAGACTGTGTGAGTGTACGTCTCGGTATACCAGTAGTCCAGATGAGCGTTCACCACGTTGAGGGTAGCGCCACCACATGAATCGTTCTCAGGCTTTGGTTTCCATGCACCCTTCGGCCGAGGCGTTGCTCTGGTACGTTCCGAGGTTTGTGATGCAGAGAGTGCAGGTGTAGTTGGATACGTTCCATTCCCAGGCACCACGAAGCTCTGACTTGGACGACCTGACACAGGATATGGAAGCCTAGTCGCTGTTGAGGAGACAACGACAGACTCTGTAGAAGTAGACTCCTCGCCAGATAGGATTTCTAGTGACTTTGTCTTCGTATACGTTGCGATGACCACTAGAGAACTGACCACCTCGACCGTGGACACTGAAGTGGGAGTCGAGCTATGTGTTTCTGGAATGAATGCATAAGTGACTGTGACCGAGGTGACATTGTAGTTGGTCGGAGATGCGGACGGCAGTCGCTGGGGCACGTATGTGCCATTCTGTATGCTTTGCTGGTCCTGTCTGCGGTAATGTTGTGGCCACGCTGCTTGAGATGAATGTGAGTAGGCCAGCAAAGCTAGCACGGAGCCAATGTGTAAACGCATGGTTGAAAGCGCCCTGGCGGTAAACGGGTGTGCAAGGACAAACTAGTGGCGGATCCAAGCCTTTCATCGAGTATTATTGCATGCTCCTCGACTGGACGACAGCTGCCAACATAGGAGCGAGAGACGGCACGGATCAGGCTCGACTGCAGCGAGGGGATGTACACACGCGAAGACGCGAAAGGGCAAGACGGATTGGGGATGATTATGAACACAAAATTGTGTTGGCACCGTCAAACGGTCATAGGTGGAGGTGGGTTAAGCCTACCCGGAGCCGGCAGACTCCTCCTCAAGGCTCAGCAACAAGAAACAGTGGGAGTCGGAGGAGTGATCGGCGGCGCCAGCCTCTCGAAGTACGTACGCTAGGCCTGATCCCTGTCAGATTTTCGCGTGCTGAGCGCGGCATGGCTCCACATCTCCGGAATACTCAGTGGCTCGTGGGGACTTCACCTCGCCAACTTATGCGAAGAATAGCAGCCCCTGTGTGACACAACGACGCGCCCTTGCAGAGTGATCGCCGGCGGTGCAACGGGCAACGAGAGGGGACTGAGGAGTACGGCTGCTCGTGGACGATGTGCGACGACGCAGACGGCCATTTGGGGCAAGCCGTTGGCGGGATGTTGCTTGCATCGTTGCATCGCTGTCGCATGTGAGCTGACGCTGACGATATGCGCTGGCCCAATCACTGGCGGCCGATGCAGCGCCGCACCCAGCGACGACGAGCTGTACGGGTACCTCGCGCGAACCACAAGCACGGGTAGGCCGGTCGAGCAGGGTGGATGCGAGCAAAAACAAGCTCTTCCACCCGTGTTCGCGACGCGGCACAGCACACGCACAACACGGGCTGCGAGTTGCAGATTAACAGGGCCCTGATATCGCAATGGCAATTTACATTCCCCGTGGTGTCTCTGCTCTATAAATAAATGAATACATCGCAACTTGGTAGATGATTGACACGGCACGGGGTCTGGCCGAGGAAGCCAGAAGAAAAAAAAATGCACTATATAGACTCGCTGGTACGGGAGCTCCTTCGCGCTGGGAGAAAGTGCTGTGCGGGCTAGCACGTGTCTCAGAGCGTTGCGAGATGTCATATAAGAAAGGTGAGTTTGGGGACCGTGCGGGCGGACTAGATGCCGCAGAGGAGCTTGGAGCCTTAGAGGAGACTCCCAAGGGCTCGTTCGTGAGGCGCAGCGTGGCTTTCTGCGAACCCGATGCCGAGTCGCGCGACGGGCGCTGGTCCGTCCATCTCCATCTCGATGCGCATGCGAGAACAGCGTGGTCGAGTCGTGGAGTCTGGTGGCAGCGTGAGTTCGTTGCCTGCTGATCTCTCTCTTGAAGAGACCTGACCCGGACTGCGAGCCTGCCAAACCTGCCACGACGATCCAACGATCTTCCGATGGCAGTACGACGAGCATGTCGCCGCCGGGCCTGGCTCGTACACGTAACATGTCGTCCTTCGTGCCTTGGTGGCCACCGCGAACACACCGTGACCTCTCTCGTACCGTGCGCCAAAAACAGAGCAGCACTGCAGCTTGTTCCCTGTCGTCGGTGCAGGAGCTGCATCTCTCTCCAACCTCTTGCCCGCAGCGGCCTAGTAGTGGCGCGCACACAGAGAGCTTGTCTGGCCAGACTCTGAGCTGATATTCGGCCCCCTCTCCTGTCATCGAAGGAGCCATACGGTGAGCGTTATGGCGTCAATGTGCGAGACATGCCGGGGGGGATTGATATGCTCGCCTTGGCCGCCGTTGTTTGTAGGCCACCGTGCTGTAGCCTGTATTCATACTTCTGGTAGCGTGTTTGGGCGATATAGCGCACGCCCGCCACCGATGAGAACGCAAGACACGAGAGGGCACAGGCAGAAGGGACTCGCCAACTCGGGGAGCTAAACTAACATAAGCGAAGCGAGAGGGCGGGAGGCGGCGTTCAGGGAACGGGGACATTGAAAATGGAAGGTCCCCATGACTAAGGTCTTGGTCGCGACTTCCTTCCCCAGTCGCATCGCACGCATTGCAGCGCTGGGCATTGCGCTTCACTCACTCGCTCACTCACTACGTCGCGACAGCGCACACACTTCACGCCGACGACAACTCACTCTCCCCTACTCCCTCACACTCAATACCGCTGATTGCCTGCTACGCGACATTCGCATCAACATCCCTGCCGACTCGCATACATCACTTGCCCTCTCTTCCGGCTCAGCCCATTTGCGACGCAGGTACGCCGTGCATCGGTTACACCTGGCCGTGATACCATGCAACTTGCTGGATCTCACTAAGGTAGTCGGCGCAACCTCTGCCCCCGTCACTACTTCACCATCCATCTTCGCCCACCATGCGTTCATTCATACCGCACATGCTTCTGTCGCTCGTCGCCGTCGCCCTTTCGCATACTCTCGACGCAACTCTTATCTCGCGCGCCGACAACTTGCCCGCCCCAGTTTCCATCGCTCCAGACCAGAACTGGGATGGCATTGACGGGAAGTGGTCGTCCTTCACCATGAGGGTCGGCACGCCCACGCAGTTTGTGCGCACCTTTCTATCCTTCTCGGTCTACCAGACCTGGGTCGTCCTGCCGCTGGGATGTTCCGCAGCGGCGGACAAGGCCTCTTGCGCCGAAGGCCGTGGTTGGCTGTGGGACAACGATACCTCTTCGACCTTCGAACCCCGCGGCGTCTACGACCTGTGGGTTGGTGCGAACCTGGGAATTTATGGCAATGGTATAGCTGGCTTTGACAGGGTGGGTCTAGGTGGCGAGGGTGAGGGTGGCCCGACCCTGGAGAACAGCACCATCATTGCCTATGCTGGCTATTCTTTTTACCTCGGAATGCTCGGTATCAATCCAAAGCCAAGCAACTTCTCTAACTTCAATGACCCGACGCCAAGCATGATGACACGCTTGAAGCATCAGCGCAAGATTCCCAGTATCTCCTTCGGCTACACAGCTGGCGCTCACTACCGTTTCACCGGAAGCTTTGCCTCGCTGACCTTGGGAGGGTATGACGCTGCCAAGTACGAGGCGAACAATGTCACCTTCATCTTCGCGCCCGATAATGAACGCGATGTCATGGTGGCAATTCAGTCTATCACTACGCCCTCTCGTGACGACGCCAACCCCGTCGCTACAGAGATGTTGCCCAACAAGGTATACGCGCTGATTGATGCCACTGTACCTGAGCTCTGGCTGCCCATCGAAGCATGCGCAGCTTTCGAATATGAGTTTGGCCTGACATACGATAACAAGACTGACCTCTATCTTGTCAACGATACGCAACATGCGATACTCAAGGAGCGTAACGCTAGCGTCACCTTGAAACTCGGGCAGGGCCCTGACAGCAGCTCCACCGTCAGCATCCTCCTACCCTACGCAGCATTCGATCTGCGAGCCTCACCGCCTTTCCGCAACATAGCCAACGAATCCAACTATTTCCCCATCAGACGCGCAAATTCTTCTCAATACACGCTCGGTCGCACCTTCCTCCAGGAGGCCTACATCATTGTGGATTACGAGGTCTCGCGATTCCAACTTGGTCAGGTCGTTTGGGACCAGACTGCTGCTCAAAATCTCAAGGTCATCCCACCTGCCAACGCATCGAATGACGCTTCGCTATGGACGTCGCCCAGTTGGGATCAGGGCTCGTCAGAACGCGCCCCTGGCAGTGCAGGCAACTCTACACCTCCGAATTCGAATTCAGACACATCCAGTCTCTCTGCTGGTGCCATAGCTGGTATAGCCATTGGAGGGGTTGTTGTCCTTGCCATTGCTGGCTTTATCTTCTTCTACCGCCGTCGCCAGAAGCGCAGACGTGCTGCTGCCGCGGCTGCCGCCGCCGCTGCGGCCGCAAACTCTACTGAGTCCAAGCCTACTTCTAGCAGTGGGAGCACTAATTCTCAAAGCAAAGGCATCACCGTGTACCCGAAGGCTGAACTTGCTGGTTCTTCGCCTTTCCCCTTCGGTATGACTCACCACGACCTGGACAACAAGGGCCTGCTCCCTCCGGGAATGCCTCACACGCCGACCGGAAACGGAACCATGTCCGCTTACTCGCCTTCGTCTCCCTCTGCAGGCGAGGGCACGTATTCTTCTCACAACACGCTTATGTCTCCTGCCTCCGAAGCCGACTCGAAACAGCTGAACGTCTATGAGATGCCCGGTGACATGCCTGTCGTGCGCGAGAAGGACGGTAAACAGCTGAGTGAGAAAGAAGCTCTGCAGCATCGCGAGAAGGTGTACAACGGAGTAGATTCCACTGTTGTCACTCCGACGACTCCAGCTCATCCCGGCTACGCCACAGGCGGAACACAGGATCCAGAGACGCCAGTGCAGCCGAGGCGCATCAACCCTGCGGACGTCGTCGACGTGCGCACTGGCGAGGCCGTCTCCGGACGACAGCACCGTGCTTTCTCTTTCGAAGGCGAGAGAGGTACATTCGACAGTCAGTGAGCGACTGCTTGAACGACTGCACGAACAACAGGCGAGCATTACGGCGTTCATTCATGCTTTACGATATCCCAACCTGAGTAGGGGTTTTTTTGCATTTTTTTATCAAACCAGCGATCAACGGGTGTACATTCCACCACAGCACAAAAATGGCGCGGACCATTGAATTTCTGCTTTCATTCTCCATACGGACACAGTCACGGCGTTCATGTTGTGAAGAATAGGGAGGGCACTCATCAAACAAGCAAGCAAGGGTGAACTGACCTGTTCAGCTTTGCGCGCTTGGAATGGTTTTATTCCTCTAGCGACGAATTTCCTTCTCTGCTTCTCTCTATGCTCATGCTGGACAGCAAACCTTGGGCACACTGCGCCAGGGACAATTTTCCAGCTGAGCGAGCAGTTCCTTCATGGAAAGAAGGAAAATGGGCATTTGCGTAGATAGCAAATACGAAAATCCACAATTTCTTTCGATATAATCATTTCTTCCAATGCCTCTTTTCGTAGCCTGAATGTCTTGAATGTGGCGGTTTAGCATAGACATGTGAACAATGTGCCGTGAAGGGCATGTACAAATCGACCAGCAGTGCCAAGCTCGGGCTTTGGAGTGCATAAGACTCGTCTTGAGCTTACGCACTTTCGATTGACCTTCGTGCAGTATGTGCAATGCATTTATCTATTATGCGTGCGACTCGTGCCTCAGGTAGTAATTGAATCCGCTTGAAGCACGAAACTTCAGAGCTCCGGAGTTGACCTCCTCAATTTCAGCGCGTTCACTAAATACCTTGATGGTCGTGGTTTGGCGACGATCGCAATTCATCGGTTCATGAAAATGAACCGCAAGCATTTCAGAAAGCTCTCAAGGTTGAATCAATCGTCTTCATTGCTCCTACAGTAGAGAGAAGTAATCACAGCGCAATGAGAAACAGGATGCCTGAGGTGCGGCGGACGTTGCTCAGGGCTGCTCTTCAGTCTCCGCTTTAGGCGAAAGATGACTTCAATGACTTCAGTACGCATCATCATTCTCATCAGTTGTCGTTTGTCAGGAACCTAGTCAAAATTTCACACGAGAATCCCCATCCGAGCGTGAAACGATCAACGATGCCCGAGAAAGCGCTGGAAATGTTGAGAAGCTGAAATGGAGTATCGTTGGGTTGTCTGTGTGCTCGTTTCGTGTAGGAGGGATATGAGCATCGATGATCGGTTGCAGCGAGGCAGCTTAAGGCTTAGACATTGTTTGGGATGATACTGATCGTGTTGGTCACTATGTCTGCACCAGACACCAGATGGTGTCACGGTGGCTGCTTTGTGAGACGAACACGCCTCGCATGACCTCTTCGGCTTCTAAGATGCATATGCATGCTGCCCTTCAGCGTCTGAATTCTCCTCCATCGTCACGATCAATCAAGCACGTTCCAGCTAACGTAGACAACCACACCATTTACGGACGTTTCTGAGGATCTTCAAGGGTCCCACTACTCTCCGAGGAAGCTCCCTCCCAAGGTCGTTCGAAGAATCGAGACCTGTTGACGCCATAATGGAGAACATGACGTTGTGCTGCCCTCACGCGAGCAAACTGAGGGGCAACCATTGATATTTTTGTCTACCTATATGTCTGTGATACTTTTCTCTTCTTTTACTCACACACAATTCAATTCGATACCCATCTTCACCTTGAATCTCCCACGACTTTTACGAAATCAACAACCAAAACCCAACAACTTTCCAACCCACCACATCTGTCATAATGTCTGCCGCATATGAGGGTCAGGACCCCATCGCCATCGCCAAGCGGGCTGAGGCCGACCTCAACTCCCAGGGCGCTAAGCAGTCCCACCGTGTCGACGACACCGCCCGTGGCGCCGCCGGTGCCTCTGACTCCAGTAAGTTGTAAACAAGCTCAATACTCAACACTCCAGATCCTAACAACCTCCTCCTCCAGCCCTCGAGTCCGGCGTCGACCAATCCGTCGAGCACAAGTTCCCCGGCGCCGAAGTGAAGATCGGTGGCCAGGGCGCCAGCGACAATCGCCAGATCCCCCTCTCCGAGGGCGGTGACATCAACCCTGTCACCGGCAAGCAGACCAAGGCCGCCGACTTCCAGGGCATCGGCGGTCCCGAGGACAAGGCTGCCATCGACCGCGAGGTCCGTGGTGGTGACAACGACATCCGCAGCAACATCCGCCAGGGCGATGAGACCGTTCGTCCCGCAGGTTCCCTTTCTAACAACGCTGCTGGTGGTGCTGGTAAGAGCACTGAGTAAAGGGAAGGTCCCTTTGCTGTAGCTCTGATTTCTTTTTTTTTCTTTTTCTGTTTGATGATGGTTTAGATATCAATTTCGATAGCATGGTCTTCTTGGATGGATCTGATATAACGAATGCTGGGGAGTAACACCTTGCTCGCCTGGGTGCGAGCTCGTATTTTGCAAAAACGTTTGGTTCGATCTCGAAGGCTGACGGTCGCAATGATTGCCCTTCGAGACAGCTGTAGAATCAGCAACGATGTAATGTCATGAACAAAGATCAACATACTAACAACTTTTCTTCTGTGCCTCAACTATCTCTTCGCGACTTGTGAAATACGTTGAATATAAAAACCTTGGTGTTTGATTGGACATAATGCCTACTATGGCTAGATTATTCTCGCTGAGCAGCATTTGATTCATCGCATTATCCTTTGTTGGCTCCAATGCTCAGAACGAGTGTCCCGTCTTCTCCACCGCCTTCTTATAACTCTCCGTCGCCTCACAGTCCTTGATATACTTCTCCAACCTCTCCCACCTCTTTCCCAACGTACCCAACTCCCGCTGCAGAATGAACGCAACCGAAAAGTGCATCTGGATATCTGCCACACTGAGCTCGTCGCCGAACAAGAACTTCCCGCTGCTCTTGCCCAGCTCCGCCGTCATGAAATCCAAATCCGCCTGGATATTTTTGGAGAGGCCGATCTCGGTGTCTTTGGGATCGCCGGTCTTTTGGTGCCAGCGCGCGTACATGACGGAGATGCCGTGGAGCGCGAAGGTGCCTTCGGAGGCGTGGACCCATTGCAGGACGGCGTAGCGCTTAGGGTCGCCGAGGGGTGGGACGAGGCGGTGGGTAGTGTCGTAGGCGTCGCAGAGGTATCTTTTAAAGAGAGGGGGTGCTTAGTGGGTATTTCTCAAAGACTGGGCGGGCGTTTAAATGTTCGACTTACTCCGCGATGTTTCCACTCTCGGTGATTGTTACGCCGTTGTCGACGATAGTCGGGAATTTTCCCAGACCGCCAACCTCTTGCCTAAACTCGGGCGGCGCCAGGCCATTTTGGCGCGGGGAGAACCTGAGATCATAATCTAGACCGAGTTCGTGGAGTTGCCATGCAGTTCGGATACAGCGTGAGGCTTGGAGGAAGTAGAGCGTGATCTGTGGTGCCATGTTTGTAGCGTCGGGACAGAGGAATGTGGAATCCGAAGAGCAAATGGGACGGAACAGATGAGTTAATACATATACGATGATCTCCTGGTTTACAGTACCGAGGTCCTTGTTTAAAGCTTCTCAGCTTTTACCTTTTGTTGATCAGCAGTATGCGGGCGTTATGTGCTATGACGTAGACAACCCAGGCAGACCGGATGGTGTAGTAATGGACAAGAAGAGTGATCGAGGGGGCAGCTGATCGATATGTTCTAATAGTAAATGCATGGAGACGATCGATATCGTGTCGCGCTGATGGACATATATCAATACCAGCACATGTGTTGTGGATATTGACATCGTCGTGTGTAAAACCCTCGAAATTTGACATTTTTGTCAAACGAGGGACATTTACGATGGATACATACCGCTGGAAGTCTGACAGGAAGCTGATTTCCTCGTGGAGGCTGTAAACGAGCAAATATCTCGCCCAGATGCATTCAAGATCGTTCTAATGGTTCAATGGCTCACCCCAACCCTGACCCTTAGCTCAAGATCGATATTTGAATACATGTATTTCGTGTATGATCAGCCCTTGTCATGTCTGTGACAGCTAGAAGTGTGGAATATGATACGTATAATAGAAGGAGATATCATGATACTAGCAGAGCTGCAAACTTCACCAAAGACACTGATATTCGATACAAAAACGAGACGATCTTAGGTGCAGACTTGTGATCGCTCGCTTTGAAGCACAGATACGTAGCTAGTAGTACATCAGCACTTCGACCAATTCTCATTCACAATTATAAGAAAATCACTGCTTCAATAACAAGCTCGCCTATATTGTCATTGCATGCCATTTTCTACCGCAGTGAACGAACAGATCGGTCCCGGTCCCATTCCTGTCCAGTTGATTGACGGGAGGCAGGATTGACAGGATAGTGCGGCATGGTTGCCACGAGGAGGTTCTGTTGGAGGGCTATCGATTCGTTGGCTCATTGATGGAAAGTCGTTGGTTTTGTATCTCCAGGAAGTAAGAGTGACCGTGCTGGTGGAATGAGAAGCATGGCCTTTGCCGATATTGCTCAGCCTCGCTGGGCTGTGAAGCTGAATTCTAACTGGTCGAACGTGACTCGTACGCCACCCTTGCACCATCACCCTGTCCTCGGTAAGCTATCCGAGCCTACACATGCATGGAGGGTCATGTGATAGCTCAGCCTCAGCTCTTCACACGTACATTGGAAGCAAGTAAGGGATCTGGTGTCGGGCTGCATGAGCATGTGCTCCAACAGACACGTTCTTGGCTGACTGGAGTCTTCTTCCGTCGTAGTCTGGTGTCACGGACGACCAAGGCGCTAAATGGGTGAAACGACATCATCGAAGACCCCGCGCGCAATCTGGTGTGGTGTGCCGGGCGTGCAAACAATCAGAGGTGGGGTTTGAAGCGAAGGAATACTCTTTCAGCCCTCAGCCACGTCTAGTACGAAAGGTAGACCGCGTCCCTTCTTCAGCTCTGCCTAATAATAAGTAACTTCCCACGCGTCAACCGAACCACATATCACTACTCTCAGTACCACCAACCTCACTCTACGCGATCAACACAAGAACCACACAAACAAGCATGTCTGGTTACTACGGCGGTCCGCCCCAACAGGGCGGTTACGGTGGTCCCCCTCGTATGTATCGTGCGTCATAATCGAATCTCAGATCTTTGTTGACATCAATTGCAGCTCAACAGGGCTATGGCCAACCACCACCAGGTCAACACCAGCAATACGGCGCTCCACGTGAGTTGTAACGCTCTCGATGGATGGAAACCGGATTTCGTGACTGACGGCGATTGCAGCCCAGCAAGGTTATGGCCACCCTCCTCCCCCACAAGGACATTATGGCGCGCCTCCTCCTCAAGGACCTCCTCCAGGGCAATACGGAGCGCCACCTGGACAGCACCAGCAATACGGCGCACCTCGTGAGTGACGAACCTTTCTATGGCTACGAACTAAATTTATGACTAATGGCGACTACAGCTCAACAAGGATATGGTCATCCTCCTCCTCAACAAGGCCATTACGGTGCCCCTCCTCCAGGACCACCTCCAGGACAACATGGAGCTCCGCCACCGGGCCAATATGGAGCACCTCCACCCGCTCACGGCGGCTACCAGCAAGCACCTACAGGCCCGCCTGCGCCTCCAAGTCCTGGCTATGTGCCTGGACAGACGGCACCCGTCAATATGTCTGGCGCCGCTGATGCACTCCGCAAAGCCATGAAAGGCTTCGGTACCGATGAGAAGACTCTTATCCAAGTTCTGGCTCCCATGGGTCCCCTCGAAATTGCCAGTGTGAAGCAGGCATTCCAGCAAGGCCACAAACGCGATCTAATGAAGGATGTCCACTCGGAGACTTCCAGCTACTTCCGCGAGGGTCTCGAGGCACTCATCCGCGGTCCGCTTGAACAAGACTGCTTCACACTCCGCGAAGGACTCAGCGGCATGGGTACCAAGGAGGATCTGCTGGATGAGGTGCTCCTGGGCCGCACCAACGCCGATATCAATGCTATTAAGAGGCACTACCAGCAGATGCACAACCGATCGCTGGAGAGCGACTTGAAGAGCGATCTCAGCGGCAAGACTGAGCGCCTCTACGACATGGTGGTTGCCGCCCGCCGCACCGAGGAATCTGCGCCTGTCAACCCCCAGCAAATCGATATGAACGTCAACGACCTCTACAAGGCCACTGAGGGTCAAATGGGAACTGATGAACTTCAAGTTTGCGCTATCATTTGTAAGTCAATATATCTCGCCTCATGCTCTCCATGAATTGTGAGTCATGAGACGCCGCGGCAAGCAGCTCCTATACAATTTCCGCGGCGGTGGTCCATTAAGAGAAATTTATCTCTCGATTTTCACGCATAATGAACAATTGGTCATTGGTTACTGACATTTCTATTAGCATCGGCTTCCACCGCTCAGCTTCGTGCTATCGCTGAGGCGTACCAACGCCGCTACCAAAGGACTCTCGTCGAATGCATCCGCAAAGAGTTCTCTGGTCACATGGAGGATGCCCTTCTCTACATGGTGTACCGTGCAACTGACCCAGCTAAGGTAAGTGCAACTCAAATACATCAATCGATAATCTTCAAATTGTGACTATAACGCTAACAAAATTGTCACAGCATGACGCGGATATGCTTGAAGCCACCATGGCCGGCGCTGGTACCAAGGACGCAGCCCTTGTTCGTCGCATCGTCATGATCCACTGGAGTCGTGACCGTATGAATCAGTGCAAGGCCGCCTACAAGCACTTTTACAAGCGCGACCTGGCGGACAGGATCAAGGGAGAGACCTCGGGTGACCTTGAGCGCCTGCTAGTTGCGATTGTCTCTGCTTAATAAGATACGGTGATACGGACTCGTTCGAGATAATGAAATTGGGGTTACGAAGGCGTTCTCACAAATGGAACAAAGTCCTAATATAGCCAATGCGCAATGGTGAATGGAGACGGTCTACCATCCAGGTGGAGTGCTTAGTCCACTGTAGAGAACATAGGTTATTGAGCTCGGCATACATACATGAAATAGGTCGGCTGGCCCAATGGCAAGGCGCTTGACTACGAATCAAGAGATTGCAGGTTCGATCCCTGCGTCGATCAAGATATCAGCTCTCAAGAGCAGCTATTCTTTTGAGGAATCATCAGCGTACTCATTTTTTGCATCTCCTATTCAATGCGATGACTTTTTTGCCCTGTATGCACCAGAAAATGCTGTGGTTCTTGGAAGCTGTCATGCAGGATAGGAGGCAACTGTATTATCGTTAGAACAAGATTAAGGTATCGCTAAGCCGAATGCGCGCACGTGACTTTCGCATATGGCTGCTTGATCCCGGCCATCCTAATCAGGAAGTCCGAAGTGAAATCATTTTGTCCTCAGGCAGGATCCTACCTTCAATCTACTTAAGATATCTCAATTTGTAACGATCTCTATACAACTTCTTCGAGGGCTTTACCGATGATAGCGAATATCGTTACATTATATACAAAAAGTGGTAGGAGGCACCGAAACTATCGCTATATTGAGATTATCGTTAAAACGGGAATCGTCACAGCGAGAGGCCAATGTATACCGAATCCACATTTCAATGCGGGGTATCAAGGACCGCCATATTTTCGCAATTATTATGTTCAAAGGTACTCGAGATCTTTGTTTATAGAGTTTTTGATAGCGTGGAGTCATCCAGTATCTCGTTCTTCGTCCACGCTGGGACGTTAAGTCCACATCGCGAAATTTTTGTTCGTGAACAAAGCAACCAGAATTGTGGGAATTCTCCAGTTGCAACAGTGTTTGAACAACGTTGTCACTGGGAAGAGAGTTCTCATGTCGTTACAGAAAAAATGAGTAAACATGGAGTGTATGTATACGAAGCTGCGGTCAACGCCTGCGTTATCTTCCCGTTCACGACCCCAATAGCTCATCAAGTGCATACTTCTTACCTCACTTCTGTCACTTTCTGTGAACTATGATGGGAGTTTCTCAAACGGAAGCAGATCATCCCTTTGAAATCGACGCTGATAATAAAACGGATCTTATCCAAGCTTCCTCAGCAAAAAGGGCAATCCGCAAAGCTTCCGCTGTGTGATACGAACCGTTCAACGGCGTCTTACAGAGCATCAAACCTCACTCATCTAGCCACCCAGGGACCTCCGCAGAAACACCCCTCCAGAATATAACGATCAGCACAATTTCAGGGTCAACACGACGTCCTTGTCCTGGCAAGCGTGGACCTTCGAGTCGTAGCTGTGACAATCAAATCGTCAGCTCAACTTTCCCAAATCCAGATCTCCATCCTCAAGAAAGATACCACTCACGTAGTAGCATTATCGCAAACATTGCCCGACCCACTGCTCAGCTCAAACGTCTGGTTCTGGAACGGATCGCCGTCGACATTGCTGACAGTCCAGTATATGATTCCCGCATCCGTGCTCGTGCCCAGGATGAACTTGGGCGTTTCAGGAGTCCAATACCTGCCTGTCTTGGAGACTCCCAGGCTGTTGCCGACGCCGATGATCTCGGTGGTCCAGTTGCCGCCGGATCCTTTGACTTCGAAGGGTCCAGTCGTGGACTTGGTGCTGTTGATGTTGGTGATGTAGATCGATTCCGTGCAATTGTTGAAGACGAACTGGGAGGAGATGGCGTGGGAGGAGGTTGCGAAGGCTACAATTGTAGCTGCGGTGAAGGCGGTGAAGTGCATGCTTGCTGTTGCTGGTGAATGCGTTGCCCAAGAAGTTGCTATTCGGTATGAGAGTTCAGGTGGCAGTGGCGTCTGGTTGACACTCGAACGTGGCGGGCATGAGGCTATTTGTACGCCATCTGCCAAGATAAGATGATACTCAAGACCTCTGTGACAAAGAATGCAAGTCACATCTGAAGCGTCATTCAGTCGTACCGAAGTCACTCTGTGCGCTCCCAGCGCAGGGGTTGAGGTTGTGGTGGATAGTTTCGTGCTCTGTAGCCGTCAGCGGCTCACTGCACGCTCCTCTGCCTTTATCTGCTTCATTGGCAGCGGTGCCTTGCAGGTAACACCTCGTCCCTTGCATGTGAGAGACTGTCTTGGACATTGTACGGCAGTTACGATGTATACTTTTCAATTCCTTGTCTGAGCTCTGTACCACTCTTGCACTTCTGTGTGACAAGTCTAGAGGTGAAAGGACAAGATTGGACGGGATCAAGGAAACCAGAACTTGGGATAATCATGCTAAGTACTCTTTCTTGATTGGCAGACAATGCATACCGTTGCTGTCTCTCAACACTCTTGTCTGCCCCATTTGACACGCCGAGAGTACAGCCGGTCGGTGTCTCGAGCCATGTCATGCGCATTTCATCGTATAGAGACTCGTCTCGTGGTCGGATTTGGCACCTCGCCAGGAAACATACGCATATTCGTAGATCATGGGGCGCCCTGCTTAGCCTTGTTTGCAGTCTGTGAAGCCTCTGTGTCCTGAAAGTCAGCAAACATACTTTCGCGCGACTTTTTGTAATAGCGTCCGTACCTCTTCTTGTGGCATCTTCCAGCAACGGTGTGTCCACTGCATTCGCAGGCAGGTGTACGTAGCGCACTACGCTACCACGGATGAACACGTTCTTCACCGAGCTCTGTAGACGCAGAAAAGCAGCAATCAGCAATTCATCCTCGTGCCCGTGTCTCAAATCGTCCTCCCAAGCTGCATGACCGTCGTATGCCCGTCACCTGCCTAGTCCTATTCTATTCCAAGCTCTTACAACTGTCGCATCTCGTATCCGACTCACCAGATGTGGGTACTTCATCTCTTCCACCACCGAAATGTCGTCCAGCTTGATGTTGAGGTACTGGTCCACGCTCTTCAGCGTGCCGCGCACCGAGATGTCGTTCTTGAGCTCGACGGTGACCTCATGGTTCACCAGTGTCTTGAAGAAGCTGCATGGTGCAGAAGTACATGGTTAGCGCGTGCTCTCAATAGACATATGCATATGCGCTTGTCCTCGTGCGCGGTGTAGGCTCGGGCTGGTCGCCGGACAGTGTGCGAGGGTGGGCATTTGTGGTCGCAGATGGAACCTTGCACTGGGTAATAGTGGTGTGAATTCAAAGACATACCTGAAGAACAGCATACTGGCGGTATAATGGAGGTGTTGGGTCGGGTTATCGCAGTGGCATGCCTCTGGCGCAAGCAAGCAAGTTCACGAGCTTCAAGATCGTGAAGTCGCACTGCGTCAAGTGCTGCCGACGCCGACCTGAACGTCGTCACCAGACTCACCTCCAGAGTGAGAGAGACAATATTGGAATCACGTGCTACATACCAATACCATTTCACTTTTGCATACGAGTGAAACAATTGGAGCTGCACACGTTTCATTTGTAGTAGGTAACATGTCTGCATTGATTTCTCAGGATTCCTTCAATCAAGTCGTCACTTCTTGAGCCTTATTTTTCCTTCCCATCAGTTCGAGCAAAGCCGCCAATCTCTCCAATTGCGCCTCAGAATACCTCGAGTTCTGAATAGATATATAATCATGATGCTGCAATCGGGGTGTCGTAGTTCCTGCACGGCGAGCGGACTTCTCGCCGCTGATTCTGTCGTTGACAGTGAATCTGAGTAAGAGTATCATTGATTAGTACCGATGAATGAACACAAATGTTTCCCACAAAGGTAAGCGGGCACACGGTTTGAATAAATATATTGTATACAGTGTATCGTATAGGCATGTAAACATGAAGGTCGTAAAATCGTTCGCCCTCCCTACCTTTGTCTTTTTCGGTTGATCAAGACGAGGCCTAGGTAGGCGATTATGCGGTAGACAACGCCAATGAGAACAAGTATCCTGTGAGAGAGTCAGTCAGTCACGTCTATGTATTGTGAAGATACTAGAGTAAACTTACCCCACGTCCAAATGGTACTGGTCCAGAGTGAACCCAACCACCTCAGCAGCCAGATCCACATCGTACAAGTAGGACAAAGGCATGATGTTTTGGCTGAAGTACGCCTCAGTGAACCAAACGCCGGGACTGAGGCGCCAGAACCACTCCATATGCCAGGTCTTGACTGTTCGCAGCGGCGGCGCAACTCCGCCTAAAATTCCGATAATTAAACTTCCAAGCACAGCCAAAAGAGGGCCGTTCTCACGCTTGACGACCATCGCGATGCACGACGCAAGACCGTATATGCACCAAAAGTACATTAGGTTCGCCGCATACATTTCCGTAAAACTTATCAGCGGTGTCGCGAGGATCGAGAGGAAGATGGTGAAGTGCAAGCTGCTGAGTCCGATTCGAGGCAGCGTTGACAGCAATTTTCCCACGTAGTAGGCCGACCTACTGTGCCCAGAAGCAGTCTCACGCCAGTAAATCAGCTTCTCTTCGCCAAAGACCCAGAAACCAGGCGCAGAAGCAGCGAGTCCGATGGCCATACTATAGTTCAAGTCAGCACACTGTCCCAGACGTCACGTTGGCTCGCGGTCTGGCTCCAAAGTTCGTACTGCTTGCTCTACCGCTGAGAGGCCAGTACGGATTTGGAACCTAGACCGTGAGATTAGGATGTGTGTTTCGTGTACGTACCCACCCAGGAGCCCGAGCTGCGGCGTTCCCTGGTAGTCAACAGCGCTCGAAAGCATGGTAAAGGGAGGATGATAAAGGCCTTGGAAGAGGTGGCCTTTGGCAGTGAAAGCAGAAAGCCCAATGATGAGTCCGGCAAGCCCGCCAACGCCGATTTCGAAGAAGAAGCTGGTTGAGTTGCGCACTTGCTGGATCATGGCGCGCTTCCAGCAGTAGTAGACCTGTGCGGGCCAGCTGGCACCGCGCGCTTTCATGGTTCGGTGGAGCTCGTTTTCCTGTTCGGCCGTGCTGTTTAGGGATTGAGTGCTGATGCGTCGACTGCTGCGCGTGCTGTAAGTGTTCTGGCTTCCGAGGCTGAGGGCCGAGAGGTGCTTGGAATGAACCAGGTACTGTCCGTTCCACTTCCACTCGTCGATGAGGAATTGAACCCCGGAGTCTCGTTTCTCACTGCCCGTAGCGTATTGGGCACCATCTCCAGTGATAATGTCCATTAGGGTATCAGCAGGGTTGGCTCTTTGAGGGAAGGAGAAACCCATGCTTTCAAAGTAGCTGTGCACGCCTTCGGTCGCTCCACTGTAGACACTGCGACCAGATGCGAGCAGAAGTAGTTGATCGAATTCGTAGAAAATCTTTTCCCGAGGCTGGTGAACGATAGCAATGACAGTCACGCCCAGCTTGCTCACGGATTTGAGCAAACGCATGATTGAAGATGCGCTTGTGGCGTCCAGTCCTGATGTCGGCTCGTCCAGGAAAATCGCCATTGGCGCTGCCGCTAACTCGATGCCAATGTTCACGCGCTTCCGCTGGCCACCTGAGATGGTCGGCTTCACAGGATCTCCCACACGCAGGTGCTTAACATGAGTGAGCTGGAGGCATGCGAGCAGTGAGTCGACGTGGTCCTGGATCTCCTTGTCTCTCCAGCTTGCCGGTAGACGGCATCGCGCCGAGTGCAGAATATTCTCCCGTACAGTCAACTCGGGGAAGACAATGTCATCCTGAGGTACGTACCCGATCAACTTCTTGTACTTGTTCATGTCCTTGGACCATCCATTGATCTTGACCGCTCCGCCAGTGTGGCTCGCCTTTCCCATGAGAACGTTCAAAAATGTGCTCTTGCCAGCTCCCGAGCCGCCCATGACACCCCACATTGACCCTCGAGGCATTGTACCAGTCACATCCTGCAGGATTTTCTTGCCACTCTTTGTCTCGTATGCCAGATTCTCGAAGTCGAAACTCAGTCCGATTGATTGGGTCGTAACAGATCGGCTCACAGATCGAATGAAACGTTGGAAGTCGGGGTTCTTCTGATAGTCGGTTTCAATTCCATCGTCTTCGAATACGGAAATATCGTCATCGTCCACATAGCCGTCCATGTTGTCGACCCGACCATTGCTTCGACGTGTATGCGCAGTGTAAGGTAGCCGAGGGGTGAGTGTCGCACTTGATGCTGGCGATGCATCTCCGGGTGCGGTAAGCGACACCCGCGGCGAATTGGTCCCAATTATCCGCGGAGATTGAGATCCTAAGAGGCCAGCGTTCTCCTGTGCAGGAGGTGCGCTGTACTTCTTCGGCCTGCTCTTCCTCCATTTGCTGATGCCGAAACCAACGGCAACTAGTAATCCCAGCACCGCATCCAGTACAAGTGTGACCCACAATGGAGCCAGGACAATCTGATTGACAGAGCCCTCTGGACATAGTGATCCGTAAGAGCATTTGAATGGGGCTCGGGATCCGGATGGACAGAATGTGCCGGCTGGACATAGGATCTCTTCTTTGCCATTTGGACAGTAGTGGCCATTTGCACATATCTTAGGTTCAAGTAAACCCTGTGGATTACAAGTCTGGCCCATAGCGCGCATTCCTTGACAAACCTCATAGGGCGGACAGTACTGTGGCGGATGTTCATCGTCAGAATTGGGACCTGTTGTTCTGTCAGATGATCATACTCGAACAATGTTGTTATCTTGAACTCACAATGGAACCCAGGCATGCATGTGTCGTTCATAGCCAAAGCCACAGGCAATGACCCAGGCCGATAGCAGCCCGTCTGTGTGTAGTTGAGCGAATAACTCCAAGCATTGAACTCCATAGATTGCATGTCGGCGTTCTCGAAGCGGTCGAGTAGATCTGCATTGAGTCGGGCGGCATCCTGTACTGCGAGACTCTGCTGTGGAGTAAGAGCGATAGCCTGGGTGGCGGTAGCAAAATCCGTGTAGTCTGTTGCCAATTGATCGGCCATGGTGGCAATGACCTTGCGCCAAAGCGGCAGAATGAATGTCGTTAAGGTATAGCAAAAACGTTGTACAGCGCCAGTACCGAGGGAGTCAGAGAAAAAAGGTGACAGTGAGTTGTTTGACTGTTGTTGAGAAGGATAGCAAGACGTCAAAGCACCTTCCACCTCTCATTTCAGCTGGAAGTAATTTAAGAAGTAAGCACCACCTTGAAGAGAATACGCATATGGCGGCACGTGGGTACAAAACAGGCTAGACAAGCAACAGCAATGACAGTATAGTAAAGCAACAGCACGCGAACGCGCAGTAAAGAACCTACTCAGTGCTATTTTACCAAGGCTGATCCAAGCATTGGTCCGGCGAAAAGATCCCTGGTCGAACGAGCGTGCGTGCCACGCTGCACACACGGATCAGGACGATAGCAGGGACAGGCAAACTGCGCACCGCAGGAACCGTAAGATGTGCACAACTGGCAGCATCCCGACCGGGTTGCTTGCTGCGCTCATCGTTGACATGGACATCGGCCGCTGAGCCTCACAGCAGGGCTGACGCATGCTGGAAATAGCAGTGGAACGCCTGGGCAAAGCAGTATGGTGACAGGTGCCCAGCTGGAGAAGTGAGTATGATGACGCGCCATAGGCAATTTCTGTGGCACGAAGGATTGAAGCCGTCAGACTCGGGCAGTCAGGGCGGTACAGACTGGGGACAAAAGTGGTTTCTCTGAGGTGTGAAGCCAGGTGATGCTGTCAGGTCTTGGAGATGGCTCCGCCTAGGGTTCCGCTGCGATGCCAGCCCGCAGAGATGCCGTGTCTCGTTGGTCGTATTGCTGCCGGGCGAGCCGATGCACGACGACGACACCAGTATTGTTTTCCAAGCAGATCGCATGGCCGGTCTTGGTGATCATCAACGGATCGTGGCAAACGGCAGAGTAAAGTCCTTATTTCCTCTAGTAGCATTATTTGTTGTGTCTGGTCTCACCGTTATCTCAGCAGACACTGATGTTATTAATATTCTCAGCGCGGCGGTGCAGCGTCGCACAAGCAGTAGCGAGCAGGCGAAGGATCAAGCGATCAGCGCACAACCCAAGCTGTTTGTTGTCCGCGGCCTTACGGCCTGACAAACAACCTTGGCATGTACATGCTCCGTCACCGCCATACTGTGCGGCACCATGCGGACCCTTTGCGTCTTTGACGAGCGGCACATCATAGCCCAGGTGCCGTATTTCAAGATTTGGAAAACCAGAGTCTCGGAACGGACTTGGCAGTAGTTGTGAAGAACATGAGGCGTTCTGTTTTCTATAAAGTTCGATCTAAAGAATACCATTATAGTATTCATGATATGAATCTATAACTGATAGCAGCAGCTTATAATATGTACAGAGCAGGGTACAGCGCAGCATCAAAGTCATGATCACCAGACAACAATCGTTCGAGGGTATCAATCAACGCTTACACATCCACAGACTAAACCTTCACATTCTCTACGCTGCCTCGCTCGCCTTGCTCTGCCTACCCACCCATTTTTTTACACCGGCCCACTTCTCGCTCTTCGTCTCTACACCACCTAGCTCGTTGCCAACCTCGAACACGGTAGTAACGCCATCGAGACCACCCACAGCCACATGCTTGCCCTGGTTCTTCTCCCATGCGAGCTTGTTGAGACTGCGGAGCGCGTACGCATCTTTCTCGATGTGGCTTGGACGTGCGGTGGCAACAGGAATGTCGCTGCTGGCGGTGATGTCGAAGATGTCGAGCTTACCAGCGCCGTCAACACAGCCGAAGACGCCAGGCTTCGTAGGCGACCATTTGGCGCTGTAGATCGAGTCTTCGCGTGCGATGGAAAGGAGAGGAGCAATTGTGGTTGCGGCACCCGAAAGCGAACCTGCAGTTGTTGATGGTGGCTTGGCTCGCCAGAGCTTGATGGTCCAATCGAGACCGCACGAAAGGAAGAGGTCGCCGAGATCGACTTTACCACGGGCTGGGTGGAAGTCGATAGAAGTGACTGGTGCCTCGTGGCCGCGGTATGTGTAGCGTGTGTCGACACCGGCTTTGGCGCCTGCACGATCGTAACGGTGGACAGGTAGGATGTTGCCCTGCTCAGTACCGGCGAGGAAGTACGTTGGATCCGAAGCAGGGAACGACATGCAGATAGGCGCAACATCGTCGGTCTTGTAAGCTGCGGGATTGGGTGAGTGAAGTTCGAGGTATTCTTGAGGCAAAGTGAGCATGTCTGTTGACCAGGCGCAGACGACACCATCGGTGCTGACAGATACGACAGAGCTGGCGTTCTGTGTGCCGACTACAGCAAGTGAGTAGATGGGGTGAGCGTGGCCACTTCGACCGCCCATCAAAGGCGTCTTCTGGACGGGCTCACCGGTACGCTGGTTGCGAGCGCGGGTGTCCCAGAGACAGAGTTGGCCACTGTAGGTTCCACCAAGAATAAGCGAAGGGTGATACGGATGGAAGAGACAAGACAGCAGATCGGATGTGGCGTGGAGGCTGTATTCGGGGCGACCCTTGAGGTGCATATTCCAGACGTTCAGAAGGCCTGGAGGCGTGTGAGGCGCTTGCTGAGATTTGGTGTATGTTGTGCATAGAAGCTCTGGGAACTTTGGGCTGAAGTCGATGTCGCTGACCATTCGTTTCCTCCCCATGACCTCCGTCAGATCGAATTGCATGACTTCTTTTATCCTGCGACCTTTCCTGCCGACATACTCGTCGTCGTCGTCAGCATCCCTGCCTTGCAGAGCGTAGTCGGCCAAAACGTCGTACTCCTCGTCCAACGCTCGTTCAATGACCTTGCTGCTGCGCTCCACGAAGTCCAGGAACTCGTTGCTGCCAGTGACGGCCTGGAGCTCGTCTGCCTCGAGTGCTCTTGCTGGGAATCGTGCCTTTTCCGACTCATTCTTCTCGTCTAATTGCAATGCTCTGATCTCCTCCTCAATTTCCTGACGCAGCCGTTGTCGAATCTGTTCCTCTTCGATCTCGATCTCCCGCTGGCTTAGCTTACGTCGTCTCCTCGAAGGGCTTTTCGAAGTGCCATCGCCCTCCTCTGTGTCCTCACTAGAGTCCTGCGCGGGTTGCCATGGCTCTGTAGTTTGCACGCCTTTGCTGTATGTGATGTATTCGGGTTTCGACTCGACTGGGATCTCGTAGACGGTCGTCAACTCGGCGAAGGAAAGAGTCTGCGTGTCGGTCGAAGCATCCTGGTATAATTTGGTAGGCGGTGTTCCAGGTGCTCTCTCGCGCGACTGCTCGTCACTAACTCGTTGCTTTCCCGCAGGCGACGAAGAAGCGGGTCGGTCAACAAGGGATGAGATCAGGCTGTCCAGGTCTTCGGTCCTTCTCGCCCGGGAGGGAGTAGGAGAGGCTAGCTGGATCGTCAGTCAGTCTCTAGTCATCGAAAAGGTCGGCGCCCATTTACCTCTCCGGCATCTAAGCTCTGGCGGTGGCTTGTAAACTCCCTCTGTCGCAATTCGCGCTGCTTCTTGAGCTCAGCGAGCTTGGCCTTCTTCGCGAGGATTTCCTCTTTCCGCTGTTGGATGCTCGACATGTTGCAGGTTGTAAAGCAACGGTCCAGGGAGAGATGTGTAATTAATTGTCCTCCTCAGTAAACATGCATGCCATATGTACAGCGCGTAAGGGCAAACGGGAACAGGGCGAGCTTCCAATTGGCTCCAATGGCCGCTTGAGGGCGCGGGAATTTCCCGGGGCTGGCAGCATCAACGAAAGATCCAGCCGGGCACCAGCAGCAGCACGACACACGAGCGACCACCACGCCGCTACCACGTCCCACCTCCATCTACACCTCCACTGCCGCCCCTCGCCAATCCGACCCTTTGCTCTCGAGAGCCATTGAGTCTTCCCTCGTCCGAAGAGCCCGTCTCCAGATCTCACAATGTCTGCTTCCACAGGGGTGAATGTAAGCCAATCCGCGCGATAGCGAGCGCGCCCGCCGAACACGCGCGCAACCGCAATGTCGCCCAGCTGCTTGCTCCAAGGCGAACGTCCCTCTGACAGTTCACGTTTCAGGTCCTCCGCTGGGGCGCTCTCGCCTTCGGTGTCTTCTACGGCTTCTCACACCAGGCTGCTATCACCACCAAGGACAAGATTGCTGCTTCAAAGCACGAGTACGAGCGCAAGGAGAAGCTCATCAACGAGGCAAAGGCTGCCTGGGCACAGAAGAACGCGCCTAAGGGCCAGGGCAATGGATGTGAGTGCTACAATTATCTGGAGTCAAGGGCGGGAAGACGGACACGCGGCATGCTCGGTCTGACGGTTCAAGTGACGAACACGGGTGTTACGGAGCATGGACGGCATACTATTGACATGACGCATGCTGACAATCAATGCGCAGTAATAACCGACCCCAGCGACCCCAAGTTCGACCTTGAGGCATACCTTATCCAGGTGCAGAAGGACAACCCGTAAATTCGCACCACGAGTTCTTGCGAGCGAACGACGAGGCAGCAATATGAGGCTACTACCACTAGAGGCAATCGAAAAAGTATGGAGAGGACGACCAGGCAAGTCGCTGGTCAGAGAGGGATGGGTCTGCCATCCGCGCGCAACCTGAAGATACCCAATAGGCTATCTTCCCCATGGCAGCGTTGTATATATGTCTGTATACTACCGTGTTGAGCGATAGACGTACTGAACTACATACATGCTGTGATTGTAATAGAATCCATGCATGGAGCAATGGAGAATCGTTCGCTCTGAACCTATCATGTTGAGACGCTCACGTGAATTTGACTTTTGACCTAAGGTACCAGCATCGCACCGCACTTTCGCGTGAGCTGTGCATCCTCCCATGCGCCTCAGCTCTTGCACTTGGAAATCATTACCTAGCCTTCTATAACTGCGCTATATCTTTCTGATTCCATAAATGACCAATCCATATTCTACATATCATCTAAATGATGCCTTTGCAGAGTCTCGGCGCAACGGCATCCAGCTCCACCGGGTTGTGGAGAATGCTGGTGGCGTTTGCGACCGGGAGTTGAAGGCGTTCAGAAAGCATCTCGCCCATGTAGGACTAAGGGACCCGCACGTACGCGGCGCATTGGCGTGTATATTATTATATCTGCTTCTGTGTATTTAAGCAAATATGCTTACATCGGGTCTTGCATAAGCTCTGGGTATACTTTCGTATACTGTGTTTTTTCTTATCGCAACCATGATCACCACAACCCTCAATCACCCTTCCATTGGGAAAGTTGTTGGCAATGCCGATCTTGAACATGTTACAAGATATCTAGGACTGCAGTACGCTACTCTAACCGACCGGTTCGCGCCGCCACAAATGAAAGACTATACGCAGAACGATACCATTGACGCCACAGTGCACGGGTAAGCTCATATGAAATTCGTCCATGTACCCTCGCTAACCATCTCAACAGACCACAAGTTCTCGCCCTTCCAAATGGAGCAGACTTCGAATTCAAGCTCTTGCAGCATTCCTTGGACTATGATCGTGATGCGGTGCGGATGTCCGACGTTGATGGGCTGAATCTGAACATTTACGCCCCTACCGCAGGAGCAGCAGCGGACATCATCCTCCCAGTCTTCGCTTTCATCCATGGAGGAGGCTTCAATGGTGGATCCTCGAGCTTTCCTCCGTACGATATGACCCGTTTCATCCGACTTAGCATGGCGAAAGGCATGCCTGTCATCGCTGTTTCCTTCAAGTATGTCTACTTTCTCACAGATATTGCAGATACTGACTGCACGTAGCTATCGAGTCGGCGCACCAGGATTCCTCCACTCGAATGAGATGAAGGAGGCTGGATATCTTCCTAACAATGGCTTCCGCGACCAACGAACAGCGCTCTTGTGGCTGCAGAAGCACATCGGCGGCTTTGGAGGCGATCCAGATAACATCACTCTCATGGGCGAGAGTGCGGGTGCAGTAAGCACAGCTATTCATCTCCATTCCGAGCAACCATTGTTCAAGCGTGCGATACTGATGTCTGGATCCACGCTACTCATGGGCCCTTCACCTATGGCAATCGCCGATGGCAACTATCAGAAGGCTTCAGAAGTGTTGGGTTTGAACTCATTAGCACCCCAAGAGAGAGTCCAAAGGTTTGTGAGTATGGATGGCCAGCAGCTCAGGTCGACGTTGTTCGAGAACGGTGTTGCCCCGCTGGTTTCGATCCCTCTGGTAGATGGAGATCTCTGCCCTGTGACAGTTGACTTCAGAACCGTCATGGATGGCAGCTTAAAGCTTCCAGGGCGCCAGTGGTGTGAAAGCGTCTTGCTAGGAGATTGCGCGTTCGATGTAAGCAAGATCAAGAGTCGCTTTTGACTATAAAGCTGACAAAAATTCTTCTCTCAGGGCAGCATTCTCGGATTACCATTAGGCAGGAAGAAAGCAGGCATCGCCAAGACATTTGTGGCTTCTATCAGGGAGTCTCTTCCAGAAGAAGTGGCCAACAAGCTGCTGACAGGCTATGAGATTGACCCATCGACCGATGACGACCAAGCCTTCGAACGAGTCCTTCAATTTGGCGGTGATGTCAGCTTCTACGCTGGGACATTCGCGTTCGCCCAAGGCTTAGAAGAGAGCATGCCCGTGTTCGTGTATCGATTCAACGAGCCGAATGACTGGCCTGGACCATGGCAAGGCCGCTCGACGCATATCCACGACGTGGCTCTCCTCTTCCAGAACTTCAGTGACTTCTTGAGCGACGAGCAAAATCAATTGGCTGAAGAGTTTGCTACGGATGTGTTGAGTTTTGCAAACAAGAAGGAGCCTTGGCAAAATTGGACGAAGAGCCAGAAGGTCGCAAAAGTAATTGCGACAGATGGCAGAGGTATGAAGGAGGATGTGCCCGAGCAGACAGGGAGGAGGAAATTCTTTGTCGACCTGGCGAATGAGTTCGGTCTCGATACGCTGCGTGGCGCCTTCAATCGATTCATGGTTAGCAGATAGGTGAGTATTGGAGCGTTGTGAAAGGCGATGCTATACAATAATATGAAGACAGATCGTTGTTTCAAGTGAGTCCTCGCAAAACTGCACACTCTGATCTCACTGTCACTCTGTTCTGCTGTCACATGCTCGAGTAGACTTCAGTTTTCGGCCCCGAGTCGCACCTTCCCTTTACCTTGACACTAAAGCGATCTCTCCCGCACCTACTACAAAACCACCAGCTCGGCCACTTCGCAACGCAATTTCCATCCTTTACACAGCATGCCGATATTGTCTTGAGAAAACGAAGATCGCTCGGTTACGTGCCTACCCGCATGCACGCTGCCCACAAAACTCACGCCAACAAACAATGGCCACGCCACTGAAGGAAGGACCAAAGGTCTTGATCCCCATGCCGCCACTTCCAGAGTTCTACCAAAGCACAACAGAAGGCGAAACCATGGCTCCCACATCATCGGCATCCTGTTCGCACGCAAAACATACAACGAGGTCACAAAAGACCGGCAGAAAGGCGGCGGCGGCTGTTGAGGTCGAATTTAGGACAAAGGTTGACTCTCGTTCGCCCGTGGAGCCTGTTCTACCACCAGCCAAACCACTCTCACTCGAGGCTGAAGTCTATGCCAGACCTACGGTATTTTACGGTCACTCACCACCTCCTCCTGTGAAACTACCGCCCTTCCCTCCACCCCCACCTCCGCCACCTGGGTTCGAGTTCAGCGACCACGACAAAATGACGCATCAATGCTCATATCACCACCGCCACATCTCTAAGCACTACGAAACCAAGCCTACGAAAAGATTGCAATCCCAGGGTGCCCGAGTCATCAATATTCCACCACCGCCTCCAGGCTTTCCAAGTGGCTCAGGCTTTTTGATAGAGACCGAGCCAGTCTCACAGCCTACCTTGACCGTCTACCACATTTGTCGCATCTGCCTGCGTCCGAGAAGTGAGAAGTACCATCTGGATCACCCCATCTCGAGCGATGGCGTGCTACCACCGCCAGGAATATGCAAGCGCTGTCGCATCACAAGTGTCGAGGAAAAGAATGACCATACAAAACTTGTTCGCGTGGAGGAGAGCGACAAAGTGAGGGCTGGGATCTCTGCCTTTCTTCCCAGGGACAGCCTTTACACCCGACGGGAAGCAAGCGAAGCCATCAGGAAACAGCACCGTAAAGGGTACGGCGACATCTATGTGCGTGAGTGTTCCTCCGAGGAAGAGGAACCTGACCGAGTCGTGTATCGCTACGTCAAACGAACAACGAAGTCGGCGCCAGATCCACCTCTGATGGAGCGTCCAGAAGTGTCTGCCGAGAATCTGGCTGCTATGAACTTGATGAACGACCAGGCTTCGCCGCCACCCGAGACTGGAAGAACGACGATGAAAGTCAACGTGGGGAGTGACTATGCAGGTTCTCCAAACACTGGCACTGTTCGCTACCCAGCACAAAACATCAGGGTAGCCGAGATCAGGAGAGTAGAACATACAGAGACCTTAGATTCTCTTGCAAGCACAAAGTCGAGTAAGTCGAGCACCAGTGCTGCGAACGACCAGGTGGCGAGCACGGCCAAAGCTTCTGTGTCCGTCAGATCATCTGTGGCTAGCAACAAGTCGGAGGTGACAGCAACAGCACAACTGGCAGCGCCTACAGCAAGCACAGCGCCCATCTACACAGATTCTGAGATTCGCACTTTCGCGCGAGATGAAGTCGAGCGCTATCGCCAAGCTGAGCGTATGATGCATGCGCATCCTCATGTCTACGCCCACGGACGGATGGTGCCTGTCATTCCAGCAGTGCCAGTCGAGCGTAGGATCGAGGTGGTCAGAGATACAGCAGCGGCCAGGCCTTGGGAAGTGCCAACATCGCCTCCAAGAGAGGCTGCTTTTGCAGCACTCCAATCAAGAAACGCTTCAACTGCTAGCAAAGATGGAACAGGTCGCATGGAAAGAGGTCCAAGTGAGGACTCTAGGCACTGGTTTCACCTAGCAGGGTCTTCTCCTTCCACCAGCAAATCAGCTTCCAGTACGAGAAGTTCATCGACCGTGCTACAGCAATCAACGACACAAGCTGACGGGCTCAAAAATGCTAGGCCTTACGAATACGACACAGCGACCACCTACCAGCATGAAAGAAGGACACATATTCCAAAGAGACAGGCACACCGTGAGCCTTCGACCAGCGTACAACTCAAAGAAGTTGTAGGTATAATTCGCGAGGAACCCGCTCATGCAAAGCAGTCATCGGTGAGCTCTGGACGCAGGCCTGAGCCAGACGTCATCGAGGTGACAGAAGAGATCGAACTTCCACCAGGGGCTCACCTTCGGGCTGCATCGATCCGAGCACCAGATCCAGCAATCTCGCAGCGGGTGAAGATACTTCGAACCGGACATGATTCTGATCGGCGGCAACGAACACGGTCGCCGCAGGAAGATCGCGAAATGAGAAGCAGCAGAGTGTCTTCTTCTCAAACTGACAAGTCCTACTGGGATGACGAAGCCGTAGTAAGATCTGCTAGCGGCCTATCATCTGTTTGGCAAAATACCCACGCCGAGAGTGAGGTCAGAGGCAGTGATCATCAACATCGGGCAAAGACGGACGCCACTGTGCAAGGAACCAAAGAAGTGATCCTAATGCCTTCGCCAAGGCAATTTCACCCCAACTTGAGCAGCCACGGCCGTTCAGACGATGATTCGTGGTACGAGTCTCGTGTCAAGAGCGTCAAAAAGCATCAGCAAATGCCAGACCAGCCAGGTAGCCCGCCGAAGCCACAAGATGAGACAAGCGATAAAATCATCTGGCCCGCGGATGAGGTACCTATAAGAGCTCCAGCTTCTAGTAGAATTTCCATGGTAGAAGACGGTGAGGACGATGATGACTGGGATTGGGAATACAGGACGCGCATCGTTACGGCTTCCGACCGTCCGCCAGGACGGAGAGATGACGAAAGTGCTCCTGGAAGACATTACGTCGATACTGAGCGTACATACAGGCGTCGTGTACCTTCCCAGCCGAGCGCGCGTGAGCAAGAGATGTCCACTCACAGCAGCCACGTACAGGCGAGACCACCTCCGAGGGAGCCGCCACCAAGAGAGCCGTCCCCGATAAAGCGACGTCCAAGCGTACCACTGATACCTGAGATCGTCATTAGCACAGAGGTCGAGCAGGAGTCGGCTCACGATCGCGGACGAGGACCATACATGCGCAGTTCAGAAGAGTCAGTGCACGTACGATTTGCGAGTAAGGTCGAATTCTCGCCAACGCCACCAAGGAGTGACGAGTCTCTGCCAGAGCAAGTCAGACGCAGCAAAGCTTCCAGTCAACTTTCTAAGGGATCAGCGAAGAAATCGTCGTTGAGACACCAGATCGATGGTGGCGCGAGCGAGCCACCCGAGTCTGCTGAATCAATACTAGCAGAGTACGAGACTAACCGCGCGATTCGGGGCCATCCTGCCGAAAGAGTGGAAGAGCTGGATTACGTCTCTGTGAAGCATACTAGCTCAGCAAGAGAAAGCGCCCGGTCCGGCTCAGCAGCGCAGCATAGCAATCGATCCGAGCCCAGGAGCTTTCGTAGCCAAGGGTCTCGCCGCTCGAATCGCACACGCGAAGACGATGGTTCTGCGCAGGACGCATCGCTTGACCAAGTTGAGCAACGGAGCGCACGCAGTGGACGCAGTCGGCATTCCGCCCATCGCTCTTCAGATGATGCAGAAACCGCAGCGCAGCTCAGTCGCAGCCGACGACTGGCCCGCGCGCTCAGCGAGAGCCCGTCTCGCGAGCGCTTGCAGCAAGATTATGTCCGCGTTCAGCAGCAGCAGCAGGAGCAGAAAGCGGAGACTGTAATTTCCCGAGGACGCCAGCAAGACTGGGAGGAGCCGCAGGAAGACGGCAAAGGACCGTACAGAGAGGAGAGGAGGACGGAGAGCATGGATGCATTGTACGGGAGCGGTCACGGTGGGCCTAAGAACAAGCAGCGCGAGTATGTTGTGCGTGAGAAGTGGTGAGTCTGGTCAGTTGAGACCTGAGTTGAGAGAGCATGTCCTGCGTGTTGCCTGGATGACTTTTCGTGGGTACGACGAGGATGTCTAGCTTTGGAGAAACGACCAGTCTTGGGCATCATACCTCAGCTATTACCCCTAAGCCTTTTGACTTATCGATGTGTATTTCCAGTCCTCGATACCAGTAGGAGGCATACGAAAATGAAAGCACAGTACATAGGTAGTCTCAGAAATTAATTGATTCCTGTCCTTCTTCGGGACATGTTCCTTTCCTTTATAGTCTATTGTGTATATGTACTACATTCTGTTTTATGCCTCGCTTCGATCAATCCAAGAAATAATATCCAAGCCACCCAAATGCAAATCAATGCGAAATCGTTATGGATAAGAAGAAAAAACAATGCTCAAGTTCAGCTCAGAGGACCGCGGTCCAATCTGGTCTCAACCTAGCTAAGCTTCTTCATCTCAAAATCTTGCGTTTGGCTGCGCCCAGGAGGTTGGTAGCCGTCGGGTGCATCCTCCACCGTGGCTCCGTAGGGACGGCTACTTGAAGTCGGCAGCACATCGGTCGGGATGCGAGGAGGCATGGGCTCCCTCTTCATGCTCTGCGCATATGAATGGTCGCTCTCGTTGGTTGTGGTGCGCCAGGCAGAGGAGCTGACAAGGCCAGTTCGTGGGTCTAGGCGTTCGGTAGACTGGCTGTTGCTCGGGTGTCCGGGGTTGCTTTCGGGGATGTCGGCCATGCCCTTCTCCATCAAGGCGGTTTCGTCGTGACCGAACGTGCCGGTGCGGGCGCGACCGAAGAACCGGTTGCGGTGTGAGGAAGCGCGGCGGCGCGAAGTATCAGATTCCATGGAGCGGCGGAACGCCTGGGAGCCTGTGTCGCGAGATGTGGTTTGGGCGAGATCGTTGCTGCGTCTTTCGGCTTGCGCGTGACGCTCACGGGAGCGTGCTGCTTCGGCGATTGTGGCCATCTGGTTGCGTTCGCGGTCGTCGTGTACATCGCCCCCGAGATCGTCGTATGCGTAGTCTTTCATTCCCAAGCTGAAGTCGACACGCTTGTTCATGGCAGCAAGAGTTTCGTTGCCTCTGCGAACGGAAGAACCGTTACGCAGGATAGAACCAGAGCGCATGCGTGTGGTAGGTGGTCCACTAGCGTCGGTTTCTGGTCCCACGAAGGGCTCGTCCTGGTGAGCGTTGGGATCGAAGCCAGCTGGGTCGTCGGGCTGTCCACCAGTGCCCATGTTGGGGTTTCCAATGTGAGGTACGTTTTGCAGGTACATGGGGAAGCTCTGCTTTTGACCAGGGAAGCGCATGTACGGGCCCTCGATACCGAGTTCCTGGATGCACACCATCAGAGCGCAAATGAACTTGTTGCGGCGAGCAAGACGCAGACCTTCGTTCTGCCAGTTTGACTTGTAGAAGAAGACGACGTTCAGAGTCATAGAGTGGACGTCGACAATCTCGCGCAATTCCGTCAGAATGTTACCCTGGTATTCACGCTTCTCGGCCTTGACGAATTCAAGCAGTTTCGCACGAAGGCCTTCGATTTGGTCAAGAGTGGTACCAAATTTGATGGAGATCGGAACAGCTTCCGCAAGTCCACCGGATCTACGCTGGTTGAGGATGAAGAGGGTGTTCAGGTAGCTGTTAGGCGCTTGCACGATGTGACCTTCCATCTTTTTGAACTCGGTGAACAGCAAGCTGATTTCCTTGACGAAATAATCATCACCGCGACCCAGAGCGCCAGTGTTTCCGTAAATGCCGACACGATCACCAACATCGAAGGGATGTTTGATAAACACGAAAACGACGGATTGCAAGAATTCCTGAGCGGTGACCGAGAAGAGCCAGGACAAAGCCAGGACAGCAGATCCAGCGGATGTCAGCACACCAGCAGCCGATGTAGAAATCAACGAGATCAAGACGAGGATAGCAATGACAACGACGATGAACATGAAGACATCGTCGAGTTTTCCAACAACTGAGTCCAGGTCCTTGAGAGAAGCAGTAATGGACTTGCGCTCACGGCCGATCTCGACACAGACTGCTTCGAGCTCTTCCATGCTGATGTCGCCGTTCATGTCTTTGTCGAACATGCTGAAAGCGGCTGTGGACTCTTCTTCGTTTTCGTAGGCGTTGTGCAAATCTTCTTGGTGAACAGTCTCGGTGTCTTCTCGTGCAAAGGTGCGGTACAGACGACGAGCAAGGACTTGTGAGCCTCCAACAGTGCTCAATAGCGTGATGACAACCTGGTTGGGGTGCGTGCTCTTCATCACACTTTTGCCGGTGAAATCACCTGCAATCTTGCCAGTGACGTCGCCAATCTTGCCAACAACTTCTTTGGTGGTCTTGGCGGCATCGTTGATGAAGGCGCCGGGAGTGCGAGCCCCAGAGACGGTGCCCTCGGCTGGTTGCTCGAATTCAGAGTCTTCCATGGCGATCTTTGTCTTGGAGTAGATGTACAGCTTGACAAGGGATCCAATCTGGAATTTGTTGAGCTCGATTCGGTCGGCGTATGTGCGCAGGTGGAAGCTGATTGCGATGAGCTGAATAATAACCTTCTCGACAAAGTTCAGGGTGAAGCCGACCAACAAGGCAACCAAGACCTTGTTCATGGTCTTTTGCCACTGGATAGCGACTCCCTTGGGGTGATTAGGCATGTGGTTGGTCATCGTAGGCAGGAAGGAGATCTCAATAGCAAGGCACCAGAAGAATAGCGTGGCAGGTAGCTCAAGCTGCTTGCCCATGTCGCGCCACTTCTTGCCGTTGTTCGTGAAAAGTGTGGACACGACACCGATAGGCCAAGGCAAACACTTTGCCATAATGCGACTGGCCCAGAGCGTGAGCCAGACAATCTCGAGCCAGATCATAAACCAGTACATGGTCACGCCGCCCACCTTGCGCTCTTCGAAGAGGAAAACACCGAGAAGCAGGGGAATGAGCAGGACCAGGGCGAGTGGTGCAATGTATGTAAAGTAGCGGATGAGCCAGTTTGACTTGTGCACCTTCTTGAAGAACTTGGCGAAGTTGGAGCTGGGGTTCTCGACCGGCTTGTAGACTTGCGTCTTCTCGTGAACCGGGTTTGTGGCAATGTCGAACTCATCGATATCTTCGTCCCTCTTCCGTGATTTTGAGCGGTACGTGCTCTCGCTTTCATTCTCATCTCTTTCGTCGATACGCGAAATCTGCCTCTCAATCTTGAGCAGCTCCAAGTCGTCGTCCAAACGGCGAGCCTGCTCGCGGGTCTGGGAGGGAGACTTCTGGCTCCTTATGTCGTCGTGGCGATCATGTTGAGTCTCGACTGTGAGTAGGGTGTCGGAACGTTTAGGGATGGGACCAGAGAAGTTTCTGTTGCTTGGGCCTTCGTGGTCACCGACCATAGTGCCTTCCTCGTCGGAGGAACGCTCGTAGCTCTTCCTGCCATTGTGATTCACGTTATACGATGGCAACAACGCAGGTGCTTGGTTGTGGCCGGGTTGTTTCGGCTGGTCGGAGTAATATGCGTAAGTCGGCTCTGGCCGCTCGTCGACCGGAGTGGTCATCTCGCGCTAGCGATACAGGTACACCAGATGGTGATGTACTGTCCCGCAGGCTCAAGAGGAATGTTATACCGTAGCCAGATGGGCGTGGGAGGAACCGAAGACTTCCAGCACTTGGTCGACTTGAGAATCCCTGAGCAGTGACGGAATGGCCAAAGTTTGAAGACGCTAGCGCAACGGTTAGAACGAGTGTCGCCGTAGATCCGGATGGGCAGCACGGGAAGACGTGAAGAGTGGCGCCAGCTGGGGTGGGTGATGTATGTGAAGGTGTACAGAAGAATGAAGAGGAGACAATGCAGTGTTATTCCGAGCAGAGCAGCACAAGCAAAGGACAGCGCAGAGTCCGAGAATGATGCGCGCGAGGGTACGAGGGTACTAGGGGACTACAGTACTGGACCACACGATACCTCGCAGCGGTTGGGGAGGGAGCAAACTCTCGGCCGCGTATCAGAGCCCCACAACTCTGCGACACCGACGAGCTCGATCGCACTACGTACGCATGCACCCAATCGCACACCCAGAGCACCCTTTTCGCAACCACCACGCCCCCCGAGGAGCATCTCTGGCCTCTCAACAACAGCGTCGTGAGACGCGCGGGCTGCTTTTCCTAACCGCAGAGTGCTGTAGTCGACTTGACGACTGTGCAGCATTGCTCGATACACATGCTCTTCAGGAGTTCTCGGGATTCGCGTGGTTCAGAATGTTCCCACTGCCATTCTCCCCATCCGTGCAGTCTGGTATGGGTCGCCGATGGTGGTCCAGGCCTCTGTAGACTTCTCGGAACAACCAGGCGTACCTTTGCTGTCCTACCGTACCACTGATTGCGCGCGTGTCTGCACACGCAAGTTTTTTGACATGTGCTCGTTGAATCCACACAGATTGGACTGCCACCTACGCCATCGCCAGGTGCTGACCCGTCTTCATGCATTTTGGCGAGCGCCACACCCGCGTCCACCGTTTCGGTCCATCTGCGCCGCCCGTTCGCCCCTGCGCTAGAGCCTGTCAGCGAACAACGGGCCTCGAACGTCTCGGCAGGCGCGGTAACAAATATAGTAACCATAGATGAGATAGATTGTAAGCTCTAATTGACCAAAGAACTTGCGGCAACTCTGTTGTGTCGACATGTAACTGGGATGGCGATCGTGATTTCGGAAGGAGAAATGTCCTCGACCACCACATGTTAGTACTCGCTCGCAGCGTCAAGCACAGCGAAAGTCCTGTCTCGCTCAAACGTGCTCGAAATATCGCTGATCGGCACCTCCTGCGTGCGTCGTGCTCATCAATCATGCAGGCCTGAGACAGAGCGTCTTCACGTGCAATCATTTGCGCCAATCGTCAGCTTGTCGTCGTCCCACGGGCGATGTACTCTTGTATCTGTCAACAAGAGAGACGTACATCGCGTTGAGCAAGCCACCTTCGGCTGTCAAGCCACAGCATGCGTGGTCTGCAATTATCTCTTACATGCATTCACGTGTACCAGTACATCTACTTGCCCGTTTATTCTCGTAGCTCGCGTGGCTGGCGGGGCGCGCTCGTGTCACACATACATATCATGCCATTGAGATCGTACAGGGGTTTCCCTGACGGCGACCTTGAGTTAGCAAGCAGCGTGAAGCGGACCAGGTATTGTGATTAGTCTCAGCACGCTCCAGCAAACCCATCTGACTCTATCAATACATGATATGGCTTTCTCCCCAAGCAGCTAAGCTACAGATTGAGTGATAGTTTTGAAATGTTTCAGTACAAGTGCATGACACTCATGACTAAGCATTCTATCTTAACCCTAGTAACCCCATGGCATCTCTGCTCCGATCGCCATGCGATACCTTCTACATCATGTAACATTGAAAACACATCACAATACAGAACATGTCAAAATACGCTTCCTTTCAAAATATGTTACGGGACAATGGTCCAATCGTGGGCGCAACGTGGTGCTTGTGATTGTCACAGATCAACACATCTATCTCCATGCGCTTCCATATAACTTACTAACATACACCAGCCTGTCAGCATTCGCAGTCGGACAGTACTTCAATATTGTCCTTTTTTTTGAAAGTCCAGATGGGCATACCTCCATTTGAAGTCGTCACCCACGCCTCGACGAAGAGAACTCCCGATACACTGGTCCACGGGTCGGCTCTCGTCCGCCAACCACGCGATGTCCACGCTCTGTAGAGGTCGTGAGAGTCGTTGGAGGCGTTTGCGCTAGCACATTGGCACAAAATCGAGGTCATACTTTATAACATTATTGATGTGGCAGATATTGCCAGATTCTCGATTGCTCTTTGTGCTAATGAAGTCATGCGAGTTCTTGTCATTGTAGCCAACCCCCGGAGGCGTAGTATCCACGGAAGAACTCCACCCGGGCAGCACAGACAAGATTGAAGTTCAGACCGACGCACACGCCTCTCGCAAACTCTCGTTGGTAATCCCGCCCACACGCTCGGGTCAGTCAGCGACTTCACTTTATACTCAGCTCCGATCTCCTTGGTCATGACGCCGGAGAAGCATGAGCGATGACGCAAGTATTATTGGTTCCACAAGAGGTACAGTAGCGGAGGAGAGACGTATGCGTGGACATCACAGCTCAGACTCTGCTAACCCGATGTCTCCCACCCAATTGATGGAGTCTGACGCACAGCTTCCGCAGAAAGAGCCAGTCCGACAGCGTTGTGACGCCGACACGACAACCACAGCAGCGCGCCATGATATTGACGAACGCTGGGCAGATCGAATCGGTATCGTCCGATTCTGTAGCACGCGCAATATCGACGACATCCAGGTGCTATATTCGCTTTCATCCGAGACCTTCACCACGTGATAGACACGTGATGGAGAAAACTTACCGGTCGAACCATACGCCTGGAGATAGAAGTCATGTTCCTGAGTCTGAGCCGATGTGATGGGAGTTAAGGGGGGAAGCATGAAGATGTGGGCGTCCATTGGCTGATTTTGCTCGCGTGCGAAGCAGCGCTGTAAGCGAAATCCTGCGGACCGGATTTCCGGCGCCAAAAGGCGGACTCCCACGCTGCACTAGAGACCTCTAGTTGCGATGGCCATCGAGAAAGCGAATTGATTCGTAACCCTTGTGTCTGGACCCAGAGGACGTTTAGTGGCATTCATGTTTGTTTGCATTGAATCGTATCCGGAACACAAGAGAAATATTCGGATGGATTTGTATAAATTTGCTGCATCAATACAGGATAGAGTGATCAAACCACAAAAGGAAAGCACAAAGTCTATAGCCGATACACATGAACGCCTGAAGAATCACCCCATACTCCTTTTCCAGGAGCCCTGCCTCCATTCGGCAAAGCTCCATCACCCATGGCCATGGATGAAGCTTTGGTCCCACCGACGCCGTGCGAGAAAAAGAGGACCAGGTCGATGCTCCAATCCAAGACCAAAGAAATGTCAAGCGGTCGATGTCGGAATTCCAAACGCCAGGGCCAGGCCGTTTGCAAATTGTCTTCAGCCAGCCACCGAGCTGCAGTGCAATGTCGTGAATTTCCTGCACTGTCATACGCTTGGCTCTGGCAACTGGATGGTACTAACTGGAAAAAGTCGTTAGCACGACGTCGAAGCTTTCTGTAGTGCATGACTGGAAAATGACTTACCAGGTGTGCTAGTTGACCTCGGTGCCGCATTGCGGGCAACGCTTGCCTGGAATCACCCAGATGGTCTGGCCGCGGGCAATGCAAGCCTGGCATCTCTTGCCCGGAACCTGGGAGAGGTCAGTTCGGATAACGCGGTAGACGAGCGCAGTAGATCCATATACTTACGGGCATTGTGCGCACTGGGAGGTTGCTTGCAAGGGGAGAAATGCCCTCGTAGTTTGCGCGCTTGCCTTTTGAAGAAGGACCCATGTCATCGAAATCACGGTCAGTGCAGAGGCTGGGAAGTTGCTCGACGCCCAGACGGCAGAGGGTCTGGTGGCGGCTCTTGCTGTACATTGTGATGATGAGTTGTTGTTGTTGTTGTTTGCTCGGTAGAACGATAACGTGAAAGACACTCGGTTGGTTGCGAAGATTTTGGATGATATCCTTGAGAATTAACACCAGGAAGCTCGAAGCTTTGTTGTGTAGATGAGATCGAAAGGTATTGAGCGAATGTGACGAGATGGTGTGGAATGGTAGAAAAAGATCAACCTGAGAGCTACAGCACGAGGATATACTTATACGCATCGAGATGGGGAGAGAGAGAGAGAGTTTTGTCGATGCGTTCACAATGTCCATCACTTGTCCGGGGTGTCTGTTCATATGCATGCGACCCGACCACATGGGTAGCGACCTATCCAAACGTCGAAAACCTGGGTCGAGAGTTGAGATAGCGCAGGGAGGACGAGCCAGAACCAACCGGCAGGAGCCGACGTTCTCGTCGTAACATACGTGACCCGGAGTACAGCTCGCCAGTCGAGTTTGAAGGTCGCACCTGCACACCCTACGGCACCTGCGACCCCGGTTAGCCTTTCGAATGTCAAGTCGGATGCATCGGCTCGCAGCCGCGTGCCGGTAGACCCGCGGTGGGTCGAATCTAAATATCCTAGCAAGCAATGCAAACAAATCCGTACCGGGTACACAGGTCAAGCTGCGCGAGCGATTGCAGGACCGACCAGCTGTATGCCTCAATCTGGGCCCCCGGTGCCACTTGGACGGCGTGCAAGCTAGCGAGTTGCAGGCTTCGCGAGCCCTACGATGAATCCTACGCACATGTTAACGTGGCTTTCCTCGTAAGAGCCACCTCGCATTGCAGCAGATAGACCACGGGCCGGTCTGATGCTGGACGACAGTGGTGAGAGGACGCGTTGCTGGAACACGGAGCGGCCGTGGCAATGCAGCAGAGAGATTATTCGCAAGCTCTCGAACACGACGGTTGGGTGGCATAATGGGCTGGTGGCAGCCGCAAGTGCCGGGTGTCGCGGCGTGAACAGCGGATTGAGTTTCATGGGCAGGCTGCACTTGGACTGTCTCGCGCCTCCCGGGCGGTGCGTCGACATGGATGGGCAGAGCGTACAGATGTAGCGTGTGCGATCAGGAGTGCTTTGTGACGTATCGGAAAGATGCCTCGGACGCCCAGCAACTTCAATTATGTGCAATGCCACGGGTCAGTCTCCGAGGACACCTGTTTTCTATGTACTGTAAGGCGGCGAGGCGAGCAGGAGATGCGTTTGAGCTTGATCGTGTCTGCAAAGCGAACAAGGCATAGACTAGCATCGCCGTGCACGCGTTTGAGACGCGATGGCGCAACCCTCGCAGCAATCGTTCATACGGCAGTCATATAGCACACGGCAGCTGTGCTCGATTGTCTATCAGATCGAGACCTTCTGATTGCCCATCTCACAGACACGTAAAGATCTGTATATCGGGATCACAGCCTCAACAACCACACCCGTAACCGGACATTGCAATTTCTCTCTTTCATCGACCCAACCAGTCACAAAATGCTCGTACCCTGACACACACGAGCAACACAACTACGGCAGACGCCCGTCCTCGTGCTCCTCATGCCAGCGAAAAGCCTCTCGTCCGGCAAGCATTGCGCCGCGAAAAACTCGATCCGTCCCTCGTCAAGGAGCCAGGATGCCAAAACTCTCCATGGCAATACTATACGCCCTTCGACCAGACTGGAACGGATGTCGGTGAGGAAGGCTGCATGGTGGCTGCAGATGTCAAATCTAAAAAAAACCCTGGCGCTGCTCCCTTCGCGTCGCTGCGAGATCGAATGTTTCAAGACTAAGATGCGACCCCGGACCCCGGTTCGATCCCCCATGTAGGGATTACTCAGGGGAACACCCGCTGACTACTGCCTTGTCGTGTTCCACGAGGTTGAATCCCCAAAGTAGCGCGGTTGAGCCAAACAGTATCACTTCAAAGCAAATGTTGGGAAAGAGCGCTGTCACTGTCAGATTTGTCCATGCGAACACGGCATAGATCGGTGCTTCTGTTGTCCGGCTAATATCGAAAAGATCGTCACTTGTAATCTATCTTCGAGCTGACCAGCAGCTTCCCACCAGTGGGCTTCCCCTCAATCCCGTGCAAAGTAAGCAGCTGCAAGCCCACGGGGAAGCGGTCGAGCCTGAAGCACGCCCAGGCAATCATGCGGTCCTTCTGGAATGCATCGTCATCCATAACCTTGAACCTAGAATGCAACGAATTCGTCAGCCTAAGAACCCTGTAGGATTTTCCCTGGACGTTTGTGGCGCATGGACAGGACCGTGTTCTTGCATTATGCATGCCGCTTCCAATGGCGAATCGCCTGCAGGTAGCGACCGTTGGTGTAACGCCAGCAAACTGGTCGCCGGTACTTGGTGTCGCTCATGCGCATTGTTCGTCCGGTATTGCATTTGTGTGTTGACACCGGCAGTGCGCAGTGAGTGCCGTGCACGAGCGGCGATGCGCAGCGCCTAATGGTCGCGTGCCGCCTTTGCTCGCGTCCAAGCGCACGATCTGACGAAACACGAAAGACGGCGGTGAGCCATCGCATCGCCATCACTCGACAAAGCGCAACTCAACCTGTTGCACGTTGCTCTCTTGTTTACGCGTGCGACGGCCGGGCCCCCAGCTCAAGCTTCACGTGGCAATACACGGCAGAGCCTTGCATTAGGTGGCTCGACATGGTTGTGAAGTGTCGCATGGTCACGCCGTGGTACACGTAGGCTCGATTGGGCAAAGGGAATCTATCGACATACCTCACAAAACTCAATTCTGGAACTGCTCCCGCAACTCCGTGGAAGTCCATTGTTTCGTTGGAGAAGTCGGGGTTGTGGCTGCGTTGGACGGCTGACTTGCGTTTCCATTCGCCGCCCTTGTTCTTCCCACCCTTGGGGATCTGACCGCCGTACTGTTCCTCTTGGCTAGCGACGTGAAGCTCGCATTTGACATATGCCTGCGAAAGTGATCAGCATCAGTGGTGGGAGATTGATACCAACAATAAACGACTCACGTCTGGTGCCTTTTCCGCAGGCATGAGCCCTTGTGCAGCAAGTACTGTCACGGACAAGTCAAAGTCACGGCGCTTGATCTTGCCAACTTTGCCTTCAACCCTACGGTACCCTTCTGGCTTCAATACCCATCCTCCAGTTCCCTGGAACATAGCTTCGTTCATCATGATAGCGGCATTCATCTGCTGCCAGTTCAACGCCACCATCTGAATACCCAGCCGCCAGAATGGCGTAGGGTCTAGATTCGACGATCGCACTCTCGTGCCCTTTGGGTATGCACGCATCAAATACTCGACGTTGTGCTGGAACACCGAATCAGGATCTGATTCATGCAGATCCAAGAGCTTCTTCTCGGACAGAGCGAAGATGTGCGTGGGGATTGTGGCTTCTGGTTGGTCGAAGCTATTGAAGTGGCAGCTGCGGGTGTAGATGCCGAGCTTCCCAAGCGATTCGATGATCTTGCCCTTTTTCGCAGGCTCAGTGGCCAGGTCGTCTTCGGAAGACTCGTCGTCATCGTTGTCTTTTGTTGATGTCCTCGAAAGTGTCTTGCTTGCTTTGGAGGCTGTTGCTTTCTCCGGCGGTGTGAACTTCACTTTGATCAAAATGCGCTTCCTCATGCTCTCAAGGGGAGGCAATGGCGTGGTTTCGTCAAAGTCTGCCGGTATGGGCACCAAGTAGGCTCCCCAGTAATCGTTGATGATCTCCACCATGACCTCCTGCTGTTCGTGGCTCGTGTGCACCTCGAAGCTAACCACGAGCGGCAAGTCGGTCTTGTAGAATGCGTAGTCGCGCACAGCCTCTGCTACACTGCGGAAAGGCAGCTCTGTGGTTGCAGTGTAGCCGTGGTAGACCATGGGCTCTGCTCTCCCACGGTTGATACGCCATGGCGTGGGCATGCGAGGCGACTGCTCGACGATAGGGGACACCGCTGCTGGTGCTGGTGCTGGCTTCTTGCTGGCTTCAGCATCCTTGCTGCTGCTGTTGGACCTGAAGCGGTTCAAGCCTCGTTTGACGAGGCCTCGGAGTTTGCCCACTTCAGCGTCCTCGCGTTCGCCTTCTTCCTCATTGTCAGAAGACGACGCCGAAGAGTTGGACGGCGTATCGCCATCCCAGACATCAATCTCGATACAGCGACACCCACGCTTGAGTACATATTTGTAAGCGTCTGCACTGCTCCGGCTCCAGAGTTGGTTGCCAGTGAGATAAGTGTTGTGCGAGCTGGAGATGAAATAATTCGAGATCGGGTGTGACGTGTCTGTCGAGTCTGGAGGCAACTGCTCAGGCGATGTGAGGCCTTTTAGGAACACATCAAAGCCTTTGCCGTCGTTGGCACCATTGCCCGTTAGCTTCTGCTTAGTTTCGAAGGCTGTTCTGGCGTGCCTGACGATCGCCGGCGTCAGCTCGACTGGAATTGGGGTCGGGGCTGCCATGGTATTTGTCGCCATGATAGCGCTGGATATCTTGAGTAGGGTATTTGTCGAGTGTAGTAGGCAGTAGAGTGCCGATCGCGGCTTATGTGCTATGCTATGCCACGTTATCTAGCTGCCAACAACGCTTGCTTGCTTAGGTGGGCACTGCCTGCAGGAGCTGAGGAAATGAAGAGGACGTGGCTCGGCGTAGCGAAACGAACAGCACAACAACAGCAGCAGCAGCAGCAGCAGCAGCAGCAGCAGCAAAAAAAACACGCTAATGATACGTCAAATGCAAAAAACGTGTCAGGAAGAGTAAGAACACGTTCAATCAAACGCAAGAAAACCAAGGCTTTTGCCCGCCCCTTTAAGCACACGCAATCGCAATATGTTTTGCGCACCTGGCTTGCCGTGTGCCAGCTCGCGTGCCTCAAGTTTCCCTGCTGGTTCCAGGGTCCCCTCCACAAATCAATCTCCAGGAGGACGTCACTCGCCTATTTGATACTTCAAGGGTACAGCAAGCATGTCACAATGATCAACGTCGTTTACACGTGCACAGGAACAACATCACCGGTCCTGAGACATACAGATTCATAATTCTAAAAACTCAGCAGGACACCAACCACTCAAAGCGGCACGCACATCAATACGCCGCCATGCCACAGTCCCGCGCCGCAGCCGAGAAGGAAGTACGCTCCTGGGGCTTCAGCCACATCTTCACGTGGTCAGACGGACCGTAAGTTGAATCACGCAACCATACGATCAACGAAGCAAAACGAACGCAATAGTTGACTTATTGTCCTCGTTCGGCTGCGACAACAGAAACGCCTACTACTCGCCACACAAGCACTCCGGTCTCACGACGCATTTGATCCTGAGTGGCGAGCTGACCGTCTCGTATCCTGATGATGCGCAGCCGACGAAAGAGACCTTTGGTGTCGGTGGGAGGTTAGATGTCGAGGCTGGTAAGAGGCATGAGGTTTGGGTCGGGCCTGAAGGATGTACGTATGTGATTGGGGAGTAAGTGGGAAGGATGGTTTCGGGCGACGACATGGGAATCAGTCACGAGAGGACGCTCGATAGTAACGTGAACAACGCCTTTTTGTCAGATCTGGGTATCAATGATCTATATCCACCACTCTCCTCCTCTTCGCTATGCATGATGCCTTCCTCTCCGTCCTCCACCGCATAAGGTGCACAGTCCTTGCGCCATGGAACTCCAGTGCTATGCCTAAACACTCGCTCAAATCGCCAAACAAAAGGGAATAAAACGTGTCGTAAAAAAAATCGATGTGCTCTTCATCATCATCAGAGCTGTGTCATGTCGCATGGAGCACACAAGAGCCTCAGCCAAAGTACGTCCTCAGACTCTCATAAATCGTGAAAATCAATGCAGAGCTGGGTCCGCTTCGGAGCAGGGTAATGCCGCATCCGCGATAAAGGCCTTTGAGGCCGTGGGTACGGAATAGAGCGCGGCCAACGCCGAAGAAAGTTTGACGTCCTCCGTTGGCGCCAATCGACGATAGATCGCCCGTCTGCATCTTCGACTTGATTGTGTCGGCTGGGTAGAAGGAGAAGTTGTATCCGAGTCCAGCTCCGGCTCCTGCCAGCATGCTCTGCCAGATCGGCAGGGTGGGGTCCTTCTCGCCTGTAGCAGCCTGTGCACGTTGGCGGAAGAACAGCGAGAAGGTCTCGTAGCAGCCGAACCATGCAGCCCCGCCACCAGTCTCACGCAGCAGCGTCCCTAGTTGTCCTCTCCAAAACCCGGCAATGCCTTCCCTTCTGTATACATCTCTTATAACCGCAGCTGGACCAATCGAAGTGTTGCGGAGTGTGGGATCCATGGATGAAGTGAGAGGGACCTGCATGCGACACTTGACGAGCTCGATAGGCGTGAGGATCAAAGAAGTCACGGCGCCAGACATCGCACCTGCCGCAACAAGCTGGGTGAGCGGCAGCTTGTCGTCTGCCTTGCTCTTGGTCGTCGGGGCTCGGAAGACGCGAATAACGTCTTGCGCAACCCGGTACGAAAAGAAGAGGCACGACGTCTCTGCGGCAGCGCCCAAGAGTGGAGCGCTGACGCCTCTGTACAACCCTCTCAAGCCATCCTGGTGGATGCTCTGACGGAAGCAATCCAGGGGACCGGCGTAACGTAGCGGCAGGTGGTCGGGCTGTGATTGCAAGCGGACCTTGACGGTGTCGAACGGGTACTCTACGATCTTTCCAAGCATACCGGCAACACTGCCAAACACAATGTCCTTCAAGGCTTCGGTGCTTTGCGAAGCGATCTGCTCCGTCTTAGGAGAGGCCATGGCAGCCTGTGCGAGCGGCGAATCGGCGAACGAGGGTGAGGTTTTGGTGTCCATGGTGGAGTTGGTGTAGTGAGTGAGAGCGGACTCAACGACGTCGGACGAATTCTTGGTTTCTGGTCACATGGAATGGCGCAAGAGAGTCGATCGTCTGAAGAGTGTTGAGAGGGAAAGTTCACCACGGACTGCAGAGCAGAAGCTCGAGGACAGCAGCAGTAGCAGCAGCAGCAGGACAGGGCGAGGATGGGATGGTGGTTATTATCATGGCAGCATGGCGTAGTGACTGAGCCCAATGGTCCCCACTTCCTCGGGATGAGTTGAGAGTTAGGGGCACGTCGCATTGCGGTATGTGCTGGGTTTGCATGCGCCATGACTGAGAACGCTATCGATAGCACGGCTAGCGCCCGCTTCGCCTTGTGGAGGCCCGAGAGGCGTGTAGAACAGACATGTGCTGCGTCAATTATGGCCATTGAGAAGAGTATGTCATTGGTTCAAACACGAGTATCCGTAGCCACCCGGAAGCTACCATTCCCCTGACTGGCCTTATGTCGCGCATCCACGTAGGCACATTACGCACGACCAGAGCCTCGTGACAAGCCCTCCTTTGACCCTGGCCCGCCTCTCTCTCAACCGATTATCAGATCCGAAATTTTATCTGATCAAAATTTGTCTGGAGCATCCCTAGCGCCGAATCTAAAGCCCGGCCAGCCTTTTTCACGTGCGTGCATGTAGCCGAATCTTCACCACTTTCACCCGGCAGGCACGATCGATAATCGCCAATAATACCACACCGCCGTTCCACGCCATACAAAATGGCTGTCGTACCCGCTTCTACCCCAGTAGCGCCCGTGAGCGCTAAAATCCCCCAGGTCACTGGCCAGAAGAAGAATGGCAAGAACTGGCACGAGAACAAGGCCGCTTTCCGCCCGCTCGCCGGCCAGACCAGCTATGCGAAGCGCGCCGCGAAGCAGAAGCAGGAGGCCGAGGTGAAGAAGATGGAGAAGGAGATGAAGGACGAGAAGGAGCAGGAGAGACAGGTATGTTTCAGAGTCGAACTTTCCGTCTTTCCAGAAGACATGAGGGACTTTATGCCGTTGCGCGAATTATTTCTGACCGTTGAATGCAGAGGAAAATCCAGGCGATCAAGGACAAGCGTGCTGCAAAGGAAGAGAGGGAGAGATATGAGCTGCTCGCGGCCAAGATGCACGCAAAGCGTGTCGAGCGTCTCAGGCGCAGAGAGAAGAGGAACAAGATGCTCAAGTCCTAGAGCAGGCATAAGGCTCTTGGTTGATTGTTTTTCCCATTTGATACCCAGTCGGCATATATGCTGAGCTATCGAGCGCTGTCGATCGATCACAAACCCTCTATGGCGCTCTGACGTGAGTGCAGAAAGCCGAAATCGAAGCAGAAAAAGGACAAGTCCCACCCCGGATGCAACACTGCGATCTGAAGACGAGAACTAGCATATTCCGGCGCGCGGAAGAAACGCGCTTCGATCTTAAGAAAAACCTGTCCGGCTTCGGAACTCAAGCCCAAGGAGCATATCCGACCTCAACACTGGTGTCTCTTCCACTCGAGAGCTCAAGGACTTTTCCTGGGTGTCCTTCATCACGACTGCTAGAGACTTGCATATACCTCGGGCCACGCGACACTGCCGGCGACTGAGCATGAAGCAGAGCGATTGAGTCGATTCTGTGGAGCTGGAGGATAGAGTGCTGGTGGGATACCGACACTAGGCTGGAAGCTTACAAAGTGATACATAGCAGACCTAGATCGTCATCCGTGTAGGATCATGTTCAAGCTACCTCTGAATAATCTAAGTCTTTGACGAACGCCACATCAGTCGAGCCTTGCGCAATACTCTCCATCATCAGTTTAGCGAATTGCAGACTTGATGGTCTTGATCTTACCATACACAGATTCAAAGCTCTGCAACCAAAACAGGCCCAGCATTCCCAGGCCATATTTTCTTGGTGTAGTGCTGGATGATGCGAAGTCAGTTGTGTTCTGGACGGGACATTGTATGAATTGTATGGAGGATGAGCCTAATGCAAGTTGGCGTCATCGGCATCCCATGGCGCTATGCGCCATGTTGCTGACACACCTTAGCTCACAGCACGGCTGAGAGCATCACTTTCGTTGTTCACTTGAATGATTGGCAAGTTTTGGTCAAAGGAGCCTATTTGCATCTGTCGCGAACTACCTAGGTAAACAAGCCACAGCCGAACGGCCAGATGGGACGCGATGTCAGCTTGGAGAGCCGAGATAGACGGCCTCCTACCTCGGAGTAGCGTAGGCCGCATGCAGCACTTCGACAGGATCACCGCCCAAGACGCATATCAAGTCTGTATGGGCGACAATTACACCACTAATATACTTCCGTGGCTACAGCCAGGATGTGCACTTTCCACCCAGTAGATCCACGCGCAAACCTTCAAAGCCCGATTCCCTGGACAAGCTTCTCGATCATTTGTCCGACGCTCTTTCGTTCCTCAAAATGAAAGAGCGATTCGCCAAAGTCGCAACCGATCACGCTGACACCTGCAGATGGGTGTTCGAAACATCTAAATTCTTGGAGTGGCGGAATCCGGATCTGCTACCTCAACATCATGGTTTCTTTTGGATCAAGGGGATACCGGGCGCGGGCAAGTCGACGATCATGAAAAGTGCGGTCAGGAAAGCTAAGGAAGAAGCGGACGCCGGACACACGATCATATCCTTCTTCTTCGAGAAAAGTGGCAAAGCCGCTGATGAGGTCTACCGAGGGGATGTTTCGGTCCCTCTTGTTTTAGATAATACAAGACTTGCCGCAACTTTGTCGACGAGTCTTGCGCAAGGACGCTGACGTGTATCGAGAAGAAGGCTGGGAACTGGGGCTTCTCTGAAACCTGTTCAGCGAGGCTGTGCAGGAGCTTGCTTCCATGGAGCACGTTGTCTGTTACGTAGATGCTCTCGGCGAGGGTGACAAACGTGAGGTACGACACATGATATCTTTCATGACCGATCTCGCGGCGAGCACTGTTCCAAAGGTCTTGTGCTTTTCCGTGTGTCTGTCTAGCAGACATCACCCCACAATCTCAATCAGTGGCTCGAAGGAGATTGTTCTCGACAAGCACGAAGACCACAAGGAAGCGATCGCTAGCTATGAGACAGCTATGAGACTCCTGCTGACACATGGTGCGGATGCGCGTATCCGCAATTCGTCCAAAAGGCTGAATGCAGTGCAGTATGCCAGGAGGACTGCTTGCTAGACGGATGTTGCCAGTGTTTTCGGACTTTGGCATTGATGTTGATGCTGATGAGTTCAGCGTAGAGTCACACTGAATGTCAATCACTCAATCTCCCTCTTTGGTGCGTAACTGGTACTTTGCAATGGGGAGGTCTACTCGTGGTACATCTCGTGGCCTCGTCGACATGGCATATCGCCCCAGGAAGCTATACAGTAAGTCAAGGCACCCGATACATGCTATCAATTCCCATCGAGTATCTAAGCGAAAGAGCTGTTTATCCCCGGCCGATAAGGTCTACTTTAGAGGGCTGGACAACCCTGTTGTTACAATCCAAGGATTGGAGACAACTGATCTCAATGTACAGGGATAGGAAGCCAGCCTAGGCGCCACTTTAGCTCGTGAGAAACAAGGGCCATGCACAACTGTAGGAAAAGGCCAGCACGTTAAACACGGCTTTCAACTGACAGTGACAGTTTCGGGATTTGCTTCGAACATATATTTTCCCGCTTTGCCGACCATCGCGCGAGATCTCAATATTACCTCCTACCTTATCTTCCAAGGTATAGCTCCCAGTTTCTAGGGTCCTGTATCCGACGTCCAGGGTCGCCGGGTCGCATATTGTTGCACCTTCGTAGTGTTTCTCGCCGCTTGCATGGGTCTTGCCGTGTTAGAGAATTATGCCACGCTCCTAGTGCTTCGTTGTCTACAAAGCACTGGTAGCGCAAGTACCATTGCGATCGGATCTGGAGTCATCGGGGACATCACTACACGCGATGATAGGGGAGGTTATATGGGTATATTCCAAGCCGGTCTGCTCGTGTTTGTCGCTGTCGGACCCATCATCGGTGGTGCCCTTGCTGGGTCTCTCGGCTGGAAATTTATCTTTTGGTTTCTGGCTATCTATAGCGGTGCCTTCCTGATTGCCTTGGTCCTGGTTCTCCCTGAAACATTGCGATCGTAGTCGATGACGGTGGTAAAACTCCATCGAACTTGGTCGCCCAGTATCCACTGGTTATGTACCAGAGGCTTTCGACGATTATGTGGAGCCCGGAAGCTGCATCTCAGCAAAAAAAACGCCACGAAAAGCCATTGACGTGACTGGACCATTCCGCATCCTCGTCATCAAACATGCCGCGCCCATTATTGTCTTCCTTGCGATATATTACGCTGTTTGGCAGATGAGGATAACGGCAATGTCATCGTTGTTCCAATCACGCTATGGGCTTGGAGAAGTTCAGATCGTTCATTGCCAATGGGGTCGGCTTGATGATAGGCACGCTCGTTACTGGAAAGATTCTGGATAAGGATCATCGCCGAATCAAGAACAAGTATGATTCCGAGCCGAACCTTCAGGAGGAAGAGGCGGGCGCTGGTAGAAACACCAACCAATTCCCACTGGAAACGGCACGGCTACGGCTCATTCCCGTCTTCTCTCTTCTCCAAAGACTCTCTATCCTTGTACTCGGCTGGACAATCCAGTACCCTGACAAGGTGCATATTGCTGTCCCGATCATCTCGACCTTCATAACTGGCTGGGCTGCAGTTTCGACACAATCCGTTGTTATGACATGCCTCGTTGATGTCTTTTTCAACAAAAGCGCCGCAGCTAGCGCCAGCCTCAACCTTGCAAGATGTCTGTTCGCTGCTGGAGGAACCAGTTTCATCATGCCGATGGTAAATGGAATCGGCGTCGGGCTTGCATTCACAGTCTGCGCTATAGTGCAAGCAGTCGCTCTAATCGGTGTCGCAATTCAATGAAAATTTGCTGCTTCGTGGCGCGCCAAAGATGATGAAATCGTCGCAAACGAGGTGAAGATGTGGATCAGTGCATGCAGAGGAAGGCTTTCTTGGCCAAACGCAAAGTCATTTTGCTTTACATAGTATAGCATTGACGATCATCCCCTTGAAGACAATCCCGGCTCGCAAATTGAAGAGATGATACGATCCAGGAATTGAAGTAATATCGATGGTGGCTTGTGATGCTAAATTCCAAATTAAGGTCAAACGATAATTAGGAAATTTCCACAGTTATACCATTATCTCCGACGCTATCATCGCTATCATCCTTCAAGTAGGCTAATGTTACATAATCTCCAACAACCGCGCACCATCCTCTCAGGATTCAGCAAGTTCTTTACGTACCATATGTTGCACCGCTCCATGGGCCTTTCGTCGTTCTCGCACCATTGACACGAGCTGTACCCGAAGGGCTCTGTCCTTGCGAGATAGGTTTGCATGTGGTACCCGCAGGCATCGATACCTGTAATACATGCGTCTGGCTGGCGGATCTCGTTCTCGATGATCCTCAGCATGAGCTTCGGATTGTTGGACAAGTGAGCACGAAATCGGTCACTGTCATGTACGTGCTCCTGAATTCTCCTGGCCAGTTTTTCCGCGCAATTAAAGACTTGTGGATTCGAGTCGATCTCTTGCAAGGCATCTAGAATGTCACAGATCCCGTCGACGTCGCAAAAGGGCCCGCCGTCTTTGCCACAAGAGTCCGCCCTGACTGTTAGATAAAGGCCGTGCATCGTCATTGCATTTGCTGCTTCTAGGACAGAACTTGGCGCGAGATACTTGTCCGCCGCTTTGGCGAGCTCCAGCCAATACTGCCATGGATGCTTGCTGTGCGATTCTGGGCGAAGCCCGTAGATATGGCGGATCAGAGCCCAAAGGACACTCGGATCGTCTTCCTCCATCCTGATCTCCCTCTGACCGCTCTCCTGTCGTATGTTTTAGTAGGCTCACTTCTATGATATTGGGTTAACATACTGCAAACCGACAGTTCAGTCCACACATGACATTAGAGTACGCATTACGCGTGCAAAGGACTGCCTTGTGTACTGGGATCTTGCGCCCGTCGCTAAGCTCAAAGGTCAGATCGGACCAGTCTGGATTTTCGAACCAACCGTCACTCGTGTCATTATGAGCGTCCAAGACACATTCCGAAGATTATCTATTGCTCACGACTTCATGGTATCTTGTGTGACAACGACGCCATCATTGACTAAAAGGTACGCTTCTAGTGCGCTTATTGGTAGATTCCGTTACGGTCGTGCATGTAAGGCAACGCGTAAGGGAAGATCGCGCGTTTGTCGACAGCCAAATTGGAAGTCGGACGTTCAACCTCCCACCGTACACAGCACATGCGCATACATTGATATATCGGACCGCAACTGCTCTTGAGTCTGCGCACAAGTTTGCGCTGGTTGGTGTGGCTCTGGAACCAGAGCCCTCTTCGGCTTGGGCAGAGGCTGTCGATGAAGACCTGACCCAATCTGGACGAGCCACAAAGCCATACCGATGTCGTTACGTGAGTCAAAACCTATATGATGAGTGAATACAGATTTCAAACACATACGACCATAGGTCAGTGAAAACTGGGCATCCCGTCCGCTCTGCCATACATAAGCACTGAACCGGGCGATTAGTACTAGAGTGGGTGACCATCTGGGAATCCCGCCTGTTGTATGTTTTTGAATTTTTGCCTGACGTACCCTAGCATGTCGCGCAAATGTGACGAGGATCCTTTTGTAGGCCTAAACGATCCAGAGCCGTCTCGATGTGCATCGTGAGAGCGTAGGGATTTTCGCCCAGAGGCGATTTCTCTATGTGTAAGAGGAGACCAGTCCCATATAGCTTTTCTTCTCACAGCACTTCAGCCCTTCTCACACTCGGGCTGTAGTCGGGCTGTGGTCGGGCTGATCATATCACGATAGTCGGAAGCGATCAGCATGGTCACGTACTCGAAGCGCTGTATCGCTTGGTTCGGTCACTATTACTCAACCCATAACTACTAGGATAGTATGTAGAGACAGATTATGTGTGTGTGAGAGGAGAGACCATCTATTCTATACGTAATCTATGTATACATCTATCGTTCCGGGAGCCGTAATCGCAATGGAACGCCAAAAGACTGAAGGAATTATGCGTGTAGACATTATGCTCGACGTGCAATGTAAAATCAAAAACAACCGGTGCGCCTGTAACGCCATGCCAAACGTGCAAGAGTCACAACCGACTCGTGCGAGATCTATCGCCTCCCAATCGGAGAGCTTCAACGCTTATTATGCACTTGCCGTGATGTTTCAACGCAAATAAGGTAACCAAGCCCATTTATGCTTCCAGCTTGCCCATCATCTTCTCCCTGCAGTTCTTGTTCACCACTCCACCCACGCCAAAGGCAGGAACGATCCTACACATGCGCGCAAAGCTGCTGGTGAGCCAATCGACCTTTACTTTCGCAAACCGTTCTTTCAACGTCGTGTTTCCGTTACGGTTATACATATCCAGACCCAGGAGGTGGAAAGGCGTCGAGATTAGCTGAATTGCCGCTGGCGCTAGGAATTGCGCAGTGGAAGCGCGAGATACATAGCGCTCCATTTCTGCTGATAGCGGCAGCGAAGGTGCGATCATGGGCGGGAGGTTGAACGATGCGAAAATCGTGAGGCAATCGCGCGCCGCGAAGAGCGCATATGTGACCGGTGGGATTGGTCGAGGTGAGACCGCGCCGAAGATCTTGGTGAACTGGCTGTCTTTGTAGAGGCACAAACTCAGGTTGGCAGCGCTCGTTGCGACAAATTTGGCGGGCCCGCTGGTGGTGTGAGCTGCTGGTTTGTTCTGCGTCATCGACTTGAATGTGTCCAACGAGTTAGCTGTGAGGTATGTGCCGGTGTAGAGGGCAAAGATGAGGGCGAAGGGCTTGGACGTGAGGAAGCGGTGGGGCTGGAAGAGGAGAGCGCTGAAGGACGCTTGTAATGAGGGAAGCATGGGACGTTTTCCGGATGCATTCTCGATTATAGCTCTGTTGTGGTGGTTAGTTATGTGATTGTCGTGATCATATCGCCTCATCTCAAGGCATAGCATGAGAGATGGGTACGTACTTATCAATTGCGCAGATGATGGGCGCAACAAGTCCTCCTGCAATTCCTGCCGACATGGCATCCACACCCAGTCTCCGCCCGAGATTCGCTGTATTCCATGTCTTTGGCGCCTGATCTTTCAAGCCAATACTTTCGACCACTTTCGCGGGCTTCATCGGGAGCTGAGCGATGGCTTCTTTTGTTGACAGCAGCTGTGCGCCTTGTCTTTTATCCTCTGCGACAATGGCCAGTGGCTTTGCGGGAGCGACACCCATACTCGTTGGAACCTAAAGGTCTGTAGCACACCGATCGCATGTGAGCACTGTTCTATCTCTTTCTGGCGAATCAAGTGATCCTGGTGTCCGCTGCTTGTAGTTCGAAGGACGTCGGGCCTTTGTTTATATCGCGCAAACAGTCATGCGAGTGACTCCTACGTCTGTCGACCTCGGGAAGGGATACAAGGGAGTTTGGTGAGCGATGACGCTGTGATGGCCGCGATATCCGCTCGCGTCTGCGGAAGGGGAAGGTTTCGCAAGCTGAAGATAAGCAAACAAGCTCTCTGGTGATGTCTGTCTGCAGCCGACTTTCGGCGGTTCAGGGTTGTCTCGGAGGACATTTGTCCGCTGTCCCGAGACGTGGTCAGCAATGCTTTGTTGTGTTAATATCTCTCGATATTCAGTATATGTTATGTTTGAAACACTGCTCGTCCAGCTTCAGCTTTACCGTACATCCTAATCGTCATGTTTGGTATCTTTCAATCCAGGAAAGATGAGGGACTCGTCGATCAAATAGTGTCAGAGCCTTGCATGGAAAGAGCAATGCGTCCATAGAATGCCCCATCGCGAATATGAGCATGACCGGTCTCCCTAAACGTCCTTTATCTCTGCGTGGTATGAACGCTGAGAAGGCAACAATGTCTGTCTCGAGTCACTGGAAGAATTACATCAGAATACCCAAACGCTAGTGCGTACGGACCCAGCGGTTACCATCGGCCTCGAATTCGACTGTGTCCGTGATGTAACGGTTGTGGGCCATGGGACAAACGGTGCTTTGTCGGTCTCTACATGGAATAATACGACGGTGTATCAGCAGACACATATGTAACTGCAACAGGTAGCTCTTGATGTTGTCTCGTCAAGCCTACTCGACACGTCTTAGTTCTGCTTTGGTCGGTCGTCGGAATACTTATGTCATCGAATTCTCTTAGGTCAGTCTCCAGACTACAATCTCAATCAACGTCGAATGAGGAAGACGATATCCTGACAGCCACACTTATTGACGCTGCTGATTGTGAATCATATTAGAAAGTGCCAGATTCATACATGCAGTCTCAACGAATAGCCATACATCTATATATATCGAGGATGCACTGTACAGTTTCAATGCTCCATGCCTACGGTCTTTGTTCAGGGTTAGTGTTAGGTTGAACCACCTGATACATTTTTCGACAAAAAATATTGTACACATGTACTGGTTCCCTTACCACCATGCTGTAGTGTTGGTATAGCGTTGTGAGATTGCTACGACTACCCTTGGTGTATTCACGAGGTCGTTGCATGACTAGTGTGTCGATAGGCTAATTATGAACGCATGGTAGGAAGACCGTGACATATATTGTGTTCACAGGATATCAGCACCCAATTCATACGAGATCTAGAAATTGTTGAATAACGAAAATACATGATTTTGACACCTTTATAGCGTGGGATGTATGGCGGTGGCGCAGTCTGTCGCAAGATGTATTTTCTATTCTCTATTTGTTACGAGAGTCAGGTAACATGCCTTGGACACTAAGCGTCCTCGGCCATGACCTTGCTCTTCTGCCGTAATGCAGCGCCATAAAACCAAAAGATGATAGGAATGGGTATCATGACCGCCGCGATGCAACCTAGTAAGGTGCCGGCCCACTGTATGCCTAGGTTTGAAAACATTTGACGAGTGAACAAAGGAAAGCCGGCTGCGATAACAGACCGGAGCATGATGTTGGCTGCGACAGCCGAGGCAGCGCTGGAGTCAGAAATGTTAGCTTGTGCTGAACTGCATGAGTGGCATGGCAGATCATAAGACTTACACAGGAAGATAAGCGTCGATCAAGTAGTTGAAGCAAGGCATGAAGATGCACAGCATTCCAGAACCAGTGAGTATGCCGGCGGCTGTGGGTGCTATCCAATGAATTGCCGGATTCCAAGCTGTCCATGCGAACCTAATTATTCTATTAGCCTAGAAATTTGGTGCATCTGAGGTGGTATGACTCACCAGAACAATCCGACTGTGAAGATAGGAGCTCCAATAATGGGGTATTCGAGGCGCCATTCTGGAATGGGAATATCGTTGTTGGCTTTCAATTTCCTCGCGTATGACCCGTTGTGAGCGAGGATGCAGACCACTGCAAGAACAACACCGACGATGATACCCAGGAAAGGAAGACCACGGACACCTGGGTTCATGTCGTAAATTTCCTCGAAGACGTAAGGGTACGCCACGAGCAGAGCATAAACAATCCCGTAGATGAAAGACATGTACAGGGAGACGAGGAAGACAATCGGCTCGGTGAAAAGCATCTTGATCGGACGCGTGAAGTACTTGCGAACCATATCGCGCGGGTTGAACTCGATTCGCTCTTGTCGAGAGTGAATGGCCCAATTGCCAGTCTCTCTCCGCAACTCCACCGCTTTTTCGGTGAGAATCAGAGCGGCGTAGCTTTCATCGACAAAGGCAAGTACCAGCAACACATCAATGAAGCCGAGTATAGCTGGGATATAAAGCGTCAACCGCCATCCGAGTGAGCTCATTGAAATGAAGCCCCCCACGAATGGTGCAGCCAATGGTCCAAGGAAGATCGTCAACGCATAAAGTGTGACAGCCACACCTCGCCAGACGTTATTGTACATGTCTGCTAGTACTCCAGGCACAACACATAGTGGGCTTACACCACAGACGCCAGAGAAGAAGCGGCATATTATTAGTGTCTGGATGTTGGCTGCCGTTGCAGCCCCAATCGTAAAGATAGATAAGCCGAGCATTCCGATTAAAAGTGGCCATCGTCTGCCAACGACCTCGGAGCCTGGAGCCCAGATGATTGGGCCAAAGAAGAAACCGAGCATGAAAAGACTTGTTCCTAGAAGGCCGACAAGCCTGCTAACACCGAATTCCTCAACAGCATAAGCGCTGCCAGGGGCAAAGAGACCACTGTCGAATGCCGATACGAAGGTCCCGTAACATACTATAATCGATGTATAGCATCTACGAAGGATGGTCAGCTACTAAGTATCTACCGATTGACCAGCTGCAATCTTACTTCTTCCAGGTTGACCAATTCTGAGGATTACGGGGATCATCCGGTCCGTCGAAGTCTACTATGTAGTCGTCTTCTTTGACAGGCGCTGGTAATCTTCGCCCATTCCCCAAGGAGAGCGAGCTTGACGCTGGCGTCTTTTCTTCCAACAAACCCAGCCGGGGCGTGCTGTAGCCGCTTGGTGTCATCAATGTCGCGGTGGACCCGTGAGCTGACGGGTTTTGTGATATTGTCATGTTGAAATAGTAAAAGTCGTCTGCCGATTCGTCGAAAAAACCAGCCCGCTGAAGCTCTGTTGAAGAAGCTTCCTCTTTGCGCGAAGGCTCGACGATACGACCAACGAACAGCAGGAGAAATGCAAATCGACATACCGCTCTCAAATTTTGGCTGGTCGCCGGTACTCGATTGCTAATTAAATATTTCTGGGCGACCGTGCACTGGGCAAGAAACCGGGACATGGCGGGGATGTGCGGACATCATATGATGACTCCTGACAGAAATCGGAGGATCCGATATAATACTGAGTGCTCGCAGAGCTCACCGTTACTCCTTGGGCATACGCACCTGCGCCTCATAGCAATTTTTTAACTTGGCAATAATCGCTAAGGGGCCTTATCACGAGTATTCTTGTGGTGGTATGATGGACAGGACGCCGCAGAAACGCCGCAATCACAGCGGACTGTGGAGTGTGGATCCGCCGATATCGATGTGGCGTGGAGTCTCGATGTTAAGGCGGCCATAAGGGGCAAACAGGTCCATTGTCCTTAAGACAGCACGACGATAACGTTAGAGATTCTCAGCCGCGAGCACTTGGTAGAAGGAGGTAGAGAGTAATGAATTCGGCCAGACGAGGTGAAGTCGCATTTCCGTGACAAAGCCTAGGTGATTTACGTCAGTGTGCTGCAACCTCCCTCGGATTGATGCCTCAGGCACTACCGCTCCCGTCCGCCAGTCCGAGGTGTTGCATTCGGCTTACTCAACTTCTACGCATGTCAGGTAGTAATAGTGTCGACGACGACCTCCAATTCCTCGATAACGACGGAGTAAGTCATGGACGATTCAATCTCACCACACTCGCAGCTTGGTGATGGCTCAAATCACAAGCCTTCAACCGCGCCATCAACAAATCACGTCCGGAGGATGCGTGCCAGGAAAGCATGCGAACCCTGTCGCGAGCGTAAGCGAAAGTGTGATGGCGGAAATCCATGTAGTTGCTGCGTCCGCTATGAATACGATTGCTATTACTTCTCTGTTCGCGAACGACGGGGTATGACCGCGTCCTCACATCGTGCTTCCCCTCCCGTCGTGGAATCTCGCATCGCACCAAGCGCGCCACCACCCATACGCGATGGACATACACACTCACCAGGCCCGAATAGTCAACTGCAGTCTCTGGAAGCAAATTCGGGCGCTGCGTTCGTTAGGAAACTGGCATTAGGCATCGATCCGGCTAATGCACCTCGCTTACACCTGTTCGCTTGGAACTTGTTTCTTGGAGCTCGAACGTCTAATCGAACACCTCTCAGTCTGCCAATCACGGAGATCATCTCGCGAGCCACTATGGAGGGACTGAAGGCGATATATATCGAAAAGGTCGATCCGTGCTACAGCTTCGTCGATCGAATCATTGTGGATCAGCGCATACAGGCTCGTTGGAATATAGGCACATCTTCAGACCAATATGATGCGGTGCTGTGTGGTATTGCCGCTCTTGGGCTGCTGTTTTCGCAGCGGTTCGTAACGGACACGGAATTAGACTTGGCGGAATCCGCCAAACGTATTCTGGAACGGTCGACAGAAGCTCATCCTGGCGTTGATATTGTAACCGGCTGGGTGCTTCGAGTGGCATATCTCAGGATGACCGCGTCTCCGCATACAGCATGGATGGCCAGCTGTACGCTGATGCATATGGTAGAAGCCGCAGGCATCCACTCGGCTCATCTCTCAGAGAATATTCCAGGCATACAGCGAGAGAGCTTTGCCGCACCGGAACTATGCAGACGTCTGTTTGGAGTGGCTCGCCATCTCAACGTATGGATGTCATTCGATCTCGGACGTTCACGAGTGATATTGCAGAATGCAACCCATTCAGCGCCTTCATCTCGTCCTGGAGAATTTCACGCCGAGATTTTGAGCCTTCTTCCATGGTCTGAAAGTCTCGACCCTGGCAAAGACGTTGATTTGGTCAGCCTCAAGGCAACACTGTCAAGTGTGCTCGAAAGAGAGCTTACGATGCCATCCACTATACTGGCGCATTGTAACCTCGTCCTGTGTCTTTGTCGCCGTTTGAGAGCACTAGACTATGTCATTTCCGGCCTTATGTTGGACAAGATTCTGGCTTTGACAGCCAAGAGCATGATGTGTGCTCAAGCGAACTTGGATTCAGGAAGTGTGTGGCATCATACAGCCAACGTACCTTTCCAGGTAGTCTGTATCTTGCTTGCTTTCGACACACCATCCTCTATCGCCCAGCTCGGCAATGCTATCGGTGTGTTAAAAAACGCTGCGCAACTATACCAGACGGATGCGGCTCGAGAGGCGTGTAACACTGCGTGCCTGCTCGTCTTACTACACCAAAAGCGCAAGGAAGCCGACACGAAGAGCCTATCAAATGTTCTCCAGGCGTACTCACCCGCGCCTTTCGCCGCTGAGCCCCACACCGCACCATATCCAGCAACGGAGACAAACGGGCTTCACAGCTGGAACGACTCGTCGTGGCTAAATGATCTCATGGTCGATATGCCCAACCTGCAAGGTTTCGACATCGGCCAGATTCTTGATGGCAACAATCTGTGGGACACACCGATTCTGTGATCCGGCGCCCATTGTTACATCGACAAGATAATCCCAATATTGCCGAGGCCAGAAATCTTCATGTACACAAGGTCGAGGGTTCTTATCATGTCCCCCTGCAAGCTGAGCAGCCCAAAGTCTTGCTAGTGGGCTCAAGAGCATCTCTCGCACCTCAGAGAACGAGAAACGATGTTGCGTTGGGTTTACATGAGATGTAGTTTTTCTTCGAAAATCCTATCGCATCGCCGCAGTTACATACCTTAGGAAAGCGATGGAAAGCGCCATACATTGGAACGTTTATTTCAGGTCAAGTCGATGGGGCGAAGCGCCGCTCATCACCCACAGTAGCAAGGCTGAACAACCCTAAATGGCATCGCTCTTGCGCGGAAACCCGTCTACGAAGCCCCACCGGCTCTGCTTTCGTTGTTCATAGTTTTTTTGCTGGCGACTGCGCCAGCACTTTCAACACCCTAATCAAAACAACGATGCTGGATCTTTCACGAGAGCGAGCACCTTATAGAGTAGCAGCGATTCCGCGGGAAACAATTTACGAAAGTAGATAACAATTGACAAAGATCCACTCCAAAACCTATCTCTGGATCCTCTCACGCGAAGCTCACGCGGATAGTCAACATGTGATAAAACATGGCCATCACCAGGGGTGACACAAAAATTAGTCTCTGTTGATTGGGCGGAGCTGGGAAAGCCGCCAAAGATGCTTTCTATCATCTATGTTTTGGGGTTGAGAATCGCCATCATTAAAATTGTATACCCTCTTCCGCTCTCGAAAATGTCTTTTAGATGCCGGAGTCGTGCTTTGCGTACACGGCGCGGTTGGAGTAAGCGTTCCAGGCGCGGCACTCGTTGTCGAAGTCGGCAGGGAAAGACTCGACCTGGCCGATCCTCTCGGGCGACTCCAGGAACTGGACGGCGAGGCCCTCGTCTGCGTGCCATGCAATGTGGCAGTGCTGTGAATGACGTTAGTACGAATATGTAATGGGATTGAATCATGATGCACTTACCATCACCCAAGCACCAGGGTTGTCGGTCTGGAAAGCAAGCGCCAACCAGCCGTTGGAAGGCAGCATGGCGGTGTCTCTGCGGGTGGGGTTGTTGTAGTTGAGGGTGTTGATATCGCTCTCCCTCCAGGTCTGCTGACCGGCACCAAGGACGTAGAAGTCGTGGCCGTGCAAGTCTGTTGGTGAAAGTTAGCGGGTTGGTTCGTTCCCACGCTTCACAATAGTTAGAACTTACGAATAGGGTGGGGAACCTGGACGTTGTAAGGGTTGCCTGGAACGGAGCGGATAACCCAGTAGACCCACTGTCCTGAGCTGGGAAGCTCGATCAAGTTGGCGCGCTGCTGGAAGTTGTTGAGCTGGTTATTCTTAACGTAGTCAAGAGTTGGCTTGTTCCAGTCGGCGTTCAACGATGAGCCGTTGACGTTCCAGTAGAGGGTCAAAGTGCCATCGGCGCCCCTGGTCTGGTTGAGCCAGGTGTCAAGCGGAGTCATGTCTCTGGCAATCTCGCCCTTCGGGACGTAGGAGTTCCAGTAGGGTTGGAGGCCCTGCTCGTCGATGCAGCGCTGGGTGTATGCGGAGCCGGTGCTGATGGGAGTCTCGGTCTCGTGACCCTCGTAAGAGAAGATGGACAGAATGTTGCCGTTGTTGGCGTTGTTGCCACAGCCGGCCTGGTTCTGACTCTCGGCGCGGAACCAGTAGCTGCCAGCGGGCTGGTCGCCGGTGATGATCACGTCGTAACGCTGGCCAATACCAAGGAAGATGTGAGTCGTGTTGTAAGGAACAATGGGAACGAAATCAGCAGCAATGACCTCCATCTGGTGGTTGTCGAGAGAAACCATGAAGTGGTTGTCAACAGACATGTTGATCAGGCGGACGCGGTGCTTCTTGTCCTGCTGAAGGCGAGTCCTCTCGTACTGGCCACCAAAGCGGCTGACCATCTTGCCGTTGATCAAAGCAGTGTCTGCAGTGGGAGGGCCAGCATCGACATGGGCGACGAAGGAGGCAAGAGAGTTGACAGTGCCGTAGTACCAGTCGGTGATCGAGATAGGACCGGCATCGATGTCGTAGTTGGCGGTGGCGGGACCCTGGACAATGATCGGGCCCACAACACCATCACCGTACTGGCAGGAGAAGTGAGAGTGGTACCACGAGGTGCCGTACTGGGTAGCCTGGAAAGTGTATGTCTTCTGCTGGCCAGGGGCGATAGGGCACTCGGAGATACCGGGAACGCCATCCTGAGTGTTCTTATGCCACTGACGGAGACCGTGCCAGTGGATCGAGGTACCGTTGTTAGGCATCTGGTTCTTGACAGTGATCTGGACGTAATCTCCCCAGTTGGCCTCGATAGCAGGGCCAGGGTACTGGCCGTTGATGGCAAAGACAGAGCGCGAGAAGCCATCGGGTGCCATGGTCATGTTCGTGATGGTCCACTCGTAGGTAACGGTGCGTCCGGTGGTGGGGAAGTTGGTGTCGAAGTCGGTATCTATGGAGAAGTCCTTGTCCCAGCAGTCACGCGAGGTTGGGCTGTTGGTGCAAACAGAGCCAGGAGCAGAGGTGAGTTGGGAGGCGCCAGCAGTGCTTTGCCATCTGTCGGTTCGAGTAGCGGGAGCATTGCAGCTGCTCGGGACGGTGTAGCTGTGGTTGGGATCTTGCTCCCAGATGACGTTGCCGTTGATGTCGAATTGAATGTACTTGTATTGGAAAGAAGTGCCTGGTGGCATGTTGACTGTGGTGGTCCAAAGAGGGTTGTTGTCGGTGTACTGCGATGAGGCGGACAAAAAGATTGCCTTGGTAGGATCCCAGTTACCAAGTTGGGGAATGGAACCAACAAGAGAGATGCTCTCGCCCCATGCTGTCTTCCTCAGCTCGTGGAAGCTGACTGAAACCTGCACGCAGTCGGCGTTGCCGTTCTGACGAGCAACGACTCTGGTGTTTTCGCTTCTAGGAAGAACCGCAGACGCTGCTGCAGAGGCAGCCAGCGCCACAACGCTCGCTAAGGAGAAAGAGGAAAACATTATAAGGAATAAAAATGAAATAAAAGAGTGTGTATCTGTACAATATGAGATTGTACAAGACGAGAGACGTGAAGAAAGGAAAGTATGATTGCAGATGCGAGGGCTCAGATACTTAGGTGCCAGTGCCAGGCGGACGCTGCCATAGCTTTCCATCGTATTACGCCTCACACGCCCAAAGCGTCGGATTGATGTGCTTCCATTCTCGTGTCGAGTGGAGATTCGCCTCCGATCTATCAGTGAACTGTCGCGAAAGTGCCGTGGACCGGGAGCACACTTGACGAGCTGCACGCGATGCTGGGCGGGTAACGGGTCGCAAAGTGCTCCGATTGCTCACCTCTGCAGGTTTCAATCCACTCGGTTGTCATTCAGAATCGATTGGTACGCGAGCCGTGCCATGCTAAGAATTATTGACTAGGCGGCGTGGCTGACCTCCTTTTCTTAGCAGAAAGTAGACGCCAGCAGGGGCTAGGGCTAGAGCAGAGGTTGATTAGATTGCGTCTAGGAGGCCATTAGGCTAAGCGCGGTGGAGTCGACAAGCAAGCGAAGAAACGAGAAGGCTATCGTAAACGGACCGGTGCAAAACATACAGATCTGGGTATGCTTAGTTGCACATCACTGTAGATTAAGGGCGCCATCTCGCCACACGATTGTGGTGGCTGTGATGTGAAGGCGGAGCTTGCACAAGATAGGCGCTGCAGCAACAGTGCAGAATCAGGCGTCTGAAGAACAGAAAAGCAGAGCAGCAGAACCTTTTCTGCAAGCATTTCGTTGACACGGCCCGGACTATTTCGGCGATCAGCGCCCGTAAGGCTGAGATGAGTTTTGCCGTCTCCAATCATAAAGGTCGACTCTCGAGCCTTGACAGGGAGAGGCTCTGGTACAAAGCCGCTTTGAAACACCAACAGCCACACTTTAATATCGATGAGGCTCAGGTATATGCAGCGCTACACTTCGGGTGAAACGTCAACGTGCACCCCGTACAATCTCTTCTCTTTTACCAAAGGGTGTTGATCTGCAAAGGAACCGCTGTCGTATGCAGAGCACTCAGTATCGTATTTTCAACCCTATCGTACGGAAGATTTAAATCGAGTATCTGTACAGCCGGTAACCGCGAGCTGCTATTTTTGGGTCCCACTCGCTCAGGCCGGTGACGAGGCTATTTGTTAGCTGTGTTCGAGCGCAGCAACGGCGTATCTTTAGCATCTTGCATTCACGTCACTGGGTCCGGGGACGATTTATCGTATTCCTGATGTGATGATTAGCGTCGTGCCCCGTAAGGTTCAGATGGGTGACATGGCAAAAGTCTTGTTGTCGTCTTAGTAACTGCGTGAGTTCCAGTTGACCAAAAGTAGAGTGCCTTGTGAGGCAAAGGTTATGTTGGCAATTTTAGAGCAGCAACAGAAGGGTATACACTTCACTAAAGTTTTCTGGATTGGCAGCCGCGAGAGCTCCTCATCTCAAGCTTCCGCGCACCTATCGCCCACCATCAAGCTCCTCTGCAGTCAGTCCGTCTTGCGCTCTATAACATCAATGCGAGGTAAACATACCATTACAACAACAATGCAGCTAATCAGTATTCAGAAATAACCTTGCCATATACACACAACGCACAAGATCCCAATGATCGCCTAGGGCACAAAACCCAAGACTACCCTTGCAGAATCCGGCAGGATTTCGCCTCTCGTTCGTGAAACACAACCCTGCACAAGCATCGAGGACGAGCCTTTGACCGAGCGGCTTTGCCAAGAACAATATATTGAAATGCAAGTACACTTGCTTGCTATATGAGTCAGTCTGGTATCCTCTGAGTATATAATACCCTCTTGGACAGACATGCCATGAGAAGGCTATCGACCATCGCGTCGGCGTTTTCGTGAGTCGTGGTAGTACTTTCTTATTAAGGAGTTGTCGTGGACAGATATGCTGCTATGTGTGCGAGGACACATTGTTATAGTGCTTGCGGTCTTGGAAGTCGAGAGCGTCGTTTCTTACCGATGAAATGCCTCGAGAGTACCTGCTGCTACGCGAGGACAGGCCAACTCGCATTTGGCCTTGTGAATTGTGACCGGCTCAGACTTGTCCCTATTTAGAAACCCGAACCTGAAGTATCTGAATACAGTGGAGGCCATCATACAAGCACACACCTATTATACACCCCCCAAAACACCAAAACGCTCCGTTGAACTACCTGCTACCCCTTTATAAACCCACAGACCACAACACCGTATCATCATCATTTTCTCCCCCTTCAATCATCAACAATGTCATCGTCCTCCAGAACCAACCTCTCCACCTGACTCTCAACCGGAATCCCAAGCCCACCGCCCTCAGTCCTAGTGCCGGCAGGCAGTTTGCGCTTCACCTTGGTCCCTCGCAAGCGATCGGAGGCATCCGCATCGGGCTTGTCCGTCGCCCATTGTTCTCCTGAGCGGGCTTCTCTCTCCGCCGGACTCTCCATTTCGTCTTCGTCGTTGTCCGTGGCGATATTGTAAGATTCGCGGATCCGCGTGACGCTGAGAATCTGGCTGAGCTGAGAGGATGGGGGTTTGGAGGATTCGAGGATGCGGGCCATGTAGGGGAGGCGCTCCATGAGCATTTCGGCCTTGGCCGAGGCGATGGCGGCTGGAGCGCTGAGGGTCGCTTGATTGTTGTCGCTTGACTCGCGTTTCCAGCTTGCCACTCCGGAGACGCCAGACGCCGGTTGTATGGTTGCGGAGCTGTTGAGGCCTCCATTCTGCATCTTTGTTGTGAGAAGGTCAAGCATGTCATTAATCTCTTCCTTCTTGCGCCATGTCTTGAGCGACGTTGGGTAGAACATGTGGTGAGAATCGCCCTTCTTCCCATTTGTGGGCGTGCCTCTGTGGACAGGACAAGGAAGATTGAACAGCACGCCACGAACGGCAGCCTGGAAGGACATCTCGTCTTGCCTCAAAGTATCCGTGGCAGATCCCTGGAAGGCACGAGTACCAAAAGAGAATCGATCCAGAGACAGCAGATCTGCATCCGATATACTATCGATGCAACCACTGATGCTATCGAGAGAGTCTTCTGAGCTGGTGCAGCAGCAAGACAGTACGTAGTTCTCATGCAAAGCCGCGACGTATGTAGTCGCATCTGTGCCCAATTCATCAATCAGGCGGTCCACATCCGTCTCTGGCACTTTGCTACGGCGGTGCTGCGGAAGCCAAGGCGGTGGATGTGCGATTACTGTCCCTTGTTCAGGTTCTTGCCGTTTATTGTAGACGATCTTGCCAACCGAATGGAAGATCCCCAAGCTGTTCTCTCGATTGCTTATCAGTTTCAGAGCTTCTTCCTCAGCATTCGTCAGAGCGGACTCGGCTTTGGATTTCTTGGCCTTGGTGAATGCGACTTTTGATGACCAGGTGTCTCCATCGTCTCCTCGTAAGCACAGAAATTCGAGTGAAGACACTGCACTCCTGATATCCCCAGTCTCTGCTATGCGCTTGAGCACCAGCGGCCCAGGCGTTTTCCGTCTGCCGGATCGACGAGCCTCTTTCACCACTATGTTTTCAAGCGCTTTAGTAAGAATCGTCGGCGCAATTGCATTGAACTCGATCGTATCAAGCCAAGGATTGTTGAGGAGCTCAGGGCCTAGCAGTCGATGTGCGGTGAAGCTGTCGGCCGCAGCAGTACTGGTCGATAGTAGAGTCTCTGATATGACAAGAACTATTGGCGTTGGTGTACCGTGCAAAACAGGCGGCGACGCAAGGTATTGCGAGATCGCCGATCGGAACGACTGCAGGACTGGCGATGTTCGCGAGAAAGTATTAGGAAATTCTTCAATCAAAAGCAGCTGTCGACCTTCTGCTGCCCGGCTCTCACCCGCAGGGTTTCCATCATGTACTTCGCCGTCCTGGCCGCTGACCGCCAGAGTCAAGCCGCCTGACCTGCCCGCACGACCGATGAAATCCTCAAATTGCAACGAAGAAGGCATTGATTCCTCAGAAGTAAGATCGCTCCCAGCAGGGTTCTTCCATTCCGTGATCTGAACTCCCATATCTTTGGCGAGCAGTTCAACCGTAGTCGTCTTTGCCGTACCAGCAGCACCCTTAAGTAAGAGTACCTTTTGACGCTTGCCATTGTAAGCAGCTTCCAGCCAATTTCTCACATCGCCCACTTTGCGCTTGTGCACTGCAAGCTCGTCCAGACTCGATGGACCAAATTGAACCACCCAGGGTCGCTTGTCTTCATTGGCAATTGATATGGACGGCGTCCGTCCGCCATCGCTGGTTTTGCGAAACTTTTGGGTGGGCGGAGGAAGCAAACCAATGTCTTCATGGCCTTGTGCGTGCTGTGTCTTCCGCTTCCGCATGGCCATAGCCACGCTCGAGCCCTTCGAGAGCACAACGCTGGAAGTATTGTCTTCGTCGTCGGAATCAATAGTCTCGGTCTGATTTGGTGGCGCCGGCGTGCTCATGGGACTAGCAGAGCGCTGTGAAGATTGCTGCCGCTGAGTCGCAGCGTTGAAGAAAGAATAGCTCGGCTTTGCTTTCGTCTTTGGCTCATCCTGGACATTTGCCTTGGCTTTTGCCTTCGTCGCGGCTTTCACTTTTCCTGGTGATGTTTGCGCCTTGATTTCTGGAGCTTTGGCTTTCGCCTGACCAGACGACTTCTGTGAACCGACACCATTGAGAGAAGAGGCCGGCGTTGGCTGCTGTCGCGATGACCTTCGTGTTGACTTCAGCTTCCCTTTAGCTAATTTCAAAGTCTCATCATTGCCTCCATCATCATCTTTGGGGACCGAGGCCAAAGTCGGCGTCTCATCCTCTCCCTCGTCGTCCGAAGACCCGGCAACGACCCTTCGCCTGGAAGCCCGAGGCTGGCCCATGCCGTCTGCTGATTTCAAGGCGGCGAATATGTTGCATGGGTATGCGACATTGAGATGGATTGTAGATGACGGCGATGCTTGAGGTTTACATGTGGATCTGGCGATGTGTGGGTGGTGCCTGTCATTCGGAGTGTGACGCGCGGGGTTTGCGAGAGAGCGCGTCGCCACTTTAACTTCAGGTGCTGTACTTCACGACGCCAATAATGCGCATTTGTCCAGGCAACAGACAATGAGGGAAATAAGTAGAGCTTTGCTGAGAAGCTGGGATAAATCATTTACATCGTCGGAAAATGAAACATCACATGACTTATAGAAGCGTTCACTGAACACAATACAAGAAAAGTTGATTGAGTAGTATGTATACAGGGACGTCGAACAGCCTCCCTCAAAGAACAAAGCGGAAAACCCACCCAACCTTTTCGTATCAACACATACGCTGGCCTGCTCAGAAGCAAAGCCGGAGCCTCGTACACCGCATGCCCTTCCTCGTGGACATGCATAAAAGAACCCCCTCTAAGTTACATTCTACACCAAGTGATGCGAGCTCCACCTCAATGCGAGCCAGCTTTTTCCTCTGCTAGCAGCAGAAACAGATAACTTTCAAAACACTTCCCTACAACCTCTTCACAAGACCTCGCCGATGATCTTCGCTGCCTCCTTGTAGGTGCCGAGCAGCTTCTCGCACTTCTCGCGCTCGCTCTTGATCGCATCGTCCTCGTACAGCAGCTCCTCAAAGAGCTCCTCCTTGTACAGCTCGCTGACGAGGCGGTTCTGGACGACATCTTTGCTGTGGTTGACGAGCAAGTGCATGACAGCCTTGGGGACCTGGTCGGCAGTTGTCTCGCGAACGATGGCGAAGTATGAGCTAATGAGACGGCGAATGAGCTCAGTCTCAAGAGCTTCACGCTCAGTAAGGGCGGGGTTGGAGTCGTCGTGGGGCTGCAGAAATTTAATGTTAGCTGACTGCATATACGTCCTGGCAAAAGTGGTGTGACTTACGAAGCCAGTGTTCTCTTCTTGCTCCTCATCGGCGACTGGTTCAGGCAGGCTGGCTGCCCTTGTGTCGCCTCTCCTGAAGCTAGCACTGATGCTAGGCTCGATGTTCTGGCTGACGTGTCTACTGGCACTGGTAATGGCGCTCTGTTGTGGTAGAGGCCCGGCAGAAGGACCATTCTCCTTGCCGAAGAAGTAGTTGAGGAAGCTGTCCTTTCCGGCACCAGCACCTGCACCATTAGGCATGCTTGCAGCGTGGCCTATTCTGTGACCATCCCTGCCAATTGCGGGTGACATACTCCTGCTCTCCTTCGCCTTTACTGCCGATCGCACAGGCAGAGCGCCAGGCGTGTTTTGTTGCTCTGTGTCCTCTTCACCATCTTCCGCACCGTTGATTCCGTTCAACTCCTTCTTTTTGCGCGCATCGCGCTTCGCCTTCTCAGCGTCTGCTGCAACCTTCTTCTCACGTTCTTGCTTGTCCTGCATCACACTGGCCATTGCTGCTGCGGCACCGAGGAAGTTAGGGTGGTTTGTGTTGATGTAAGCTCTCTGTATCGAGATGAGCGACTCGACGTATGATGAACATGGTCCGAGGCGTTCACGGAGGAGGTCTGATACAACTTCGATGAGCTTGCCTTGTAGACGAGGGTAGCGAGCCAGCTCGTTGAAGCCGCAGTTGTGGCAGATCTTGATCAGCTCCTCGTAGACGAGCTCGACACAACGTTGACTGGGGATTTCGAGAAGTTTGATCTGGGGCTTTACGAGAAGGTCGAAGGCGAGTTCGGGCACGAATAGTGAGGGACGCGGGCCAGTAGAGTTGCGGATCGCCGTTCTGATGTCGTGAACGGAAAGGTTTTGGGTGGGGTTGATGGTCTCCAGACTGTTTCCGAAGACAGAGTTAAAGATGTAGTAAATACGCGCACCACCGCAGAGTTCCTTTGTACTAATTTCAGAGCTGGTGCCGTCGATGGAGGAGATGAACATGGTTGCGAAGCGGGTCATAAGCTGCAGGATAAGCGAGCCGCGGTGCTCCTTACCAGTGAACTTCACATCTCCGTACGAAGCAAGTTCCTGCTGCGTTTGTCCCATGAGTGTGTTCAAGCGGGCCTTGATATCGGGGAGCTTCTCGCGAATATGTGCCATGAGAGTGGTGTTGAGGGTCTTGGCCAGATATTGTGTGCCACATCGGGTGGACATGTTGCGGTACGCAGGGTGCATGCGGAAGAACTCGCGTTCGGCTTGGAGAGCGTCTGACAAAACCTTGTTGCCTTGAATGTCCTGCTGTGAGCGGTTCACAATACCGATGAAACCAAGCTTGAGAGGGTAAACGCGACCAGACAGGATGTCGAGAGCATTAGTTCCGTGGTCCATAAGATCGAGCTTGGTAAGAACGCCGATTGTGCGCTTGCCAGTGGGATCGACATGGCGGGCGAGCTTGAGCGATTCGGAGTTGACGATATCCACGTTCGCAGGAGAAACAGCAAGAATGATGCTGTTGGGCTTTGCAATGTACTCGGAGATCAGGTTACGCGTCTGCTTCTCGATATCCGAAGGCTGGTCACCAATTGGCACCTTGGTAAGACCTGGCAAGTCGACCAGGGTCAAGCTCAGCACGTGCGAAGAGTAGACCTTGAGGTTGATAGGTTGTCTGTTGATGCCCTTGTTCGCGCCGGCGATTCTGTTGGTCTCGTTCTCAATCTCCCTCTTGATTTCCTGGAAGTCGTAGAAGCGGCGGCCTGGAATGTGGTTGAACTCTCCCCATTCTTCCTGGCCAGCAACAGATTCGGGAGTGTGAGGGATGTGGACGGCGTCGTCTTCGGACTTGTCGTTGCGTGTGGAGGGGATGTTGATGAGCTGCAATACGAGAGGTCGTCGTGTTACGATGCCGCTGCCACGAGGGAGGAAGTCCTTGCCGACAATGTTTTCGAGGACGGACGATTTACCGGAGGACTGAGAGCCAACTGTGACCTTGCTGGAGTGTTAGCGACTGCAGAACACCATGCATACGTTGTGCAATACGAACAATCTGAGGGAGGTCCAGAGAATCATTGCCGATGGTGTTGAAGACCAAGTCCTGCAGCTTGTTTACCACTCCAAGGAGATCTTCACCGAGCGCGGCCATGTTTGCGAGCGTGTGGTGGCCTTTGGTCTGGAGAGGTCTAGCTGGTTGCCGTCGGCGGAGGCGAGGTCTGTTGTTGGTTCGCGAGGAGCGGGCTTCGCACTTGTTGCGATGCGCTTCCCCGAACAGCGCCGATCTGTATGGTTTTGGGCGGACGCGGAGGAGTGAGACAAGGCGGCGAGGGCGGATGGATGGATAGTTGGATGGGGGAAAGGGGTGAGAGAAAGTGCGAAATGAGGTATTCCACAAAGGACAAAAGTAGAAAGCAATAATAGTGTCACAGCAGCACGTAGTCACCGAAGCCCTCGAACAAGGCGATGTTGGTGGTCTGTCTGACTTTGTGATGCCAGCCGCGAAACATCAACGGTCACGTGATGTGGTTGATACGTCACTGGCAAAAGAGTTGGTTGCTGGATGCTCAACTGGCGGGTAGGCGGGAAGTCAGTTTACTACTGTAAGTCAGTCTAGTCAAAGACTCGCGTGAGCTGGCTGGTTAAACCAGGCTGGCTGGTTGGCTGGCTGACTGACTGACTGGCTGGTGGCATGCGCTCTCGTGGCTCTCTCCACCTCCGCTCTGTGTCTGCGTGTTGTGCGTGCTTCCACTCCACCACATCGATCGTGCAGGTACTGTACTTGAACGGTAAGTTATTCGCTGGAGTGGGACACGCTGCATCCGCCTACTGCAAGGGCTGCAACTCCGTTTTGCCTTGCCTGAGGCGTTGCTCGGACAGGCAGTATTTATCTTGCCACCACACCCAAACCATGGACCGTCCGCATCGTTTCGGGTCACGTCCTTTATCAATCGCTCGGCGCGCCGCCAAACTCACGCGTGCCTTATCGCGATACATGTCCCCAGGATCGTCAACCGGAATGGTAAGGCAGACTCGCCGATGGCCATGGCATTGCGGACAATGTGAGACGAGGGGCGATAAGCACGACTCGTCAGGTACTTGACCGTAGGGCATTTCCGCCTTGCTCCTGTTTGCTCCTCAATTCATTCACTCTTTGTTTCTTTGTTATAATCCACATACATACATACATACATCACTCTTGCTGCTCTCCTGCAGCATCCACAGCCTTCATTGAAACCCGGCCGTACCTTCCTCAAGACTTCTAGAATCGTTACACGGCCGCCACTCCCTCCCTCCCTTCCTTGGTACATTGTCGCACGCGCGCGTTCGCTCTTGCCAGAGCATCGTCGCTCGACTCTCAACGCTCGCTCACTCACTCTTCCAACATCTTCATACTCCACTCGGCACCGATTCTGCGCCAGTGACATGGCACCCTCTGCAACCTCCACCGAGATCGAACACATCAACCACCTCGTCCTCACAGAGAAAGACATCAATATCGAACACAACGTCGATGACCACGTCGCTTTCGGTACTGACAAAGTCCTCCATCCTCCCCCCTTCCCTCTTGCTCGCCCCGCGACCACCTTACTGACCGACGACTCAGGCGGCGACGACCAATGGTTCTACAATCCCAAGACCAAGCGCTTCGATCTGTCTCGCGGCAGCAAGCGCAAGATCACCCTCGACGCCGACGATGGCATCCGCAACCACCGTGGTGTTCTGATCGACCCTGAGAGCACACTCCTCGTCGTCATCGACATGCAAAACTACTTCGTCCACCCCGACTTCCACGACCACGTTGAGGGCGTCGCAACTGTGAAGCCGCTCATCAACGTCCTCAAAAAGTGCAGGAAAGAGGGCATACAGGTCTGCTGGCTGAACTGGGGAATCACAGACCACGATCTCAAGGTCATGCCGCCAGCCGTGACCCGTGGGTTCAACAAGCGCAGAGCACACGAGAAAGGTGGTGGATGGCACGTCGGTCTCGGTGCCGTTCTCCCAGAAGAGCAAGGCGGCGAGCGTTGCCTGTTCACTGGCACCTGGAACGCCGACATCTACGATCCGTTGAAGGAGTACGTCACAGACAACGACGTGCGCTTCGACAAAGCACGCATGAGCGGGCTCTGGAGCCCTGAGCTCCCCATGCACAAGTGGCTGCGTGAGAGCGGGAAGAAGACACTTCTCTTCGCGGGTGTCAACACCGATCAATGCCTACTCGGTACCCTGACAGACGCTTACTCCTGGGGCTGGGACTGCATCCTCATTGGGGACTGTGCTGGCACAATGACCGGTCTAGGCGCAAAGGAAGTCTGCGACTACAACATTGCCACCAACATGGGATTTGTCACCGACTCGGAGGTTTTCTGCGCTGCAGAGAGCACTTATGCCTGAATTTCTTGTCATTTCGCGAGAGTGATTCAGGGAACGGGTCGCGTGTAGCGTCTGTTTCCATTATGTCTTATGTCTATAGATGTTTTAGCAAGCGCGGCGTTTCGGTATTTTACGAAATCTTTGATCAGAGGCTCTTTTAGATGCACGACGATATTTTGCAGTTTTCTCAGAACAGGGGTAGCTTACTCTCGTGGCATCTTTCATTGTTGTTTCCGGGTCCGCTGTTTTGTCAATAGCACTTGAGACCTTGCTTCGAGATATACTAAATAAATACCAAAAACAAATTCAGATACGCCATTCCTTTATTGCTCACTTGTCCCGATTTAGGTTTTCGCTTCTAGAACAGAACTACCTATCAAGAACGATCCATGTCTCAGTAGGCAGGAGTGATGCTTGGGCGACGTCAATCTGTAGGTCGACATGGGAGCTTGAGCGGGGAGAGCACGCGAGCAAGGAATACCCATTTCATTGAAACGCCTCGTTCACATTCGTGACTGCAAGCTCAACTTGCTTCTACTTCCAACAGAACACCTTTGCTAATTTCAATACTACTTCACGGTAATCATGTTCTTCCAACCTCTGATCGGTGCTGCATTGGCACTTGCTGCGACTGCCAACCCTATGATCAAGGAACAACAACCGGTTCTCGGCGATGGATTGGAGGGACAACAGGTGGACCTCATCAAAGAGTTCGTATCTTTTTTTTTCTCCCTCTTCCGAATGGCAAGACTTTCTGACAAACGAGCCGATGTCCTAACCTGTTTGCATAGACTTGAGAAAGCACACATCATCCCCACCATCCTCGATCCTTTCGGTAAGTCAAAGACACTCCCGACATATAATCACCTCTATACAACTACATGTACCTAATCGGTCACAACAGTCCCCCTCCTAACCCTCAACGCAACCTGGAAGAAAGCCTCCGCAGACCTAGGCAACACCATCAAGCCCAAGAAAGCCAAAAAGGAACCCATCGTGCACTTCCTCGACACCGTCCCGTTCTCCTCCGGGGTCAACTCGAATCACCTCAACCTGCTGACCTCAGGCATCCAACTAACAATCGCCCTCACCGACCCCGACGCCCCATCCCGCGACAACCCCAAATGGAGCCAGATCTGCCACTGGATCGCCACGGATGTGCACTTGACTCCCAGCAGCTCTGAAAACGACGATGAATTCCACATTCTCGGCGGCAGCCAGGACCATCAAAGCTTGACGGAAATCATGCCGTACAAACCTCCCGGCCCGCCGCCCAAGACCGGCAAGCACAGGTATGTGTTTGTGGCTCTGGCGCCGAGGAATGGCACGACGGAAAGATTGAATTTGAGCACGCCGGGGGATAGGCAGAGGTGGGGGTTTGAGGGGGAGAGGGCTGGGTTGAGGGAGTGGGCGAGGGAGAATGGGTTGGGGGTTGTTGGTGAGTTCTTGTTTACTATTATGTGTTTGGTTGAGGTTTGTGGAGTGTGATTTGATGCTAACTTGGGATGTGTGTAGGTGCGAACTTTGTGTATGCGCAGCACAAGAAGCAGTGAGGTAATATTGTGGTGCTGTGTGTTTGACGAGGAGTGTGGGTTGATCGAGAATGAGTGAGGCTTTTCAGTCCAGTCACGAGAAACCCGAATTTACTAGCTTCACGTGAGTTTTCTAGTCAGTTCGGTAATGACAACATCGACACGTCGCTTTTTCCAACTATCAAGACCATCTATCCAACGGCCCGACTGATAACTTCTGCATCGCAGTAATCCTGTGCAGACGCCTCCGTGTTCTGTCGTGCTATGGAACAAGATATCCTCAACGCAGCCACCACACCATGACACCGGTCCTCTGCACACTCCGGTTGCAGGGCAGAAGCTTATATGCCGTTCGTGAGTTGCTGCCCAGGTGACGAGAACGAAGTAATCGTGTTGAGTGTTGAGTGCCTGGCACAGCATAATGCAATGCTGACGGGACAGCCATGTGGCTGACAGGGTTTCCGAGGATAGAATGCCCGGTACCATGGTATGGAGGGTCTTGAGCTGATCTGTCTGTGTTGGAGTATACGATGGAGTCCTGCTGCTTGTGCTGGAGCATGTGCTGGAGTCGGGCTGCCCGTGTTGCACTACTCGAGGTCGATCTAGTGGCGCCTGATGGCCTATGCTTGCGAAGTCGGGCTTTGACCTAGGCCTGTGGACCACATGTCTCCGAGATCAAACCCAGGCAACGACGTAGGACGGGCAAAAAGTCAATTCATGTTACCAAGTTTTGACTCGCGCATGATGGAACGCAGCTAATATAACTGGCTTCTTGGATGTTGGGGAAAAAAATCACTTGATGCAGCAGCGGACCGATGTCAGCCCGACATGTGGTCGAAACCTCTCGCATATGTACGCCTCATGTACGTGAGTTCACGCGCGCCGCCCGAGCGTCGCCGTCAGAGGACTCGACCACGCAGGCTTGCGTGGAGTTGGGTGATTGGTACGCGAGACCGCAAATAAGAGGCTGAAGCGTGTTCGTGTCGGGATGGGCGACGCATATCGCAGGCTAGAAGCTTGAGATGATGGCATGGTCGACATGAGGAACGGGATACTGGGAGTGTATCAGCGGTACATGACGTTTTAAGATACTTAAAGGTAGCACATATGCCGTCTGGTATTCTACTATCCCTGTGTATATTTGTGCAGGGCAAATGGTGATGAGCACACAGAGACGGCAGCGTGAGACATGGGAACACAAGGCTAAAGCGGATAGCTGCAAGGAAATGGCATGCAGTGTGCGGCAGCGGTTAGGTGTCAGGTCTGCTGTGCTGCCGTGCGAGCAAGAGAGCTCGGGCACTCGTGCCATGAGAGAAATAATGTGTGTGAGGAGGGAGAATAACATGCAGCAATACGAGGCCGTGTTGCGGGAGGATAGCGACGACTGAGGCATCGACTGAGATCGGCCTTATGTGGACGTAGGCCAAGACGACGGCTGCTGACCGCGCAAGGCAAACACACACACACACACACACACACACACACACAGACACAGACATAGACACTGCAACTGTTCATGGGGCCCAAGCAAAAGGTACTGTAGGTGCGGGTGCAGATATGACTTGTGGGAGTCCAGTGGTCTCAGTGGCCAGTGGCCGGGGCGGGCGCACACGCGAGGATGCATGAGGTATTGCAGCCCAACTCCAACGTGGCGAGCGGACACACGGCAAGCCTCTGGCAAGCCTCAGCGCAACCAAGTACCTGATCAGCTGTGTGATATTCGCCGGTCCCCAGCACGCTTGGTTTCCTGCTCCTTGCCTTGATACCTTCTCGAATAAATACGTTTGCAGCAGATAATACGACGGTTCTAGAAAGAAAGATAGTAAAATCCTCCGCGCCTGCAAGGACTCTCGTACGGTGGAGCAGGCTATCCGTCACCGTCACCACCAACAAATAACCCACCACCACTACCAGCATCGGCATCTCGTCACCAAGCGAGAGACCAGGCAGCGAAGAGTGGCAGCAAAAGCGTCTGCGCCCAATCATCGTCTGTTCAAGACATCTTCCCCACGCGTCTCACCGGCCTAGTCAGGCTGAGCGCGCACGCCGGCCTGGACTGGACCAAGGACTCAAGCGTCCTCTTTTCCACCGCCGTGTTTGCTCTTCCTCCTGATTCCTGCTACTGCTGCACATACCAGAGGCTCTGTTCAAACCTGTTCCCTGACTCTGTTGCTTTCTGCCATCCCCCGGACTGCCCCTGTTCCGAGCTCTCGCGGCCCTGCGCTTACACACGCCCTGCTCCTTGCCTGGCTCGGGCACTTCCTCGGACCGTCGCGATTTGGCTGCCCAAAGCGGGACCCATCACCACCGCACATTCCTCGCCGACATCACCTGCCTCTTCCACCTCAGGACTGTCCAGCGCATGTCTTGATAGCAGACCTTACACTACACACCCGACTACGATACCGCCGGACATCAGGATACCTACCCACAGCGTCGCCGCATCTCAAACACCCCACCCACCCACCTGCCGCCACTGCGCCCGCTTTCCACCACCATGCCTAGCGACGTCGCCCGGCAGTGGTTTGTGCCTGGAGATGGCATCGACCGCCATGTCATCGTGACCGACATCCAGAGATACCTCGGCAACGACGCGACCGTACGACCTGGACAGGGCACCGGAGAGAACGACGTAGGACCTGCCCGCCATCTGAACCAAACGTTGCGCAATGCTTACATGAATCCAGGGTGTCATGGGGTACTGGATCAAGGCCTACCGAAACCTTACAACAGTATGAAGAAGAAACTGACAATCCCCGCCCTACCCATACTAACCACACAACAGGCGATGATTGCAGACTTGCGTGCCGACTCCGCAAGATGGAGACAAGAACAGAGGAAAGGCGCCGTGACTCGAGGTAGTCAAAGTCCCCGTGTGACGCATCAAACAGGGAATACAGCACCTGACATGATGCCAGAATACGTTGGTTCGAACACGTATCATAACTCGCAGGCGGCCAGAGTGCCCAGAAGCCGCGATGGAGACTCTCCCGCCGTGGAGGCGCCCTATGGATCTTCCGTGACTGGTGGCCGGGACCGCATGCCAGTGGACAGAGTGCCCATAGACAGCAGGATGCCAGTGGATAGGATGCCCACAGACAGGATACCAGTCAACCGCATGCCCGCGGACAGGATGGCCTTGGATCGTATGGATGACCGGATGCAGGTTGATCCTCCTTCTGGCCCACCCCAGGACAGGAGATACCAGACAGATCGTAACGGCGGGTACCCTCCCGAGCAGAGGTACGGCGCGGATGCTAGAGGATTCCCAGATACCCGACCAGGTTACCCACCTCAGGAGCAGGCCCCCTATGGCCGTGCCCCACCAGTGACCTCTTCGTACTCTCAGGACTCCGTGTATGCTCGCAGTAATGCCTACCCTCCGCCGGTCAACGATGGTGCGCCGCCAGGATACGTGAGGCAAGGAAACTACTATGTCCCGGTCTCTTCTGCTGAGCAGCCTATGAGGCCAGATCCATCCATGTATGGAGGTTCCCACCCATATGGTCAACCACTGCAGCCGCAGAGGATGGAAAGTGCGCGCGACCCGCGTGACCCTCGTGACCTCCAACGTGATCCCAGAGACTCGCGCGACCCGCGTGACCCACGAGACCCAAGGGACCCCAGATATCCACAGGACTACCCTCAGGACCCAAGGTATGCTTACCCTAGCCCGGCTGCCACCACGGCATCGTTGCCACGCAGCGATCGCGAAACCGTCGTCAGCCCACAACAGCCAAGGTTCGCAAACCCGCCGCTTGTCTGACCCAACCAAGAGTGCAATTACTAACTTGTTCAGTCCTTATGGCTCTGCACCATCGCAGTACGATCAGTACGGCAGCATCCGTCGTAAGTATAGATGAGCAATCGCCGCACTTTCTTATCGTGCGAAGTAGGCGCTGATGCGCGACATCAGCGGCGCAGCAGTTCCTGCCAACTCCTGGACAGCCTGGCCCCACGACCCAAAGGAATGGTTCGCAACCCACCAGAGACCCGCCGTATGGAAGGGAGAGACCTGCGCCTACTACCACTGACAGCGCTCGGAACACCCGCCGCCGGATGTAGCTGTAATAATATGGGACCTCTTGCTTCCTGGAGTACGCTGCTTGCTTCGCTTTGTCAATTGCCATTTGGTCATACTGGAGGTCATGCTTTCTATTTTGCTCTCCGGATCCACGGTCATGGCGACTGAACTGAAAGCAGATCCTCTCGCAAGAGAGTGATTGCAAGCAAAACGGCTTGCACTGCAAGTAGTAAGTACCTAGATCTTGCTGGAGACGGATTCGCTGCAGGACTTCTACCACGCTGCAGCTTGGTCGTTGTTGGCACCCATGCCGAAAACCTGTTACACGCCTGGATATCGTCGTTCGCTGCGCTTACCTGTTGCTTGCACCGAAGCCGGCCCTGGACTCTACTTTTCTCATGGGACAAAACTCTTGCATTGGACCTTTGCATCGGAGAATTCCACTGCTACACTGGTAATCTCGACTAATTACGACTGATGACAACGAGGAGGATCGCTTGATTTTGGCTGCAATATTTCCTTGCTTGAGGAGGGAGCCTTTTTCTTTGTCACGCCGCATACAACTAAATGCTGCATGCCTGCAGAACGAGCTTCTTCCAAGGATCGCGATGGGGTTTAGTCTGTGTCATAGACGATGGATTGCGAATGGATCTGAATGATTGTTTAGCACGAGTCTCTCATGTCTACTACTACTACTAGGAGGGTACTTGCTACTTACGACCGGTCATTCTGTAAGGAGAAGATATCGATCAATCAGAGAACTGGTTGTGATCGTTTCATCTGTTTGTCCAATACTCGGAGGTCACATTGCTTTCATGCGTCTCAAATAAATCCGATATATCCATTGCCCACTCGTCCACCTGCACCTTCAAGTTTGACCTTACCATTCACTTCACTGGATGAAGTTTGTACTAGTATTGGCTCAGTTTGATGACTCCATTTGCTACAGAATATATAATAGTAACTTTCCCTCCCATCATTAGGTGTCATTGTGTGGTCGTAACTGAGCAGTCCGCCCGTTCCGCTACCTGCTCTCGAACATTTCGGTACCACCAAGATTGAAGAACGTAGCTATGGCAGTGCCGATAACTGCGAGGGTCTGGAATATTGGCATGAGAAAATTTCGCTTCCTGCCATCCTAACCTTGGAAGAAGGATTGGCGAGCTCACTTTATCCCACCTCAGCGATGGCTTCGACGCGATTCTTCCGCGCGGTGAAGAGACAATCAGCCCTGGTCAAAACGGTGGAAGCGAAGGCTGTCGAAAAACTTGTTGGGTCGCTTGCGAGGCGTCGTGGCGTGTTGCGCTGACGTCATCACTGGGATAACAGCAGATGCAAGTGTATGAGTGTTGCGCGAAACTACTGCGTCTTTGCTTGATATATGCAAGATTTGTTGACCTAAAGTCACGCCGACCTGTTTACGATCATTGCACCCTTTCTTTGCTCCTTGAATATTGTTTTGTTCATTGCGAAGACACGTAGCATCCGGAGCATGGTAGTTCTCGTTTAACCAAAAACGATTGGCGATTCCAGCTGAAGGAGTCTCGGGGCTATACAGTGCGTTCTAGGCCCCAAATGCTGAAGGGTACAAATAGAATGCATTCCCACGTCTAGAAGAACAATTGCCTTCCTCCAACAGTCTTACTCGCTCTCAAGAACGTCTACCGCATCTCCAATCGCTCCTCAAAGTACACGCCCTCCTACTCAGCTCTAGCAGACCGCCAGACATTCCTGACCATCTCCCTCCCAGACAACACCATGCTCGCCCTCACCGCCCTCACAAGCCTCGCGTTCCTCAGCGTCGGCGCCACCGCCCTCGCCGTCCCTGAAGAAGCCAAACCCCTTCAAACCAGAGCCACCAGCCCCATCAGCGTCGAAGCGGCCTGCAACATTCAACATGGCACCAGCTTCAGTGCCGTGACCAGAGGAAACGGCTGCAACGATTGGGGTCTGCGCGCGCGGGAGCGAGAGGTATGGCGTCGATCTGAACGAGTGGTGCCAGGGTGCGCACTGCGGACGGTCTTACGCTTCGTGCAACGGTGGTGTTTATGGTTGGGTTTGCAACTACTAGAATGATTCTTGGGAGGCGGATGCGATTTGTGGTGAAGGATGGGGGGGGGGGGGGGGGTCAGCGGACTGAAGCATCATGTCAATGTTTGTTTTCTAGTGTAGTGATTCGCTTCTGGAAAGTGACGATGGAGAACGCTTTGAAATCTTCAAACCATAGCAACGTACATAGCATCGAGTTTGACACAATTTTCGAGAAACCGCCGCTCGCCCATAATGCCGAACAAAGAAAGGTCTAGCAGTAATTTGTCGTCAACGGCATTGATTATTCGTGCAACGAACGCGTCAGGTGCGGACTACTTTCGATTGCCGGGATTATTAGCGTAGTAAGTCTCATTGGCTTGCTGCTGCAACTTCGATGCTGCTTCCAGGCTGCCTGCTCCCTGGAAACCGCCAGCGCCGCCTTGGTTGATTTGGGTCGAGTCGCGTACGAAATGAACGCCGCCTTCCTGTCCGAACAAAGCACCCTGGAAGCCCCACTGGGAATCGGTGTTTTGTTGCTTCAAGTTGTTCGAGTGGGTGTACACGCCGCTGGTGCTGTACGCCCTCTCGGCCCACGCGTCTGGCATGGTCTGGCCTGCGGGATTGAAGGCACCGGTCGCCGGGAGAGTGCTTCCCGTGCTAGAAGGGCCTTGGCTACTGTTAACAGCCACAGTTCCATCTGGCGCACGTCTTGGTATGAGTGACTGCTGCGAAGGCGGTCCGCTGTTGCGGATGCCGGGTAGCGTCTGCGAATCGCTGGGTTTGTCCAGATCGAGCTGGCTTGAACTTGGTTGGGGAGTCATCTCGCTCCTTTTGTCGGTGACTCTTTCGAGGTTCTCGATGAAGAAGCTGATGTCTTCGATGAATCTGTCAAACTTGGCCTTGTCTCGGATCGACCACGCGGTACGTCTGCGTATTTGCAGCGACCAGTGCAGGAACCGTCGCGACTGGTCCCGGTGAAGCGTATTTAGGGTTGCTCGTGTTACTGGGTTAAGGTCGTACTTTCGCCGCAAGCCTTCGGTGTCGGCGAGTATCGCCTTGAGAGCGTGCAGACTTTTGCTAATAGTATCGCGCTCGACCGACTGCTGTAGCACAGGATGCCTGTTATCGGGATCTTGGATGTGCGTTGATGTACCCCAGATGCTCAGTCTCTTGTGTAAGAGGTTGACTTTGGTGCAGGCTAGATCGTAGTCGTAACGATGGTTCTTGCCAAGCTCGAAGTATTCGAGAAGCTCAGCGCAGGTGGTGAAGAGGGAGGCGAGGGCAATTACACCTACCGCCAACCCTGCTGCTTCGGCGCCAGACATATTTATGTGTTGATGAGAGGCATCGAAGAAGCAGATGGTCGCTTCACGTTCGAAGGGTCGATGTAGAGCAAGGCGGTCTAGGACGTGGCAGTGCAGATCGCGCATCCCATAGGCTGGTAGATGTTGGGCAGCGCTCTGGCAGTTGCCTTAAAAAAATTCCTGTGACCTGGTACCAATCCTTGCAGTGCACTACATCTCGCGTGCTGATGATCCCTGCCATGTAACCTATCGAGTCGATCAGTCATTGCAGCTACTTGTTGTGGGCGTGGTGATCATGTCTGAGAAAGCGACGGTCTCACAAAGAAGAGATGCGTTCGCAAGCAGTCTCCTCATCTTGTTTTGTGAAGATAGCGCATGCGTCTAAACGTGGCGTCGTGCCGTGCGGTTTCGAGTCTACAGGGACTACCAAAGAAGTCCCCCCCACCAGCTACTGTATTCCCAACCAATCCTTCGGACTACCCCACTGGGGAAGACTAGTGTGCATATCGTACGACCCGTAAGGTCGCTCACGGCCACGCCTACCTTTAGCGATTAACGCACTGGTCGTCTTGCATGGATCGCAAACGCATACATGCATGGTGAGTCCGGTTGTTCAAGCGTACTTTGTGAAGTGGAACACCTACAACGTCCACAGCGTCCGCACTCTCGCGTTCAACGACGGGAATCGGCAAGACAACGCACCATACGCCTCTGGCCGCCAGGGGTTGCTGGCCGACTCCATGGGTAAGTCACTCCAGCGCGTATCCTCCGGACTGGGGCGATGCTTTCGGGCATTCGGGTGCCAACGAAGGGGCGCCAGTACCTGTACGCGGACCTCCTCAGATTGGAATGAGTAGTTTTCGAAGATGGCTGATGAACGAGCGTGGTAGCGGTCCCTTCTTCGAACGGCTACCCCGATTACGATCACACTCCCTCGTTCATACCAAAAGAACAGCCACCTCTCCCGAACGGCTACTCGCACCGCGGCTCCATTGCCTCAAACACACCGGACGATAGACCGAAGTCTAGTGTCGATGAAGAAGTGTTTGTCAAGCAGGAGAGATATTGGTTCGTCGGAGGCAAGTACTTCCAGATCCAGCCTAGGGTCCAAAGCGAGGACAGCAACGGACTGCACGGCGCAGAGTTCATCCTCCTTCATTGGAAGAACGACAGAGGCACGGCGGTGCGCGTGGACACTCTCGACAGATCCCGATGGAGCAGTGGAATGAGTAGGACCATGGTGGCAGTCCGCCCGCCCGGCGAGGAAGGTGGTAACTTTACGTTCCCGACGATTTTCCTGGAGGAAAACGGGCCAAGAGACACCCTCGGAGCTGCAGTCAATCGTTACGCGCGACTCGACGTCACAGAGACGGCCGCTTTCGACAGATATTGCTGCAAGGACTTGGGCATCCTCGGGGAGGACACGCTCAGCGCGTTACGACGACGATGGCTCGAGTACTGGAAAAAGGAGTTCAATCTCCCGGAGTAGAAATCAGCATGCCTGGCTCGCACTACAAGCGACGGTGAAAGGTTATGACTGGCAAGACGGAGTACTCATAGGGTTGCACATCACCCAGATTTTATTGCACGCTCGAAGCTTCGAAGACATGCGAGATGCGAAAGGGTCGACTATTTCCGCGAAGACGGTCCGGCTCAAGATTTCCCTCAGCCCTCGAAGCGCGAATTTGCTGTCGTCGACAGACAGCGCAACAGACTTCATCAGCACAAAAGCCTAAAACCGACTCAGGAAAAGCACGCACAACCGCCCAGCAAAGCAGCAGCAGCAAACGAACAGGTCGTTGTTCTGCCAATGTGCAAACGCCAACTTGTTAATGATCAAAGGAACTGTAAAATAATGAAATGAACATAGACCATATACCCCTACATTAATGCTACCTTCTGCCGAAATTACTATTTTGCGAATCGTAACGTCTCTTTCGCCGCCTCAGGACAACAAAGCTTGCTGGAGGCATGCGAAGAGCGCCCAAGTCTCAGCGTGTCAATTGCTCTGCCCATAGCACAAACGTCGGCGGCGATGGGAGAGACCCCCTCCAAGCTCCTTAAGTTTGGAACCATGCGCACTGAAACGGCTTCCAGCGGATTCACCTTGTCACCCGTGGTCAAGATGTACGTTCAACAATGGAGCGATTGCGTTGTCGATAGTATTATTGCAGTTCGCTCGGTGCAGGCTTAAAGCCAAGATCATGAGATTGAATCGATGGTTTTGTGTGTGTGAGAAATCTCAAGCCCTCAGGCTTCAAGGAAGAGTAGTACAGCATCAGAGCTACGGTCATTAAACTACGCCACCGAAGACCCATTACCACCACCAACCCCCTCCACGCAAGGACTCAAGAAGATCTCCCAAACAAAACATAACAGCCGAATGGACTGTCCGTAGGCTAGCGCCACCGACATCGTGATCATACGCCTCGTGGTGCATTGTTGCTTCCACGGTGCAAGATGAAAAGGAAACAAGAACAAGTAGAATGCCGTTGAGAGGCAGCCCTCACAGTGGAAGGTCTTTCAAGAACTTTTTGGTCGGAATCTCAATTCCCAAAAACGCCTCGCTGGGTTGTCGTTGTGATGAAACAAGTCGTAATGAGATGACTATCTGTCGTCTCAGCCCAGAGTAATGAAAAACATAAATCCCAGAAATCGCCAGAAATCGTAATACTTTTTTTGGTGGTTCCCGTGTACGCCGTCGCTTGAATAGATGAAAATCTCAAGCCAGGTCGTGATGAGTTGAGAGAGAGAGAGTTGGTTGCTCGTAGCAGATGCTGACAGAACCTTGCAGCGGGGTAAGGTTGGAAAAAAAAAACCGCAAGGTCGAATTAGGTCAAGCATGTGTTAGGCCAGGAAGCCTATGAGCGGGTGGACAGCTTGCGAGTGAACTTGCCAATGGCACCCTCGATGCTGCGCCTTGCGCTACCGGCACTGCTGCCGCTGGAGATGGATGATGCGTCACAGCCGGCCTGGCGTTGGGCATTGGGCTTGCCCTCGTTGACGAAGTTGGCAGCACCGCCACGGCCGATGTGGTAGACAGGAGCCTGGTTCTCGCGACGGGCGTGCATCTCCTCGTCGAATTGGAACATGGCCTGCTCGGTTTCGGGAGTCTTGACGAAGTTGCCAGCACCACCACGACCGACGCGGATGGGACGCTGTGATGAGGGAGCGCGGTTGAGGACGATGCGAGAGGGAGGGCCTTGTGCGCTGGGTCCAGAGGTGAGTTCTGACTGAGCGTAGCGCTTGTAGTTGCCAGCACCGCCGATTCCGCTGCCGAGCACGAAAGAGCCGGAGCTGGGGACCGAGGGGTGAGGCTCGGTGACTGAGTAGTTGCGAGACATTGTTGTTGATGTGAAACGTGTGTGTTGTTGGTTGATTGTGTGTAGATTTCAAGATCGAGCCAGGTCAGGTGACTTTCAAGAAGATCGACGGTTCAAGTGAAGAGAGATGTTTGCAGAGTGGGTATGGGAGCGGATGAGAGTTCTTTGTCTGGCAGGTGAGAGGTTATAAGAAGTGCGAATGGATTGGATGTGCAGGGCAAAGACAGCCTCAAAAGCCTCCCGGAAGTGGATGACTTATAGGGCCAAACAAAGAAACAGCAAAATGTCATCAACTCAGCACGCGCGCACACCGATGGATGGCGCGAGGGCCGAGCTGGCACTCGCAATATCCACTCGATTCCATCACGCGCACGCTTGGCTGGGTCGCTTTGGCGAGAGAGTTGGATGTACTTGCAGCTAGGGGAATAGTGTGGCATGGTTTGGTGCGGCAGTGCGTGCACGGTACGTAAAACTTTTTTTCTCTCGCTGCCAATGTGGAGAGGCGAGACGCCTAAGGGCAACGGCCAAACGTGTCTTGGGTCTCGCATGACGACTGCACGCACCGCCCGCCGCTGGCCGAGCAAATGAGGCGCTGCAGAAATTAATTGCGCAGAGGATGATTGATTTTGCCTCGTCGCCTTCGATCGCCTTTGCGCGCACATCACCATGCCCGTTGCATGCGGATCTGCGTGCTCTGTCAGCCCTAGCAGTGGACTCTTTCTCGCTCTCGCCCATTCGCCACACCTCACTTCACTCCTATTCTCTGGCTGCCTGGACGCGCCTTCCCCCTCTGTCACCACCTGGACGCATCATCATAATAATCATAATCATCATCATTACAGCCCTCCCATGACCTTCGCAACGGCAAATCCCCCTACGCCAACCCCAGACCGCATCGCAACACGTGCCGCCCCTGACGCCGTGCCAAAGGTCACGGGTCATGCGCCGTCCGTGTGCCGAGACAGCTAGAACGCGGGGCCGCCTGAATAATGGGGGTAATAGTTATTCAGGATTCGGTTTCTCTTACCCCCAAGAAACCACACCTCCGCCGCGCCTCCATGGCCTATACCACGCCCGGCCCGGGGTTGCATTCGAGTCTCAGTTTCCTGCGGCTAATAACCCCGCTCGTCTGTCGTAGATCGAGAGCTCTCCGCGATGATGGCTTGACGCTGGTTTCATGGCACGGATGGGGGTGCCTGCTCTTGCCGCCGTCCTTGGCCACCTCGGGCTATACAGCCAGCTGAGGTATTAGTTGATGCCATCGCACGCCAGTCTTGCGTTCGTCTGCGACTCGAGTCCAGTAGTCGTAGTCGAATGGTCACAACACACAACACATGACCGCCTCCTCGCCAGCCCTCCCTGGCATGTAGGACACGAGGCCAATCTCGGGAACATGCTTGAGTCGGTCATCACATTGGAACCACGTTGCGATTTTGCGTGCTTGACGTGCTTGATTACTACATGCTTGCGTTGCGTGCCATCGAGGTACTGTACAGTCAGTACCTCTTTTCTGTCTGCTACCTGCCTACTTCGATACGACTTGCGACTGGGCCAGCACCCTGATGATCTGCAAGGTACCGCCGTCCTGGCGGCTCTCCGCATAAACGCGTTGTGGTAGAGAAACCTATCTGGGGTCGCCTGAGCCTAGCCCGAATGGTCACATTACGTGAAATCGTGAACCTTGGACTACTCCTACAACACAAACAGTAAGAACTTTCCCCGCATCTCCCATCCTGCTCGCCAAGGGCTACCCGTCCGGTCAGCCAGCCAGCTAGCCCCTTCTTCGTCGTATTGGTTATTCTGGACCGAGGGCCACCCAGAACTTGACACTTGTTCCTTGACTCTCCTGGGCGGCTGGGACAAGTCTCAGGTACCTGCTTGGTTTCAGGCGCCGTTGCCGAGTGCCTCGTGGCATAGTTCTGGAGCGATCGATGAGGTTGTTTGGCCAGGTTCTGCGGAGCCGGCCGGCCGGGTTCGCCTCGCCTGTATTAGAAAAGTCATGATGTCGCAAGGTATAGGGCCACGTCTGTGAGCGGTGACCGGTCTGGCAACCACGTCACGTAACCTGACGCTTCCCATCATCATCATCATCACCACCGCCATCGCGAAGTAGCGTCTGACTGCTGTCAGCTGGAAACTTGGAGACGAATGGCGCTCAAGCAAATTTCTGGTGGATGATGTCCGGATCTGCAGGCGATCGATAATTAGCTAATGCACCACGCACATCGTCAGATCGTGAGGAGCGATCACTTACTCTCGTGCCAGTCATCGACTGTCACGTACATCTTCCGGAAGGTGCTCAGGCCCGCCAGAATACTACCTCCGATCCAGGTGCTGTAGAGTCTCTCCGGAGGCGCGAAGATCTTGATGCGCATGTCCTTGACCGCCAACCGCTGCACCTCGGTCAAAAGTCTGTCACCGAAGCCCTTGATCATGGTCGAGCCACCAGAAAGCACAATATTGCCGTACAGAGCCTTTCGAAGATCCATGTCTGATCGGTTGATGCTGTCGACAACGATTTGGTGAAGACCCGGCCATTCGGCGCCAATGATCTCCGGGTCGAACAAAATCTCAGGTGCTCTGAAACGCTCAGGACCGACCTTCAGCTTCTGCCCATCAGGGAGTGTGTACTCGATAGCTTTCGTCTCTCCACCGCGCGAGGAAGAGACCATCCATTCCTTCTCCTCCTTCTTTGGATCGAGCGCAATGTAAGATGTCTTTTCTTTGATCTGCTTCACCACTTCCTTCTCAGCACTCGTGTGGAACACGCGGCCTTCCTTGCGAAGGAGCGTCTGCAGGTTCTCGGTGACATCGCGGCCAGCAACGTCAATTCGGCGAATACTGTTCGGGATCGCGAAGCCCTCGTAAACAGGCACAGCATGAGAGACGCCATCGCCCGAGTCCAAGACAATACCAGTCGTGCGGCCGGAGGCATACAATGAAAGCACAGCCTGAATCGATGTGTATAGCGCTGGAACGTTGAAGGTCTCGAAGAGGATTTGCGCAGCAGTGTCGCGGTTGGCTTTCGGGTTCAAGGGTGCTTCTGTGAGCAGGACTGGGTGCTGTTCAACCAACTCCTGTCAGCGAAAACACATCCCCTAAAACCAAACACTCTTCTCCTCTTCTCATCCTTCAAGATCCCCTATCTCCACTTTCAAATCCCCAAAATTCCTTACCTCCTCACTCAGCGTCTTCAGCTCATCCGTGTAAACATACTGCCAAATCCGCTCCATATCATCCCAATCCGTAACCACGCCGTGCTCCAGCGGATATTTAATCTTCAGCAGTCCCCTCAGCTCCTGCGCCCTGTTGCCAATGAACGTATCGCCTTCAAGGCCTCCAGCCAGCACGCGCGGGTGTTTCGGTCGGCCGACGAAGGACGGAAAGTAGCATTTGGGCAGGTCTTCGCCAGCGTAGCCGGCGCGGATGGTGCCGCTGCCGTTGTCGATTACTATGGGTGTGTTGTGGAGGTCCGCCATGGTTGGGAGGTTTGTGGGGAGAGGAACGGGAAGGGCGCGCAGAGCGAGGAAGTGGGATTGCTGCGCCGGTGGATTTGGGGGAGGTGTTGTTGATTGTATGGAGCTTTGAACGTTTGGAGTGCGGAAAAGCCCCGCCAAACCAAAATATATTGGGCGTCCGAGGCGGTCTGTATGTTTGGCTTTACTTTTCAACCAGCTATGGCTTACAAGATACGGCTTGTGTAGAATTGAAATCATTCGGGATCTGGATTTGACATAAGAAATTCAATTGGATGGCTATACTACAGAGTCTGTCCCGCGATCATGAAAAAAGGAAAAAAAAACAAAAGCAACGCCGCATCCAGTCCATCCCTCAGTGGCCGCTCCTATTGGTAAGGCTGCCATAAAACGCTTCAGTGGGTAATGAAGGTATGTGTGGGCAATGAGAGGCTACAGTCTACCTGAATTCCTTCTCATCGCTAAACTCGTATGCAGGAGCATCCTCGTAGACAGGCGGCGCCTCTGCGTGCTCAACCTCCTTCTGGTCTGTCTCACTGTCGGCTGTCTCCTCGTCCAGAGCCACCGAAGCGTATCCGCGCTGTCCTCCACGGACAAACTTGATCCAGAGGAAGCCGATAAGCTTGCCAACGAGCAGACCAACAATGCTGACAGTCAGACCAACGAATATACCGGCCATGACAGGAATGAGGATAGCGACAACACCCATGAAGAATGTGTGTCCAAGAGCGTGTCTGTGATGAGGGCCATGGTGACCGTGGTGGCCGTGGGGACCCTTGTGACCAGGAGGACCGGGAGGACCGTGAGGGCGCATGTGTGGCGGCATGCCACTCTCCAGCTTGCGGTTGCCCTCAGCATCTGGTGGACCGAAGTGAGGTCTGATGTGGCCAGGCATCTCGTGAGGTGGACCAGCCTTGTGACCGCCACATCCACGGAACTTGCTGAGGCTGGTGTGCTTCGCAGCCTCGAACTTTTCGTCGACGGCGTGTAGGAAGCGGCAAAGAGGGGCGGGAAGGGAGTTGCACTCTTTTGGTGGAGGGCCAGGAGGTCCATCGGGGGGACCATCTGGGTGCTCTCCAGGGCCGTGGTGCGGGTGTGGTGGTGGCGGCGGTGGGCCGAAAGACATAGGGAAGTGGTCCATCATGTTCTCGTGGGCTGGCTCGACCGACAGGATGAGGAGCTCGCCGTTCTCGTCCTTGAGAAGCTGAATGGCGATCTCGTCAATATTCATAGGCTGATCGTTGAGGCTGAGGATTTGGAAGTCCAGAGGGATGATCTCGTCCCCGTTGGCCGAAATAATCTTTGTCTTGGACATCTTGGTGCCAGCACCGCTGATGCGGAGGGGCACAACCTTGGATGCATCAACCTCAAGTTCCTCGATGGTGCTCGATGCTGGCAGCTGGTTCACGGTCCATGCGTGTGCTTTCTCAGCGCCGAGTGCGTCGAAGCCAGCCTGGACAGGATAAATTGGTACGTCGTTAAGGTTGAGTTCTTGTCCATCTTCGGAGACGGTGAAGTTCAAGATGAGGTTGTTCGCGCCACCCTGAATTGAGGCTGTGTCTTCAGCCTCCGTGGCCTCTTCTTCGCCCTTAGGCGCTTGGAAGGCGCATGATGAACACGGCAGCTCCAAAACTTGGTTCTTTGGGTTGATGCTGACAAAAGGGTGGATTCCAGCGTGGTGATCGGGCCCGGGCGCGTGTGGAGGCAACAGGAAAGCGTTGCCCAGGGTGGCGACGGTGGCGACGACGCCGACTGAACGGCCTAACATGTTGAAATATCGTATGAAATTGTTATTCAGGATGGTGTTCTTGGTTAGGACTTTCGAGTGTTATGGACAAAGATCAGGAGGTGGGAAGCAGCACAGCAGTTGCAGAAGATGGATGGATGCCTGGGTGCTTCGTGGCTGATGAGCTTGCGACGACTCGGCAAACACGGCTACACCCTGAAACCTCCAGGACAAAGGGTCTCGAATCATTCAGCCTCACCCTCGCACAGATACCCAATCCTCATGCACTGTTCCCACGCACGTACGTATATATATGAATACATCACAATAAAAACAATGGTCTTTCTTTCCCCTAGCTGTGCTTTATTCTTCCGTGCTTCACAATGACGAGTAAACTCGACCTCTACCATAATTCCAGCACGCCATACCACGAGGGAGCTTTTCTCAGCCCTGGCGTCTGTGGGCCGCGGATGCGTGAGCTAACGTTCTTAGGTTTGAGGTAGTCTAGTGGACTGCGTATGCACATCATCTCCATAACAAAGAAACAATTCACAGTCGCGGGCCGATATGAGGGTACTTAACAAGCTAGCTAATATTTCACTTCGGCAGGTGATCGGTGGTGTGTTCCCTTCGCCATGGACTCTCTCAGGTTTCGTACAACGAAACACGTGCATGCTGACCGTAATGCATCATCCTTGCTGCAAGTATAGGGTACTGTGTTTCACTGCGCGCTCTCTGAGTCACAGGTTGGGTTACGACTACATGTACATATGCACTCTTTGAAAACTGGTCAATTGTTGAAAGGAACTTGAGTACACGTGCAGTTGCTGCGCGTGAGATTACGTACGGCAATTACAATAGCTATGGTAGCATCAACACGTATAGTCCCCTACTCGACCAGGGTTACCATTGAGATATAACTAATATTGAAATCCTATCCTAGCACACAGTATGTCTATCAAATCAGATCCAGATATGCAATAATCACAGATGCTATTGACGTGCACGAACCCAAAAAGATATGTCACTTGGCAGATGCTGGCAACGATTGGTGTCATTACAACCACTACATGAACATCATCCATGGATCCTCATCGCTCTGCTCCACATCAGCTTCGACTATTCTACTAAGAACAAGATTCCCACGCTCGATCTCCGCCATAGTCGAATGCGCACGTAATGCGAAGAATAGCCACAGCAAACACGTTGCAGTCCACAATCGTATTAGAGCTCACACGAACACCACGACATGACCCCACCGTACGAGCAGTAGAAAGAAGCGCACTTTGGCCTTCTTATTTGGCCCACAAGGACGACCTTCTACCAGTTCAATGTTGCGTTGCGATGTTGGCGTCTGTAAGACACGTTTGCAAGGCGTCGATTGTGATTCATCTGTTTGCTGCAGACCAGCCAATGCTAGAAGAATGTACCGAGACATGCATAAGACATACATGGGAAGGTCCAGAAAGTGTCAGTCCAGTCATCGCTGGCTCCTGTTACTACTGCTGGTCTCAGGGTGTGTGTAGATGCAAGTATCGAGACTCTACACTTACCGCTGCTTAGTCCCGATAGGATAAAGGCTTCGATTTGGTAACATATCGAAACGAGCGTAGTACTTAATCAAGTCGTTATACGAGCAATACTGTAGGGTGTGTTGGTCTCCAAAGAACCAATATCATTGCTTGATGTAACTCCAAGGAGGGCCACAAGTGTGTACAGACATCGAGCCGAATATGACCGTGTCAGCTTGTTGCGTGCATGTAAATGAACGTGGGAATTTTCAAGAACGCGAAAATAGCGTCACAAGTGGTGCAGATCATACAAAGTATCATTATATTTGTGTGACGAATGTTTTCACCTATTTGTTATTGTAGCTCGCGGTCTGGCTTCAAAGTCCGTATACTATTCGCTCTGGCCTGAGGCAGCAGTTCTCCATACTCGAGGGCTCCTTCCGAAAGGGGATTGTCCCCGAAGGGCAACGGAGGACCTGGGAAAGCAACAGACGAACACAGGCCCTGGGCAAGGAAACACAGAAACATCGCCCGCAACAATGGCGTTCCAATCGCTCAATGGCTCATTACGCCCTTCGCTTCTCTCTTCCTCCGCCGTCTCGGAATGGGTCTGCTTCTCCTGCCGTCGCAATGTTTCCTCCTTCCGCCGCACACGAAAAGCTCTCCGCGTGAAGCCAGATGCCTCCTTCGCTCCCTCGGCCACCGAAACCCAAGATCACATCGTCTTCAACCCGCCCTCCAGTGCGCCTAATGTCTATCACACACCACAAAAGTTCCTGCCTCCGAACGATCCCAGACGGCGCTTGAGAGCCCCGAATTCCAGCTCGACACCTCCTTCAACTCCTGGCAGCGCTCCAGGATCACAACTATCAAACGACTCCGGCGTACTTCCCACTACAGTGCGGGCGCAGTATGAGAAGAAGTACCACCTCACACCGGCTCAGGTCGAGGAGATTCGCAAGTTGAGGAAGGAGGATCCTAAGGTCTGGACCAGAGTGAAATTGGCCGAGAAGTTCGAGTGCTCACAGTTCTTCGTGAGCCTGTGCTGCTCCGCGCCTGAGATCAAGGAGCAGAGGGATAATGAGTTGGCGCAGATCAAGGCCAGATGGGGACGCAAGAAGACCGAGGCAAGGGAAGACAGACAGACGAGGAAGACACTTTGGGGCCGGGACGCTTGAGTTGGGTAGGGAAAAGCGGGATTTTTTTGTACACTACAACCATGAGAGAAAGAGACGGCATCAGCGTGGCATGGCGCGGCGTGGATCGGCGTTGTTCCTGTTGTTCAAGCCACCTTAAATGAAGTGGGTGGTCACTGGGAAGTACTGGCGCTGGGTAGGAAGTTCACGGAGCGCTTTCTGTCGACGCACTTTCCATACGTTCGAAAATGTATTCTATTGTTACAATGACATTGTTGATGCATTCCCGGTACAATTTGGGCTCACGTCGATCTTCCAAGAACTGGAATTGGAGCGTGACACTAATAACATCGCGAACTTAGTCTGTTAATATCAGTTTGTAACTAAGTTCTACTCTAAGCAGGTGACGGACACGCGAGAGTCTTGTAAAGAAGCCGTATATTCTACCTGGATACCGCTTAGCACGGCTAATCGTATCATTAACATTGCTTGTAGGTCACGAAGTGCCAGCCGTGCCAAATAGCATGATGCCTAACATCTGAACAATGCTGGTAATAGGCCCAATCCCCGTAGTGGAAATGCTCGCCTAACGGGGTCTTCCTTCCCTTTGTGCGAAGTACAATGAGCACAGCTCGTTGCCTGCTCTGCATATATGTAGATGAGCCTTCGACATCATATTATGTTTGCTGTTCATACATCATGAAGTCGCAACAGCTGATTATACCCTACATTGAATGCTGCTTCTTCCCATGCATCTAATGTCGTGGATAAATCTTCTGCACTCAGAACTTCTTCAATATATTTGGCCAGAACAGGGTCGTCAGCCATCTCAATAAATAATAATAGGCATGCACAGAAAATATTATGTTACATGAATACAAATGTATAGCTAGGTGACTTTCTGTATGCTGACGCTGGCCAACCAGGTCCCCGAAAAACGGAGGACGCCGGTCTTGCTTCGCCTTGGCGCCTCGCAACCTCATCCGACCGTAAGCTTGACCTCGTCGAGCGCTATACCAGTCAGCAATCCACACCCACCCAACAACTCCAGCAAATACCCCCAAGATGCCCGCCACCACAATCAAGCCCATCACTGGCATGCTCAGGCGTGGCCTCGTCCTCGACCTTTCCGTCGCCTTCGGTACGTCTCCGCCCTTCCGAATGGCTAGCGAATCTGGCACCCAGCCCGGACTGCGAAAGGAGGAGCCATTGGGCATAGCTATGCGACTGTATATGCTCTCCAGGTAGCTAACATGCATTCCACAGGTCTCGGCACCGCTGCCGGCTACTTCTGGTGGTACGGTACGTAAAGACAGTCTGCGCTCTGCAACGCGACAAACCTCCTTCATCGCGAAGGAATCTTCCCAACCGACCCAAACCTTCACATCTGGACCACCCAAAATCGGCGAACACAGCATACTAACAAGAACCTTCTCCAGGCTACCACGTCCCCGCCGTCCGCCGCCGCGACATGTTCTACGCCAAGCTTGAGGACCAGAGAGCTGAGGCCGCTGGCTCGGCATAGAGCAGCGAATGCAATGGGAGAAGCAGTGTGACGATCAAAGAGAAGCAAGGGAGTTTGGGAACTACGTTGGGCTGAACGGAGAGAGGTGCGAGATGTACATATACTCCAAAGCAAGCGGATAGAAGAGGTCCCCTCTCGGAAAGCCGTGCCTGCGTATAAATGGAGAATGTTGCTTTCTTTTGTTCATGATTTGTCTTGCTCTGGGTAATCGCAGTCTCAATTCTTCATGATGTTCTGGACATGCAGGGCAAAATGTTAGGCCTGTCGAGCTGACATTGTACTCAAGCATTGAACTTGAAAGCCCACCGTACACCTGTGGGTCTCCCGCAGTCCCATTACTACACTCACCAAATCACAGATGATCCATAGTAAATTCGGATGCGACTTCGGGGCATACAAGCGTTCAACGGGCACCATGAGCTTCGGCAGTCATGTCAGCCTTATCACCCGCGATTCGCGCGATCTCTCAACATGAAGTGTGTTGCAGTGAGCTGAACGCCACATATGCAGCATAGCTGCTAAGCGGGCCGTTTACCAGTCGATACATCAAGACCCTACGATAAGATAGGTGACAAGGCTATTGCTGACCTTCGCTTAGTGACAGCCCCTCCACAAGGGAAACGTACCTGTACGAAAACATGCTAAGGCCGAGTCTCTCAGATTCAAGGTTCAGCGCCGGGTCCTACAGGTTGCGCTGCTGTGTCATTTGCTGTATAGATCCGTTAAATGCACCCTGCGCAACTCCACTCTTTGTTGATGACTTAGACAAGACCGAATGTTCACTCTACTTCAAAGCAAGACTAAGCCATCTTTGTCACATCAGCAGACTGCTTCCGCCCTACTTCACTGTGCCATGTTCCCCTCACGCCACGAAGTGAAGATTGTGGGTCATCCGCTGCAACCAGCAAACTTTCTGCCGAAGTACAGCGTGTGCCGAAAATACAAAAGCTGCTGCTGCCGTGCGGCGTACCTTACCTGGTTCAGACCCAACACCTACTTCCGACGATATGGCTCCAAAACCCTTGCACGAAATTGCCGAATCGCCGGTCCCAGCCGACGAAGAACACGAGGTCGCACAAGATGCTGACAGTGCTCCCAGCTTCTGGAGACGCAGAGGCTACGGCGACACCTTGCTCTTCAACATTGCGGCTTTCATTCTCCCAGCACTTTACGCAACGTTGAGTAAGTACTGGGTGGCAAGCTTCGACTCATCCATGGTAGTGACTACGGATGCCTACACTTACATCGGCGTGTTCGCCGAAGTGCTCAATGAAGGTCTACCACGAGCTGCGTGGAACATCATTGCCGATCGTTCCAACCGGTCACTCGCGGCCCGGCATGGACTATCGCACACCCTCGTCACTATACAAAGCATTCTTGGACTGATCATGTCCATCGCATTCGTCGGCGCAGCCCACCAGTTTGCCAACGTCTTCGTTCCTGAGAAAGTCAGAGATGTATCGATCACTTACATCCGCATCGCCGCTTTCTCTGCGCTCTCATCAGCAATCGAAGTCGCCGTTGCAGCCGCAACACGGTCGCTCGACAAGCCGGACGTGCCTCTCCTGATTAGCTCAGTGAAATTTGCTGTGAACATCATCCTCGACATGATGCTCATATCCAGGTTCCACATACCGCAAGTCACGCCTTCAGTCAACACACAAGCTGCGACCCAGCTTGCATGCAACATGGTTGCATCTCTTGCTGGGCTGCTTTACTTCCTCGTCATAACAAGACGTGAACGCCGCAGAGAGGGAACTGCCCAAGAACCAAGCCGTCCGAGCGTCAGTCATTTTCTGGTACTTGCTCGCCCTGGTTTCTTCACTTTCACCGAATCCGCGATACGCAATGCGCTTTACCTTTGGCTTATAAGTAGTGTCGTGGCCATGGGTTCCGACTACGCCACGGCCTGGGGAGTGTTCTCCACGATCCGATGGGGTCTGATCATGGTGCCTGTCCAAGCTCTGGAAGCAACATCCTTAGCATTTGTGGGACATGCATGGGGAGCATGGCGCAAGGATGTGGGAGTGTTGGTTCGCCGTCCACGAGCGAGTATTCGCCATCTCACAGGTTCGTCCCCTCAAATCTTCAATACGTGTGCATGAAACTAACAGTTACAGATATCATCAAACCTGCACTACTGTCCTGCCTTATCGCTCTTGGTATAGAGGTTCCACTTTGCCTCTTCATGTCATTCTATGGCGCAGAGCGCTTCGCACTCTACCTCTCGGCATCTCCCAACGTCGCAAATATCACCGCAAAGATGTGGAGGTCAATCGATTGGTGCTACATCTTCTATGCGCTGTCAACACAGCTGGCAACAATCCTACTTGCAACCAGGCCCAGATGGTACCTATATCAGTCTCTTGTGAGCAACCTTCTCTGGGTATTGCCATGGGCTATTGCGCTTACCCGGATCACCATCGAGCCGGAAAATGCATGGACATACCATTCGATCCTCTTCGGCGGCAGTCTCGTCTTCAGCTTCGTGGACGTTCTGCTCGTTGAGCTCATCTGGGCATGGACTTTGCTCAAGGGAAAGATGAGACTCCCTCCGGTGCTGAACGCTTCTTGACAAGTAAAGTCTGACAAAGGTAAGATGGGTTGAAATGACTACATTCTCTGTCAGTCTACAGCTTCTCAGTGGTCGTTTCAGAGGCAGTCTTCGCCATCTCAACCGCGACTTTGGTCGCTTCGTCGAAATCTTCCTTCGGTAGCCCCAATTTCTCGTTGTCCAAGACGGCTTGTATGTCCACCGGGCTGTCCTTGTAGAAAGAGCGAGCATATAACATCTTTGCATAACCCTCCATCTTTCCCTGGGCGAACAATTCGCCTCCACGTTTGTACCTTGCCTCAGCGCCTTCGTAGTCAATCTTCCAGTCCGCCTCCTTAGTCCCCGTGACCCGCAAAACGGATTCAAACATGTCCTTCTGGCTAACATAGAACGAACCAATCGAGGTAGACTCGTTGCGGAAGTGGCTGAGCGTCAGTTGCTGGTCTTGCTCATTCATTGGGTAGACAGGCAAAGATAGCAATGCCGCCAAAGCACGGCCACACTGCAGCCACGTCGACGTGGTGATCTTGGTCTCGCCATCGTCAAAGAAGGTGACCTCGCGCTTCGCAAAGTCGAATCCGTATCGAGCGGACGTACCAGCCAAGCTGAACTCATACCAGAACGAGCAGGCCAGTGAGACAAAGTTCAGACCAGCCGCACGGATGGACTGACGAACTGCCACGGCGGGTGGTCCGAGTCTGGTATCCTCACCGAGTTTGGGGAATCGCTCGTAGTCAATGCCATATTCGTTGGGCATGATCCATTTCACACGGGCGTCTATGGCGGCGGCGATGAGCTTGGGTTGGGCATCAGGTGCGAACACGCTCATGGATATTATGAGAAAGTCGTGGCCTCGAAGTGCGGAGACGAGGGACTCGTGGTCATTGTAGTCGACGTTTCGCCTGGTGACGCCGTTTGGTAGAGTCGAGTTGCTCTCTGCGCGAGTGATGGCAGTGAGGCTGTGCTTGCCTGTGGCTAGGAGGGCACGAGTGATGTATGAACCGACTTGACCACCAGCCTGTGTGACACTTGTCAGCGTTTTGTAAAGCGACTGTTTGAGTGAAACGCAACATACTCCGACGATGGCAACATTCTCAATCCTGTTCTTGGAACCCTGAGGTTGCTGGTTAAAGTATTGAGCCATTGCAATCATTGCTTTGTCGTGGGTTTCGATATATGTTGCTCCACTGAATAAGCATATCAAATGCGATCAATATCGACGCTTTTCGGTCGCATTTGTACATCCAATGCGTACGATGTTCAAGCATGCTCCGGTGAGCTAATGCATACGGACTTTGCGCCCTAACGCCATATCTCCATTTCAGCTGGTACGTTAGCTCCTACAGCGGCTAATCCCAGACCCCGACTGCAGTCAGCAAAAGCCAGTAAAAGTTCAGTATGAATCTTTGAATACGAAAGGGGGCTTAGCGGCGACATGAGGTCGGCGACGATTGATCATCAATGGAGCATATATAGCCGGATGTTCCATATGTTTACACACGGTAGTGGCGACGGGTCCGGTATAGACTCAGGCTGATGGTTCTTGCTGTGCTGTTGAACAGGACGAGACTATCTTGTGAGTCTAGCAACACTACTGTAGGGGTCAAATAGTCGATTACTGGGTCTATGACCGGTCAACTCGTCCGTTGAATTATACCGTACGCAGACTTCGGCGTGCAAGATGCTTACTGGGCTAGACGCCGAAACATTGGGCGACACATGTGACTTCAACTCAATTGAGGTCGAAGTTATGAAGAGAGAAGATACAGTGGACACAGAAGTGATTTTAGAGTAAAGTAGTGGTCATACACCATGATCATATTATCTTTGTAAGAAAGCCCATTTCTTCGGGGCAGCAACTAAATAAATATATACATGCATGCATGCAAGTGTGAATGCTATGAGGAAATTTTTGCACAAGCGACAACGCAGGGCATCTAGTAAATAAGAGCACGCTTCGACCTGGCACGCAGGACGGGACCCCACTTGTAAGCCACGAAGGGGATCATGCAAAGCACAGTGCCGGCGATGGAAAGGATGAGACCAGCGTACTGGCTGCCGACGTTGTGGAAGAACTGGCTGGCGAAGAGAGGCGAGACAGCTCCGAGGGTGTTACGGAGGAAACCCTGGCCGGCGATGGCGGAGGAGGCTGATGTTCCGTAGCAGTCGGCGGTGTAGGAGTAGGTAGCTTCGAAGACGAAGTAGATACCAAAGGAGATGGGTGCGAGCGCAATGGTGGGTGCGATCCAGTGGACATAGCCGTACTGAGTGAAGGAGTAGATGAAGAGGCCAATAGGAAGCCAGATAGCACCGTACATGGCACCGTAGAGACGGTCCTCGGGGGTGACGTTGCGGGTCTCGTCAGCGACGATGCGGTTGTACTTCTTCATTTGCCACTGGTTGGCGATCCAGCCGAGAGTGCAGCCAATGCAGAGCGAGATGTAAGGAAGGCCAGCAACGCCCTCGTTCCAGCCGCGCTTCTCCTGGAAGGTGATAGGGATAACGCTGAGGAACATGAAGGTGACGAACCATGTGAAACCAATCCAGAGACCAAAAGCAAACACGACAGGCTCGGTGATGAGCATCTGAATGGCCTTGACAGAGGAGTTCTTGAGGAGAACCTTGACACTGGGTGTTTCAATGTCATCGGCTGCGACGTAGCGCTCGTCACCAGTAGCCTTGCGAACAGCCTTGGCACGCTTGTGGAGAGCGACACCTCCACGAGTCTCCGTGAAGAGGACAACGATGGCAATGAGGAGGGGAACGTTGGCAATGCCCTGTACACCCTCAATCCATCTCCACCCGATGGTCATATTGATGAAGCCGGCGTAGATGGGCGCACCGACCGTACCGAGAATGGCGATCCAGGAGAAGGCAGCCATAGGTTGACCACGGTGCTGGGGCTCGTACATGTCGTCGAAAGTGCCACCGACGAGAATGGTACCGATGCAACCGAAGAGACCGAGGAGGACACGGAGACCAATGATGGTGCTCATGCTCTGTGCCAGGGCAAGACCGATGAACAGCACAGAGAAGCAGAAGAAACCACCGACGTAGACAATCTTACGGCCGACCATCTCGCAGAAGGGGGCCAGGAAGAGAGGAGCAAGAGCGCAAGCGAAGTTAAAGGCGAAGAGACCGAATTGACCAATGAACGCTGTTGAGTTGAGGTCCTCCGCCATGCTGTTGATACCAGAGCTGTACGCGGTCGTAGCCAGACCGATGAAGAGGGTCATCAGGTTCAGAATGGTGGTGATCAACATCTTGTAGGCAGGACTCCAGTTGAAGGGGTTCTCCTTGTCGCCGTGCGCGAACAGAAGAACGATGTATTCCTTGTCGCCCTCCATAACCCTCTCGGTCAACGTCAGAGGGATATCCACGTCGGGCAGCTTCATCAAAGGAGCCAACTCGTTGTCGGCAGAGTAGTCGTTGTCGGCCTTCTCGTCCCCCTCATACTGTTCGATGTATTTACCACCAATGATGCGGCCGTATTGCTCGGAGCTTTTGTCGTTGTCTGCTTCGCCACTGTCAGGAGCGCTGCCAGCCACTTCTGATTTTGTGGTGGCTACAGATCCATTCCTGGGAGTCTTCGCGCCGGTAGCAACTGAGCCACCTCTAGGTGTCTTTGCACCCAGCGCGCTCTCGACATCCATGCTCCATACACTGGCATTTCTTGAGAGGGTACCCCTCGTGGGTTGGGACTTCACCATGATGTCTGACGTGGTGATGTGATGTGCAAGTGATCGAAAAAGAGGAAGGTGGAAAGAGTAATCGGTCCGGAGCACATGGGAATCCAGAAATCAAATAGAAGGAATAAATAGGCTACCTACCGTTTTGCTTGGGTGTTATGGCGCTCTGCGCCGACCACCGCATCGGGTTCTCCATCCCCAACGACAGACACAGACGTTGCTGACGAAGGTGTCCACTGCTTGGCGAGGACGGCGGCACTGCAATCACGTTGACCGACGGATGTACAGAGGCCCACGATACCACCGAGGTGCCTCCTAACACCCATCCGAGCGTTCCAAGTACGTATGGAGGTCGCCACACGTGCGCATAGTGGTCTCCTTGGACAATCGCTTTGCCTCTGAACCATCCGAGAGTGCCAGGCCGATTGTGAGCCAGCTTCCAGAAGTCCATCTAAACAGGTGCGGTGACGTCCTCTACCGCTATTTTCGGACCCTGTGAAGCAAATTCAGAGGTGAGGTCTTGAGAGAACGCCCAACAACGCCTCAAGCCACCGAGCAAGCACCGGACCGCACGTTGCCAGATCCACACGCGCCGTCCCTAGCGCTATAAAAGCGAGCTCAATTCTACCATCCTTCACGATGACGGCATAGCCGAGAGCCCGTTGCGCTCCGAGAGGCAGATCGTGAGGCGATTCCCAAGGGCTCGATTGTCCTGGAACGTTGGCGGTGGCAGAAATTTGCTTGGTTTTGTTGGCCGAAGTTGTTGCAGGCGGTATGGTATAGCTATATACGTCAGTAGCAGAGATGAAAGTAAAATTCAGCAATGCGATGCGAGAATTGGCCAGTTGGCGTGCAATGGTGCGAGGTCTCGCGTGGTGGTTGTGCAGCCTCTCACTGCTTTCTGCTTGTCGATCCTCCATGCATTTGCTCTATCGGAGCCGGCTGTCGTCGTGAAATTGCATCCGACTTCAGCTGCTGCACGTCTCTGCAACAAAGCACAATGGTGAGACTCCATTTCCCGGTGTTGCTCCATCTCAACACAACATATAGTGCGCTACCATCTTTGACATGTGGTTCAATTGAGTCGTGGAGCCGATCTTGTGTCAAAGCAATTCATCTGTAAGTAGCTATAAGCCCTAGCAACCATAGCGACCATGTGCGAATCACGCCCGGGCACGTCCGAGAGCGCAGCCTATCTCCTAGTCCAAAGGCAGAGAAGATGGAGATGGAAGTTCTGCGGCTTCATATCCGGCGAGCAAGATTGTGATGCATGCCGCCCGCTCGGAGGTCGGAGCGTGCCCACACACACACTGTGCACAACTGTGCAACAGCAGCCTAGACCTCGATACATGATTCAGGCAGGATTGGAGCCATGACGTGATTGTACTCAAACGCGAAACACACCAAACGGCTCTCTGATACATATCAAACCAATCTACCTTGTCTGCCTCTCCTGCCATTGCCAGTGCTCGGTCCCTCTCCCAGCTCACTTCCAGCTGCACTTGTCGTCCTGCTCATCGCCTCAGCTCCAACGCCCACCTGACCCCTGAGCACTGAAGGCATATTGCCTCCAACAGCTGGGGCAGGCGCAGAGCCGGGTGCACTCGCCGTAGCCGCTGCCTGCACCCGCAACCTTTGTTCCAACAGACTGGCCACGGGTGCGAATCCTGTGGCAGGTACGCGATCGACTCCACGTCCGATAAGCGCGGGGCCTGTCTCCAACAGTGGCAGACGGTAGGGCTGGCTGGCACCGAGAGACACGCCGAGAGCTTGATCCAACAATGCGTTGCGCACATCCGCCCCGTTAGCGAGCTCCCCGCCAGCATCGCCCATCTCGAGATCCCCGCCGTCGTCTGCTGCACGCGAGCCGGGGAAGTTGCTGCCCGCCCTCCTCATGAGCTCAAAGTCATTCTCCGCATCCATGGTGCTAACGGATGGGGGTGCAGGCGCTCCACTCTTCTCGCTTCGAGTGACCGCGTGGTAGTTCGGCACGACTGGGGCGAAGGGGTTGTCTCGTGAGGGTAGCACAGCGGTCGTGCCACTTGCAGCTGCTGCTGCCGTTGCGAGATCTGAGAGCGCGGCGAGTGGGTTTGCACGCGCTCCACCACGTGTAAGGACTTGATGCGAGGATGTACGCTCCATTTCTGGGGCCCCTCCTGGCGGTGTGTTGACAGCATCTGCTGTCAGAGAAGCGGTGGCCGCATCGTCGCCGTCGACCGCCATCGCGTTGTCACGTCCCTCATTGTCGACCGAAGGATCGGCTGTAGCATTGCCGTTGGACCCAGATTCTGGTTGCTGGGGAGGCTGGTAGAAGTATTTGTATGTCGCGTTCTGCGCAGTGTTCGTAGCGAGAGCAAGCTCCTTGTCGGTGAACAGCCGTTCCAGGCTGTATGCAGGTGCCTCATACTGTGTATAGATGCTCTTATCTCTAGCATCCTTGAACGGGCTCCTGCCACCTCCAAGGTTATCAGGTGGAGGCAGTGATCGGAAACCCGGAGCAGGCGACTCATTGCCTTCGTCTTCCATCGCAGGCGCCTTTCTCTTTCTCTTGCCGTTCTCGTCGCCGCCAGTAGGGCTGACGGCGCGATGGCGCAGATGTCTTGTCTTGCGATTTTGACCGCCACCTGGCGAGCCTGGGTTGTTGATACTGAATTGATTTGGGTTGAGTAAGAGCGCGTTGTTGTCCGCAATGTCAAGCTGCTCTTTATCACGTAGCAATTGTTGCCGCCTCTTTGAGATCGTCGTAATTAATCGTTGGCGAATCTGGCTTGCCAGAGCCTTGTGTTCTTCTTCGGCTTGATGCATTTTCTGCTGGGTCAGGCGGTCGACCTCGGCGACTGAGGTTTGATACTGGTTCTGTTGTAGTGTGTCAGCACGATGAACAATTTTGAGCAACGAATCCGTTCGACGTACGTGCAATGCGGTCAAGTCTGCATCCCGTTGTTCAATCGCATCGTTCGCTTCGCGCACAAAAGTCCTGTATCGATTTCCTGCCATCGCCCAATAGTCTCTTTGCGCGGCGTCGTCCCCTGGCATGTTGGCACCCATGCCTTCTACCAGCGATCTGATTTCGTCTCCGCCATCTTCCAATGGCAGACCTTCGTACGGATCGGCGCGGAGGATCAGGTTCATGTCGACTTGAACCGCCTGCAGTTGCGCACGGTAGTGCTGGTGTTGGTTGGCGTTGAACGAATCCATCATCTGTTGGAGCTTCTCGACCATGCGGTTTCGGCGGACGTCGCGTTTGGTCATTTGTGGCTGCGGTACTGGCGACGGCGAGTCGCGCTCAAAAGGTGAGCCATTATGAGGTTGAGATATGGCCATGGTGGGCAGTGCTTCTGAATGCACGTGGTAGTTGGATGTGTTGGCACGAGGCGCACTTTGAGGAGGATCGTGTGCACAGGACTACGTTGATCGTGATCGACATGCAACGATCGAGTGGGAATGTGATTATGACAGGGACGAGGCAGACAGTAGCGGTACTGCAACTGAGATACGTTGGGTAGTGGGTATTTGGCTGATTGATCGAATGATTGTGTGAGGAAGCTCTGCATGAAGGTTGTCTTCTTCCACGCTTGCTTGCTTTCGGCGACTGCCAGCCCTTGGTCCGACGTCACTTCATTCAGGGCAGGTGTAGCGACTATATTTGATGTGAACCGAATTGCCTGTGCTAGTCGATAATTGTACAATCATGATAAAAAATCAGATATTCATTTACACGCATACATTACGACATGATCCAGAGTGCTTGCGGGGACATTCCTTCATCTGTTCCCGTGACCTCGCGTGCGCTTCTTATTACCCCGAGCTTGCCAGCAATGTTGACTGCTTCATTCAGCCGCTGCAAACTGCAGCTAGACAGGAAACCCTCTCTCCCCGCAGCAGGTGTCGATATTTCTCCGTCCAATCCCTCGCTGCTGTTCCTGCACCATTACCACCAGTGTGCAGATCCGAGAAACTTTGGACCACCGCGATTCTGTTCTGCCGGATGAAGAACCCATATTCCGTCTCCATAAGCCCTCGCTTCACACAAGCGTATTAGCAGACATGTAGGTATAAAGGCTGTCTTCCTTTCTGCCACTTTTCCGTAATTCCAGTCGTCTCATCAGCAGCCAATATGCTTTGCTCCTCTCCTCTCGCGTTGCTGCTCGCAGGCAGCGTGGTTTCTGTCGTTGCCCAAGACGGCTATGGCAACACCAATCACACCGCTCCTGGAGACGATGGTTCTCTGGCCAATGCACCTTACAGTAAGTCACCCCTATCACCATCCTTGTACACCAGCTCGAGGGTTCGCATCTGTGGCTAGTTTACTATGGTTCATTCATACTGCTGAGATGAACATGGTGCTTGTGGTTTCGAGAGATCATCATTCAGCCTCTTGATCAAGACGCACATGAGATTGTATAACATACGCTGAGATACACATGGGCTAACATGCACAGAAAATCCCCACTTACCAGTGGAAGACCGCATCACCGACCTCCTCTCCCGTATGACCATTGAGGAGAAGACCCTTCAATTGATGCAAGGCGATATCTCGAACTGGCTCAACGTCACTTCTGGAGCTTTTAACCGTACAGGTCTTGAGCTCAGTTTCGCCCAAAAGGCCGGATCTTTCTACGTCGGCTATCCGATTAGCTGGGAATGGTTGGCCGACAACATCAAGATTGGCCAGGACTATGCCGTCAACGAGACACGTCTTGGCATCCCTGCCATTGTCCATACCGAAGGTATCCACGGCTTCCTCATTGGAAATGCTACTATCTTCAACAGCCCGATCGCTATGGGCTGCTCCTTCAATCGTGATCTGATTGAGCGGGTGGCTGAACAGACGGCCATTGAAGCAAAGACACTGGGCGTTACTCAGTTGTTCGCACCCGTGGCTGATCTTGCAAGAGAGCTGAGATTCGGTCGTGTCGAAGAGACATACGGCGAAGATCCATACCTTGCCGGCCAGTTTGCTTTGCGCTTTGTCCTTGGTCTTCAGGCTCACAATGTGTCGTCTATGATCAAGCATTTCGCTGCTTCTGCTATGCCAGAACAGGGTCTCAACACTGGTCCAATTCACGCTGGTGAGCGCGAGCTTCGCACGATATGGCTCGAGCCGTTCAAGCCTGCCATCGTTGAAGGTAAGGCTTGGTCGATCATGAGCGCGTATGTCAGCTACGACGGCATTCCTCAAGTTGCAGACCATCACACTGTCACCGAGATCCTGCGCGGAGAGTGGGGCTACGACTTCTATGTGATGAGCGATGCAGGCGCGACTGATCGTCTGGCAAATCCTTTCAGAATCTGTCCTTCTCCACTGAACAAGTACGGCCAAGAAGTCAACGAAGGCAACGACTGTGTGACTCTCAACGCTCTTCCTGCCGGTACTGACGTCGAGATGGGCGGCGGATCCTTCAACTACCGATCCATCCCTGAGCTCATTGAAGCTGGTCGCCTGGACCTCTCCGTTGTGGATGAAGCTGTGACCCGCCAGCTCCGCACCAAATTCACCATGGGTCTATTCGAGAACCCTTTCCCTGCCGCACCTGAGAGCGAGTGGAACAACCTGATCAACACACCCGAAGCCAAAGACCTTGCCAGGGAGCTTGATCGCGAGTCGATCGTGTTGCTCAAGAACGACGAAGAGATCCTCCCGATCAGCAAAGATGCCAAGGTCGCCGTTATTGGTCCAATGGCTGATGGCTTCATGAACTACGGCGATTATGTTGTGTATAAATCGCAATATAGAGGTGTTACCCCTCTAGTGGGCATTCAAAACGCCGTTGGAAATGGCACTGTGTCATATGCGCAGGGCTGCGAGCGTTGGTCCAACGATCGGAGTGGATTCCCAGAGGCCATCGCCGCCGCAGAGGCAGCAGATGTTGCCGTTGTGGTGGTCGGCACATGGTCCCGCGATCAACAGGAACTGTGGCAGGGCGTCAACGCTACCACTGGTGAGCACATTGATGTCTCTGATCTCAACCTTGTTGGTGCAATGGGACCTCTTGTTCGTGCTATTGTGAACACAACGACTCCTACCGTGATTGTCTTCAGCTCAGGCAAACCCATCACGGAAGACTGGATCTCCAACACCACTGCCTCTCTTGTTCAACAATTCTACCCCAGTGAGGAGGGTGGCAACGCTCTCGCTGACATCCTTTTCGGAGACCACAGTCCTTCTGGCAAGCTCTCCGTCAGTTTCCCTCATGACGTCGGAACACTCCCGATCAACTACGACTACCTCAACAGCGGTCGCACGACATACCCCGGCTCGATCCTCGAGAGCGGCGAGATCGTCTTCGGCTCCAACTACGTGACCAACACTCCTCAGCCGTGGTTCCCCTTCGGTTTCGGCCTATCATACACCACTTTCGACTACTCCAACCTCACTCTCTCAGCCTACAACGCCACCGCAACCGACCACATCACCGCCTCCGTCTCGGTCACCAACAACGGCACGCGCGATGGCGCCGAGGTCGTTCAGCTTTACGTCAAGGACATGCTCGCCTCAGTCGACATTCCCAACATCAGGCTCAAGGGCTTCGAGAAGGTCTTCATCCCTGCTGGCGAGACTGCCGATGTGGAGATCACGATCGATGTTGGCGAGCTGGGAGTGTGGAACAGGAAGATGGAATACGAGGTTGAGCCGGGCGATTTCACTATCTTCGCTGGCGCGAGCAGCTTGGATCTTAGGTCGAATGCTACGCTGACGGTGGCTTAGAGTGTGCTTGTAGTATAAGTAACCAACGCACCCTACAGTATACGCAGTATAAACAATATATGTCATCAGTCACCACCTGTATCTCGCTCTATGAAAGTCAGTTATGGTAGCAGTGACTGCAGCAGCGACTGCACGCGACCGTGGCACCAAAGAGATGCACGGACCAATTACCCAAGTGCTCGGGTTCAGTATATAGCCCCTTGCGTTTGCTGAACCGCAAACACATCCCTTCCTCCAAACAGATACGTGCAGGCCTTTACACATACCGACAGCTACTACTGAATTGCAAATCGCCATTATGTCGAGGCCAGATGGTCCTCTGGACGTACAAGAGCTTTATCACGATCTCGCACGCAAACACCGCAATGTGGGTACCAAGGTGGAAGTCACCTGGCGCAATCTCACGCCAAAGCAGCGTGAGGAAGAAATGCGAGAGTCGACTGGAGATGGCAGAGTACTCATGCACAGTCGCGACCGCAGGCTAGACGGACTCAACAAATTTATTCCGGAGTACAACCTACAAGATATGGCCTCTGCACCCGAGCATTTCTTGAACATCTTCAGATTCCGAGCATCAACACCGCTGAGTCACCAGCTCTATGAGGGCGCCAACGAAATGCCTAGAGACCGCGGAGTCATGGAGAAAACTGGTATGCGCTATCCAGGTGTATCCCTATAGGACCATATCGTCTTCCTTGAAGGCGAATCCTATGGCACATTGGTCAGGCGTAGACCAGTGGAGAGTGGACCAGTGCCGCCCGAGAGCGCCTTGTACTTCATCATCCCAAGGATGCTCGGTGAATTGATCTCAGTCCGGCAGCAGTACATTTTCCAGTTTCTCAATCACATCGTCAAGGAGATCCTTGACCTAGGATCTGAGACGAGGAACACGACGGTTCCCGAGAAACATGAGAATGAATCCCTGGCCACCGCAGTTGCTAATCTCAGTGTCCAACCCCGGCCTCTCAAAAGCTCCTTGCCGGAAGTACTTGCACAAGCATCAGACACACAGGCCGCACTGGAAGACTACCTACACCTTCTGCGGACCGAGCCAGTCGTGCTGAATCAGGCTGTCAACACTGCATATTACACTCGCACAGAGCTTGTAGCTGATGACAGAGGCCGTATTCTCCCAGCATTGACAGACCGCTATCTAAGTGCAGCCTTCTTCGATTCTGTCACCGTGGCAGTCAAGGCTATCGCCATCTGGGACTACATACTTCATCTGCTCCAGTCTCTCGACAGCCCAATCGATAAGATCAGGCGAGGCCTCATCATGCAAGAACTGTCGAACACGTGTCGCCTGGAGTATTGTCGGGCATAAGAGAGCTTCAAGCGAAAGGTTGCTCCACAGCCGTGCGTGGCTGGCAAGCGTGTCAAGCGCATCACCGACCAAGCGTCCGGTCAGTCGAAGATCGTTATGAAGAGCCAGCCAGCAGACTGTACTGTCTCCGATCCCCAACTTCACTAGATTCTTCGTCTTTGTCACCCGGACACCTCTGCTGCCTCTGCCGCACAGTGGATACAGGGATTGGACGAGCACAATGCTCAATATGCCGATGAGCGGAAGAAGCTTGCCGAACCTGAGATGGAGGCTCTGGGTGAGCTTGCTATCATCGTCAGCTTCATGCACACGACCTCCACAGCCATCCCAATGGCACCAGTTTCGCGGAAGTCAGGGCTCCTGTTCACTGCTCGGGTTGTAGGACTGGAGAAAGAGTTGAACAGTTTGAAGCCCAAGGCTGATTTTGGTGACTACTTGATCCCCAAGCACAATCTGCTTGAGCCACGAGCTTCGACGGTGCACTTGCTGCGTTGGATGGATTCATCGTGCAGGAAACTGGAGCGATGTTAGTATCGCTCTTCGAGGACGTCGTGCAAGACTCATTGAGTGGTGGTCTGGAGACCATGTACGCGGAGGCCAAGGACAGACAGGAGAAAGCAGACAAGCAGACAACATATGTTCCGCTACCGACAGAGCCTTCGCCATTGAGCAGCGCAAAGATAGCCGATCGTAGAGCCAAGGAGAAAACGAGGCCTGTCGGATCTGTGTACACTATTACAGCTCCTCCAGAAACGCCGCAGATCGTCGTCACCGAACCCGCGCAACAATTCAAAGTCAAAGCAGCAACGGCAGCGCCCTTCTCTAAATTGTTCTCCAGGTCAGAGGCGCGAGGCTCTGTTCCCTGGAGAGTTTTCGAGTCCGCCATGGCAGACCTAGGCTTCTCCGTCACGCCTAGAGGGGGCTCGATCTTCGAACTCCACCCTCCTGCTTCGATGAACACCAGCAGGCCGATCACACGACACAGACCGCATTTGTCCGACATCGAGGGACATCTATTATGTATCTTCGCACGTAGGTTGGAGAGGGTGTATGGATGGAGAGCTGAGACATCCCTCGTTGCTTGATGCTTGTGTCTTCGAGCACATGGCACTGATCTTTCAATGTGATGGGCGGGTCTAGAATCGCCTGGACCGAGATGGACGAGTGTGGTCTACACCTAATACATCCTATCAGAAGCGGCGAGCTTGCACTTTGGATTTGTGGCTGATCAAACCTCCTCATAGTGCCGTAGATAGACTTACACGGTATATGCATTAATTGCATTGATAATATCGCCTTGATTCAGATATGTGTATATGTTGACCCCAACCCTGACCCTAAACTACTGGGGTGCCGATATCTTCACGCTACACAGAGCCTTGTACAATCTTAATAGACCTCGTTTGTTGTCTGGAGTAAATTTGTTGGTGCTTATGTAGTAGGTCAATGAGCATAATGTGTTCCTAGATGATCTGCGTGGCGGTGCAGACACGATGTCCCCTAAGGCCAATTTTTCTAGATGTAGATAACGTGATTACACTTCACTTTCCAACTCACAATCGAACAACCAGCCAAAGTATACTCAAGAGTACACTGACTGCATAAACTACGAAGGGTCTTTTTTCCATACGCTAATGTCATTGAGAGGGGGTTGACTTGCTGGCTATCTTTCCCATCAGGTACTGTTTCATTTCACTTAGTCTTTGTCTCTCAGGACGACAAGAACGATGTCGCGGCAATGCTGCTACATCGGGCCCACAACGTATAAGATCTCTTATATTGTCTCACGCTATCAATGACCGGGTCTGCATTGTTGACATCGATGGTGCTCAGAACGGGAGTATGGTTATCGAAAGCACAGATTGAAGGTACATAAACAATGCAATTTGGTACTCTTCATCAAGCATTGGTGGTTTAGTGGTAAAATTGGCCGTTGCCATCCGAGATATATTCTCCTGTGATTCGGCCAGCCCCGGGTTCGATTCCCGGCCGATGCAATATCAGTGCTTTACCACAGCACAGTTCTTTCTTAGCGTTTCTTTTATTTTTGCTCGGTTTCAACCAGATAGACGATGCAAAACGAAGGTGCGTGGTGAATATAGAAGCCAGCCGATCGATATCATTCATTCGGAATTCTATGTGCTTTGTTAGCAGATAGCTTTGACAAGTTCGTTGTTGAACTCATGGTGACTTTGTTTTGGTTGTCCAGAACGAATTGGAAGCGTAGTCATCGCCAGATAGTACTTTCCCTCATACGCTGACAAGGCCAATGGCGAAGCCATTGAATATGTTTTGATATTAACGTTGTGTCTCTGTCTCCGTATGAAAGAATGAGGGCGCTATGAAAATGCATATACCACGATGCGTGGAGTGAATAACTGCTCCCACAAGTCCAGATTCATATCCAAATTTAGAAGTCCAAGACGGCAGCGCGGCGCGAGAACATCTGGCTGCTCTCGGACCTCAATGTTGCGCGTTCCGAGATGGAACATACTCCTTGACCAGTAATACCACACAATCTTTTAAGCACATGAAGACGAAGCGACCTGTGTACTTGGCTGGGCTGACTGGTTGACAAACAACACCTATTTAGTCGACTATCCTATTCGGACATTCGGACGACAACGACCCCTGCCATTCTGGAACCAGCTATGCTGAGGCAATAGACCTAGCATTATCCCTACACAGCATCCACGACAATGGCACCTCACATGACACCATCACATCGCGCTCGGCGGAAGAGAAAAGCTTCTCAACTCGTCTCTGCTAGCAGCAATGGCACTGTTGTACTCGACGCTACAACTCAACGCGAGAAGCCAGCCTTCCCCCTCGCAGCGTTCTTCTGGCCGATCAAAGGCACCCCGGTATCCCAATGGGTCATCCTGCCTCTTATACTGATGGCTACTGGCCTCTTCAGATGGGTCACCGGCTTCTGGCAATACTCAGGCTATCAGATGCCTCCTATGCATGGTGACTTTGAGGCCCAGAGACACTGGATGGAGCTTACTGTGCACTTGCCTGTCACGCACTGGTACTACCACGACCTGCAATGGTGGGGCCTCGACTATCCTCCTCTTACGGCGTACCACTCATGGATCCTCGGTATGATTGGAACTCACATTCAGCCTGACTGGTTCGCGCTGTACTTGAGTAGAAGGTCAGACGACCCAGGACTCAAAGTCTTCATGCGCGCCACAGTCATCCTCAGCGAGTTTGCAATCTTCATTCCTGCGGCTGTGCTCTGTATCAGACAACTGGCTCGTCTGCACAACATCAACTCATGGGAGTCCGCCATCGCGTTCACTGCACTTCTCATGCAGCCTGCCACCATCTTAATCGACCACGGCCATTTCCAATACAACACTGTCATGCTTGGCTTCCAGCTTGCCTCCATTGCATCTATGCTCGCAGGACGACGTCTCTGGGGCTGCGTCTTCTTCGTCTGCGCACTTGGTTTCAAACAGATGGCCCTCTTCTACGCCCCAGCTGTTGCCACCTATCTCGCCGGTTCATGCCTCTTCCCTCGCATCAACATTGCACGCTTCATCGGCATGGCAATCGTTACACTTGGAACTCTCGCTGCACTGTTCCTGCCCATTATTCTAGGCACAGCTTTCGACGTCTACCGCTCCATCCAGCTTCCCGCCGATGCCCAGACACCGCCTCTTCTAGCCGCTCTTCCCTTCGATGTCCCAAGCTCAGCCTGGTACCGTCCTTACCTCGTCCAGCTCCTACAAGCCGTCCACCGCATCTTCCCTTTCGCTCGCGGCCTCTTCGAAGACAAAGTCGCCAACATATGGTGCGCAATCCACGCATCAGGCCTCCACAAGCTCACCGCCTACGACCAATCTCTCTTGTCTCGCGCCTCGCTGCTGCTCACTCTCGCAGCCATTACGCCACCCTGCGCCGTCATCTTCTTCAGACCACAGAAGCACCTCATCCCGCTCGCCTTCTCCGCCACAGCCTGGGCGTTCTTCCTCTGCGGTTTCCAAGTACACGAGAAGAATGTGCTCCTGCCATTGTTGCCAATGACTCTCCTTCTTGGCACTGCAGAGGGTATGAAGCCCGCCATCCGCGCGTGGGTAGGATATGCAAATCTGTTGGCTTGCTTCACCATGTTCCCTCTGCTCACGCGTGACGGTCTGCGGATTCCATACGCGGTCCTCACACTGCTATGGGCATACCTGCTCGCTCTCCCGCCTTTCTCACTCTCTGCTTACACCGCGTCTGCAAGCGAAGGAGGACCACACTGGACTAGCAAGCTGATCCATCTGGGCACCTATGCTGCGATGTTGGGCTGGCACGGGGTGGTGGCTTTCAAGGAGCCGCCGCAGGATAAGCCTGATTTGTGGGTTGTCGCGAACGTGCTCGTTGGCGCTGCGGGTTTCGGATGCTGCTACCTGTGGTGCCTGTGGAGGTTGGTTGCGGACAGTGGTACACCTAGTGCTTTCGAGAGGAAGGCGAGGGAGGTTGGGAGGAAGAGGCAGTGATTGATGGAATGTTATCTGCGAGTGCGAGTGATGTTTGCTTGTGCTGTACCGATCTTCTGCGCAGAGCATGGCTTGGAGTTGTGTAGAGGGTAGTTCTTGGTATTTTACAGATGTACTATACACACCATCTTCTTACAATACAAAGGGTTTCCTCAAAAAACAAAAAGAAATGTACACAGCTTGTCAGTGCTCTCCCCCTCCCAGGCGAGCCCGATCGGCCCAAAGCAGAATATAACGCCCTCCCCAGTGCCAACCAAAAAAAAAAATCTCTCATCGTCCCAGTATCATACACATCCAATTCCTCTCCCACAACCGCCCGTGATCTCTCCCCCTCATCCTCATCCTCTTACAAATACAATTCTCCTCACCAAAAACCCCTCCAAGCATTGCGCTTTCCCTCCCTCCTTCTACGCCAAATCGAACCCAAAGCCCTTCATACAACTCCTGTACTTGCTGACCAAGTCTCCGCACGCGGCCTGCGGGTCTTTGGCGGTGGAGAACAGCATGCACTCGTCGCGCGCGGCTTTTTCCTCTTTGCACACGCAGCAGGGCTTGGGCTTTGCTGTTGTGGCAGCGGCGTCGGCGGGTTTGTTGGAGGCGGCTAGGTTGTTGATTTGGAGGGCGTCGGAGGCTGGAGGGTTCATGGTGTTAGCTTTGGGAGATTGGAATTTATTTGGTGCTGGGACTGGGAATGGAGATGGGGATGAGGATGAGACGTACTGTTTGCTGCGGGGGCGGACATTTTGAGTGTGGTTTTTTTTTTATTTTTATTTTTTTTTTTATTTCGTTGCTGCGAGTGTAGGGCTGATTGATTGGCTGTGGATGAGTCTGGTGGTGGTGTTGGTAGAGTTTGCGATTGAGAGACGAGAGGCGAGTCGAATGCGACTGGGGGAGCTGCTGGGCCGATCACGTCAACATCAACTTTTGCTTAGTAAGTTAACGAACGGAAAGCAGCAGGCAATTCGACTGACTTTCTCGATGTGATCGATGCCGACAACCGCCGATCCTCTCTCTCTCTCTCTCTCTCTCTGACGATGAGCCCTGCATCTCGGCCCGAGCCCAGATTCGCGAAAGCCTCAGACATGTCGACGTAGCTGGTCGTATGTGTGCGTACGGCAATGTGTGATGATTGTATTGATCATGACTGCAAAGGGAGGTCGTGATCTTAGAGTTAGTCAGTCTCTCCTATGTGCTTGAAGCTGACTATAAGATGCTGTGACCTTTTATTGTCGTTGTGTTCATTGTTTTTATTATCATTATTATCATTATTATCATTATTATCATTATTATCATTATTATCATTATTATCATTATTATCATTATTATCATTATTATCATTATTATTATTATTATTATTATTATTGTTGTTGTTGTTGTTGCATCCTTATGTCTAGACAACGACCACAAAAAGCAATCCACTGTATTCACTAAGACCCACCCAATCCCGTACGCAAACCTATGCGCAGGATGGAAAAATGTCCCGCAGCCCCGACTCATGCACAGTGTTTATACAACACCACCATAAACTCTTTCCCACACCTCCTCGTCTAAACGAGAAAAAGAAAAACTGCACTTCTCCTTTCACACCCTACATCTCTCACCAGGACCACTCTCCACCATGGCTGACACCAAAGTCTTCTCCCTGCGCGGCCGCGCCCTCAAACTCAACACTGCCGAAGACCTGGCCCCTCACATCCAACCCCTCCTCGACAGCACCTCCCTGGAGGAAGTGCACCTTGAAGGCAACACTCTCGGCGTCGAGGCCTGCCAGCGCCTCGCCGACGTCCTCGCCACCAAGTCCACCCTCCAGCACGCCAACCTCGCCGACATCTTCACCGGCCGCCTGCTATCCGAAATCCCTCCCGCGCTCGACGCCCTGCTCACGGCCCTGCTCAAGTGCGAGAACCTGCACACCATCAACCTGAACGACAACGCCTTTGGCCTCAACACCGTCGAGCCCCTGCGCCCTTTCCTCAGCAAGCACGTCCCGCTCCGCCACCTCTACCTCAACAACAACGGCCTGGGTCCCGCCGCCGGCACCCTTGTCGCCGAGGCCCTCGAGCAGCTCGCCGCCCGCAAGCAAGAAGCCCGCGCCCAGGGCAAGGATGTGCCGCACCTCGAGACCGTCGTCTGCGGCCGCAACAGGCTCGAGACTGGGAGTATGGCCGCCTGGGCCAAGGCGTACACCGCCAACGCCCACGTGCGCACCGTCAAGATGGTGCAGAACGGCATCCGCCAGGAAGGTATTGCCGCGCTGCTCCAGCACGGCCTGAGCAACTGCGCGGAGCTCCGCGTCGTGGACTTGCAAGACAACACGTTCACCGCCCTCGCCAGCAAGACCCTCGGCAACGTCCTGCCCGCCTCCTGGCCACGCCTCGTCGAGCTCGCCGTCGGCGACTGCCTGCTGTCCGCCCGCGGCGGCATCGTCCTCGGCAACGCCCTGGCGCAAGGCAAGAACAGCAAGATCGAGATCCTCCGCCTGCAGTACAACGAGATCGACGCGCGCGGCGTGAAAGCCATCGTCGACGCCGCGACTTCCACCACCGCGCTGCCCCGCCTGCGCCGCGTCGAGCTCAACGGCAACAAGTTCCCCGAAGAAGACGCCAACATCGAGAAGCTCAGCGAGCTGCTGTCCGCGCGCAAAGAGGAGAAGGCTGGCGAATACCCGGACGTGGACGAGGATGATGAGGACGCATGGGGTGTGGACGAGCTGGACGAGCTGGAAGAGGAGGACTCTGAGGATGAGGGCAGCGAGGGCGAGGAAGATGCCGAAGAGGAGAAGGTCGTCAAGGATGCCGAGGCCGCGGAGGCGCAGCCCGTGAACCAGGTCAAGGACAACGAGATCGATGATCTTGCGGATGCGCTTGGCAAGACTGCGTTGAAGTAGGGGAGGTGCTGCTAGAAGATTGCTTCTGGAGAGTTCTAATTTTGTTATTTTTCGTCTGCGCGATCGCTCGCAAGGCAGTATCTGTGGTGGACGAACTCTTTTTTTTTTATTTTTTTATAGTTTTTTTTTTCTTTTTACTCTTGTGCGTTCCTTTCTTTTTTTTTGATTTTTACTTTAGCATTGCGCCGGTCGTGGAAGTGTTATCTACGCTACTGCTAGCATTTTTTGGCGGGCATTGGTGGTGGAGTGATGGAATTAACGTCGATAACGAAGATACCAAGAATTATTGGGTGGTTGGGATAGGGTAGAATTGGGAATTGATAGATTAGAGTCGCGATAGGGTAGAATTGGGAATCGATAGATTAGAATCGCGTTAGCATATGGAAAGGCATACTCGTTTCCAGAGGGAATCTTCTTTTTACTTTTGCAACGGGTTTGTATGTATGTGTATAAATCATGTGTTGAAGCCGGGACTCTCGAGTGTCTTTTCCTCATGAACAAGCTTACTGCTGATATCTCTCATGTGTTCACTTGCACCGCATTCCAAGTAGTCCTCCTCAATGACCAATCGTCCCATCCGCCACATATTATTAGTATTATAATATCTCTCATCTTCCAAACCTCATCTCCGCCCCGCCAAACCTCCTCAAGCCCCTCAAGAAAACATGATACCCAACCCCACCCGTCCAATCCTGCAGCGCGAAAATCTCCGTAAGCCTGACCTGCCACGGCGGGTACCCTTCAAGAACAGCCTTATCCCCAAACAACAACAGCAAGTCCGGCTCGCGCATCACGCTCTCGCTGATCTCGGCGTCGATCAGCTCCTGGCTGATGTCGGAGGGGTGCAGCTTGTGCGACTGGGCCATGTCGGTGAGGGTCTTGGTCAGGTCGACGAGGGTTTGGCGGCCGTCGGTGGCGTCCAGGAGGAGGATTGTGAGGTGGGGGCGGGTGGTGGTGGTGGTGGTGGTGGTGGTGCCGTTGCCGTTGGTGGTGATTTCCGGGGAGGAGGGGGGTTCGTAGGAGGGGATGTTGGGGGCGCGAAGGGTGAAGGTGGGTTTTTGGGGGGAGGAGGAGGAGGGGCCGTAGTAGGCTGTTAGGGAGGATTCGATGCGGCGGTGGAGGTGGGTGAGGGAGGATTTGAGGAGGCCTGTGTTGGTTTAGCTGGGTGTGAGTGTTTGGTGGGGAGGAGGGTAGAGGGGTACCAGAGCGCTCGTAGATTGAGAGGATGGGGATTCCGGCAGCGGTCGACCAGGCGGCGATCTCGCAGGCATCGTGGATTAGGCCGTCGAGGCGGTTGAGTAGGAGGCTGACATCTTTCTGGTCGGCGGGGAGGGAGAGGACGACGGAGAGGTGTTTTGGTAGACGTGGGATGGATTTGACGTCGCGGGCGATTACTGGAGGATTGTGTTAGATTTGTGTGTAGAGCGAATGAGATGCACACAATGGGTATATATGCCTACGCTCAGGTGTGCGGTGGTGGTAGTTCAAGACTGCGGACAGACGATCGAAGAGGGCATGGTAGAGCTTGCGGGCACGAATGTAGATGGCGAAGACGGTGGAGAGAATGAAGTGAAGGAGAAGGTGAAGCATTGTTGGTTGCTATGTGGCGTTCATGCGACAAGTAAGTTAATTGTTGGAGTATTAATTTAATAATGGAATGCGATCATCGTGGTGTATACAGCTTGAGGTAAGGTAAGGTAAGGTACGATACAGTACAGTAGAGTACAATAGAGTACAGTACAGTAGAGTACAATAGAGTACAGTACAGTACAGTACAGTATGCGTCAAGTTCAAGTCCAAGGCAGACAAAACGTCAAGCCGATCGGCATCCCAACCAAGCTCTGAAGCTGCGCCTGTGCCTGCGCCTGTGCTACGCGCGGCAGCTCTCGTGGTGAGCGCGTGTATGTTGTGGCTTGTCAATTATCTTGCGTGTATGTTGTGGCTTGTCAATCATTTTGGTTGATTAATTGGAACAGGCATGATGTATATATATATTTATATATAAGTCATCTTCAATCCTCTAAGCAAGTAGCATCCCCGTCTTCTCCTTGCAATCAATCACTCGCGATAGAGCTGGCGGGCGCAAACCGGCGTGATTGGCCACACGACAGCGCTGCCACTACACCGCCCAAGATCTGCCGCCAACCTCGGACCCTCGAAGGGAAAGAGCGAAGGGAAGGGAAAAGCTCTGAGCCTGCCGCGCACAGGCCACTTCCTTCCCCAAAAAAAAGTCTCGTGCTGCTGAGACTTCTTGCGCGACAGGCCAAAGTCGATCTACTTAAGACGCCATTTTTCCCTCCCTCCCCCTCTCACTCTTCTGTTCTCTATCCACCTTTTGCTTTTGCCGTATCAACATTCTCACGGCACTTTCCCTCCCTCAATACAACAATACCTTCGGTTCGTCTCCAATTCCACCACCACCTTCACATCGCTACCCGGGCGACCGCATCCATTGGGTTTCTGCCGGCAAGGCATTCGTAAGATCGATCATACATACATCCAGTCCGATTACTGCTGCTACTTTCGCCTCGGCGCCTGTTGTGGGAACACACCGCCTTGCGCGTGAGCAGCAGCATCCATCGAGACTGCCGGCAGACCTTTACACAGTCTCGCCGCGTGGGCACCGTGGGCTTATCAAAGAATCAACATCCAAAGTGGGTTTGACTTGAGAGGGCTATAGACTTCACGCCGCACTGCACCGTGCGCGCTGGTCTCAGGGCACTGCTTCACTACTACTACTACTACAAGTGAGCATCCCGTCGCGGGGTATCGAGGGCTTTTACTGCGGACTCTGTCTGCTTGTGGGCTTGGCTTAGACTGCGCGACCTAACACGTTGCTGCTGCTGTTGCTGTTACTCGAGGGCATCGAGGTCTCTTCTCCGAAAGAGTCCTTGCCACGCTGGGTGTTTGAGACGATCCGACCGTTGCTGCTGCTGCTGTCAGACCCACCTGATCGAAGCTCGGGTGCTAATCATTTGGGTTGACACATAACTGACTGTTGGCATAGTAGCTTCAAGGATTATCATAAACCTTCAGCAATAATGGGCAAGGACAAGGGAGCCAAGGCCGCCGCGCCTGTCAAGGAGAAGAAGTCCTCCAAGACCGACGCCGTCAAGTCCGGCCGTGTCACCAAGGCTACTGAGAAGCCCAAGGCTGTTGCCGAGAAGACCGCAAAGAAGACCGCCGAGAAGGTCAAGAAGTCTTCCAAGAAGTCCAAGAAGGAGCCTACCCCCGAGCCTTCCTCCAGCGAGGAGTCCTCCGAGTCCGAGGAGGATGAGAGCTCCAGCTCTGACTCCAGCGAGTCTGAGGCTGAGAAGCCCGCCGCCAAGAAGGAGGCCAGCTCCGACTCTGACTCCAGCTCCGACTCCGAGTCCGAGGACGAGAAGCCTGCCCCCAAGGCCGCGAAGAAGGAGGACAAGAAGGTCGCCAAGAAGGAGGAGTCTTCCGACTCTTCCGACTCTGACTCCTCCGAGTCTGAGGCCGAGGCCAAGGACACCGAGATGAAGGATGCCGACTCCAGCGACTCCGACTCTTCCGACAGCGACTCTGACGAGAAGCCTGCTGCCAAGAAGGACAGCTCCGACAGCGACAGCGACTCTTCCTCCGACGATGAGGAGGAGGAGAAGAAGGAGGAGGAAGTCCCCAGCAAGAAGCGCAAGGCCGAGGAGGCCGCTGAGCCTGCCCAGAAGAAGATCAAGGTCGTCGTCAACGGCGAGGAGAAGGAGGCCACTGCCAACCTGTTCGTCGGCAACCTCAGCTGGAACATCGACGAGGAGTGGCTCACCCGTGAGTTCGAGGAGTTCGGAGAGCTCCAGGGTGTGCGCATCATCACCGACCGTGACTCTGGCCGCAGCAAGGGCTTCGGCTACGTCGAGTTCACCAACGCCGAGAACGGTGCCAAGGCTCTCGAGGCCCGCAACGGCTACGAACTTGACGGCCGTGGCCTCCGTGTCGACTTCTCTGCTCCTCGCGACGCCAACGCCCAGACTCCTCAGCAGAGGCAGAACGACCGCGCCGCCAAGTTCGGCGACGTCAAGAACCCCCCCGCCCAGACCCTCTTCGTAGGCAACATCTCCTTCGAGGCTGACGAGAGCACCCTCACCGAGTACTTCCAGGAGCACGGTTCCATCAACAGCATCCGTCTCCCCACCGACCGCGAGACCGGTGCCCCCAAGGGCTTCGGTTACGTCGAGATGGGCTCCATCGAGGAGGCTCAGGCTGCCTTCGAGGCCCTCCAGGGCGCTGACGTCGCTGGCCGTCCCATCCGTCTCGACTACGCCGCTCCCCGTGACAACAACAACGCCGGTGGCGGACGTGGTGGCTTCGGCGGTGACCGCGGTGGACGCGGTGGCCGTGGCGGCGGACGCGGTGGCTTTGGTGACCGTGGCGGCCGTGGTGGTGGACGTGGCCGCGGTGGCTCTGACCGTGGTGGCCGTGGCGGTGGACGTGGCGGTTCCTTCAACCGTGGCGGCTTCGGCGACTTCTCTGGCAAGAAGGTCTCTTTCGACTAAGCGGATTGCTTCCAGCTTGTTGAGGGGATGTTGTACGAAAGTGCGAAGATGAAAAAAAAAGGCGTTTGTGGGTTTTGTGTTTCAACTATGGAGCGTCTCGCGCATATCGTTCGCTTTTTATCATGAGGGTTTGAGCAATCGTTTTGCTTGAAATGGGATGGAGAATACCTATGCCTATCCGTGTATCGAAATTGAGAAGAACTCTTACTACCTTACTTGTTTCCCTGATCATCTCTTATGATGTTTTGTGCTTGTGTTCAATGTTTACAACCATTGAAGCTGTGACTAACTTAACTTGCGTCGGACCACTGGCCATTCTGTTAGCACTACTCACTGAAGGCATCTCAACGGTAATCGAGGCTACATCGACTCCTACGGCTGATGGCCCCAGCATATTGTCACACGAGATACGAAGAATATCTCAATAGCAGGCAAGGCAGTATCTACTCACATGGTTGATGATACAAGCGTACCCACTCGTGAGATGCAAAGTGCATCTCAATGGTCGGGGAGGTTCAATTTGCTCTCGGAGTCGATGGTTTCAGCACACTGGTTGTTGAGATATCATGGGCACCTCACTTATCTGCTAGGTACACAAATCCAATACGCAAAAAACCCAAACAGCAAAGGCCGCATTGATCAAGCTCCAGAAACAAGCTCTCCGCGCCTCCGCAAAAAACCGCATCCAAGCTGGTGCAAGATCTCGATCGCATCCTTCTTGATTCCATCTTCCCCGCGTGGATCTACAGGGACGGCTACCCCTTCAAGGTACGAGCAACATGTTAGCCTTTCAAGGTGTCTTTTACAAATACCAGAAACCCGTTGCGCGGGCTCTTGCAACTGCCTTCTGAGAGCGCGAAGGCGGCTCAGCGGCTCTTGACGCCATCGATCTGCGGCTGGTATTGGTTTGGAGGCAAGCTTTTGGACCTCAATGGGTAAGGATGATCTGCGTTCTTCTTTTGGGTTTATTGTGTGACGGACTGTGGTCCGGTCGGGGGTGTGTTGACGTGTGGTGATGGGTATGACAGAAGGTGGGTGGTTGGCGAGAGAGGTGGTGGTGGTGATGATGATGATGATGATGATGATGAGGGTACTAATAGCCTACTGCTGCTCGTCGTGGTAGGATGAGGCATGAGTTTGTCCATCGTTTCTCTGCTACGCACAATGTATGGCACTCGCGCGTTGGCTTGGGCTCTGCCCTTGCTGGTGACATGTATGTGGTACATACAGCACTGTCCTGAGCAGTCCGGAGCAGCAGAGACTTTGGCTTACACTATACCAAATAGCACAAAAACCGCAATTCCCTCCAGCGTTCCCGCCGACTCCCATCTTGCCCATGTCGGTGAACTATGCTCCTAGCCTTACACCAAACGTCCTAGATACCACAGCGCCGAACGCCCAAGACGTGTGCTCTGGATACAAAGCCTCCAACGTCGTCGAGAATAGCAACAGTCTCACCGCCGACTTGACCCTGCTAGGCGACGGCTGCAATGTCTACGGCAACGACATCGCCGACTTGATACTAGCAGTCGAATACCAGGCCAAAGAACGCCTCTCCGTCCGCATCTACCCTAAACACCTGTCTCCTGCCAACTACTCCCAATACATCCTCTCTCCACACCTCACACCCCGACCATCCTCCGCCCCCGACTCCAGCAAAGACAAGGGCGATCTATCTTTCATATGGACCAACGACCCGAGCTTCCAGTTCCGCGTCACGCGCGCGGGCTCTGGAGAAGTCCTCTTCGACACTTACGGTCATAAAGTCGTCTTTGAAGACCAGTTCCTCGAACTTGTCACCAACATGGTACCCGATTACAACATCTACGGCTTGGCAGCCAGTATCCATGGTTTCAGACTAGGCAACAACTGGACGCAGACCTTTTGGAATGCGTACAACCTCGACAACGACCAGGAGATCGACGTCAACGGGCATGATACGCATCCTGTGTATGTCGAGACTCGTTACGGGGAGAGCAACTCTTCTTCGACATCACACGGCGTGTATGCGCGGAATGCGCACGGACAGGACTGGTTGTTGAGGAGCGATAGGGTCATCTATAGGACTATCGGTGGCAGTCTCGATTTGTACTTTTTGAGTGGGCCGACGCCGAAGGAGGTTATTGCGCAGTATCATACGGGGGTTGTGGGGACGCCGGGGCTGCAGCCTTATTGGGCACTTGGGTTCCATCAGTGTCGGTGGTGAGTTGAGCATCCTTGTCGGGATGATGCGAGCCCGTGGTGCTGACTGAACCTGCCTGTAGGGGATACCTGAACTGGACGAACCTCCAGGAAGTCATCGATCTGTACGCCCAAGCTGAGATTCAGCTCGAGGGCATCATGTCGTGAGTATCGACCTGAGCCCGTCTACAACACCACAAGAAGATTGCTGACATAGATGCAAAGGGATCTGGACTATCTCTATCTCAACCGCATCTTCACTCACAATGCCAACTATGATGTAGAAGAGGGCCGCAAGTTTTTGGCTCGGCTGCACGCCAACGGGCAATACTGGCTTCCGATCCTGGATCCTAATGTCTACGTTCCCGACCCAACGAATGCCAGCGATGCGTTCGCTACTTACGATCGCGGCAAAGCCCTCGACCTTTACATTAAGAACGGAGACGAAGACTACATAGGCACAGGATGGCCGGGCTTCAGTGTTTGGCCTGACTTCACGGCGGATCCCCACGTGCAGCAATACTGGACCGACGAATTCAAACGCTACTTCGAGCAGCTCGAATACGACGGCTGGTGGCTCGACATCTCGGACCCAGCCTCGTGGTGCACTGGCAGTTGCGGATCTGGCAAGCTCGAGCTGAACCCGATACACATTCCGATACAGCTGCCCGGTGATGCAAACACGAGTGTCGCAGTCGACTACCGATACCCAGAGTCCTTCAACGTGACGAACTCGACAGAGGCAGCTTCTGCTCTCGCTGCTCTCGCTTCTCAGTCCGCTGCGTATCCTACACCATCAGTTACCCCGACGCCTGTGTATGCTCGTACGCTGCCGACGCCGGGCGTGAGGAACCTGAACTTCCCGCCATATGCTATCAACAACTTCCTTGATGGGCACAGTCTGGTGAAGCAGGTGATCTCGCCGAATGCAACGCACAACAACGGCCCGTACAACAGCACAGAGTACGAACTGCACAATCTGTACGGACACGCAAGCGGCAATGCTTCGTACAACGCTCTCGTGGCTACTTACGGTGGGAAGAGGCCTTTCTTCCTTGCGAGAAGCACTTTTGCTGGGAGTGGGACCTTTGCTGGCACTTGGGGTGGTGAGTGTTGTTGCGGAGTCCAATCGAGGAATACTACTGACGAGGATACATCACAGGCGACACCAACTCCATGTGGGGCAACATGTACTTTGGCATCTCGCAGGCTCTTGCGTTTGGTATTGCGGGCATTCCGTACTTCGGCGTAGAGACATGTGGCTTCAACGGCAATGCTGATATGGAGCTTTGTACGCGCTGGATGCAGCTCAGTGCTTGGTTCCCGTTCTACGTGAGTTCGCACGAAGTCCGCTTTGTCGGTTTGAAGGAAGTCATAGACTAACCGTGCCGACACAGAGAAACCACAACAACCGCAACACCATCGCCCAAGAAGCCTACCGCTGGGCCGACACCGCCGAGTCAACCCGCCGCATCATGAACATCCGCTACTCCCTGCTCCCCTACACCTACACGCTCTTCCACAAAGCCCACGAAGCAGGCGAAACAGTCCTCCGCGCTCTGGCGTGGGAATTCCCCAACGACCCTCAACTAGCCGGCATCGACAACCAATTCATGTCCGGGCCCGCTCTCCTCATCACGCCAGTGCTCGCTCCGCTGGCGACGACTGTACGTGGCATTTTCCCTGGCGTCGCTGAGGGAACTAGATGGTACGACTGGTATACGCTTGACGAGGTCGAAGCCGCTCCTGGTGAGAACAAGACGCTGGAGGCCCCGCTGCTGCACCAGCCGATTTTCATCAGAGGAGGGTATATCCTGCCGATCCAGAAGGCGGGCAATACGACGAAGACGTCGAGGCTGAATCCCTGGAGTCTGATTGTTGCGCTGGATAAAGAGGGGAAGGCGGAGGGGAGTCTGTATCTTGACGATGGGATTAATATCGTGCAGGAGGCGACTAGGGAGGTCAAGGTAAGTTTCCCCCCGAGAGCGGAGGTTTGTTTGGCTGGGACACCGCGCTGACTATTGGCTTCTATAGCTGTCGTACGCGAACCACACCCTACACGCCACTGTCACCGGCGAGTATAACGACGACTTGCCGCTCGCCAACGTCACGGTTGTGGGAGTCAAGAGCGAGGCAGGCAGTGGTGGTACTGTCAATTGTGGTCATGGGCACACCAGCTGGGGTGCAGAGCATGGTAATGGTGAGGGCGGTGTCCGGTCTCGCTATGAGAATGGCGTGGTGTACATCATGGGTCTTGAGAGTGCGACCAAAGGTGGTGTTTGGAATGAGGACTTGGAGATTGTTGTGGAGTGAGGGTGGTAGACTCATGGTGAGGAGGCAGGATGGCCAGTAGTATTGAACAGTGTAGCTAGGAGATTCGCAGTGCTCGCGCTCCTAATCTGCGCGTGCCTGCCATGACTGAAAAGCCGACATCGTCGGAGATGACATGCAGCAAAGCTGCTTACACAGCCACCAGTATCGGTCAATCCGCAAAACAGCAAAATCTTGATATGCGTTCGATGTGCCAAGTGAAGTCAAGGCCAGTGCGAGGAGTTATCTCTATTTCGTTTTGCTTTTTGCCTGATCGCGGCTACGAAACATACCAGGTGTTTCACGTCTGTGGCCCGATATATCGACCAGGGATACTGTTGTAGTTGTGTATGCTGCCGAGTTGAGCGGACTGCCTTTTGAACAAACTCATGAGTATATGGGCGATAGATACCACCTTACTTGAACATGACTGCGATGGCGATGTGAAGTCTGGAAGTCGAGCTACAAATAAGCAGGGGCTGGGGTTTCATGATACTGTGTGCCGCTCCACTTTGTAGCATCCTTTGGAAGTTGTGGTGGGTCATGGCGGTTACGGATTAGGAGGTCTGTGGAGTCTATGCGGTCGAAGAGGCGAGATGGCAATCTCGCGAGTAAGGTTTGATGACTGGGGGGGGGAGGGCTCTTGCACGCATCGACAGACCAGATCAATCATCGATTTAAACGTGCGTGATATCTACGGACGCTCCTCTAGCCGTCTGCGGACATGCTCAAGACATGCAATCAGGTATATGCATCCTGCAAACATGGTAACATCATGACCTTCGGGTTCCGGTGTCTGTTAAGTCTTGGGCGACCAAGGACCTACAGTAGGGCAATTGCAAGCCCGCCACCACACGGCCGATCGAATTTCTGGGCGGTCGTCGCACAACTCTATCTTCCTCCCAACCAACCGAGCAGTATCTCATACCACAAGTCCACAATGCGCTGCGCCACTCCCAAGACCACTCCAAAACGAAGTCAAGAAATGGCCCGGGGACGGGCCTAATCAGCTAGCAGCCGCGGTCGGCCTCTCACGATAGTCAGATCCGTGGGTTGGCATTGGCTGGGCAGCGTCTGCGTCTGGTCTTGGCCACTTGGTACTACGCGTCTGTCGACTCGGCAGGGATGGAAAGTCTTGTGTATGCCAAATGTGTTGAATAAGAACAATTCCAATTGAGAGCTGTGAGTTTGGTGGTGTTTGCACCTAACCTTTTCCCGTCGCTTCTTCATCTACTCTGTGCTGTTACAGGCATATTTCTTCTCTACCACCTATTTTTTTTTTCTTAATCGTCTGACCCGTTATACCACCACATTCGTTACACCCACCTGGCAGTCGCGCCAAACCTAACATTATGAAGTCTGCTTTCACATCCGCCGTTGCGGCGGCTTCCCTTGTATCGGGTGCTTTTGCTGGCGTCATCAAGCGCCAGAGTGGCAAGCTTGCACCTGTACGATTTGCCATACTTGGAGGACTTTGTACCGAGACTGACATCTCATCTAGATCACCGTGGAAGGCAATGCCTTCATGGCTGGAGATGACCGTTTCTTCGTCCGTGGTGTTGCATACCAGCCTGGTGGAGCTGCTGATGCCCAGGACCCTCTCCTCGACACTAAAGCCCTCTCCGCCGACATTGAGATGTTCAAAGAGCTTGGAATCAACCTCATCCGTATCTACACCGTCGATAACTCTGGCAACCACGATGAGGCCATGAAGATGCTCGACGAGGCCGGCATCTACCTCGCCCTCGACGCCAGCACTCCCGACTACTCTCTCAACCGTGAGAGCCTGGAGACTCTGCACCAGTCTTACAACGCCGAATACTTGCAGCACCTTTTCTCCACCATTGATGCATTCGCAGGTTACAGTGAGTATAGACATCTATTGGTCTTCGAAGAATCAAGCTGACAGGTCATTCAGACAACCTCTTCGTTTTCTTCTCTGGCAACGAGGTCATCAACGCCAGGAACAACACCAACGCTGCCCCTTACATCAAGGCCGTCACTCGCGACATGAAGCGCTACATTGGTGCTCAAGCCGATCGCCCCATCCCTGTTGGATACTCCGCTGCCGATGTCGAGGAGAACATTTACGAGCAGGCCGTCTACTTCGCTTGCGGCGATGACGACAACGCCCGCAGCGATTTCTTCGCTTTCAACGACTACTCCTGGTGCGATCCCTCTGACTTCCAGAAGTCTGGCTGGAACAAGAAGGTCGAGCTCTACAGCAACTACTCTCTCCCCATCTTCCTTTCTGAATTTGGCTGCATCACCAACCGCCGTGACTGGAACGAGATCGAGGCTCTTATGAGCGAGAACATGACCGCCGTCTACTCTGGTGGTCTTGCATACGAATTCACCATTGAGCCTAACGGATACGGTATCGTTGAGCTTGGCGACAATGGTGCCGAGCCCAACGATGACTTCGACCGTCTCGCTGCCCAGTTCAAGGCCCACCCTGCCCCTACTGATTCAGCAGGCGCCAAGTCCGCTGACAAAATCACCCACCTCGACTGCCCGGCCCAGAGCGAGGACTGGCCTCTCCGCACCAACAACCTCCCCGAGATCCCCGAGAAGGCCGAGGAGCTCATCAAGAACGGTGCCGGCGAGGCTCCTGGACTCGACGGCCCTGGCTCCCAGTGGGGTCCTTCCACCAGCGCCACCGATCCCGATCTTAGCAACGGTGTCACCACCAGCGAGAGCACCAGCAACAACCCCAGCAGCAGCTCGAGCGGCAACGGCGGCTCCTCTGGCAGCAACAGCAACGGTGGCGACAGTGCCGAGAGCAGCGCCACCGTCACCAGCGCTGCCTTCGGCACTGTCGCCATGGCTGCCTTCGCCGCCCTTGCCCTCGCATACTAGATCATCTAGTCTGCCGGTCACTTACGCCCGTACAGAGGGACCGTCTTATCGTTTTACAGCACAGCACTCGGCGCAAGATTGGGGAAGAGGTTGGCACGTTCGTCCGTCCGGCTGAAGCCATTTTCTATCTAATCTGGCGAGGAACATGGCTTCTCAATATTTAAACCAGCGACTTTTTGTTTTCTGTCCAAACCTTTTCACTTCTCACACTTGGATGGTTGAATTTCTCTATCTGTCTGTAGTAGACCTCTTTTTGCATTGCATATGAACAATTGAACATCAGACATGGCTTTTTTTTGGTTTTGGGTTCACCTTTTGAGGTTTCCATTTTCATTAGTGTATAGATGGGAGGAGCTGAGCCAATCAGCGAAATGCAGATGAGCTTAGAATCTATCTAATACTGTATTGAGCAGCGATATGCGCTCGCCACCCAACGGATCCAAACAGCATGTATAGTCCGTGGAACTACTGAGCCCTGAAGGATGCTCAAAGATCGTGGAGAACCCCTGGTCCAACTCATGACCCTTTAGGGCACAGGATGAGACTTGCAAAGTTGTCTGCCTTATACAGTACCGGCAACTACAAACATTCGAATTGGCAGCCCAACCATCGGAAGTAGTTGTGTGTGCCAACGAATCGGCCATTCGGGAACCGGATCACAGTATGTACAGAAAGGTGCTCTGGACATTCCAGAATTCGGGACGTATCGGCTGTCGTCGATTTAGTACTACAACATCCCAGATGTTTTCTGTGGAAGACATCACGTCAAAATCTATCACACCTCGATACGAATTTTCCTGACTCGCGGGAGGACGATCTTCCAGAGTAAGACAAACGTCTGCACCAACACCAAATTCACGCCCCTTGACCATTCAAAATGCCAGAGTCTGCTCGGCTGGGTCAAGGAGTAGCGCTCGATATCGGCCATTACCTAACATCACTCAGACGAACAGACCGCAAGCACACCGAGTATATTCATATTGCCCGCATTCTTCGTTGTGCGTAAAAGGTATTGCCCATCGTCGAAAAGCATGGGTGAACGACATATGCCCGAGCTCCCTGCAATGAACCTTACAACCAAATAATCACCACCCCCTTTACTCGAAGTAGATAAGGCACTGCAAGACCAAGACCCGAATTGTAGACGGCGCTGCGACTACAGCCATTCGTGTGCTAGCTGTACCAAACAACTGTGCTTGATTTTGGGGTGTGCACGGAGTCCACACCGTTCCTTTTTAGATGCCAGCATGGCGCCGACATGCTGCCGCTGCTCCCGCGGCGAATGGAATACGATTAGTTCGGGAACAGGAATCATGATCTTCATGGTATACAGCACCGACTGCCAATCAGAGAACCCGGCATAGCGGTTGCAGGTCTAATGTACAGCACACACTGTAGTCAAGGTGGGATTGTGGGCAGGCACGTGGAAGACACATGTGTAGCGTGTAAAATCCTGCTCCTTGTGCTTCCTCCGTATAACTGACAGTGAGTCCCCAATACTACCGTGAGCTAGGGCTTGCCTCCCTTCTAGCCACCCTCTTGTTATGCATTTCTTTAAACCGGCGTTGCTGACATTGGCAGCGAGCTCCAAGGCCAATGCGGGCTTGTCAGACCTTTTGGGCGCCATAGGCCTTGGAGGATCTGTCCTCAACCCTATTCTGGAGACGGTGGACTCGACCCTTCAAGGCGATGGCTTGATCGATAGCACACTCGGAGCTGTTGGAGGCATCCTTGGAGAGGATCAGACTTTCGACTATGTGGTTGTTGGAGGTGGAACCGCTGGCAATGCCATCGGCGTCAGGCTGGCTGAGGCCGGTCACAGCGTTGCCATCATCGAAGCAGGAGGATTCTACGAGGTCGAGAAACCGGTCCTTGGCACTACACCTGCGGGAAGCTTCCTGGGCATCGGTTCAAGCTCTGTGGACCAGGTCGTAACGACAGATTGGGGTTTCGAAACGGAACCACAACCCTACCTCAACGGCCGCAGGGTCCATTACGCCAGAGGCAAATGTCTCGGTGGCAGCAGTGCCTTGAACTTCATGGTTCATCACCGAGGCAGCACTGCCAGTTATCAGAAGTGGGCGGATACTGTCGACGACCAGAGCTACACCTTGGACAACCTCACCCCTTACTTCAAGCGATCGGTGACTTTCACCCCTCCAAAGGGCAGATCCCTCAACAACGTCACTGAGAAATACGACGCATCCGACTTCTCCAGCTCCGGTGGACCCGTGCAAGTCGGTTATGGCCAATGGCTCACCGTTGGTGCAACCTGGCTGCAGAAGGCCTTCGAGGCTATGGGCCTCCAAGAGACATCGGGCTTCAACCACGGCAACCTTTTGGGATATCATTTTTCTCAGAGCACGATCCGAGCAAGTGACCAGACACGCAGCTCGTCAGCGGCCTACATCCATGCCGTCGAAGGAGGCTCATCGATATCCAAGAACCTCAAGGTGTTCACTCACACTCAAGCCAAGCGCGTCACCTTCGACAGATCATCCGGAAGACCGAAGGCTACCGGCGTCGAAGTCACCGCTCTGCTCGGCTTGTCAGAATACAAGATCGCGGCTCGCAAGGAAGTGATTTTGGCTGCCGGAGCTTTCCAGTCTCCTCAGCTGCTCATGCTCTCTGGCATCGGACCCACAGATGCACTTGCAGAGTACGATATCCCACAAATGGTTTCAGCGCCTGGCGTCGGCCAGAACATGTGGGACCACGTCTTGTTTGGCCCATCTTACTCCGTCGTCTTTCCAACGGTTGGATATTTCCTGCTTAAGCCAGTCGCCTTGGCCGCCGCTCTCGTCGACTATGTTGCCAACGCCATCGGCCAGCTTACGTACGCTTGCGACATGCTGGGCTGGGAGAAGCTCTCCAAGCTATCCTCATACCGCAGCAACTTCAGCTCCACGACTCTTGACGCATTGGCCGACTTCCCCGACGACTGGCCAGAGGTCGAGTACATCAACGCAGACGCCTACACCGGCAACTTCCGCTTCCCTATCCTGCAACAACCTCTCGATGGCAAGATGTACGTTGGCATCCTCGGCGCAATGGTCGCTCCCCTATCCCGCGGCAACGTCACTCTCAGATCTTCCAACCCCCTGATCAAGCCCGCCGTCAACCCCAACTGGCTCTCCCACCCCGCCGACCAAGAAGTCGCCGTTGCCTGGTACCGCCGCATGCGCGAAGTTTTCGCTACGCCCGACTACGCCGCACAGCTCGAGAAGCCCGGCGTCGAGGCATATCCTGGTCTCGACAAGTCCACCGATGCCGAGCTCCTCGCCGTGATCCGCGACAGCGCCATGACCGTCTGGCACGCCGCCGGGACCTGCAGAATGGGCAAGAGCAAGGTGGAAAACGGCGTCAAGGTCCGTGTCGACGAGATGGACGTCATCGACACCGAGGCTAGAGTCTTCGGCGTGGACAGTCTGCGCGTAGTAGACGCCAGCAGTTTCCCACTCCTCCCGCCTGGACACCCCATGAGCACTATCTACGCTCTGGCAGAGAAGATTGCCGACAAGATCATCAAGGGATGAGGATGATGTGAAACTGGAGTTGTTGTAGGGAAGCATGATGGAGCTTTCCTTCCCCCCCCCATTTGTCATTTCCCTTTCTTCCCCCCTCTAACACAACTGAGACGACGTTTTTGAACGACATTGTATATTTCATCGTTTCCTTCCTTTCATTGCGATCGGAGGCTTTCCGCTATAAACCCTACTACATAGAAGCCTAGACGAATTTAATCATAATATTAGAGCGCACCACGCAACGACGTTGATTATTCCCCAAAAGAAAAGCCTCCCGAATCACCTCACCACCAAGCGAATCTCGCCCATAGAAAACTTTCAAGGCATATACAACATGACGCAAGCGCTCTCGTGGTGATATCAAGGATATATTAGCGTATATCTGTACGCACTTTGTGAGCGGCAATCGCTCTCACGACGCCCCGAACTTGCCAATGGCACAAGGAGTGTCAAGTGGCTCTCCAAACTCGTTGATGCCTAAGCAGGCAGCACGTCTCTTCTACCGTTTTCTATTCTTCTTTCGTGCTCACAAAGTAGCCCACGCCTAGCTGTAGACCAGGTGAACTGAGTACATATGTCAGGCTTGTGGTCTGGTTGAAGTTAGTCTTTCATCGCCACTCAACTTGAAGAGGCCTCGTATACTCGTGCCAACTTACGGTCTAGATACAATGGCAGACACAAGGTATGCCAGAACTCGGAGGAGAATCTTCACAGTGTCTGGAGTCTTGCATCGCAACCACGAGAGCCCCTTACAACACGTCTCACGGAAAAGTTTACGACGAGGCTCCGGCCTCACCACCACAGCGGAAGCTCATCAGCGCCTATCCTACCTGACATCCAGGCACGCATAGGTCTCTGCACCACGGCACACACACACACCGTCGGTAATCCTGACCAGATCTCGAGCGCGAAGTCATCAACAGACATACCACGCCCGTCACTTCGGGACTTCACGCGCACGCGGTTACAGACATGTCAACTTACCATGGCGAGCCTAGCAACGGCTTCTCGACCGACCGGCACCTGTGCTCTGCAAGTAGCCATGCCGTGGAGCTCTTTGGCCAAAAGCATTCAGAGAACGGATACGTACACCTCTTGTCCGACCGACTCAGTCGACTGCCGGTCCGGTTTACCGTAAATACGAGAGCACGAGCAGAGTGCGTCCAGCAGAAAGGAGGCAAGACCCAAAGAGAACTGATGCGAAAACACGGAAGCCTGCAGTCGCTGAAGCTGGCCTGTCGTACATACATAACATACATACCTTGATGCCTGCTTGGAGCAGGAGCCAGCACCGCACGGCGTGAGCTCCGTCTCCTCGTGAAGTACCCCATATGGGGCAGACTCGGCGGAGGGATTTTATTTTGAGGGGAGACCACGCGGTATGGTGTTGTTGCCGCCGTATGAGCTGCAGAGAGATGCAGGTGAGATTAGGGGAAGCGGTCTTTCCCCGTTCCACCGAACACTCATCTAGCGATGGAGTCTTGGGGTCGAGAGGAGTCTGTAGTGAGCGCCTGGTGGAGCATCTAGGGCACGTCAAGGCGGGTGCATAATCTGGCAGTCGAACATAGGCGCAGGAAAGAAGCCCTCAGCACGCTGTCTGATGCCGGCAATGTTGTCACAGAAGGGGGAGATGTATGCGGGCGTGCGTGCGTGCGTGCAGGCGCCCAGGCAAGAGAGTTGCTATAGGAAGCCATGCTCCTTGTTGCGGAATAAACCGGGCTTGCAGTTTCGATTCGTGGGAGATGCATCGATATGTTCAGCCGCACGACCGCGTCCGTAGTCCTGGGTCGAGTGCAGTTGCCTGCCTGCCTGCCGTTCCGGTACTGTATTTCCATGGGCGATGGCAGGCAGCGATTCAAGTAGCCGGACGTACCGCGGCGGATATGACGGTGTTGCAGAATCACATGTCGAAGGGCGGACAGATGGGTGTAGCCAATGCCTTGCCCGGACCGGGAAGCGAGGATGCCATCCTCGGCAGGAGACAGATTGTACAGATACATCGGCAGACATCCCGGCTTCAGGGGGAGCGCCTTTTTTGTTTTGTTTTGGAGGCGAAGAGATCAACCGCATGTTGGCCACATTTGGCGCTCAATCGCCACAGGATTGAAAATGATGGAGGGCGAATCTCGATGCTGCTGGCTGTGTTTCTTGCAATGACATGCATGTTGAGATGAAAATGTGATCCCGTTGAAACTGGCATTGTAAGAAGCTCGTCACAGTTCTAGTTTGTCAGCTGCGGGGCGTACAGGTAGTTGTTTGTGGATCTCGAGGGTTGACAAAGACATGGAATCGACTGGTCCCAGTCGCCGCACATGCGGGCATGAAGCTGGAAGAGGCAAGTGAACAGTTCGCAGATGCCACAGAACCTGCAACTTCTCGTATCATAAGTGGAACGCTGCCTCGTCTTCTAGGCGTGCTGTACCTTTGTCGCGCGAATTTTGTAAAGCGGCAGAGTTGTTACAGGCCTTTTGACGACATATTCACATGCTTCGGCGCAAGCCCTTACAGGAATGCAGTATGCATGCATGCACGCCGGCAGCTACCCATAGCTGAGATGTCGCAACAGCGGCAGTGGCGTGCATCTGTGGCGTGTCACAGTACAGCAGTGAGGGTGAGCTCGGACCTGTTGGGTAAGTGTGTTGAGCGCGAAGGTGTGAGAGTCTTTCTGTATGGCGTCTGTCAAAGTCGCACACTATTCGTAGACCTGCAGGCTACTACGCCCACATGCCGGCTGACAGTCTCGATGGTCGACAGGCAGCCTTTAGTGGGGCCAGGCGTCCGCGGATGTCGCTTCCGAGTGTTGAGATGGGATCCCTGTCCTGGCGGCAAGGTTGGCCCGAGTAATAGCGACGACGACATGCCACAGCTCAATAATCATCGAGGTGCGCGTACAGGTATTGGTCGTGCAGGCGTGCCAATTTTGGCAGACGAGCGATCACGGTTTGCGATCGAGAGACCCAGGCTCACGGTCTGCATACTCGCACTGGTCATCGTCAGATGTCATTAGGTTCGCAGTGCGCAGAGTGCAGGTTGCAGAGTGCAGACCTGGACGCGCATGCACCAGCCGAACCAATGGGCCGCCGTTTTGCTGGGCGCGTGGTGGTCGCTGCCAGCCAGCATGGTGCGCTGGCAGTCGGAGACGAGGATTAAAGTACAGCCCTCTTGTGCCACACAGCAGATCCGAACAACAATCATATAGAGCTAGGCGCCACTCGCTATATTGCGCGCCACGCCTGGTGGAGCAGCTGGCTTTACTGTTCACTTTCCGCGACGTCCAAGGCGGTGATGGCTTGAGGCGAGACGATAACACGATTGGCCACTTCAGCCTCGAGGTGGAGAGGACTTGGGTAAGGAGAGGTCTCGGCGCCAGAGGTCGAAGAACCAGGGGACCTCATCGCGACACTCCCAAGGCTCACAGGGCAAGCAGTGGGGACGGGAGATACGGTTGGAGAGATAGCGCCATCGCTGTCTGAGATACAGCAACGACTCTCCCATATGTATCAACGAACAGGGCGGAGCGAGTCAGGAGGATTGCTATGGTCATCTACTGCTGATATACACATGGAAGCCGCGAGGATGTTTGATGGAAGCTGGTTAGCTTTCTCTTCGCATGGCACACACGCTGTGGTCTTCTTCCTAGGCTTCCAAGGCGAGACCCAGAATGCTGAGAAGAAGAGAGTTCGAGGCAGCATGGAGTACTCGTTACCTATCGGAAGCGTTGTGTTCACCAACTGCTGGGGAGCTGTGCCCTTCATGCAGCCACACAGCTCTGGCGTCGATCATCCCTGCATTCGCTCCGACTTACTCGCGCTGGCTCGTTACGCTGCTGCATGGCAGATCATCCAATCTACCACGGAGGGCGTAGATGGGTTACAGGGCTGGGATAGGTGAGATGCGTGCTTTGCGATAGCGGGCAGGGCTGTGGTTGGCACGAGCGACGGCGTATCGCTCGTTCTCTGGGACACGTTTGGGAGACGATGCCGTGTAACGACGCAATGCGATGCGATGTGTGCATGGCTCATGGGTGCTGGGGAAGACGGTCGGTACGGATAGGTACATTTGTGTGCATGTGTATATTGTTGCCGCTTTCTACGGGGCCCTGAGGGCTTGCGCAGCGCACAGAGCAGGCATTGATTTCTACATACATACATACATACGTGATACTTCTGACAGGGACGTGACGCGGCTGGACGACGAGGAAGGAAGGCAAAGAGGCAAATGTCCCATTGTTGTTATGGAGCCAAAAGGCGTAATCGGGCCGGAGATTTATGCAGGTCAAGGCGTTGAAGTGAAGGGATTCGTGATGAGACGGCAGGACGGCGAGACGACATGGAAGGTGTACGTAACTGTTTTTATGGCTCAACTATCTTCAAGTATGGTGTGGAGGTGCAGATATAGAGCATCGAGACAATCAGGCCTCCTGCTACTGTACAGTATTTCAGATTCGTGGCCAATAATGACGCGGGCCCGACCTTGATCAGGCCAGGCGATTTGGCTTTGTGTGCACAGCAGCCGCGTAGATCAGAGCAGACCAGAGTAGAGCCGAGGGTGCGAGCACGTCTCTTCTGCTGACTGGCCTGAAAGAAAGAAAGAAAGAAAGAAAGAAAGAAAGAAAGAAAGACAGACAAGCCGAGTGGGGTTCGCACGCGCGCGGCCACGATGGGTTTGCTGTGGGCAGGTTCGGCTCTTGCTTTGTGCGTTGTGCCTTTTCAGACCCTCCGCGTTCAGTTGATATCCGCCTGGCTGGGGTGGTCATGGCCATCATCATCATCATCATCATCGTGGTCTGAGAACGCAAGGCCTGAGCGCGTATATGCAACAGCGTTAGTAGTAGCCGACAGTAGTGGGCGAGCTGCAAGCCTGCAGGAAAGTGGAGGACGGAGGCATTTGATAGTGGCATGTTGCATATCGCTACGCAAGACACGCATGTATCCCAGTCTTCACCATCGAGAGCGTCTCTCATCCAACAATCTCTGCTGCCATTGACCACGGCACTGCCAATCTCCTCATTCGCAGGTGGATGCCAGAGCTACGGGCGTGGCATGCAAGTCGCCGCCGCCGCCAGCATCCCCGATAGCATCCCCGATAGCATCACACTTCCCGCCCTCCTCCACCAAGGCACCCAGGCAGCCCGCGCAGGATACTCGCTCACCCGTACGTACCTCATCCTCATCCTCATCCTCGTCCTCAAAGCGGCGAAAGTGCAAAGTCAAACGTGTCCATCCACCCCCTGCTCGCCTTGTTGACTCCACACCTGCTGCAGGCATGCATGTTGCTGCGTCTTGCTTGCTTGCTTACTTGCTTGATTGATTGATTGTCATCGCCGGCAGCAGCAGCAGCAGCAGCAGCAGCTCATCATCGCCCCCCCCGCCCCCCCGCAAGAGACGCGCCTCGATTGCGGTTTTGGCCGACGGGGCTAGCGTATGCTCTGGCTCGTCTGGATCGCCCATCCCACACTTCCGGACCCACCCTGCCGGACCAGATTTCCAGAGCGAAACCAGCAGCGAAGGAGGACAACCTCTCCTTCATCTCACCGTTGCACATCCGCGCTGAACACCACCCATCCCATCGCCGCCCGTGTCTGAGAGCACGCCGCGCCCACCATCCATTCGCATCCTCTGCCCTCGCCCTCGCGCCTCCAACACGCGAAACACCACTCCCACCACCGCCTCCGCTCTGCATTGCCTGCCCGCCTGGACCAGCCGATAGGCAGACGCTCGCTGTGGACTGGCCTGCCTCTGGATCTCTCCTCCCATACACATGACGATTGTCGTCCAACGACCGAGCCGCACGCTGCAGGCATCGCTGTTCCTCCATCTCAAATCGCGCTCTTCGACCGCGCTGAAGACAACTACCCTCTGACCCACCCGCTGCGCACACTAGCCGCACAATAACAACAACACTTTCGCTTCCCCGCGCCCCGGATACTGCAATCCCAAATACCGCACCATCACGCCACCATGGCCGAAGTCCTCGCGCCTAGTCAGAACGGGGAGGGCTCTTTCTATAATTCTCGAAAGTCGTCGCCTGCATCCTCGTCACTATTCCTGGGCAGCTCACCACCTACACCAACTTCCGCGTCGTCAACCCCTCGGCCCACAGTCCAGTCTCCTCCTCCACAATCAGACCACGCCGAGCACAACGAGCGAATATCGCTCCCACCAGCCAGTCTGGCACCATCACGAGCATCAACATCAGATCTCAGCAGTCTTGCCCGCCAAGGTCCAGTATTCATAAGTTCCGGCATCTCTTTGGCCGACAAATACGGTCAGCAGGACGACTTCGAGGACGATTATCCTTGTTTCGATGGATTTCTCCAGTCCAGTGAGCCGAGCGATTCGAGTGATGAGCACACAGAGTCAAATACCACTGTTTCGGATACAACCACATCGGACTCCCCTCTGCCCACGCCCGTTGCAGATGATACCGCCATCAAGCAGGAGCCATCTCAGCACGTAGACTACCTCAGTCACGACTGGAGAGAAGAGGATGTATGGTCATCCTGGAGACACATCGTCTCCCAAAGAAAGGTTTACGGACAGCAAAGTCGTCTGGAGAATGCAGCTTGGCGAACGTGGGTGAAGAGCAAGTACCAACTGCCGACCATCAGTCCGGAGACGCTTAACTGGTGAGTAATATTGAAGACTATGATTATGTCTTCACATGTGCTTACAAAAAACAGGCTCAAGGAAAGTGACGTGACTTGGCTATATGGACCTCTCAAACCCGCCACCACACACCCCATCACCCAGCAAGAACACACAATAAGCACCGCTGTCTCCCGGAATGCAACATTTACTCATAAGAAGCCAATCTTGAAGAAGCGAAGCATGTCTGAGGTGATGCTACAGCGATCCATATCAGCATCGTCACTGTTGAAGCAAGCAGCTGCATCTATTGAGGCACAGGGTCGCCGATCTGTCCTCAAAAAGTCTCACGAGCGTACATTCTCGGACTTTGTCCCAGGCGCCAATTCTGAGGTACCCAGTCGAGACCAGATGGACTACTTCACCAGCAAAACCTCATCAGGCACCGAAACTCCCTCAGAATGCCGAGAGAAGAGGCATATTCGTTTCGCCGACAGGGTCGAACAGTGCATTGCCGTGGATTGCAAGCGAATTGATGAAGATGATGAAGAAGCCATCGAGAGCGAATCAGCAGGCAACTCAACTTCAGATAGCGAGGACGATGGCATGGTAATGATGAAACGGCTGAGACGCCCAATCGCAAGGCGAGGCACATCAAGTGCCGGTCTGGTGGGAAGCAGAAATGGCTCGCGCAGCAACCTCAAGACGATCGAGACATTACCTTCTACGACACTCAAATACAAGCGTGAAGCAGAGGAAGAGCGTCAGGATCCACCTCAACCCTCTGGACTTTCTCGTTCTTGGAATTCGAGCAGACTCAGCCCCAGTGCGAGCCAAGAAACTCTTCGACCTGCTCGTCCGAGCCGCAACTTCCTCCTCGGACACGATGATGAAGAAGACGACAGTGCTGCAACTTCTGGCTGGTCATTTGGCGCATCGAATCCGAAATCTTCTCTTGGTGCCGCAGCATCTCCTTCGGAAGAGACTCCTCCAACTCTGACTAGCCACAGAAGCCGAGATGCATCCAACGCCGCAGCGGTCAATGAAGCCCGTGCTAACGGTGGCTACACCATCTCACGGGATTCTTTCAGCGATGACGAAGATGACCCAGTCCGACGTGCGTACGGAGTTCCATCTTCAACCACATCTAATGACTCGAACGAGTCGTGTGAAATGGAAGGCATGCGCCGAACAGAGAGCGGCATGTTCATGCCGTACGAAGAGGACGAAGACGATCTCATGGCTGCGGGCATGTTTGGCAGAATCTCCGAGACTGTGAACACCGCAAGAGATATCGCGCACGTCCTCTGGAACGTCGGGTGGCGCAAGTGAGCGCGCGGCCTGACGCGGGAGGCTCATTGATTGAGCTCTTCCGCTTTTACATTTACCACAATCTCCTGCTGTGTGTTGCTACTTGGTGCATAGTACATACCTTTCCACAGCGGAGAACAACATCTGGACGTCAGCATTGAAGCAACATATACGGCAGCTGACCTGGCGTACATGTTAGGCGGCGGCGATTTGTTTGGCGAGGCCGCTGAAAAAGGCCCCGTGTGTACAGCCACGGCTATAGTAGCCTCCGACTGCCAGACCTTGCTTTTACGCGCTCTCCACCTCGGAGCTGCGCTGAAACGGGCTCACCAGAAGCACTGTGAGACATTACTTGCCACCATCACCCGGTCGCATACAAGCTGATGTGGCAGCCTCTGTCGGGTAGCAACGAACTCTTGGAACATCATGCATACGTATATGCATACCATTGAGGAAGACATAATCCTCAAAACAACTGACCGGACCCATCACTCCCAACTGATCATCACCATCAGATCGGAGGTCCGATCAGCATCTTGGAACTGGCATGTCGACATTTCTATGCGTTCGCGTTCAGCGAACTGGAAGGAGGAGGCTACACAAATGGAATTCATGGACCTGTTTTTTACTGCATGCAATTTCTGGGTTTTTGGCGAGGCTATACAATGGACTACGGATTACCCGCAGGGTCATCATGCGAAGGGAAAACCGGAGAGACGACATTCGCATTAGCGCATTATATGCTTTTATGTTTTTGTATCTTTTTAGAACGCGAATGAGTCGTGGTTGGGGATGCTGAGGAAAGGAAGAACGGAAAGACGGTGTAATTCGGACCGGGGTGGAATAGACGAAGAGAAATGCTGAATGACGAGCCATGGAGGCCTTTTTCGTGAGATCTTTATCGTGTAATGTTCTTTCGTTGCCTCGATGATAAATTCATCATGCCTGCTCCTCTTTCCTAATTGACGGAGAGCAGCCATCGTTCCCCCTCACACGAACTGATCGCCTTTCATCACGATTTCACGTTATCCTCTTAAGCTCGCTTCCTCCGTGATCATCACATGCCCAAAGAGGACGTACCTCCTCTTTCCAACATTTCACGATGAAGCAACTGCCGATGGAAAATCCATGAAACCCACTCCTCTTCTACAAGGCGACGAGGCGAACCACGATCGTGTTTTTCTTTTGTTTGAGACACAAAGCCAGCCGTTCTTGTAACCTTATCGCGAGGATACGAATACGGATGTGGGCACGTGTCTGGCGGCCGAGGGAATACATAGGATAGGTACATGTACTCGTGATGATCTTCAGTAGTCGTTACAATACTGCCGCGAGCGACAACAGGGAGGATCGGCAAGCGGCTTGGTCAGAACTCAATGGCTGTGAAGAAGGGGGAGGGGAGGTAACGTAGATCTCGGTGTTTCGATCTGTGATGCATGTTCTCTGATATTGTTATACATCCCACATTACATATTTTCCGTGCTATTGTAGAAAGAGGAGGGTACTATATTGGGTTTGTTCGCTCCGTGATACGGTCGGTTGGTGTGACGATAGCGCTTGCCCCGTGGGGAGATTTGTTGGAACGCTCGCCAGCGCATGTGAAGACGGGCCCTTTTGGGCGATCACCAGGGGTTCATTACTGCTATACGGCGATTACGATCCTTCGAGTCGCGACTCGTCAATACTACTGGACTGGACTGGACTGGAAGATACTGGAGTCTACGTGATTGGAAAAAAGAGCCAGGAAACTATACAGCGAGGACAGAGAGAAGACACCCGCGACAAGCGCCCCAGCTCACTGCATACAGCACACCATGGACGACCCTCCCGACGTCGCGACCCTCGTCGCTGGCCTGATCGCCGACAGCGAGAGCGCGCGCAAATACGCGGTGTTCAAACTGCAGGGCCTGCTGGCCGATCCGTCGTTCGCGGACGCTTTTATACAGGGCGATGGGTTGCCGGCGCTGCGGCTGTGCGTGCTGGAGGCTGGCGGCAATGCGCAGGCGTATGCGCTGGGCAGTTTGCTGGTGTTGTTGGAGTTGGATATGGGGTGGGACATTTTGGATGGGGATGTTGTTGAGAAGGTGAGCAGACATAATGTTGGAGGGAAGATGTGGGACAGTCGTGCGGTTGGACCTGTGGTCAGAGGCTGGGATGCTGCTGCTATGCAGGAATATTGCGATGGGCATGAGCGCTGACTGCAATGTGATATAGGCTGTCGAACTTGCTGTCACACATCCTCTCGTCAACATTGTGCGCAACGCACTCACGCTGCTTGTCTTGATTGTCAGCCGTCCGCTCGCCGGCGCATCAGACTACGTGACGGCAGCAAACACAGGTTTCAGTGCTATCAGGCCTGCCCTGGACGAGTGGCCGACCTTCCTGGAATCTCTGGTCCAACGCTTGAGCGCATCTGACCACGCTCTATGTGCCAGTGCTCTCCATCTAATCAATGCTCTGATGCGAGATGCTGTCGCCAACGGCGGCGAGAACGAATGGCCCAGATTCATCAAGCACCTGCAAGACTTGGGTGTGATCGGCGGCGTGGGAATGCTCATGAGAAGCGAAGCGGCCGTAGACATGAGCTCGCCGCTGGCAGGCGCGATCTTGGAATTCCAAGGCCTGACCAAGATCCTGCTGCGCAAGTGGCGAGGCGTCAAAGTGAACACTGAGCTTCCGGAGCATAAGCGAGCACTCAAGACTGTGCACCTCTTGAGTAGGCCAGAGAAGTTTGAGCCAGTTGCAGACGATACGAACGGCGACCTCAATGGCCGCAAAAGCAGCAGGAGACACGATCCTGAAAAGTGGCGGAGGCTTGGGTTTGAAACCGAGCGTCCTACGTGGGAGTTTGAGGAGACTGGCTATCTGGGTATCATGGATCTGGTTGACTATGCACGGAGGAACAACGACAACTACCACAAGATTTTCCTGGAACAAGCTGTGCAGCCGCGAGAACAGCGATGTCCTGTTGTACGCGCAAGCCTGAGTATCACGCTCATCCTATATGAGCACTTCGAAGTCGACGAGACTGCTGAGATGGAAGCGCCGGTGACCATGGGCCACTCACGCAGTGTTTCAGCAGGCGGTCAATCCGATCAACCAAGAAATCTTGACATGGTGTACCGTCCTCTCCTTCTGCAGTGGGGCAGGCTGCACAACGCTGCTCTCAATGCCTTCCTTCGTTTATGGAAGCTATCCGGTGCAGAAGTCGACGATTTCTACAAGATCGAAGAACTCATTCGCGTTGTCATTGAACGGGTCGTGGGGATGGCCCCTCGCCGAACAGACATCGCGAAAGTGGAAGAAGACATGCGAACTGTGACGCTCGACGCAGCGCGCAAGTGGCAGATGGACAATCTTGACGAAGTCTACGAGGATGCATGGGGTCCGCATCTCGTCCAAATCCGCGAACAGCTCCACCACGAGAGTTCGCAGTTCATGAAGGAGCAGCGCATCAGATGCATGCTCCAGGGTAGTTGGTTCCCCACCATCCCCAATGCCAATCCAGATCGCGACCCATCTGTTACCTGGCGGTTTGTTCGCCTTAGTCACAATCGCCGTTGGCTACACCATCAAGTCTTTACAAGCAGAAGCCTGAAAACCCCCAAGTTCGAAGACCTGCGCGAGACCATTGACCTGAACACGGTCACAAGCGTCGATAGCAACGTCTCGGCCTCAGACCCAGCAGCAACCCCCGGTGCCGGCGCCAGTACCATCTCCTCTATGTCAACGCCACGCAATTCCACCCATCCCTCTTTACGGCCACTTCAACCCACGACCAAAATCACAATCCTCGGGGCCTCCGACTCAGGACCTGAAACCACGCTCCTCGATCTCTATCCGCCTTCTGCACACTCGGCTGCCGAGTGGCTGGATGGTTTGCTCATGCTACTCAACCAACAACCTATCACGAAGAGTACGACGAGTCTGATACAGATGATGACCGACTGGGGCGTGCGATTGCGGATGTTGAATTTGCGGTGGGAGGATGTCGATTGGCATGATTTGGAGATGCGGGTTAAGGGGTTGGAGGTGGTGGGGAGAGAGGTTCCAGATCGAGAGGGTTTGGATGAGGAGTATTGGTATGCGATGGAGAATGAGAAGTGATAGATGTGGAACTGTTGATGGTTTAGTCGATAGGATCTGATATGCTTGATGAAATGTATACTCATTTGTGGCTGTTCACGTTCTTAGGTTAGACATCCGCCCTCAGAGGGCGATTCCAATGATACGCGTATACCGCAGTCCATGATCCATAGAGTCGTGCATGTCGTTGATCACGTAGCAAGAGCTGACCTCGACCATTCTAACAGTTGACGATAACACTTAGTGCATTCATTGCTTTCATGTAGCAATGTTAATCCTGGTCGACGGAAGGCTCTTTGTAGATACATGAAGATCGCATGCTCTTTGATTGTGACTATGTCACTGCGTTATCGCTCGCGGCCAGTTGTTGATCGTTCGACAAAGCACTTCTCTTCATCGCTGAATGGAACTCGAGCTCGATGCTGAAGACTCCTTCCAATCACTGCCCCCTTCTTACCACTATGAAAGCTTGAAGACATAAACATGAGATGATTTACGTTCGGCAGTCGCCATAGATCTGGCAGATCTTGCATTTCGCATATCACACCTCAGAAATGTTCCACTCCAAAAACGAAACGGGAACCGCCCGAATGAACAAAAATGAACGAATCTCGATGGTTGTAATGCGCGCACGGGGAATCGAACCCCGCTCTGCCGCTTGGAAGGCGGCAATCATAACCACTAGACCATACGCGCTGAACATTCTTGATGTAATTTGCCCGACCTGATAGATACATAATTGCTGGTATGTTTTTGTCTCAGCTTTGACTTCTGAGATAGCCACAAATACGATCATCACAACGATAAATTTAGTAAGCAGGGCAGGTTTATTTTTGTTCCTTTGTTTTTGTTCCTAGCCGCGCTTGCTTGCTTATACAGTCGCTTGCTCTTAGCAGGTTGCGCTAAATCGATGTCTTTCGATCAGGAACACCCAATATATTACTTCTTGCAAGTGGGAAGCACAGAAGTGAGGTGTGACATGAGTGAACCATCGGCCCCATAGCCAGCTTCTGAACTTGAAATATAGACAATGCGACATGTGAACGAGGTCTATGAGAGCCGCTGCTTCTGATTTGATAGCAGTGTACAGAAATCTTTGTTTCGATCGATGGGAAAACAGAACGATACGTTTATATTCGCGATTAACGACACATGCGAGCAAGGACAAAGCCGCTCAGCCACGGCTGCAAATGGCCGTGGACAAACAACTAAATGCAAACGTCGCGCCACGGGATTACGCTTGGGCCACTAAACCTTCGAGCTCAACTTATTTTAAGATATGCAGAAAAAAATTGCAAGTTATCCAGTATACGGCAACACTAGTACTAACTAACATCATTCGTAGCACGTGGGACAAGAGTATGTCTTGGCAAGGTATATAGGACCGATGTAAGGCGCACGCACCTTTTATGGCAAACGGGTCAACTTTAAAAGATGGCGATCTCGATTCGACCAGGGCTGTGCTGTGTTCATTGTCCCACGTGGCTACTATCAGAAGGTTTGCACACCCACAGACCTCAGATATTTTCCCGATGAGATTGCGTAAGCCATGAAACCTCAGTGAACCGAGATGCATTGAATGCCGAGCATAGATCGCACGGACACGGGCATCGACCCCGTTACAACGTAGAATCCACGAGGACTCTCCTCCTCCAAGGGTCTCGACTCGACCTCCTCCTTCTGACTACTCGGCCGCGGGTTCACCTCCACATCTCCACGTTGGCGATCGGGCAAACTCGTAGAGAATAGATGTATTGCGAGTCGGTGGTTCAAAGGTTGGACATCTTGGCAATACCACTAGTGTTGGACATCCGTAGAACTGCCGTAAGGTTAATAAGGTGTATTAGCGCCGTCGGTAGAGCCTGTACCTTAGCGTGTTGTTATCGCATTACTACGCGGACCCGGAGATACTTTTTGTAGTGCCTATATGCATAAAGCGTCTATTGCCTACCGTCTGTTCCTACTCCTAAATTAGAAATGCTAATACTTAGTAGTAGACTGTTGTTTATGTAATCTAATACTACTATAACCACACCTCTACCAAAAGATTGATCGGCTAGTAAGGCACGCCGTCTACCACCTAAGGCACGACGTCTACCACTTAGGGTACGACGTCTACTACCAAGCAGAGCTATACCGTGAGGAGCTATAAAGCTCTACCACTTATCCAACGCTAGTCGAAGTCGCTCGTTAGACTTTTGACATCTTATGAGGGATAATCAGACCTACCGATGATCATGCTAAGGAGCGTAATAACCAATCATAATTAAGCCGAAAAGATGTCCAATATTTGGACCACCGACTCGCAATATATCTGATGTATAGTACCGCCTCCACTTCCATGCCGTTGACAGCTCCACTGCTGCAGCATAGCAGGGAGCGATCTTTAGGTGAGGAGCGCTACCGTTGGCATCGGCAGGGCCATGTGTCCGATTGCACGTCAGGGATTGTCCCGTTGACAGCGTTGGCAAAGTCGCTTGGCGGACCGGGGTTACCTCGACGTCGGTTGCTGTTCGGGTGGACGAGGGTCTTCGGTATTCGACCGTTCCATGTCACGGTGTTAGCCTTGTAAGCGAAGAGAGGGGATTCGAATCGAAGGGTATCGCGAGGGAGATGGGCAATGGTCAATTGCATCAGAACGGGACGATTGCATGTCACAGCTTTTGTGCTCTCTTTTTGGGTTCGACCAATACTGCCACATCGTGGAATCGTTTCCGATACCATTTATTTGAATTTATGTACAATAGAACAAACAACAAATCTCGAATAATTTGCTAAGAAAAGGAACCTCTAACCCGTTACGCTCATCATCAACTCTCGATCAAGATACACGCCAAGTCTATCAAACGTTGACATTGTGCATCCAGACAGGCTGCTCCGGCCTAGCCCCGTAGCGACTAGCCTTCAGAATGGATCGCATCTGCTGCATGCTGGCAAAGATGTTCCGACGCGCCACGAACCACTTAATTGACTCTGAGCATGGCGGAGTGGTCAGGCTGCCGTCGTACGTCCAGTACTGGTCAAACTTGTTCACGCCGTCGAGTAGCAATTCAATATTGAGTTCCAACGGTTCCTCGACACCAGTTTCATTCCAATGAATCATAGGTGTAGGAAGCTGCTCAAAGAAGGTCGAGTTGTTGAGATCAGGCTCAATACGCACGCCCAAAACAGCCGCTGGGTTACCTTCTTTGTCGACGTGAACAAGGTGAAGCTCAGCTCGGGCGCGGTGTTCATCAACGGTGTGTTCAGCTGGAGTATGGATGTGCCAGCCACTGAGGTAGACGGTGGTGTTGTCGTAAGTGAAGCTGGGGTTCTCGGTGTAGACGCCTTCTTCGTGGGAGAGTGTGAAAGCAGGACCGAAGCCGCTGTTGAAGAAGTTGCCCTGGTAAGTGCCACTGTAGTTGAAGCTCGGCTTGTGGGTCAATCCAAGACCATGATCAGCCATCAGATTGATCGGTGATTGGTGAGCACCGGAGTGGCATATCTCATAGTCTAAAGGAAGTCAGTTATATTTGGAGATTTTATCTTGATCTTGATGTTACTGACCCGAAGAGACGCTTCCCCAATCGTTGGAGGTCGCATAATCCCAGTCTCTCTCGTTTGCTGCGTCTGCACGCTTCTTGATCTGGGCTCCAGGGTAATGGTAGTTGTCGTGCTGTGGGCATGCCAACACGGAGGTGGCAAATGCCGAAACAGTGATGATAGAACGCAGCATGATGAACAATTGATGGTGATCGATGTAGGACGAGGAAGTTTGTTTGTTGAGTACGATCGAACCTTTGCAATGTCCGGATTACGACGAGCTCTTATACATGTTACGACTGTCAGGCGTCTCAACTCATCAGCCACTGCCATGGCTAGGCCTCCGAGGTCGAAGTAATACCGATGTATCAATGTCTTGGGATGTCGCCAACAGCCAAGGAGTGTCTAGAGTTCTGGGCAATTCGGGCAGGAGCCGTGAGGAGGTAGCAAGGATGGCTGTTGATAGCATGACCAGCGAGATACTCGTCATATATCTATGCTGCTTTGACGACAGACTACGCTCAGTGAGGAGGGCGATCTATTGTGGTTATGTGTTCAGCCAGCCATTGTGGGATTCTGATTTAAGATTAGGCTGACTTGTGCAACAACACTGCTTTGAAGACCATATTGTCCTCGCGATCGAAAAAGACTCATGGCTGACAAGCAAAGTGTTCCTGCGATGCTGCCAAGCGCCTATAGCGATATTCCAGGGTCACAGCCCCGGTCAGTGAGGGTCCCGCTTCCATAACCCCTGGATAGGGAAAGAAGCGGCAGTCTTGGGAGCAGCAAAAAATCGAGACCTCCTCCAGTAGTTACCGTCGGTTGCAGGGGAGTTGCTGTACATTCCGTTGGCGGCCGCAATTTCAGAAGCTTCCAGTTCTTACCATGGCGCACCGCGAGCAATGTTGGCAACATATCTATGGGCATGATGTGAGCATCACTTAACACCGCCTGCCTTGGCTCGATACGTGAGCACTGTCTTGAGTAGATTAAAAGGTTGAATACCTATCGCACAATATCAATGTCGAGATAGCCAGGCCTGAGGTACGCGTTCGTGGACTGCAAGTCGCACGTGGCCACTGAGAGCGGCCGTCGGCAGGGTTCGGCATCGTCAACATGTCAACGGATTTAGCCTGCCGGTAATGCAGCAGAGCAGGATAAGCAAGCAAACGCAAGTCTTGGTCCGATGTTCGGATCCTTCAGGTGGAGTGTGAAGAGACGGTTGGAGGCTGAGAGTTAGAGTGACATCTTGGCTCTCTTCAGCCCTCAGCAATCGAATTCGATCTGCCTGTGACCTGCCAAAAGCGATTGCCCCGCAAAAACACCTCAGGCGCGTCTCCAAACAACCTCACGCGTCGCATGTATACTAGCTACAAACAACTATGCCGCCTTTGCGATGAGCAGCGCCAGGAATACTCGCGTGGAGAATGCGCTCCAATCGCTGCTAGAGCGCCTCGTGCCGCAGCAATACCCAAACGAGAGCGAGGAAAACGCTGAACGCCGGTGGGAGGATGCGAATGTGCTGGCACAGGATCTTGTTAACACACAGACGGAACACGAGACCGTCGAGGATGTCAACCTTGCAGCAGACTTGATCAGGGAGAGGCTATCTAGGGGTGGTGCAGGTCGGGTAAATCTGGAGCGCGCCACAAGTTTCGGGAACCTCTACTCGAGACTGCTTGCACAGCCCGTATTAAGCCAGAAATGGGGCATCTTGTACTTCCTATACCGCGTCGGACAGGAGGAGGACCATGAAGAGGATGGTGAGCCTAGAAGCACTTCACGCGAAGACTATGAGGACATGGACATGGATGAGCCAGAGGAAGTGACAAGGAGACCGAGTGGGCACAAGAAATCATACGACGATGCATTTGCGCGAGACGGTTTACAGCGGATACCTAGAGCTGAGGGACCAAAAAGTCCCAGACCGCCACCTGTACGAGATCGACCGGCGGCTCCACGACCAAAGCACTCTTCGGGTGAAGCAGTATCGCAGCAACTTCCAAATGGGTCTCATGGCAATGCGGACCCAAGCGAACCGGCTCTGCTTCGAGATCTTCCCTTCACACTCCAAGGCCTTTCTTCCAAGAATTTACCGTTCGAAGACGATCTCGCATTGAAGTTACCTACAAACGTGCCAACACCGCTTGTCTCATTACTGCACACTCTTGCTGAACCGGCTCTATTGTACCGATCACTCTCACAATTCGTGGAGAGTAGTGATAACGGCGGGTTGGTTAGCCAAAGCTTGCGCTCTGCCATCGGGTCGGAACTTCGGTCGTACTTGTCACTCGTTGCACAGTTGGAAGGGCAGATCCGCCGCGCACTGCAACAATTGGACAACAACATGCCCCATCGCGGCTTAGGCAAAGCAGGCGTGACTCTGAAGCGCCTCGTGGTCTGGACCCGAGATGCTACAACAGGATTACGCTTGATGAGCTTAATTGTCGAGAATGCAAAGGGCAAGAAGGGAGGTGAGCTCATCAGCCTCATTCACACATATGCAACCTCACATGGCGACCCATTCGTCCACAACTTCGCTGAGCGACTGCTTAGCGATATCACAAAGCCTTTCTACAACATGCTACGCGCCTGGATCTACGATGGTGAACTTGAAGATCCATACCAGGAGTTCTTCGTATACGAGAACCGTGATGACCGAGACGGCTTGGGCGGAGGCGCAACAAGTGTATGGGAGCAGAAGTACGCTTTGCAGTTCACCATGATACCCAGCATCATGACCTCTGACTTTGCCAATCGAGTGTTCCTCATAGGCAAGAGCTTGAACTTCATCCGCTATTCTTGTGGCGATTCAGCCTGGGTGGAGAACCATTCTCGAGACGCCTCCCGCGAGCTGAGTTACAGCGATTCTGCAACACTGTACTCGAGCATTGACTCGGCATATTCTACAGTGATGGCGAGACTGTTGAGTCTCATGGAAGACAAGTTCGCTTTGTTCACACACCTTACCGCCCTCAAGAAGTACCTCCTCCTGGGACAAGGCGACTTTATTGCTCTTCTGATGGAGTCTCTAGCCGACAACCTCGACCAACCTGCCAACTCACAGTACCGTCATACTCTCACTGCTCAGCTTGAGCATGCTATCCGCAACTCCAATGCTCAGCATGACGATGTCGATGTTCTCCGTCGCCTCGATGCAAGAATGTTGGAGTTGAGTCACGGTGAAATTGGATGGGATGTCTTCACACTCGAGTACCGAATCGACTCACCGCTCGATGTAATTGTGACACCTTGGGCCAGCAAGCAGTATCTCAAGGTGTTCAACTTCCTCTGGCGTGTGAAGCGGGTTCAATTTGCACTCGGTATCACGTGGCGGAGATGCATGACAGGCGCTCGAGGTGTACTGGGAGCTGTGAGTGATAAGCTCGGCGAAGACTGGAAGATGGCTCGGGGTGCTATGGCGGAAATGATTCATTTCATTGACCAGCTACAATGGTACATCCTATTCGAAGTCATTGAAGCAGGTTGGGAGGGCCTTCAGAAGGAGCTCCGCAAGCCGGATGCTACTCTTGACACATTGATCACAGCGCACACATCCTACCTGCGTTCAATCACACGGAAAGGCTTGTTGGGAGGCGGCCATGTCGACTTCACAAGCCAGCTTCATGAGCTCCTCAAGCTCATCCTCGCTTACAAAGATGCTATCGACTCCCTTTGGTCACATAGTGTGGATGAGTTCGGTCGCCGGCAAGAGCGCGCAGCAAAAATTGAGACCCGCACAAAGGCCGGCAGATGGGGTCTTACAGAGGCAGACGATGACGTCGGATTGCCAATGCTCGGTGCCTCGTCCAACCGCCGCGGCGCAAGAGAAGGCGAGATCGACTCCCCGATACCACCGCTGATCCCTTTACCTGGTGGCCCTGCTGCCGTTGCCGGCAATGAAGGCGCAATCCTCGACCACCTCCGCACACGACTGACAGCATTGAGGGGTGATTTCAAGGCGAAGATCACGGTCTTGTTAGGTGATCTGCGCGACCAGCCGGATACTGATATGAGGTTCTTGGGTGTCGTGATGAACTTCAACGATGTATACCAGCCTGCCAGGAGACGTAGGGCGAAGGCTAAGGCATGATCAGTTGTTGCAGGCGGAAATGTTAGCAGCTCTAGTACAGCATGAATTTACGAAGCTCTCACAGAGCAACTTTTGACCGATTTAAGAGCGCTCGAGTATACGTACGACTCTGTGGTCGTGTCAGCGGTCCATGTTCCTGTAGATATCAAATTGAACGACGACACTAAACAACTTGCACAAACGTATTGTCGAGGATGTCAGATCTTTTAATGGATGTATAATACGTATAGACGCCGTAAATCCGATTACCATTGGCCACATAACAGAGTACTGCAGCACAGGTGATACGCAACGTAACAATGTTCACATCGTACAATGCACGATGACATGGCTGGAGAGCTTGAGCTCGAGCTGGTGGGTACTGAAGTACATTCACGCTGAAGTTGCTTGTTCGCCTGGCGGGTTGGTGGGCTCCGAACTCCGCTGACCACCACGAATGGAAGAGTCTCGAGCGCTTCGTTTCCCGCGCCATCGCCTCCATCTTCATCTTCACATCCACCTCACACCACCACATCGCATTCCTACTCTCGTCGCTATAAACACGCCCATATCTTCGCCCTACGCAACAATAGCCACTGCTCCACCCAATTTTGCACCTCACGCCTCCTTTAGCCTGGTGATGGGCCTCGCCGTCCTCTTCCGAGCACGCCTATTCAAATCGCTATAATATAATCAAACCCCACCAGTCGCCTTCTGTACAACGCAATCCAAACCTCACAATCGCAACCATGGTCAAATTCTACTCCTCCGACTACACCTACGACTACGGCTTCAGCACCGTATCCCTTGCCTATTTCCTGCGCTACCCAAACCCCTACGCCCGCCACGTCGCCTCCACAGACACCATCGAGCGCTCCTTCGATCCCGAGACCCAGCGCCTGACAACGGTGCGCTTGCACCTCAAGCGCTCGCGCATGCCGCCAGCCGTCGTCAAATTACTGCCGAGCAGCTACCTCGGAAACGCCGGCGCGGATGGCCGCACGCAGAGCTTCATCCTAGAGCGCAGCGTGGTGGACGTCAAAGAGGGTTGGATGGAGAGCGAGAGCCGGAATCTAGACTGGAACAATGTGCTCAGCGTGATTGAGAAGCACCGGTACGAGCGGCCGAAGGCTTTGACCGAGGGTGCGAGCTACAATGAGGAAGCGACCAAAGTCAACATCTCCGTAACTCTCAAGTCGCGGATTGGCGAGCAGATTCGCAAGCGGAGAGCGATGTGGGGCGAGCAGGCGACTGCGACGTCTGTTATGGGCGGAGGCGAGGACGATGCACCGCTGAAGAAGCAGGGCTGGTTAAGCTCTTGGGGCTCGGGCGCTGTGAGGACTGCGATTGAGACCATCAGCTTGCAGAGGACGGAGAAGAGCCAGCCGAAAGCACAGAAGGGCATGAAAGTCGTGCTTGAGCGGCTAAGACGAGGTGGGCTCGTCGAGGTACTGGAAGGTATGCGGGCCGACCGAGAAGTCGAGATCTGAGGGTGGGAAAGGGCTTGTGAGTTTTGTACGATTTGCAACGGTGGATGTGAACATGTATTGCTTTGGTTTCAGCGTTGGTGTTTGGGATATGGGATTTGTTTCGAAAAGGGAAGATATTGCAGGACGGGAATTCGTCGTTTGCACTCTTGTGTAGTTTTAAAGGGGACGCGTTCTTTTGAGCGATGTACGAGGAAGGTTTTCCTTTTAGGATCGTGGAATGGGGGAGCTCAAAATTAGTATGATTATATCTCTACTCAAACACACTTGCCAACTCAAGCTCTCCATCTCATGTTAAGCACTCGCCGAAACTGCTCTTCATCTTAGAATTACTATTGAGATGCCTGTTGGAAACCGTAAATATCTCTATGGCGCCCATACGAATGTTAGGTATTTGCTATCGGCGCAGCTAACCTCGCGGTCTGGTCTCAAAGTCCGCACTGTTTTGCCCTGCCGCTGAGATACTATGTACACTGACATGAGACGCCAGCATGGAGTTTGAAGCTAGGCTGCGTATAACATCACTTTACTTTGAAATTCGTTGGAAAGGTCCTGGTGGTCCTGGACTACATTGAAGTTGTGATGTTGTACAAATGTTCGAGTATAAACATACATGCTCTGTTGGGATATGTAATGAAGCCTGAACATGTAGCTAGTTTTTATGACCACAAAGGATCGCTCGCTCAGTCGCTGTCACTGTCACTGTCGCTGTCGCTGCTATCGGAACTGCTGTCCGAGCTGCTGTCTGAGCTACTCTCGTCACTCGACACATCCGTCCTAGCCTTCCTCCTGCGTCTCGCGGGTTGCTTGGGTTTTACAGCAACAGGAGCAGGCTCATCGTCATCATCAAAAGTGATCTTCTTGCCAGGCTGCGCGGCGGAAACGCTGCCAGCCCATTTGGCATGCTTTGGTGCCTCGGGAATATTAAAAATAACAGGAATTGGCTTGTTGACTGTGGCGGGCTGCTTGACAGGTAGCGCGACAGGTAGAGGAGCGTGGTTGAGAAGCTGTGTGAGGACTGCTTCGGCGCGTGTGGCGCGGTCAAAGTCATCCTGGTCTAGATTCGGGGCCTCGCTGGACGCCCTGAGCCTGTTCAACGCGCTGATGTAGGCTCCCCTGCGAGTCTCGGGCTCCTCGTAGCCATTGAAATCGTACTTCTGCCCTCCCTTCTCAGTCACTTCCCTGAGAACCTCGTCTGACCCCTCAACCAGTCGTGTGCGAGCGCCTGCACCTTGCAGGCCGGCGATGTAGCTGATCAGAGCATCGGTGTAAGACGCAGGAACACGGTACATGCTCCATATGCTCTTGAGGAGGTGGTTCTCCTTGGATTTGTTGAATTTCCAGTTGTCTTTGTCGTGGTAGAACTGGTGCAGGTACTCCACGTAAGCAGATATGGGGGCCTGGGCGGATTGCTGGACCTGAGTTTGCGCTTTGCGTTCCTGCTTCGCGGCCTTCTTTGCTGCTTTGCTTTCTTTGCGTTCCTGGAGACTGGGCATATTCTCTACGTCCTGGTGCTGAGTCTGGGCTGCTGCTTGAGCGGCCTTCTTCTCGCGCTTAGAAGCCTTTGCTTTGGCCTTCGAATCTGCGGGTGATTCCTGGGGTTTGGCGGGTGATTGCTTTTCGGCTGATTCCGGAGTTTCTGGTACTATGATTTCTGTCGAGGGCTTCGGTGGCGTGTGAGGCTGGCCGGCTGCCCATGCTTTGAAGTAGTTCTGTCCAGTCTCGCCATCCTCTGCCTTAGTCTCGGCAGAAAACTTCACGGCTTTCTTGTTGGCAGGTGTTTTGGTTGGTGATTGCGAGCCGCTCAAAATGCTTCTGGGAGCAGGAGATTCCGTCCGGAGTTCGCGTGCTGATTGCTTGTTGCGTTTTGAAGCGTTGTCTTGCTCGACATCTTCCTCCCGTGATCTTTTGGCACCGGCATGTGAAGATCCATTTGTCTCTGATAGTGTGGAGACCAGCGCATCGTCTGCTGTCTCTTTGGCATACTTCAATTTGAGGCCAATTTTCTTCCAGGCAGGCACATGTTGAGACATGTTGGCGATCGTAATCCGTCAGAGATAAAGTAAGGCTACTCTGTCAGCCCGTTTCCTTGTGGAATTCTGTTTTATAGAGCAATATCAGCTTACTTTGAGGACTTCGGAATATTTTCTGAAGTCGCTGCAGGAACGGCTGGTGATCGCGGACTCAAGTGTACGCCAGCGTTCTCCGACCAACTCACTGACGCCAGAGCTCCAAGTCGCTCCGACCAGGCAAACAGCCGCCGCGTAGCTGTCACTACGGATACACCACCTACCACCAACGCGATCAACTGCATCACCGCCACCTCCTTCACCTCTTACAACACTCCGTCCGGACACACTACTCAAGCCGGATAAACTCCTCCCCGACCTCAACTTCTCACAGTCAACACCGTCATCATGGCGAGCAAGTCTCCTCAAAGCACAATACTGAATGGGCACTCGGCTAACAAGCTATCTCTGAACAGGCGGCTTCGACAGACACATTACCATCTTCTCAGACCAGGGTCGCCTTTACCAAGTCGGTACGTGACGGCTCGACCAAGATCTGCTCACTGCAGCGAGATTCAAGACACAAGACCTCACTCGCTTACACATTCGCCATTACAGAGTATGCATTCAAGGCAATCACCGCAGCAAACATCACATCGGTCGGTGTACGAGGCAAGGACTGCGCGGTAGTCCTGTCGCAAAAGAAGGTTCCGGTAGGTATTGGCGATACACCAACGAGGAGCGAGGCTACAGAAAGCTGAGAGATATGCGACTTTAGGATAAGTTGATCGACCCTGCGTCGGTATCATACGTCTACAAGCTTTCGCCTTCCGTCGGCTGTGTCATGACCGGCTCGATAGCAGATGCTCGCGCCTCAGTGATGAGGGCGAGAGGTGAGGCGGCAGAGTTCAGGTACAAGTTCGGCTACGAGATGCCTTGCGACGTGCTCGCGAAGCGTGTCGCAAACATCAGTCAGGTCTACACTCAGAGGGTATGTTCACTATCAATCGAATGAGGTGGCTAGGTGCTGACTAGTGCAACAGGCGTACATGAGACCGCTCGGCGTAGCCATGACCCTCATCTCTCTCGATTCCGAGTTTGGCCCTCAACTCTACAAGTGCGATCCCGCTGGATACTATGTGGGCTACAAGGCTACTGCTTCAGGACCCAAGGCCCAGGAAGCGTTGAACTTCATGGAGAAGAAGCTGAAGAACAAGGACCATGCTGAGGGAAGCTGGGAGGAGGTCGTCGAGCTGGGCATCACCGCTCTGAGCTCAGTGCTGAGTGTGGACTTCAAGAAGGGAGAGTTGGAGATCGGCATCGTTGGTGGCCCCAGGACCGATGGCAAGGAGGGTACCGACTCTACATTCCGTGCGCTGACGGAAGAGGAGATCGACGAGAGGTTGAACGCGATCGCTGAGAAGGACTGAGCGATCGTTAGTTGGGATTGAATGTCGATATTATGGCTGGCATTTCGGCCGCCTTCGCCTCCTGCTGACAGCTTAAGCACTGGCGCAGCAGGTGGGCATACATGAGGAGTCATCTCCAGGCACAGTCAGAGCATACCAATGATAAATGTACGAGTAAGTCAGATTCATGACGGTGTCGTTTCCGGTGCTACTATCCTCGTGCGGTGGAGGACTTTTTGCACAGCCTCCCTTGGGGTGCATGTCTTTGACTGCTGAGCTATGTTGCTGCAAGCCCCAAGCCATCCGCTATTTCCAGCGGCTCGTCGATTGGCCGGAGCTCAAGCCCGCCAGCCACAAGAGCCACAGCTGCTTTCAGCTGTGAACCCGCGAATAACTGCTATCCTGACCAACTCTACTGACTTCACCTCCTACCGTACCTTGTGTGATGCGATACCGGCTAGCATATTTTTCTCTTTTTCAGCTGCTCGACGCCACTATGCACCTAGCCATGATGAACCAGCCACGTGCGGTACCCGAAGCGAGTCGGGTGCATGGACTGCCCAATACCAATTCATCCACAGATGTGCTCCCAATGGCATACCATGCCAGATACGGCCTCGACGCCAGCATAGCGTGCCCTTTTACCGCACCTCTCTAGCTGAAAAGCAGTCATATCCACAACCTGTGGGCCTGTGCAGCGGCATGTGCAAGCGAGAAGCGTCTGTCATGGCAGTAATTGACTTTCAAGCGGAGCATTGTGGCTTGATGCTGGTGACGCTGGGATTGATAGCGTAAGACCCAGGCTGACTGACTTCGACATGTCAGCGACCTATTGCGATGCGTGAGCTTGACTTTCATACTGCAGATGTCGTGTGGCACATGGCCTCTGACGTCTGTATTACGCCCACGGCGTGAGTCGCTCGCGTGTGCTGGGAGCCGGATGGGCAAGCTTGCTTCCGGTACCTGCAACGCTAGTGGTAGATCATAGATCTAATCGCCTCGTACCGCCCTACGAGCCGTACGACTCCTGCTATCGTTGTGACTTTTATTCTGATTTTGCGTGGCTGCCACAAGCTGGGTGGGACCCCTTAGGTACCGTTGTTTCGACCATCGCGCTCGCCGGAACGTTCACTGCCTCAATCGCTGTCCGACTATGCCGTTTGAGTAAACCATTGGACAGTTCTTGTTCATTAGACGAACATCCCCTCAGCATGGGAAACCACCGCTCAGTGCTGTCCTGCCCAATGAACACTGCTTGCCTCATCACCAGGAATGATTGCTCACGGTAATTTCCAGGGTATGCCTGACACGGTATAAGGATGCCAATCCGCCACTTCTCTCATGATGTAGGAACTCAGCATTGTCGTCGATCATTCCTTCATTCCTTCTTGTGTCCAACCTTAATTAATCTTGTTAGTTGTTATCACTTGCATAAGCCGCAATCCTTCATCACTCCTTGGGCAATCCTGACCGCTCGCTCATCTTCGGTCCAGGACGATCAGAGCGCCCTCAGACCTGATATTGGTCATGGCCGACGGCCGTAAGTAAATACCACACAGGCTGTTGGCGTCTTAGGCGAAACCATCTAGCAGCGCACTGACGACAATCGGCAGTGAATCAGGCGAGAGCGATGAGAGTCACAGAGATCATGAACGACTTTCGAAACATCCAAGTACGGATCGCTGCGATCAACGCTCAACCCAGCCGAGAAGAATTCAACGAAGAGGGTTTCATCTTGCTCAGACAAAGTCAGGGTGATGCCAAAGCGCTGCTCAATCAGCCCTTTGAACAGAGTGCGCGAGGAAGAGGGACTGAGGAGCATCACAAAGTGCAATTGAAGAGGTATGGCATTTCTCTGAAGTTTGGCATCCGCCAAGAATTCATTCCTGATAGTACTTCCACAGAATCATCATCGATGCCGCCGTTCGCAGACACCGAGCACAAAAAGCTTTCCTCCAGGCTACAGCTGCGGTTCGCTGGATGAACGCGAGAGCATCGATTTTGCAAGGCCAACGACCGCAGGCCGGTCATGAGGCAGCCCTCCAGCACATTCGCAGTGCCTTGCGAGCTGTGAGTCTTGCAATTCTTCCCAAGCACGAAAACAAGAAAAAGAAATCTGAGCAAACGGGGCAGAGAGCTAACAAGACTTGTCCTCAGGAAGTAGCACGCATCACCGATCAGCGTGTTGAATTCTCTCTTCGCTCAGCAGACGCCGCTGCGGGCAAATGGCTGCAAGAAGACCCGCCGTTGTCCACCGTGCAGCGAATAAGTGGATCTGACTAAAGCTGGCAAGGCAAGTCTCTTGTCGTGAGGACGATCGAAAATGAAACTGGAGGTCCTATCAATGCTCTGGGAGCAGATGGACTCCCGGATACGAAGGTGAATGTGTTACGAAGGCATACGGCAGCTGGATCTGTCTGTCGCGGTCCTGGCGATTGCGTGCGTTGTTTCCTTTCTTTCTCGTTACCGAGCTGTCTTACCATTTCTTTAGCAAGCGGGCATTTTCATGAAGCATGTGATTTCTTTACATAGTGTAATAGAGCATGGAGGACCGGGGCGTTGGACCACCGGGAGTTTTACAACAAATTCAAAGCAGAGTGAAATCATACGCAACGACTAAACGTATCAGTTGACAAAATTTCCAATCATATCGTATCTTGTTATTGACATCACCGCCCTCCAAAAGGATGCCACTATGTACATAGGGCTCTTCTGCGATTAGGATCAAGGTAATCACATAAGAGCAATATTTGCAATGAGCGATGCCAGCTATGCTTTCAGTGGTAAAGGCCAACACTTACTGCACAGATGACATATACGACCTGGTGATTTGCGGACCATAGTGCAGTCTACGCATAGGTTTACGTATAGCGGTCTTGACGCTTATTACCCAGGAACATAGGAAGCACTAGGTAGTATCAGAATTTGTGACTTTCAGATCACTTATGAATCCTACTAAGATCTCATTTGAATCAAACGTTTCTTACGCGTATACTGTGGTGTACTGGTACCTCCGTACCCAAATCGGCAACACACTCATTCTTGTCAGTGAGACGCTCCCGAAGCTACATCTCTATTTAGCATTCATTACGCAAGTACCATCATTCTTCGAACCATGATCCACTCGCACTCGCCATTAAGATGTCTTAGCACTCTCCGCTTTACATGTAACAAATCGAAGGAAAGCGAGGTCATAATCGTTGGAAATGTACCAACAGATTCGTTCCCCTCTGCATGCTATGCATCGTACTGCCTGAAGAATCAGCGAAAGAATATATAATGAGAGCCATTGAGATACTATTAGAGTTTAGTGCATATCTCAGTCTCTAAGGAGCTAGTGCTATTAGATATGGACTGAGAACTGACCATGCTTGCCCCTGAGATACTACTCAAGCTTAGTTCGCATTTCAGTTTCCAGTATGCTAGTACTATTAAATCTGGATTGAGAACCGACTATCCTCGCCTCTGAGAAAAGGCCAGGCACATTTTATCAGAAACTATCTAGCAAATTATATGGAGAACAAGATCACACACCTCAGTCAAACATTTGAAGTAACAAAAGTTCCTTTCATATCATGTCTTATTGTTCTGCGCCAACAGACCTTGCAAGCGAACATTCGAGGCCTCGCACAATGACCTGTTTTTAATCCACTCAACATAAATAGCAAAAAAAAAACAGCCGTCCTCCAACACCCTTAGCTATAAAAACCATAAACAGACGCCAACCTCCGATTTGTGTACACAGAACGCCCTCAATTTTCACTTCCCACCAAGCAGAACTCCGTCTGACCCGCCTGACCAGCCTTTGCGGAAGTGCTGAAACAGACGAGCCACGGCGAACTTTGCAATTCATGTACAATACAAAAATTTATTTAATTCAGATGTGTTACTCGGTGCAGCGGCAGGACCTCATCAATCGTCGCCTCGCTTTATCGAGGAATAGAAGTCTGGTGGGTTGGATGGGTAAGGAGACGAATGACTAGTCCCTTGGTCATTTGGGTTGGTGTAGAATGGCAGATCAGCTGGCGAAGGGAGATTCTAGCTGTGAGGGCATTGGCAAAGAGTATGTACCGAGACAGGGACTGCTTGCTTACCTCCTCTGCATCTGACCTTGCATCTGACCCTGCATGCCGTGACCCATCATGCCATACGGGTTGGCATATTGGTGATCGTTGTTGTTGCCAGCGATCTGCTGGATAGCCTGTGCACTGATGCCTTGGGCAGCGGACACAGGACAATCCTTGTGAGCAAGCAGCAGTGTCTTCAGTCCAACGATCTCCTCTCTGAGTTGTGTGACCGTCGCGGCAAGAGCGTCGTTCTCTGTTGAGAAGATCTCCACCTTTTGCTGGAGGTTGGCCAACCATTGCTTTTTGCGCTGACGGCACTTCAATGCTGCAACACGGTTGCGTTCCAGGAAGTTCTTCCTCTTCTCCTCGTCGGTCATTTTCTTGCCGTCGGGGTGTGAGTCCTCCATTGCGTTCTCGTCGACTTCATCGTCTTCGTCGTCCATCTCCATGCTGTTGTTGGTACGCTGGCGCTTGCTGACGGGCTTACTGGGGGTGTCCTCAGTCTTCCTCTTGCCATTTGCAGCACCCTTGGTGGCAGACCCCTTCTTGCCGCGAGCGTTGCGAGCTTGAGGCTTGGTCTCACTTCCTACGTCGGAATAATCGCCTGGGCCATTCTCAGTGTCGCCTGACATGTTGCTGCCAATGCTGTTCTTTCCTGCCCTGGCATCTGCGTCCTGATCTTGAGGCATACCATGGTAGCCCTGTTGCATTTGGGGCTGTTGCGGCGGCATGCCGAAGTTCTGCTGACCATTGCGCTGCTGTTGTTGCTGACCGCCAGCTTGTGCGAGCATGAAGAGACCATTTGCAGCATCATTCGTTTGATGCGAGCTGAAGGGATCTTGAGCTTCCGGCTGCTGAGCCTGGCCGTTGGGGTTGTACGGCTTGCTGTCGAGGTCTGGTTGGATATTGGGGTTTTGCTGGGGTTGAGATGTTGATGCCGGCATGCTAAAGTTGTTGTTGGCCTGGCTGTGTGCACGTGCAGTCATAGCAGTACGGTGGAAGTCCAGGGTGCCTGGGGTTGCGCCACCACTCTGCAGGGAGTTGTAGAGAGCTTGTGAATTAGGTGAAGGTTGCGGGAACATAGACCCGCCACCTCCTGGCGTCAATCCGGTGCGCAAAGAAGATTCGTTAGGCGTAGGGAAGCTACCAGAAAAGTGGTGGTCGCCGCTGAAGTAGTCGTTGTTGCTGGTAGGACCAGTAAGCATAGCTGGGCTCAATGGTCCAGAGCGTAACGATCCAGGCCAGCCAGGCGTAGCCGATGGGAGAAGCGACGCCGGTGATGTGAGACTAGTCACACCTGGCAATTGTGGTTTGCCGGGAGTGTCTGCTGGGTTGCTACCAAACGCGTTCTCGAATGGATTCGGCTCGCTTGAGAAATGAGTCGGCTTGTTTCCTGATGAGAAGTAGTCGTTATCACCGCCGTTCTGGGTTGGCTTGGGCGGTGGTGCGAGGGGAGCATTAGTCGTCACGCCCTCTTTGCTTTCGTCGCTGTCGGGTTGCTTGATCGATGGCACTTGCTTCTCTGATGATGACGTTAACACGGAGAAATATGATACGCGCGACGGCGACGGCGAGTATGAATTACCCTCTTTGGTATCCCTAGGCTCGCTTGGGTCCTTTGGTTTGTCTGTAGTGATGTTAGTAAATTCAATGCGACAATGACGACAATGACGACAGTATGCGCAGTTGCGGAAACGGCGATGCGATGCGCCAGCAACGCGCAGGTAAGGCGCGAACGGAGTCTGATGGGAAAATGCGGAGAGCAGCAGTGACGACAACGTACCTGAAGGATTGTTGATGGTGGGACCTCTGTTCGTGGCCGGCGAGGATGTTTTGCTTCGATCGCCGCCCATTTGAGTTGGAGAGTTGGAAGGTGCTGCCATGACGAAATGCGGCGGGCGCTGGCTATGACGACGTTCCAAGCGGAAGATCCAAGTACTCTTTCACTCTTTCTGACCTTCTTCTTCGCACACACCACACGACGACTGTGCACGAATGCTTTGGTTTGTCTGCAAAAGTCAGCGTCGCGTCGTGATGGAGCGGTGATGCTCAGCCAGCGGCGCCGAAAAATCCAAGGCAGACTCCAATCTCCAGTATTGGTCCCAGCCCGCTAGCCCGGTGGCGAATCGCGTTCTGCTCGGGCGCGCTCTGTTTTTGCAACACCACCAGCGTACCGCGACTGCTACTGAAAACGGATCTCGACCTGGAAATTGGTGTCGCTTGCCACGGTGATGATGGGAGACTTACTTTCACTGCGATAAACGCGCGCGATGATGGCTGGCCAACCACGCGTGTTTCAGGCGCTGCGCTGTCGCAATCGCCCCGATTTTCGCGTCGAGGAAGGAGAACAAAGGGCAGACTCGCTGGCTTTGTTTTGGGAGGCTGTGGCACGCGCTGAGGTGGCTATTCAGCAGTTCTCAGTGATAGAATTGTCTTCGTTCTGATGAGGCAGCTCTCGCAACGCGCATGTACCGATTTGGGAGATGTGAAGTGCAGTGACGTCGAGCGTGCACGTCGAGCGAGGATAAAAAATGACGTCTGAGGAAGGAGCGAAGTTTTGGAAGCCACGTCAGCCTTGGCGCTGCTGCTGGGGGGAAGAAGAGGTTGTCAAGCTGCCGTGTTTCGATCGGTCGATCGTGGCAACTCGCCTGCCCAGATCGACCTCACGTTCACTTTGCGTTTCACGCCCACGGAGATGACTGCGATCCGCGTTCGTGTATGTGCACGCCTGGAACATGAGTTGCCTCGCTGCGTGGTTATTTCACACGCTACAATCACTATATATGCTGTTTCGCGCGAGCACCAATCTCCGTCGCGTTCTTCACGGCAGTCTAGTCTCCGCCTGCCTGCTTATAAATGCTAAGAAATACACTTCGAGCGTCACCCCCGCTTATCTCTTGCGCGGCAGCCACAGAAATGCTAGGCCTTTTCACCGTCTTCTTTCGGTCTGTCCACCGTCTTTTGCCCGCGGCAAACTCTCGCTTCCTGGCTATTTGTTTGGTCACCATTGTATAATCACGTGAAGTGATTGTGCAATAACCAAATGGTATGGTATTCCACGGCTTCGCAGCTCTGTTGGGTATCCCATGTGTGACACGTCTGTCAGTCATGTATGGACGAACATGACAGATATTGAGACACCAAGATGCTCCATGCTGGAGTTGCCAAAATGCGTGCAATGCAGAGCGTACTATAGGTAAACTAGCAGATCAATATGGTCACACCAGAGTCCGTACAGCTAATGCGTTTATGTTTTTCATGGGCTCTTGGTGGCATTCAAGGCTACTTGTGGAGTCTATGATCGTTGTTACTAGCACACCCACTCTTAATTTGTAATGCACTTTGAACAGTATCCCAATGGGCGGTATATTCGGTAGTATGCACGTTTGCTATGTTGCTAGCACACTCGCTCCTTATATCAACGAGCACGTTGGATAGTATCTTCGTGGTCGGCACGCTCGGTGATGCACACACTGTTAATAACACTAGTACAACAGAATAGTGAGATCGCAGCCCGATCATCACAGTCTAAGAAGACGCAGGCGATATACTCACTTCTGCCAATCTGTTGGTCACCCTAACCCTAACCCTGGTCCGCGAGAGCACATGTGTCTCTCCCTACAGGATGCTGTTGTAGTCCTCTGTGTTCTTTTATGGCTTTGTTCTGGGAGATAAATGTTGGCTCCTATCAATCACTAGCCCGTAATTCCGTCTGGGAAGTATGTGGCGGGTCTCGATACATGTGGTCTATCGATCTAAGCGTGTAAAGCGTGCGGGCGCACATGTAGACATGTGTACAAAGCCTTTACGTCAGAGTGGTATGCGTTCAATACGAAGAGATATTATATTGACCAGAGGACCAACACTATTGCATCCATTCATTATCGATAAGTTGACCTTCTTCCCAATCGAGCCAATGTAGTGATCACTGCCAACCATACGGCCACATGCACATGCACATGTATGTAAAGTAATTAAATCTGCCAAAAGTGAGGCAATCGGCAACCAACAACCACTTTACGGGGCCGAGCGCGCCTTCCCGCAAAGCGCGCGAAAGAACGTTTGTCGCGACTTCCCAGAGGCAAGCATCGACATTCTCCCCACTCCACTCTCTCTCACCCTTCCACCACCACATTCGCGCCACGCGCAACAAACACACCTTGGTCACCAACACCCTAGTCCGTCATCAGCACACAGCATTACCACGACCGCGACTCGCGACGCTGCTCAAGAACGCGCAAACAGAAATCCCAGAGACTCCCCAGAAGGGTTTTGTCTCAAGACCTCAGCGCTGAAAGCGCGTCAAACGGCACTCGACAGAAGTCCGCATCACTCGACAGCAAGTATGAGCGGCGCGATTGGCCTCGGCGCCGGCGATGGCACTCTGCCCGACCTCGACACGCCTGATTACACAGACTCCGAATCCAACCCCACTGGAACCGCCAACAGTGTGGTGGGTGATGTCGTGCCTGCAGATGGGCGCAAGCGCCGCTGGGAAGGCAACGCGCTGCGCAAGACCGTTCTGGGAAAAAAGCACGACAGACTTGGCGAGAGCAAGGAGGATGATTCCGTCAGGCGATTCCGCTACTTACTCGGCTTGACCGACCTCTTCAGACACTTCATTGATACGAACCCGAACCCGAAGATTAGAGAGATCATGCAGGAAATTGATCGCCAGGACCAAGAAGAGGAGGCCAGGATTGCGGGCAACAAGCGCAAAGGCGGCGCCGACGGCGGCAGAAGGAGACGGACAGAGAAAGAAGAGGATGCCGAGCTTCTCCGCGAGGGCAAGCAGGAGGGCAAGCAAAACGAGACTATCTTTCGTGAGAGTCCCAGCTACATCCACGGCGGCGAGATGAGAGACTACCAGGTCGCGGGTCTCAATTGGTTGGTCAGCCTGCACGAGAACGGTATTTCTGGAATTCTCGCCGACGAAATGGGTCTCGGCAAGACATTGCAGACAATCTCGTTCGTTGGCTACTTGCGTTTCATTCAGGACATCAAGGGACCTCACCTCGTGGTTGTGCCCAAGTCAACACTGGACAACTGGAAGCGTGAATTCGGACAATGGATACCCGACATCAATGTCCTCGTCTTGCAGGGAGACAAAGACTCTCGCGCCGATCTGATCAGGGACCGCCTTACGACAGAGGACTTCGACGTTTGCATCACTTCATACGAGATGATTCTGCGCGAAAAGAGCCACTTGAAGAAGTTCGCATGGGAGTACATCATCATTGACGAGGCCCACCGTATCAAGAACGAAGAATCATCGCTCGCACAAATCATTCGCATTTTCAACTCTCGAAACCGCCTGCTCATCACTGGTACACCGCTACAGAACAACCTCCACGAGCTGTGGGCACTGCTCAACTTCCTCATGCCCGATGTGTTCGGCGAGTCGGAGGCCTTCGACCAGTGGTTCTCTGGTCAGCAAGAGGACCAGGATTCTGTGGTGCAGAAGCTTCACCGTGTCTTGCGACCTTTCCTTCTGCGTCGTGTCAAGGCCGATGTCGAGAAGAGTCTTCTGCCAAAGAAGGAGGTCAACCTCTACGTTGGCATGACACCTATGCAGCGCAAGTGGTACAGGCAGATCCTCGAGAAGGACATCGATGCTGTCAACAATGCTGCAGGCAAGAAGGAGAGCAAGACGCGTCTACTCAACATCGTGATGCAGCTACGCAAGTGTTGCAATCACCCGTATCTCTTCGATGGTGCAGAGCCGGGCCCTCCGTATACCACTGACGAGCATCTGATCGACAACTCCGCCAAGATGATCATGCTTGACAAGCTTCTCAAGCGTATGAAGGCAGCTGGAAGTCGCGTCCTCATTTTCTCGCAAATGAGTCGTGTCTTGGATATCATGGAGGACTACTCGGTCTTCCGTGGCTACCAGTATTGTCGTATTGATGGCTCTACTGCCCACGAGGATCGTATTGCTGCCATCGACGAATACAACAAGGAAGGCTCGGAGAAGTTCCTGTTCTTGCTCACTACTCGCGCTGGTGGTCTCGGCATCAACTTGACGAGTGCTGACATCGTCGTGCTTTTCGACTCGGACTGGAACCCGCAGGCCGATTTGCAAGCTATGGACCGTGCCCATCGCATTGGACAAAAGAAGCAGGTTCAAGTCTTCCGCATGGTGACTGAGCAGGCAATCGAGGAAAAGGTTCTCGAGCGCGCAGCACAAAAGCTCCGTCTTGACCAGCTAGTCATTCAGCAAGGTCGCGCTCAGCAACAAGCCAAGGCAGCTTCAAGCAAAGACGAGTTGCTTGGCATGATTCAGCACGGTGCCAGCCATGTCTTCAGCAATGACACACCTGCTGGTGCGGACGAAGAAGATGCATACGACATTGACGCGATCCTCCGCAAGGGCGAGGAGAGGACCAAAGAGATGCAGAGCAAGTACGAGAAGCTCGGCATTGACGACCTTCAGAAATTCACTTCTGAGTCTGGCAGTGCCTACGAGTGGAACGGAGAGAAGTTCACAACGCTAAAAAAGGACATTGGTTTGAACTGGATCGAGCCGTCTAAGCGTGAACGCAAGGAGCAAAGTTACAGCATGGACAAATACTACCGCCAGGCACTTATGACTGGTGGAAGGACAGCAGATCCTAAGCCGAAGGTACCACGCGCACCCAAACAGCAAGCAATGCACGACTACCAATTCTTTGACCCTCGTCTCGGCGATCTCCAGGAGAAGGAGACTGCCTGGTTCAGGAAAGAGAACAAGATCCAGGCTCCTCTTGCTGATGGCGATGAAGACACACTGGACCAGCGTACAGAGGACCAGGCTCTCGAACAGCAGATGATCGACGAAGCCGAGCCCCTGGACGAGAACGAGATCGCAGAGAAGGAGCAGTTGGCAGCACAAGGCTTTGGCGAATGGAACAAGCGCGATTTCCAGCAATTCATCAACGGATCCGCGAAATACGGTCGTACTGACTATGAGAACATTGCACTCGAGGTTGACTCGAAGCAGGCCGAAGACATCAAAGTGTACGCAAAGGTCTTCTGGAAGCGCTACAAGGAGATCCCCAACTGGGAAAAGCACATTTCCGCGATCAAAGAAGGCGAGCAGAAGGCACAGCGCGTTGTCGAACAAGCAGACATGCTGCGTAAGAAGCTGAAGATGTACCGTGTGCCGCTGCAGCAGCTCAAGCTCAACTACACCGTCTCCACAACGAACAAGAAGGTCTACACCGAAGAGGAGGACCGCTTCTTGCTCGTCATGCTCGACAAGTATGGCCTGGACAGAGAGGGCGTCTACGACTTGATTCGCGATGAGATCCGCGAGAGTCCTTTGTTCCGCTTTGACTGGTTCTTCCTGTCTCGTACCCCACAGGAGATTAGCCGTCGTTGCACGACTCTCATCACAACTGTTGCCAAAGAAATGGAAGGTGGCACCGGCAAGGAGAACAAGCGCGCTGTCGAGGACGAAGAGTCAGAGGAGATTGAAGAGCCTACCAAGAAGAAGAGCCGTGCGAGCACTGGAGGCGCGAAGGTAAGTCAACATTCCTGCATCATCACGAAGAATATCAAGTGCTAATTGCATCGCAGAACAAGGTAGTCAACGGAGTAAAGGCTACACCGAACGGCTCGTCTCGTGCCGCTAGTGTCGACACCAATGGTTCAGCTGGTGGCAGCGCGAAGAAGGGCCGCTCTCGCAAGCGCTGATTGTATGTTATGGGTTCGAATGGCGTTTAGTTACCAACGTGGGAGGTCATCATAACGGATGCTGGCATTGATCAGGCAACGGTTTTGATACCCATGTTCCTTGATGGCATGTTATGCCAACTCTATGTTTCTGTCAAAGTAGACTTACTCTTTTGCAAATGAAAATGTACGTGTACTTCTAGGCCATCTCACCATCGCTTGCCGCGGCATCACGTGAACAATCCTGGCGTCGTGTCTGGCCAACACTATCACGCTCCCTGATCTCCACGAATACAATCTACTTGTCATCCTAACAAAGGTCAAAGAAGTCTTTGGCTGGGTAAGATTGCAATTCTCCGCGTAACAAAGCTGTCGTGATCGACCACGGCTGGACAATCAAGTTCACATCAGACAAAGCCCGCATTTAGCAACCCGGCCCGGAATACAACTACCTACCCTCATCGCCTTCTTCTGCTTCCTCTCCTTTCCCTTTCGTCATTCACGACTTGACAGCAACACGGTGAGAATACCTTTCCATTTTCCTTTTCCCCTTTCCCCCATCTCCTTTCTCTCTTCGGTCTCTGCTGGTCAGAACCACGGTTTCTTTTTTCTTGCTTACTTACTACACACTTCAGCAGAAGAAAAAAAGAACAGAAAACAAAAATACATGGACAACGACTTTGATATCGACAACCTTGTAAAAGAAACACGAATGTCCGGAGCATTGCCCAACGACCAAATGATTATCGATCAAACACACGGCGGCAAGGGCCAGACTGGCCACAAAGCCAAAAACTGTCGATCGGGGCAAAACAACGGTGGCAACAATAACAACAACAGCAACGGCTCACGCCAGAATGGTAGAAACAACGGGGGCAAAGACAAGGGCGGCAACAACAATGCCCCGCGGAATCAGAATGGCGGCAATAGCGGCAATAACAACAATGGTGGCAACCCAAACCATGTGGACGAGACGAAAACAAAAGCAGGCGACCGGTGTTACATGCATTCCAAAGGAAAGCACACAAACCTCGAATGCACTAACCCTGACAACTACTGGTACGGCAAAGGCAACAACAACAGCAAGAAGAACAAGAACGGTAACAACAATCAGAATCAGCAGCAGCAGCAGCAGTACAACCAGAGCCGGAACCAGAATCAGCAGCAGAACAACCGACCCAAGCATGAGAACCGTCACGACAACAAGCGAATCAACATCGACGCCATCTCCGGTGCCGAGTACAACTACTGCGAGCGCTGCAACATCATTGGCCACAAAAGTATCGCTTGCTTGGCTCCGCCTCCAGAGTCCCTCGCTCGTGGCATCATAAGATGCTTGCAGTGCGGGAACCGTGGCCATCCTCACAGTGAATGCCGCCACCCAGCTTTCTGTGCTGATTGCAAATCTCTCGGCCACTCCAGGGAGAATTGCAGAACAGCAAAGCCGGCTAGCGTTGTGCTCAATAGTAGGCTCACCGGGCCAGCTGATTGGGTTGTTCCCACGGTCGATGCACCATCGATGTTTGTCGAGACATCCAGAATGGCATTGCCTTCTCAGCATTACATCCCCGTGCCCCAAGTCTACCCACAGACCTTCCCACAGACCTACCTCCAAGCACAACCCGGCATCACCAAAGCCTTCTTCGCCAACGCTCGCGGTGAGCTCGTCCTCGAAGCCCCCATGGACGAAGTCACATCGCAGATCTGCAACATTGCCGCCGAGAACGAAGCCGCCCGTCGCCAGGCCATCGCGACCAAGTGTTGTAGCGCGCACATGATGTACAGCATGAAATTGCTGAACAATGAGATCATGTCTGGTGCTTCTTTCTTCCGCCGTGTCGACCCCAGCAACCCTCAGATCCAGCTGCCACCCAACATGCAGAAGACTGAGGCCCTGGAGCGTTTGTGCCAGTTCTGGATCAACGACAACTCGTTCAGCATGGCGGCGGCGTTTGTGCGCAAGGGCTGGAACTTCTTCCGCGACCCGCGCACGCTGGATGCTATTGCGAGGTCGTCGACGCCTGTCTGCCACTGCTGCTCGGGTAAGGGCCGCATTCTAAGCGCGACGTTCACGCAGTTGCTGCCTGGTACTGATGTGCTTACTGTTGAGGACTATGATATGTGGGGTCCCAGTGTGATGTTCAGCTGCCAGTGCAGCTTGAACGGATACTCGTTCTTGCAGGGCGAGGACAGTATGGAGGTATGCTGGTCATAAGGAGGAAAGGTAAGTGGAGTTGAGAGTGTTTTTGTGTTTCTTGCTTTTTATTGTTGCGATGTTAGCGTGCATGATACTGTTACGACAGGTACCTCGCTGGACCTGGAATCAACCTATACCGATTGTTGATCAGTTGGGGGTTTCACACCAAATATCTCCTCACTTGCATTCAATGTTGTGCTGGTATCGTCGCGTAACGTGTGTTGATTCGGACCGACAGGAGAAGAACATCTTTGGAGTAGATCGGTAAGGTGCTGAAGCGTACGAATATTGCTCATAGGGATCCTTTTCAGCACTCACACGTATCAAACATCCTAACATAGCCCCAACCTACTGCCGAAAATCGGGGTTCACACCAGAACCTTCTCGTAACAAACACTGTGATCAGAACCTTTATACCCGCCAAAAACCTCACAAAGCGAGTAGTCGTGTTTCTCGTAGAACCTCCGTGCTTGTGGCATCCCTTTGCTTGTCTCAACCTCGAGAGCCGTGAACTCGAGCTCTTCGGCGGCTCGTTCCAAAGCGTTTAGTATCGACAAAGCCACCGAGGGCGCCTGTGACTTGCCAGAGCTCCGCCTATAAGGCACGACATACATTCTTTTGACCTCTGCTTGTCCAGGCAGTCCTTGGCTGTCCAGTGGCCGGAGACCGCCACAGCCTACCGGTTGCCAATACGTGTCCCTCGCGGGGGTCATTCATCTACTTTCGAGATTGGGTTTCGGCAAGTGGGCCCCGGCCTCCTGGCGAGATTGCGGTGCTGCATTTTAGGCAGACATGTCAGCATCGTTCCAAACCGCCGAGAGAGCGAGTTTCACACCAAACATTGTTCACAGTTGCACGTAATGTTGTGCTGATATCGTGGCGTGACACGTGTGCTTTGAAATTGTGACGGCGAGTCGCGAGTAGCGAGATATCATTCGTGTTCATTACATGACTCCTCCCCAGCGATCACAGCCCGTTGAGCGCAGCTTGAACGCCCACAGTCCCAGCATCCTCTCTCTTCAGCACGAACGCCCTGAGGTCTGACCTCTCCACGCCCGGCAAAAGCCCGCCAGCACCGCCTACGTTCCTCATGCGATCACGCAATGCTTCAGGCCCGATGACGAAAATGTTCGCAATCTCCTCGAGCACATCGAGACTAGGCTTGAACGAAGCTGGCAATTCCCAGCCGCGCAAGAGTTCGCAGTATTTGGCGATGTCTTTGGATACCGCTAGCGCGCCTGTCTGCGAAACGCTGAAAGCTTTGAAGTGATTGAGAAGCAGGGTGCGCAGTCCGATCGCAAGTTCCAGAGAGAATCTTTCGAGAACCTTGCCCGACAGCGATGTAGCTGCACGAGACTGAAGGCGGTGTAGGAACGCATAGATGGCCTGGCATGCTGGTGTTTGTAGTTGATCAAGCTGCAGATTTGCATCGTCTCGAGGCCGGTAGTCTGTTTTCTTCTGTGCGGTCAAAAGGCGAGCGGTCCATGCAAGAGAGGCGTCGATGGTGCGCTGTAGGATGGAGTCGATCTTGCTCTCCATACGGTCTGTGAATGCCGATGTGCGCTTCTCAAGGTCGCGGCGGATTGTAAGGTTGGTGGAGGCGAGCGGAAGCAGCAGCATCTTTATCGTTGTGAGCATGAGGTGCAGTATGCTAATTGCGGTTCGCAGGTCACTGATGTAAGATGTGTCGGGCTCGGTCTTGCTGTTTTGTTCAGCCGCGTAAGCGGTCTCGTTAGCAGCGTCGAGCGCTGTCTCGAGGTAGATCTCGCCCATGCTTGAGATGAGTAGTTGCAGCAGTTCGCGAATCTCCTTCGGTGTATCGTTGCCACTCGTGGAAAGTTCGAGACCACGGCCCACACCTTCTGCGAGCCACTTCAGCATTCGCTTGGTGTTGGGCAAAGAGAGCTGGCCATCTTCATCAGTGATCTCTGGTTCCTTGTTGCCTGTAGGGCTTGCGTGCTGGCTGTCGTCTCGCAAACCAGCAATGCGAAGCATCATGTTCTTTTGGCTTGTAGGGAGATCTCCGGCGTCTAGCCTTTCAGAGTATGCTTCTCTTGCGTTGCTGATGAACTCCTTGGATCTCGCTGAGAGAGCACCCAGATAGGTTGATGATTGCACATTCAGCTTTCTTCTCCGTTCGTGGTATAGTGTGAACTTAAAGAGCAAGCCTTCGAAGAGCTCGCTAAGATTATGTTTCTCCCGCTCAACATAGGACGAGCCGGTAAAGTAAGGTACAAATAGCTCATCAAGCTGCTGATCAAGTACTGCTGCTGTTACGCTGTTTACGGGCTCAGGATGCTCTGTGAGACCATGTGCTTTGAGGTCATCAACGAGGGCGCTGATATACGACTTGCAAGCCTGAAGGGATCGCAGGAATGCCAACGACGATATACTATCTGTCTTGTTCAGCACCATCTCCAGCCGTTGTTGGATGGACTGCTGGAACACGCGCTGTAGGAAGCGTGCCAGCACCTCATCGTAATAGGGAAATGCGCGCTTGATGATGAAGCTCTCTTCTTGCACAACCACCTTGACTTCGTCAATGAGTGATTGTAAGCCGGGCTCAATACCTGGTGGCTCCATGTCAGGGTCTGCGAGTCGGTCCCAGGTCTCATTGTCTGTTGTTAGCTCTTCGGTGACGAGCTGTGAGCGATCGATGAAGAACTGATGCTGGTTGACGAACAGCGAGATGACACTGTTGCCTTCGCCGAAGTCGCGCAGAGCAATTGCACACTCCACCATACCGTCAAAGTTCTGTCGTCGGTAGGCATCGTCGAATGACCGTAGCAGGTCTTTCTCTAGCATCTCAAGGAACTTCTCAATGATTTCGCGAGTTTGCCGGCCATTTGACGATCGTCCTGAGTTCTCTGACTCGCCATTGCCATTCATTTCAGTGAACCGTACGCCGTTTGTCTTGTGCTGGGTTCCGTTTTCGGAGTCGAAGTCTGGGTCGAGTCTTTGTGATATCTTCAAGAGTTGCCGAGCAATGTGTGCACATCTGACTTTACCCTCACCTGCGCCCATTCTTCGGACGTCCTCCAGCGAAGACAAATCTCCACGTTCGCTGACCTCGATCCAGCACTGTAGCACGAACTTCGCATCTTGCGCTCTTTGCCGTTGTTTGTCCAGCTCTTCCAACCGCTCTCCTATGCGCACAGCAGCATTTCCACCGATATCGCTGTCTCCGTCAAGCGTCTGCTCGAGCTGACGGAAAGACTCGATTGTCCGTTGTAGCTCCCTCTCGCGCGACTTTATGTTGGAGTTGTGCTGACCCTCCGCACGCCGTACGCTCCCCGAGAGCTCATTTTCCCGCTCCTCCAGATCCTCACTCAACGTCTTAAGTCGAGTAAGGGCATGTTCAAACGTTCGGATGAGAGGTTTTGGGTCGAAAGCCTGCGCCGACTGCGCATTTGGTGGTGCTCCGGGAGCTCCTAAAGAGCGTCGCGCAGGGGTGGCCGAGTCGGAAAGAGCTTCCACGAAATCTTTGACAATGAAATCTTTGCTGCTGAAGGTATCTAGACTAAAGATGTGTTGCTGGCCGCGAGCGGTCTGCGAAGTGATCTGTCTCGTAAGGCCGGGCACGGCGGACTGGTGGGAGATCAGGGATGCTGAGTCGGAGGATGTTGCCGCCATGGTTGAGTGTAAAGGTGGTTATCTCAGCTCCATACCGCGCATGGCATGGGTAGCGTCATGTACCGAGGGAGAGTATAGCAGCGGTTGAAGACGTCACGCATGTGCCTGGCTTCACTTCACGGACGGATAGCGGCGTGGTGGTCGTGCCTGGAGGATGCAGGGCCGAGCTCCAGCCCGGGCGCACCAGTTGACGTCCACAAGGACCGCGCACAAGTTTGTATACCGCTTAAGCACTAGCCACAGTTCAAAGACCAAGGGTCGTCATCTGCAGTCGTCTATGCATTAAGAACATGAATCTTTCCACTTTCCTGCCGGCAAATTGACCCTGTTATACACGTTGACTGGCGTGCTGGTGACAATGGTGATGGTCATAGACAAGATGCATGAACGCCCATAGCTGCAGGTACTATTTCGTGATAATTTATCTTTCTTCCCTCGGCTACCGACCGACCAAGAGTCACTCAGTACCACCATTTTCCTTCTTCCGCGCGCTTATATTTCCACTCGTTCATCCATGCCTTGACAAACTTGACTTCCTGCTTCTGTGCGTCGGCTACGGGCTTAGGTGGCAACTTGGAGGTCGTCTCATTAGGGAAAAGCCCGTTCTCGTCCCAGTGGTGCACAGCGTCATCAATCATGATAAAGGGTTCACTGAGAGTGCTCTTTCTTCTCCGTGCGCCCCATTCGTAGGCGTGAGGTGTGGCCGGACGCCACGGGTCCCATTCTCCATCGAGGAATGCGAGACGAGAATAGGAGATGTCGTAACCGCCGTGCTTGTTGATGCGCTCTACATCTGGAGGGGTCGTAATGTTGAAGCCGTAGCGGCAAACCTTAGAGAGAAGGATTCAAGTCAGCAAAATGTCTCAGGAATTATGTGGGCTCGTAGTCTGGCCTCAAAATCCGCACTGCTCGTTTTGCCGCTGAGAGACTAGTATCCCTTCGTTCACGTACCAGGGTTGAGTATTCAAGATCAATGGTGCGACTGATGAGTGGAAGCTGGTCCTGAGGTACGCCAGAGCCGGTCTGCAAGTATCCCCACTCAGTGCAATACTGGTACGCCCAGCTACGCCACCCTTGTTGAGAGATGGAGTCTTGTTCGTAGTAGGTCGCATTGTGGTTGGAGAAGCAAGAGTCTTGGGAGCGGTGCGCGGGGCAACTTGAGGTGACCGTCGAGTTGATGTACCCAATGTAGTTCAGGAGCTGGTTCACCAAGGGCTTCTTCGGCTTGTAGCCTCCTGCACGGAGCAACTTGATAGCGGTGTCTCTCTTTGGCTCGGTCGCTGGGTAGAGTACATCAGCGCTGCTGATGTTGGCACAGTAGTTGTAGAACTCGTCGGAGGTAACCTCAGGATCCCAGTTGAGCGATTGGAAGTTTCCAATGCCGGATGCAAGCTGGTTGGCGAAGTCATCGTCGTGTGTGACATTTCCAAGACCAAAGGCGTTCTTCAGCTCCAAAGTCAGACTGCGGTCATTCTTGCCAATGAGAATGTTGTCAACCATGTGAGTGAAGGTCTTCTGGGCGGCGATACACTTCTTGGGACCGTACTTGGCAACAGGGTCGTAATATTGCCAGTAGTCGTAGATGGCCTTGGTCACGCCTGAGCTTGAGATGGCTCCCCAGTAGACGTCCGGGTACAGGACGCGGAGGAAAGAGACAAATGCGCCCGCATAGGAGCCACCGTACGCGATGTGCGCGGTGGAGTTGCTCGTCAGGTCGCGGTCCTCCTGGACGATGTTAGCTATGCATTCGACACTGGACGTGTAGCACTCTGGGCTGAAAGCTGAGAGAGACTAACCAATCCTGGGAATTTAATATTCTTGGAGAAATAAGCCTGATCGGCCAGAGCTTGCTCGGTAGTCAAGAATCGTAGGTTCTCAGTGGAAATGTCGGGTGTAGGGAAGGAAGTGCCATAGTATCTGTGTTCAAGAATGACGCCGATCCCATGAGTGGCCTGTGTCAACTGTGCGACGATGCCTGCCGTATTGTCAGTATAGATTACAGGGAGAATTGGGCTCTCTCAGCGGTAGGTCGTCGATAACATGAATCTCAGCCGGCAGGTAGCAGCATCAAGCACTCGGAGAACGCATACCTTTCTCCAAAAACGGCAGTCTACCCACGCCTGAGGTCTCTCCGGATTGCAGGACGATCACAGGGCCTCCAGGCTTGTAATTCGAGGCATCGAACCAGTAGCGAAGATTGAAGCTCTCGTCGCTGTGAGGCGCATAACGACTCTCATTGTGGAAGTGGTCCACAGGTACGGAGAAGTTGTATGCAGGGTAGTCGATAGCAGCTGCGCCGAGAGCAAAGGCAGCAACGAGAAGGCCTTTCATGGAGATGAACATATACCGGTAGGATACTCGCAGGTGAAGAATACAAATATCACTGTCCAATAGAGTAAAGAGAAACGAGGTGCTACGGAAGAGCACCTGCAACGGTCGGCACTTACATGTATGTAACCTTCAGGCCATCCGGCCCGAGTACGGGGACCTGCCTCACACGGCATGTCTATCAAGTCCGTATGAGGCAGCTCGTTCTGCACTCTATCTGCACTCTATCAGGCGGGCGGGTCAGGTCGCTGGCGCTAGACGGCTGGTCCTGCGCACAAGTTTGTGCACGTACTCTCGATGGCAAGCATGGTCACAGAGTCTCAATATTCAAGAGAACTAGCAGGCTGGCTTCTGAGATTGACATCCGCCGTACGTGGTATCTCCGTGACCAATATAGTCCTGTATGTGCCCACCGTCTAGGATGCTTGCACATGGGAACAGTATTAATGCTGTAGCTAATGGAATAATCGGGTCGTACTCAAACTAGCGCAATCAAGGATGATGTGCGATTACAGATGACGTTAGTCACGTTACATTGATGGACACAACAAAGTGGAGTACCGCGGCTGAAGCTTGGCCTGCGCCCGGAGCTTGACCTTGCTCGCCTTGCTCGTGGTAGCATCTCAGCGGCAAAAGTGACCGTAACATCCATCCGCGCACAACGATAGCAGCGTACTAAATGTTGGAAAAACGTCCGGTCTGGATAGCATCCCAATGTTCGGGGGTGCGCGAATCAACAAACTTGATATTAGCATCAACTTTGCCACAAATTTGCGTACGGCCCAGTGTCTCTCTCTCAGTGGTTCCACATGCCCAACGTGTGTTGATGCCTCATGGTGACAGCTTCTGAGTTGCTGAGACGCGAAGATCTTTCGAGCTTGAGATTGCAGAGTTCTGAGTAGTATCTTAGCGTTAGTTTTGTCGTTTGAGCATCACTTTCTGGCTATAGCAGCACATACGTAACAGAGATACTGCTACTATGTGCTTGAGATAGTGCAGTTCTAGAAGTATCTCAGTGGTACTTATATCTTTTGGATGTCACTTTCTAGGTCTAGTAGCATACATACGACAGAGATACTACTCCTATGTATCTTTGAAAACCAAGTTCTAGGCAGTGTCTCGGCGGCACTTTCTTGTTATAGTAGCATACGTGTAACAGAGATGCTACTACCACATATACTTGGAATGTCTAAGTTCGTAACGATATCTCAGCGGCACTCATGTTGTTTCAGTATTGTTTTCCGATCATAGTAGCACATTAGCGACAGAGATACCAACAACATTTCAATGGCCTTTACATCGTTTCAGTATCATGTTCTCATTACAGTAGCTTATATGAAACATAGATAATAATATCCTCTCCGTAGTATTCATGAAATTTCAGTATCATTTTCCGATTACGGTTGCACATATGCAACAGTGATACTACCACTATCTGAGCCTGAGATGCACGCCGCCAAACTCGTAACAACCCTTCCCTCAGTGGCAGGTGTAGTCAATATCGAATCTCAGCCCGACAGCATCTGCAAACACGACCATGAGATACACATCAAGCTCTGACGACACCTCGACGGCATCTTCAGCCTAAAGGAAGGCGACGCCTGTTGATACTGCCATATTAGCTATCGAGGAAGTTCCGATCTGAAACTGAAGACAGACCCCTGTGGCCCAAAATGCTAGATTCCATGCTGCCTTCATCTTTCGTACCGTAGCGATACTGTCCGCTCAACCCTGATGATTGCTCTCTCCGAATCGTCGCTCGCAAGCGAAGTCCTCTGCACATTGTCTGCCGTGATCGCCGAAGACGTACCGCTGTGAACTTGCTCTGTCAACTCAAAAGCCTCGACTACGCCTCCACGATTTGATCCGATGTTCTTCTCTTTCTCATTTCCACTGCGCAACGTTACTCACGGCGTGCCGTTTCTTCTTGAAGCACTGCCGTACGCGCTGGCCATTTTGTCTGTGCCGCCCAGCTCCAAGAGACCCGTGTGAGCTGATGCGAGGAACATGGACAGAGAGGGCAGGGTGGCGGAGAGGGCATTGTAGCACATTTCTGCTTGCGTAAGGACTTCGACGGAAACGTAGTCGAAATTGTATACTTCGCTTCGAAGCGCCTGCGATAGGTAAACAATCCGGATGATGGAGATGGGTATCAGTCTGTTCGAGATCAGCCATACCGTTCAGGTGGTGTTAACTACGAGACACGCACCCTAGTCGAAGCGCAAACACTGCAACGATTTTGCTCTTTCTGGTCAATTTCATCTTGAGGTTGTAGACCAGAGCTATAGCGAGAGCTACTATGCACCCGTCGATGAGGTTGGTGAGGGCAGCGTACACGATCCATCTGTGGGTCTGTTGCAGGCTGTGTCAGCACTGGCATTCTGACCTCGAAGGCTTGAGCGAAGACTCACCACCGTCTCAGCCTCTTCTTGCTGATGTATCCAAGGCAGGCGACTTCCGAGTCCGACACTCACTAGCATCAATGAGATGAAGCAACCGACAATGCTCGCAGTGATGATGGCGAGTGCGTAGAGGCGTTGGACTTTGTGGCAAGTGAGACGATAGATTAGCAGCGAGGCGGCGACTTTGCATGAGGATACGGTGATGATGGAGAGTAGTTGCATCGAGAAAACTAGCTGTGAGATGTTAGTTCTGCTGGGCTCGTACTCCGGCCTCTCGGTATTGCTTTCGCACCTTATCGATGTGCTGGATGCTGGACTCATCGAGATCCGCAGGGACGATTCCCAACCCCATGGCGACACCTTTGATTGCAAGGATGCTTTGAATGACGGCCAGTAGCTGTAACGGATCTCCTCAGTAAGTATTCCATAATACAAATCATTTATTGTCTATCGAGATGCTCTCAAGACATACCGTAGCAATAGAAGTGACCACATCGTCGTGCCGGAAGAGCGCTCTCCATGGCCAACGAACAAGCAAGCGTGCCGTGTAGGAAATCAAACAAAGCGTCACTGAGAACGAGGCTACAATCGTCACCAGAGCACCGCAGTCTCTCGAGTTGACCACAGTGCTCGGCCTCACGTTGTCGGAGCTGAACACCATGGCTCACATGGGTGTAACGAAAATGGCGTCGATCGAAAGAACCAGGATCTCAGCCAGAGCAGCGGTAGCCATGCAAAGATCTACATATTCCCACACGGCGCATCTGGCTTGCGTCTCGTGTGGGCTGCCATAGCCCTGAGCCGGCCAACTCAGCTGTCTATCTCCGAAGCGTGATGGAAAGGGAGTCAGGGCAGCGTTTGGCGAGCCTGCGAGAAACCATTGAATTGATAGTACGCTCGCTTGTGTTTCTACCTGCCCCACGAGCCTTTTCTAGTTCTTAGAAGAAACGATGTTCGAGACGGCATGTGAATGAGTGCAACCCTGAAGAACCAACCAATACTAGGTAGTGCACCGAAATCCTTCTCGGCACGCGGCACGCGGCAGGGATGGCGCTCTCTAGCGCGTGGAAGCGATGATCCCGTTTGTTCGTTTGGGTTGACACAGCATCGCTTCGTCCTCCAACCGGCATGAAACTCATATTGATCCTGCAGAAGCTCACTTTGCAGCCCGCGTGCAGTACTTTCGGCTAAGTACCTAGGTATTCGTCTGCAAGCGATGGGGTAAGCTACCTTCCGGACTGGGCATGCCCTTCAATCTTCATTGAGGCCCGCCCCGATGTAGGTTGTGCATTTGTCCTTTTGCCCTTACTATTATTCCTTTTGCCGCATTCGCTCCTGTGGTGTTTCGTTTTATCTTTCAGATCATCCCGTCTCTCCTTCTCCTGTGCTCTTTTATCCACCGTAGCCATGTCGAAAACACAAGATGCCGTTGAGATGCGTGCGGCTGACAGCGACGGCTCGCTGGATGGATATTCGGGCACAAGCCAGGATGCTAAAGATATGTACCGCCTGGGAAGGAGTCAGGAATTGAAGGTATGGCGTACACCGAAGCCTATGGGTTACATGCAATAGTGCTTACGTCCGGTCGACAGAGAAATTTCCACTCCATCTCAATCCTTGGTTTGACTTGTGTGATTATGTGTACGTGGATGGGCATTCTATCGCAAGTGCGCTTGTTCGGTATATAGTTTGCAGATAGCTAACGCTCTCACAGCACCAGCACTTTCTCTCTGATCAATGGTGGTCGAGCTGTAAGCTGCATACTACTTTGCCGCCCAACCGATGATCAAGATCTAAAATTTATATCAGGGCACTGTCTGGTCCTTCCTTGCCACATGGATCCTCACTATACCCGTAAGTAGACTCGCAGTACCGGATTCCGTTTGTAACACCACCTGACTTCGACCCACCACAGGTAGTAGCATCAATGGCAGAAATGGCTTCCATGTCACCCAGCGCTGGCGGACAATACCAATGGGTGTCTGAATGGTCTCCTCCGAGCATGCAAAAAATCTTGAGTTATATCAGTGGTTGGCTCGCGGCTCTGGGATGGCAGGCCTTCATCGCATCGTCGGCCTACCAAACGGGCAACGTCATTCTCATTCTGGCCTCGATGCATAACCCTTCTTATGTGCCTACCGTCTGGTGAGTCAGGGACAACATTTTTTGGTCGAAAGTATTCCTCCAGGGTATGGCAAGCTGACCAAGACTAGGCAAGGAACCCTCATGACCATGGCTGTCGGGGCCTTCGCGATTTCGTTCAATGCCTTTGCCGCCAAGCACCTTCCGCTCTTCGAAGGCGTCATCCTAGTTATGTTCCTTATTGGATTCTTTGTCGTCATCATACCGCTTTGGGCCCTTGCTCCTCGGGCGTCTGTCGGCGATGTGTTTGGCAAGTTTGAAAACTGGGGTGGTTGGTAGGTCGTTTGGGCACATCGCAGCGAACAAGGAAGCAAACGCTGATCAGAGGCGCACACAGGTCTTCGATGGGAGGAGCATGCATTGTTGGACAGATGGCGGCCTCCGCTGCCTTCATTGTGAGTGGATCATCTCCTTGGTGTGTGCTCGAGCACAGTTTACTGATGTGTCTTGTAGGGCGTCGACAGCGCTGTTCACATGGCTGAGGAGGTCAAGAACGCTTCTCGCACTGTTCCACGCATGGGTAAGACCAAAGGACATATCTAAATGAAATGACAATACTAACAAGCTTGCAGTATGATCATATGGCTGTGCCTGACAGCCCGTCAGAAGTGAAAGCATCGTACTAACTCCCTCCCAGATGATGGCAACCGTCTTCCTCAACGGCGCCCTCGGCTTCATCATGATAGTAACCTTCTGCTTCGCCATCCAATCCGTCGAAGAGCAAATCATCATGTCCTCAGCGCCCTACCCCTTCGTCGAAGTCTTCGCCACCGCAACCAGCAGCACCGCCGCCGCCATCGGAATGACCGTCCCTATGGTCCTCATGACACTATCCATGTGCATAAACTCGACAGCAGCCGCCTCTCGCCAAGCTTGGTCCTTCGCCCGCGACGATGGCCTACCATTCCCGCGCTGGTTCACGCGTCTGGTTCTTATCAACTCAACTCCGTTACCCATCAACGCGATGATAACATCCCTCGTAATCCTCGTCGTCGTCGCACTGCTGAACTTCGGCGGCAGCGAGGTCTTCAACAGTATCATCGGCCTGATGACCGGCGCCGTGGGACTGACCTACGCTCTCAGCATCGGCTGTGTGCTATGGCGCAGACTCTACGGCGAACCTTTGCCGCCAGCTCGCTGGTCGCTTGGACGCTGGGCCGTACCGATTAACATCATCGCTGTGTTGTACGAGCTGTTTTCAACGGTTATTAGCTTCTTCCCACTGTTTGCGAAGGTTGATGCCAAGGGGATGAACTGGGGTAAGTCTTGCACAGTGTCGAACGCTTTGTGTGATATGAGGAGAATGTGGCTAACTTGAACTGCGCAGGAATTGCTATGTTCGGTGGAGTCGCCATCATCTGTCTCATCAACTACTTCTTGCACGCCAGGAAGACCTACCGCGGTCCCGTCGTGCGGGTGGTACCAAATTGAAGGTTGGTCCGCTGAGAGGTAGTTTGCATCTCATTGGGATTGAGGGAGTGCTGCTCACGCAAAAGGGGAATTTGACACCATAGAGTATAGGCTATACTAGTGCCTTAGAATCTAAGGACTTACCCTTTATAGTAGTATAGTAGGTATGATATTGACTTGCTTGTTATTGCAAGAAGCTATATAGCATTGAATCAGTCAATACACCGCACAAAACGGGCACTTCAAAACGGCGTTGACACTCTCGCTACCATTGAAAGAAGCTGTTGATTTGTAAAGTTGTGATTGACAAGTATATGCGGCCAATAATGCTACCCTCTCCATTCGGGTCCGCCGCCGTATCGAGTTGAGAAATCTTCCAAAAGTGGAGTAGCCAGCACATAATATGCCGTTCTTCTCATAGCGAATGAAATGTGCTTGCTGCTGGATGGTTGTCCGTCCAACATGCCAAGTCATGACAAATTTCCTGCTTTCCCTGAGTCTTTGCATCTGCACCACCTCCGAAACAAAAGAAAGCCAATAATCGAGAACGCCAGTCATCCCGAATCCGTGAAAAGTCATGTATACCATATTCCTCATGCACCCGTTTCATATGCGTGTTAAATCCCAATGCAGTCATATCCCCATGACCCATGATTCGTCGATCGCGCACTGTAGAAAGCCGAACATCACAAAAGCGCCAGCCAAAAGCACTCAAACATGCAAAGCCTCCCTAGCCAAGCTGCGCTTCAAGCCCAAGCTCCTACTCGCCACTTCTCTCGCGCAGCCAGCTTCACGTCCTGATCCCATGTCGACAAGGCCTCCGCCGAAACCCTCGGCTTCTAGCCGGCCGGCCTCGCGGCCCAGTGAGTAGCCTGCTGAGAAGCTGATGGCTGATAGCACGACCATGACGCCTGCGGAAACCACCCATGTGAGAAGTGTGGGTGAGATGGCAGCTGGGTCTGACGAGGCGTGGCGAGACTTCTTGGCTGGGCTGCTGCGGCGGGATTTGGAGGGTGAGGACTTGCGTTTGGTGAGGTGGAGGTCTTTGGCGATGCGGTCTGTGGCAGGCGAGGGTGAGTTGGAGGTTGTGGATGTGGAGACGCGGCGGAGGGTGGGCTTGAAAGTTGGTTCTTGGACGGTTGTAGTGGGTTGTTGAATCTGTTGTTGTGGGAGAGCAGATTCTGGGATGAGGCGGAAGGACATAGGGTCGACTCTGTTGCCTCGTGCGGCGGGTTGAGTTTGTTGAGGTAGAACTTTTGCGTTCGGCTTGGAGAGGTTGCGGGCTGCAGCTGCGCAGGATAGGAGGGTGTTCAAGCTGGAGCGCAGAGCTTCATCGTGATGAGCTGCCGCGTTGTAGGATGGAGAGAGGATGTTTTGCGGTAGATGGCTGCTAGCACTGTTGTCGTGTGATGGTAGCGAACGGCGGGTTGATGGCCGTGAAGAAGGCAAGGGAAAGTAGGAGCCTGGCACAGGTTGGCTGGCATTTCTTGTGTGGCCAACCGACGAAGGATGCGTGAAAGCATTAGGCTGTGGCGTGAAACCGCCACTGTGTATAGGATAGTTGATCGCTGTGCGGTTCTCATCGTCGGAAGATTCGTTCGGTGCATGGTGTACCCCATGCTGTGCTTGACTGGCATGTGCATTGCGTGGCAGGATGTTGGCGATATATGGGCCTTCACCAGAAGAAGTCATGACGCGGTCAGACTCGCTCTCGCTCTCCTCGTACTCGTCCTGGCTGCTCGTGCCACCGATACTGGAAGAACGAGCCATCATTTGTAATGCCGATGGAGCGCCAGGCCTTGCAACTCTCCTCCGTCGCTGTCGAGGCTCATGCTGTACACGCAGTCCAGTGGTGACGATTTCGTCATTAGCAGACGATAGCGAGGAAGACGAAGGCTGCGAGCTGATCTCAACCCACGAGTCTAGAGGAGTAAGATAGTCAGTATAAGCGCCGTAGCGTTGCGAGCACCATTCCAGGTCCATAATGTTGTACATCGTGCAGATAAGCGATATCCTCAAGCCCAACGACAGACACATAGAACATGTATACTGGGAAACTCACCTTCCGATCGCACTCGATTCCCAAACGAAGCCGATCGAGCATCCATGTCGCGCAGCTGACCAAGTTGCGGTCGGCTGGTCGGAGTCGAGTGTGAGTTGGGTTGCGCCATGGTCGGCCGCCCTTCGTTATCCTATCTTTCTCTCGCGCCACACAGGTCTACCGGCTCTTGCTATTGCTCGCCAACGTCCGTAACGACAGTTATTATGGTCTGATCGAGGTCGAGGTTAACGGTAGCGATGTCGGCGTCTCCACTGCCAGCGCAAGAAGGTCGGTCGGTCGAAGGTGGGTTGGCGAATCGGTCGCAGGCGGCCGTGGGGTCAGGCTCGCGCAGGTGGTCTATGGAGAGAAGAACAGAAACTCAGGTCGACAGCAACTACTGACACAGTATCACACTCACAACAATAGCGGTCCGGCGCGCACACAAGCAAAGATAGAGCGAAGCGCGGCCAAGTCAGCAGGACAGCCACGCACGCACGTCTCGAGGACAGCGGCCACTACTATTCAACGACGCAATCGAGGTGAGCACGCGGGACCACAGGACTGCTGCTCTACACCGCCCGCCGTCGATCGCCTCAAGGCCCCTCTCGCAAGGAAGCACGAGTGCGTGGGGTTGGGCCCTGCTTCTAGGCGTGCTGCGTGGTGGGGTTCCTTAGGTTCGGTTGATTCGGTTCGGATGACGAGTCAAGGGCTGAGCGAGATTGAGCTTGGTGGGATTGTTCTAGTGTGCTTCTTGATCTGATTGTTCTGGGTGATAGCAGGTATGTTGTCGTCGTGGCAGTTCTCGTAGGAGAATACCGTCGAGACTATCTATCACGTGCTACCTCACCGGGTTACCGACAGCAAATACTGCCAGATCGAACAAAGGGACCCAAGAGACAGATGGCAGGTGACACGAGCGGAAGAGCACAGATTCGTGTCGGCCAATCAAAGCGGTCAAGTGGCTGGTACATCTGGAACATGAAGGTGCGTCAGGCTAGAGAGCTAATCACCGCCACAGGCAGCCATGCGGACACGCTATGTGTCAGCCTGAAGCGGTGACCAAGGCACAGGATTCGGGCCTCGTTGCAGCTTGATATACCCGAGCTATTCATACACATGTATATATCTGGACACCTAATGCTGCCTGCTAAGGCAAGATATAAGCACAAGTGGCGTGACAGAACCTCATGAGTGCGTCAGCCAGCTAGCTAGCTCGGCGAACGATAGGAAGAGAGATAAATGATAAATGTACAGTAATATACAGAGATAAGATTACAGAAAGCTCGCGATATACTTAGCCTCATGCAGATGTGGAGAATATGGTACGAAGAACAGATGAACAGAAATGCGCCTACCATGCATTCGCTTCAACGCTGCAAGCCAAACATAGATGCCAGTTAGATTCCTCAGAACACACGGTTTTTGCCGTTGCCAGATGTGCCTGGTGTCTTCGCCGACGGGTCGCGCATGAAAGCGTCCACAAGCACGCCAGTCGCAACGCCCACATTCATGCTGTCGACGCCGACATCGACGACATGCTTCGCCGACGAGCCACGTTCAATCGTGACTTCGAGGTCTGCTTTGGAACGAAGATTATCGCGAAGACCTTCGCCTTCCGAGCCCATCATCAAAATGCAAGGGCTGCTTGCCAGTGGGCTCTTCGCTGCAATGCTAACAGAGGTTAACTGCTTTTGCCTCTTCTGCGACCCTACATCAGGTGCGACGGCAGCACAAATCTTCCAGCCTGCAGTACTGCTTTTGGAAATGAAGTCTGCTGGCTTTGAGACGGCGAGAATAGGAATCGCTTCACACGCGCCTGCACTTGCTTTTGCAAGGACGGGAGAGCTAAGATTGCAACAAGTGTTTGTTGCGACGGCCACTGCATCGACACCGTAGAAGTGGGCAGTACGTAGAATACCGCCTAGATTGCCGGGATCGGTAATACCGTCTACGAAGAGAACGATGGGCTGTCGCCAGGACTTGCCCTGATACTGCAGCGTGTTGGACGTTCCGTTCACCGCGACCTCTTCGGCGTTCTGCTTGTGGAGCTCCAGAGGGATCACGTTTAACTGAGGATTAGGTTTGAACAATCGTGCGGTGGGTAGCGCTGGAAGTGTTGACGTTTCCAGCACCGCGCCGTTGTGAGGACGGCCTTCACTCAGTTTATCGAGTAAGCGAGTGTCGTCGTGAGTCTGAATTGTGATGCCGGCGCTGTTTGCCAGCCTCAGGATCTGGCTTGCATCGGAGCTTCTCTCGCCCTTCTTGACAATCAGTTGGTAGATTTTGCGTCTGTTGCCGCGCAGAGCTGCCACGACGGTGTTGACACCATATAGCCACTGGCTGGCAGCGCTCGAGTAAGGTATCGTGATTGGCACATCATCGTGCTGAATGCGATCGCTTTTAACGGGTCGATCGGCGCCTTTTTCAGAAGTGTTCCTGTCCACATCGCGTGAAGGCCTGGCACTCCGATCGAAAGAGCCGGCTGAGCGTTTATCTCCATCGCGTGTAGGGCGAGCATTTCTGTCGAAGGAAGTGCTGGAGTTTCTGTCTCCGTCACGCGCGGGTCGAGTGCTCCTATCGAAAATATCCGGCGAGTCTCTGGTAGCCCGCTCACCCCTTTCACCAGAGCTTCGTGGAGGTCTATCTCCGGGTCGTCTGGATCTAGATCCCTTGGAAAAGAATCCAGTGTTGTCTCCATACGCACGGACTCCTTCGTTCTCGAAACGCGATTTCTTCTCGTAGGCAGGCCCAGATGGTTTACTCTCGTCTTTGCCTGGCCATGCACCTCTTTCGCTTGAGCCCGCTGATGTCCTGTCGCCATCTCGATGAGGTCGTTTGTCAAGAGACCGTGGTGGGCCTCTGTCGTTGTCTCGCGAAGGGTGAGCACCCCTTTCGAAGCCACGAGTGCGATCCCTGCCGCCGCTAGAGAAGGGTGATGGCTTGGATCCGCTCTTTTCTTGTTGTGAGAAGGCATCGTTGTATTCCGAACGCTTGGTTTCGTTGCCTCCGTCTTTCCTGCTGCCTCGCCTTTGATCTCTTCTTGTTGCTCTCTTGTCACTCGACCGTCCTCCACGCCCTTCGCTCCGGCTTGAAAATTTGGGAGCATCTCTCGAGTCCGAGAAGGCGTCTGACTTGCGTTGGAAAGATGAGGCGGCTCCGTATCTGTCGTTACCACGTCCCGATGGTGCATCTCTGCTTTTGCTGTATTCAGATGGCGCCGACGACCTACGTCCTTCTCGAAGCGCCGTCGACCTTTGACTAGCATTGATGCCGCGATTGATGGCTGATGTGCGGGAGACATTTCTTATGAAGCTGCGCGATTGCCATTGCGGGCCTCTTGTCCAGGCCCTAGCACACAGGCTGGCAGCTGATAGCGATGAAGCGGCCATTATTTGATGTGTAATGGGCAAACAGAGAAAAAGGGTTTCGGCATTTGAAGCATGTGAAAGTCAATCTCTTGATCCTTCCATCAGGCAAGCACCCCCCCGCGTCCTTGAGCTTGAAGTCGCGTCATCTTTGAACACCGCGTTCGATTACTTTCGACATTGATCTCTCACGTCAATCTTGACATCGCATGCTTCTCTTACACTTTCATTTCAACGTTACACATTCAGAGTCGCTTTGACATGCTCACACTTTTTCCTAAGTGTCATCCAAAAATGCTGGCTCGGCTGCTATAGGTCGCGATAATACCGATCCAACAATAGGATACCGACTTTCTGGCTGTAACGGAGCAATGCGACAATCTGGCCCATCGCCCTCACAGACTTTCGCCACCAATATGGCGTTCAATTTTGGATCGCCAAACGACTCTTCAGACGATGAAATTGTCGCTGATGTCTCAGCATGGAAAGCCGGTGCGAAACCCAAGCGTGCGACGCCTCCGCGACGGACTTCTGGCTTTCAAGCTGTGAACCAGCCTTCAGCAGATGATATTGACATGCAATCGCCTGAGCCAGAACCGGCCCCTGCCCGTCGTAGTGCTCCCGTTGCGCAAATGCAGCCTGCGACAGAACCCACCGTTATCTCTTCTGGCGAGGAATCCAGCTCGGACGAGGAAGAAGAGGAAGCTGTGGCAGTTGCGCCCACGACTCTGCCCACTGGAGTGGAGGACAATGAGGATGATATATGGGCGACTGTGGACGGACTGGCTGGAGGGTTCGCTGCTGTACAAGAAGATGAGGAATCACAAACGCAATATCTGCCCGGGCAAGATTCAGATTCAGGAGAAGACGAGGTCGAAGAATCTCCACAAGCACAACAGCCATTAGGGGTATCTTCGGGCTCAGAAGAAGACAGCGACAACTTGACAACCCCAACTCGCAAAGTGGAAGTTGTTATTCCGCGCAATGAGCTCAAAGAAGATGAGCGCGCCGATTGCGTTGACCTCACTGCTGGCGGTGATGTCGTGCGCCGAGTGTTATCTGAGCGTGAGGATCGTGGCGGAATGATGGAGTACACCGTCGAATTTGAGGATTATCACGTGGAAGAGGTAAGATTTGCATGTGATTTTATGAGCAGCACCAGGCTTTATGTATTTCCTCAACACTGCCGCCTACACCTTCTCATGAACAGCAACATCCACCATCTACTCAAGCAATACTGACGAGCGTTTTAGCTTTCCTTTGACAACCTCCTTCAGTATCGTAACGGGCAAGAAGCACTTAACAAGCTCGAAATCAGGCCCTCGCCGGACCCGATCACCGAAACAGAAGCGACAACCAAATCACGACGATCGAGCGAGAGAATGTCTTCCACAAGGCCTCGTGCGCGCCTATCAAGGCAAGCAGGTTTTGTGAACACTGCGGATGTGGTGGAGGTATCAGATACCGAGCCTGTTTTCGACGATGAACTGGTGTCTACTCGCCGCCATGGCCGAAAACGCCAGCAAGAGCAGTCTCAGGAATTTGAAGAGATGCCCTCTGACGATGATGATGACGACGATGAAGACGACGAGAAGGACTCTGCCGCGGAAGCGGTCAATCCAGGACGTCGATCGAAGAGACCTGTTGGTCGCCCGAAGCAGGCGCTTCGGAGATCCAATCGCGCACCGGCTCTTGACAACTCCGATCGGGATATTCTTGCTAAGTCCTCAGACGATGATGAGGACAAAGATGACGAAGATGAGGTGTTACGGCTCAAATCAGACGTCGTGGCGAGCAGGAAACGCACACGCAGATCTCGAGGCAGCGGTGTCGATTCTCGTCAGATCAAACGTCAACGTGAAGGTGAACGCCAGAGCGGTCGCACAAACAAGCACAAAATGAGCATGAAGGAGATCGACATTGATAATATTTATCGCTCCGACAGCAGTGTTGCTGTGAAGCCTCCACCGAAGCCAAAAGTCATAGCTGCGAAGGAAGTGTTCAAGCCGCTTCCGCGCAATGATGAGTTCAGAATGCGCCACAGCCAGTTCTGCGAGGTCTGCTCCGATGGCCAGAATTCTGCACCACTTGTGTACTGTCAAGGTTGCACGTTTGCATACCACAAATCATGCACCGGCTCAAGGCAAACCCGTGAACATTTGGTGACCAAGGTGGGAGAGGAAAATTATGTTCTACAATGCAGGCGTTGTGTTGCATTCGTTCGCAAAAAGGAGCCGACTGCTCCCGACCAAGGCAAGTGCCAGGACTGTACACACCATGGCGCAGGATGTCGACCGTTCCGCCCTCGCAAAACCCCATCACAAGAGCAACGCGAGCGAGAAGAAAATGATGGAGTCGAGCCAGCACAAGAGGTCAACCCAGAGCTCATCAACAATGCTGACAACGTACTCTTCCGTTGCGTGAAGTGCTTCCGGGGCTTTCACTTTGAGCATTTGCCATCTCGTACTGACATGATGGAGATGGACACCGAGGCTGATGCCGAACAGCGCTTCCGAGAGTACAGCAGATCTTGGGAATGTAAAGACTGTATCCGTCATACCACCAAGGTTGCTGGAATTATTGCCTGGAAGCCGACTGATGAGGACAACTACGACGATGCGATGGCATGCGATGAGGTCAACGAAGACGAGAAGGCCTACCTGCTCAGGTGGGAAAATCAGTCCTACTTCAAAGCCTGCTGGATGCCTGGCGCTTGGGTCTGGGGGATAACATCTGCCACCATGCGCAAGGCATTTGCCAAACGTGAAGAAGGCCAAAGGCCTAAGATGCGCACAGAGGAGGCCATCCCTGAAGATTTTTTGCGTACCGACATCGTACTTGATATCAAGTTTACAAGCATTGTCGATATCCAGACAGAAGACATCGACAAGGCTCGCATCCGTGAGGTGGATCAAGCCTTGATTAAGTACAAGGGTCTCGGCTATGAAGATGCTGTCTGGGAGAAGCCACCAGATCCTGAAGATGGTGACCGCTGGACCGACTTTGTGACTGCCTACAACGATTGGGTCATGGGCCGCTACGTCAGGCCGGCGAGCTCCAAGTCCTTGAAAACCCGCCACGACAGGACCAGAAGGCAGGATTTCATGGACCTCGAAAAGAAGTCACAGCCTGATTCAGTGCAAGGCGGCAAGCTCATGACCTATCAACTCGAAGGCTTGAATTGGCTCTACTACAAATGGTTCCAGCAAAAGAACGCCATCCTCGCTGACGAGATGGGCTTGGGCAAGACTATTCAGATCATTGGCTTCTTAGCAACTCTGGTTCAGGAACATAACACGTTCCCATTCCTTGTTGTGGTGCCCAACTCCACTTGTCCGAACTGGCGCCGCGAGATCAAGCGTTGGGCGCCAGGTCTGCGTGTGGTGGCCTATTACGGTTCCAAGGAGAGCCGAGAGCTTGCATACAAGCACGAGATGTTTCCTGACAACAGCAAGGATCTTCGTTGCCACGTAGTAGTGACTTCTTACGATGCGGCGGCTGACGATAGCTGCCGAAAGTTCTTCCGAAGCATCTACTGGCAGGGTTTGATTGTTGACGAAGGACAACGACTCAAGAACGAGAAGACTCTTCTGTACTCTGCCCTTGGAGCTCTCAAAGCACCCTTCAAGGTCCTCATGACTGGCACGCCGCTGCAGAACAACCAGCGCGAGCTGTTCAATCTCTTACATTTCCTTGACGACAGTTTCAATGTCGAGGAACTCGAGAAGAAGTATGAAGACCTCGATCAGGCCAAAATTATCGAGCTTCACGATATGATTCGACCATTCTTCCTGCGTCGAACGAAGGCACAGGTCTTGACATTCCTGCCGCCAATGGCACAAATCATCGTGCCTGTCAGCATGAGCGTGCTGCAAAAGAAGGTCTATCGTGGCATCCTGGCCAAGAATCCAGACCTGTTGCGAGCCATCTTCAGTCCTGAGCAGAACTTGGGCAAAGGAGAGAGGGCAAGTCTGAGCAATGTGCTCATGCAGCTACGCAAGAGTTTGTGCCACCCTTTCGTATACAACAGTGGCATCGAGGAGCGTGTGGATAATCATTCCCTCTCCCATCGTGGTTTGGTTGACGCTAGCAGCAAGTTGAAATTGCTCGAAGTCCTGCTACCAAAGCTGCAAGAGCGTGGCCACCGAGTTCTCATTTTCAGCCAATTTCTTGACATGTTGAACATGGTGGAGGACTTCCTTGACGGCATGGCTCTCCAGTATCAACGTCTCGACGGCTCAATCAGCAGTCTCCAGAAACAAAAGCGCATTGACGAATTCAACGAACCGGGATCTCAACTCTTCGCCTTCCTCCTGTCGACTCGTGCGGGAGGTGTGGGCATTAACTTGGCTACTGCCGACACGGTGATCATCCTCGATCCAGACTTCAATCCTCACCAGGACATTCAAGCCTTGAGCAGAGCCCATCGTATTGGTCAAACCAAGAAGGTGCTTTGCTTCCAACTAGTCACCCGCGCCAGTGCAGAGGAAAAGATCATGCAGATTGGCCGCAGGAAGCTCGCTCTTGACCATGTGCTGATCCAGGAGATGGACGCCGACGAGGCGGATGAGCAAGATCTCGCTTCGGTCTTAAGGCACGGAGCCAGTGAGCTCTTCGACGACGACGGCTCACACGACATTGTGTACGATAGTGCCAGCGTGGACCGACTCCTCGACAGAAGCCATATCGAAGACACGAATGCTGGCGGAGACAAATCTGCCGAAATGCAGTTCAGCCACGCTCGTGTTTGGGCCAACAACTCCGGCGGACTCGAAGACTTGGAGCTAGACCAGAGCGAAGCATCTGCCCCCGACCCGGGTGTATGGGCCAACATCCTCAAGGAGCGCGAGCGCGTTGCCAACGAAGAGGCAGCCGCAAAGGCAGAAGCGCTTGGCCGTGGTCGCCGCAACAGAGGACAGATCGACTACACCACCGATACTCTACCCGAAGGAGCAGGACTGGAAATCTCACCGCTTAAGAAACGGCGCAGGAACAAGAATCCCGACGAGAGCGATACTGACTTCCAAGCTAACGACAGCGACGCCGAATCTGGCGCTGAGGATGGTAAGAACCTTGATGCTGACATTCTTGACGCGGATGATTTGGGCCTTGCTAAACAGAATCTAGCTCGCAAAAACCCTGGTAAGCAACCCTCTACTATCAAATCTAAACCCCCAACACCACCCAAAAATACGCCTGTGAAAAAGGGCCAGCCTGGTGTATCCAGCGCCAAAGACAGCAAGGCATCCACACCGGTCAAAAAGGCCGTGGTGACGAAAAGGGTCGCCAAGAAGCCAGTCGCGAAGCCAATTGCGGTCCCTGCGAAGAAGACAGCGGCGAAGAAGGTTGACAGAAAGCCTGCCGCTAAATCTACTTCTAGCACGAAATCGACCAAGGCCAGCGCCGTGCGAGCAACGAACGGGAACTCACAGAAAACCAATACCAAAACGTCCAAAGCTTCGGGAATGTCATCTGAGCCTATCGTTCTTGATGATACGCCGGAGCCTGGGGCCGCCCCAGACACCGCTTCCCCTCACAACCCAAACCAATAATACGTCTTGTTCGCACATATACTTACGATCTCAATTCCAGCTCCGCCAACTTTCCGTCGTGCCCACGTTCCTCAAACACAAGTACCATCTCCGGGAGACGCTACCGCTCCGACATCAAACAACTCACTCAATCAATCAAATTCCACGGCCGACGACTACCTCCACTGTATGGCGTGCAAGACCACGCATCTACTGGGTTCTTGTCCGCTCAAGCTGGCAGGCGTCGAGTACTGCAATCTTTGCGGTATCGCGCATTACGGACATGCGCGCGTTTGTCCGCACATCACGTCTGAGACTCAGGTATGCCTCTTACTCGGGCTATCCCCGACACCATGATGTAACTGACCTAACCTTCCCTTTGCAGGTGCGCTCAATGCTCGACGCCCTTAAGTCTTCCAACGAGCCCGAACACCTCGTTCAAGCAGCTACTCGTTATCTCAAAGGCCTGAAGGGCAACCTTGTACAATTGAAAAAGCAGAAGGCAGCCAAAGAGCATGCCGCCAAGGAGGAAGCTGCTGCTGCTGCGTTCCAGCTGTACCAGCAGCAACAGTCATATGGTGGACAGCAGTATGGTGGGCAACAGCAATCACACGGACAGCCGCAGCCGTACAGTCAGCCAGCGTACAGGTAGCAGAATGATCCGTCATCTACTGGGCTTGGGGTTTATACTACTCATGGTTGGATGGGCTGATTCTTGGAGTTGTAATGTCAATAGCAGGACAGTGAACTGCTTGTGATCACGAAGTGTGTTTCGGCTTTCAGTTCTCATCCCAGACCATTGAACACCAATTTGTACTCGCCAAGTTTGGTCATTTTAGTAAAATCGAGTGTGAAGAGTAACATAGGCTTGTCCGATTACGTTGTACAAAACGCTAGTCTCGGATCTGGTTATTGATATGGTCTGGACGTAAGCTACAGTCGCTATCGCCGGCACGCCAATATGCATATCTGAACAATCGCGGAACGTCTTCGCGGAGAAACCCATTCTGCTGTAATGGCTAAATCTGAAAGCAAGCCGGTATTCAAATGCCGCTCTAGATCGACAGTCTCGTGGGTTTTCTGCCTATTTCGTACGCATCGCTTGTGACCGAAGGAGCTTGCAGGACGGCCGAACCGTACCATCGGGATCTGGCGCGGCACCCTTGGCTCGCATGCATAGCTGAGGAGGTTCTTCCAAGTATCAAGCAATGAAGTGATCTCAGACCAGAAATCACAAGTCACGCAACACTAGGTCATACCAGACATCAACCGTGGTATTGCCTCGCTGTCGAATGGTGGCAACCTTGTTCGCGTGGCTTGCGGCAACGCCCATCTGGTGTATCACCACACGCTCAAAGCACAGCTGAAAGGTGGATCTGCATCGCCAGCACGCCAGCCATGAACATGGTAACTCAGTCCAATGGTAGAACAAGTATCTGCACGAACAACACCATCAGTGTTCCTTTATCGCGGAATTCCGCCAGGGTTCGCTCCCACCCGAGTAGACAGCCAGCCACGTATAAGTATAGCTATACTGCGCAGGAACCTATTCTCAGACTGTGGAACCATTCAGCTTGCAGCGGTTGGATGAATCCAGGAATCGTTCATCTCGGCAAAAGGCTCCAGAATGGCACGACTGCTTTGAAGCTGAAGGTCGTCACGTTTTTTCAGCACCATCTCGTGTTTCTTACCTGTCCATTCACCACTACTGTCATAGTACAGTCTTACCGCTCCTAGATTGTTTGTTACTTCGCAAACGCCTTGGCCACAAGCAAAATTGTGCCATGCTGGCTTGCGGCTGGGCAGAGCTGGACTATACGAGACGACTTCCCAAGCTGATGGAATGCTGCCTACGAGTCATGGGAAATATATGGCTAAGAATATCTCGAGAGCTGGCGTGCTGCCATTGGCTGTCTGGACATGTACCTGCATGCACGCGAACAGCAAGATCGCCACAAGTCTGCATGCATCGCAGCATCGCAATATACAAACGCTAGTAAGAATGCACCTATCTACCTACCATTGCCGCCTCAAGTATGCATCATAAGTCCCAACGACAATTAGCCTGATCAGAGAGATCTAGGAGGACTAAGCTCCTATGTATGCATACTGATTAGTACCGACATTTCCGACCCCAAACTCAGATCAGCCGCAGTCCGGGACTGCCTTGGCCGGCTACTGCTGACTTCGCCTCAAATCCACTGCATGTCTTGTGTAGCAACCCGTTCGGCCAGGGGCGTGAATCCTTCGCGCAGCAAGAAACGCGATGCATGTACATGTATATATAGCCAAAGTCTCACGACGCCATCTGTCGCGATGAAAACCAAACACTCACACACACACACCATGCATATTTCAAAGACATCACTGGCATCCGGCCTCTTGCTCGCGGGCAACGCCGTGGCGATTAATCTCGACTTGGACGACGAAAGCTCAATTCGCGATGCTGCGGCTACTATCGCGGCAAGCATTGTTCTGCGCTACACCAATGCCACCGAAGTTCCTGGTGGCATCCCAGGCCTGCTAGGCGAGCCGTATTACTTCTGGGAGAACGGCCTTGCTTGGGACTCTCTGATAAACTACTGGTATCAGACGGGAGACGACTCTTACAACGACTTCATCGGCCATTCCTTGCGCTTCCAGCTCGGCGAGAACAACGACTATATGCCCGCAAACCAGACCAAGTCGGAAGGCAACGACGACCAGTCAGCCTGGGCATTGGCCGCCATGACAGCAGCAGAGTCCGGTTTCCCTTCGGACGTGCTCGCGGATTTGAACACCACCTGGGCTGACATTGCCATCACCATCTTCAACCAGCAGGCTGATCGTTGGGACTATGAGACTTGCGCCGGTGGCCTGCGCTGGCAGATCTTTCCCTTCAACGCTGGCTACGACTATATGAACTCGATTAGCAATGGCAACTTCTACCAGCTCGCCAGTCGTCTGACTCGCTTTACTGGCAATTCGACTTACGAGGAGTGGAGCGACCGCGTGCTCGGATGGACCGTCAACGTCGGTCTCGTCGCTGACGGAGACGCCACCGTCCCTGGCGCTATCTTCGACGGCACTGGTGCGAAAGACGACTGCTCAGACATCAACCGTATCCAGTGGACAGCGAACGCCGGTACCTACCTCGCGGGCGCTGCATATGCCTGGAACGCCGTAAGTCAAATCCATTGCCATCACGCCACCACATCGAATTGAACACCAGTCCTAACATATCTCCGCCAGACCCAAACCCGCTGGACCGGCCTCCACGCCTCCCTCGTCCCAGCAATCGCCACGACCTTCGCCTCCGGCCGCAACAGCAACAGCACCAACGGCACCCTCACCGAAGTCGCCTGCGCGCCCGGCAACAACTGCAACACCGACCAGCTCGCCTTCCGCGCCATCCTCGCCCGCGCCCTCGCCCAGACCCGGTCCCTCATAACCTCCCTCCCCACCACCGCCATCGCCTCCAACGTCTCCACTATCGCCAACATCACCGCCGCCGCCGCGCAATCCCAGTCCGCAGCCTCTGCCTCCGACCTCCACTCGCAAATCGACTTCATTTTGCGAACGTCTGCCAAAGGCGCCGCGGCGCAGTGCTCGGGCGGCGAGGACGGTCTGACGTGCGGTAGCGATTGGAGTAAGAGTGAGTGGGACGGCACGTCCGGGCTTGGGCAGGAGCTGAGCGCGCTGAATGTGGTTGTGGCGAATTTGAAGGTCGGCGGCAGACTTGCGACGGCGAATGGCTCGGCGACGGAGGCTGGGTCGGATGGGAGGTATGGGTCGAACGATACCGAGATCACGGGTACTCCTGGTGCTGCGAACGGCACGACGACGGACTCTGCTAGTTCGGGTAGCCAGGTTGTTGTGTCGTCGATGGCGTTGGCTGTCGCTGTGGGGTCGGTGATGGCGTTCCTTTAGATAGACGCGTAGATTCATGTACTGAGCTTGTGGATAAAAAAAGGAACCATGATGTTCAATAGTTACGACCAATCGACTCGCAAACCACCTCTCAGTATCCACTAATCCGCACTCAGACATGAACACATAAGCATTCATTTCACGCGCCAATCGCTCACCAGTCCAAACACTCGTAATTCAAACACCCCATGAAAAAAACTTCATATTCCATAACAATAGCTATATAAATCCTGCGCTAACGTTTGGTACAACAACTTCCTCATACAAATAACATGAAAAGGCTGCGATCATTATGGAAAAAGCAAAAAGCAAAAAGCAAAAAGACAAACATAGCGGGTGCGATTCGCTGACCCGCACGAGATATCGAGTGGCATCAGACTGTGACACATGCCTCGCATAGAGAAAGAGAAAACGCCTGGTAAACCTTTTTGGGAGGGGAGCAGCGGCAGCAGTATCCATGACACGACACAGCCGGAGCAGAGCAAAACGAAAGGAAAAGAGAAGAGATATAACAAAAATGGAGCCAGGCATTGATCTCATGATGGAAGAAACAAACAACGACATACATCCCGAGTCCTGCCCAAGAATTTCATGTTCGTGCTTGCGCCCGACTACTCCGTTCGATGCGCGTCAGTGAAAGGGCTGGAGTCTCTTTTACCGGCTACGCTCTGGACCTCGGAAGCTCTTCGCGTAGCCTCTTCAATCACAGCGCTCAAAGCCCCGGGTCCACGACCGCCGCCTCGGGCCCTGTCCTCGCGGCTGCGGGTGACGCTGGAAGTCATCGAAGCGTAAGGGTTGGGGCGGACTGCAGGAACTGCAGGCGCAGCGGGACTGGGAGCGGCTGGGGCTTCGGAGGCGTCGAAGAAGGGGCTCTCGGCCGGTTGGCTGGACGGGGAAGCGTTGATAGGCGAAAGAACAGTGGGCGAGCGGTCCTTGAGGCGTTCGGGAGAAGTTGGTGGGCCACCTTCGGCAAGCGGTGAAGAGACGCTGGGGGTATGTTTGCTGGATGAGGAGCTGCCTTCGCGGGAAATTGGGAATCGGCTTTTGTTTTTGCCACCCGCCACGACGATTTGCTGTGCTTTGCCGTAGGAGGCGTTGCTTTTGACGGAGCCTGCTGCTGAGCGGTCGATTTGACCGGGTATCATGACTTGGACGGGTTTGCCCTTGCCTGCGGGTGTGTCGGCAGCGGATTGAGCGGTGTCGGAGCCTGAAGTGGTGGGCCTTGAGGCGGATCCAGCGCCAGGAGTTTCGGATGATGGTGTAGATGATGCAGTTTTGACCGAAACCATGCGGGGAGCGGCGCGAACGACTTGCTGCGCAGGCATTGGGTCGATGTTGTTGGTGTAAATGGCAGAAGTGATGGAAGAGCGAGCAAGGGAAGGTGTGATCGAGGCACGGGTATATGTGGTGTCACGGCGGTCCGCGAAGTCTGAGATTCCAGAGTATGTGCTGTCGCGAAGGTCGCCAGGTCGGAAGAATAGAGCGCCATCGTCGTTTGCCAGCGGAGAACGGGCAGCGACATCGCGGCGTGCAGCAGGAATTGGCGGTACGGGTGTAGTGTCGTTGCCGTTCCTGTTGGTGACGCCTGGGATGTATGCAATATGGATGACATTGCTCATGCGGCTGAGCATGCTGTTCGCAATCGAGCCTCTTGTCCTCGTCGACGCGGCATCCTGGTGCATGGCTTGGAAAGATTGAGTAGTCTTTTGCGCGGCAATGTCGCCTTCCTGCCACCCCTCGGCCTCCAATTCTTGCTGCGCCCTCTTCTTTTTGATGTAAAAGCGCCAAAGGAGGAAGACAACAATAGCAACAAGGGCGATACCGCCCACCACGCCTCCAGCAATGGCGGGCACGTTCGGTCCTGAGCTTGAAGGTAGGGGATTTGGGTTACGGACGCAGACCATCTGGGCGCAGTTGTTGCAGTCGGAGGGGACCAGGGAGCAGATCTCGTCCTTAGCACATGATGGGCATGTAGGGTTTACATTCTCTGGACATGAGACACAGCGCTTGAAGACTGTGCGAAGGGTGCGTTCGACTTCGTATCTGAGATTGACGGAGCGTCGTGTAACGGGTATGTTGGAGTCCATGGTTGTGAGAGAGCCGCGAGCCAGCCGCGCTCGCAGTGGAGGGTATAAGGGTGGTGAGGAATGAGAAATGAAGCCGTATGAGGGTTTGTCGACAGCAGCAGACAATTGGCAGTGGTTGTAGAGTGCCTGCAAAGGTTCTGTTCGCAGCTTGCGCGTCCGGCAGTTGTTGGAAGGTGGTGGTGGTGGTGATGATCAGGCGGGCGTCGCTCGTCGCTCGTCGCTCGTCGCAATCCGAAGCGCGCGCGCTGAGCCTCCGGGGTGGCGTAGCGTATTGTCGTAGTCTGCACTACACAAGGCTGCTAATAAGACGAGAGAAATGGATAAAGAGCGTGGCGGTGGTGATATAGTGAGCGTGGGACCAGCAGGTGAATGTGCTATTGTCGAGGTTGAGGTGGTGTTGGTGTAGTAGTATGTGTGTAACAACTCATGCAGAGTGATGAGTGGCAGTGGATTAGAGGATGATACGAGCGTCGATGCGAGCTGGAACGGCCACGCACTGACTGCACTGCACTGCACTGCACTGCACCACCACAGGGCTAGACGTCTCTTGGTCTCTTGGTCCAGCCAGCCCGTCCTCTCGCCCTCCAACCGCCCCACCAGCCCAATCTCAGCAGGACCGCATGTCCCCACTGTTTCTTTGTCTATAAATTCTCAATTAACCTCAAACTTCCCCCACCCCCTTCCGGGACGAGCCTAAATTGGCATTGGGAGGACCTGTCTCGCTCTTTGTTCCAGGAAGATGATTCCAGAGTCCGCATGGCCTTGGGAAATATCGACTCGTCAAAAGTTAATACAATGCAATAATATGCCAATGACATATATCTTCCCAACAACGAGTCCGGAAATTAGTTCGCTCAAAGCACGTGCGATACCTCGTAGACGACATGGATGTGATGGCCTTATAGGATTGCTGCATGCCCCGCCCCAATTTCCACCTGCACGACCGCCTCTCTCTCTCTCCACTACCAAGCACAAGACAAGCACAAGGCCGATCATATCATTTAATCACAGGTCTCACACGCAGTGCAGTCCCTTCGTCCGATCAATCAAAACCAAGAAATCCCGTGACTGCAGGTGTCAAGTCTACCGCGTTTCTGCCCAAGGTGGTCAGGGTCAGAGACACAGCAGGCCCAGCAGCAGCACGGTCGCGCTCGCCACATGCGAGGGCAGCGAAGGCTTATCACGCAGTGTGAAACATGCAGAGTAAGGAACGTTTGAACGTGCGTGAACGTTTATGATAAACAAAAGTATTACTGGCAATGCAAATACTATTCATAGTCTTCTTTCCTCTAAACTATTGTTGCCGCTCTCCTGTCTCACAAAACTACTTCATCTGCCTGGGCCCCAGAATCTGCCTCCGACCGCCCATGGCAATGCCGCTGCCCGCCGAACTACCTCTGTTCATGTTGTCGCCGCCCGTGTAGCCATACTGGTTCACGTCCCATGACTGGCCCGGTGCATCACCCTGGTTCGCATCTTTCTTCCTCTCAGCCGTCTCCTTCTGCTCCCGCTCCCACTCTTTCTGCCTCTCCCTCTCGCGTTCCATCTCGCGCTCGAGCAGAGACTTGGACGCCCAGCCGCCAGCGTTGGTCTTTTGCTGCGATGCGAGACGACGGTCGCGGTCGGCGGCTTGCTCGAGAGCGGTGTCGCCTGCTTCTGCCGAGGCTGAGATGCGAGGACCCATTGTTTTGGGAGCTGGGTTTGCTGAGAGGTAGTCGTCGGTGCGGTTTTGGCCGCGTTGGGGTGGGCTGTAAGGTTCGTACTCTTTTGGCTGGGGAGTCGGCAAAGGGCGGTTGCTGCTTCCTATTGGCGAGGAAAGAGGTGCGTCGGCGGGATCGTGCGAAGGCATCGAGTTGCTCGAGTCCGACACCTGAAGTGGTTGTAATGACCTGGTCGGCAGAGCAGGTGACTCGGGCTCTTCCGGCTCTTCGTCAAACTCGTGTACCGGTTCAGGTGCTGAAGCATTGCCAGGTTGAGGCAGCGGCCGGGAGGGCAGCGATGGCGGTGCGCGTGTTTCTGACTGCCTCGCTGCACCACTTGCTGCTGGTCTTGACCCAGCGTCCTGGCCTGCTTGCCACTGACTACGTAGGAATTCCCTCTCATCGCCAGCCCAGCTGGCTTCACTCTGATGTGCGCTTGACGGCCTGTCGGTGTGCGCAGTGCCTGGCCGCGACCAGTCTTTCCCGCCGCGCATTCTCTCCTCTCTCTCGGCTTGATAGCGTCGCTCTCGCTCACGGGCCTCTTCTAGTTGCTTTTCGAGCTCTCTAACACGCTTTCCTTCGGGCGTCTCGACACTGCCGTCTGTGCCGCCACTCATGGCGTCCTGCTGCCGTTGGTAGTCCGACAGCGATTGCCCACGTAAGATGCTGCTGGATGGCTGTAGAGGCTTCTCAGGTGCGTCGCTCTTCTTCATCAAATTCTGGATCTCAGCATCTTCCTTCTTTCGCACTTCGTCGTCTTGTTTCCACCTACGCTCCTGCTCGGCCCATCGTCTCTTCTGTTCTTCCACCCTACGTCGCTCCTCCTCCCGGTGACGTTGCGCCTCTTCTTCCCACCGTCTCTCCTCTTCCGCTCTTTCCCTCTCCTCCTCAGCCTCCCGCTCAGTACGGCGTTTGTACTCGTTCTCCTCCGCCTGTTGCTTCAAACGCGCATCTTCTGCCTCCTTCTCCTTACGCTTACGATCTTTCTCGGCCGCGCTCGGAACAGTCGGCGACTGACTAGTAATCTGACGTCGTGCTCCAAAGCTGATGCCTTGGTTCCCTTGAGATGCTCCGCCCATGAATCCATACTGTGCAATGTTCCAGGCGGGCGCAGTGGCGCCTTCGTCCGCTCTGCTACTCCAGGATGACACTGGATTTTTTGTCCGGCCAGATACTGAGCCGGTTTTAGAAGCGCCGTTCGAGCCACCACTCAGTGCAGGTGACAAGGCGCGACCGTATGAGGGCATAGCGACCGATGCTGACGTTTTCGTGGGGCTGTTCGTCCGATATGGGCTCGCTCTTATTGAGCCCGATCCATTTGACGAGACTGATCCGATTGCAGATGGCGCCACTGCGTTGCCCTGCTTCTTAGGCCCAATTGTTGACCCAAATTTGGACGGGTTTGCGGCATGTGCCTGGCGTGAGAAGGCACCAATACACTGCAGCACTTGTGCCGGGTCCTTTGCCTCGAAGAGATCCACAGTCAAGAAGCGATCGTGTGCGTGCATGTTTAAGGGAGGCATTTCGCATGCTTTCAGAAACTGGCTGATGTTCTCCATCTGAATGAAAGGCATCTGACTCTTCTTGAACTTGACACCGGGAGGCGGCAGCACCAGGTTTGCGAGCTCGCACAGTGCGACACCATCTTTGAGAGCATCCAGGAGGTCGCCGGACGGTAATGAGCGGCCGAGAGTGTCTTCTATCCAGGCTCTTGCTTCATTGGCTGACTGTGGAGTGTAGCGGGACATGCGCAGATTGCGCATGTCGGAATCGAGGGAAGTGACGGATGCCATGATTGTGGTAGGTTTTTGTTGTTGTTGTTGTTGTCGTACACTCTATAGAGTTTTGAGCAGGGCGCAGCAGATGCTATCCATGCAAGAAGGTATTGGTTGGCGAACAGTAGTGAGAAGCAGAGCGCACGTGGGAGGGTAATTAAAGTTGGATATGGGAATTGGCAATGTTTGAACAATAATGACAACATGCGCCCGCCGGCAAGAGCCTGACTTTCTTTGATGGGAGATGACCAAGGCCGGCCAGCCAGCAAGCAAGCAAGACCCCGCTTCTGCTGCTGCTGCTGCTGCTGCTGCTGCTGGCGTGGATTGAGCGGGAGCGCGGGCGGGCGAGTCCAGTCACATGTACATGTACCAGGCGCCCTTGGGCCTCTTGGTGGCTTCTGCAGGCTTTCGACAACCTGGAAGCTTCTTTGTACACACCAGAGCCTGCCTGCCACGAGAACACGACGTCAATCCTGTACACGGGGCACTGCATTGCACACACAGTTCTTACTTTTCACTGTTACTGCTCTCACTCTGCTACTGCATAATTACCATATACAAACATACCCCTCTGCCAGCAATCCGAGACAGCCGAGAAGCTCCCACCACTCTCTCTCTCTTCTTAGCACACTCCCGCCCGGCAGCAGCTAAGCGGGCGCCTGCACCACTTCCACACTCTACTTCCTTCCTTCCTTCCCAGCGAGCCAGTGCCGATCCGTGCCTCAGCCCGTCACACCAACCCACCACCAAGGATACACCTTACCACCGCAACGCGCAACACACAACTCCCTGCCGCCACTTGCCTGTTCGCTCTACGTCACAGCATAGCCATGGACTCCATGCGCCACCTCTCTTCATCGCTGCCTGGCAGCCGCCGCCGTAACGAGCAGCCCCACCAACTGCTAGCCGACTTCAAGGCCGCCGCTCTCTCGGTCACAAATCTTTACAAGACTGCCGCTGCCGAGAACGCTCGCTCTCGCGAGGCAGGCTACCAGGATGCCTTGGACGACCTGCTGGCCTTCCTGGACAGGGAGAATATGGGCTTGATGGACGGTGAGGGCTGGAGGGTCAGGAGATGGGCAACTGAGAGGCTGGACGATGCACCCAAAGGAAGCGAGGACGAAGAAGATGTTGCCAGGGAGGAAACGGTAGAGACTAGGAGCTCCTCGCCTGAAGTGCAGAGGAAGCCCGCAGTGCCTGCGGCTTCAAGTTCACTCCTGGAAGAAGAGCATCAAAGACCTGCTTCCGAGCCTCCACAGCACGCAACACAATACCAACATCAACCTGCACCCGCTAGTACTGCACCCCTGGCCCCAGTGCCTGTTCCAGCTTTAGACGACTTCTCCTTCCGCTCCGCACAAGCATATCCCACAAACCACAACCGAGAAGACAATGCTACCATGGACGTGGACCCAACCTCCACCAACTCAGTACGGGCAACACCCAAAGCATCGTCAAGAACCCGCCACACCAACCACGCAAGAAGTAGAGATAACAACCGCTCCTCCACTGGCCCAACTTTCAACTTCAATCTCGGCTCCGGCGCGGGCGGCAAGCGTAAAATGCCATACCCAGACTTCTTCGACATCTCCGGCCTCAACCCCGAAAGTGGCAACGACAACTCGCGGAGAGATGGCGGCGGAAGGGGAGGCAAGAAGGGCAGACATGTCTGATTGGAGGGAAATGTCAGCCACCAGAATCCGAGTCAGCAAACGGGTTATCAACATTCCTTGTTCGGCGAGGATACGAGTTGTGGCGAGCAAGATGAAGAGGAAACGCCACAAAAACATCACGATGAGCATGAGAAGAGCACTTGCAAGCGAAACGCATTGCCGGGAGTTTTTAGAATCTGGGATCTTTTTTTCTTTCTTTCTTTTTCTCTTCTAATCCAAAGCATGGTGGAAGCTTTTTTTTCGCTCCCCCCTTTTACCGGTTTTTTTATGGTCGGGTATGCATGAGGAAGGCGGAGCGAAGCATTCAACAGGCGAACTCAAAGGCGGCATACTGTGCATGGGATGGGAGGGCGTGGAATTCGGATAGGAGTAGGAATAGGAATAGGTCACAAATACCCCCATGTTGCACGTAAGGTAGTCGGTTTTTCGATAGGTTGTTGTAGTTCATTTTAAGCTTTTGCATAAAGCGGTTTTCTGCGTCTTGCTCCAGAGTCTTCGAACTTTGGCCTTCCGTGTCTGGCGTCTCTCATCGTGGTAGACTACCTGCCTACTTGCCTACCCACTCGCAACACTCAACCCTCCCTCCCACTCTCCACCCGCACGCCCTCACTCGTGATCTTGAAATCGAACCCTTTCCCTCGCAGACTCCCCGGCTCTGCTACGCGGACTTCCCAGCTCGACGCTTCGGCCGCTCGCTGCCGGTCGCCGGCTTCGCGAAGAGCTTCAGCCACGCTGATGGTAGGTGGGAAATTGCGGACTGCGCGGCGAGAAGCTGTAAGTCGGAGCGTTGGGAGTGCCGAGCGAGGCGTGTTGATTGCTACGGAGTGGGAGGTTAGGAGGAGGGGGGCGGCGAGAGTTGTGGCGGTGGATTTGAGGAGGGTCGGTAGATCGTGTTGGGCGTTGGATATTGCTGCTGCTAGGTTGGCTTCTGAAGGTTTGGATACTGGAGGGTGTTGGTTTGCGAAGGCACGGTCTTCTTCGGCGGCTTTGGTTTGCCAGTGGAAGGCTGTGAGGGAGTCGAGGGCGAGGAAGGACAGTGGGCGGTGGGTTGATGGGTGGGAGCCTTTGAGGAAGTATTCTGGTAGAGACTGTATTGTGGCGTGGATGGAGGCGAGGGACTGTGGGCGGAATATGTGGACGTGTGAGAGAGCTGTTGCGATGGTTGAGGGAGGCGGGTCCCGTGGGAGTGCGAGACGGAGTTGTTGCACGAGTCTGGGGACTGAGAAAGTGTTGTCTGTGTCTAGGATGGCGACGCAGGATTCTTTGCCGCCTAGACTGATAGGAAGTATTGCCGTCGTGGCGAGCAGGTATATTATATGGGTTGTACCGCTTCCTGGTGCTTGTGATGCGATTTCGATTATTGGCGGGACTGCTGGAGGGTTCGATTTGTCCAGAATGGCAGCATTAATGAATTTGTCCAGTGCTGGGAATCCGAAATGCGTAGGTTCGGGATCGTGTCGAAATCTTATCGTTTGTAGCATCTGCGCCACTGTCAGTTCACTTCCATTCTTTTCCCAATTTGGTGGTGGACATGTGACCGACTTCATCAAGCCCCACCTCTTCCACCTCCGCCAGCAACCGCTTTCCCAGATCTGCTGCCATCAATCACACCACAGTCATCTCATTTTATCTCCTTGCCGGTGGCCGCATCAATTTTTGCTCAGTCTCGAATTCTTTAGACGATCTCGCGGCCACATCGAGTGGCGGAACTTTCAAATGGCGCCTCTGGTCGAATCTTTCCCGGCCTCCCAGCTCGCCTCGCGCATACAATACGTGCCAAACGGCAAGCGACGCAAACCCCCTGTCAATCTCAAAGACTGTGAGCTCAAGGAGTTGTTGCAGTATCACTGCGATTTGAACGGGCCGAAGAATGATCCGAAGAGCGTGGTGGAATGCGAGCCTGTGCTAAGACTGTTCCGGAAGTGAGTTTTTGTGTTTGGAGTGAGATATGCGTGATTGAGATGTGCTGACACGGTATTGCAGATGCTCAAATAAGTTGACTGTGGAGACTACGGATTGGGAGGACGAGATTCAGTGAGGTGAGGTGGAGCGAGGTGAGGTGAGGTGCAGTGGAAGTCTTCACGTGACGCGACGAGAAATCAAGATGCCTGGCAGAACATGCCATTGGCGCGGATTTGTGTACACTAATCTGTAGGCCATGGTCTTGTCAATATTCAAATTTGTAGTTTTTTTTGCTTGCATGCAGTCAACCTGCTATAACATTCCTATTCCATAGGGTATCTGAATAATTCACCCCCAAACGCCTCGCTAAAGTGATGACTTGACTACACGAAATGCCTGTCACTCGTGTGTCTGTACAAGACGCAAGATCCCCTCTCAGAGCAAACCGCGTCCTGCGCCTCCCCTCCAAGTCCCCATGCCAGAGTTGACTACGACTCTTTCCTCGAGCTCTGACTGTGTGGGCCGGCGTCCTCTATCGTCCGCTCCGTCCAACGCCATAGCATAGTCCCCACCATTCGACTCCGTGACATCGTTCAGCACATCGTCGAACAGCATCTCTGGTGCTGCTCTCTTCCTACCCGCTCCGTCTCTGACTCTGCCCACACCCGCCAGCGGCGCACTGGTTCTCCTTCTGCTCTCGGCCTTCATAGCGCCCGCCTTCGCAGCAGCCGCGAGTTTGCGCAGAGCTTGTTCCGCCAGCATTCCCTCTTCCGTAGCCTTCTCGCGCATCTTCCTGGAATCTTTCTCACGGGTGGGGAAGACGGGTGTCTCTTTCCACGCGTGTTGTGGAGGTAGTTGTGGGAAATGTGAGGGAACGTATTGAGGTTGGGTCTCAACTAGTAGGGGTTGTAGCAGGGCGGAAAGGTCGGGCGCGGGTGGGGGAGGAGGGCCTGGTTGTGGTATTGAAGGGTATGCGATGGTCTCTGGGAGTGAAAGATCGAGTTGTGGCGCGAGAAGAGACGCCGAGCGCGTGTTGGGCATATGTGCGATTGCCATGCGGAAGTCTTGCGCCGTGGGCGATGCGCGGCGGTGAGTCTGCATCGAGGCGCGCACGTCGGACAGCAACCTGAGCATATCTTCCATTGGGTTAGTTGCGCGCCTGTATGTCCATGGTTTTAGTCCACTTACACTCCTCGGCATGCGCTCTGAACATCTCGAGAGCTGTTGGCTTGACGCTGTCGAAGCCTGCCAGAGTCAAGGCAGCGCCGATACTCTTTAGCAACTGGCCCTCTGCGAACTCAGGATCTTGTGGCGCAGGTTCGACGGCATCTGGAAGTTGTTGCACATGGTGTAGGTGATGATGTACGGTTACTTTCTGTCCTGAGGCCGTGCCAGAACCAGTAGAGGAGCTCGACCGCTGCATGTTTGTGTCTGAGTTCGTGGTCGCCATTACATGCACCTGTTGCGTACGTGATGCGGAGGCCGGCCGCTCTTTACTCTTATTTGTGGTTGTCGCGAACATGTGTAAGTGGAAGCATGTGAAGAAGCGCGCTTACGCGGGACAATGCACGGACTTTTGGAGGCATTCACTTCAATATCATTGACATCAACCGTCTCATGCTACTAATGATCCCAGCATGACTTTTCACTACACCGAACATCACCCTATTGGTGCGAGCCATGGGATGCCAGATTGGTGATTCATCATTCATTCGATTGCTATAAGAGTGACCAGATTGCGCCTTCGTGTATTGGACAAATACAGCGAAAGTTCCTATCTCATCACTCATTAGCTAGCGTCTACCATTTCTGTAGATTCAACTATCTATAGTCATGCTACACGTATTTTAGCTATTAATAATATTCTAGCCGCCCCTATGCAGTGCGCGCAAATCATGACAGAGCAGAGCTGCCTCAGGCTTCAATTCGGCTCATCTTAACCTGCAGACGACGGTTCAGTGGTTCATTCTTATCACAACCCTTACAGATACACTTATACACTGACAACTGGAGATGGCTCTTACCTTTGCGGTTGAGTCTACTAAAGACGTTCGCAAGCGCGGTAACGAGCTATACAAAGCTGGTAAGCTACTGGAAGCAGTATCTTGCTACAAGCGTGCTGCTGAGCTCGCGCCGTATGACGCGGTAACGCTTTCCAATATCTCTGCAGCTTACTTCGAGTTGGGTCAGTACACAGTGTGTCGAGATACTTGCCAGGCGGCCCTGAAGCTACCATACAATGGCGACGACCTCTCGGTGCAGAAACTGCACTTGAGGTCTATCCAAGCCAGCCTGCTACTCAAGGACATTGACCACGCGCGAGATTCATTGGCAAGTTTCGATCCGAACGAGGAGATACGCAAGCTAAACAAATGCTTGGATTTGATTGAAGATAACCGTCATGGTGGGCTCGATGTCGAGATGAAGATCACTTCTCATCTACCCCTGACAAAGCCACAACTGGGAGTACTCGCAGAGGAGAGGGGGCGCACTTCGATCACGTTTTTACAAACTTGCAGCCAGAATACTCTCGAATACTACGTGGTTGGCCACGACTCCCCAGAGTCTCTGTACGGCAGCAAGCTTGCTGAATCCGGTCGGAAGAAGATCTCCCTATTGTTCGGTAGCATAGAAGATTGTCGAAACGTGCACTGCACCTTCATGCACATACTCGAAGATCGACTGAATGGCAAGTTGAAGAGTCAAACCTCACGTTGGTGGACATTAAGCCAGCAGTCATCGCTCGTGATCTTGTCCTCTTCTTGATCATGGACGACTTGAGTAAGTTCATCAGAACAAACACATCGAATCGATCCCTGCTCCAGACATGCCCTTACTACACATACCTATCACCCATCATGTCCGGCCGAATTGCAGCCATTCTGCAAACACGTGTCCAACTTGCCATAGGCATTCTTGAGGGCAAGCAGCCGCCTCCAGTATATTTCGACATCCCGCACATCTACCGACCAGAAGTACTGAGAATGCTCAAACAATGGCAACACGATGCAAGCGCAAGACTGCCTGTCTCAAAGATGCGCCGGGGAACACTCCGGCAACGATGCTTGTGCAGGATGAGAATGGGCCTCCGGATGACGTCTATGCCTGATGTACCACCGTAGTGGAAATTGGAACAGCAGTTCTATGAGCAGAATGGTGTGCTCACAATGCCCAAGCCACACGATAACGCGTATGGAGACGATATATGGGCAGCATCCGAAGCCTCATCTACTGGGAAAATCGAGCGGAAAGATTCAGTGGCTAAGAAAGTTGATGTGGACTGGGCGAGCAATATCATAATGATAGACCTCGACTGGGTTGAGATACTTAGAAGCATTGACGGTACTGATATTGACTTGGCCCAGGTGCCTTGGCAGTCCGCTGCTGCACTGCATGATCTCGTACCTCTGGGGTCAGGCGCAAGGTTGTACGACTTGGCCGCCGCATGGTTTTGACAGGTCGCATACTGCTTTGGCCAACTCAAGGGCGACATCAAGATTGAAATGTGCCTGGGCAGCATAGCCACAGTGCTTGGACAGATACGATGTGGTGTTATAGGACGCCGTCAGTGGTCATCTACTCATTGCGACCCCGGCACAGCCCGTGGAAACGACCCAGCGATTAGCGAAGGCGAAGATTGTCCACGAGTCTACGACAGGATCCATCTCTCAAACATTCCTGACTACATAGGTGGGACCCTGACCTCCTCCATTTATGCCCTTCCCTTGACGTACCCGAGAGACAACTCCTATTTCACGTCAACCTGCCTTCGTAATCCGCCGCGATGGAAGTCTGAAGCACAATTCCACAACGAGTATGTCGGTATCAGCGCGCCATCTGACTTGGCGAAGGTCTTCAGAATGCGTAGCTCTGGCTCACACGAGCCTGGATAAGACGATATCATGTCCGGCTTACCAGGTTTTCCGGAACTCATGTCCATGAACGGTGAGTATGGTATGACTGCACTGATACAAGCACGGAAACCTCATTGCGTTTCTAGCCTACCACTTCTGGCACCGTCTTGACCAGCCCAAAACTTTCACGGATTTGATGTCTCGGGAGAAACTATAAACTTGGCTGTACCGACTTCTGCTCAAACTCGCCATCCCTTCGCACAAACAAGCGATTCAGTCGTACGTTCTGACTTACTCGCCTCTCAACTTGACCGTCTTCTATCCCCTACTCTTGCATCTGAGCAATGTCGGATATCCAGCACACTGGCTGAGCGGAGTGCTAGACAGCCTGCTCGAAGGCAGGATCAACACAACAGCACGTCCTCCACGATCAGACCCAATGAAAATCGAGGAGGTAAAAGCCAGTATGCCTGCACTCACTCAGTCCGTCGGGGCTTTTGTTGCGGAGCTGAGCACGTTGGCAAGCATGTGGCAGTCCGCTTTGCCATTTGGCGTTCTCAAGATCTCGCGCAGACAGGACATCCGGAAATACCGCCTCAACTTCACTAATGTCTCGGGAGACGTGGACAATGTTGCAACTTTTGTATTGGCGCTCTTCAAGACTCTCATGCTTCCGGCAAAATCGTCTTTCCGCACGCTTCTGCTCGACGACGAGAAAGGGCAAAAGGATTCGCAGGCTTCGACGCTATGCAATGAAGGTTTGCACATTATCACTACATTAGAATGGTCGAGAAGCACTAAGACTGCCACTTTCTGGCTACGCCGAGATGTCATGGATGAAATGCTGCGCACACAGAGCTGGGGTGTCATGATATGGCGGACGGACAACTAGACACATCAGTCTGGGGCCCACAGCTTGGACGTTGTGGATACTGGTGAGACGTGAATGGATGCCAAACCTACGATGACCGATGTCAGAGCAGGAGGGCCATAGTTGCCCGCGAAGTGTTCATCGCGGACTGACTTGAGAGACAGTTGTATCGACTACTCGGCAACAGCATGAACTCCACAAATATACCTATCTTTCTGTTTGCAGATTTGATACTAATATCAATGCGTCAGAACGCAGTTGTTAGTATGTACAAGCGACACTGATTGTGGCCGTAGAGCAACCATGTCACGGCTCTTTCGATATATGATGACGCGGTCTAGTCTCGTTTCTTGAACTTGCGTGGCGTTGTTTGAGCCCGTCCATGTCTGGCGTGCCTTGGTCGTGAATCGTGATATCTCGCGGACAGCAGGAGGTGTTTGACAGCAATGCGTGATGATACGAGCGTGCCAACGGCAAGATAGTACTTCTTGGAAGTAGTAGAAGCTCAATGGTACCGCTCGCTAGTTTTATGATGCTTGAAATACCATGGTATGGCCTTATTCGCAAGGGGGCTGCAGCGACACAACTTGTGCGTGGGTTTCAGTGTGTACTTGAGCTGAAAGTGTTAGTGAAATCCGCCAGTAGAACACTAACACGCCACAATGAAATTTCACGGATAAAAGTATGAGACTGTCTGGTAATTTAGTGGGATTGACATCTCTCCATTGTCTTTGATGTCGTCCACAGACCCGTCGGAAGTAAGTCATGTCGTGAAATCATGATTTCCAAGTAGCCCTAGCTCTAACCCTTGCTCGAGATCCTTGGAGATCTGTATGCATAAGTGTAACGTTACATGTATATATGTTCAATGTAAGTGCAGGAGTGGCGATGCTTCGAGGAAAGAACTCTGTACTACATGTATCGGCGATTACATTAATACTGCGTGGAGAAGTTGTTGGACGATGAGGCGTGAGGATATGTCAGCAAAACCAGAAGCTGAACCGTGGACCTTAGCTACACGGCTACGTGTACGTGTGCGTCTCTTGAGAGCATTCATAGAGATGGTTTATGAGCAGAACAGAAGCCTGCGAGCAAACTTTGCAATGACACGAGCAATATATGTGTTCTGATCGACACACAAACCGACTGCGAAGCCGACTGTCGTCAAAATGAATAGGGCTGCTGGTACCCAATGTGCCAACTAACACAGGCTACTTCGTCTTCGAGGTCTCACAGCCACCACCCTCTCCCAGCTCCCAATTGACGCTGCCTGCTATGCCTAATGTGGCGGCCAGCGCGGTGGGTTTGAAGAGAAAGCCTAATTCAGGGTGCTCAGTAAACAAACCTGTTTTCAAACCTTTGTTTGTTTGTTTGAAGCTTGGCAAACAAACTCAAATTGTAAGGCTAGTTTGTTTGAGTTTGTTTGAACCAGAGATATAAGTACATTTTTGGCGTTGTAGGTGTAAGTGAATGGTTCTGAGGATGGCCCTAATCCTCACCCTAAGCCTATAAGGTGCCCCGCCAGCTAATCAGAGCGCGATTTGGCCATACGCACGTGATCTCTGAGACCTCTGAGACCTCCGCAGCAGGCAAATCTAGCTGGTACGCGAAACGCGCTCTCTATACACCAAGTCATTATTAACTTCACTATTTTACCTAACCACCAACCAACGCTTTATAGCTTCTGAAAATTGTATAGATTCAGCTTTTACTAGTGAACCAGACGATTTGACAGAGATACATCAATTATCTGGCCTACTGACCAAGCACTAATCGCGCCGGACGCTAGGAGGCTTCCTCATCCGAGCAGACCGACTTCTAGATTGCATACCACTCCTAGGCACCAAAAAGTTACTTAGATCATAGATCTGGCAATACAGCGAATACGTAGGCCATCTGAATGATAAACAAGAGGTCTTAAGGCAATAGTGTAATGGGGTGTACTCGGTGTATGAACGTAGAACGAGGTGCCAAGTATTTCAGGGTAAGGAAGATGGTCTGAGTAGCACACTGATCAAGTTGCGTTATGAACAATGACTCTAATTGTGTTACTTAAGTTGAGCACGAGGCTCCTATGAAAGATGGAACTCTAACTATCCTATATACCAAGGAGACTCGTGAGGTATGCAATCTGCTCTATGGACACAGAGCATATAGAGCAGCAGAGCAGCAGAGCAACAGAGCAATAGAGCACTCTGTAGGTCACGCGACACATCGCTCTGCTGTCTTGGCAGCTGGTCACGACGAATGTCCGTCGCATACAGACCCGCTGCCTGGGGCATCATTACAAATAGGTCTGCATGATTTGCTACAATAAGACTCCTACTCTACCACAATAATAATGATGATCCCTACCGAAAAAACAACTACCAAGGTGATTAACCATCTCGAAGATCTTCACCAGTTCGACAGATCTGGTAAAAAACTACTACCAAATAAGTCTATAAAGCGAAAAAGAGAGTTCTTTAAGAGTTGGAGTGAACATCAAGATACACATAACACGACTTTTAATGAGGAAGGATGGAGAAACGCCTACATCCATTGGGTGGTGGTCTTCAGTGGTATATCCCTTCGCCAATCCACCTCAGATGACCTAAGGGCTCTCCTTTGCTTCCAGAACCCTCGCTTAGCTGCAGTAGTTCCATTATCTATGAACAGTGAAGTCAACGGTTAGGTTGGTTACGGTTTTGGGGCAAAAACCAAACCAACCACTTCCCAGAAAGTAGAAAACCAAAATAACCATTGGTAACCAATTCCTAAATAGGCAACTACATATCCACTCAATTTTTGGCACAAGTATTCGCCCAGTCTGCTTTAATACCTGTTTCCTCACAATCTGCTGCACTGGTTGTGCCTTTTGAAGCACTGCTAGATTGTGGATGCCTGTACCAGTTGTGAAGACATTCACTAGCTTCGATGATATCCTCCTTAAGGCGGTTCTAGCGATAGGTAATAAGGTCTCGCGCAGAGCTGAACGATCTCTCGTTGTTATTAGCCATTAGCAGTATTGCGAGCGTGTCGAAAGCCCTTCGAGAAAGATTAGGGAACTGGAATCTGCATTCGATCCAATACTGGATCGGATCTACAGCATCCTCATCGAGAGGATCGAGGGCTAGATACACTGTAAGTTCGTCCACACTAGCTGGGCTGTGTAACAACTTCAAGTGCTTTGCTTTGGCCTGCTAAGCGAACAGTGAATCTCGCATGTCTGAAAGAAGTCTTGGTGTTGTTTGGGGTGCCAGTCTCCCAATTGATGGCTTGTATTCTGCCTGCTACAGCTTCTCGATATAGCTACAGATATTTGAAGTCTAGTCAACCTGGGAGCAGCCCGTCTACTCTTGCTCGAACCAAGCGAGTTTATACCAAGGACAAAGCATTATTATAGCATAAATGAGCAGCGAGTCATCAGCACTTACATAGTGCTTCTTGCACTTAGCCTATACGGCCCTACAGCTTCTTTCAAGGTCCTCATACCCTTGCTCCTTCTTAAATGAGTTGCATTGGGCATCGATTTCATTAAGCAAAACATGCAGCAATAGAAACCAATTGTGGAGGAATACCTTCCTGTAGCCCTCATTCATCATAATGGTGGCATAGAAGTCTTCGAGTAAGGTATATATCTGCTCCAACTAATCCCATTCGCACCTGCTCAAGGTGTCGTCCTCTAGGCAGCGATCAGTACCTATGGCCTAGTGTAGGTAACAGAACTCAGTGATTCGCTCTTTGATATTAAGAGCACGACTGATTGCTAAGAAGAACCTATTCTAACAGGTGTTATTGTCTTCAATGAGCTACAATGTTGTTAGTACAGGACGCATATGAAGTTGTACTACAGTGCAAGGCAAAAATATTAGAGTACAAAAAGCTGCTTAGGACTTACTTTAAGCTTATCGAACTGCACTAAACTGCTTCTGACTCTGATATTTGCGAATTGCTCATGCTGTTATAGCATCTAGTATATATACCTGATGATATTGTGAAGTTTACTAATAGGGCTATGTGCGTGCCACATGTCCTTAACCTCCTCTTCTGTAGCTGACTCGAGCTTTCGAAGCGTTTTACCAGACTCCTTACCAATCAAAAGTGCGCGTGCACAAAGGTTAACCATGTGTCCGAAGCAACGAAGCCTGCAAGCTTTTTGTTGGATGGCTAATAGCTCTAGTGAGATCGATTTCAGTACAATGTCTATGCATCTATTGTTGCTACTGGCATTGTTACTTATGAAATAGTGGGTCTTGCTGTCGATTTTGTACTCGTGCAGGGTAGCAATAATGATAGCAGCTTAGTTTTTCCCAGTGTGAGCGCCTAGTACACGTTTAAATGCAATAAGACGAGATTGACAGACTCCGTCCTTGTCCAGGTAATGTGCAAATATTGATAGCATTACAAAATAGTTCAGCGATATCTATATGTCGAAAGAGATGTGTATATGACTGATAGACACCTGCATCTCCTCCTTAACCTTATCTTTCTCCTCTTAATAAGTACTAATAATCTACCTTCGAATTGTCGCTTTTGCAAAAGGAAGCAGAGCCGCAACTCCTTTATTCAGGTATAAGATCAGTTCTCTAAAGTATTGGTTCTCTACTATAACCAGACATATGTAGCAGTAAACTAGCTAACGGACAAGCAGCTACTAGAACTCGGATTTTCTCGCAATAGATATAAGCGTAAATGCTTGATTGTTAGCAGCCTCTTTATTGTGAAGGTTACTAGAGCTTTGAGTCCTATTGCTAGAGATCTTGTAGTGATGCAGAAGATGTTAATGCGCACCAGTATTACTACTGAGCTTCAGCAATTATTGCTTCTTCTTCTGGCTTTCACAATGATAGCAGTAGTAAAATTCTTTCTTGTCTCTGACACAGACGAGTTTTTTGCTGAATTGCCATACTGATGACTTTTTTGGACATCTCTCTTTGAGATTCGCTAGCGAGTCAGCGCATATGTACTCAACTCCTGCGATGCTCAACTTGTCTTTGTGTTTGGTCTTATCAAAATCCTTATGCTCGGGATTGAGAATCTGTGTATCAGTGCTACAAGCGGAGAACGAGAAGGAAGCTATAATCGAAGTAGAACACACGAAAGGACAAAGTGTTGAATGAGCAATGCGAGGAGATGCATTTATGAACGCGACGAGGTACGTATTTTAGATATATACCTTCACAATTCGAGCTGCCTATTGGAGCAGGACTCTTACCATATCGAGCTATTGGTTACCAATAGTAACCAACAACATGGAACCAGAATAACCATTTCGTTCAGTCTATCGAAACCATTACCAACCAAAACTAACCGGTTTAGCCAAAATAACCAAAATAACCTAACCGTTGACTTCACTGTCTATGAACACTACACAGTCGTGGATTATGGCCGACTTCGCGAAGCATAAGCAGACGGTTATCAACTCCGTCGCTTCTGCAAAGGGCAAAGTCACTATCTCTTTTGACGGATAGAAGGCTAACAACAACGTCCTAGATCTACTTAGGGTCGTTGTGCACTACCTTAGGGACGACTACAAACTCCACAATGTAGTACTTACAATATGCAACACCCTTAGGAGTCATACTGGCACTAACATTGCTGATCAGCTGTTCGACGTCCTAAAGGATTATCAGATTAGCAGCAACTAGATTGCCTACTTTACAGCCGATAATGCCAGTAATAATGACACAGCCCTAAAGCACCTTACAGAGCATATTACCCTTGATCCGGTGACTTCGAGACTTCGCTGTGCTGGCCATATTTATAATCTAGTATGCACTGCAATCCTCTTTGGAGTCGATAGCGTTGCTATCGAAGATTCACAGTACGACTTTCCACAACCACAAGATGACTCCGTAACCGAGCGTATTATTGAGGAGCTCGATACCACTTTAAGGAACGGATCCGAAGAGCAACAATACTGTGCTTAGCAACGGCACAGTCCTATAGGGAAGCTCTATAATCTCGTCACTCATATTAAGGCCAACAACTTGCGGATTGCCTTATTCAACAGCAAGCAGTATGAGGCTACGATGGCCAGTGAGGCTGAGAAGATCCTAAGGCTCGTTACCAACAGTGGCATCTAGTGGAACATCACTTACCTCATGATCGAATGCGCTCTTAAGCTGAAGGATGCCCTTATCCTCTACTAAGGCGATGCCGAGTCGAGTATTTATGAAGATGACCTCCTTACAAAAGACGACTAGTATGAGCTTTGCTAGTTCAAAGAACTCCTTAGGCCAATCCACGAAGTCTCTATGCTTGTTCAGAGCATTGGTACGACGGCTAGAGCACTTTATAATACCCTCATGATGATATATTATCTCCTACACCATCTTAAAGAGCGAAGGAGTCAGCCTGGCAGTCCCTTCTTTATAGCTTGCCTTAACCTTAGCTGGTTGAAGTTGAAGAAGCATTACCAGCGTACTGACCTCAATCCGGCATATATTATAGCTGTCTTCCTTAATCCTTACTACTGCCAAATCTGGTTTAAGGAGCACTAGGCTGCAACACCTAAGTTTGTAAAGATCGCTCAAACAATAGTAAACGAGCAGTACGCTGCAACAAAGCGTACCTACAATATTGATGCTCCCGAGCGATCCTTAGTCTCACTACTGGCCAAATGCAAAGAGCTTAAAGGGTATGCCGCCTAGAATAAGAAGCGCTCTCGCGATCAATCTACTAAGCTCTATGATAAACTCACAAGGTATAGGAACATTGCTGATCCACCAGACTCTCAAGATCCCTTAGACTGGTGGAAGTTGAACCAAGATGACTACCCTGTGCTGAAGCATCTAGCATTTACTACACTAGCAGCACCGGCCTCAACTACAGCCGACGAGCGTCTGTTCAGCATTACAGGTAATATGGTTGACAAAGAGCGACCTTATACAAAGCAAGACCTCGCTGAGGGCTAGTAATGCCTTCGCTCGTGGCATGCAGAAGGTCTTATACGTTGACTACGACCCCACAAACCACGACTCCGAGCGCGCTATTACCTAATCTCACGACCTTACAAACACGACACTGAGTGCGCGACCTCACAAACACGACCCTGAGCGAGCGAGCAGCCTTACAAATACGACTCACGACTCCGCCGTCATCCTAAACCAAATGACTCCGAGCGAGCCGACATTACTTCATTCACAAACACGACTCTAGCAGTATACCCCTCAAAAGAGCAAGGAAGGCAAGATCTACTGCAAAAATTAGTAAGGAGCGCGCCTCAGAGGCTGAAACACCTCTGTGGCCTTAGGGCTAGCTATACCACAAACATGAGGTTAGGCAACTTCAAAAGAGCAAGGGAGGCAAGGATTTGGTGAGGATTACACATAAAAGATGCCTAGGAGGCCAAATACCAGTTGCAAGGAGCAGATACTTCACAAACACCACCAATTTTTGGCCTAAGGCTCCTATACTACTTCAAACTTCAAACAAACTCAAACCAGCGACCTCACAAACAAACCACACTCAAACCGATGCTCTGATTGGTCAAACAAACTCAAACTGAGGCTTCGGTTTGAGTTTGTTTGTTTGTTTACTGAGCACCCTGATTAGCCTATACAGAGGGGGGCACGAATGGATGGAACCCCTGTAAGTCAAGCAAGTTTCCAATTGGCTCAACTCCAAGCAACAGAATATACTACTGGCTCTGTCAGCTCGGGGACTAGCAGGGGTTCCATCCGTTCGTGCCCCCCTCTGTAGTCCTTTGACTGGTAGCGATTTTGAAAGTTTCATGTTCATAACCCCTGCGGTTGCGATGCATGCAAGAGCGGCGATGCCATAGTTTGCACCTGATATGATGCCCAGCGATGGGTGAGCAAACGGTGGTCCAATAGAGATATGCGAGTCAGAGGGGCTGAGGTTGCTGGAGAATGCCGGATGGAGGCCTTCCCATGTGTGTGGTAGAAGTCTCATAGCTATTGGCACAGAGTGATGGCAAAGACATGCGCTCACCAGCGAGCGAAGAGTCTCAGTGTATGAGGAAAGTCATATGTGCCATCGTCTCGATTGCCTGCTAGCCTTGCATTCTTGTACGACGTGAAGAACTGTATAGTTGCCTGAGGTGTATCAGTGTATGCAAGCCTGCTACCAGGAACGGCTGAAAACGAGTGCATTTGCAGGGTTCGTTGCAACGCTTTGTGTATCAAATGGACTAGTCATCGCCGACCATTCTACTATTGCAAGGACTACCTAGAGAACTATTCTACTACCATCAGAACTCTAGAGAAACTCAAGTATACTTACAGGGGGGGTCAAGAATGGATGGAACCCCTGCACTTGCATAATCTGCCACCTAACCTATTCAAGATTAGGTGCCAAGATCTAGCTACACAGTATGAATCTGAGGTGTTTGAGGGACTTAGCCATCTTAAGTATGCCTGGCAAATAGATTGACTCGTATCAACGAGGTCAGATTGTGGCCCTCTACCGCTTTGCACACTGGCCTATTCAGAGGATCTCAGACACCCTTCAGATCTCAAAATCTACTGTCTACCGGATTGCAACCAAAAGCGAATACGAGGAGCCGCATACTCTACTACGGCCAAAAGGCCGTCTACCTGTATGCACCACTCGTAAATGCAGACGCCTTATCGATCGCCTTCAGCTGAGTACTAAGAATAGGCGCCTACCACTCGATCAACTAGCTCATCTTAAGGACCTCCACTTCGACATTCGTACCCTGCATAAGGCCCTTTAAAGAGAGGGCTATTCACGAAGGATTGCAAGGGCGAAGCCTTTATTAAATAAAGCCCAGAAAGAGCATCGCCTATAATGGGCAATAGAACACCTAAATTGGTCAGATAGGCAATAGAGCCGTGTTATTTGGACTGATGAGGCCTTAATACGTTGTGGGCATTTTGGCTAGGTCTATGTGACCCGTGCAGTAGGAGAGGAATTTGAACCTGATTGTTTGATTACGCGCTTCCGGAAGTACTTAGCCTATATGATTTGGGGGGCTATCTCTTTTAATAGCCTAAAGCAGGTCTTTGTATTTAAGAAGGGAAGGATAGATAGAGCTAGGTACCGTGCTGAGATCCTGCTACAGCTATCTCAGATCTCAAAGGATCATCAGGATGGATCGCTCTTTAGCCAGAGTCCTATTATCATACAGAATAATGCTCCTATCTATAAGGCATTTGAGACTCTAGCTACCTTTAAGAGATCTGGCCTAGTAGTTATGGATTGGCCTGCAAACTCGCGTGATCTTAATCTAATTGAGAATATCTAGGCTATCTTGAAGTATAGGATCACAAAGCACTTTCCTACAACAAGGGAGGCTGTTATTCAGGCTATACAGCTTGAATAGGCTAATCTGATAGTAGCTGACTGCGCAAAGGTGTGTCAATCTATGAGAAGGCGATGCCAAGCTGTTATTAATGCAAAGGGAGGCCATACAAGGTGGTGAGATCCTATACTTAAATAGGTTAGGTAGTAGATTATGCAAGTGCAGGGGTTCCATCCATTCTTGACCCCCCCTGTACAGGCGCAGACTATTTAGAGGCATACCGTATGCACGTCCCAACAAGAAACCTACTGTCCACATTACCAAACCTATATATCACCGTACTAAATATATAAACTTGGAGTAAATTATATTGAGCCCCTGACTTGCCCTTGCTACTCCATGGAAATTGAGAAGCACACGACCATGCTCGCCCAAACCCAGAAGGAAAAAGCAAATTACGCGTCGTCAAGACTTGAGCAACGTAGGCAGGAAGTAAAAGTCGGGGACTCCCGCCGACGCTTGCTCCGAGGCGAGCCTGTAAGTGGCTGCGGCGCCATTTAGCGTTTGGATCGAATGGAGAGTGCACGCTGAGTGGCTGGCGCAGATAGTACCGCTTGTCAGTTTGCGACAAGGGCCGGCTTTCACGGCAGATAGTAGGAAGTAGGTAGATTCTACTATAGCAGGTGATCGACTTGGTTGACGCATGTTCCGTGCAATAAATCGTCTACATTATTACGACTCCTCGTCGCTATCTCGTTATCATCTGGGGATGTGATCGCGAGCCAGATTGAGCAGATTGTGCGTGCGTCGTAGCGATAAGCCGGGCGGCCGAACACGGGATGTAAGGCTGTGCTACATCGCTGTAGCGATGTCATAATTGCCCGGAATACTGGCAAAATTAGTGGTGGTCGGTAGTAGCGGTGGTGAGAGGAGGGCGAGGCCAGCTTTCCCTTTTCTCCTAATTGTACGAGAGAAAATCTGAAACAATAAAACGAAATCTAGCCTTTTGAGACTTTCGTAACAAACCTTTCTACACACGCCTGTTTTAGAGTAGGGAGGGTTGTCGCGATACAGGCAAAAGCTTGGTTGAGATTATGGAGGTGAAGTCGTGCAGTTTTGCGTCGATCGCTGAAACATAGGTGGGTGCGTGACTCGGTTGCGCTGCCGCCTGACGGCGATCGGACGGTCACGTGCGCTGTTTTTGTAACTTCCAAGTTAGATATAGGGAGCGAGTCTGGCCAACCAGGTCGCTTGTCGCAGCCAAGCGGCAGGTGGTAGCGAGACTGAGGGCAAAGTTGGGGATTTTCTTTCTTTGAGCATGATTAGTCTATCTCGTAGGAGCCCGTTCCGCGCCATCGCTGTTTGGGCGCAAAGGAGAAGGCGAGGAGGATGGTTGGGCTGCGGATATGTGTGTAGGGCTCTATACCTTCCCGTCGCGCTAGTCGGTGCCTAAACCGGATTCCAAATTTCTGAAAGATCGAATAATACTTCGAGGCGCAAACTTCGCTCGCAAGGCAGTGTAAGCGTGCTCGTCTGTCTGTGGCCCGCGCAAGTCCAGTCGCTTGCCGGGCTTCGATGATCGGTTGTTCCCGATTTGCTGCGCGTGTGGTTGTTTGTGAGACATGCAACCGACTACCTGAACCAGACCCAGAGAATTGCTGTACTGTACTGTCATCATTATTGTCATCGTCATCACCAGCAGCAGACCAGTCAGACGACGACGACGGCGCTTCGACCGATCTGGGTCATTGCACGCCCCGATTTGCGGCACAGCCTAAATAAATTTACATACAACAGCTCCTTGTCTAGTAGGAGGTGGTCCCTCGGGGTCCCGCAGTGCTAGAGCAAGATCCAGGGCCCATCTTTCATCTCCTCCGAGGCCAGTGCTTCTCTCTGAATCCAGAGCGCCATCAAAGCTGTGCGCATAGCCCCGCTCGATGGATTTTGCTACTGCGCGTCCAATCGTCGTCGAGGAATTGAGTAAGGGCTTCGCGACGTGCGATGATGCGCCACGCCCTGGACGGGAAGCGATTGTGGATTGTGCCTCAACTCGCGATGCCTACTGACCCACCGACCGTTTCTAACATCGACTGCCTAAGTCCGCCGGCGGACAAGCTGCATCTGGATGCGGTGAGAGTGCTACACGCTGTACTCGCAAAAAGTCTGCAGGGAGCCGCGGTGCTGTGCCACGCTAGGAGTCATTGGAAAAGAAAGTTACGAGCAACAGTGCGAGCTAGTGCGGTTCCTCCCGTCATGTCACAGATTAGTAGAGGCTAGAGACTGGAGATTATCGATGCTCTGCTTTTCGTATAGCTCGGCGTGTCCCGATGCTACACGAGGGTAGTGGGTGGGCTCCCCGCTGAGGTAGGATTTGGAAGGCATCGTCTTGGCGTTTCGCTGCACGCGAGACGAATGAGTTTGGGTTTGAATTCTCACATGTGTTAGCGAGCGCGAGCCGGATCGAGTGGACTTGACGAGATTGATGACGAGCTGGATTGGGATGCAGTTCTAGCGCAAGTACTTCGTATACATCTCTGGCCTAGTGTGTATCTGGTGCTTGGCCCTGCACGCAACAGGTGATGCAGGCGGACAGGGACTGTAGCTAGAGCAGGCCCTGCAGTACAGCTAGCTGTTGAAGTGAAAGAAGCTACGTATGTACAGTATTACAACAAGGCAAGACTACGAGGATGTGTCCGGGTAGGGTGATCAATGGCAGGGCAAAGAGTAATATAGGCGTGCAGCGTTGGCTATCGCAATCGCGCAAGGGCTAGCGGCGTCAGGGCGATTGGCAGGCTAGAGGGCAACGGTCGCCAGAACAATGGGCATAATGGGTGCTAGCGGGAGGACCTTGCGCAGGAGGAAGTGGCAGAGGGCGTCCCAAGGAGTTGCGTCCAGATGGCAGGTGGCATGTGCTATACCCGCGCTGGCGATGCTGATTTGCTGCGGCGCGGCCATTGGTTCGGATGTTTTAGTATAGAGTACAAAAGAGGCGTAGTCGGGGTGGAGGTCAGGCTGCTAATCTCGACGGGAAGCTACTTTTCTGCTGCTGCGTGCATATCTTAGCCCCGGTTATCCCATGTCGCGCGTCTAACTTACCGTTTCCCAGCTGTTGCCTTGTCTTTCCATTATTTCTCGCTTCCTGATCAAGATTGATGCTTTCGCCTGCGCCGTGGATCTGCCACTACTACTGCACAATTGAGCGCACACGCGGCACCCAGTAATAATCATAATCCTTAGGTACGTCCGCCCTATCCCTGTGATTCTGTTGTTCTGTCCTGTCCTGTCCTATCCTGCCTTTATCCCTTGACACACCACCAGCTACGTCCATCCATACATACGCATTCATACATACATACATACATACACACATACTCGCCACCCCTCTCGAGCATAGCAGCAAGCGGCACGCACCACCACTACATACCACTACTACCTGCAAGCTTTCCCCCCACCTGCACGCACATTAGTAGTAGTAGCAGTAGCAGTAGTAGTGTTTCGTCCGCCGAGCGCGCGCCCGGTCCTCCGCACAGTGAAACAGTAACTGACGATCTCGTCCAGCGATCGCCGCCAAGCCCGGCACGTTTGTATACAGCACCAACGTCTATAACCCCAGCGCCCTCCTCGCGCCTGAGTCAAAAAGTAGCTTGCTCGCCCGTCGCATGGGATCGCCATTCTCATGGAGAAGGAGATGCTAGCAGGGGCAGCTGCTGGCGCACCACAACCACCGTCATCGTCGACACCATCATCCATGCCTGCGCCTAGAGACGCTACTGCTGCTGCTGCTGCTTCTTCTTCTTCTTCTTCTTCTTCTTCTTATAGAGACACGCCACCGCAAGCATCACAAGCACCACCTCCATCACAGGCTCAGGCTCAGGCACCGCCGCCATCACAGCCGCCGCCACCTCAGCATTCGCAGCCTCATCCTCAATCGCACAGCCACTCACGAGTCAACTCAATGGGTGCACCCGCGGGCCAGCATCCCCAGCCTGCTCACCCTCCCGCCGAGTCTGAAATGGGTAATGCCATCATTCGCCTTGAGCAGCAGGTCGCCTTCAACTACAGCATGATCCAAAACCACGAACAGGCCATTCAACGAATTAGTGACAGCGTCCTTCGCGTGCAGCACGAAATCGGCCAGATCGTGGTTGTCATCGACGACTTCCGCAAAGATGTTGTCACGGGACGCATCCAGGTCAACAGACCATTAGATCCAGCTCGCTACGACCCTGCCGACGTCGAAGTGCTGGCCAATCAGATTGCTAACATTACCAACAAAGCAAACGAAATCGACAATCTCAAGGTTTCGATCGAGCTTTTGAAACAGCGATTCAAGCGCATCGAGAGCACGCCTGCCACCCCGAGCCAACAGCCTGCAGGTATCATTGGCCGTCCAGAGCAACATCACTTCGAGGCAGCGCGAGCTCAGCAGTTACAGCAAGCTCAAGGCCACCCTCAGCCACCAAATCGCCCTGGTGCCGCGCTTCCAGCCGAACATGCTAGACAGCCTGCGCATCCTGCCGGTCTCGAATCTCAAACATCGTCGGGCTTCCATGCTGCCCATGAGCGACAGCCAAACGCTACGGAGCAGGCGCAGCAAGCGGCTCGACAGCCTGGTTACAGAGCAGTGGAGCCTCTCCCACCGCCGAGTACAATCACCAACTGGCGTCCTGCAGAAAGCTTCCCGCCCTCTGGAGCGCCTCCACCACAAGCTCACAGCCTAACATTGCGCTCGCATTCCGGCGAGGCAGAAGCTCCGGCTAGTGGCTGGGCTGCTGTAAACCTCGGACAAGCTGCGAAGCGTTCTCTCGACGAACGTCACCATCCGCACGACTCATCTCAACCTGGATCGCCCAAAAGACAAAAGCTGGCACCTCTGAAGCCTAGGAGCAGCTTTGGCGACGATCACCACCAGTCACCCTATGCGCAGCCAGCTCACATTGAAGTAGCACACCAAACACGTGGTCGTGTCTCGTCCGGTGATGTCCCGCTTCAACCTCACCCTCCAGCAAATCCAGCACCTGCACCTGGACCAACTGCTGGAAACTCGTATCGGTTCATAACGTCAACTGGGCAACCTGATGTGCAAGAGCACTGGCGTTCCGGAGAAGGCGATCCTGCCGGCGGCCGATTTGAGCACACTACCACCGGTGGAACTGGTCGTGGCCGCGGCCGTGGCAGCCGGGGCGGACGTCGTGGTGGTCGAGGAAGGGGTGGTAGAAGCAGCTCGGGCGCTGCAGAGGCGTCCCCACACGGTGCAGACGCGCCGACTCCAGAGCATGCACATGGCGCGCAGGTCCCGCCTGAATGGAGGGAACACCCACAATGGACGGCCACACAACCACCTCCCTCCAATGGACACTATCCTGGTCAACACGCGTACTCCCCACCTGACCCTTCACGGCCGCATCCTCAGGACCTAGCCGTGCACACCGGAGGACCTCAGCACCATGCTCTTCCATACCCCGCCGGGCACGAACATGAATTCCCCGCGACTCCTGCAGCATCGAACAACGATCCCTACGCTATGGGTAATGATCTTGACTCAGCAAACAGGAAAACACGCACAAAGCCTATACGTAACGCGGATGGAGTATTGATCCGTAAGGATGGCCGGCCCGATATGCGCAGCGTAAGCTCTGCCAACAACTTGCGCAAGGTACACGCGAAGAAGGAAGCAGAGAAGGCGGAAATGGAGGGCCGTACACCGAATTCTGGCCGATCATTGGCACCCGCAAATAGCTCCAGCTTGTCGGACGAGGAAGAAGGTGATTACATGGAAATGGATGGCGAGACTGACAGGGGACGCTCAGAGGGAAGAAACGGCGCTTCTCAAGAGGCCGAGACGTCCGAATCGCTTCTGCGACACCGCGAGCTGATGAGTCGCCTGTTCCAAGAGAGCTCGGCTCGGTCTTCTAAGGGTACCGCCGAAGCCTGGTTTCCTCGAGTCGAAGGACCTCTTCTGGATGTCAAGCGCGAAGAGCAAGAAAACAAGGAGCGAGAAGCGCGCTGGCGTGGAATGGAAGATACAGCCATGCGCGATACCGAGCCAGCAGTCAGAGAGCGCGACGTTTCGCAGCGTCCTTCCGAGCCGGTATCTCGCGAGCAAACACGCGAACAAGCATCTGTCGAAGCCACGCCCAACGTCGCGGTCACCTCTGAGCCCGCCGCCTCTGAACAGCCCCAAAGCGAAATCAAGGCATCCGCGGCGCCCTCAGCTACCGAATCTGTGTCTCTGCGTGTGGCTGGAGATAAAGATGTCGCCGCCGGAAAGAAGGATTACACTCGGCTTGAGTCGAGATTCGCTAGCGAGTCTGTCATTGCTGGTTCGCCAGCAGCGGTAACGGCAGCAGAGTAATATGCATTTGGTCTTGTCTGTTTTCGAATTTTGACGAAGGAGAAGGTGATGATGAGATGCGCAACCGTTTGTTTTCCTGCTGTCATTGCAAGACGACTTTTTTTCTCAATTTTCTTGTTTACTTTATTGTTTTTTATTCTTCCGTTGCTTCTTCGTCATTTGTTTCCTTTTTTTTTGTTCTTTGCTTTGCTTTGTCTTGTTCTTGACTATTCAATTTTTTTTTTCTTTCCTCTATGGGAGACTAGTCGCTTGTTGTAGATATTCGTGATACCCAAAATATCCGGCTCTTGGGAATAGTGATCTTAACTACTACATATTGAAAGGTTGTCTTTGAAAATCTCCCTTGAACTCGTGTGAAAACACATTACATATGTATTGTTTTCGAAATCAAGAGAAGTTTGCCACTCTACATACCCTTCGAAAGCGGCTGCTGTCACACCACCCTTTCCCTTTTGCCTTCTAGCCTGGAATAGGACGGGATTCGCTCGTCTGGTTCGAGATGGTACTGCTTACCGGGCGAGGTGACGGTGGAATGCAAGACTGGTCTATCAGGTCGCTGCTGACTGACTACATGTGCGGCTATTGTGACTTGGAGACGGGAGCCAGCCCAACCGGGTTCTTCGCGCAGGCATATATATATACAGGTCGAATTCTCGATATTCCTTCCGGCTTCCTGGGAAATGGTGATATCTTTCCAACTACTTATCAGTTATGTATATAAATATGTGTGTGTGTTGAAAAGAAGGGTTGTCTGTTGGATTTTCTTTCTTCTTTTTGTTGGACATTTGTGTGTGCATGCAATTACCATTACCATTACCATTACCATTTAGAAATGTGTTGTTTTAATGATTGCAGAGATAGATAGTTTGGTCAAATTTGCATACTTGTCTTCTTGTTCTTCAGCATCTTCTTCTTCTTCTCTCAGAGACCCACTGAACCTCGAGTAACTTACTGTATATGTCGAGCAAAAAGGATCTTGTTCCGGCTTCCTGATCTTCAGTCTCGCACACGCCGCAACAACCATCACGGCGCCCCTCTTACCGTTACGATCTTTAACATGCCATTTTTTTCGGCTTTGGCTTTGGCTTTGCTACAGCCGATGTCAGATGAGTCGCGGCAACAGATCGGCGACTTTCTAGCAACAGAACATCATGTTACTAATAGCGAAGGAAAAGGGGGGGGGGGGAAGTCCAATCTCTAATAAGGAGCGGGCATGGTAAGGAAACATCCCAAGACCCCAACTAGACGTTTGCAAACTTATGCATGCCTTTTCATCTTCTCTGATACAAATGCGTATCTATTGCTTTTTTGTTTTGTTTTGTTTTGGGATCTCTATGCTACATCGAGCAGCGGCTTGTACTGGCCAGGAAAAAAAATGACACGTCGCTTTTGCCCGGTCCATTCCAACCAATTCCCTTTACCTATCAATCTAGTCGAGCTCGACGTAGTTGGCAGGGAACAAGCCTGACTTGCCGCCAAAGTGGCCGAACCACCAGTCGTCATCGGGGAATTCCTAGGATTGGGGTTAGTAAGGGTTCGATTTCCAGATTCGTTCACCACATGAGGAACTTACAATGCCTGTGATCTTTCCGCCGTCAGGGAAGCTCAGCTCGTTGTCTTCGGCGGCTTCGTAGTCGTACTGCGCGGTGGCAGTCTTTCCACCGGGCGCCGCCGCCGCCGCCGCAGCAGCAGCAGCAGGCGCGGGTGGCGGTGGTGCGGCGGTCTCTTGTGCTGGCGCAGGAACGGCCGCGGGCGCAGGAGGAGGTGCGGCACCACCGGAACTGGCCTCGACGAGCTCGACGTAGTTGCTGGGGAACAGGCCCTTCTCGCCGCGGCTGTTCTCGCCCATCCACCAGTCCTCGTCGACCATGTCGATGTTGAAGACACGCTCGCCTTCGCGAAGCTCAAGCTCGTTCTCTTCGGCCTTCTCGTAGTCGTATTGTGCGATAGCTTCGTGGCCTCCGCTGTTGTCGGCGCCGGCGTGAGGATCTTCGGTCGCGCCGAATGAAGCGGCTGCTGCAGCCTGGCTAGCACCGCGTGCTGGGTCATCCTCCTCGACTTGAGGCTCGGGCTCTGAGATATGAGTCTGTGCAACTGCCTGGGCAAGGGCCTCGGTGGGCAATGCAGGCGGCGGGGAGCGTGAGTCTGCCTTCTCGAGAGGTTCAGGTGAGGATCCACGGGCAACGGGCCTAGCAATGGCGATAGGCGAGCCGCTGCCCTGTGGGACGTCGTCGTCATCATCTGATTGCTCGCCCGTGGGCACCGGACGGGGAGGTGGAGGAGGCAAGTTGACGTGCTCTTGGGTCGGGTGGCCTTCGAAGTGAGGACGTACAGGAGGAGGCGGTGCAGCGTCTTCCTCCTCCTCCTCTTCTTCGGGCTCGGGCTGTGCGGGAGGTGGAGGCATGCTCATACCGGGAATTGGCACACCGCGAGTGGCACCAGCATTGGGCTTGCTTGCGTTGTCGAGTGGTGGTGGTTGAGGAGCGCCGGGCTCGGGAGCGCTGGGCACCTCGCGCGCAGCACTCATGGGTGTTGCATTGTTGAAGCGATCACGGGTGTTGCCAATGCCGCCGCTCGGAGTGTCATCGTCTGGCTGCTGCTGTTGCGGCACTTGCGGCTCGTCCTGGCCAGTCTTTTGCTCGCCGATTCCACTGCCGCCGGTCTTGGAGGGGATCTGAACACCCCACTTCTTGCCAGAGTAGCTGCTCTGCCAGCCTCCACTCTGTTGGCTCTGGATAGGGCTTGCGGCAACACCAGGACCAGTCGTAACTGGAGATTGTGTCCGGGCTGCTCCACTGTTGCCACGCTCACGTGCCTTCTTCTCGGCCCATTGCTGCGCAGGGGTCTTTCCAGCAGAATCGGCGAATGTGCGACCTGCAGCACCAATGGGTGCAGCGGTGGAGATAGGCTTGGAATCAAAGCCGCCAGGTGCTGGGGCTTTAGTACCAGCAAATGAGCTGGTGTCAGCACCGAAACGATTGGCGATCTTGGGCTTGGGGAGGGAAGTGAGACGCTCGGAAGTGGTAAAAGCAGCAGATCGATCGGCCAAGGATTTCGGTTTTTCCTCCTCCGCAGCAGCAGGAGCTGAAGGAGAAGGCTGTGCGGGTGCAGGTGCAGGTGCAGGTGCATGTGCATTGCTTGATGCTTGTGCTTTGCGACGGATGTCGGCAATGTCCACCTTTCCAATGGGCTCGTAAGCGCCCTTGACAGTGGTAGGTCGGTCGTCTTTCACGTCTCGCGCCTGCGCACGAATGGCGGCGATATCCACCTTGCCAATTGGTTGGTAGCCGCCTCGGACCACGTTGGGGTCATTAGGTGCCGCGTTGGGTCCTGTTGACCTCGAAGCATCGTGGCCGGATTGCAGCGCGGCCATGTTCACCTTTGTAGGCTGGTATGCAGAGCCCACCTTCTCCAGCTGAGATCGCGACACCTGAGGCGCATCCTCACCCCAGCCATCAGCATCCAGCTTGGCAGCAGGCGGAGGAGCTCTGCTGCGACCTCCCATGGAGTAGTTTCCAGTCGTTCCAAAGCTCTTGGTGGGCATGCTTGGCTTCAAGGCAACCGGAGGGCGTGGTCCGGCAGAAGGCGGCGCAGGTGCGTCTCCGCCGCCTCCGCTGTACTTTGAGCCGGAAGAGTCGGCAACCTTGCGCACGATGCCTTCGGGTGTGAGATCCTGATCTGAGCGGGCAGTGATCTGTACGTGGTATCCATGGAGCAGCTTGGAGACGACGCTCATGTGGCTGTTGAAGTAGCCCTTGGTCCTCTCGGGCACGCCCTCGCCGCACCAGCAAACAAGCACGTTCTTGGGCAGGCCGGAGTTTGTGTCCTTGAGCTTGAGGAAGGCAAACTGGATCTTGCCGTCGGACAGGTCCTCGATCAGGTCAATCAGCTCACCCTCGCCGGTGGACTGGACCTTGAGCACGCTTTCCTTACTGGGGTCTGGCTGGAAGGCATTGGCGAGCGGGGCCTGGACGGAGAAGACGGCCCATTGGCCATAGGTGGGCGAGTTTGCGGCAGGGCCGGTGGGGAGGGGAGTGTTGACGATCTTCTGGTAGGAGGCGGAGATGGACACGCCGTTGCTGGATGTGTTGAGCGAGGACATGGCGGGTGTGAAGACAGCTTTCAGTGGGGAGGAGGGAGAGAGATTGGGACTGGCTGGAGGAGGGTGTTGTAGCCAGTCGTGGGTATTATGTATGTATATATGAGGGTGTGTGTGAGAGGGAGAGGATAGGAAGATGTTGGTGTGGGAGTGAGAGTAACAAGGATGTTATGCTACTGCCTTGCCTGTCCGGTAAGATGGCGTAGACTCTCTCTCTGGCTCTGGTGCAGCTAGTGTTGCTTGGTGCCAGTTGCTCCGCCCAGCTCGCGTTTCAAGCCGAACAAGCCAACATCTTGCAGTTACTACTACTAGTACTATTACTACTAAGTTATTACTACTACTACTACTAAGTTACTACTATTACTAACTTATTACTACTACTAATACTAACTTATTACTACTACTACCTATTTACTTACCTACGTCAGTAGCACGTGACCCTGAAGTGCTTGCAAGCTTAATGGTGTGTGTGTGTGTGTGTGTGTGTGTCTCTCTCTCTCTCTCTCTCTCTCTCGGCTTCGGGTCTTGCTTGCTTGCTTGCTTGCGGGCTTGCGGGCTGTGCAGGCGCCGATCACTGACTGCCGCCCGCCGCTCACTCGTTCGCCCTACAATTTCCACTCCTGAACTGGCCTGGCCTGGCCTGGCCTACATGGATGATGGTTCGCGCACTACAACTACCAATACTACTACCACCACCACCACCACCACCACCAATCCCAATCCCACCATCACCAATCCCACTCCAACCTCGCCCTGCTTTTATTCTTGCTTGCTTGCCTGCCTACCTACACCTGCCTACACCTGCCTACCTACACCTGCCTACACCTGCCTACACCTTTCTACACCTGCCTACACCTTCCTACACCTTCCTACACCTGCCTACCTACCTCTGCCTACACCTGCCTGCCTACATACTCACGCCCCATCGCCGTCGGCCTCTGCTTCTGCCTTGCCTTGCCTTGTGCTCCATAAGTACCGCTTGCTCTTTTCCTCATCGTCCCTGCTCTGCTCTGCCCTGCCCTGCCCTGCTCTGCCCTGCCCTGCCCTGCCCTGCCCTGCCCTGCCCTGCCCTGCCCTGCCCTGCCCTGCCCTGCCCTGGTCCAAGCCTTCTTGTCCTTCCTTGCACCGGGCTTTGCGCTGTGGCCACTCACTCATCTTGTCTTCCCCAACCACCCCCCCCCCCGCAGCTACTTCCTATTCTCCTCTCCAGCTATGCGCGCTGCTGTTTGCACGTCACAGAGAGTCAGTCCATAGATCCACGCTCGGCTTTCATGGCCGACATGGCCGACACCAACGGTAGGCAGGCGAGCGAGGCTCCCTCCTCCTCGTCTTCTGATCTGTATGCTGCTCACACCGCAGAACCCATCAACCCGCAACCACCTGCAACCAATGGAGCCACTCTTCCTCTGAAGCCCGCGCAACCTCAGGCCGCCGCGCCAATCCTCGAGGACGATGGAGACTGCTCGTCGGAAATGGACGTGTCGGACGCCTCGAGCTCGATTGCCCCGGCACACACCCCCTCAGGGCCATCGCATGCCGGAGCAAAGCGCAAGCTCAGTGATGCAGAGCTGGCGGACCCAAGCCCAGTCAGCGCCGCGCAGGACATTGCCAAGAAGCCTAGGATATCCTTGCCCATCGCGAAACCCGGCCCGAGTCTTCTCATGACAGCTGGTTGGCCGCCGGAAATCTGGCAGCAAGTCTTCACGCACGTGTCCCCGGCTATGCTCTCGCGCTGTCTCCGTGTATGTAGGAGCTTCAAGTTCTGCCTCACTCAACTGAAAGCCCCAACTGTTCCGCGCAAGAAGAACACGCCGCTTGCTCGCGTCCTGGAGAGCGAAGCTTTGTGGACACAAGCCCGGAAGCATGCATATCCCACCATGCCTAGACCTCTGGTTGGTTTCTCTGAGCTTCAAATGCTTCAGCTTGTGGGAGGCACCTCATGCCAGTCATGTGGAAAACCTCATGTCAAATCTTCTGTAACCAACGTCTTAAATGCCGGCCCTGGTGAGAGCGGTGTTCGTGTCATTTGGCCATTCCGTGTCCGCTTATGTGGTAATTGCTTCGTCAACGAATCACTCACGGTAAGAGAATATGCATGCCGTCTCGGCTCCGTGCGGTCCAGGCTTACTTGAAATTAGGACATACAAATGCTTTCAACAAAGCATCCGGCCGCACCATTAACGCGAGGCCTGCCATATGCATTCCGCACCCCCGACGGCCATTTTGTACCGGATCACATACGACAAAGCCCAAATGGAATGCCTGCGCAAACTCGATTGCAAAAGACGTTCTACAAGAAAGATGTGGACAACATAACCGCCGAGGTGGACGAAGTCAACAGCTTCGGCGACGGCGCTGCCGACGAATGGCGCAAGGGCATGACCCAAAGAGGTAAAGATGCCATGGCGGACTCTTCCCGATGGGAAAGATGGGAAGGGACAATGCCTCTCGGCAAAATGCCTGCAGAAGTGCTCAGGGAGTATGATCTCGCTTCCTTCCCTCGTCTGCTAGACCAGCAGCAACGTCAGCAACGTCAGGCAACAAGCCAGTATGCACATGTAGGCGGTGCTCTTGCAGCCACCCCCTTCCACGGTAAGCCAAGAGTCATCATCTAATCTCAATTTCTCTATTCTTGTCCTACACATCCCGAAACGACATACGGTATTCGGCAGTAGCGCATCAAACAAGCCGAGGCAACTCACAAGTGGACGATTGCTATACACAATCAATCACCTCAGTGACTGACCCGTCCCACAGGCACTCATCCGTTACCTCAGCCAGTGCATGTTTTTGCCAACACACAACCTCAATCGCAACATCATGCTCTACCCCCCGGACATTCTACTCCTCCTCTGCACCGCCCCGTCCGCAATGCTCACGAGGTTGAAGCTGCCCGTCAAGCTCGTCGTGCGGATATCGAGCGGCGCTGCCTGGAACTTGACCCACCCTTGCACGCCAACGCGCTACAACACATCAAAGCTTTCAGGGACACCATGCAGATCACCACCTCTATGACCGATGCTCAATGGGAGAATATGCTGAAACCAAAGATCTTGGAAGAGAGAGAAGCTGCCGAGCTTCAAGAACATCAGCGAGCCCAGCAACTTGCTGCTCTCCAGGCTGCAATCCCCTCCACCGTTCCCGATGAGACATTCACCCGCCCAGCCAAGGAGGTTTACGACAAGGACTATGAACACTCTCAGGACCCGTTACGTCAGAGGTTAGGTGAGTATGCAACTGATCACATCAACGGCCATTGGCTCCAAGGCCGCGTCCTGGACCGGGATAGTGCGCCTCTTTTCGCCGTCGATGTGCTACTCCATGTACGTCAACGCTATATCGTGGACCGGGAAGCTGGTATCCTTGATTCAGTGATAGAAGGCGCGCCCAAGTTCCACCCCGCCAAGCAGTCTACTCCGCCTCTGGAGCCTCGCCTGTCCTTGGACAACATGAAATGGGTCTTTGACAACAAAGTCCGAACTTACACGGATCCCCACAGGCGCGAGCTATTCATTTGTGCTGGTTGCGCCGAGGATAGGAAGCCAAAATGGTTTGCATTTGAAGGCCTGGTTCAGCACTATGGAGCCAAGCACACTTCCGCTTTCAGCAAGGGAAATGTTGTCGTTCACTGGCAGACCGCGGAGTGGCCGGATGAGCCTCCTTTCTTTGAGAACCCGGCTGCGTTCGTCAAGGCTGAGCGTAAGTTCCCTGGTGCTAAGACCCATGGACGATCCAGAGGGACACCGCAAGGAAGTGTGGATGTAACCGTTCGCTCCCCGGCCCCAGTTGCCATGCTTTCTGATAACCCAGTGTTCTCTGCCGGCAAACCCGCAGCTTTGGGTCAGAATGGACACCATCCGGTTGACCATCCGCAAGGCGGCTATGGATATCAGTATCAGCCCGCCGCACATCTGAAGCCAGGTTACACCAAAGAATCGCAAGTTGCCAAGGTCTCTGCAGATGCTCGTGAAATCTGGGATCAGCTGGATGGTGTCAAGGAGCTGCAAGAAGCACTGGAGTGCGTGCGCATGTTTACCGTGCTACACCATATGGTAGGCCGATTCATGCAACACTTCTATCATGCGCCTCTTCTGGATACACTGACCGATGCCCTGGCTACTAATGAGTTGATGAAGCCAATCAAGAGTACTCATGCTCTTGCGTGCAAGATTTGCACGGCTGAGCAGACGGATGGCACGGCGGACAAGATCTCATACTATGCGCGGATCCGTAAGATGAAGATGTACAATATCAGTGCTCTCGTCACTCACTTCAAGATTACCCATCAACCGGCCGGCATCCTCAATTGGCACTTGAACCTGATCGAGTTACCGGACAAGGCTATGGTTGAAGAGCTCATTCGCAAGCCCGGCATGGACGACAACAAGCTGAAGCTCATTGCTGCTGCACTCCCTGCCGCATTCCCTTCACCGCTTCCGCACATTGGTACCGTTTCGGAGGCGCCACCGGATCCTGGCCCTGACACTGGACTTGCCAGTCGCCTTGTCAGAAAGCTCACGAAAGGCCAGCCACAGGGCAAGAAGAAAAGGAAAGGCCAACACTTTGCGCATGGTAGGAATGGATCGATCGAGCCCAGTACGGACTCCAGGGAGGAAGAGTACGACCCGCGTCGGCCTATGTTCGTGGACGAGAAGCCTGCGGAGTTTGATCCATCGCGATTTGACACTGATCTCGCCCGCAAGGATGAGCCGTCCGATGGAAATGCGAATGGAACCTTCAATCTCGCACCCGAGACGCTTGCAGCACTCAACGCTCTTCAAGTCCATTCTACAGCAACACCAGCTGAGCCGGAAACAAGATACAGCACACCCTCGGTCAAACGGTCAGGTTCTCGTCCTGCGAGCGCACAAAACACAGCGCCATCATCGCTCCCACAGGTCACACCGGACATTGCTGCTATCTTGGCTACACTAACTGGACAGACCCAAGGAGTAGCTGTGTCGGCCACGCCATCGGCAACCTCTAACCAAGGCCCATCACGTACGCCTAGGCAGCCGCCTCACGAACAATATGCCCCTCCTGTCCAGCATCCCTCTCCATCAGAAATCAATCCTGAAAGTCATCGCCCTCATAGCCGCTACATATCCGGCGGCAACTATCCAAGCTCAGTGGAGCCTGCGTCCGCTCGTTACGATGGACAGGGCCTACAAGCAGCCTTGAGCCGCAACGCCCAGCACTACGCGCAAAACGGACATGTAAGCTACGCTGAGCCAGCACCGGCTCCTATTCACGCTTCGACCGCGCCCTTGCCCCCGCCCGCCCCTGCACCAGTTTACGCGGCGCACCCCGTACGCTCCCCTCCTCGTTACCGTGTCGTCTACGAAGACGATCCTGCCTACCACCAGCCGCGTCCACACCATCACCACCAACCACCATACGACGGCCAACCCGCCCCAATCCAATACGTCCCCATTCCCGAACCCAGCTTGCCCTACCGCTACGAGCAGTACCCACCTCCGCCACCAAAACCCATATACGTCGACCAGTACGGCCGCCCCGTCGAGTTGATCCCGGTAGACGCTGCGCCTGCGCCCGTACAGTACATGCCTCATCCTTACGACCTACAGCAGCCGCAGCAACAGCAGTATGCGCGACCGGGTGCCTATGCGGGTGCGCCGCAATATTCTGCACCGCCGCCGCCACAACAGTCTGCTGTGTACTATGAGCGGGCACCGCCTGCGCATCAGGGGAGATATGTGTACGAGGACGATGGCAGGGGGAGTGTTCCTAGGGCTTGAGGGTTAAAAGATGCGAGGCTGCATGGACTGTGGAAGCCTGGTATGTAAGGGTTTCTCATGAATGATGGGTAGATGTTGTCAACTTGCCGATGAGGTAGATTTGCATCGGAGAAGAGGAATGGTAGAAGGAGAAGGAAGTAATAGCATGACCATGACCATGACCATGACCCAGGAAAAAAAAGAATATCAAAGGTTGCGTTGCATCAAGACAAGTTTGTATACTAGCGGGGGGAAAAAATACTATGTACTCTACCAACCCTGCTCAACATCCGCGCTCAAATCTTTAAACATCATGTACGTCCGTCTCAGTCCTTTTTCTCATCCTCAGATCAAAAAAAACAAAAAAAAAAGGAAAAAAACCATACCATCTGCATCCCTTTCCCCCCTTCCATCATCCTTCCACCCATCCATCCCACATCCTTCTATTCCCATCGTTTAAAACAAGAGAAGAAGAAAAAAAAACAACTTCCCATCCTTCTCAACCTTTCGCCATCTATTCATCCTCTTCCTCCGCCTCTTCAAGTCCCAACCACGCAGTCCGACACTTCACCGCCTCGGCCCTAACCCTCCTCCGCCCATCATCCAACACCCCGCTCAATCTCTTCACAATCTGCCTCCTGAACGGCACCACCGCCTCGCGCTTCAGCTGCTTCGGCACGAGCGCCAGACACATCAGCGCGCGCGCGCGCACATCAGGCGGATTCGCCGGCGCCGCAGTGCAGTTCAGCAGGCGCGTGATGAGGCTGGAGGCGTGCTCGGCGACGAGCGCGGGAGCGTGCATGAGCAGGGACTCGAAGATTGCCAGGCTGGAGGCTTTGACGGGGGTGTCGCGGAGGTCGAGGGTTTGCAGGAGCGGGGCGACGAGGGTGGGGAGGGCGGGCTCGAGGATGGAGTAGGGGAGGTGGGAGAGGATGCCGGAGAGGGCGAGGAGGTAGTTTTGCTTTGTTTGCGGCGCTGGGGCGGCGGTGGAGGAGGAGGAGGAAGCGGAGCGGGTGGCTTCGACGATGGGGGCGACGAGCTGGGCGAAGGCTTTTTGCTTGTAGAGGCCGGAGATGGCGCAGTGGTTTGCCTTGCTGAGGATGTCGTCTGGGGCGAGGATGGTGGCGAAGAGGCGGGCGCTCGGGGCGGAGGTGTTGGGTAGCAGGCGCAAGAGGAGCTGCAGGTAAGTGGAGGTGAGGGCGGAGGTCTTGCCTTGAATGAGAAGGGCCTTGACGACGGCGAAGGAGAGGCTGATGTGCTGGGGGGAAGGGTTGTCAGACGAGAGGAGGGCTTCAACGTCGAGGCCGACTTCGCTGAGCACGGCTTGCATTGCCTTTGGGTCGGCGAACTTGTTGATCAGAAGGGTGATGTGGCGAAGGATGACGCCGTGACTTTGATCCAGTTTCGGCGTGCTCGAGACTATGTTCACTTGCGCCTTCAGCAAGTTGAGAATGTCGGCTGTTTCGGCTACTTCAGGCCTGATGGCGGCGTAGTAGTGGATTGAGAAGGGAGCAATCGCATGGATGGTGTCATGCGCTGTACCTTGTTCGGCCGACGGTGAGAGCCACTGAACGGTAGTGTTGTAACTTGTGCTCTGCAAGTGTGAGATCTGGGACCGCAAGAGAGTGTTACAGATGAGGCCAATGACCTCTAGCTCTGCTGCATCCCATTCTGCGGGTGCGGTTTCCTTGACTTGGCGTAGTAGTGGCTCTGCATAGTCCGAGAAGTATGAACTGCGAATGATGCCTTCTTCGATGGCCGGCGAGCCGTGTGTGAAAGCGTAAAGGAGTGCCATGAGTAGAGCTTGTTGATAAGCTTTTGAAGCGCCTTCTTGTCTCGCCGCGGTATGTCTGTTCTTCAATCTCAGGACGATGGTGTCGAATGCTTCTTTAGCGCTGCTCAGTCTAGCAAGAGCCTCTAGCACTGGCACGTATGAAGTGTCGTCCTGGGGAACATCGGGCAGTTCGGCCACGAATGCCGGCATGGCCTTATCGCTGACAGCATGGGGAACGGTGTATGCCATCTTAGTGAGAGCATCAATGGCTTCCGCACGGATGTCTCCATGTCCGTCGAGATGCTCGTGCAGTACAATCTCTGTAACAGCCTCCACCGCTCGCTCTACATCTGCCCGAGGAAGCAGACCTCGAATAGCTGTAAGCTTTACCAGGCCATCCAGGGACACGAGGCGGAACGACACTTCAGACTTCGGAGCATTGATCAGAGCACGCAGTAAGGCCACAAAAGCATCGCCGCTGTGCGCTTGTAGACCCTCCAGGATGAGTGTGTCACCGGCCGCAGTAGTCTCGATGTATGATTTGACGACATCGTTGAAAACTTCGAGCAGTCCTCTGCGCTTGGAGATCGACTGTGAGGACTTGAACAGCTCAAAAAGCGTGGGCAGAACGCCTTTAGCGATTCTGTCTGCTACAACAAGTGCAGCTGACGAGACGGAGTGAAGAATCCTACCAGCAGATTTTGATTGTTTCGTCGGTGCGTCCTCGAGGTGTTCGTTACATTCCTTGATGATGGGTCGAAGGTAAGCATTGAGAGGACCTTCAAAGCCGGTGGAGAATGATGCTGCAATCAGTCCGAGCGCTTTCAATGCCTCCACGGCAAGGTCCTCTTCTTGTGCGGCCAGGACTTCGAATTTGAGCGCATCCCACAATGTGACGGAGTAAAGATTGATGGTCTTGGCCTCGTAGCCTGCAAGACAGGCTTGAAGTGTGTTCAAGACATCGCGCTGTAAATGTCAGTCATCAGTGTAGCGAAGATCGTGGAATCACAACACATACCTTGGTGTTCATGGACGACGAGTCAAGTTTGTCAAGCAGCGCAGGGAATGCATACGGAGCGAAGTCGGAAGTCGCCGCAATGCAGTCCCTCAGCCTGTCTTTCAAGTCTTGCGCGGTGATACCGTAAGGGTCATCCGGTGGTGGTTTGAAGGTAATTGGGAAGTAGTTGAAGACGGAGTCGAACAGATCTTGCGCTGAGCTCGAGACATCCCACTCCATCATAGGTACCTGCAAGAGCGAGAAGACGATCATCAAGTTTCTCGGGTCTTTTTCTCCGTCGAAGAAAGCGATGAAGTTCGGCAGGAGCATGGGATCTTCGTTGTGCAGCTCATGGATGGCTTTGCGGTATTTGGCGAGCAGCACATCGATCAGCTGAAGAATGCTGTAACGTTCGCTTTGGAGCTTGAACTGCTTCAATGGCGATGCATGTGAGATGAAAGCACTCAACACCTTCTGTGCCGTGGCAGCATCCCATTTGCCACGCTCCTCGAGTGCGAGCAGAGCACGTGCAGATGAGCCGATGCCTTCAACATCACCCTCGATCCTGCCGAGTATGAAGTCACAGAGCAGACGGCGCTCCTGGTTAGAAAGCACTCGTGGGCCGACTGTACTCAATACATCGGCCAAGTAGGCGACAGAGTGGCCTCGAACGGCAGCATCATTCTTGTTGTTGATATACTCCTCCAGGCTTGTGATCAGGTCGATTAATTTCAGATCCTTCGTCTCCAGCTTCTGGGCGCTCTGTTTGGCAACATTCTTGGCCTCGGTCTTGTTCTTCTCTACCTCGAAGAGGTATAGCTGAATGTCGGACATCTCTGCTGCATCTCTCGATTGCTCTCTCACAAATCCTCAAGCCAAACAGATGACACTGACAGCCCGCCAAGCGATATCGCCCGCGCGACGTCAGTCTGTCCAACGGCAGATTTTCTAGCGGCGGGCCGCAACCGGACTAGCGCAAAGTCATTCAGGACTTTTGTTAGGCATTCGCAAAAATCTTGAAGTCAAGTCACTCAGTGAAATGGATTTGTAGAGCGTGATATCATTTGTGCCCCTTTTGACCTGTCTGGTTGATTGCCTTCTTGTGTGGTTTCCAGAATCGTCGGCATTCTGGCTTGACCTCGAAACTCTCTTTTCTGCTTCTTTTTGTCGTTAAACCATGGCCGCTCCCAACCCTGCCCCGGTGGGCTCATGTAAAGTCGTCCTGGCTGCGTCGATTGCGAAACAGCTATCGCAGGAAGTCCAGGCCAGTCTTGCGGTCCTAGACAGGAAACCTCACCTCCATGGCTTCCTGGCCAACAAAGATCCCGCCGCACGCATGTATGCCGAGTGGACCGGCAAGACATGCAGGGACAACGGTTTCGACTTCACCCTCCGTGAGGTCGAGCGTGAAGACCTCGAGGACGAACTCAGGAACGCCAACTCTGACGATGCCATCGACGGAGTGATCGTCTACTACCCCGTCTTCGACTCCAAGCGCGATCGTACCCTCCAGTGGACCGTCAGCATGTACAAGGATGTCGAGGGTCTCTCGCCACAGTTGATCAGCAACATGTACCAGAACATCCGTTTCCTTGATCCTCCCAACAACTTGCAGAAGTCAATCCTGCCCTGCACACCCTTGGCTTGTATCAAGATCCTGGAGCACCTCCGCGTGTACAACACTTTCCTGGACTACGGCAAGCGTCTTTTCGGACGTCGCATTACCGTCATCAACCGCAGTGAGGTCGTTGGTCGTCCGCTTGCTGCTCTTCTTGCCAACGACGGTGCCGAGGTCTACTCCGTCGATGTCACTGGCGTGCAGCGCTTCAGCCGTGGAAGTGGCTTGAAGAAGCAGAAGCACGATGTGACAGACTTGGAAGGTTGGGGTCTCGAGCAGTGTCTGCCCATTAGTGACGTGGTCATTTCTGGTGTTCCTGGAGATAGCTACAAGGTGCCTACGCACTTGATCAGGGAGGGTGCTGTTTGCATCAACTTTTCCAGCGAGAAGGTAGGATTGATCTCTATGTGTTCCGCATGTTGTGAATATTGTGACTGATCGTTATTACAGAACTTCTCTCCTGACGTGAAAGAGCGCGCATCAATCTATGTTCCTGCTATTGGCAAGGTGACGATTGTCATGCTTCTCCGCAACCTTGTCCGCCTGGTGCAGAACCGCCCGCGCCAGAACGCTGTCGAAGCTAACGGCGTCGAGGCTGCTTAGAGGACTGGGCATGTAGAGAACTAGCAATCATGCCGCATAAAATTATGACGTTTCGGTATGATGGGGTCAGGTATTCACGAAAACTGTTTCGATAAACATAGACTTCTTTTGCTATCACTTCCTTGTTACTGCAAATCTCTCCGAGTATGCGTCGATCTATGTATCAGAAACCATGCGTAGTCAAGCCTGGAGCGATTGTATATCAACTTATAAAGCTTCGTTCTGCAACGTGAGGTCAACACCAAACGGTGTAAGGCTCCTCATCCGACCCGTTCGATCGCCTCGAGCTTTTTGGATAATGAGGCCAAAAATTCGTCCATTTCCACCCAGAAGGACGAAACGGAAGCAAAAGAACGGGCGGTTGCCAGGACTCGAACCTGGGACCTCTCGCATTTGATGTCATTCGACAGCCCTAAGCGAGAATCGTAACCGCTAGACCACAACCGCTTGATTGATGGAATGGGGCTCGGTTGGAGTGATTATCACTACCTGGATACGTATCAAGCAGCAACTTGGAATAACTGATCGTTATGGCATTCGACAAAGATCTTGGTCGATGGGGGCTTGTAGACTACAGTCCAGTGTTAAAAACGACTAAAGCGCAGCGATATGCTCAATGGTCGATGATAAGGGCGTAAGTTCTGAACCAAACGAGAGGACTATTCAATGGAGCGGCGAGGAGCATCAGAACGTAGCGGCTGGTGGTTTGGTAGAAGGTGACAGCAGCTCATCGTTTCTCAATAGGATGAAGGCATGTGCACCTCAGCTTCCAGACTAAACGAGGGGGGTGGCCTTCGAACGAGCGTAAATGAAGGCTGAAGGTATTGATTGTCGGCTTGTGAGTATTCGCCTCTCCTTGTTCGTTGCACTGTTCCACACAACCCAGTGGCCAAGTGAACTTCGACTCCGACAGCGAGCCTGGCCAACTCACGTGACTCTGTCGTGCTTGCCCCAGCTTACAACGCGCGGCGAGCGACCAAAATCCGCGATCTCCCTCTCTATGTCAACCTCCGAACCAGCAAACTACCAGAGTCACATTAATCATTTGTTCAATATGTCCATCCACATCTATGCAGAGCACTTGATCAACATCCGCACACTCACAATACAGGTGTCTCTCCCCACAAGCAGCGATGAAAGTACCGCTCTGTCTTTGAATGGCAGTATCCTCGCGCTGTCCCATCAAGGCGAGACAGCCAAAATCACGCTTCCCGTATCCATCCCAGATCTCGAACGCGCGAAACTCAGCGTGCCTCCAGCACCGAGCACAAACCTGAGCTTCCGCATGAGACTTGATGACACTTCACCGCGCGACAGTCAAAGCGCCGAGACCGTCATACCCTGGACTGCCATTTCACTATCTCACGAGGTAGAACTGCAATGCAAAACCTGCCATGCTGAAATCCTGCCACGCAGACAAATTCAGACTTGGAAAGACTTGCCCTCGGAAGGATGGGCCGAGATGATGGAGTTCTGGCATTGCCACAAGCCGAACGAGCCGCATGACCACGAGCATCAGACTGACAAGAAAGGCTACTCTGCCGATAGCATGCTAGCAATAACACCTTCAGTCGGGCTAGTGAATGCGACAAGCTTCATTCTCACAGCTGACGATTGCAAGAACATCAAGGTAGGTCATAGAGCGTCTTTCATATTTCTCACGGGGGAAAGGACAACATGGGCACTGAAAAGAACCGGCGCTTTCCAGCCGCAAGGCTACCATATATGGAAGATTCGGGATATTGCTGCCCTAGAGCAAGATCTTTTTACAGAGCGCGGAACCAGCTGCAACCCTTGCGAAAGCTGTGGGTTCTCTGGTGAAGCAAATGCTCAACGTTCTTGCGAACTCATTCGTCGCGTCGTAGAGCTCATTGGCGTGGCGTATATCAGCGCATAGATACATAATACTGTATATTATTCGGTCTCATTCTGCTTTTCTTCGCATTTACAATCTTGACCGGCTGCTAACAATATCGCCGCATAGGTGATGGAAGCTCCTCATGGCTCAGACGCTGCCGCCCATCTGAATTGCTCTTCCTGCGATGCGATCATCGGTATTATGGACGTCGCAACCGGCAGCTACAAGCTATTCAAGCTAGCACTCTCACTCTCATCCAACAACGACTGCAGACAAACTTTCAACATCACCAAATGGCTGTCGTGCCACCTCCTGAACTCTATGGACAACCAAGGCCTTCGAAAATTCGTCATCACGCCGAGCCCTGTGTTACAGCACTCCTTGTTGATCTGGCTTTTCGCTCCAGATCTCAACATCGCTTCATCAGCAGCGGCGCACGATAAACCCCTGCGCGTGACCAAGATTTTGTGGAAGTCAGCTCCAGCACAAAGGCAAGACACTCTTCTCGACAAGCAGAGCATGACCGAGGGTGAAATAGAGATTCCGGACTTCGAATTCGAGGCATTGAAGAGCTCGCTCGAACAGAGTGCTACACTGCTACCAGCAAGTGCACAGCGCTTCCAAAATTGGAATGTTGCTGTGCTCGAGCGGTTTGTCGCCAGCGACGGAATCCTGCAATGAGCTTTGCCTGCTACAATACACACCGAGCGTGCAACAGAAAACGCATGATGGAATCAGTTCTCCATGGTCACCCCTTCCATAATATCGTACATCACTACTTCTACTCCACCTCAACCACCGAATATCTAGAATGGCACTGGCGCTAGCCGTGCAGCGCGCCCAATATGCACCACAGCTTGAACACTGAGTCCTCGCAATCTTTCAATACTATCCTCACTCCACACGGACTGGGAAGCAACAGAAATCGCATCATCACGAGAGCTGCCCAACGCAGAAGCCGGATCAGACTCTATCATCGCCTCCTCCCTGCGACTCTTCCTCCGCAAAATTCGATCGAAGACCTTCGAGATCGGCGACTCGTTGTCTCTGCTCTCTCGTGCCCGGCGGAACGTCTTGTCCGACTTGGCCTGCTTCTTCGCAAGCTTGGTCTTAAGCTTAACCGACGCCTGCGACTGCTGGCTGCACTCAGAGTTGAGACGCCTATGGGGCCTCTTGTACGTCTTCTCGATCGCGGCTGTGTCAAAATTCCCTTCTTGCTCGGCTATGCGCATCCTGCGCTCCAATGTGGCGAGGCGGCGAGGCGGGCTAGCGTCACGGAATTGCTGCTCTTCGAGTCGCTTCAAATATTCTTTGTCGCGTATTGAAAGCTCGGACGGTGGTGCTGGCAGTGTTTGGCGACGTCGAGTGGGCATTTCATTCCCTCCAGAGACACGTCGGGCCGGCGCTGATTTTCTGCGTCCACCATGAACCCAAGGCCTCGCCTGGCGTCCACGACTCCTCAGCTCGACCTCGCCACTCAACTCATCGCCACCATCGCGGCTCCTCTCCCCACTACCCGGCGACACAATCATACTGCTATTCTCATCGACTCTCCCTCTAAGAGCCCTGCCCTGCCGCGGCGGCACCACCGAATCCCTCCGCCAACTCCAGCTCCCAGCCCTTTTCTTAAACGCCTCCCTAAAATCCGCAAACCCCTCTCCAACCCTCGCCGAAAACCTCCTCTTCCTCAACTCCAGTCCCCTCGGCGAAACCATATCTCCTACTTCTTCTTCTCTCTCACAGCCAGCAACCGTGCTCCCGCCAGGAACAAAACTCCTTCCATCCCTTGCAACACTTCTCCTCAAAATCAACCTCTCCGCCTCCGGATAATCCTCGTACGGCGTGGCAATCTCGTACTCGTGCACAGCCATGCTCGAAGCGTTCCAGTCCGGCGGCTGGAAGTAGCCGCCCATGGAAGCAGAAGCGAACATGAGGTCTGGATCCATATCAGTGGTCTCGAGATTACTGCCTAGGAAGTCTGAAGGGCGGCGTTCGGAAGGCGACGTCGGCATGCCTTTTCGTTATCTTGTGAGAGTGGCAGCGATGGTGCTCTTGTGGAAGATATAGGGTGTGTAGGCTGTTACGGAGTCGCTGGTGGTGGTCGAGACGTGCACGGTCGAGACTTTTGTATAGATCGAGATTCCTTCTTCCAAGTAAAGTGTGACTTTTGACTGTGGTTCCTGTGCGTATGTGAGGAAGGGAAGAGAATCAGAATTATGACAGCAAGGAAAGAATGAATGAGAGGGGATGCCACAGCATCAACTGATGCCACCATGTCCCACGGTTCCAGCAACTACGAGTGCCATATTACTATCAGTGCGCTGCACTACAGCATAAGTGTTCATTACAAGTGCGGTAACATATACAGTCAAGCAGAATAATGCTGACAGGCTTGACGGGGAAGTCAATTCTGTGGAGTGAGGTTCAAAGTATGAGAGCTTGTAATACTCTATTCATCATCTCTCGCTTGCTCGGCTGAGGTGGGTGAGAAAAGGCTAATCCTAATGCTACATGTCCCTGTCCTGAATCCTGTTTCTTTTCCTCCCGAGCCTTGTGCCTAAAATTTGAGCATAGCAAATCTTTTCCTCCATGGTGAGCCTTGTGGCCGACTACTATCATCGCCATTTGTGACGTTCTGGATGCGCTTCCTTTTCCATCCCAGACGACCATGCGACTATGCGCCATTCTTCGGTCTTTTCTAAGGCCTGTCGTAGCCTCTCTCTCCTTCTCTTCGAGCCACATTGCTCGAAATACAGCAAATTATGTATATGCAAAACAGTAAAGTACCCGCTCAAAACGCCGGTGTCATCAAATTGTGATCGTAAAAGTTCGTTATGGTGGTGTTCTTTTTTTGTGTCTCTGGATAGTCGCTGTTGACTCTAGTGGTTGTTGTTCAGCTCCGGGAAGAGATCGTGCAGCACGCTGCTCTCGGTGGGCATGCGCACGGCTGGCTGTTTGCTGTTGCTGCCGAATTGGCCGCCGAAATTGCCCCAGCTACCGCTACCCTCGGCAAGGGCTGGGAACATCTCGCCAGCGGAAGTTGTTGGTTGGCGAGATCCGAACAAGGTGAAGTCCTCACCAGGGGCGCTCACGACTGCTCCGTAGCCCTCATCGACGTTCATGCCGTCGTAGAGATCCGGAGTGAAGGTTGGGTCCTGAGCACCTGGTGATACCTGCTGGTCGTGAGATGCAAGGCTGGCACCACCGGATGGGTGGCCGTGGTTGTGTACTTGGAAATTGCCAGTGTTCATGCCGACGTTGGGGTTCGTGGCAAAGTCCTGGAAATCGTACGAGAAGCCTCCGTAGTTCGTATCAAAAGCAAAGTCGTTGGGGGAGAGGGCTCCACCGAACGTGCTGTTGCCCTCGAACAGCATGCCAGAGTCGGATGTGCTCGATGAACGCCGATCTTCGCTCAACGCAGGGGTGATTGGGAAAGCGTCGATGTTGTTGAAGTCGAAATTGAAGTCCATGTTGAAGTGACCGCTGAAATCAGGCGATGGCTGAATCATGGCGGGTGTTCCGAAGTGGCTCGGTAAAGCAGGTGGTGCCATTGAGCTGTGGCGGGATCCGCTGGCCCAGGACTGAGAAGTTATCGAGGGCGACGGGGCGATTGGTGTCAGGGGAGTGAGCATAGTCGAGGCTGGCGACGCAGCAACAGAACCCTTCGGAAGGCGGGCCACTTCGGACGCCTTGCCCTTGCCGTTGTTCTTGGAGCGCACGTAGACCCAGTTGTGTGCTTTCTCCATGTGTTGCTTGCAGTTACTCTCCCTCTTGGAAGTGTACGGGCAAGGCTTGAACAAGCAGTGATACAGCGATGGCAAAGTCGAGTGCTTGTCATTGACGTGACGCTCGCATTCCTTCTCGGTTGGCCATCCAAATTCGTGGTACTTGCACTTTTCATTCGGGCACTTGTAGGGCCTGTCGTGAGTCTTGATGTGCTTGGTCAGGTCGCAAGGGCGCTTGAACTCCTTGTCACATTGAGGGCATTCGTGGATCTCTGGTTTGGCGTTCTTCTTGCGTCGGGCCATCGAGCGGAGAGCCTCATCGTCCTCAAGGTCGGCATTGGCGATCGGGCGTTTGATAGTGGTAGCTGGGGGTCCCATCTCTTCCGAGGAAATGATGCGTCCAGTTGCAATAGAGATGACCTTGCCATCCTTGTGGCGGACAAGTTCAGCGGGATTTCCGTTGCGAGTCAGGCCTCCGTGGAGTGAGACTGACTCTTCTCTGTAGGATGATGTTAGCTCGTATTTCTCTGGAGCGTGGCACCGTGACTCTCGAAGTAGACCAGAATAGGCCAAGGAAACGTACGGTGAGTAATCCATCTCGTCAGGCTTCTCTCCTTTTGCTTGTCTCTCACGTGTTGCAGCCAAGATGGTGGCGTATCTACGAATCTGTGGAACAAAGTCAATACAGGCCAGACTAAGCTTAAAGTCAGAACAGCCAAAACACACCTGCTCAACCAAGTCGAAGAAGTAGCCTTGCGTATACGGGCGATCGGGCGGTGCGCGTTGGTCGCTCTCGTGGAGAGTTGTGACTGTCGTGTGCAGAACTCGAATCGTGCGTTCGCAGAAGTGTAGGTACTTTCGTGGTGTGCGCGAATAATCCTTTAAGCCAGAAACCCCATAAGTAAATGCGCAATCCACATTACGATCGCTTGAACTTACCGGTGCACAGAAGATCAGAGTCTTCTCAAGATCACGCAGATTCTTGATCTCTTTGCTGCCAATGCGGTGAGGAACGTCCTTTACCAGCTGGTGGAATTCTTTCAGAGATGGTTCGCGGAGAATGGGCTGGATGATGTAGCGGTGAATCTGCTCTTTGGCGTACTCGCTGAGACCACGCTCTTCAGTGGCAGCAGAGATTGCTGACATGGACTCTGAAGTGGGAGAAGGGTCGCGAGAGTCTGAGGGGATGTTAGCGGGGAACGCGCAGGTTAAGTATTGCGTTTGCAGGGAGGCCTCACTAGTTGTGGCACACTTGCCAGAATCGGAATGGATGCTTGATCCAATGCCAGAGTCCGAAGAGCGACTGCGACTGGACTGACGGGTGCGGGTAGCGTCCAATGTTGGGACGGGGAGAACTTCCGGTTCGCTTAGGACGTGAGCCAGGTTGGCAAGGTTTGATTGGGTAGCGATGGCTTCGTCTACTCTGTGAAGAAGGTCGACAGCACGACGCTCGCCAGAGCCGATGAGGAGGTCTTCAAGAGACTGCGGGCAGGTAGTGGAGCGTGCCGGCATGGAGGGAGTGGTCGACTTTGACTCGGATGCTAGTGGGTCCCACAGATCCTGGTCATGCTTGTGAGGGACATGAAAAGTGTCCCCTTTGCGGATAGACATGTTCTGGAAACAGTCGAGAAAAGAGGGAGTCACAGAAGGGCTAGCGGGCCGGCGTCGAGGGTGCATGTTGGTGGAGGACATTGTCGGAAAGGATGGCAGAGAGGAGCGATTGTCGAATCAATGTCCGGGAGGCGGGTGAGTCACGATGCGCAGACCAGCAGGTGCCGGGAATTGGCAAGGCGGCCTCTCCGAGCGTGGTTGATGCAGCGAGCGATGATGCTGTCTCGAAACAGGCGGTGGTGGAACAGAGGTAGTTGAAGCAGACACTTGCGATCGCCACGCAAGAAAAGCAGCAAACGGAAGTCCAAGAATCGGCTGCAGCGCAAAGATGAGTGGCGAAGTGGATATGATAGTAACAGCAATTGCAGCAGGGGAATCCAGTCGAGCATCCGGTGTCCTGAGGAAGTTAAGAGGTGGTGGGAGGAGTCAGAAGATCAGGTGGTCGTTGGCCTTTGAGGCGGAGCGCAGCCTGGTGAGCCAGGCACCGCAAACGCGACTGCTGCCTAGAAGGATGCCAGCTAGCGCTGGAAGGAGCTTAGCTTGGTTACAGAGCGCGAGAGCGACCAGTATAGATAGAATGCTTCTTTCTTCCCTCATCCAAGTTTGCTGGTGGTGATGGTGAAGCCCTTCTCAATACCCTCGACCTCGCAGTACCGCCATACTGTGTATTCCATCGCCTGCGCGTCTACTCATCCAGCGAGTACCACAATCACACGAGCATGCCGCCGGACGAGCTTAGCCTCAGGCACGCGCAACTTCACCGGAGCGGCAAGACGGCAGCACACGCCCTGGCGCCATTCGGGGACGGGGTGATTGGTCACCCGTCATGCCGCTCTCTCTGCGGCACCATCTCATTTATGCTCCGCCACGCAAGCTGCCCATGCCTGGTTTGAGTTGAGTCGCCGAGGGATACGAGCTGTCACTTGCGCAGGCACCAGTCGCTGTCGAGCTTGTACGCGACGCTATCGGTGTCAATGTTGTCATCATGCTTGAGCTGCAGTATCTCCTAGCCCTGCAAACATGAAGCTGACGCTTAAAGTACCCACGTTCTTGGGACCTTCGTCTGCCGAAAGCCCTAGCTAAGCGCAACCCTCCGACTCTCTCGGCCGAGCTCTCATCTCATTGTTGCGATTCGCACGTTCGTATCTTTTTTGAAAGACTCGGTCCGACCGACGACAACATACAATGCATAAAAAGACCCAACAACACACAATGCAAAGAAAGATCTTATCACAGTACATGTTACAACCTCATACTGCCCGTTGAGACGCCCGTCCTTTGCTCCAACTGTGTCAGCTGGCTAGTTGAATGCCACGGTCCATACCATTTCCAAAAGGTACATATTTGTCATCACCACCGTCTCCTCAGCAGCCACAGGTATCACTAGATACCTGCGAATCCATCCAGGATGCGTGGCGCAGTGGTAGCGCGTGTGATTCCAGTTCCCTTCCAGATATCTCAGCTGGGAGTTTTTCGGGATATCCACAAGGTCATCCGTTCAAATCGGGTCGCGTTCATCGGTCTTACGACTCATGGAAGCTCATTCTTTTGCTTTTTGGCCCAATGTTGGGAGACGCCCTATCTCCTGTCAACACATTCGCAGGCACAACAAGGAGGGTTTTTTAACCTGCAAGAACAATACTGTAGAACGAACGTGTCGGACTCCTGGAGCTGGAGAAAGAAGAGGAATATATTCGCTTTGAATTTCTATTGACTATACTTTCGAAGGATATGTATTACACTGGCCAAAGCTACGTCGCGACTCCTAGCAGGGAACTGTGGCTGATCTCGGTCGCTTCGAAGAAAACGGAAAGTAAACCTCACTAGTTCTGAAAGTCGATCTTGAACACTGTCAGTGGCCCTTGCAGGCGCGAACGAAGGTGATAAGACTCACTAGCTGGAGAAATCTCTACCACACGTTTACAAGCAGTCAAAGCTACAAGCACGTACATCATAAAACATCTGACACAACACACGTTCTGATCAATCGGACTCATTTACCTACGCTTCACGCGTAGCATCAACTTCCCACGCCAAACATGGACTTTTTCTTTCTCCAAACAGCGCAACGACCCCTCTCCTCCTGCCCCTCACTTACTTCCCAACATCATCTTCCATCCCAATAACCCCAATCGCCCAATTCAACCTCGCATTCGCCTTGACAGTCACCAGCCTGCGGTCGTTGTCGTCCATCTCCTCAGGCTTCGTATTAGGATCCGTCCGCAGCTCCCAGCTGTGATTCAGCCTGGGATCGTCCGAATGGCGCGGCTGTTCCACCCTCTGATACGGCGGGCCGCGTCCCATCTCCCCGGCCTTGACCCAGGAAGTCTCAATACCCTTGCCGATGAGCTCGGCGCTGCCCCAACCTGTACGCAGAGCGATACCGTAGATCCGCATGACGGTGAACTGGCGCTGGTCGGGGCGCTGGTACTGGATGGCCGCGAAGAAGGTAGGCATGCTGCTTTCGCATAGTGAGGATCCGAGGGTTGGGTTGAGGGGCTCGTTGGCCGGGCCGGGCACGATGCCTGCGGCGATGCGGCCGATTTGCTCCGCGTAGAAGGCTGTGTCTTTGGCTGCTAGGCCTGCGGCGGCGTGTGCGGCGGGGTGCATGTGAGGGTGTGAGCGGATGGCGATGATTTCGCACATGTTGTAGATTGACCAGAGGCAGCCGATATCGTAGGAGCGGTAGAAGATCGCTGGTCCGAAAGGCGTTGGGATAGGTGTCTGCAGATCGGCGTCTAGTGGTTGGAATGCTGGAACGTTGAGTGCGGCGGCGTATGCCTTGAGAGCTGCGCGAATCTTTCCATACTCCACGAGAGCAGCAGCTGTGGCGGTTTGCAAATCAACCATCTCAGGGGACTCTGTGTTTTGCGCAGGTGGCCCGTTGTGGATGGGGTTGTACGAAGAAGGCATCTGGACGTTTGACCTAGGAGGCGGCGCCATACCGAAGAAGGTCGGAGGAGCTTGAGGTGGTGGACCTGCCGGAGGCCCTTGTGGTGCACCAGCACCAGCTGAGGGTGGGGGACCAGAGCCTGCCCCTGGTGGGCGTGGGATATTCATGCCAGGAGCAGGAATCCATTGACCGCCCTGCAGTGCCATCTGTCTAAGTTTTCGGACTCTGTCCTTCGAAGCGAAGTCTGCAATCCTACCAAGTAGTAGTATGAGATGGTCGAAAGAGCCATACACAGCGTCTGCTCTTCCCATAGATGCACGAGGCGGACAGTCAGCCCAACGGTGATAGTCCATCCTGTAACACATGTCAGTGACAAAGCTTTTAACAACATGAACTCCGGGCAACCACTTACAATAGAGGGTTGCCGCTGACGATACTCTGATAAGCGTCCTGTTTGCAGTACCACCAGAAGAGATCTTTCAAAATCTCAAAATTGCTCAAATCAAGTTCTTGCGGAATACGGCTCTGCTCCGTCTCGACAAATCCTCGTGGATCCTCGTATCGCACTTCTCGGCCAACAAAATTGCTAATCATCGCTTCGTCAACGTCGTGGAATTGGTTGGGAATTTCTTCCTCGCGGTTGAAAAATGCCGAGATCGAATTCCTACGAAGTTGAACCTGATCCTGCGCCATTTTTTCTCGCTTCAGCTGTCGATATTGCCGTGTCATGCCAGCGAAGTCGGTCTCGACGAACAGCTGCTTAGCGCCTGCAAGGTGTGTATTCCACTTCATGTGATCAGCTGTCATAACTTCATAGAACCCAAGCAGCATTGAAGCTGCGATGGTAGTTGCACGAAGACGTTTCTTGCTGTCGCGGGAGCTGACACAGTTATGTATGCGCTTCAAAGCCCACGCATAGTGCTTCATAGAAGGAGTGGTGTCACCATTCTGGAGTCGGGCAATGTGCAAGCTCGACAATGCCAGCATGGCATGAAGCAGTCCTTGGTGGTGAAGCGCAGCCATTGGCATTGTATAAGTCCAGAGTCCTTGTTGAGACATAGGCACTGAGCCTTCAGTGAACAACACCGAAGAGTTGACCGGGTGTCTCTCGAATGGGGACATGCTTGGCCCGGTCGCGGAGATGAAGTGGGCAAACACACGAGCAGTAGCGGGATTTCGAAGTGGGTTCGCATGCCACTCAACACGATACCGCTCTAGCATGCCATCTTGTAAGAATGTATCATATCGTCGTATCTGCAGGCTCGAAGCGTTAAAGTGTTGGCCCATGAGAACACTGTTAAGATTGCGCTGTCTTTTGGTGTCTTGCGCGATCGTGGTCGGCTTGTCGATGTCCATGTCCTCGTCAGACTCTACATCCCAATAGTCATCGTCCACCACTTCCACGGCTGCTTCATCGAGCCACTTGGAGTAATCCGGATTCTCCGGGAACTGCGCTTGTTGTTCGAAGAACTCAGGCGTCGGTGGATCAGACATATTTTGGGATGCTAACGCAGGCATTGAGGGGGGAGGAATCGCAATAGGCTGACGTAGAGGAACCTCGCTCGTCGTTGGTGTTGGTCGATAGTCGATGGGGTGACTCAGCTCCGGGCGAGGCGTGTAAGTGGGTGCAGTCCAGGCCTGCGAAGCATCCAGGCTGATTGGCGCCGACATAGGCTCGTACTTTCTTGGTGGTGATATCGTCGCAGGGGTTGCTTGAGTCACAGATGGGACGTTTGGTACGGAGGACCTTGGCCATGACTGCTCATGACCGACTGGTAAAGGTTGAGGTATGCCGCTACCTTCAGCCACGCTATACGCACGAGGTATCTGGATAAGGGTCTGGAAATGCGATAGCGGCAGTGCTTGGCTGGTGTTGGGTATGGATTGGGTTCGGGCGGTAGTGAACGGCGTCTGGATGGCTTGTTGCTGTTGTTGCTGATCGTTGTAGGTCGGGACGAAAAGTGTCTGAAACTGTGGTTGTACCTGCTGTTGCTGGTGTCCGTTCATAGTGGCAGGGTTGTATCCCAATGGTACAGCGTGCGACACAGCTACCGGATGCGATGGCATACCAAAGCCAGGGAACGGCATCAGTGGAGCAGGAGGCGCGAAAGTGCTCACTGGCTGCTGTTCGTACTGCATAAATTGCTGATCAGACTGTGGTATCAAGTTGGGATACACATTAGGATCAGTCCAATACTGCGGCATCTGTCCTGGGTGCATCGAAAGCATTGGTGCCGCCATAGGTCCAGCCTGGAACGTGATATGGGCTCCGCCGTTTGGCGCAGCACGATACTCAAAATGGGGTGGCTTGAAGACGACACGTTGGCTGTAGCCTTCGCAGTGTCGTTTCGATTTGATGCAGTTCTTGCACATGGGACGTTCCTCGCCGCACTTGATGCGGCGTTTGCGACATGTCAGACAGCCCGTCTTGGTCCGTTTGCGGGAGAGTTTGGCTTTCAAGGCCGCCTCAGCCTTGCTTGTGTCAGTGCCATCGAGTTGATATTTCTGATCGCTCTCGTCGTCAGACGCCTCGTGCCCGGCGGCGGAGTCCATGTGGCTGAGGATGCTGTGGTCGTCGTCACAGATTGAATAGTCTGGTAGTGAGTCGAGATGGTGAGTGCATGCATAGTTTGGAGGAATGCGGAGAAATCAAGGGCCTGTTAGTTGTTTTAGTGATGGTGTCGTCCTGGCGAGTCGTTAGCGTAGAGCGCGAGCCGCCTGTTTGCCGATACGAGCCCGATAGAGGCAGTCGAACACAGTAGTAACAACGTCTGGATGGAGGATGGTCCTCATGCAACAGGGTACAGCATGTGCAGGCGTGGAGTTGATGAAGCCAATGAGGAAATATGCCTGGTAGCGATCGACCCTGCTAGCCGCCAAGCGCAGATGGCACCACGTGCGAGGACGGCGTGGCCGCGAGTCTATCTTACACAACGTGTACACTAACTAACTGTAACTACTGCAGAAGCGTGCAGGGAGCTATGGGAGTACAGCAGTGACAAGGGGGGACGGCGGACGGGCAGCCTTGAGCCGGGTTGACCATGACGGCGGAAGCAGTGGCAGCGCGCGCCCCAAACAGACCGAACAGACGACGTTTGGGTAGCGGGAACCTTCCAATTGGATTGAATTATTGGCGGGCAGGGTCCTTGGGCCTTGTCTCTGCTGCCCCTCTCGTTCTGCTGCCGCCGGACAGCCATGAGGCTTGTGCGTCGATATCAGCGAGAGCGCTCTGGGGCCTTGGGGGGAGACTGGACGCCGCTGCACGCCTGCAAGGCAGCCTGCCGGTGAGAGGGCAGGGCAGGGCAGTAGGGGAGTGAGACCACGAGGAGAGCACAGCGTCACTCCCACTACCATACTGCATCTATCAAATCACCACGCTGAGCGCCTCCCGACGGAGATACAAGATGAGTCTTCCCATTGGCGTCGATGCAGAGAGCTTGACATGGGACATGGGCCGTGGCCCCCCGGTCGCGCCAGAGCTCTGGGTGCAGGCTGCTGCAGTTGTGATCCACGGTGCAGTCGGCCTTGTGCCGGTGGAGATCGAGCTTGTATCTGCTTCTCGAGCCGCTGTTTTCCTGCTTGTGGCCGCTGAGCTGCATCCACTCGCCCAAAGAGAGCTTCCTCGCACGCTTTCGCCATACCGTAACCCTCTCGGCGCCGGCACTGCACGATGCCCGAGCACACCTTGCCGGGCACTTATCAGCTCAGCCGGCTCGCCTCTCTCTGGGAGGATGGCGGATGGCGCGAAGGATGGCCAGATACGAGCATCGGGAGTCGTCAGGGCAGGTCAGGGCGCGAATCGCAACCGACATCATCCTCATCATCGTCAACTTCCTGCAGACGCGCAACCACACATCACAGCACCACGGAGAACAGCGGTGCCAGATGCTAACCGAGCTCACCGAGCAGTCGGAGCTGCCGGGGCGAGGCGTCTGCTGGCTTGTCGATCTGCCCTGGGGTTGGTTGCGCAAAAGGCTATTGCGCCTCTCGCAGCGCCTGTGACTGGCTGACGCTTCGCGGCAGAAACCCAGCGTGCTAGTGTGTGCGGAGAGCTCAATCGAGAACGAGTCACGAAGGTTTGTCGTACGCTAGGTTGCGTTGGTCGGCAGGGCAGCGACTTGAGTGAGTACATATTCTCGTGTATATATAGGATCAAATAAATTCAAAGGCGCAATCTGCAATATATCACCAACACGGCGGTGACGTAGGCGGTTCCCGGAGCATGTCGCTTCAAGGCAGTACGATATAACCGCGTGCATCTCGATCGTTGCAACACGTGGATGAGGAAGGTGCGACCTGCATGACCTCACTAACCCCTACCGAAGATCCAAGCACGGGAAATTGGGGACATATGCGGGAGGATTGCCTTCTAGGGTGTTGGCTGCTGCTGCTTTGAGCGCAGGCACTGGGGCTTTCATGCGACTCTATAATACGTGGAAGATCCATCGCCCAAGAAAGAGACCTCGGCTCGTCGTCTGTGTGTACAGTGTATCCCGATTGCATATGCCAACATTTCCTACATGCTGTCTTGCCGCCACTGGCTCCTGACCTTCTTCCAATCATCCTGCTCCTTCCTGCCGCCATCCTTCTCCAACCCGAGGCCGCGCTCCACCCATTCCTGGCTACCCATTTCGCTCAAACGGGACAGCGCACGAGCGAACGCAAACGCCTCTTCGTCGCCGGAGAAGATGCTGCTGCCCTTGAGCATGTTCATGTTCATGCCCAGGTCGTCCATCAAACTCCGCATACTAGCATCCAAGTCTGCGCCTTCGCCCTTGGCTTCGCTGGCGGCCTTGTCGCCTAGCTTGGATGCTTCGTCCATAACCTTGTCCACCTCGTCGCGCGACATGAACAATTGGGTCAACGGGACTGCCGTGGTGAGGACGAGCTTCGCGCGACCTTCATACACAGCGTCAACAAATGTTATGAAACGTCTGGCCAGATCTCTAGAACGGTAGTTCATGCCGGGCACGTCCGTTACCACAAAGGTATCGTAGCTGCGCACCAATTCGATGTAGTCTGCCGCACCAGTAGCCTTGCCCAGAAGCTCATTGAATGTGAAGTGGCATGCTGTCCCGCTGGCTCTAGGAACCTCGATCTCACGACCCCAGACTGTTTGTGTAGCCTTGTGTGGAGGATCGTTGTCGAAGTCGCCGAGGAATTTGAACCAATGCTCAGCATGTCGCTTCGCGGCAGCATCGAGGGGATGGTGGTAAACGCCTGAAGGTGGGCGAGGGATTTTCCTGTAGTCTGTCGTTGAGTCCAAGTTGAGGACTTGAAGCCTGGTCTCGAGAAGCTTGATACAAGGCACGAAGGACTCGCGCTGAATTCCATTCTTGTAGAGCTCTGTGGGATGTCTGTTTGACGTTGTGACCATGACGGTTCCATGAGCCATCAGCGACTCGATCAGACGCCTCAGAATCATGGCATCCGCAACATCCGTGCACTGAAACTCGTCAAAGCACAAGACAGACGACTCTTTTGCGATCTTCGCCGCCACGAAAGGCACAGCGTCGAAATCGTTTCCTTTTGTCATCTTGATCTTGTGCAGTTCTTTGTGTACGTTTTGCATGAAGTTGTGGAAGTGGATCCTCGACTTCGAGTGAATGTTGCTCGGCAAAGTGTCGTAGAAGAGGTCCATCAACATTGTCTTCCCGCTGCCCACATCGCCGTACATGTAAAGACCCTTGGGCAGCTCATCTCTAGGGTCCATGCGAATCTTCTCTTCCTTGCCTCCGCCGAACAATGAGCCAAAGAAACTCTTTTTGGGAGGTTGCAGCGATTCCAGAGTCGGCGGTATAACTTTGGGCGGTGTGTAGTCTACAAGTCTGTTGTGTAGGTCTTGCAGCGATTGTATGAGCATCCGCTGGTGTTCGTCGTCTCGCAGCTTGCCAGCTTTCACTCTCGCGTTGTATTCTGCCATCGGCCCTTCAGGACTGTACTCCGAATCTCTGTACTCGGCCATGGTAGCTTGCCCTCTCTTGAATTGTGTCGATCCAATCTGTATGCGCGGAGTGTTCCTGAGTGTGCGCAATGGCACCTGGCGACCAGCACCAGCTATGCAGTCCACGCATAGTGTTCGCCGTTGCTGTTGCGCCAGAGATCCTAACCGCTTGATTCGCGCCAGGCTTCGCAGCGCCCTGACGGCATCCCTCGATGCCATCACCGGCCGTGTGAGTTGTTATTTCGATCCGTGGAATGTGTGCGCACCAATCGGGTCTCAGCTGTTGGTGGTGTCACAAAACTGTGGTAAGGTTCCAAGTACCTGACTGAAGGCAGTACCGGGTATTTGCTTGCTTGAACTGGTATGTCGTACAAAAAGAACTCGCTGAGATGTACACAAAAGCTAGCGCAGTGCTCGTACGCGGAATCAAGACATGCAAAACGGTCAATAGTTACCGACAGACGAGTCTTCACAATGAGCATTTGAGCGACCCTGGCTGGCACTTTGGCCAAGTTATCGGATAGTCGGATAGTTAGGTTACCTCGGCGAGTTTCGGAAGCTTCCCGATTCTTTCGACTTCTGGAGAACACGGAGGTAGTTTCGTCCGGTAGACCGGATAGCAACGTTAAAAGATACCTTCTGATTTAAGAAGCAATAATGCGACAGGTTCAGCAACAACATACTCAAACTGAGAGGTCCGGTTTTCTCTCAGTGGCAAGGCTGCTTGTTCTGATGCTAGCCGTCAAATTCGACAACTCTTGGTGACATTCATCAGCGAGTACAATTCTTATACATCTGCCTTGGGTGATCTCGATGGACCAGCTCTTGAATTACCGGAATGTGCTTACGAGTATCTTTGGCGGAAGACATGCTCTTACAAGTCTATGTTCGATAGTACGGAGCTTAATGAAAGGCAACATCTATGTGATGACGATTGTTCAGAGGAAACTCCTGCTATTTTACATAATGTACATTTCTGCTTTGAAAACACCTCCTACTTCCGGTAGAAGGTCTTGCATCTCTTTCAGCTCTTCGAAATTTGCGAAAAGCTTACAAGCAGACACAGATCATTGACGTAGAGGATCCAACTGGTGTCTTCCTCTGGTCTCCTGACAATCAAACATCTGCTTTTACAATCAACCAAGCAGTTCCTTCACAATGCCTGGCACTGTTGACTTCTCCACGTTCTTGCCATCCAGACTGCCACCCGGCGCAAAGATGGCCTTCATGACCGGTCCGGCTTTGAGATCGGGTGTCTTCGCCTTGAGCTCGTCGATGGTGCTCTTGATAGCAGCCTTCACATCCTCAATCGCCATAGTCTGGACGCCGCCAGCGTACTCGTCCAGAATGTCAACCTGAGCTTGCTCTTTCTCCACGAGATCCTGCCTACCAGCAGCTGTGAACTCCACACTGGCAGCCTTCGCAGCGGCTTGACGCTTCTTGAGCATGGACAAGAGCTGCATGTCGGTCTTGACTGGGTTGGGTGACTTTGCGGCGTTTGTGACTTCGGCCAGGAGGGATCGCAGGACGTTCAAGCGTGCGGTATCCTTCGCGCGCATTGCGGTCTTAAGGTCGGTCCTGAGCTTAAGTAGAAGAGGCGGTCCAGAGGGAGTGGCTGGTGCAGGCGCAGAGTAATAGCGACATTGTGAGAGCTGCCAGTTCCTGGAGGGCAGCTGGCGCAGCATTGGGCTCCTGAGTAGACGTTGTGACATTGTTGCTGAATATGATGTGGTGATTCTCCAGAGTGTTCTATTGTTTTTGCAGTGAATCTAGATAATTGGAGTGAAGACAATGGCAAGATTGGTTAGGTGGTCACGGCTGCTGGTGATCGTCACTGGCTGGGTGCTGGAACCTCTATGAACTTCCAGGGCAGATGGCCGTAGCGCAAAAAGAGCTCTTGAACTTGCTGCAGACGCGCTCTACACGCGACAACCTCACTACACCACCTCTACAATAAGCCCCACCAGCCTTGCTATCGTGCTTTCAGCGGCACTGCGACAATAGGAATCTCTTCGCCTGATCTTTTTTCTTCCTCGCCTATGGACCACATGTAATTCGACTCTTACCGCTTCCCATCCAACTCGCAACCACATGCAAACGAACACAAAGAACCATCACACCGTCCATTGAACCTGCGTCGCGCCGACAAGCCACCCTTTCGCCTCATACACACGCAATGGCTGCCGTCGCCCCTCCTGCGACGCCCCAACGCAACCTCCCCGGCGCATACTTCAACACGCCAGCTCCGGCGCCTTCAATCTTCTCTCAAAACGCACAGGCTTTGCGCCAGCAGCCTCCGCCAGGCCCTGCGCTCGCCCAGCAAAGCGCAAACACAGTCTCTGCGGTCGAGCGTGCGGCACGGACAATCAACGACACTCTTGCGTCCGAGGCGCGCTTCCCTGAGTTGGAAAGCTATGTTACCCAGGGCGTGAGCGGAGACTACGATCTGCCCAAAAATGCTGCTTGGAACCCATACCAGCCACTCAAATGGCACGATCTTCCGCCGAGGATCTTGGAGCAGGCCAACCTGGGCAACATCGCAATGAAGCTCGGCTTCTTCGCTCCTCTCGGACATGCCTGGGCTGCTGTAGACAACTGCCTCTACCTCTGGGACTACACAATGCCCAATCCTGACTTGATCGGATTCGAGGAGAACAGGCATCCTATCGAGACAATCAAGCTCGTCACACCGAAACCTGGCGTCTTCGTCAAAGATATTACACACCTAATTGTCGTTTCAACCACGGCTGAGATGCTCTTGCTCGGAGTCGCACCAACGCGGACGGAGACTGGTGCGAAGACTCTTGCACTGTACAACACCAGAATGTCCATCCCTACACGAGGCCTCAACGTGAAATTCATCGAAGGCTCTAAGAAGAGCGGAAGAATCTTCTTTGTTGGCAGTTTCACCGAGGACATCTATGAATTCACATATCAGCAAGAGGAGAGATGGTTCACCAGCAAGACACAGTCTATCTGTCACACTGCATCGGGCGTACCTTTCATCAACACCGGCAAGATGAAGGCAATCACACAATTTCTGGGGCCACAGCAGAGACCGAGCGCACTCGTGCAACTTGTTGTGGACGACACACGGAACTTCTTGTACACGCTGAGCGACCGCAACGAGATTAAGGTGTACATGATTCGCGATGGCCTATCTCTTGCACTCGCTCGTCCGTACGCAAGCCTTTTGCAAAACACGGGACACTTCAACACTCGCACTGAGCTTCTTGTTGGCCGTGACGTGCACCTCGTGTCTCTCAGCCCTATCCCAGCGACAGAGGCAGGCAAAGTTGGCTTGATCGCAAATACTAGCACTGGATGCCGATTGTACCTTTCGCTCACACGAGGCTATGGATTCCAAGCAGACGCGTCCAACGGACCCACAAGCATGCAAATACTGCATATCCGTTTCCCTCCCACAGATCCCAACGCCGCCCCTGCTGTGCCCCAGCCATCAACTGCGGTCACACCTTACAACCAGCCCGCAGTCCCTGGGCCTGGAGCTCCGGATACGACTTCTCGTCTCCTAGACCCAACCCAGGTGGCACTTCGATTCCCTCCAGGATACTTCCTTGCGTTCGGGCCAGACCCGGACAACGAGGGCAAGGACCGAGTATTTTGCACAGCGCCAGACTCTGCACGCCTCAGGAATCCCCAAGATCCGAGCCAGCTCAACACACGCTTCTCAGAGTTTGGACAATGGATCAAGCTAAATGGAGCCACGGAGCAGGTCTCGCTCATGACGGATGATTTTACTGCCAGCGGTGGTCCGGCTGGCTTTGGTAATGAAATGGCGGTGCAGTTCGACCTCCCCGATACCGAGATTGGTATCTTGACCGGAAACGGCATACAAACGATCCGCCGCAGGAGACTTGTTGACATCTTCGCTTCACTCATGCGACACGCGTCTTCTGATGACGAGGGACTGGCGGGCGACATCAAGCGATTTGTCCGCACTTACGGCCGAGGAGAAACTGCTGCCACAGCACTTGCAGTCGCTTGCGGGCAAGGCGTTGATGTAACTCCCGATTCGCGGGTAGCAAGTGTGACAGAGCCTGATGTTCTGGAGCGTGCTCGGTCAACATTCATTGAGCACGGTGGCAAGCCAGAGTACAACGCGAATGCCCTAACAGATGGTGGAAACCCCATTGACTTTGTTCGCCCAAGCCCCAGACACGAGGGTCTTGCATTGTACATCAGTCGGCTTTTGCGGTCCATTTGGAGCGCTCGCGTGATCACAGTGCAGGGCACTCCGGGTGTCATCGGAGCTGTTGGCTCGACCATCAGTATTGAGAAACTGCGAAAAGTACAGCGCGATCTGACCGAGCTGCAACGTTTCCTTGACAACAACAAAAGCTTCATTGACGGTCTCACTGGGCCCCAGGCATTGGGAAGAGTTGGATCGAGAAATGAAGAGGTCGCCCTGCAGGGCGAGCACAGAGCGATGACTGGTCTTGTCTCACTGATCGCCAAGATCATCGAGGGCATTAGTTTTGTCCTCGTTTTGTTCGATGAGCGTGTGGAAGACATTCTGGCATCATTGCCTGAGGAGGGTAGGCAGCAGGCCAAGGACCTGACCTACGAAGCATTGTTCGTCACATCTGTGGGCCAGGATCTTGGTCGGCAGCTCGTGAAGGCGATTGTCAACCGGAACATCGCAATGGGCAGCAATGTTGACACTGTGGCAGAAGCTCTCCGCAGACGATGTGGAAGCTTCTGTTCTGCTGATGACGTGATCATTTTCAAGGCTCAAGAGCAAGTTAAGCGTGCTGTTGAAACCGGTTTCCAGTCGGAGGCTGGTCGCACACTACTCAATGAGAGTTTGCGGCTGTTCCAGAAGGTCGCTGGCAGCCTAACCATCGGTGAAGCCGGCGAGAATGGGCAGGACGGCCACGTGCAATGGGCTGTTGACTACTACCAGGACATGCAGTTCTATGCTGGCGCTATTCAGCTATGCCTTACTGTTGCAGATGAGAAGGACAAGTCAGGGCTTGCGTTGAGCTACCTCAAGGACGAGAAGCCCGATGCCGATCCCAGGCAATCAGCCTACCTCGTCAGAGAGCAATGCTACCGCTTCATCTTTGCAATGATCCAGAAATTGGACCAGGAGTCGCGTGCCGCTACGGATGGCATGGACGGTCAATTCAGCGTTGCCGCCAAGCGCCGCAACGAGGCCTACGATGTTATCAACGGTTCCGGGGACATCGTGTTCCAGACCTGCCTCTACGACTGGTATCTTGAAACCAGACAAGAACACCGTTTGCTCGAAATCACAAGCCCATTCGTACCGCAATTCCTCCGTCAACGAGCGAACGACTGGAATCGTGAGGCGGCTGACCTGCTCTGGAGGTACTACGTGCACAACAACGACTACCTAGAAGCAGCTGATACTCAGCTACACCTTGCCCGTGGACAATTCCCGATCACTCTTGAAGAGCGCATGGCATATCTGTCGCGCGCCCGTACCAATGCTTCAACGCGCCAATCCGCTCTCGTAGAGTCACGCCACTCAAAGCAGCAGCTTTTGAGTGACATCGACACTCAACTTGAGTTGGCCAGCATTCAAGACGACATCTACCAGCGCATGAAGCACGATCCGCGTGTCTCGGAAGAACGCCGCCCCGAGATCCTTACCTCGCTCAACAGCACAATCCTCACCATCGACGAACTTTATAACACATACGCCGATCAAGCTGGATACCACGATCTTTGCATCCTCATCTATCAGGTTGCCGATCATCGCAACCCTGCCGACATCCGCGCCAGCTGGCAGGAATTGATTAACCAGACTTCCCGTGAGGCTCTCTTGCTCCGTGACGCACTACCTTGGGAAGCGGTCGGCGACAAGGTCCGCAATCTTGGACGACGTCTGCAAGGAGCCGACGCAACCTTCCCGGTACAGACATTGCTCCCTATGCTCGAGCGCTACTCGCTCGAAGACGCTGCGCGCGGCGCACCCAAGACCTGGTCCATCGACATCTTCCTCAACGTCGATATCCCCCACGAGTCTCTCCTACCCGTGCTTGAGCAGATCTACTACAGCAACGAGCATCCTTTCGTTGGGACACAGAGGAGGATTATCGCGGCGCACTTGGTGTATGTCGTCAAAACATGGCTCGAGGGCTCTTCCCGCAGAGGCGAGAGGATTCCTTTCGGCAGCGAAGAGAACGCAATCTTGTGCGTTGACTTGCTCCGCGGCTTGCTTGCCGCCAGGGATGCTTTGATCGGTGAAGACAGGCAGGACGCCGAGCAGCTGCAGAGCGCTATCCAGAGGCTGATGAGGTAGATGTGCTGAGGTCACAAGGGAAATTGGCATGGACTTTTTGGACAAAGCGGCTCGCTTGACATGGGCGGAGAGCATACTGTTGTCGAACATCGCAGGAGGGGGCGGATTGTGTTGTGTTGTTGTTTTTTTGAAAAGTTTCTAGCAGCGACGGCGTTGTATTTAGGCATGGTCACCGTGAGAAAAGAAATGAAGAATGTACCACTATTGAGACGATGTTTTCAGATAACATGTGCACTTGTTAGACTACTTCTTGATGTTCGGGAATCGCGTAAATCGCATGGTCCAGAAATGTGTGATTGATGTGTCGTCCTGCATGATTGGAGTAGGAGACCCTCGGGTCGAGCCATCTCTCATGTGCGTTTCCAGCAAAGCTTGCCTTTTCTGCGCATGAATTCGATCTCAATTCATGTAAACGGGCGGCCTTTGAATCTGCGGAAATTGGAAAAGCTTGGTTTGCGCCACGCTGATTTGCTACGCGCGCCCCGAGAAGATCTAGAAGATCTAGACAGCAAACAACAAACGCTTCATATATTAAATACACGCACCATCCCCACAAAATTATAAATATTCACCTTTCTTGCGTGGTACATTCTCGAAACAAAGGCGAAGTTCTCGTCAAACGCTTTTTGGAATTTCCCATCGTTGAAGGAACTGTCATGGTGGCGACGCCATGGCGCCCATAGAGATTCTGGACATCGGCGTTTCAACGGTGCGAGCAGGACATTGTTGAATCCATCTACAGATCGACCGGTCGCAGCTGACATTTCGCTCAGGTCCTCGGCTCTCGCCAGGCTCAAGAGGATCGATACTCGGTATCGAAACTCGGAACGCTCTCGTACGACAAATCGCTCGCGTGCTTCGCGGTCTATGACGGGCAGTATGTCTTTGCCCGGCACTTTTACAGAGCGAATACCACTAACGAAGAGCATCAGTGGCGGCGCCGAAGTTGCAGAGCACGCTCGCGTAAATCTCACCTCGATAATTGACAGACGCTTGGGAATGTGCGACGATTTCGAGCAGGCAATCAAAGACGCCATGGTGGAAGAAGACACGGCGATCCGGAAGACGGGCATGCTGCAGCCAGGCTCGACGGTGGCTTTGGCGGTGGTGGACGTCAGACGGGGAATTGTCGTGGTCGGTGATTTGGGCGACTCGCATGTCGTGCTCGCAGAGAAGAATTCCGAGCGTAAAGACGATTGGAAAGCGAAGTGCCTGTCATACGCGCAGAAGCCGTGGTCGAAAGAGGAACGGGAGCGGATTCGTGATGCTGGAGGTAAACTCAACCGCATATATGGAGAAACGAGACTTGGTGAGATGTGAGGAATCCTACCTACGACTTGAAAGCTGACTAAAACTCCCAGGCGCATTGAATATGTCCCGCTCGCTCGGTGACATGGATTACAAGCAGCCAGCTGCAAGCTGGATCACCTCCTCGGCAGTCATCAGAGACGATCTACCCAAGAGAGAAGGGTCAATAACCGGCGATCTTATCTCAAACGAAGCACACACGCTACAGCGGGACTTGCCCGACCGCTGCGTGCTACTACTTGCGACAGACGGTGTGGGCGAAGGTCCTGCTGCCGAACGTGCTGGGAAGGCGGCAGCAGAGATGTGGGAGAAGAAGACATCTGCACAGAAAATCGCAGAGCAGCTGGCTCGCAAGACGGAGAAACAGCGTTTTGCTGATAATTGCACCGTGATTGTGGTGTGTATGAAGAGAGCGACAGAGAAGTGGAATAATCACGATTAGCGAGTCAGTTGTACGAGTACATGATGGATGCCGTATACAATAACAGGCGCAATGACATCATTCTGAAAGACATTGGTGAAGTAAAGCATGAGATCTATCGCAGGTATCTCCGAGTTATCATTTTTCGAAACATCATTCTACATATGTGACTATTTGATCTTTGTGAGAAGCTTGCCCTGGTTGGCACCCGAGAAGAGACCCATCCAGGTCTTGGGGATCTCGTCAAAGCTGGAGTCAACAATGTGTTCGCCCTCATCTCCAATAGTCAGCTTGCCCTCAGAAATAGCCTTCTTGAAGGTCTCCAAGTCCTGGCCGAATTTATCGGCGAAGTCCAAGACGATGAATCCCTTGATCTCGAGTCTCATGGTGATGACTTCGAACCAGTTCTTCAGGCCAGTGATAGCATCTCCGGAGCTGTTGTAGTTCGAGATCGCACCGCAGGCAGCGATGCGGCCGTGGCGGGCCATGCGAGTGAGCATCAAGTCTAGGATCTCGCCACCAACGTTGTCAAAATAGACGTTGACGTAGTCTGGAGTTGCCTTCTTCAGGTCGGCGGCGAACGAAGAGGACTTGTAGTTCAAGCACTCATCCGCGCCGAGCTTCTTGACCCACTCGCACTTCTCGTCAGAACCAGCAATACCGATAACACGCTTGCAGCCGATCAACTTCTTGGCGATTTGAACGGCCATGCTGCCAGTGGCACCTGCGGCACCTGAGATGACGACAACATCCTCGGAAGTTGTGCGTGCGATGTACTTCAGACCGCCGTGAGCAGTGAGGCCAGTCATACCAAGGGCACCAAGGTAGTGTGTTCTGCTGAGGCCGTTAGGAAGCTCAGGTGCGGGCTGGCATTGACTCGCAGGAAGGACAGCTTGCTCCGCCCAGCCAGTGGCTCCAAGGAGAAGATCGCCCTTCTTGAATTTCGAAGACTTTGACTCGAGGACTTCGGCCAGAGCGCGAGCACGCATGACCTCTCCGATCTGGACGGGAGGGACGTAGAGGCGGGATTCGTCCTCCATGTCACGGAGCCAGCCACGCTGGGCAGGGTCGTTGGAGAGGTACACAGTTTTCACGAGCACTTGGTCGTCTTTGAGCTCGCCCAATTCAGCGGTCTTGACAGTGAAGGTGGCATCGGCTCCGTCAAGGACGGGCAGTCCGCTGGGCTTGTTGTTCAGGACCCATTGGCGAGTCTGGACCATGTTGACGGTGTTTAGTTGTGATTGAAAGAGGGCTATTGGAGCAAGGTTGTTGTGAGTCAAAGGCAAAGTAGCGCAAATTCAACGGTACGAGGTGTGAACAGGATTGCAAGAATCGAAGCTAAGGTATTATAGGAATATCGGCGACATAACAGTTGTTGTTAACCGCGTGTATTTTTGTATTTTGGAAAGATGCCTCGGCTCGAGAGCCCCACATCGCTGATAAATCGGATGTGTGCATGGGTTTATGCATGCATGCTGTGAAACGTCGATCGGATCGCACCGTGATCTGGCCTTTATCTGCCGTCATGTTCACCTTGATGTTCATGGTTATAGCTTGTGTCACGATATCCAATCTAGCTTATGATTTTGAATCGGGGTGTTAGTGTGCCCTGACGGAAAAGAAAGCACACGGGTTTCGATGATGGTGTGTATTTCGATCACCCATAAAGTTTGCTCCACATCAGCAGACTACCTGCAGGCCGAACGATATCAACTCGAAATCCTTAGTTGGCCATTCTTATACACCAGCCAATGACAATTGCCAACTTGAAGCATATACATGTGTGTATAACAGAAATGGCATCGCTGTGATCATTTTCGAATTTCTGTAAGGTGCCCCAACCCTGTACCCTAAGCATTACTTCATGGGATCATGCTGAGCACTTGATGAACATGTGTAGTCAGCTCACTCAATTTACACTATCATTGAGCTGTCCATGATAAGCTTGTCAGGATAGGATCCTAACGTACACACTTAGTGATCAGATGGACTTGCGGACCTTGTTTCTGACAACATTCTCTTATCGAGAATAGCGATGGAGACATGCGCTGATCTCGTAGCAAGAGCTGAAAAAAACACGGGCTGATTGCGAAGTACTGAGGATGTCGCCATAGGTCTGCATCCGCCCAGATCGTTGACTACCTCAAGCAAGCTCCAGAAAGCCAATGCGAGCTTGCAAAGATTGGAAGCTTGTAACATTTTGAAAGCTATGCATCGCTCCTGACCAGTTGTCTAGCTAGCTTGGGCGACAACGTAGCGACCGCTTGGGGCTGACGATGGAGACTTCTATGACCTCGATCTCATAGACCGGGGCCTCAATCCATCATATCTCCTTACGCCGTTTCCCACATAACGCCATCAGGTCTTCAATCACCTGCCTCATCTAAGTGTGAAAGATCCCTTTGCTGGATTGATCCCTAGTATGAGGGCACTGTTGTAAAGGCCATGCATGCCGGGTCTCACCTTCATCCATACTGTTAGGTCGAAAATCTAGTCCCATGCAGAGATGCGCTCCGCCTGTGCATATTCATATATGACGTGAGTGTTCGAATAATCCGCAAAGAACCCCAACAGGATATAAAGACCATGACGTGCGAGTAGTGGAAGATGGCGAGAAGAAAGCATGTAAATTCGCTACAACAATAGAAAACAATGACTCGGTATCGACATGGCTAAACTCGTTCAAAGATCGCTTCAAGGAAATAATAAAACTTAGCATTGCTCAACTTCAAGACTCAGAAGAGCCCACAATACACAGCTTTAAAACCCCACACGCAAGACCTTGTAAGTTCAATCTTCAACGCTTCATGATCCCGTATTCGCCACGCTAAAACCCGAAATAAGTGAATTGCCGCTCGAACGTTAATTCAGAAATCGAAAACCTCATACTCGTCTCTCGCATCCTCGGTAAGCTCCTCCTTCCGCGAGCCGCTGCGTTTTTACTTGGTCTTGCCGTTAGTCGAGCCATTTGCTTTCTTGACGACAGCATCTTCCTGGAACTTCTTGACGTCCTTCTCGATGGCCGTATCAAGTCTGGCCTTCAGCTCGGGCCTGTAGCCAAACATGAACAAGACCTCGAGCCAGACGAAGAACGGCGCCTGGAACAGAGCCTGGACTAGGTTGTCCAGCAGGGCAGGAGCACGGCCTTCGAAGACACCGTGACCGATGAATTGAGCCACCCATGCGAAGATGTGGACACCGATGGCGATGTGGTTGGCCGCCGAGCCATAGCTTGCGACAAGGTGGTTGGCGTACGCGGCGCCACCGAGGAGGACAGGTGCGTAGAGACCTCCGGCAACCGGCTCCATCAGGACATACAGAGTGGCGTAGACCGCGACGATTATGGTGCCAAAGTTAGGTGGGAGGTTGGGAACGCTGAGCCAAGAAGGAATGGGGACTGCTGGTGTGTTTGCTCCCTGTAATTCCGATATTAGGATCATACTGCACACCGTACTCAGCTGGCTGTACTCACAAACATGACTGCAGTAAACATGATGGCCGGGATGCACGTGATGTGAATGGCGATGTTGACCTATTAAATGTGAGCATATTGGAAAGCTTATTTGGCAAGACCATCGCTGATGTGTTGAAATCCGAAAGTCATCTCAGTTTATTGAAACTTGATCCTGCAACGATGTTGATGGAAGGACTATATGTGAGTTCTGACATGGCCTCACGAGATAGACATCCATTCATGTGACTGAAGTGGCTGACTGGGCGGAGCTTCGAATTTCAACGCAACAGCGAGGTAGCTCGGGCGTGCGGACAAACCGGATTGTGATGATAAGCGCCATACTTAGAAGTATTAGTAACCAGACATATAACCACTTTACTGTGAAGGTGTCCTTACGTTCTGCAGCGCCTTCTCCAAGTTGAGCGTCATAGCGGGGAATAGGTAGCTGAAACAGGTACCAGTACAAAGGATACGGCGGGATTGGAGGAGTAGGTTCAGAGTGAATAATAGATAAATAAGATTAGCGGGTCGCGAGGAGGAGGCGTATAGAGTAACAGTGGAGACAGAGCCGGCGGAGAGTGTATGTCTGGTGAGTTGTCCTGGCTGCTGCTGCTGCTGCTGACGACGAGATCGAGCAAGAAGTGTAGCAGTTCAGCCCGCAGGCCAAACAGTGCTTCAAGCTGGCTTACTGGCCCCAGCCGAGACGGCGCTGCGCTTCCGTGAACTCCCGTCTGGCGGCTGATGCCTTAGGCTTCACATAATAAGTTACAATCTTGGGCAAGAGCTCGTGGAAGAAGGTGCCACCTCTATAAGCTCGAGCTGTAGCAGTGTGCAAACAATACAACAATCACTGCATGCCATCATCTCTCACCCACCGTGCCGTTGCCACCCGTGCCCGTGATCTCGTCGACGTCCGAGTGTCTGCTTCTCCTAAGTCGCCAAGGCGGGTCCAAGCGCAACTTCCGAGAGCGAGCGACGGGAGAGCAAAGCTGTGTTCTCGCTCAACTCACCCGCGAGGCCATCACCACCACATCTCCTCTCTCCGCTACATCATCCCCAATTCCATCGCCGCATTGCTGAGGAAGCGGTCTCATCATACCACTCAGCATCACAATGTTCAGGACCGCTCTTAGGACGAGCCAGCGCGCGGCCGGCGCCGTCGCCGCCTCCAGCAGAATTTCTGCGGTATGTACCTCGACACACCCCTACGCCTCGCCGCCGATGGAGCCCATCGCCAGTCACCTCCCCGACCGCCGACTACACATCTCAATGGCTACTACCTTCATCTGGGGTGCGCATGGGATGGAGCGTCGCTGCTTGGGATGGCGCTGGGACAGAGCTCCGCCGGACAAGCGAGAGGGGAAACACGACGCCCAGCTTTGAAGCTGGCTTCAGGGAGAAGCGCGCTAACGTCGGTTCTTGCATACAGGCGCGCAACACCGCTCCCATCGTCAACACCTTCGCTCGCAGCTATGCCGCCGATGCTAAGGCTACCCCCACCGAGGTCACCTCCATCCTTGAGCAGAGGATCCGCGGTGTCCAGGAGGAGTCTGGTCTCGCCGAGACCGGCCGTGTCCTCTCCGTCGGGTACGCAAAAGCAATACAACAATGATATCAATGGACAACATGGACTGACTGGAACTCAGTGACGGTATCGCCCGTGTTCACGGCATGAACAATGTCCAGGCCGAGGAGCTCGTCGAGTACGTCGCAATCGCAATATCCGCTAAGTTATGAAAGTCACCCGCGACTAACATTCAAAACAGGTTCGCCTCCGGTGTCAAGGGCATGTGCATGAACCTCGAGGCCGGCCAGGTCGGTGTCGTGCTTTTCGGTTCCGACAGACTTGTCCGTGAGGGCGAGACCGTCAAGCGTACTGGCGAGATTGTATGTGCAACTTCATCTTTCAAAATCGTCACATCAACTAACAAACAATTCAGGTCGACGTCCCCGTCGGCGAGGCTCTTCTTGGCCGTGTCGTTGACGCCCTCGGCAACCCCATCGACGGCAAGGGTCCCATCAAGACCACTGAGAAGCGTCGTGCCCAGGAGAAGGCCCCTGGTATTCTCCCCCGTCACTCCGTCAACCAGCCCGTACAGACTGGTCTCAAGTCCGTCGATGCCATGGTTCCCATCGGCCGTGGTCAGCGTGAGTTGATCATTGGTGACCGTCAGACCGGCAAGACTGCCGTTGCTCTTGACGCCATCCTCAACCAGAAGAGGTGGAACAACACCAACGACGAGACCAAGAAGCTTTACTGCATCTACGTTGCCGTCGGTCAGAAGCGTTCTACCGTCGCTCAGCTCGTCCAGACCCTTGAGGAGAACGACGCCATGAAGTACTCCATTGTCGTCGCCGCCACTGCCTCTGAGGCCGCTCCTCGTAAGTCTTCGATCCAGATCATCTCACTGGCATCAATTGACTGACAAAAATTTAGTCCAGTACATCGCACCATTCACCGGTACCTCCATGGGTGAGGTAAGTCAATCACCAACATTCAAATTTATATGTATGACCAGCAGCTAACCTTGAATTCAGTGGTTCCGTGACAACGGAAAGCACGCCGTCATTGTCTACGACGATCTGTCCAAGCAGGCCGTCGCCTACCGTCAAATGTCTCTCCTTCTCCGTCGTCCTCCGGGACGTGAGGCCTACCCCGGTGATGTCTTCTACCTCCACTCTCGTCTCCTCGAGCGTTCCGCCAAGATGAGCGACAAGTTCGGCGGCGGCTCCCTCACCGCCTTGCCTGTCATCGAGACCCAGGGTGGTGATGTGTCCGCTTACATTCCCACCAACGTCATTTCCATCACTGATGGTCAGATCTTCTTGGAGGCTGAGCTCTTCTACAAGGGTATCCGTCCTGCCATCAACGTCGGTCTCTCTGTGTCTCGTGTCGGCTCCGCCGCTCAGCTCAAGGCCATGAAGCAGGTCGCTGGTTCCCTCAAGCTCTTCTTGGCCCAGTACCGTGAGGTCGCCGCCTTCGCCCAGTTCGGTTCCGATCTCGATGCCGCCACCAAGCAGACCCTCAATCGCGGTGAGCGTCTCACTGAGCTCCTCAAGCAGAAGCAGTACCAGCCCATGGCCGTCAACGAGATGGTTCCCCTCATCTTCGCTGGTATCAACGGTTACCTCGACAACGTCCCCGTTGCCAAGATCCTCCAGTGGGAGTCTGACTTCCTTTCTCACCTTCGCACCAACGAGCAGTCCTTCCTCGACACCCTCAACAAGGAGGGCGCCCTTTCCAAGGACCTCGAGGCCAAGCTTAAGGACATCGTCACCTCCTTCACCAAGAACTTCTCGTAGATTAATATCGAGAAGTCGGGTGTTTAGATGAGAAGATATGGTTGGGAGAAGTGGAAGTTTCGTGTATAGTACAGAGAGCGGAGAGCGTAGAAAGCAATTGAGTGTTTCCTCTTTACGCTTTCCACGGCACACCGCGAGAGAAAAGCCCGCGGTGTAGTAACTTGTAGATATGCGAGTACCTGTTCCTTTTGTTACCTCAACACCACTGTCTCCAAATTTCAGATCATGTCACATTGAGTCTCAAGAGCCTAGTCGGGAATTCATCTCAGCGGTGAGATGCGTCGTTGGTATCACCAAAGTACCAGATGGCGGCACAACATCGCGGAGGACCTTGCTGCTGGGTAAAGTCACATCGTAAGTGCAGGGCCAACGACATCACGAACGACTGTCGCCGTTCGTGTCCCGATCACTCTCAAGTCTCTCACTGGCGAGGAGCTCAGATTGCATGAACGCAGCAGCCGATAGCGGCACATATCTCGCAGGTGGTATTGTCTGCACATGAATAGCGATCTAATAACTTGTTGCAGGCTAATGTCCCGCCCCCGCTACGATGCTACGATGCATATGCCGCAGAGACAACTATCGGCATGGACTAATCGCAGTATTTGAGAAGCCAAGTTAGCAGGATAAAATGAGATCGTGCGGAGGTACATTTGGAAATGACGCGGTCACAATGATCCTGCTGGATTTGCGTTACACAGATTGCGGTTTGTTAAATGAACCTGGAACGTCTCGCGGAGAGCCCATAATCACTTTCGATTGATAAGGCACAGCAGTGGCAAGTTTCATTCATTGGTTCTAACCAACAATGCCAGAAAGCTCAGGTGAGCATACACCTATATACTCACTGTTCCGAAGCCTGCGGCAGTGGCTGCTCTCGATGACATCCAGAAGGTCGCCCGCCTAACAAGCTTGGAGTGACGAGCACTGTAGTCTGTGTTTTGCAGCTCAGCTCGTCCAGCATATTGATCCTGAACGTGATGATAAGAGAACGTTAACGACGTATCACTTGACTCTTCGCTGGGCATTGTACCCTTTGAGCCAAATGCAACGTCCATGATGTGTTGTGAAAGCACAAAAAATGTGGTGGATGTAGTTCTCTCTGTGCTGGACAAAATATGTTTAGTGCCAGCAGTGCAGATGCTGGATCATTAGGCAGAACATCGATATTCATTGTTGTTGTACAGCTTGCTGACATTTCAATCCAAGCAACATATCGAGAGAGGTGTTGAGATCCTATGGAATCTGCTGCACCATAATGCAAGCTCGAGAGGCTGACAAAAGCAGCTCAGATCGACCAAGCTCCTCTCGATTACATCCGTGGAGTCACGCACGAGGACACCAAAAACAATGTATGGAGTAAAAGGTCATTGGGAACAGAATGCTACTGCTTTGACGGACGGCGTAGGAGCGAGATCCGTACATTTGGTCCAGCCGCTAGCTTCCGCAACGCATCTGCCATTCACAGCTCTCTGAGCAATCGAGACATAACCCTAAGAACCCTAATGGTAAAGATTGTTTGTCGACATGTACATGCAAACAAGTAAAGGGAGGCGAGAAAGGTGTGATCGACAATCTAATTCATCGAGTATGGTTTTCGTGAACATTGGAGAACTTATCGGGGTAAGAGAGAGAGAGAGAGAGAGAGAGAGAGTCATGTAGGAGCGATGATTAGGCAGCCCGTTTTTCTCACACCACCAGGGCTGAAGTATTCTCAGCGACAAGACGAAATACGCTTTTAAGTATGTTTGTCTTCCAGACAGGACTCGGGCAACATGGTGTCTGATCGATGAGGAACAAATCATGTCATCTGGCCTCATTTTTTCAACTAAAGTCACGCGAGATAATCACATCTCGTTAAAGATATGTCAGAATTTCGTCAAACACCATCGTGTTGATGATCTACATCGATTATATATCAAGCAAGTTGCTGCCTCCCATGGGTATCTCAATTTCCTCCGAATATTCTTTATGGGTATCGTAGTATCGCCGCTTGCATAGACACCGCCTGTGATGCCCTGATACTGATACTCGAGCACCCACAAGAATTCAAACAAAGGAAGAACTTCACGAAGGCTGGCCAGCAGCTTCTTCGTCGGCCTCATGCCATGTAAGCAAAACCAAACAACCCCGAATTCTTAGCGCTAGAAATGTTTTGATTGCGAACCAGCGCTATGTCTCACACAGCCTACTGATAAGCCATTGTTCAACGATGGATGTGTCCTGCCCCTGTTCCGAAGCTGCTAGGAAGTGTCACTGGGCGGGTATGTTAGTTATTGGGGCCAGTTGAGATTAGAAGCATCGTCGTCCGAGACTCACCTATTTCCAAAGCAAAGCCCGGCTGATTGACACCTATCCAGTCCCTGATAGCCAGCTCCACCGAGAAAGGAACAGTCCCGGAACGGCCTTGCTGAGACCCGTTACGGGCCGCCTCGTATGATGGCAGGTTGACTGGTACGGATCCATACCGTCGTGAAAACGATGGATGGCTTCTGGTCATGCTCTGGCTGAAGCCGTTCGAAGCAGGGGCAGGATAACAATACACGAAGCGATTCATATGAGCCTCCTCCATCGCCGACCCAAGAACGCTCATGACTTTCGCGAGAGTCTCTACGCCGCATCCGGCAGCTGGGCTCGAGCGGTTGGTGACGAAAATGACTCCTGAGCAGTTTCTGGCGGCCGCGTCGAAGGCGTTTCTTGCTGTGGGATCGGAGATGATGCAAGGCTGGTAGCGTTCACGGCCATGGCTGGCCTCAAAATACTTTTCTGTCTGGACTGCCTCTCTTGCGTTGGCGACGATGCCTCGGACTGAGTGTTGGTGATCGAGGAGGCGGTCGATGATGTGCATGCCCTGGCGTGTGTAGGCGCCAATGACTAGCACTGTCGAGCCTTCCGGGAATGAGTGAAGGTTGATACTTGATGCGGAATCATCATGTAGGCATTCGGAGTAGGCTGGAGGTGCCGGGCATGATCGATATGCTGGTAGAGGTTCCGACGACATGTTTTTTGTTTCCATAATCTGGTATGCAGGTGGCCACGAAGGATGTCTGTGATTCCACTTCTTTTGCATGCTGTCTTGAGATTGCATGCGCTCTAAAAACCTCGGAGCCATGACTGCGTTTTGTAAAGATGAGCCTTCGGGATTTGATTGGAATTGTGATTGAGTGAGCCGTGCTATGCTTGTGTGGCGTCAAAGTATAGGGAAGACCACCTCGTGTTGATCTGCCCGGGATCAGGGATTATTTACATCTGTTGCTAGAGCTCCGAGGAGTCAATTACAGGGCATCGCTTCCGTATCAGATGGCAGGCCTGAAGCGGGCTTTGTTTTACGGGCATGAAGGTTGTTGCATCGGTTTCACGATTCAGTTGGCGTGAAACAAGCGGCGTGAGGCGGAAGCATGCGCTGTCTTGTTCGGGCAGTATAGACATGGTAACCTGATATCATCAAGCTACACAGTCTATAGATAGACGATGCGCACGCCATTCAAATTCCGATTCATGTCATTCTGTTGCAAGAGCACATTTGGTTGATGATGTTGCAGTATTCGGGCGTGCAAGATATCTCCTGCTTGATGCACGGCCAGACTCTGTGCCGCACCAAAGCTGCGCCAAGTTGCCGTTGGATTCAAGTCGTGTGCCCAGCTCCTCAGAGATCATCACGCTCGCGAGCTACTTCGTTGTATGATGGTCTGCGAAGGTCTAGATGCGTTGTATTTTACTATGATGAATATCAGGCGCCCCAGCTTGAGTTTTAACCCCCAAAACCTTGCCGATTAGACATCACTGTTTGCGAACGCGTGCAGATTGCATCGTTGCTGGTTCTGACCACCACTTCGCACACTGCATTACGGAATGTGAAGCCAATCCAGTTTTGGTCTTTGATGACACTAGCAGACCGGCTTCATCGAGAGCTAGGAATGCTTGCCTACAATTCGATAATCCGCGCAATCACGGGCTAGCATCAGTTGGTGCGCGTACTGCCTCGTGCTTTACAGGCATAGTGAAGAGACAAATGCATTACGCAGGCCTGTATATACGAGCAGTGCGACTCGACGTGGAGATTGAGATATTTGCTCGATATGATCAAATCGTCTGCACAGGCAATCAAACAGCCGCCACTGCGCAGTGCAAGTACTTCCAACAGATTTCGTACATGGGCTCAGCAGTCATAGATGGAAACAATGCAATGAACTTTTTAGAAGCTGGTACAGTCTTTTACGATGCTATATGCTTCATAGAAAAAGGGTATCCATCCGCCTAATACTAAGCAGTGAAACACAGCAGAGTACCGTCGATCCCGAGAAGTCCTCTACTTGAGGGGAATGAAACGGGAAGAGTGGGTGGCACCGATACCGGGGCGACCGTGACGGACGGGCTTGCTGTTGTGGTTGTTAGCATGCTATTCGATCGTATTGCAGAAAAGCTTCCAGTGTGACTTACTAAGAGATGGAGAACTCGGCGAGGTAGTGGCCGACCATCTCAGGCTTGATCTCGACTTGGTTGAACTCCTTGCCGGAGTAGACACCAACGACGGAACCGATCATCTCGGGGACGACGATCATGTCACGGAGGTGAGTCTTGACGAGGTCGGGCTTCTCGTTGGGCTTGGCCTCCTGCTTGGCCTTGCGGAGCTTCTTGATCAGACCCATGGGCTTGCGCTTGAGGCCACGGTTGAAACGTCTGCGGGCACGAGCGTGGACGACATCGCGGAGCTGCTCGCTGGAGAGGTCGAGGAGCCTAAGAGACGGAGTCAGTGGGACGTCCGTGTTGTGCGCGCGCGCTCGTCTGCGACTGCGCCTATCCAGTGTGCGTGTGTGCCGGGTGGTGTTGTACGTACTCGTCAAGGTCGATGCCACGGTAAGAGAACTTGCGGAAAGATCTCTTGGCCTTAAGGGCTATACCACAGATTCCATGTCAGCCGATATCCTATCTTCCACGCCCCTTTGTGGCCTGTCCACAGGGTTTCATCCATTTCGAAGGGTAGTCGTACCGGCAGCCTGCTCGGGGTCCTGGGAGGAAAGTCAGCATTATTGCACAGAGTGATTTCATGTGCGCATTCGGTGTGAACGTACGTAGTCCTGGTCGGCCATTGTATCTGCTGTTGACGGATAGAATGAGTTGTCGGCGGTCGCTTGATCTGAAGCAGTTGGTGTGCGCTCGCTGCAAGGTAGAAGCAAGCGAATTCGCACTAGCCTTGGCGCGCTAATTGGCGAGAAGTTTGCTCCGCTCCGTAGGCACAAGTCTACATACCATGCTCTGGCAAATGTTTGGCATGACCAGCAAATGCACATCTATGAGGACTAGAAGCACGAGTCTAGCCACCGTGAAGGCGATCGACATGTACTATGGCAATGCCCATCAATTCTAGATCTGATCCCACTGCAGTTCACAGCTCAAGCAGACTGCGTTCCTGCTGCCTGGCCAATTCTTGCGACAACTTCACTACAACATTGAGAAAATCATAGTCGTAATCGATCAATCGTTGGCTGATGAAAGTGGTTTCATTTCACGTATAACCAGGCGCTGCGCTTCCACTCTTGCGAACAGCAAGTCCACGACACAGTCATGTCTCTTATCCTCCGCATTCCTTGGGGCAGGTCGCTGGCGCCCTTCCTCCACCAAATGCCATCCCATAACCAGGATTTCGCATCAAACTTCCCATGACGGAGTTCGCGCTTAGTCGAAGAGACCGAAGCCCATGTCGTCGTCGGACTCCTCCTTCTCCTCCTCAGCCTTCTCGGCCTCGGGGGCGGCCTCAGCGGCACCACCAGCGGCGGCAGCACCACCGGCGGAAGCGGCACCAGCACCACCAGAGGGAACGGAGGCGAGCTTCTCAGAGCCGGAAGAGATCAGCTAGAAAGTGTGTTAGTCGTCGCGTGTCGCAAAAGCACTTCACATGTGCGGGGTTGTGCGAATTTCGCATATCAAATTTGTGCATACCTCGTTGATGTCCTTGCCCTCGAGCTCCTTGAGGAGAGAGCTGAGGCGCTCCTCGTCGGCGTCAATGCCAACAGAGCTGAGGACGGTCTTGATGTCCTCAGCGGAAGGAGAAGAGTTGCCGGCCAAGCCGAGGAGGAGGAAAGCTGCGAGGTACTTCATCTTGACGGTGTCTGGCGCAAGGCGTTAGCGGTGTGTTGTGTGGTCGCAGAGGCGCTGGTCGCAAGCAGGTGGGCACTCACTGTTGGGTTGGTTGGGTTAGAGACAGGAGAATCAATCACGTTTAAGCGCAAGCGCAGACTGAAACTTATCCGTCGATATGGGTGTAGCCAGGAAAATCAGTAGTGTCGGTAGATCGCGAATTGAACGACGGCGACCGTGGCCTTGAATCTTGGCAAAGCCTGCGACTGGAAGAGCCTGCCGCGGTCGGCCCGCCGCTTAACTGTTTCCGGACGAGTACCCTCAAGCGACTAAGGCAGACATCGTTCACCAGACTGAGGCCCTGTTGCTCTTTCACACATATATAAGACTGCCTCTGACCCTCCTCACTGCACCACCACCAGCCATTTCCTATGTTGTAAGCGCCTCGACTGGGCCAGGGGCAGCACAGCATTAATCACCACCAAAACCTGCATCATGTCGTCAGTACGTCATTCTTTGCCTTCTCCTGTGCACTACACCGACACACTCACTAATGCCACTTGTTCAGTTCGCCGCATTACTCGCATCGGTCGGCAAAGAGGGCCAGTCTGCGACTGTGCCTGTGGCAAGATCCCCAGCATCTGCGACCGCTGCGCCCAAATCGAGACCCACGATGGTCGCAAACGCCACAAAACCACTCTCGTCAAACAGCTCACCAACACTCAAAAGGAAAGCTGACGACAGTGACGTTGGAGCCCGACTGAAGACCATCAAAACCGACTCGAACTCTGCTATGTCTCGTAATACTCTACCCGCAAAGGCACCCACATCGAATGTCACGAAGCCTGCGCCAGCTGCTACGGCCGGATACAAAGGAACTGCCCGAGCCGCCGCGACCACAACGAACCCCATCAAACCTCGACCTGCGCAAAATGCGCTCGCCAAACCCACTTCCAGCTCCAGCAACCCTGCAGCTACCACATCTACATCTGCAGCGGCACCCGCAGCCAAGAAAGGAGGATTCGCTGCGACTTTGGCCAGAGCTGCAGCAGCGCAGCAAGCGCACAAAGCAAGTGGAGGCATCAACATAGTTCACAAGCCCGTGGAGAAGGTCTCAAGAAGAGAAAGAGAGCGAAAGCAGCAGCAGGAGGCGGCCGAGAAGCAGAAGGCAAAGGGCGCGCCCGTGAAGGGTAAAATGGCTGCTCAAAAGGCAGGCAGGAGCAGGAGCGGCACACCAGGAGACGGCAAACCATCGTCACAGCCAAAGAAGGGTCCTGTGCAAGTTGGATACTCTGGCACGATGCGGAAACCGGTGGAGGTGGCATACACAGGCACTATGCGTGCTAAGGATCCCGCGAAGCCCGTACAGCCTGCCAAACAGAAGGACAAATTCGGTGGCCAGGACAAATACGGTGGATACGCTTCTTGGTCAGACCTGTCTGATGCTGAAGAAGAAGACGAGCAAGAATACGATTCCGATTCGGAAGACATGGAGGGTGGCTTCGATGATCTTGAGCGTGAAGAGGCCGCAACCGCCCGCCTGGCACGACGCGAAGACATGGAAGCACAGGCAGAGGAGGAGAGGCTTAGGAAAGAAAAGGCCGACCGAAAGAAGAAGCTGGAGGCGATGGCCAGACAAGCCCAGGCAAAGAAGCGATACTGATCGACACGAGGTGTGCTTTTGAGATTATTTTGATGCGTTATTGAGCGTTATGGTTATGAGCAGCGAGCTAGCGATTCGGGGTTCTCTTTCCTTCTGTTGTTTTGATTTTCGGTTGGGTTTGGATACTCCGGGACGGAACATCCTACAGGTTACAAGGTAGAATCTCCTAACTTCGTGCATTGCTTTGGCGTGAATTTCTCCCTTTCTCACCCCTTACTTGTCCATCTCTCAACTCCCAATATTATCAGTTTGGACAAATGTAGCTCTCTTTTGACGACAGCCCTTCACGAGACACCTTATCGCGCCCTAATCACTTCTTTCCAGCCCCGCTCTTATCACATCTCGACAGTGCACAAATTATCTGCCACCCTCGGATTTCCGATCAACCTAAGAAAGCACAGTCGACGCTTTTCCAGAGCACAATAAGCTACGCTTGGAATACTCATGCTGTCAAGATTATTGATTGTCGCTCCTTGTGCAGCGGTGAGCAAATTGTTGACCGTCATCGCTTACAATTGCTGACTTTCTCTGGTTAGAAGCCGTCTCAACTCAATGTGCTTTAAAGCCACACTTGATCAACCCACCTTGCTGTGAGATGCATAAGGTCCAATCACAGTCCACACTATCCTTCCTTCTTCGACCGCCCGCCCTCTGGTTCAGCATAATTCAGGCTTGTGACATGGACTCCTTGCACTTGATACCGCATAAGATGGAGATATAATCTCACACTGCCGAAGTGCTGTACATCTCCCTGGTACTATCACCGACAGGTCTTTCCATCTGCATACCATCGAGAGACTCTTGAAGTCTTTGACCTTGTGATGATGTCGCCTTGTTCCATATTTGGAACTGACCCGCAGTCTCTATTGAAGCCACCACGCAAGTGCTTATCAAGGGTCGCTGTTCCTTGGTGATCAGACTTCATCGATAGCGTTTCAGCGAGTAGCAAATAGCAAGTCACCGGAAACAACCACACATTCGGGCTTTATGGACATCAATATATCAAGCAACATTGGGTTAGCAACCCACCCTTCACAAGGCCGCCGATCCTGCCGCGCCGCCCGCCGCAACCGACTGCGAGCACTGGCGCGCGTAGAAACCACGGCCGACGCATCATGTGGGCAAGCCTTGAGAGCATTATCTGCCAGTAGAGCAAGCACAGGCCGATTATTGGTCTCGAGCCAAGGTGGATGTCTGCCGCGGACGAGTGCTCGCCCAGGCCATGGAGGAGGCGATGCGAAGCCGGGGGCGTTGATGACGATGCCTTGGCGTCGGTTTGTACAGCCCAGTAGGGCTGAGGTTGATGGAGTCGGATATTGATGGAGAGGGTCCCTTGTTTGCGGAGATGAGAGGTGATTTGTCGATGGTACGAAGGAATCTCGAGGCTGGCACGGGCGGGATGGAGGGCAGAGTTGTCTCACTCCACACCGACCAGCAGTGCCAGTGTCAGTTGTAGTATCGATACAGCTGTACTGCCAACATGGCTATGGCAGCACGAGGGCAATAAAACAAACATCCTCGTGACGAGCAAGTACTGTAGCATGCTCGCCCTTGCTCACATGCGCCTCACGTCTTGCAGCTTGGCGCAGTGTCCTTGTCATGTCCAGACTCACGTCAATGCGTCCCACTACTCACCAGCCCCGATCGACGCGTGCCCGCAGAGCAGATGCACTGGTCAGTCAAAGTTAGCTGCATACCACCAGCCGCGTATGTCTAGCATGATTGCCCGTTGACTTCTTCTTGACTCCGTCCGCCGTGTGCCCGTCCTTTGCTGCTGCCTCTAGTCCCTCCTGTGCTTTCTTCCCACCACCACCACCGCCGCCATCATGGCTTCTTCCTCCAGTAATAATCCTCATCCCACCATCATCGGCAGCGATCCCGTTTCCTACCCCACCTTCGATGGCAGACGAGTTCAACTAACTCCGAACAACCGCGCCTCGAATCCGCCACAACAACCGCCATCACCAGAGATGGCCCGCCCTAAGAGGACAGACACCATGGAGACCATCACACCGTTCGTAGACGCACAAGAAACCCTAGCCCCGCCAGACGCCGAGGAGCAGCGTAGGCAGCAACTACAGCGCCTGCACTCCGCCGTTTCATACAACTCCAAGATGTCTGTACCACCACCCGGCTCCGTCTTGACCGGCAAGCAGGAGCACTACCTAAAGCGCGAGTTGATCAGCCAGCAAACACAATGGGAGATCCGCGAGCTATCACATCCCACCGCCCTGCGTCGCTTTGGCGCGCCTTTCCTGTCAGACGCTGGCGAGGTTGCGCCGGAGGACTCGGAACTACCACTGCTGCGCTTCATCTTCGTACATTTCGTGCGCAACTTTCCATTCTTGAACCAAGCACAAGAGAAGGAGTTCTGGCAGGACAAGCTGCAGCTCTTCCTTGAGAGCTTCGCTAACAAACACATTTCTGGATCGGAAGATCGATCCGAGGCAACTAAGAGATCCAAACTCGCGACCAAGGCGACAAAATTGGTGGAGTTGATGATGGTGTCTGGAATACCGACTGCGTCAGGATATGAAGAGCGGATTCGTTTCAGCGAGATGGAAGTTGTGGATCGTGGTGCCAATGCAGATGGATTGGTGGTGAACCAACCAGAAGGCAACGAGATCAACGGGTGGGATGTGAACGTCGAGGGAGTGCGCACAGTTACACAGAAGAGGCATGTCAGGAAACATTCGCATGCTAGCTTTTTGTTACGGGTGAAGCAAAAAGACAAACCCGAGATCCACATTGCACGTCGATTTGGAGATTTCGCAAAGATGCACAAGAAACTACGACAGGAGCTTCCTGGCAAAGTGCTTCCGCCACTACCGCGCAAGAACAAGAATTCGTCTCTGTTTACGAGTGCAGACGACGATGACGCCTCAAGTGCATCCTCGATTTCAACAATGGCGCCTAGCTTAGCGCCTCCTGAGCCAGTTCAGGAGTCTGGTGGTTTCCGTTCATATCTTTCGTCCTGGACGGGTGGCAGCAGCACGCCATCTCACAAGCGCGCGCCTTCACTAACACCAAGTACTGCCTCGCCTCGCCCAAGCATAGACTCGAGTACTGGTCTAGCGACTGGAGCTACACCCAGGTCTGCTTCACCAGCTCCAGGTCATATGTTGATACGAGAAGACCAGCGGGTGTCCTTGAGAGCTTTCCTTCGAAACTTCCTCCAGAACGAGACTATCGCCAACAGCAAGGCAATAGCCGAGTTTCTGACAGCTGATCCTACAAAATTAACTAACGATGAGCTGGACGACATAGCACGTCGAAAGGAGATGGACGAGAGACGTATGGAAGAGCAACGGAGATTTTTCGAGATCGCCAGCCAGCGTGCGAAGGAGCTCGATATTCACATGGAAGGTTTCCGAAGGACAGTCATTGAGAAGAATGGGCTACGGAATCTGTTCGCTGAAATTAAAATCAAGAACAGCATCAGCGAACTGGAGCCTGAATACCAGAAAGTCTGCGAGTGGCTGCGCATCGAAGTTGCTGCTACCCTATATCACCTCTTCCTGGCAGAAGACAACAGCCCAGAGTTGTTCGCGCAGCTCAAGAAGATACATAGTCTCGTTCCTTATGGAACGCTAAAGCAGGTCATTAGATTCACCAACCCTGCGGCAGTCATGAAGGGTGTTCTGGACCTCTTCATGGCACAGCCGCTGGGCGCAAAGAGCTTGTTACAACGAATGTTCGGTTTTGCTATTGGCGACGGTGTTAAGGTTATCCAGCGTTCCATCGAGACGCTCACTGCAAATATCGATGACAGCATTTATTGTGAGAAGATCAAGACTTTCACATACATGCCAGAAGAAGAAAAGAGTGTCATCCGGAGCGAGGCGCAGGCTGAGCAGGTCGACCTTCTTGTCAAGATCATGCAGACCGACGAGGTCTACCCGCAGCTCTCTCCCGAGCAGATTGGACAAACTTTCAACGCATACGTTGCTTGGGATAATGCCGTCGAACACGTTGACGAGTCAATGCGCTCTGGCGCAGAGCTGTTCGCGCGTCTGAAGCAGCTGCTGAAACTCTACACTCGCAAGCGTGACAAGGAGATGATGCTCGAGGTCATCGAAGAGCCTACAACAATCTACCTCTTCCGCGACCTCTTCACCATATTCTACGAGCCTCTCGTCCGGGTATACAAGAGCGCCAACGTCTACAACAGTGTAACAGACTTCGCACGCTTCGTCGACGATGCCATCCAAACCATCGAACGTGCTCAGCGCCAAGACGTCAGCGCCGACCCCAACCAAACGGTACAATCATTCATCGACCTCTGTGCCCGCCACGAGGAAGACCTGTACAAATTCGTGCATGAGGTCCACCTCCACGATAACGGCCTCTTCGACAAGCTCATGAACTGGATCGAGAACATCCTCGATTTCCTGCGCAACGGTCCCGCCGGCGGAAAACTCGACATGAATGCCCTTTTCCTCGGCGCTCTCGACATGAAGCTCGTTGACAGCGACAAAGTCGTCAAGGAAATCAATTCTCTTATTCGCTGGCAAATGGCCCGCAAAAAGTGGCACCAGGACAAGACACGCCAGAAAATGGCTTCTGGCGGCGACGCCAACACCAGCAACGGCATGGGCGGTCTTGCGTCCACTTTCAAGCCTGGCGACTTTGGGCTGAACGCTATGGACTTGCAAGATCTGGACATGGCGGACGACGACGACACGGAAAGCGAGAGCGAAGACGATGATGATGGCGATCCCATTGAAGCAGAAAGGAAGAGGAGAGGCCGCCAGAGGGACTTGCTGAAGCGATCTGCTGGGGAGCCGATCAAGCCGCCTATCGAGGAACTGCCGAAGATGTCCGAGCAGTTCACGGCGATGTTACGCATGGTGCTTGCTGAGTGATCCAGTCTCCCGTTTCTTGGAAACGGTGTGCAGTTGGGTGATGTAGGCTATTGGGAAGACAGGCTAGCGGAAGCACGGGATTGATACATACGCATTGATAGGCGGCAAAGCAGTGTTTCACGCGAGACGAAGCTTTCACGATAGATGAGATATACATCAAGAAGACTATTCCTAAGTCACCTGTCCATCTTGTGAACTCTCAGGCCGAATAACGTGATTGATATTTTTTGATTTAGTCTCTAGTTGTTGTAGAATGTCTTACTCAGAAAGTCATAAGTGTCCACTAAATTGGACACGAAAAAGAGGTACACAAGACATCTAGTGCCAGTGGTCCACGCTGTAAATAAAGCTCACATGCAAAAGCGTCAAATCACCACATCTTCGTCAAGAAGCCCCAAATAATGCTCTCAACCCCCCTCCTACTACTGCACCGTCTTCTTAATCCACCTAGCGACATCCTTCGCCGACTGCCCGTACGAAATGTGCCCGCCGTGCACCCACTGATCGACCTGGCCGTCCTGGCACCTGCCGTCCGAGTCGCCGCAGACCTGCAGCACCTTCGCGCGATCGATGTGCTTGAAGCTGTTCTCGCCGTTGAGCGGGTCGCCGAAAGCGACGACTGCCGCGATTTCGCTGCCGTCGACAGGGTGCTCGCTCTTCTCCAGCGCGCCGTGGATGCAGCGCGCGCCTTGCGAGTAGCCGGCCAGGACGATCTTGGTGTCAGGGCATTGTCTGTGTGCTTCGCGGGCGAGCATTGCCTAAGGATTACGGATTAGATATTGCATAATCAAGTCGGATGGAAGGCTACATCATGAGTTCTTACCATGTAAGGTCCGCCAGAAGCGCCGTATTTGGTGTTGCCTTCTGAGTTGGCAGGGTAGTCGACGCCCTGGACGCTTAGAGAAGGGATTTCATCGCGAAGGGCTTTGGCCAACTCAGGACCAACGCAAGTTCCCATGTTGCCGACTTCGGTCGTGCCGCGAGCGAAAATGAGCGTCACGTCGCTGCAAACCGGGTTCTGCATGCCGAACATGAGCGTGCCGGATTTGGCGACGTAGTTGTTGACGTTCGGCGTCACCAGTCTTGACACAGCTCGAAATCGCTTGTCGAGTCTTTGGGATGTGCTGGTGGTAATGGGTGGAGTGGAGGTGGTGGTCGAATTGCTGGGAATTGGATAAATGGTGCCGTTAGGCTTGGCTGAAGGCGATGATTCTCTGATGTCGTCGTCGCGTGCAGGGCCCTTGTACGGGTGGGACTTGTCGCCGAAGAAAGTGGGAGGACCGTACTCGTCGCCTGGGGGCTTGTTTCCAGGAGCATGTGGTGAGGTTTGATGGATGCCTTTGCCGGAAGTTGTGTGCTTTTCGACTGGTGCTGCAGAGACCGATAGGGCCAGAGCCAGAATAGCGTTGTGGAAGGTCGACTTCATGTTGATTGATGACTTGCTGAAAAGAAGGTAGTTTGAATGCTGCGTCTCAAATGCTGAAAGAATGCTTGCGACCCGATCAACGGTGTCTTTTGTAAAGAATGAACGGAGCGCGCAAGCGGCTCGACGGATCAATGATGTAAATGAAAAGTAAAAGATGGACGACGATATATTACGAATGCAAGAACCATGGGCGATGGGTCACCCGGAGGGGGGATCTTATACATCGACGAGGTCGACCGCTGGTGGATTCTATGTTAACGGGGTATGAAACATATCACTAGCAGGTGACAGTGACCAGGAGGTCAGAGACATGCAGACCCGCAATGCTCGGAACGCTGGATATGCGAGGTCGAGGCTATAGATCTGGGTCAGCGAATAATAGGGCATTGTGAGGTATCGGACAACTGGCTAGAGGTGGAGTACGGTTCAAGGTAGAGGTCGAAGCAAACCCAGGGGTCTGTGGTTGGTCTGATTCCGGATTCTAAAGCGCGTGCGGTCCCAAAGCGCTCACGCGGAAACAGGGAGTCGTCGATCCGCCTCTGGACGGTAGACTACTCCTCAGAGAGGTGGAGCACAATGAAGGCAGGAGCTATTTTCCTCGAGCAATTCCACATGGCTGTCAATATCTCAGCAGTGCGGACTCACTCAACGGTACGACGAACGCCATGTCGTCAGTCGCGATACCATCGGCTGTCAGCAAGCCCAGGAAGTATACTACAAGTTTCATGGATGGTTCGGCGGCAGTCTGCTCGTGGGCCCGGGTTTCAGGAGAAGTACCGTTCGCTATCTGAAGATCGCTGCCGCTTCGGCTGCGCTGCACCGAGACCCACAGTGCGTTTCAGATGACAGACCTTTCCGATTCTAGATCTCTCGTGACCAGGGAGACTTGTTTTTCACATGCTTGTTGTCGTGCTGCTCGGATCACGGATTCACGGTGCGTACTGCATAGCGGTCAAAATGGAATCCATGCATGGGATATGCCGTTGTGTGGACAGCACACGCTTTGTAGCCTCGACCTCCCGCTGACCATGGAGTTGCTGTGATAGCTAGCACGTCTCCATACTGATGGCTCGAGTCCACATCACGGCCTACTGCTTTCACCTCGGTTTGTAGAACAGCTCTCAATGAGGAAGTGCCGAACCGGTGAGCCTCAATGCTTAGCAGAATCTTTTCAAGCAGACGGATGCTCATGCCCGTGAGAATTCACGCTGCAAGCAAGATAAGCGGTCAATGACTGATCTGATAGTGTCGAGAAATACTGAAGGGAGCCTTTTCTCCTTTGATTTGCCTTGTGTGTTGGGCCTTTGGTTTTGTCGTGGTTGCGGCGAGCACAACCACTTCCATCGGTGTGATGTGGGCCGCCATAAGTTCACATGGGCACTTGGAGGGCAGAAGTCTTCAAATCTGGAACTACGAGCGCCTAGAGGCGTCGTCGTTCATTGATCACAATAAATGAGCTGCTGAATTCTCACGTGTTTGATAAGAAGCGTAGGTACATATATTTGACGTCTGGTATCTGATGCTTGATCATGTCGACGTACAGTTGAACGCAGACTTATGCAGAGTGCATGTAGGCTTGTCTCTCTTTCGCCGCTATACTGCCGGCCGAATCAGAGCCGAGCCTTAAAATGTTTGAACGCGAACTGTCTTCGTGATGGCCAAAAATTAGCATATGGTAACACCGTCATCAAAACTCATTGCATCTGAAACAATAACACAAGATCATCGACAGTCGTGTAATAACCTCGAATCGACGATGCAACAAACAACACTTCCACATCGAGTGGTACGGTCAGCGAAGGACTTGGCTTCTGCAACTCTATCCGGCGCAACGTTTGAACTCAAAGATCCACGGGATAGCAAGTACGCAAGTTCATCCTCACAAGCTTCGACTTCTTCTGAACATCTATCGAGCGAAAGTGCACTGTCAAGACCAAAACTCGATGCTCGAAATAGCAGTTTCAGAAACGAGACCGACGAAAGCCATCGTGACAAAGCCGAACAGGCCTTTGAGCGATTCCAGCAATTGGACGATTTCCAGTCGGAGTTCACTGCGTGTCTCGCATCTTCGCATGACACGTTTGAGCCACAGGGAGGCTCATCTGATCTCCAAGACGCTTTGTTCACGGGACCAGAAACCAAACCCAACGATATCATCAAGGCTGCTGAGATCATCACGATCGATGCAAATCAGTCAACCTCAAGAAATGAACTTGCTAGCGATTCAATCATAGAGAAGGATGTGGACTTTGCACATACGGCTGCTGTCCGAAGGCTTAATCAGATTGGAGCTCATCTGCAACGAAATCTAGCAATACAAACGCTGCAGCTAGAAGCACACACTCAATCGCACGCCTTGATGGACGAGACCAGATCGCTTGTTGTAAACCAGCTTACACGACAAACCGATGATGAAGTGCGAAATACCACTCGTACCGACGAAGCTGGATCGTCAAGACATGGCATCCGCAATATGGTAGCCCCACAGCATCAAGCCGCAGTCGCGGGTGTCGAGAGAGCCCCAGAATCATCATCGGAGAAGGAAGACGGCGTATTGCAGCGTCAGTTCCACTGTCCTTATTATGCATGTCATCGCAACCTAAAGCTACATTCTACCAGTAGCTCAAGCTCGAACCAACGGCAATGCGTACACGTGGGCTGCGATTTCACTGCCGGAACATTCAGTTCTTGGGCTGAGCATATACATGTGCCGCATCACGACCTTCTGGGATCCATTTGAAGCTCGGTAGAATCGATTCAAAGCTTGACCACCGCGCATCCCTGGTTCCTTCGGCACACATGCGCCGTGTGAACAGTTGTGCCAAAGTGTCGGATAAAACATGCAGAAGTATTGAAATGTTGACAGTCGAACGACTAAGATGGGGTAACCGGGGGTTGGATCTTCCAGTTCTGGGCGAGGCGCTGATACGTACTTGCTATGTCTTCGGACTTGCATCCCTGTTCAGTCGAGAACAGCACTTCACCCTCAAACGACCCATGAGCTCGACACCATTGGAGAAACCAACCTAACTGAGCATTCACACGCTCGGTGAGGATTACCTAATCAATCAACCCAGCATGGCTGTCTGTTGAGATTGCCCCATGCAACTGAGTTGTTCAACATTCCTTGATCTCAGGAAGCTGTTTCAACAGCCACTCCGGTACTTCGTCGCCTTCATACAAACTCATCACATTGCTACGACTCCTGAGATAGAGGTCTTTCGCCGATTTGAGCTTGAACTTGCTGGTGCGCTGCTCGTATCCTCCTGGACAGAACCTGCTGTTGCACTTCGGACACTCGTTCGTCATGTTCCTGGTGGCTTGAATCAAGACCTGGAACGCACGCGATGCTTTTGCAATCAGCGGGACAGGATCTTCGCGAGGTTGACGCTGGACGTCTTCTTCGTCACTCGAAGTAGGCGGACTTGGCATCACATTCAGCTCCTTTTGTGGTCCGCGTGGAATGGCGGAGATCTAGACAAGTCATCAGTTAGATACGTACAATGGAAGGGTAATATGCTCTCACATACCTGTGGCTCGATAGTGTCCTTTGCAGAAAGCCATGGGAAAGACATCTCATCCTCGATGCTAAGAGTCTTTGCAGGCATGAGTGCGGCAAGCTGCTCACGCCTCATGTTGTAAACCCTGGCCTTTTCATCGAACTCCAATGCACCGTCGATAGAGTAATTTGTGTTGAGCTTTACTCTCGATGACTCACGTTCGCCGAACGCAGTCATCAGTGCCTTGCGAGTAGCTTCTTCCGGGCTCAGTAGCTTTGTCCTAGCGGGCAGAGTCTGCTGGGGCTCGGTGCGTGACGCTTTTCTGAGCTGCGAGGTATCGATGAACCTGTGTTGCAGATCACTGAATCCAGCAGGCCTGAAGTTCTTGAAGATTGCTGCAGTGGTGCCGAAGTTGGACGCGTCAACTGTGCCGTTGGAGTGATTAGGTCTCACATCGCTGTTTGTTTGGACATCTGTCGAAATTTCAGCGCTACACTCCAGACAAGCATGAAAAACGCCTTACCTTCAATCTGTGCAGGCTGAACTTTCCTGATAGCTGAGCGCCTAGCAATATTGCGTTGAGAACCTGCTCCCAAATCCTCTGCCAGGCGCTCGGTGACATGCCCTGAGGAGTTTTGAATGTGCTCGACGACCATCGTTGACGAATTCTCAGCATTGCGCCTTGTCTCGAACTCAGTGTATTGCTCCACGGAAGTGGGCCCGAGAGAAAAACCAAAGCGGTCAGACTTCATGGTCGCCACTGTTTGGCATGTTGCCTTCGGCGTGTCTGTAAGATCACCAGCCAAGACTGACACGAGCCGACCTTTAGTATCCTCACAGACGACGCTCGAGGACGTATCAAGAGCCAGGAATCTTGCAGGATCTGGCGGACCAAGACCTGGTGGAGCAATACCTACCGGAGCCAAGACATCGACCTGCTTCATAGCATATGGGCGCCTGCCGCCCGTCTTACGTGGAACCAGTGCTTTTGTTTGCCAAATTGCCGTCTTGGGGGTGGGATTTACCTTTGGTGGAGTAGTATGAGCAGTCGGAAGCTCCGCTGGCTGTGCTTGTGTAGAGGACTCTGCATTGGGAAGTTTGACTGTTATTGTCAGTGAGACTCAACGCGAGGGTGCAGGTGCGAATTACCTTGAGTGGTTGTAGCCTTCCTGGTAGAATTTTTTTCAGCTGCCGAGGCGTGCTTTTCAGATTCACCGGGATGTCCGTACAGTTGACGCAGCATTTGCGCCTGGAGGAACACAAATCGGATCTGAGCCTTCGAGAGGAGGATGAATGCTAGGATGAGGCATTGTACCAAGATGCAGCCCAGTATTGCGAGGACGCCAAAAGCAAGCTCTCTAGTGAAGTGCAGAGCGGCAGAGAACGAGGAGGCCTGGGATGTCAGCTTTGTCTCGTGGCCATGCGTGTTTGCGAACTTACCGCCATGTTGGTGCCTGGCCGCCGATGTCACCTTGCGTTGGTTGAAGTACATTGGCACTCAGTGCCGTAGTGTCGTTGGTGCGAGTGTGAAACAGAGCTGCGAGCGCTCTTTGTAAGCGCGTGTTGTGAGTAAACGCTCGGCGGAAGCTCCCAAGGAAAGTGCGAGATCGAGGGAAGGAGTGAATGAGTCGGGGCACGTGATCGGGTAAACAAATAGAGACACGACTAAGTTGAAACAGTTCAAGTCGTTATTAGAGACGCGAGACTTAGGCAATCCAATGTTCCGTGGAGATTGTTGAGTTTCTGGTATGCTCGAAGATATCCATCGGTACCGAAAGTTTCTAGACAAACCTGTGAAATCATCACCTTGATTTTGTTCGGCCTGTGATATATCTGCAATATAACACTACCATCACCCAAGTGGGTTCTCCTTCTCTTTGAGATCAGTGAACCTTGGTTCGGGGACCATGTCGATTACCTCTACACCCTCCTCCTCGCTCGCTGCTTCGACCTTCTCCAAGCGCTCCTCCTCAAAGCCGACCTTCATCATTGAGTTTTTCTTTTCCCTATTTGTCTGCGGTGCATCCTGTTCGTCTTCATCCCACTCGCCTCTAGTTTCATCTATACGTGTGGCTGGTGGCGGGCCAAGTGTGCCATTATCTTGCACCCTGTCCGGCGATTCCGAAATGGACTCCATCCTCTTCCTGCCTCCCAAACGTGCCGCACTGGGTAAGCGAGACATACTTGCGCGTAACGCCCGTTGCTGACCCGGAGCGTCATCGGGGTGAACCTCAATCTCTGCCTCGCAACCGAGAGGGACCCGACAGCGTGCTCTGTCTTCTAGACTGGCGGTGCGCCAGATGACCTCGCGCACTTCTTTGCCCACCTTCTCGATCATGTCAATTGCCCAAAGCACGTCGAGATGCTCGTAGCCTTCGATGATCTTCTTGTGCACGATTCGCACCTCGGGCTCCCGACCTCTGTCGAAACGACGTAAGAGCCTGCGACCATCGACCAGATCATCGGCGCCGCACACCCAGAGCGCAAGAGGAGGGAATTGCGAGTTATACCACGAGTACCTTGCGCGTTGTCTGTCGTGGTGTTGATGCGTGAGCTGCTGGCAATGAAACGACGACAGGTTGCGTTGCAGTTTTCTTCGTTCAGTGACGTGCGGCTCACGGTCGACGTAATATTTCCTGATAACCTCATCGTCTTCCTCATCCTCTCTGTCTTCTAGCTGACCTTCTTCGCGAGTTGCAAGGATACATTTCTGCTTCGCAAAGCACTCCCGCCCAAGCCACCAACGCATACTTTCCGCAGAAACGTAAACTGGCGCAAACTTGAACATTCGATTTCGGAGTGCGCGATCCCAGCGAGTATCTGACCAGTTCAGGAGAAACGAGAAGACCATGTAGCCGAGGAAGCCATAGATATTGCCTGGAAGGGTGGCGTGTGCTTCCATCATGAGCGGGATGAACGAATGTATACCAAAGATAAAGCGGAAGAGAGTCGGAGAGATCACACGCATGATCTTGAAGTAGATCTTGCCGATCAAAGGTCCTGCGTAGACAGCTGGTGCGAGGGCGCAGAACACAGAGATCTTCTCCCCAATGTCTGGGCGCTGCTCTTTAGCCAATGCGACAAGCGTTTGAGTAGTTCCTTGTGAATGCGCAATCAATCCGAGCTTCTCAAAGCCAGTCTCGCTGAGCACGCGACTGATCAGCGCCGGCAAGTCCATGACACCCATCTGTCGAATGTTCCAGGCCCACATCCTAGGGTCTCCGTACTCGAGAGACGAATGCCTTGGCTTGAATCCACAACGATTGTTTCCAAGCCAAATGTCGTAGCCAGACTTTGCTAGCCAGAAGGCCAAGCTATCATCGTCGTTGCAGCAATATGCACCCGCGGATTGAAGAAGACCGTGCATCATCAAAACGGGATACTTCTTCTGATTTGGCGGGTATGATGACTGGGTTTCGGCAAAAGAGGAATCGCAGGACTTGGTTCGGGAGAACAGGTTGGGTGCACCTTTCTGGCGATGCTGGGGAGGTACAGGAGTGTACTCGCGTGGGTCGTAGATATGCCAGAGATCGATCACGAATCCGTCCTCCGTCTGCACATCAAAGACCTCTGCATCCAAGCCAACACGCCTGGCATAGTAGCCTATGTTGGCGACGAGAGGATCTGGTCCGCCTTCGGTTGGAACGTAGTCCGTGTCCGGCGAGACCGCTTTTTCGACAGCGGGCGTGTTTGTACCATTCGGTTGTTTCCTCTTGAGCCATGCCTCTTCAGCAGCCTTCCTCTCTTTTGCTCTTTTCTTCTCTTCTTCCCAGAACGGTCGCTGAGCGTCTGGGTTTTGCAACAGCATCCAGAATCTAATCCGCCGCCATATTTTCGGGATGCTGGTGAAGACTGCGCCAGCGACGATGGTCAAAAGAAAACAGAAAGATCCGATTGCGCTGGAGACGCGAAAGACCAAGCATTGTAGCGTGCGTAGTGGTGTTGGCGGTCCCCACAATGGCAGTGGAGGGAAGAGCGGATTCGTGGTGGACTGCGGGATCGACTCTCCAAGCGGTGCGTCCGGCTCCTTGCTGTCTTCTATACTTTGTACATCTGGAAATGCTCCATGTCTTGTGCCTCCCTTCTCTTCGCGGATGTTGCTACGCGGAGCCGCTTGAGGTTCGCGGTCCTCCAACCTATCCTTGAGCTGGTTGAGTCGTAGTGCCTCGTCGATGGGAACAACAGGCAAGGGGCCATGTGCGGTCTGCACGATCGGATTATGAGGCGTGATGAATTTGACTTCGGTGGCCTGCGTATTGCCGGTCGATTCGTCTTCCTCGCTGTGTCGTAATAGAGCCAGGCGTTCAGACTGTGCAGCATATTCTTCCGCGTACTGCTCCTTCGACCCAGCCTTGGCCCCTCCATCTGTTTCCTTTTCGCGAGACATTCTGTCTGTCACGCTAAAACAATTAGCCTTTGAGGAAGTGCGCCAGCCCAAGTCGCAAGCACGAAGTTACTATTAGCATGTGATTCAAGGGGAAATGGTAGTTGGTAGGGCACTATGTAGAGACAAGAACACAGATCGAAAGGAAACACAGCAGAATTCCCAACCTATTTGACGAAGCGGCTGTGGTGCTGCAGTAATGCATTCTACAAGGGCCAACAGGCGATGCATGCTGCTGTGGTTGAGATGAAAGATTAGCGAATCGACATCCACATGCCAGCCGTGTCTTTATGGATGACGTCGTGCCAAACGCCTTGCTGGGTTCATCCTGGCATCCATGCGTCCGTCAGAAGAGAAGGTTATCTGCCACCGCCTGTCAACCACGCGTCCTCACAATGGTAAGCAACTTACGCGGAACTCCCGATATTGACTGACTGCATGTTAAGTTCGCGTTGCGCCGTCCCAGATTGTCTACTCATGTAATGATGTTGGTGTAAGCTGTGTCTGCCGATTCTGTCATGTGAAGAATGATCTGCAGCTGTGGCTGATCACTTCGATGCCCACCCAATCATCGATGAGTAGAAGGCTACTACTGTACATGTACGGAAGTGACAGTGGTCGTCCCGGTGCCTCTCGAAAAAGACCTGGTACTGCAGGCCCGTTGAGCACGAGTTTCATACCTGTATGGCAGTTGCAGCACGCAAACATTTGACGCAGTCGGATACATGTAGCCCAAAACTACCTTATGAACAAATCATTCTCTTAGATATGCAGTACAGTTTATTGCATCCTCATATATAGCTGTTCCGGACGGACCGATTCCTTTCCTACGTTTGGTCAGTGCAAAGCGGGCACTGGAAGGAGGAAACAATTGCTCCTTTGAGGAGGCAATTGAAATGCAGTGGTCTGCGTTCGATCTCAGTCAGTCTCATCACATGTCCATTTGCCGAAGTTCGGAGCGGACATGTCCACCAAGACTTAGGTTGGCGATACTGTTGACATCTGTCTCTACTCAGCCCACGTAAGAGCGGTCTCAGATGCTTTTGAGATACCATAAATAGATATATACCTAGGCACATGATCATACTCATCAATGGATAATATCAACAGGGAGCATGTTCACAGCTGCTCCACGTGATTTCTCGGCCGGCGTCTGGCAAAGAATTGAGGTACCTCGGCTTGGATCGCCGTGCTTGGGAGCTGGGCCGGAGGGACATGCGAATGACTGCTAAGTACTGAGAACACGTCCTTTCGACCACATCCCTTCCCCTTACTCAATGAACTGCCAAAGGGGACACGCGTAGAAGAAGGCAAACATGGTGTACGACTACCCAACCTCGAATACGCTCAAGCGCAAGCGTCGAAGGGAGGACAAACCCGCGCTGTCCGCTCGTCTCTATCTCGACAGCAGTGTGAAGGGAGAGCTGGGTGTTGTCTCTGAAGACTTGCTCCAACAACTATATCCCAAAGGACTGCTTCCTACCAACGCGTCGCCCCACAAGCAGGAGCATATCAGCGTCGCGATAACTCCTTGGACTCCCAACGCATCTGCTTCCGAGGCTCTCTGGACAGTGATCCCAATCGCAACATCCAGAAAGTGGAATGACAAGCCCCTACCAAATAACACGATTCGCTTTCCAGCTGGAGCTCTAAGCACTCAGAGTATCGTCAACCTCGTGCAAGCCGTTTCGCCGAACAAGACTCTCCGACAGAATGCGGCCATTGAGATACGGGTCAGCGACGTCGTGCCTCTTCCACTGGAGACGGTATTCGTGAGCGTGGACAAGGTCGCGCTGCAAAAGCTGGAAGACGCGCAAAAAAGATTTGCTGGTGGTTTCTCGGGCGCCAATGGACACTTGGCTCCAGCGCGAGGTGGAAAACGATCGGTCAGCCAGGATGGAGAAGGCAACGGAGCGGAGATCGAAGAGTCGCGGCGAAAGCTCGTGGAACAGTCTCTGAACGACACGCTCATCGTACACACCGGAGACCAATTGCCTTTGGCGCTGTCGCACCCAGTCACACACGCGAGAGCACCTCCAGCCAAGGTGCTCGCTTGCGAACCAGTGTCGCAGGGTTGCCTCACAGCTACCACGAAGATTGTCGTAGTCTCGGCCACTGACAAGCAGCAACCCAACGCAGGCAATCGCGGCTTGCTATCGCCTCGACTTCCAGAAGAGACGGAGGATGAGGATACCTCCAACGAGACTTTCTTCTCTGCCACTGAATCGCCTGCAAAACCTATAGTGGTTTCCAAGTCGGCCACTGACTTTTCCAACACCGATGATCTATTCGGCTCCAGCACCGAAGAGAACCTGTCTGACGACTCGGACGACATGATCTCGCTCGTCAGACCTGGCTTATCCGATCAGCCGTCCGGGCTCAACTCTGCTCGCACGTCTGCCACACCTAGGCCATTCGGCGACAGGCTGGGCGATAGACTTGGTGGTATTGCAACTCCTGGGTCTGTGTTCTCGCACATAAGCAGCAGCACCGTCAGAGGCATTCGTGCATCACGAAGCAAGGTCTTCCGAGCGCTGGGACTTCTCGAGCCTGTTCCTGATGAGCTTCTACACCCTAGGCCAGCGGCTGGAGACGATGAAGAAGCACGAGCTTATGTCGATGCTGGAGCTCTTGCACGTCTCGGCTGCTTTTCTGGCGACTGGATCACGATCGAAGAATCTCAAAGCCAAATGCTACCGCACTTCAGTGCTTTTGCCGGGTTTGAAGACCAATCTGAGAAGCCAAAGTGGCGGCCTGTCAAAATCTATGGCTTGCCAGAAAGCATGTCCAAGCGACCGCAGAGGTATCAAGTCAACACGAGCAAGCGAGGACGACGCGACAGCATCTCATCTTTAGTCACCAACTCTGCGAATGTGGCTACTGTCTACCTGTCACCCATACTGCTAGCGAACTTGAACTCGCCCACTCATGTCGGTGTTTCTCCTCTACAACTGAGTCGACGCCCGGCACTCAAGCGAACTGCATCGGGAGGACCCAGCTCTGCGAACCCACAAGCACCGCCAGTTGCGTCTGAGATGACCTTGCGTAAAGTTGTTACGCCAATCTCTAGTGAGAGAGCTTTGAACAATATGTTGTTCACCAATCTGAAAGAGCATCTCGAAAGGAAGCAGCGCATAGTGAAGGATGGAGACTTGATCGCTATACCGATTGATGAGTCTCTTGCCAGGTCTATTTACGAAGGCGAAGCTGAGCAGGACGGTAATGATGGTGTTGGAGCCATGTACAAATGGAGCGCACAGCAACGGCGCGGAACAAGCAAATCAGTCGGCGTTGCTTGGTTTGCAGTCGAGGGCATCAAAGCTCAGCCGACTGATGCAGACTCTGGCGACGCTGCTGGCACATGGGGAGGTGCTGCTACCATAGACCCATTGGCAACAGCTGTACGACAGTCTGGCGACGAGAGACGAAAACTGCCATCCACTTCCACCAATCCATGGCAATACTATCTTGGAATTCGCAAGGCTAGTGCTAAAGGCGCGGCCGCTGTTTCTGGGCCGGTAGAAGCCCCAGAAGTATATATCTCGCCGTTGCAGCGCCGTCTTCGCGAGCTGATGTCTGTCTCCATCAGCCCTCGAGCGATTCATCTGGGCCTACCACCGCTGACGGTCCTTTTGACATCAACTCAGCGGAGCATTGGCAAGGCGTACAGCGTTCAGAGAGTGTGTGCAGACCTAGGTATGCATTTCTTCTCTATCGATGCTTTCGACATTGCGTCAGAAGGTGGATCTGGAGTGGACGTCCAGACACAAGGTCTGCTGGAGGCGCGATGCGCGCGTGCGCTTGAAAGCGGCGGGGAGTACACCGCTATCTGCATTAAACATCTCGAGCAGCTGCCTTCGGAACGAATCGCCACGTCGCTCAAGGACGTGCTCTCTCGCGCACGCGTACTTGTGGCTACGACAACGGACATCGATAAGATCCCTGATTCCGTGCGGGGGCTTTTTACCCATGAACTCGAGATGTCTGCGCCCGACGAAGGCGAGAGAGAAGGCATCATGCGAGAGATCCTCGAGTCGTCTGCAGTTCCTCTGGCGTCAGAGGTCGACCTGGCTTCAATTGCTGTCAAAACAGCTGCACTCGTGGCGGGTGATCTGGTCGACGTTGCTGCCCGCGCACACACTGCACGCGACACTCGCATTGCTGCACTGTGCGCCTCAGCTACCCAAGCGCTAACATATCCTGTGACACGCAAAGATTTGCGACTGTCTGGTGGCAGCGGCGCTACATCTCTACTGGCTCAAGACTTTGAGAGTGCTGTGGACCTTGCGAGAAAGAACTTTGCCGACTCCATCGGAGCACCCAAGATTCCGAATGTGCAATGGTCGGATGTTGGCGGCTTGACACATGTCAAGGATGCTGTCACCGAAACAATCCAACTTCCACTTTCAAGGCCAGATCTGTTCGCGAAGGGCCTCAAAAAACGAAGTGGTATTCTCTTCTACGGTCCACCCGGTACGGGTAAGACACTGCTTGCAAAAGCGATTGCTACTGAGTTCAGTCTCAACTTCTTCTCCGTTAAAGGCCCCGAATTGCTCAATATGTACATTGGTGAGTCAGAAGCCAACGTACGACGAGTATTCCAGCGAGCTCGTGATGCAAGGCCATGCTGTGTTTTCTTCGATGAGTTGGACTCGGTTGCTCCTAAGCGTGGCAACCAAGGTGACAGTGGTGGAGTCATGGATCGTATTGTTTCGCAACTGCTTGCAGAGCTAGATGGCATGAGCGATGGTGAAGACGGCGGCGGTGGAGTGTTCGTCATCGGCGCCACGAACCGACCAGATCTGCTTGATCAAGCTCTTTTGCGACCCGGAAGATTCGACAAGATGCTTTACCTTGGTATCAGCGACACACACGAGAAGCAAGCTACCATCCTCCAGGCCCTGACAAGAAAGTGAGTACATCCCAAGCGGCCATACTTTTCGGAAAGACACATGCTAACATACTCTGCAGGTTCACTCTTTCTCCATCGCTTTCGTTGCCACGTGTCGCTAGCCATCTTCCATTCACTTTTACCGGTGCCGATCTCTACGCTCTATGTAGTGACGCCATGCTGAAGGCAGTCACCCGTTCTGCTCGACAAGTCGATGACCGCGTCGCGGCTGTCAATGCAGAGCGCGCCACCCAGGGCAAACACGCAGTCACCATCGCCGGCTTCTTCGACCATCACGCCACCGCCTCAGACTTGGAAGTGCAGGTCGAAGAGCAAGACTTCGAGCTCGCCCGCAAGGAACTCACGCCCAGTGTCAGCTACGAAGAGCTCAAACACTACGAGAAGGTGCGCGATCAATTCGAGGGCGGAGCCAAGAAGGATAAGCCCCAGGCGCAGCTGGAGGAGGGTGACATGGGCCAGGAGATGCAGGCGGTCTCCTCTTCAAAGAGCCAGATGTCGGAAAGCGACAAGAGATTCGCGAGGGAGAAGTTCAATGAGCTGATGACAAGGCGGACTTCGAGTAAGAATGCTGTGCCTCAGCAGAGCAATGGTGGCGGAGATCACGGCGACAACGGTGGTAATTCGAGCGGTGACGATGACGACTATGTGATCCGGACGGACAGGCTTACGATCAATGGGAATGCGAATGGCAATCGACGACCTTCGGGAGGGAAGGGCAAGGGAAAAGGAAAGAGTAGGGAGAATCCTGTTGTGGAGGAAATGGATGGGGAAGGGGAAGATTTGTATGATTGATGTGTTGCCTTGACGTCTTATTACAAAAAGTCTTGCAGTCTCAATGGATGTATGCACCATGAAAATTGATGTGGTCGAAGAAAAGAGCGCCTTCTCGTGAAGCTGTCGAGATGGGTATGCACTATGCATACCTACGGGCCAAGATAACACCGATACTCTGCACGTGAAATGCCAATGCAAACGGTGACAAAGGCACTAGTTATGTAATATAGACAGGAAACAAATGAGCGCATCACGTGAGAGTATATGACTCCTAGCCTCCGAAGTGAGTTTTGAGTTGATGTGATGACAATTTCACGATCTGAAATAGGCGCAACAGAACGAGACGGACAAAAAACTCGCTCCCAGAGTTCAGAAAGTGGACAACTCTCGTAAAAAGTGCCAATAAGAACACTTCGGATACGGCGGACCGCGCGGCCTAGAGCCATCGTTCAAAGGTGGCTGCGCAGGTGGCGGAGCGAGGTGTAGTCGTAATCTCCCCGAAGTGCATGACTGCGCGAGATAGCAGCCATGATCAGGAGATCTGGCCAGTGCAAGGTATATCACAGAGTACTCGCTTACAGTCGTGCGTTTCTTCACATAACAAAACACCTTCACCTTCTCAGCCTTATCTCGAGCTCAAGCATTTGCCAAGACGCCTGCCGCGAAAGCCTCCTTCCGAATCCCCCGTGATCGCGGCGTCATTAGGGCATAGCTCCACTCGCCAAACCAGCCTTGCCTCTCCCGCCATCAGCCTTGTGATCCTCTCGAAAGCCCATCCCTGCGCCCTCCTCTATACCGTTCTACCTGAACGACAGAGCATTTATCTTCGCCCTTGCGCATACCTATCTCATCGTCAAGCGACACAGGTGAGTAATGCATGCAACGCGGCAAGCGACACCAACGTTGCGCAGCATGAGCTAACCTAACCCACAGCGGTAGAACGCGCGCAACCGAGTAGCACCACCCAACCAAGACCTATCGCATACGTACACCACACACAATGGCCAGCCAAGGCTACTACAACAACGGTCCCCAGTACCCGCAGCAATCCTACGGGTAAGCAAACTCTCGCGACTGATCAACAAGCGACGCGCATCGCAACGAGCATTGAAATTGCTAACATGTCGCACTCAGCCCTCCTCAGGGACAGTACCCTCCTCAGCAGCAAGGCTACGGCCCACCACCCCAGCAATATGGCTACCCACCCCAGCAGATGGGCTACCAGCAACCTCCCCCCATGCAACAAGGACCGCCTCCCAAGGAGAAGAAGGACCGCGGTTGCCTGATGTCCTGCTTGGCAGTCATGTGCTGTTGTTTCTTGTGCGAGGAAGGATGTGAATGTTGCGTCGACTGTTGCGAGTGTGCGGAAGACTGCTGTTAAGTGAGGTGTGATAGAGTCAGGTGTTCATGAACTGGCGGGACGGTTTTCATTAAGTCTGTGGGATATTCTGTTTGGGAAAGGCAACGACCGCCGGCGATGCTCAGGACGACCTTTTGATGACTTTGGGCCGGATGAGCTTGCACGGCGTTGCTTGTTGTATTTTGCTTTGTGTTCATATTTGCTGCGTGCCTCTTACGCTGCCTGCGTCACGAGCTACTCTTCTTTGTCAATACCTAATGCAGATTGCCTGTATGACCTTTCCCGTCCACAGAAGATAGGCTGAGCTGGCCAGGCCTTAATCGTGTGCTGTTTGTCGCTTGGTGCCTCACATACGTCGCGAGTCTTTGGTGGCGCGTCGTGACCGTTCAAATGGCTTCGTCTTCCGAATCTCGGGCAGCGCAGCCATGCAGGTAGCACGGCTCCACCCTTTCCATGCCGTGGGTATTACGCGACTGGTCATCGCTGGCGGTGTATTTGCGTTCGCGAACCCAATTGGGCAATTATCATCGCCATATTTCGTGAATTCTTCCTCATGACTTCGTATGAATCGGTACAGCAGAGCCTCCGCCTCAAGGCCTAACCAGATACCCAGCCAAAGCCCTCTCGAACTTCTCCACCCGGATCGGCATCTCCATCGAGTAGAAAGGGTTCTTCACCACATAGTCTCCGTATAGCTCATAGCACCTCCGCACCACGACGTCCGTATTCGGCTGCTCTGGGCTGGTGAACAGCAGGAACTTGACACCCGTCGGCGTCTGGAAGCACGTCAAGCGGAAGTGGCTCGATTCGAGGCTCTCGATGCCGGTGGTGGGCGGCCGCCGCGTATTGGGCTGTGTGGGAGGAGCAGGGACGGGATTTATGGAGCGCGAGATGGCGTGGATGCCGTGGAAGGTTCCAGCGAGGATGAGCGCATCGTTGGAAGTGAGGTTCTGGAGGCCCGGGGAGAAGGTGCGGTTGTACACCTACAGAGCGAAGACTTCAGATTAGCATTGTGTCTCAGACATTACATTGGGTTTGTATCCTTTGGTTCCTCGTACCAGACCGCCGGCTTTATTGAGAACAAATAGAGCGAATACAACCATAGTGGCAGTGTGTTGCGTCGTTGTTGCGGAGCAGGGAGGAAGGAATGCTGTACTAATCAATAGCAGCAACAGCACTCCACACGGACGACTCCCAGGGTCCACTGCGAGCCAGGCCAGGCTGCGACGATAAGTGGACATAATTGTCAAAGCATCCGCAAGACCGCAATGGTAGAATGGCATCATGAATTCTTTCCAGTTGTTTTATTCAGTCAAAAACCGGATATTCTTACACTTTCGTGTTCTAAGGCGTGTATTTTCAAGCTTGTGGAGATTTGCAGATACTGGCATTTCTCATACGGTAATCTCGTCTCATGCAACTTGTGTATCACTACGAATCAAAACGACCCTCTTCAAGCAGCGCAGTGAGGGTATTGCCCATGTCCCTCCCTTCTTCGTACTGACCGTCATCCACCAACTGCTGTGCGCGACCAAGTAGACGGGTGACCTGCGGATCCGTTCTGAACTTGTCCGCAAAGTGCGGTGTGTCAAGCATCTCACTGCAAATTTGATCAATGGATTGCTGCGTGGACTCCTTGTCGGCAGGAGCTGGCGCGCCAGGCTCTTCGCCGGCTTCATAATCTTGCGGTGGTGCAGTGACAGTGGTGTCGGCGACGCCTTCGGCGCCATCGATGTCTTCCGAGTTGAACGTACCACCATCGAAATCATCGTCGAGTTGCAATCCGTCCGCAGAATCAATCGCAAAGTCGGGATCTCCAGATGAAGCCATAGCCACGGGATCGTAGAACTCCTTGGAGACGTTCATCCCCCGAAGAATACCATCCAGCTGCTCGTAGCGCTCTTCCGCAATGTCGTGTTTGGCTGAATTCACAGACCATGACTCTATAAGCATGCTGCTTGCCTGGTCGTTGTCGAGGCGCTGCTGGACGGTGGTTGGGCGGTTGTCCCAAGCTGGCACTATTCAAAAGCCGTGCCGACGACGGGCGACACTTAGACGCAACGGTGAGTTGATCTAGATTGTCAGAGACAGCCCAAGACGGTCGCCATACTTTGCCCTAAAGTGTGCCAGCTCAGGTTTAGTAGTGTGGGATGCACAATGCTGGAAAATGATCTACATGTATAAGCTCTCGTCGGTCTCGTCAGTATCCCACTTCTTATTGCAGCCTAGGGTCATGCGAAGATCAAACTTCCGCGACTTCCTACCTCAATAAATCCAACACCACATACTTCGCCTACACATCGAAATCATACTTCCATCCATCAGAGCCATGGCAGCCGAGGTAGCACCAGTCTTAGCGCCAGGCGGCAAGGCCAAGTTTGATGAAAGCACCCTCAACATCTATCACGCCCTGAATGAATCAGTAGGTCGAATCTTCATCAGTCCTTTGATAGCATACACTAATGCTCCCAGATGGTCAAGGCCTTGAAGGGTGATAGTGAAGGCCGCAAGCAAGCTGAAAATATAGCACATAGCCTCATCAGGCACACAGGTGGACTAGATCTCTCCACCTTTCACTGCGCAGAGTGTGGAGTAGTGGCTCGATACTGACGACGGATCAATCTTGCTATGCCTTCTAGCTTAAGCACAATGTGTCCAATTTCGTCTCACCCAGGCTCACTATCTGTACATGTATGTATTGTATTGTACGCCGCCCGTTTTTCGAGACTAGGATCAGTTTTACGCATTTTCCACGAAAGATGCGCATATCTGATCACGACTGGGTTGCGGGGTGCTGTGGAAACCGCCTGCCACCTGCACGCCTTCAGTCCAACACCATTGTTATTTGTGAATCTCACTTGACTTTCCCACTGGCCATTCACAGCCAGGCAATGTTTAAAGCTCACCACAGCCTTGTCCCTTGAGCTGACCACTCCACCTCGGTCAACGTCAACATGTCCAACACTGCAGGTTCCATAAGCCGCATTACCAAAGAGATCGCCCACATTAAAAAGAGTGGAGATCTTTCACTGGCTGTGGCATGCCGCGACGAGGATGTTCGCCAGCTGCGTGCCCTCATTGTTGGACCACCCGATACACCGTACGAGTTTGGATTCTTCGAGTTTCAGGTTAAGTTCCCCAAAGACTACCCAATCAAGTCACCCTCTGTAATATGCATCACGACAAACCACGGCCGGACACGATTCAACCCGAACATCTACGCACAAGGAAAGGTATGTCTGAGCATACTGGGTACCTGGCACGGTGAGAAGGGCGAGGAGTGGAGCTCAGCACAGGGTCTGGAGAGTGTCCTGCTCAGTATCCAGAGTCTGATGAGCCCGAATCCGTGGGAGAATGAGCCAGGTGAAGAAGGTGGCAAGCTCACGGACGCGGAGCCCGCAGCCTACGCCAACAAAGTACGACACGAAACTCTAAGGATCGCAGTCATCGGTCGGCTTGAAAAGCTGCTCAACATCAACCCAAGCACAGTTGTCGTGTCTGATGAGGTAGAGGAAGGACCACCCACCAAATCCGCGAAGCTCACTGCGAAGCTGAAGTCGCTGAAGCATTGGGGTCACAGCCATTCCTCGGATAGCGATCTGGTCCACGAGGACGACCCTGAGACGTCTGTCTCAGAGCCTTCAGAATACGACGCCGAGGCCACTTACAACAGCCTTAATCCCTCTCCCTGGGACCCCTTCACGGATCTCGTGAAACGCCGCTTCCTCTGGTACTACGACTCCTACCTCCAAGCCATTGAGAAGGCCCGCTCACAACAGAAAGACGGCGACAAATTTGCCATCACTCGCTTCGAAGGCGGCGACAACTGCATGTCGGGGACATATGCTTACGCTCAACTCCGCGCACGCCTCAACAACATACGCGATGTGCTCTCCAGTGAGTGCACAAATTGGACCGAGCTAGGTGCAAAGCAAGTCGAGGCCAAGACTCAGCTCGCCACCCAACTTGCCTTCCAGTTTACCCAATTGGAATACCGTTACAACAAGTCATCGTACGAAGGCAGCCGCCTTGAGATCTCCCTCCCGGACAAAAAGAACCCGTTCGCATGGCACCTCACCCTCTTCGGCCAAAGTAGCACCAATCTCGACAGCGGCGTCTTCAACATCTCTCTTACAATCCCTCCTGACTTCCCAACATCGTGGCCGCGTGTCTATGTCGAGACGCCCATTTTTCACCACCGTGTGGGTTCTAGCACTGGCTCACTTTGCTATTTCCCTGCCAAACCCGAGGAGATCAACAGCCACCTGAAAGCCATCATCGCAGCCATCGAGGATGTGGAACCCAGATTCGACCCACGCGCCGTCGTCAACCCAGAGGCGGCAAAGCTCCTGTGGGGAAGTGAGACGGACAAGAAGACATACTTTCGCAAGCTGCGGAGGAGCGCACAGGATAGTATGGAGTTCTAAGGCAAGGATACATGGTGAGCGCCTTTTGCTTCAGCGCACAGCACGCAGGCAGCTAGCATGGAAGGTTCGGCGGCGTTTCATGGGCTTTGAATTTCGGCGTTCGGGCGTAAAGATACCAAACTCTATATGACGAAGTGCGGCAGGGGACGAAACATGGAGATCGTGCTGGCGGCAATGGGTTCGTCGGTTTTGCGGTCCGAAGCACCCACCAAAGTACGAAATAGAGCGGATAGCTCTCACAGTAACGACTAGCTTTTTTGTAACAAACTCTTTGGCTCCTGTTTCCAGATATTCTGAAAATCGTAGATGATCTTCGTGGCAGTGGGATTGTGCGTTTGGCATGCGAGTAATTTTGTGAGTTCTGCCTCTGATTGCGTGCGACATTGCGCAACCTGCCCGAACTTTACTTACCTTGCGTGTCGAAGACGACATTTGGAAAAAGGTTCATGTAGATTAACTGGTCAGTTCATTGCTGGTGCAAATCACAATGTCCTCTGCAATATACTTATACATGTGCATACAATCTACCTCAAACGTACATGCACACCTGTTTCCCTCCTATCATCGAGCCCGGCCAGCTGAATAAACCCCAACACGAGCGGAACCTCAACCACAACAGCACAGACGTGGAGAGCTTACAACAGAGTTCAAGAAAAAGAAAAGAAAAGCTTGAGCCCACGACTCGACGTAGCGAATGTGGAACGATTGACTTTGTTATTAGTCCTCGACTCGACGAGGGCTATTCCAGGGAGAGTTACGATGGCTCGAAAGTTTAAAAGTTTCGCCTAACAACGGTCTTTTGATTCGGCTGATAACTAGAGAATTTGATCCGAACAGCCGTCGCGCAAAGGAACAAAACGTTGGCCATGTCACGACATACATGAGGATCTCTCTTGCAGGTTTATGACTGACGCGAAAAGCACCTGGCGCCTCAGATGGAGAAACAGAAAGAGAGAGAGAGAGAGAGAGAGAGAGAGAGAGAGAGAGAGAGAGAGAGAGAGCAGTTGGGAATATCGTCAACGTAACGTGCAAGCAATCCTACAACTCTAGAACAGGTGAAGTGGTTGTCAACGGATAGATGTATGAAAAGTATTTTCCCATTAACGCGTGCGATGCCTATTGCGACATGAGACGCCTCGCTATGCTATGATACGCTATACAACAACAAGACAAGAAAAAAAGGGAGAACAGAGCCCTAGATACGCTTTTCGATTGCTCGTCAGCCAGCCAGCCAGGTGGGAGTCAAGAAAGACTCGCACACACAAAAGGAGCACATGGAACGTAATTCCCGTCCTAACTCATGGCCTTTGAACATGTTTCACATGCGTCCGTCGATCATTTTTTTCTCTTTTCTTTTCAGTCAAGAGACCCTGCGCAGTTCGAACCCGATGCGTCCCAAACCCATTGCGCGGTGGAATTTCTCGCGATCTTGCGCATGAGCTTGCGCCACTTGGATTTTAAGCTGCAGCGGTGCCGATCATGGGCGCCGCTGGGGGCAGGTTGACGGGAGCTGGGCCGGGAACTGGGACGGGGAGGGTTAGAATCAGCAAGGTCCATAATGGCATCGGACGTAGTGGACTCACTGAGGAAGTTGCCGGTGCGTGTGAAAGTGTTGATGACGGCGCGCTTGGCCTTGCGCGCGGCGGACGCGATGGTGTTGGGCGAGACCATGGCCTTGTCGCCGGTGGACCAGACGCCGTTGTTAGCTAGGAGGGTGCCATCGCCGCGGGGAAGACCTTGGGCGCGGATCCAGTCCTTCATGAGGGCGGGGTTTTGGGCGAGGGTGGCGTTGGCCATGGCGTAGGCGACGATACCAGTAACGTGGGGAGTGGCCATGGAGGTGCCGGAGAGGACGTTAACGACGTCAGGCGCGCCGATCCAGGACGAGATGATGTCCTCGCCGGGAGCGTAGACGTCGACGCACTCGCCGCGGTTGCTGAAGTCGCTCATGTCGCCGTCAATGCCGACGCTGCCGACGACGATGGCAGGACCGTGGGAGCCGCCTGCGGAAGCGGGTGAGCCAGCGCATGCGTCAGTACCTGCGTTGCCAGCGGCGACAACGACGTGCACGCCGGCCTTGATGGCTGCGTCAAGAGCTTGGTCGATGGCGTCGACTTTGCCGGCGGAAGCAAGAGACATGGAAAGCACTGAGCCCTTGAAGTCTGCGTTGGACTTACGAGCCTCGTGCTGCTGGAGGACAAAGTCAATACCGGCGACGACGTTGCTGCTCCATCCCTCACTACCTTCACCGGCGAGGGTGCGCACGCCCCAAATGTTGGCCTTAGAAGCCACCCCGAGAGTCTCACCGGCAGCAGTACCCGCAACATGAGTGCCGTGACCATCGGTGATTTCATTGCTGTTATCGAATGACCAGACCTGCTTGGCGCGGCCACCAAAGACGACGTGGTCCTCGTAAACACCAGTGTCGACAATGTAAACGTCGGAGCCTTCGCCAAGGCCAGCGTTGACGAAGTTGTAATCGTAGTCCATCTCGCGCGGGTCGTGGGCAGCAAAAGAAGCGGTGGAAATTCTGTTCAAACCCCAGGGAGCGTGGCCACGGGTGTCGATAGTTTCACGTCGTTGTATTCTGGGAATGGCATACGTGCTTTGTACAGATGCAGTACGCTCAACGAGGGAGACGTCGGTCATGTTGGCCAGAAGGTCGAGGCAGTGGGACTTCATCTCGGCGGCGAATCCACGGAAAGCAGAGTTCTTGAAGACATGCTTGACATCGGGGTGATCCGAGGTGAGCTCCAGGCGAGTAAGGATCTCATCGATTTCCGCAGGAATGGGTTGATCGCGGTTGAAGATGACGACGTGCTCGAAGCCGCCGGACTCGTGGGGCTCTGTTGCTGCCGCGGCAAAGGTGGCGGCGAAAGAGAGAGCGAGAGTTGCAATTGACTTGATCATGATTGCGGGAGAAAATAAGATATGCGATATGCGATCGATGCGATGTGATTCCGATTAAAGAGTGTGTGGTATCGTGCCTGCACGATTGATAGTCCAAACGAAGGTGACAGTGTTATTGGTGCCGAAAAAAGCGAGGGTAAACAGAACTGCAAGGCGTCACTGACCCCAAGCAGGTTGAAAGTACAGTGGTGAAAGAAAGGTGTTGCGTGGGCAAAGACAATAGGTGAACAAAGAACGACAATAGGAACAGGCGGGTGGAAAAGAAGGGATTTACCTACTAGTTCAGTCGCTTGTCACTGAAGCTCAACAATGGGCCATGTAGTAGGCTAGGGGGAGCACTTGGCCTGGCGCTGCCGGCGACACTATTCACGGGCCAGATGCTCCCAGGACAAGTGCAGGGCTTGCTAGGTACGCTTGCACGCTGACACGCATAGTCGAGTATGGGCAACTGGGGTAGTGCGGCGCTCGGGGCTGGGGTCAGACATGTCGCCGGGCGGTTTGACAGCTAGCAGACGAGTGGCGATGTCTGGCTGTCTATTCACGACGCTGAGGTCGGCCAAAAGCACAAAGTGGGTGTATTGGGCGGTAGGACAGGGTGCGTTCGGCGCTGAAACTCTTGGCTGAAACCGCTGGCGCCATCGCGAACGTTGGCGAGCGACGCGGGTGAAGCGAAGCATGCGAGAGCCGCAGAGTGGGTGGATTGGCGCTGCAGGCGAGAGCAACAGTAGCGTCTTTTGTCCTGTGGTGGGGTGGGTTGATGGAAACTGTGAGATGCTGCATCTGCGTACAGATATCCCTCGGGACATGGCCGGAATCATGCGCTATCAATGGTCCAACCATGTCACATGACGACAAAGGCACATGCTGTGGCAAAGATAGGTCAAAGTGAGATCAAGTGAGGTCAAGTGAGGTCAAGTGAGATCAAGTGAGGTCAAGTGAGGTCAAGGTGTTAAGGGTAAGGTTAAGGATGTCTCAACGGCGCACGTGGTTAGATCTCGCAGTCGTGTGTGGCTTTCCCGTTCAAGACTGCCGGTGATGGTGGTGGCAGCAGCAGGACGGCGGCTATGATCGATTTTGCCTGCCTGTATGTCTACACCGAGCGCTTCCATTCGACCGGACAGACAAAGATGCATGCAAGGAAATGTCATGTTGACAGGAGAGACGAAGAGCACTTCCAAAGGTCATCAAGGGGAATTTTTTTTTTTTCAAGCTTCAATATCTTCTTATGCACGTTTTTGTCTTGCAGCACGCGAAGATCTGCGATGCAATCGCAGAGTTCGGTCCAGCGGAGGTCAAGTTCGAGCAGGGTTTCAATCACGCGCATCGCTATTGGTTGGCAACAATTCTTCCACCAGCCCGGCCAGACCAAACCTTGGGTGACATCGTATCAACCGAAGATACGCAGCAGAAGTCCAACACCACTTGCCTGTCCATTTGTCGCTAAATACCTTAGGTATTCAAGTATACACGTCTTCTTTACAACCAACACCTCCCTCCTGGTCTACATACATACATCTCCCTTCCACTTCTCATACATACCCCGCTGCAACTCTCTCTCTCTCTCTCTCTCTCTCCCTCTCTCTCCCTCTCTCTCCCTCTCTCTCCCTCTCTCTCCCTACACCTTAACTCACTGCCACTCTCAACAACCACCAGACCCCACATTTGACTATTTGCTGCGACACCACCTTTCTACAACACCATATCGCTCGCTACTGGTCCTGCGCACCTCACATCACGCGACAACAACACAGGCAATGCATCTTCCTCCAGCCCCAGAGCCGCGCGACCTGCTCCCACCTCTTCTCGCCTGTCTTCCAACAACATTCGTCTCTCCACGACCACCACCAGCCCTCCTTCCTCTCCTCGCGCCTGTCCTACGCCAAAGAGCCAGTTATCTCGCCCCTGGAAACGCTTCCGAGGATGGCTGGATTCGTCTCCTCAACTGGGATCCAGAGCGTGCTGCCAAACTACGCCCCGTTGTCGACGAACTAGAGCTCGAACCCCATCCAGTGTCTGGCGAGATCGAGCTTGACGATCTAGACTCAATCAAGTACAGGAGACTGGACGAGGAGACTCTTCAGTCCAGACTCGACGCAGCGCAGTTCAACCTCGCGCCTATCTACGTGTGGTGCGAGTCGGACGAGCATGGTGACACAGGACCTGGCTGGAAGCTCACCGAATTGAGAGCTTTGAAAGATATTGAGGATGGCACAACATGGTACAGCTCAGTAGCAGAGGCAAATGATGCCGCCAATACACACTCGATCCCTGTGCCAAGCACTACTGCGCCTGCACAACAACCCGTACAAGCACAGGCAGACGATGAAGGGAACGATTCAGACGACGACGGCTACTGGGCAGCCTACGATCAGACTCCCGGTCCTTCCAAGAACCCTTCTCCCAAACCGCCTGCCAACGCCGCAGCACCAAAAACCACATCATCCAACAGAGATCGCTCCCGCTCAGAGCTAGAATACTTTGCCCGCTACGGCGCAGAAGTCCAGCCTGCCCTCGACGCCCACGATCCAGACGAAGACCACCCTGAGCTGGGCCAGAGCACCCTGAACGGCACAACTCAGCGCGTCCTCTCAACCCAACCACAAACCCAGCAGCTACCTCAACCCACCTCCCAAGAAGACACCCGCTCCGCCTGGGAAAAGGTTCTCCACCCCTACGCCCGCACAGCCGATGCCCATGACAGCGCCTTCGCCACGAGCACCGACCTGCCATCCACGCGCGACCTCGACATTACCGCTCCACGACCAATTTCGCCCACAACCTCACACAGCTCCGTCGAGCACCTCGAATCGCGCGCTGCGGAGATGAGCCGGGAGCGCAACAATTCTCATATTGAGAATGCCGTGAAGCAGCACATCGCCACGGAAATCAAGAGTCTGTGGCGCTTGGCCAATGGCGCAGGTCTGGACAGAGAGGAGTTCGAGAGAGTCATCGCGCTGGAAGTGCAGTGCATTGGCATGATGGACAGAGACGAGTAAAGAGGCGAGGAGAATTAAACAGTACATTCTAGTTTCTGATTTCGTACCATCTGGGCTGTTCGAGAAAGGCGAGACGATACCTTTGGTAACTGCAACTGAGCAGACTCGAGGTTGAGATGGATATTCAATTCTTGATTTTTCTTTTTCTTTCTCTTTTTCTTTTTCTTTTGGATTTGAATTTGGATAAAGCATAGCGTAGGCGCTCCAACTAGCATCATGAGCTTCTAAGAAACGCGACAAGAATGGGATCTGCCATCGGAATATATGGCTATGCATAAAGAGGAGGGCACATGGAAGATTAGCAGTGAGATGATCATGGTCTTGTGTAGTTAGTCCGCTAGCTCTCTATCCGAATGAGAGGAAGAAAGACACACATTATGAATCAAAAAGCAGACATGTTTGAAGCGCTTTTCGTTTATTCAGACGCGACACACTGGGCATTATTTAAAAAAAACAAACCCAAGGATCAGGATATTATCAGTAGAATTCATTCCGACCCGAACAACCCCATCGAACGCCAAACTTCGCTGAGAGCGCAGCAGGCAAGAACCAAAACACTCGTGCCGTGTAGCTTATATACTCCCGTCAGCCGCGTAGCCAACCGGAGGCGTCTCGCAGTTTCTTTCTAAAACGCCACGGAACACGGCAAGGGAGACACACGCACATCTACATCATCGCGCTCCGACTCCGATATTGCCCATACCCAGGCGCCACTTCCCTCCTCACACTCAGCTCCGTCTCGCGCATGATCACCAATGGCTCGCTGCGCTCTTCACGCAAACTGCTGACGGAGCTGCTGCTGCCACTGTGGTTGTGCCAGGGCGCGGGGCTGCCGGTTTCTGATGTGGCGGACGGCGTGGCTGTGGTGATTGCAGTGGCGGTTGTGGCGAGATCGGGGCGGAGGCGCAGGGGTTGGGTGGAAGAGGTTTTGGAGGCGGGTGAGAGGGGGCGGGCGTGGGGGTTTGTGTCTTCGTATCTGATGGTTTGGAGGGCAGTGGAGGGGTTGCGTTGCTGCTGCTGTCCTGGGTGTTTGGATTGTGAGGTAGTGGTGGTGGTGGTGGTGGTGGTGGTACCATTGCCAGAGCCGCTCATGCCTGACAATGCGTAGCTGCCGTTTTCGCTCTTGCCACGGGTGAAGCCTAGACCGAAGCCTGTTTCGAAGGACTCTGTGAATGCTTTGAGGGCGGAGAGCGTTGATGCTGCTAGGGCGTAGGCGAGCTGGACTTCGAGCCAGATGGTGACGATGGCGGAGTCGAGGCCTGCGTCTGACGAAGCGTGGCTAAGGCGGAGCGTGTAGGCGTTGCGGCCGAGCGAGAGGCCGATGACGGGCAGGCGGAGGTAGAATGCGATTAGCAAGACGGACTTCTTGGTCCAGGGCATTTGAAGGCCCCAGACGAGTTGGAGGGGGAGAGCGAGCAGGCCGAGCTCGGTGATGATGTCGAGGGCTGTGAGGACTTGCCAGCGGACGGACTGGGAGGGGGTGAGAGTTAGTATTTGCTTATTTGATATTGTTGGAGGCACGAATTTTCACTTACTTGTGAATCACAACGAGCACTGTTCTCATAGAAGGCCCAGTAGTAATCCGAGGGCGAAGAGCACCCGACAGTGACTATCAGAATACTCATCACACCGAACGTTGCCACCAACGCGCAGCAAGCATAGTAGCCAAGAACCTGCGTTCTATTCTTGGTGATGCGACTCAAAAATGCGAGAACACCAATCTTGGAAATATAGAGCGCAATGATAAACGTAACGATGCCAGCGATCGATGCCTGCGAGACCAGTCAGCACTATCTTCAACCATGATTAAAAGACAACAAAGATACATACCGCATTCAACTTCGCCAGATCCTTGCTAGCCTTGATATCTATCCATGGTTTGCCCAGTCCGTCCGCCAGAGCGGCATAACTCGAGCCTGTATGGCTTAGTGTCACCACGGTAGCAACAAGAACGACCAGATCATCGACTCCGAAAGCGCCTCTTCGAATCCATAATCTAACAAGCGCAATGCATATCGTGTAGCAGAGACAAAGGCTGACAGTGAGGTTGACCGCATCGACATGGCCGACGTGTTGATGTTGGTTAGGCGAATCCAACATGGTGTGATGCAGAGCAGTCGCTTAGTATGATGCGGATGACAGAGAAGCGCGAACCGCGGCTTGCAGATCCAAGGAAAAGCAGTAATGCAATTACGTGCAGCTCTTCCAATCGAGAGGCAGATGCGCCAGGGGAGGGTAGGGTAGGTTAGAGGCAGAGGCAGAGCTTCTCCGGGCGAGCGAGGCGGCTGGCGGTCCGCTACCAAGCCTTGTTTCTTACGGCAAGCAAGCAAGCAAGCTGGCAAGCAGAGTGAAGTGAATGTTCGACCTGACGTGATGCTCTGCTCTGTTGCTTTTGAATATCTTGTCTTCCACGCGGTTAATCGCAACCTGGGGGTCTTTGTGTCCCCAGTCGAGATGGAGCTCGCACAGAGCGTCTGTTCATGCTTCATGGTCAACGTTTGGAGCAAGTGGTGCAACCGCATTGGATGGACTGCAAAGGAACAGAGCCGCTCGGGGCTGCAGCGGTCAAATGCGACCGATTGACCCAGATCGAAGCAAACCAAGCGGCGGAGTTTAGGAGAAGATTCAGATTCACGTACCTTGCTTGAGAGGGAGCCCCGGCTGAACGGCACTGTATGCTTGCTGGCGCCACCTGGTGATAACGGCGAGCGGAAGCGCAAAAGCTCGGCAGCAAAGCAGGGATCTTTATGCAGTGGACGGCCGCTGGGCCTTCCTCAAAGCGTTTGTCGGCGTGTGTAACTCCCTCAGCTGTTGGCAGTGTTTCTCAGCAGATGCGCCGAGACGACGGGTTTGGGCAGGACGTTGGTGGAGTCGTGTCACGATGCAGGCGGCGATACTCGGTGCAATAGAGCTGAGTGGCAGGCGTCTGTCACAGTGTAACGGCTTGGAGATGCAGGTTCGCTGCTGTGTAACGATGCGATGTCGTGCAGTGACCGGATGCCGAGAGACGGGCGTAACGGTCGAGGTTTTAGCGTTGCGTAAGGGGTGTTGCAATGATGTTGTTCTTTCATCGATACCGGTCGATAGTGAATGGCGAAATGCAGGTATCCGGAACACTTTCAACGTGATGCGATGTTTGCGCCGTTTGCTGTATGTCATGAATGCGTGCCTGGTAGTGCGGTAGACGACGGCTAGATGCGCCATGACAGGCCGGGGTGTAAGGACTGTCAAAGAGACGCAGTGTCATGATCGATAGCAGAGTGCAAACGATCGCACCATAAAGCCAGTGACCACTGCATTATCCTGGAATGCTGCCACGCGCATATCCACCTCAGCCCAGCACTTGTGTAGAAAGCCCTGTTCTGCGTCTGTATCACCGCACCGGTTAAACTGCATCTTGATCGTCTACCCCTTCCCTCCACACCTCACTTCACATAAGCGACGGCTCGGCGTGGCGTCAAGCACACATTGACCAGGAGAACACCTTGTCGGCCACGCTCGCTTGTACCACGCAGCCCGTTAACTCCTGTGGAGTCTGCGAACTGCCTCCCCTTACATCGTGGTATATCAGCAACCTCTGCAACCCGTCAGTGCTCTGCTTTTTGCCGCCGGTGAACCGCAACGCTCGCTGAAAGTAACCACAACCAATTGTGCTGACATTATCACAGCGGATACCGACTCCGCGAATATCGCACGACAGCCATGTCACTCGACGCAAACATCAGACCTGCGGATCACACTTCGCTGGATCAAATGCAGGAAGACAAAACTGCCGTCCAACTGAAAGGTGGCACTTACGAAGACGAGCGCGAGATGTCGAGAATGGGCAAGACCCAGGAGCTTCGTGTATGATTCCCAGAATGCATCCTGAAGATATTGCTAGTCGCTAACTTCTAGGAAGCGCAATTTCAAATTCATCGGTATCGTTGGCTTTGTGTCCATTCTTCAATCGACGTGGGAGAATACCCTCCTGGCCAGCTATTTTGGTCTGTACAACGGCGGCACTGCAGGCATCATCTATTGCACGATTGCAGTTTGGGTGTTCATGATGTGCATGATTGCATCCATGTGGGTATCTGCGAAACTTTAGCAGATTTCGATCGTTACTGACCTTTTGCAGGGGAGAGCTTGCTTCGATGGCGCCTACCGCGGGAGGTAGGCATCTCCGTCTTTCGTGATTCGTTCGCAGACTGACATGCGACAGGCCAATACCACTTCATTAGTGAATTTGCTCCACGGCCACTTCAGAAACCACTCTCGTATGTCGTCGGCTGGCTTTGCTGTCTTGGTTGGATTTCCGGTATCCCAGCCTGCGGTCTGCAGCTCGCCGGCATTGTACAGGCGATGGTTCAACTCACACACTCGTCGTCTGACTACACCCTGGCCTGGCAAGCGACGCTGACAGTCTTCTTGTTCGTCCTGCTGACCGTGGGATTTAATATCTATTTCGCGCAGCATCTTCCATTGGCCGAGGGAATCGTATTGTTTCTCCATGTCTTCGGCTTTTTCGCATTCCTGTTGACACTGTGGATTATGGCGGACCATGCGCCAGCAAAGGAAGTGTTTACAACTTTCCAGTAAGTCTGACAGTCGAGTTTGTTTCAAGTCCGCGCTGCTAATAATCTCTAGTAACGGCGGCGGCTGGTCAAGCACTGGTTTATCGTGCTTGGTCGGGCTGTCATCGCCAATTTGGTGTTTCATTGGCCCAGATGCCGGAGCACACATGTCAGAAGAGCTGAAAGATGCGTCGATTACTCTGCCCAAAGCAATGTTGTAAGTTTGGACTCTCTTGAAATGCCGCCGAATATCTTTGTCTGACATTCGTTAGGTGGGCAACATTTGCCAATGGCATTATGGGCATCACAATGATCATCACTTTCTGGTAAGACTTGCAAATGATGCTGCTGGCGACCACGCTACGCATCACATGACACTTCTTTCGCGTGCTAACATGCGTAGCTTCTGCATCACCAATCTCGAAGATTACCTCAATGGAAGTGAATTCCCAATCATCGACATAATCCACGACGCAACGGGATCGCGCACGGCCACGTGTGTACTTGGTGGCTTGCTCATCCTGTTGCTGTTCTTTTCGACAGTGACCATGTTGCAAGCGCTTCAAGGCAGGTGTGGGCATTCAGTCGCGATCGAGGATTCCCTTTCTCGTCATGGATCTGCCACGTCCGCCCAGCATGGGAGATCCCTGCGAACGCTGTAAGTCTTATCAGTCCATCGCTTCGTCACATGGTTGCCCAGTACTGATGGCACGTTGCAGTTGGTTGTCTGCCTTGCGGTCGCTCTCGTCCTGTCTGCCATCAACTTTGGCTCCAACGCTGCTCTCCAAGCTATCCTCTCGGTATCCAACGCGGCTCTGATATTCTCATATATTATCTCCATCGGCAGTGTACGACTGAAGCGCCTGCGAGGCCAACCATTACTACCGAGCCGCTTCTCACTGGGAAAGTGGGGTGGAGTCATCAACGATATCTCCCTGGCCTTCCTTCTTGTCGGCTTTGTTTTCTCGTTCTTTCCTCTGGCGCCCAGCGTCGGCGACCCGAACTGGCTCTTGGAATTCAACTGGGCTATCATCATCTTCTCGGGCACTTGCATTCTTGCTGGCATCTATTATGTGCTGGGTGGAGGCAAGCGATACATTGCGCCAGTATCTCTGGTGAAGGAGGAGTAACGCGTCACAGGCATCATACCTGTGGACTGGTCTCATTGGCGAGGTTCAACGCTGTGATGAAAGTCCTTGAGGATACAGAGGATGAAGTAAACTACTTCAGTCCTGGGTCACTGTAGCACAGAAATCTTGATGATGCATGACGAACATGAAGAGTGCCAAAATAGACTGTTGAAGTCCGAACAAGGACGATGCTCAAAGGCCGGAACAAAGATGGAGCCAGGCTTGGCCCGAGCCCGGTTGAAAACATGCCGAACTTCAATTCAAGACATCGCATCTCCAAGACCGTTGCTGCAGTGATACTTTTTGACCCTACGTAGAGAATTTGTCACGACAATATGAAGCATACGATGTGCAGACGATGACATGGAAAGGTGAGATGAGGCAAGTAGTTGTGCAACACTTCAAACAATATTTGTGCTCCACTTGATACTCCTTGCCACATGGCAGCCACTTATGGCCCCTATCAGAACTCCTCATTTCCACTGCTCCGATAATCGCATGTATAGTCACGTCATGTCCGAGGCCCTTCTGCAGCGATGTTCCGAGACACGTTTCCCACCTCGACGAACTGTCTCAAGCTCCCGTTGCTGTCGGTAACAATGTGTCTTCGTCAGAAGAGTGCCACGATGCCTTGGTATCCTCGATACTATCGACTTTCCGGCCGACAGGACTTCTATACCCACTGCCATCAATATACGCCCCGAGCATGAAGCCATCTATCACTGCTCAGACAATCTTTGCCATCGCTACGTTCTCCTCTGGCCTCACCGACGCATATCGCAGTCCTGCACACTATCGACCGCCACATGTGCATTATGACTACCGCAGCTACCATCCATCTCAAAGCGGCAGTGGTCACTTCGAATCACTTAACAAATCCTTGATCCCATGGGAAGCCGTTCCTCCACTCCTAGGCGATACCGACAAACTCGACGCAGAAACCGACCAATGCTCAACCTCTGATCAGAAATCCGACACTTTCTGGCTATCGAAAATCGCCCATCAAGGCACGAGCCCTTTCCTCTCAGATAGCTCAGAGTACGTCGTGTACCGAAACGTGAAAGACTTTGGAGCGAAAGGCGACGGAAGCACAGACGACAGCGCTGCTTTCAACGCCGCAATTACTGGTATGCTGACCACTGTCGAATGAGCGGAGTTCGAGTACTGACGTCATGGAACAGACGGCGGTCGATGCAAAGGAGGCAACTGTGGTGGCATGACTGGTAAGCCTGCATTGGTCTACATTCCTCCTGGAACGTACATGCTCTCATCTACTGTGCAGCTCCTAATCAACACCCAAATCGTCGGCGATGCCCTCGACTTACCCACCCTCAAAGCATCAAACTCGATGGCAAACGGCTCAATCGTAGTAAATGGCCACGACAACGGCCAGCCCAGTACGAACAACTTCTACATCGGCATCAGAAACGTCAACATCGATACAACAGCCGTTCCGGTCGACCATGAGATTTATGGGCTAAACTGGGCAGTATCCCAGGCTACAAACTTGATGAATGTGCACTTCCAGATGCCCGACGAAAGCGAGCACGTCGGCATCGAAATGGATGGCGGAGAGTCAGGCGGCGGTTCTGGGCTTTTCATGGGCGATCTGAGCTTTGTCGGAGGCAACGTTGGCATTCTGTTTAGCAATCAACAGTACGCGATCAGGAACGTGAAGTGAGTGCTCCGCATGATTTCGTGTTTAGATGACAAACCACTGACGGTAATGCAGCTTCACCAACGTCTCGACTGGCATACTGATACAACACACCTTCACGATCACTTTACAGCAAATCAACTGTCGTGGAGTAGGCATTTGCGTGGACGCCGGTGGAGATGGCACGACCGGATCTCTCAGTATAATCGATTCTTTCTGCGACGATTGCGGAGCTATGGTCAATGGATCATCGTCGTTCGTCCTCGAAAACATCTCGAACACAAATTCTGGACCGATGCTCAAAACCAACGGGCAAGACCAACTCACCGGCAACCTTCTGGGCCAGACTTATGCAGTCGGGCATGTGCAGACGTCAAACAACGGCAGCGTGGAGGTGTCGGCCGGACATTACCTGGACCCAACCGCACGTGGGAACCTGGTCGATGACCAGGGTTATTACTTCACTAAATCGCAGCCACAATATGCGGATTGGGATGTATCCAGCTTCTCATCCGTCAAAGATTGCGGTGCCACAGGTATAGCCCTTTTTAAACACCCGAACCATTATCGTTTCTGCAACGCATGCTAACAACCCCAACCAGGCGACGGCCAAACAGACGACACCGCCGCCATCAACGCCGCCATCCGCGCAAACGCCGCCTGCAACAAAATCACTTACTTCCCCCATGGTGTCTACGTCGTCACAGACACCATCTACGTCCCGCCCAACAGCCGTATCGTAGGCGAAGTCTGGTCCAAAATCACAGCGTCCGGTCCCAACTTCAACTCGTCGTCTGAGCCGCGAGCTCTATTTCGCGTCGGCAACCCAGGTGACGTAGGCATAGCAGAGATATCAGACATGCTGTTTACAGTCTCCGACGTCCTCCCCGGCACCATCCTCATCGAAGTCAATATGGCAGGCTCCTCACCCGGCGCCGTGAGCTTCCACAACACGCATACGCGCGTCGGCGGCGCCGCAGACTCTCGCGTCGAGACAGCATGCCAATCAACCTCGTCTCCCTGCAAAGCCGCCTTCATGCACGCTCACCTCACCACAAGCTCCTCCTCATACTGGGAAAACGCCTGGCTCTGGACCGCGGACCACGATCTCGACGGCACAGCCCCGATGACCGTCGCTGTCGGCCGCGGAATGCTGGTATCAGCTCAACAAGGCACCTGGCTCGTAGGCACAGGCTCCGAACACAACATCTTCTACGCCTACCAGCTGCTCGACGCGCAGAACGTCTTCGCCGCCCTACAGCAAGTCGAAACCCCCTATTGGCAACCCGAGCCGCGCGCCCCAGTGCCCTGGACGCCCGACGCATCGTGGCGAGACCCAACCTTCAACTGCGCAGACCAAGGAGATGAGTGCTACATGTCGTGGCACATGCGGATCATCGGCGGGCAGACGAAGACCATCGCGCTGTACGGGCAAGCGTTCTGGGTATTCTTCTTCAAAAAAGGTCAGGATTGCCAAGGGCCGGATGGGACGTGTCAGACGAACTCGGTGTTGTTTCAAGGGCTGGACGAGGTTTCAGGCCACGACGTTGCGGTGTACAATCTCAACACGAAGGGCGTGTACGATCTTGTGAGATTGGAGACGTCGAGCGGTCCGGTTGCGGCTGCGCAGGCGGACAATTGGGGGAGTTGGGGGGGACTTGTGGCTGCTTATCTTGGGTATCAGTGAGTGTTTGTTTCCAGCGTGGCATAGCGTGATGATGCATATAGCATACAATTTGTAAAGTAGGTATATATCAGAATTTAAAGTCATTTTCAACCTCAAGACAAGAAGCGGTAAGTGAGAGCAATAAATTTCTCAAAACGAAGGTATTACAAATTTCGATAATAGCTGTCCTATTCTTTACTTGCCATGTGCCTTGCTTGTCCATAGAGTCCTGGAAGCTCCTTCAGAAATCTAAATGATAAAATGTCCTTGTCCATTCGCCAAAGCGCCTCGCCAAAACGTCAAAAGACTTTCCTCAAAGAGCAAACTGATTTTCTCGATCCTTGCTGGCTGTTGTAATAATGATGCTTGCCGCTTTTAATCAATGCTCGAACCTGCTCCTATGATAACACTGTATCTCGCTCTCTTGTCATGATGCCTGTGAACTCATGAAGCGTCCACAATATCCAACAACAAGTCGTTTATCTACCCGCTTGCTGTTCATCGAGAACAGCGAAGATATTCCCAATGATTTCCTCAACCAGCCCAACTGCCTCTTCTCGCAGCCGTACCAAAGTTGCCGAAGACACCGTCCGTCCTGATCATGTTCTTCTCCTGTCTCGCCCACTCGCGCACGTAGACCTTGAGTGCCTGCCAGCGCATGCAGTTCGCTTCACTGACCTCGCCGCCACCGCCCTCGAAGTCCGGCCCAAGGCGGATGTAGCCACGTGGTTGTTGCTTCGCTTTCTTGTCGTCCTGACGCAGGACGGCAATGTCAATGCGAGAGATCTTGGCCAGCTCGGCGTCGAAGGGTCGGGCAAGGGTGGGGTAGCCAAGTGAGAGGTAGTTGTAGACCTGTGTGATGAAAGAATCTGGGTAATCGTCGTCCATGGTCTCGTCAAGGTCCTTCTCAGACACGAGAACGGCATCGATAGTGCCGAGCTCTGCCGGACTAGGACCTCTGCCAATGACTGCTGGAGGGGTCTTGATGAGCGGTTGTTCGGGATCAATCACATCCCTACACTGTGGCGATTTGAAATTCTGCTCGAAGGGATTCTCTTCTTGTTCTTCACGAGGCGTCATGAGACCAGAAATCGCTCCGGGTGGGGGCGAGAGAGCACCAGGACGGCGTTCATCGTCATATGCACAGAAACCGCCCCAAAGGCCTTTCTTATTTGCCTGGCTGGGACTACCTTGCGTTTGCTGAGGCGTTTTAATGCTGGTGAAGTGGGTTTTTGGGGCTTCCTTCTGGTTCGACCACAGGTGTGGCTCTTCATCTTCTTCCGCCTTTTTCTGAGAGTCTGCGTGCTCCGTGAGATAGCACATCTGGTTTCGCAGCGCTGTGGATCCTTGAGTGACATCGAATCGTGCAGGCGAAGGAGACCTGCACCGTGGGAATGTGATGTCGTCTCCAAGCATAGGAGGACGAGCCCGATCTTGCATGTCTCTGAAGTCCCGGTCTACAAGGCCAGCTGTCAGACCAGGATTCCACCACGGTCCTTGACTCGCTTGCTTTGTCTGCTGCTTTGCAGTGGTCTGGTTGGCTTTACGCTCTTGTTCCATTCGCTCTGCATGTCTTTGCATCTCCAACTGTTCCCATGGAACCTTTGTACTGTCTCGTCGAGTCTTCTTCACGTATTCTTCCTCGTCGTGGCCCTCCCACGTTGCAGGCCTATCCTCGAGGCTGTGCTCGCTTTCAGTCTCCTCTTCGTCGACATAGTGCATGACCGGCTCATGGAAGTCAGAGTTTGGAAAAGCTGCAAGCGCTTGCTCTCGCATACGCTCTTCTGCACGCTTAGCCTCAAGTTTGAGGAGGTAATTGTGGAAGTTTTCGTCCACACTTTCTCTCACGCGTGTTGCATCTTTGAATCCTGGGTAAGGATAAGGATACGATGAATCTGAAGCAGTAATCGGTGAGCCTTGAGCCGGACTAGAGGATAGGGAAGAGGCCTGTGAACCTGGCTCACTCTCTGAACTCTCGATAGTATCGAGCTCCGGGCAGCGGAAGGAATGCGAGCGTTCCGTGAACCTCCCTTGCGGGTGAGGTCCACCATTCAATGGCGAGAGCGGTCGCAAACGCAGACCGTGCTCAACTTTCGAGGGATCAAGCTTGTCAGTGTCGGTCATTTCTGTGTCGCTGTCGGAAGATTCTACAGCCGGGGTTACGGCTCCAGTAATGTGTCGGCGGTGCTCCTTCGCAGCCAGCTTGTGGCCATACTCTGTCCGGTTGGCTAGAGTGAGCGAAGCCATGTTGTCGTTGGCTCTGCGCGAGCGCTTTGCAGTATCCAATAATATCGGAGTGAACTTGCGCACGACTCTCTTCGGTTCCTCTGTGGGTTCCGGCTCGTGCGGTGCCACATCTGTGCCTGTCTTTGCCGAGCTATTGCCCTGGGTCGCAAAGGTTTGTAGGTCGAATTTGATGTGGGGCGCGCCTTGCCTTTGCCTTCCTCTACTGCTGCTCTTTGTGGTCTCAATTGGCTGAGGAGCGAAACGACTCTTAGGCCTTGGTTTGTCCGCGGTATCTGTTGAATTTCCACGAGACGATCTGGTTGTGGTTTCCATCGGTTCGGGCGCAAAACGTCGGGGCATTGTCTGTTCATCTTGTGCGGGTTTCTTGTCTTTCGACGACTTGGCAGACGTCTCCACGGGATGAGGTGCGAACTTTCTTGGTTGTGGCTTTGACAGGTCTCCAGTCTCTGGTTCTGTCCTTTTCCTCGAGCTCTTGACCGATGTCTCCACAGGTTGAGGCAAGAATCGCCTGGGCCTGGGCACACTCAAGTCTCCAGTCTCCGGCTCTTGTCTCGCCGATTTCGAGCTCTTGACTGAGGTTTCCACGGGCTCTGGAGCGAACCGCCTGACTTTGGGCTTCTCCTCTTGTGCGTCGTGTCTGTCTTTCGAAGATTTGATGCTGGTTTCGACTGGTTGGGGAGCAAATCTCCTGGGAGGTGGAGGAGAGGACATCTTGGTCGTGGGCGTATCAAGGGCAAATGAGCCCGAATTGAAGCGTTTTAACGGGAGTGCATGCGTGACTCTGCCTCAGCGGCGTGCTGGTCAAAGGGCAAGCGACCGAGTGTCGAGAGTGTTTCGCGTGTCGAGGAGACGGGTGTCTGCAGTGCGACTCGGATCGGATTCTGGTGTTCGGGGTCGAACGTCGCAAACGTGACGTGGACCCGCGTCAAGGTGGGACTGAAGAATTGACGTGAGAGTGAGGTACTTGCGCTGCGAATGGCAGTATCCTGGAAGAAAATGAGTTCGGCAGGATGCTGCTGCTGCAGGTCGACGGAACCAAAAAGTAGTAATGGCTGAGCAGCTAGTTGGCAGGGCGGGCAAGCGAAGGCTGGCCAGGCGCAGGGCAAGGAGCTGTTGAATTGGTTGGTTGAGTTGCGCACTTCGTATATGCCGTTAGTACAGTACAAACAACAATGCAATGCAATGCAATGCACGGAAAGACGGGCGACGAAGGGAGGAGGAGAGAGAAGGTGGCGGCGGTGGTGATGGTAAGCAGGAATAGCAATGGCAGTGGTGTTGACAGCAGAAGAGGCCGCGGGTGGGAGGTCAGTCAGTCAGTCAGTCAGTCAGTCAGTCAGTCAGTCAGTCAGTCAGTCAGTCAGTTAGTCAGTTAGTCAGTTAGTCAGTTAGTCAGTTCAGACAGTCAGACAACAAGACAGCACGCCGCCATCGCTTGACGATCGCCGGCGTCTGCGTGTGCACTAGTCTACTGGTCCAGCAAAAGCAGCGCGCCTCCCAAGCCACGCACGCCTCACTCCTCAACTAACACATACCACCCACCTCGATCACCGCCGAACGATCCACATGGCGTGCCGGCACGGGGATGCGGGTTGCCCTTGGGGTCTTCGCCTGGAAAGGACAGCAAATGCATACAAGATCGACATCCATGTCTTCCGCCCTCCGCCGTGCCACCATCCCCATGCCCTTCTACCCGCCAAACCACCCCTCCCTATACCACTTTCTTCCTCCCACCGCCTCACATACCCATCATTATCTCTTCCACCGCTATACTGTACAGTACATCTGCTTATCACTAGCTGCCGACCGTCCGGTCCAGGCTTCTTCTTCCATCTCGATCGGGATCCACTGGTGATCCACTTTACACGCCAACGCTCAGGCACGGCCCGTACGGTGCTCATTTGCATGCCTTCTTCAGGCCATCGGATTTCGAAGAAGCATCGCTGTGCTTTGACATGGCGGTACCTGTCGCACAGTCGCGAGAATGTCCGACTTGCATGAGACGATGTGTTGAGCGGGAAGTCATCAGCCGCGTGGCCGCTGTCTCGGGTGCTGAGAATCCGCAAGTCATCCGATGGCTTGAACCCGGCCTTCTGTGCTTGCAGGTGTTGTGTCGCCCTCACCTAAAGGTGGCCGCGCACTCATTGCAGAATACAAGAACTATTGGAAAATTGTATCTCCCTGCCTATCAAGCAAAATATTCCTGCAGCGCGTCACAAACACACCGCTCGACCTTGCAAGGTAACAACAAGGCACACCTCCACTATACAAGCCTTCTCGCTCCCACCCCTCCAAACGTACCTATGCACTCCACATTCTCGGACCGAAGCGCACGTCCTTCGAATGTACATGGGTACGGCAGTGTGCCATGCATTGTATGTATATTCCGTACCACCTACATTTGCTCGTAGATGGCCTTTTCCGATCATGTACATTCCATCCACGCGAGCTCGAAGCCTATCCAATCGGATTGGGCATTCCGGACTTCAGCTGTCGGACAATCTCGGACCAAGTGAGGTTGTGGCAGATGGGCATGTGAGTGTGTTTCGTTTGGGTATTGCTGAGATGGTTGCTTGACTTCGAGTGCTTAACATGACGTGAGGGCAGTTTCGGCTTCTCAATGGTGGACGCGGTCGTTATCGGACGGCCGCAGTTCTCATAGGCCAAAACTGATCGATAGATGCTGGTGAGGCCTTGAACAAGTGCTGCGCCGTGACATCGCAACTGCTTCAGTTAGAGAAACGCTTCTTTAACAATTGCTCTTGCCTCGCACTTGCTCTCCGGTAGGCCATGTCGGCGATAGCAAGAGCAGGCCCTGGTATCGAGCCTACCGAATTCTCCCTGCTCGTGATTTCCTAGTACACACGAAGGATGCGATCATGACATCTTCACTCTCTCGCATGCAGTTGAGGCATTCGATTGCCCGACAGACACAAGCACATCCACTAAGCATTTCACTGTCGCATCTTTGGAAAATCGAAAGCAGAACACCCAACGCCATCCGCATCACATTCAACTTTGCTAATCAACTCAACACCACTCGCTACCCTGTACCGAATCACCATGACAGCCATGAACAGAGAGGGACGTATCATCCTTGCTCCAAGAGACCATAGACGTACATACGAGGGTGCATTCGGGCATCAGCATCCCCCGGCGGCCGAAACATAGGATGATCTCAGACCTTACTTTGCCCTCTACAATCCCTTCCAGCGCATCGCAACACCCCAAGCCACCGAGCCATTGAGATCATACGCACAAGTCCTCCAAGACTATAGCAACAACCAGCCTCTGCCAGTCCTGCGGCTTCGTCGGACCGCTGAGAACGGCACTCAAGTGAACATCGCGCTGAAGTTCTGCGAGCATTCGTTGGCGAGGGGAGAACCCAGGGAAGAACCATACCCGGGTTGGAAGGAATTGTACGACCGCCAATTTCCCCTCGGCTTTCGCCCGGTTCTCAAGCTGGCAATGTCTGCGGCAATGAATGATACCAGGCCATACTTGAATGTTCTTTCTGCGGCGCCTCGTCGTCTGCGCCGGCGCGATTCCATTGTCGCATCACCGACTTCAGAGCCCGGATCACCTGTGGCCAACGATTTCGTCCCGGTTGATCAATTCCATCGCATAAAGCCCTATTCGCCATCGATGGCAAACGAGTTCGCTTCGCCCCCGAGAAAGACAAGCAAACAGCCTCATCGTGATGAGCAGGAGGAGTCAGTTAGGAGAGATGAGCGTCAGCAACCGTCAAGAAAAAGTCCGTCGAAAATCAGCTGAAATGCGGACAGAGACGCCAAAGAATACCTGGCTGCGAGGGATCTATCAGGTCATCAGTGAGCCTTTTGTGCGTCGTGTCGTAGAGGCATCATGGTCTTGGGAGGCGTTCTCAGTGGGGAGCCGGTTTTTATATTTCTCGTGCCAGCACGATGCCTGCTTGCCACGATTGATGGGGTTATGCTATAGGCAATCAGCTGAGAATGGGCCATCAAGCTTTCGTTGGATCCTGTTTGCACTGCGTTTCACTATTGACATCCGAGTCTTGGCTAGCTAAAGCATTTCGTTCATAGATGGAAGCAAAAGACTGCATCTACCCTCCTTTCGGATAGTCGGTACCATCAATGGCCTCCTTCTCCTCCTCCAAATACTTCAGCGTGCTTGTGCACTTCTCCGCAATCGACGCCCTCGCATCACTCCCCAGAACCAGCCTCAGCGGCACCTCCTTGACCGTCGTCAACGAGAACACATCAACAATAACCTTGACCCCCAAATCCAAGTTCCCCGGCTGGTTGTTGTCAGCCTTGTCCAGGAACGCCCTCACCTGCCCCACCGCAGACTCGTCGTAATCCTTAATCCGCAGCTCCGTCCAGACTCTGGCCCCAGCATTCAAGAACCCGGTGCGGAAATACCCAGGCTCGACGACGCAGACGCCGATGCCAAAGGGCGCGACCTCAAGCCGCAGAGACTCGGCGAGACCAGAGACGGCCCACTTTGTCGCACAGTACATGCCTGCTGCTGGGCCGCCGTGCCACGAGCCTACGGAGCCGAAGAGCGCGATATTGCCGGAGCGCTGCTGGCGCATGTAGGGCAGCACGGCGCGGGTGGCGTTCAGGATGCCGAGGACGTTGGTGTTGAAAAGGTCGTAGGTTTCTTTGGGGCTGGAAGGCAAGTGTCAGTGGCAATCTGCTGTGAGAATGATCAGGAGGTGAAGCGCTTACCTTGCCTCCTCAATGGCGCCTTCGAGAATGTAGCCTGCGGCATTGATGAAGACATCGAAGCGACCTACTTGGCCGTGCAGGTCTGCGACCACAGCGTTGAGCTTTTCGAGATCGTGGGTGACGTCGAGGTCTGCTGTGATGGCGCCACTGTTCTTCAAGTCTTCTAATTTGGCTGAGTTGCGAGCTGTGGCGATAACAGTGTAGCCTCTGGCCAGTGCCTCAAGAGCAATGCCCTTGCCGAAGCCACTTGAAGCAGCGGTGATGAGCCAGACGGGAGCCATAGTGATAGTGAGGATGCGGTGTGGTAGATTGAGCACAAGAGAGACGTCGGGCGCGTGTTTCTAGAAGTCAATTATTGGGAAAGTGGGTAGTGGTGAAAGTGTGAGTGAGCATTGAGTTGTGCTTCAAAGAGCTGAGATTCTTTTTATATTGTGATGGGAAGAAGTCGCGACTTCGAACGAAGCTCGGATTTAACCTTTGCACTATCACCGATCATGTCGGTAACTCCAAATTCCACCAGTCCGCATTTTTGTATGCACGCAGCACTGCTCAGGTGAAGGATGCGCCAGTGGATGTGGCTGCTGTAGCCAAGAGCTGTAGTCAGCAACGGCAGCAAAACTACGCAATTGTGCCCTAACCTGAGCATGCATGACAAACACCACATGAGTACGAGGTCTCTGTTGTAACCATCAAGTGTGACCCCTCCTCCTCAAGCGCTTCGCTCGCGGAACGCCACCTCAGTCGGGAGCCTGAAGCTGGCGCAGAACATGCGTTTCTTGGGTGCAACATCGCGCACGTCGTGGACCTCAACGCCTCCCTCCTCGATCTTTCCAGGCTTCATTTCAAAGTCTAGCTGCTGCGTGATTTCGGCGCAGATCTTCTTGCCTTCTTCCACATTGTCGTCTGACTTCGTGCTGAAGCAGTAGACGTGCACGAGTGGCATCTTGGTACCTTCGGGAAGCTCTTTCTGCAGCTCCGGAGGGTACAGGCCGCTGAAGTTGTTGAGGAAGTAGATGGCAGTAGCCGGTAGGTTCATGACATAGTGGTCAAACACTTTAGGCTCGTGCAGTGTCTTGAGGATTTGCGGTGTCTGGTCGGCCTCCTTACGCGAAACCTTCTTCGTGATGTCGACCTTGCGATTTGACTTGAGCAATGCGGCGGCGGATGTGGGAATGAAAGACTTGCCGTCCTCGTTGAACGGGCGTACAAACTCCTGCACCTTGTTCCTCTTCACGGCATCTTCCATGCAAGCATAACTCTCTGGGTTCAAATCGTTCGCCCAGACAAAAATGTTCTTCTTGCCAGCAGGCACGGCGAATGGACCGATTCCTGCCATCACATCACACACTGCCTGGCCTTCTTGGAACATGGCTACCAGACGTCGGTGTTCAGTGTTCAGGCGCGTGTTCCAGTACACCTTGCTGTAGTCGAACTTGAATATGCAGTTCTCCTCCGAAACGGTGACATTCAGATCATCTGGTCCGGCCAGCAGCTCGTATCTAAATGTACGGAACTCGTTCTCCTCTCCAACATCATCGATCTTGTTGATGACAGTGGTCACCGTTGGGTTCTTGTCCATGATCACCTCGGCGATGATATATTTGTGCTTCAGGTAGTCATCGCGAAGGTTGAGATGTGCTACATGGCCGACCTGCGAGAAGCCAGACGGGATTTCGCCTTGTTCGTCTTCAGGCAAGATTGATGTGATGACATCGTGGTAGGTCCAATATTTGTAATCCAGCGTCAGATCGTATGGCACGATTGTGATGAGCTCCTGTCTCGCGAGTTCCTGCAGGACAGGCGAATGGGCCAGAGATGCTTCCTCGCTTGCAGCAGGTCCATCAGGAATTGCCCTCGAGATCTCAGGCCGAAGCAAGACACATTTCTTGCCAGTCTTTGCTCGGTCAGGATCCGGGTCGGGGTACACGCTTCCCAGGCGGTCTTGGAACAATGCTACTTTGTTGCGCTCAAGTTCGCCCCTGACGCGGGAGATGTTTTTGTTGTCGAAAATGCGGGCAGCTTTCAGAGGGACGGTCTTTTTGAAGAGGCTCCGGTCAAGCGTTTTCATGGATCGGTTGATCGGCGCGCGAAACATATCGTCTGCCATGGGATGCAGCAGAACTAATTGGCAGACTTTCCTGATCTGTCGGTATGAACGTGCTTTCAGCTATCTTTGCGGAAATTTGACGATTTCCCCAAATGACTCAGGAGAGAGGCGATTCGGCCGTCCGGATGTAAAGATCGTTGAGAATAGCAAGAGTAATTTTGTCGTCAGAAGTCTTCAGATAATGTCGGAATATTTTTCTTGCTTATCTGGCAGAATGTAACAGCAGTTTTGTCGTTGCCGTTCTCAGTCATAGACTTTTGCATGTCACAAGGGTTTGGAGATAATTAGCTTAGCGCTGCCTCGGCCGCTAGCTTGGTCTCCACGCGCGATGTGATCACCCTCATCCACAAGTTCCCGCTCCTTGGTTGGAGGTAGGGACAACATCCTTGCGTACAGCCCTGTACTACCTCATACAGCTCACCTGGAACCTTCGACTACTGGACAACGACTTTGCGAATATAACGAAAGGGCGCTGGCCACTGCGTCACCGAGTGCGACACCCATGAACCAGCGATAGCTAGGAACAAACCGTCAACATGTCGCCAGTCAGCGGTGGAGGAGGAGGAAACATCAAAGTGGTTGTGCGAGTGCGACCATTCAACTCGCGCGAACATGCCAGAAACGCAAAATGCATCGTGTCTATGAAAGGCAACCAGACCATTCTCAAGTCTGCAGCACAAACAGACTCAAAGGGCAAGGCGGTCAAGGGAGCAGAAGGCACCAAAACATTTGCATACGACAAAATTTACTGGTCATTCGACAAGAAAGATGAGAACTATGCTGGTCAGGACAACCTGTTTGAGGACTTGGGTCAGCCGCTGCTCGACAATGCGTTTCAGGGCTACAACAACTGTATTTTTGCCTATGGTCAGACAGGCTCGGGAAAGAGTTACAGCATGATGGGATACGGCGAGGAGATTGGTGTGATCCCGCGCATTTGTAAAGACATGTTCGACCGCATCGACGGGATACAAGGTGACAAGCTCATGAAGTGCACCGTGGAAGTGTCTTACCTGGAAATCTATAACGAGCGCGTCCGAGACTTGCTGAACCCCAGCACGAAAGGCAACTTAAAAGTCCGAGAACACCCGTCGACTGGACCTTATGTGGAAGATCTTGCAAAGTTGGTGGTGCGCAGCTTCGTGGAGATTGAAAACCTCATGGACGAGGGCAACAAAGCTCGAACGGTCGCAGCGACAAACATGAACGAGACCTCTTCGCGCTCGCATGCAGTCTTCACACTCACATTGACGCAAAAGAGACACGATGCAGAAACAAACATGGACACGGAGAAAGTTGCGAAAATCAGTCTGGTCGATCTGGCTGGTTCAGAGCGTGCTACCAGCACGGGTGCAACAGGCGCAAGATTGAAGGAAGGTGCTGAGATCAACAGATCGTTGTCCACACTTGGTCGTGTCATTGCAGCTTTGGCAGATGCAAGCACAGGCAAATCGAAGGGCAAGGGCTCTCAGGTGCCTTATCGAGACTCTATTTTGACATGGCTGTTGAAAGACAGTCTAGGTGGAAACAGTTTGACGGCCATGATCGCAGCCATCTCTCCAGCAGATATCAACTTCGACGAAACTCTTTCGACTCTAAGATACGCCGATAGTGCGAAGCGCATCAAGAACAATGCAGTCGTCAACGAGGATCCGAATGCCCGAATGATTCGCGAACTGAAGGAAGAGCTTGCTCAATTGCGCTCGAAACTCGGTTCAGGCGGCACAATCGCTGGAGAACAGTACAGCGATGACACGCCTCCGGAAAAACAAATGGTTTCTATCACAGCGCAAGACGGGACTGTCAAAAGGGTATCGAAAGCCGAGATTACCGAGCAACTTGCGCAGTCAGAGAAGCTTTACCTCGACCTGAATCAGACTTGGGAAGAGAAACTCACCAAGACCGAAAGCATTCACAAAGAGCGCGAGGCAGCACTGGAGGAGCTCGGTATCAGCATTGAAAAGGGCTTCGTTGGTTTAAGCACACCAAAGAAAATGCCCCATCTGGTGAACTTGAGCGATGATCCTCTCCTTGCTGAATGTCTGGTGTACAATCTCAAGCCAGGCACCACAACCGTCGGCAATGTCGAGTCAAATCCACCGCCAAGCGAAGGAGAAGGTGAAGTCTCTGGTTCGAGCTCTGTTGACATCCGTTTAAATGGAAGTAAAATCCTACATGATCACTGTACGTTCGAGAACGTAGACGGTATCGTGACTGTGGTTCCAAAAGACGGCGCGGCTATTATGGTGAACGGCTTGCGTATAGATTCACCACAACGCTTACGCTCAGGATATCGCGTCATCCTCGGAGACTTTCATATCTTCAGATTCAATCATCCACAGGAAGCTCGGGAGGAGCGAGCGGAGCAAGGTAGCTTGTTGAAGTATTCGGTCACAGCAGACCAGCTAGATTCTCCAACGCCTCAGCATGGCCATGTCAGGAGTCCGAGCACTTTCAGTCGAGCTCTTTCGGAAATTGACGGCGATGGCTCCCCTATGCCGGGCTCGCCACTGCCATTCAGAGTTCAGGGCCGGGACAACGATTGGAGCTTTGCGCGTCGCGAAGCAGTCACAGCTCTCCTTGGCCCCGATCAGAAGATATCAAGCCTTACGGACGATGAGCTAGATGTGCTCTTTGAAGACTTGCAGCGTGTGCGTGCTGTGCGCAAAGCTCGGCCTGAAGGTCGTTTATTTGACAGCAATGGTGATGACGACACGAGCTCCGTCTCGTCGCAACAGCTTCCTGTCAGAGAGAAATATCTTAGCAATGGCACTCTTGACAACTTCAGCCTTGACACTACTCTCACAGCCCCTTCTACCCCACACAACGCTGAAGAGGACGAGCAATTTAAACAGACACGGAGCGAAATGCAAGATCAACTTGACAAGCAGAAGGAAGATTTCGAGTACAAACCTGCAACGGCCCAAGATGGCAACACGGAGATGTCAGACATCCGAGCTGAGAAAGCAAAGATGGAGGAAGAGCTGCGTCAGGCGAAGGAGCAGATGCAAAAGCAATTAGCTGAGCAGAAGGCCGAGTTCACTAAGCAAATAGCTGAGATGAAGGCGCCGCGTAAACGGATTCTCAGAAGCGATGGAAAGCCCGTTTTCACTGAGCGAGATGTACACCTTGCACGACACGTACTGGACCACTGGCGCCGGCACCGTTACATCGCAATGGCTGCTTCCGCGCTACGCAATGCCAGCACACTGAAAGAAGCACAAATTATGAGCCAACAGATGGAGCGGAGTGTCGTGTTCCAATTTGCTGTGGTCGACCTTGGCTACACTTTTGGCTCCTCTTACGACCTCGTCCTCAACGGTGTTTCTGCTGAAGAGGGCAACGATCCTGACCTCGAAAACGCGATAAAACCGTGCCTAGGCATTCGAGTTGTCGATTTCAAGAATGGCGTCGTGCATCTCTGGTCTCTGGAGAAGCTGCATGCGAGGGTACGAGTAATGCGACAGATGTGTCAGTATCTCGACCGGCCAGAATATATGCAACATTTTCGTCTAGAAAATCCATTCGAGGAAGATTGCATGCCAGAGTATACACGAGTTGGAGATGCCGATATTCCTCTTGCTGCTGTTTTCGAATGTCGAGTGCAGGACTTCACGCTGGACGTGTTCTCCCCATTCACTTCTTCTGTTGTCGGTATCGTCAGACTCAGCCTTGAGCCCTCATCTGCGGAAGCTCCGAGCTCAACACTCAAGTTCAACGTGGTCATGCATGAGATGGTGGGCTTCTCCGAGCTAGAGGGGACCAACGTACATGCGCAATTGTTCATCCCTGGCGTGTCAGAAGAAGGTGGCGCGACAACGACATCCCTCGTGAGTGGATTTGGAGACAGTCCTGTACGCTTCGAAAGCGTGCATTCAATGAGCCTGCCGCTGTCTGCACCCCGCGAGTCGAGCCTCAGAGTCAGCATATTCTCCAAAGTGACATCGATGCACCTGGACAAACTGCTCAGCTGGGATGACATGAGGGATGCATCGACAAAACCAAAGCTGAAGCGAAACCACTCACGTGTGCCAGAACACGAATACCTATCCGAAGAGCGGCACGACGTCTTCGCCAGAGTTCAGTTCCTTGAGATAGGCGAAGACGGATCATACCAGCCTGTGGAAGTTGTACAGAGTAACACACTCGACAATGGCGCCTACCAGCTCCACCAAGGATTACAGCGACGCGTGGTTCTACACCTTACACACAGCTCAGGCGACACACTTCCGTGGGAACAGGTCAAAGAATTCCGCGCTGGACAGGTGCATCTTCTTGATAAGTCAGGCACGGTATCCGACCTCGACAACGGACAAGCTGACGTAGTATTGCCACTTGTCGCGCCGCCAGTCATTCGCAACAATGATGACGGTACGACTCATGTCAAGATGATCGGCCAGTGGGACTCAAGCGCACACGGCTCGCTACTGCTTGACCGACCGACAGTAGAGAACTACCGTGTACAAATTTCGCTGAAGTGGCAGATTATCTCGCCTCGCACAGTCCATCCGATGAAATTCAGTCTCAACGTCGCTGTCCAGACGAGACCACGAACATGGTTCCGTCAGAACTCCCTTCTTGCTCAGCTGTGGCAAAATACGCGTGTCGTGCATGCGTGCACTGCCAACTATTCGATCACGCTGAAACCTACAGCTGCGAAGCGTGCTGGCGATTTGTGGCGAATGGATACAACTGGGGAGTACATCTCTGGAGAGGAAATGCTGAACGGCTGGGCGCCTCGTGGGATATCATTGATTGGTGACTTCATCGACTTGAGAAGGCGACAGCGCAGGACCGCGGAGATTGAGGCAGCGAAGGGTGTCCTCCTCCTAGGGGCAACCACACCGCCCTTGGATCCTGTGCCCACGGAAGATGTAGAACTGACTGAGAAGCAACAGGCTCTGCTCAAGAAATTCCTCGACATCTGGAGAACTGAATCGCCTAAGAGTGATGCTTTGCTTCTGCGCTCTAACACCGCTACGCCTGAGCCAAGTCACGTTGTTGACGAGAATCATCCCGACCAAGGCCCGCCTCCTCCTCTTGCGGCTCAGGTGGAACACCATCCAAAGACTCTTACAGTGTTGAAGTCTGGCTGGCTCCTCTCTCCAGATCACACCGGCACCCGCTGGGTGAAACGCTTCTGTGAGCTACGCCGTCCGTATCTACACCTATACAGCTCCGAGGGCGACGAGGTAGCCTCGCTGAATCTCACAAATTCGCGCATCGATGCCGAGCCGCAGGTTGCGAAGCTGCTGCAGAGGGACAATATGCGCATGGAGGTATGGGCAGTGTACGCGACAAACAAGGCCTGGCTGTTTGCCGCGAGAAATGATCGCGAGAGAGGGGAGTGGATCTGGGCAGTCGACAGGAGCTACGTGCTTGGCAATGGAGAGTAGATTGTTGACGCTGTGGTGTCCACCTGTTGAATAGAGATGACATTCGTTTTGGAGCGGCGCGACCGCATAGGTTGATACCCAGATCGATTATTCTGATTTTAGCAATTGTAGAGCTTAATGGGATCTGCGCGTCATATTTTGACTATACATCACCTCACAGCATTCGAGATGCCAACACCTACCTGTAGGATAGGAGCTTGTATCACGAGGTCTTCGAACGTCTGTCGTTCTATCAGTCAATATGTGTGCCTTATTATGAAATGCTGCTTCGTCGCCGTGACGTTGGCCTTGGCAAGCCCGACCCGACACTTACCTGTAGTGCCTGACGCTGCGGGCAAACAAACCCCCGCAAGGCGCATATATATTTCCGAAAAACAACAACATGACAGCACAAAGAATTCATACCTCGATACAACACAGAATACTCTTCACTGCGTAACACTTGGCCATTCGGACTTTCCTATCCAACGGAGTGTTTTCCCGAACGCGTAGGGTTCTTCGGCCAACATCGCAACGTAGCCTTTGGAGATGGCTTCAGTACTGCTCCCAGTGAGCATCGTGGGCCTTATTTTCGGCGGGTGCTGCAGCAATGTAAGACACACAAGTGCAATCGGAATAGGGCATCCAAGACTAACGTGTGACAGGTCTTCGCGCTAGAAGGGATTATCAGGTGCGTGGCGACTTTACCGCTGTTCCATTGACAAGAACACGAGGCTGACGACATGTAATTAGGAGCGAGCCAGGCAGCGGTATAGCGACCTCGATCTCACAAGTACCAATGAAGAGAAGCTACTAACTCTGTGCAGGTCTATTGATCACATTCTTACAGTTCGCCTTCATCTCCATCACAGCTCTTCCCGCGCCCCTCTTCGCCTTAGGAAGTCACACCAACGGCAAGAAAAGCGTGCCGATGTCCAGATGGGCATATATTGCTTTCCTTTTCTACAGCATCAACATGCTGAACAACTGGGCGTTTGCGTTCAACATCTCTGTTCCCGTACACATCATCTTGCGCAGTTTCGGCAGCGTGACGACGATGTTGGCTGGCGTTGTCAGAGGAAAGCGGTATTCGAAACTGCAAGTGTCAAGCGTTGTGCTGTTGACAGTTGGCGTGCTTGTGAGCGCGTGGGCTGATTCGATGAGCAAGGTATGCGTTATCCACGTTTTCAATTTTCTTTAAGTGCCGAGTGACTCTACTGACCATTGCAATCACAGGGTAAGTCGATGAAGGTCGAGTCTTCAGCCTCGAGCGCCGAATTCACTACTGGTCTTACCATTCTTCTGGTCGCCCAAACCCTGTCAGCATACATGGGTGCTTACATCGAAGACACATACACGGCGTACGGCGCCAGCTGGACGGAGAATCTATTCTACTCACACTTCCTGGCCTTGCCCTTGTTCCTGCCGCTATGGGACACTCTGTCAGGCCAATGGGCCCGGCTCGCCGATACTCCGCCACTCGACCTCCACGAATTCAAGCCACACGCCGGAGCAGCAGGACTATCAGTAACCGATGCGCTTGTCGCCCAAGCACTATCCGGTGCCGAAGCAGTCCCTAGAGGCGTGCTCTTCCTATTCCTCAATGCGTGCGCGCAGCTCGCGTGCATCTCTGGCGTCAACCTCCTATCGGCTAAGTCTTCCGCAGTCACAGTGACAATTGTGCTGAACATCCGTAAGCTTGTCAGCTTTATCCTCAGCACGATAATCTTTGGACATGAGCTTAGCCCAACGATGATGCTGGGCTCTGCGCTGGTGTTCGGAAGCGGAGCATTGTATGGCTGGGAGACGAGCTGGAGGCTGCCGAATGAGAGGAAGAAGCAGCAGCAGGCGACTGGTACATCCAATGGGAACCTGAGCAAAAAGGACAAATAGAGATCGAGTGAAGGCGCATCTCATCATCGATAGCGATCACGCAAAGGTGCACTGCCTCCGCAATCTTCGATACATATCAAGTGATCGTCACACCTTTGCTCGTTAGGTTTCGAGACAGATAACTCTCATCCCACATGCCTCGGTAGGCGAATATAAAGTTATCACTAGACATCACAAGCAAACTTTCCAAACCGTCAAACGAAAACCAAACTGTCACGAACAAGCAATTCCAAATGGACAACCATCTGCCAAATCCTCCGTGTGTCATCGTCCCACTATATGCCGTGACCAACGAGCTACAAAGCTCTTAAGAAACAAAATGAAGATCAGCTCTGCCCACGTTTCCGCACACAAAAGCACGTTGGGTTCATGTCTCGCCCGTCGGTCGCTAGCCACACGACAAACCCACGGCTCCCACGCGGAACTGCGCGAGACAACGCGTGTTGCTGCTCGGTGCTGTGTAGCGGCAATTATACAATAATATCATGCGGTCAATGGTGAAACGTTTCGCTTATCATTCGGGTCCATGCCAATGAGAGTGCTGACCGGAAAGACACATTATCCGATATCCTTGGAGATATGCTGACCGGTCACGACGGCATCTAGACATTTCGTTGGGATGGAACTGACATCTCAGCACTTCTGGAGAGGTCAGCTAGTGAATCAGGGAACTTCCGTGGAGAAGGAGGATTTTATGGTCGTGTGTCCACTATGAATGTTGGTAAGTTAGCTAGTCAAGCAGATCAGGTCCGTGATAGCCAGCCGCCGGCTCCCGGGAGACAACTCAGGCCCAAGGCACAATCATCTACGCTGCCAATGATGACTTGGGCAGAGCAAGATATGAACGACTCGCGCAGATTGGTCGTCGTTGTGGCTCAAACGGCTGCACAGCGGTGTACTGTTGCTGTATGCCACGGGCTCTATAGCGTGACAGTACCTATAGGGGTCATCTCAGCACTCACCCGCGGCTCTCTCCACGCCACAGCCGTCGTCAAAACGGCACAATCATCAAAGACACGTGTGATGGGACGCCCTGGAGAGGCGTGGGCGCTGCCATGCGGTTATTGCCTTTCTGTGCCTGTGGCTCTTTTTTTTTTTTTTTTTTTTTTTTTTTTTTTTTGCAGGCGGCGGTAATCGGAGTCGTGTGCATGCAGGCCACTACTATGTAATGATGCCTGCACGTACATATATACAGTACATAACGCAATTCTTCCATCCGAACCGCTGCTGGGCACGCATGCAGGGTGCAGCGGGTAGACCTCCTCCGTACAATGGAACACTTATGCATGACAGCGCACAAACACAACACTCACACCCACACACCTGAAGTTTGAAACATGTGGTTCTACAGACAGCTCCAGCAACCTGGGATCGTGCGGCGCTGTGTTCTCTTTACAAGAAGCACGGCAGCAAGCGCGTTTGTACCATAGTATGCTGTACGTCCCTGTTTCTGTGCAAGCCGCGCTAGTTCAAGAGGGAACCTGAAAACCCATCGAGGTCGCGAGGCGGAACGTCACCCGATGGGCAGCACTAACTGTTCTTGTGGTGGCCTTTCGGCCCTCGGTTCCAGCAGGCAGCATGCATTTTGCCAGCCAGGAAGGCCATGCTCATGTGGAGAGGAGAGGAAGAGGATGATCCTCGAACGCGTGATCCCCACAAGGCGGCGTGGTAGCCATTCAGGCCCACCAACCGGGCCACAAGACGCGTGCTTATCCTTCCAGGGAACCTGACAGGGCTCCAGACGGGGCCGCCTAGCCAGCACAAGAGGAGCTGGGCCGCTACAGATAGCGAGGGCTGATCATTGACTTCACGGGCGAAGAGTAAAAAAAGGTTCAGCGACTTGAGTGTAAGTTCCACAAAACGTGTCTCAGAGCAGCCCATGGTCATGCCAAGCTCGCGCAGTCGATCTTCAACAATCCGGCGTCATATGGGCCGCCCCATTGGACCAGGGCGGACAAATAGGGTGATGGTAATCACCGCAAAGTCGCCGCCTGGCCACCCACATGCGCGCTGCAGCGTGGGAAGGACTGGGGCGTGGGTCCGCCGCCACATGCTTCTGCTGCTCGGGTATTGCTCGCTTCGCATGCCCTGCCTGAGTGAGGGTGGAGGCAGAGGACGAGACTTGCCTGTGCTTGCCCATGCCCATGAGAGAGCCAGCCGACCTCACGTGTTCTGATGGAGCTTCTGCGAATCGGCTCGCTGCCGCAAAAGGGCTCGCTTAGGCTGTCACCGACGCTGGCCGCGCGAGGGTGATGTGTCCAAGAAGGTCGATAGACGGGATGCAGGCCATTCGCTGGTGGTGCGCTTGCCCAAAGTGGCTGGCACGTGGTGGCACAAGCGTGCATTGCAGCGACAGGCAAGATGATGAAAGGAGCACAGCAACGTATCGGCCACACTGACCGGGGCGATGGAGGCAAATGGGCAGTGGGCATGCCTGGGCTTCATTGCGCGCTATCATGCGGCGCCTCTTACATAGGTACATGCTGCCATGCTGCCATGCTGCGAGGCTGCCACGCTGCGAGGCTGCCAGGCCGTTTGGTTCCCTCGTTCCCCGTCACCGAGTGGCCCATGGGCGTTGCGCGTACCTCGAAGGATTCGGTGGATGCATCTACAGATCTGACACACGTGCGCTAGCAAATGCGTGTGTTCCGTGTGAAGCTAGAGCGTAGTGCCGCCGATCTTGAAATGCCCGGTGCGAGCGGACTGCCGTCGCCATCATCGTGGCCGGACGATTATTGGGTGCAGACGTGCAGCGACACGAGTTGGCGAGTCGTGCGCCGCCCTGAGAGCATACAGTAGCAATTCAGTCAAGCAGTGTATCTTTGTCATGGTGGTAGGAAAGGGAAAGCGTTTCGTCGAACCCTCGCTCTTGTCATCATCATCATTCTCATCATCATCATCGTCGTCGTCATTGTCGCCGACCTTCGCTTCGCCCTGGCCGTCCTGTCATGTGCCTAGGCTGCTCCACCTGCTACTACTATTACTACTACTACTACTACTACTGGTACCTTAGCCGTCCACCACTACCACGCACCAAGCACGCCGCCGCCCTCGTTGCTCTCCCGCCGCCCCGTCATCCACTACCACACACACTACTCCCTACCCTATCGCGCCTTGTGCCTCGTGCCTTCAGCGCTCCGTCCACTCGTCCCTCGTCTCGCCTCGTCTCGTCGCGTTCCGTCCCCGCCCAACCGCCGCGTGAACCAGCCAACTGAGCCCAGACCAAGGGAAGACACTGGCACGGTGGCACAACCTTGCACGCAAGGCACCGCACAAGCCTGACTGACCAACGGGACAAAGCCTGCTAAGCCTGCTGCTGCTGCTGTCTCCACTTACTGCTGCCGACACCACCTGCCTGCCTGCCCACGACCGCTTGCTGCGCGCTGTATCGTAGCCTCGAGTCTCTCGCCGCAGCAACACCACCACCACTATCACCACTACTACTTCTACAATCACCACCGCCACCAGCCCCAACCCGCGTGCTGCCTCCGTCCGCATCATCCTGTGCTTGCCCGAGACCGCCGACTGAGATTATTACCCTAACGCTTGGCTTCAGACTCGCAGCGGCTGAGCTCCAAAATTCTCCCGGCTCTTCAGCGAGTCGCGACACGCGAATCGAGACCTTGCGACTTCAGCTCCTCCTCTCCTCTCTCGCGACCATTGACTAAACGTCTCTCGCGCTGACCATCGCCCATCACTTGTCAGTGACTGGACATTCTAAGCCCCACGCGCTTTCCTGAGTGCGTGTGTGTGCTCCAAGCACGACTGCAGGCGTTTCCAGAATCAGCTCCGCCGCCTTCGCCCGCCCCGGCGCTTCATCTCGTCTTACAAAGGCCCATTTCGTGTGCCCGCCCGGCAGCTCTCGTGTGCCTTGCGTTGCCAACTTCCACGTCGCAGCCTGCTGTCTGCTGTCTTGTCCCTCTCCCGCTTCCCAACACGCCGTTTATTCTCCGATCTCGAGGTACGCACCCGACCCCGCCTGCCTAACATAACAAAGTTTCACCCCGGCTCTCGTACTTCGGCGGGAGGACGCTACCTCTGCGCGCAATCCTTACCACTGCGAACTGTCGCTTCCGCTTGGACCTCGCCTGCCTGTATTGGAGGCTGCTCCGTCCCCTCGAGTCACTGCTCCATTGCTTTAGCACCACCACCGCCACCACCGCATCCTAGAGAGGTTTCCTCCTGACATCCCACCACCGCCATGGCTTCCCCGTCTTCAACCTCACACCAGCAAGGCCTGCCTTCCATCTCCAGTCTCACCAATGGCCTACCGCCGTCCAATGCCGCGCAGCAGTATGCGCACGGCGACCAGGCGCAAGGCGAACACCTTCGCGATTCTGGTACGTGGCCACAACCCCACAGCAAGCGTGAGTGTCTCTTGCGTCTTTTTCCTGCGTCTCTTCATTCTCGTGTGGCGTGGGCTGCAAGGCATGACGTTGTCTTGCTGTATTTTTCCAACCGTCAAGGCAAGGCTTGAGAATGTAGAGCACACGCCACCTTCGCAATGCCTTGTGTCAATTTTTCACGGCATTCTCAAAACCATGCATTGCTGAGATGAAAGAGACGCTATCGTGAACTTTTCTAAAAATATCTGTTCTCATGAGGAAATTTACTGACGCATCCTTTCAGACAACTCCGTAAATAGCCAAGGCCTTCATGTTCGTACACTTCTGAACCCGGACGATTCGCCACCACGGAGCTCTGTACCAAACACTCCACAGTCAGCACGCATTCCAGCTACTGCACAATCCGGAGGTTCCCAGCTACCTTCAATAAATCAAGGATTCCAGGATTCCGCTCAACGTGCCAGTGCGGATTACGCAGCTCAGGAATCGAGACGAAGCAGTGTCGACAGCCGCATGCACACTGGTTTCAACAACCTATATATCAATCAACCTCATTCGCCTTACGAGAGCAACAACAACTCACAAGTCTCTTTGGCGGCAAGTTTACGACGACCCAATGGAGGCGTCCCAATGTCACCGCAATGTGGAAGGTCTAGCCTGAGAGGGCAGCCGCCTATGCGTGTCGCTCCTCAAATTATGCCGGTAGCCCGCGGTCCAGGAGCTCCCGATCCCACTGCAGCGAAGCCGACTCAAGGTTTTGCATGGGCTTTCCCCGATGGCCCGATTCCTGAGGAACGAAGGGGCTCTGACAGCGGTGAGTCGAGCATTGGTGTTTCACGAAACAACAGCATCGCTGCATCATCAATCCGGAGCAGTATCTTCTCCACTGATTCGCAAATGCCGCATGGTCAAAGGCGACTCGAAGATGGTACATGCGCCGGCAACTTTTCATGATGATGGAATACTGACTTTGTAGTAGATCCAACCACGCATCATCACACAATGCAGCACAGAGCTGTTGCGAATCTGCAAAGTGAGAGCGGCTCAGCTGCTGGACTTGGCAATTACAGTCGCACTCCTGAGCTTCGTGTCAGCCACAAGCTTGCCGAACGGAAGCGTAGGAGTGAAATGAAGGATCTTTTCGACGACTTGAACAAGGCCGTGCCAAACAATGGTGGTACCAAGGCCAGCAAGTGGGAAATCCTTTCCAAAGGTATGCAACTTCCTTGATTTAGCCGCGTTGTAGGAGCTAACTATTTTACAGCGATCGAGTACATCCGCAACCTGCAAAACGAGAATGCAGCTGCTTCAGATAACATGCGTCGCCTAGCTCGCGACGCTGACTACGCGCGTGAAGCACACAAGGAGAACGAAATGCTCAAGAATGAGCTCCGAATCATGCAAACGAATTTGCAACGCCTCGACCCAAATACATCCCATGTTTACGGCCCTTACTCACAACAACTGACCCAGCAAGGCGGTCCTCCGCCTAGCGCTGCAGTCTCCCTCCCTCCCATCGGCCATGGCGCGCACCAGGGACCGCCGCCACCAGCTGGCTACGGCAACGGTGTACAGGGGCAACCGCCAGCAGGCGCAATGCAAGGCGTCGAGTACGGGTACGGACGATGAGCACGTACGTCTTCGAAGCGTGATAGCGCTACGCGACTCAGCTCGTTATGATGATCGCGAACTGGCAGCAGCTCGCGAACGTTCCACGGCTCATTCCCAGCGCCCATTATTTTGCTTGTGAATCTGGACTCAGTCACTCTTGCCGGGCTCGACTTACGGAATCAGCATGCTAGCGAGCCTCGTTCGAAAATGCCACAAGATGGCCTTCAGGCCTCACGCTCTTCTGGCATTCTTCTGTTTTTGACGGTCAGACCCAGCCACTCCGCTCCGGTCCAATCGCCACATCTCTTGGAGGGTTCATACGTTGGACGGCATTACACACAGCAGTGCATGAGCCCATATTATCTACGACCACCGTCCGACACAGCGGACTGTGCACGAGAAGAACCCAAGCGACGTTCGTCTCGTGTGTTGCGAAACACTTCTCCTTTACTCTTATCATCTGTATATCTTAGACCGGGGCCCTCGGAAGCCGAAAGCGCTTGCTGAGGAAAGGGAGGAGAAGAGTCGGATGAAAACACGCACAGAGAAATTGATATTTCAAGAACAGGAAGCATGAGTTTTACAAACCCAAGACGGTGCACAATAAATCCGTGGCATGTTTTAAATCCCTCGCAGGAGAGATTCACAAACGATATCAAAGAAGTATCTTTATGTAAATCTGTCCGTCGGTTTCCAGGTCTTTGTCGTGTAACTATAAATCACTTTACTGTTTCAACAACTCTCTTAGATGCCTCGATCTTTGTTCAATGATTACTTCTCCTGATGCACATGTATGAGCTTGCAGTTCGTTTCCGCCTATCTGCGATGAAACTAACACCCGATGTCGGTTCGGCGCTGCCAGTGGTGTCTAGGTCTCACTGCGTACGTAGGGACTCAATCGCGATCAATTATTGATAGTCATCATTCGTCGATCAGAACGTTCGTGCACTATGAACCAGCATTTGTTGCTTTGACGATGCACAGTTGAGAGGTTCGAGGGCGAACGTTCTTGTCTGGATGGACACGACAACGAAGCCACAAGCTGTACTTTTGTTTGCATCTCAGCCCGGACGCTACATGCAACTGCCCTTCATCGGATCGTAAATTGCCTCTTGCTCGAAATGCTCCAATGTTGACATGAAGGTGTGGTGAGTATTTAGGGTTAGTGTTTCCAACCCCCCATTCAAGCTGGCACTTCATGCGCCTGGTCTCCACAGCGTGTACCTCTCCTACCGGCTCGTATGTTCTTGCAGGTCTTTCGAATACATGTATGGACATAAGCTCTTGATGGCGATATACATCCATATATGTACCTCCTAACAGCCACACTGCATCACAAATGCCACCAACTGGAAGTGGACTTCACGTCGATTCAAACGTGACCGCCCCTTGGCATCTCTTGGGTAACTATGACCACTGTTGACAGAAAGCATATCCAGCACGCAGAAGGAATTCAGCCCGTATGTCACTTACAATCAAACCACGATCATGGCAGGGGCATCAGCCATGTGTGTTTAGAGCGGACAACGGCATCGGTTCATGAGATCTTATCCAAACTCTTACAAACTGCACACTCTCCACGCAATGCCAAAGAAATAAGAGAGCAGGTTTTTCATACGCAGTTTTCGTGAAGGCTAACTCAGGGCAGCCAACAGCTCAAATTCAGGCCACCTGTAATCGCAACTCGCTTGCTGCCTGTTGCATTGCAGGTCATGTGACCCAGATGCGGTTGCACCTGAACAAGCTCACGGACATTGATTCAAGAAAACAAAACACGCAAAGTAACACGCAAAGTACTCCCATTCGAGCAACAGCAGTTCGTCAGAGTCAGTGGTCTTTTGGACCAATTCACCAGCCACCGTCGCCACCCTCGTCCTTAGCAGGAGGCTTGGTGCAGCGCTTGTAGGAGTGGCCCTTCTCGTGACAGTTGGAGCACTCAACACGAGACCAGTCGGTCGGTTTGGGGCAATTACGCCCAGTGTGGCCAAACTCGTCGCAGTTGCGGCACTGGACCTTGGCCATGTTACGAGGCTCCGGACACTCCTTAGAGATGTGGCCCTGCTGATCGCAGTTACGGCAGGTGACGACGCGTTCCTTGTCACACTCCTTAACGCGGTGGCCTTCTTCGCCACAGTTGCGGCAGACGTCCGGCTCACGGTCAGGGCAGTCGCGAGAGAAATGGCCCATCTGGCTGCAGTTCTTGCACTCGACGTTGTCCATGTTGGGCGGCTCCGGGCACTCCTTCGACATGTGGCCTTCTTGGCCACAGTTGCGGCAACCACCGCCACCACGCTTCTTCGGGGACTCCTTGCAGTCGCGAGCACGATGGCCGATCTCGTCGCAGTTGACGCACTGTTCGACGACCTTCTCTGGCTCACGCTTCTCCTGCTCGCAGTTGGCTCTGGTGTGGCCGACCTCGTCGCAATTCTTGCACACGACGACGAAGCTATCCATAGGGAAGCCAGCGTCACCGAGACGGTTGATGTTCTCCTCAGGGCTCTTGGGCCAGCCTTCGGCGAACTTGGCACGCCTCGGCTCGGCGGACCACTGGATGGAGACGGTGTACTTCTGATCGGTCTTGCCCTGCAGGTTGACGAGGGTCCAGTTGACGGCAATCTCCTGCTCCTTGGCGATCAGGTGAGTGTTGAACTTCTCGCCGCGGAAGGTCTGCTCGAGGTCCTGAAGGGTAGTATTGCCAATAGACTTGGCATAGGTGAAGAGCGCCTAGAACCTTCTATGTCAGTTTGCAAGAATTGACGTGTACATTAGGGTGTCGCAACTCACCTGCTTGATGGAAAAAGTCTCTTTGTCCTTGTCGGCGGCCTTGAGAGCCTCCCAAGCATCTTCCGAAGAGACGTCGCCCACGACACCGTTGAGGGCGAACAGGCGGTTGGCATCGCAGTCAGCAGCGACGTGGCCCTCGGCCTTGCAGACATGGCAGGCCTCAGGAGCCTTGTCAGGGCAGTCAGCCTTGCGGTGGCCAGGCTTGCCACAGCCACGACACTCGCCAGTGAACTCACGCTCGACCCTTTCGTTTATACAGTCGGAGGCGTTGTGGCCCGGCTCGTTGCAGTTGTAGCACAGCCCGGAGTTGAAGCCCTCCTTCTTCTCCTCGGGACAGTCGCGAGCGAAGTGGCCGTCGGCGCCGCAGCTAGAAGGAGGAGAGTTAGTGTAATGCTAAAGTAGTCGAGGCTCAGACTGAACTCACTTGTGACAGCCACTGTCATCACCAGCGTGCTTGGAGACGTTTTGGCCAATGTAGCCGGTGTCATCCTTGAAATCGTCGCCGCCGCCTGAGGTGGTGTCTTGGGGAGTCCAGGAGTCGGCCGTGGAACCGCCGTCGCCGGCGGCCGCTGTAAGTAGTGTCAGCTCTGAATGACAAGAGGGGTTGAGAGATTAGTCTCCAACGTACCAGTCGGGGTGTTCCAGCCAGCCATGTTGATGAGTGATTGGAGGGATGAGTGGTGATTGATGTTGTGAGGAAGCTTGCTGGTGGTCTGCAAGCGACCGACAAAGGTGTTGTCGAAAGCAAAGTCTGCACGAGGGTGGGTGTTTGTTTGTTTGTGTGCGAGAAGAAGATATTGTTGGGAGTGGTGGAGGCCAAAGCTTAAGTGTGCACAAGGCGAGGAAGGAGCGAAGGCGTTTGTCGAGGCAGGAGCGACCCAGAAGGTCTCACGTGAAGCAGTGAGGATTCACCCAGCATGTGGCTCGTCTCTCAGTCACTGTGAGATGCTTCAATTCGTTCAATTAACGAGTGTCCTAGTATCTGCCGATGTCATTACTTCAAGCCTACTCCGACACTTCACTCTACGTGAACCATTGTCGTCACCTCCACCTCAGGAGCGAAAATGAGACCTTGAGACGATGGCGAGTGAACCAATCGTCCACCCTCAAGGTGAGCTGCATGGTCACCTTGAGTTCGGACTGCAGTTTCATGGGTTTCACACCATGCCGTACGAACAACCGAATGGATTGCCACATGCCAAACAGAATTTGACCATCAGTAGCGACGGAGACCCTCCACGCACACGCCATCATACCGACATCACAAGACCTGACCGTCAAGCGTCTCGCAAAGAATAGATACATTGAGCAGCAAGTCGACTCTCAAAACATTTCATCATTCGATACATAACTTTCCGAGGGCATGGAGATGTCAGGCCCAATCTTATAAAATAGGGCAGCTCTCTCCCAATACCCCCCAAATGGGCGTGACGACTGTGCTCAAAGATTCTTCTCGTAACTCATCATGCCATGCGTATAACCTTCCAGTGAAAACAAAAAAACGCCCAACAATGCATCAATCATCCATCCATCCAAACAGCGTCTTGTACACGTAAAACCAGATCTCTTCGCTCACACACCTCTGAACACCCTGATGACCAAGAACCAGCAAGCACCGATGAACCTAATGCCACTGAGCACAGCAACACTGTACAGCACGACACCCATATAAATGGTAGCGCGCTGCTCCTCAGTCTGGTCAGCGTCCTGGTTGGCGCTGTTACCAATGTTGACGCGGTCGACGCCACCAGCGTTAAGAACGACAGCAGCCAGCGCCAAATTGCAGAACATCCACGCGAGGACGACGGCAGAGCGGAAACCCTTGTAGTAGTCCTCGTGCTTTTCTTGCGGCGAGATGACGCGCTTGGGAGCCTCCCACTTGGAAGCGAAGACGCGGAGCTCTGATTCGTACTGCGAGTTTAGATCGGCGTCGTCTGTTGGGATGGTGACATCGACCTTGCCGCCGGGCTTGAGCGTTGCTGTAGGGAGCTTTTCGGGCTTGTCGTCACCTTTTGTACCCCATGTGATGTCGTGGGTGTTGCAGAAGGCGTAGACGTTGAGAATGTTGATGTAGGTGGGAGTCAGGAGGAGATACTGGATGAAGCAGGTTGCCATATGCCAGGGATCGAGGAAAAGGATCGAGGCGAAGAGGTAGAGAAGCCACGTCGAGCACATGCTGACAATGAGCGTGAAGAAGAGCTTGTTTGTGAAAAGCATGGCGAAGGAGAAGCCTCCTTGATCGACTTGTTTCATGACGGACTTGACCGTGATGAAGATTGAGGCGAAGAGCAGGTAGCTATTGAACAATTGTCAGTGGAATTTCGAAGTGCAGACTGTTCAGTCCCAACTTACACCATGAGGATTGCCCAGAAGTAGACTTGTGCCATGTAGAACCTGTTACTTCCTTGCGGTCGATTGCCAAGCGCGAGAACGAAACAAGTCATTAGCACAGCGAGATAGATCCATTCGAATATGACACCAAGGGCCAGTCCAGTAGTCCCGAGAAGATCAGCATCCGAGAGCGAAGTTGTCAAGATTTTGAAGACCAAGAAGAAGTTTCCCTGTAAGCATATGTTAGTAAAGCGAAGAGCACAGGAATGGTGTTGAGGGTCCACCTACAATAGCAAACCAAGCGAAGAGCATGTTCACGCCTTGGTAGGCGAACTCGATCAAGAAGAAGAACTTGCGAATGGCGGAGTGGTGACTGCGCCAAATCTGGTAGAAGTGTGCCAAGGAATATACCGCCGCAAAGAAAGAACCGTTCAGCCATCTTCTCCTCTGAAGAATGAAATCTGCCATCTCTTCAGGCACGTCAGTCTCACCAGTGGCGGACTTGACGTACTGGAGAATCCAACTGCAGTTGCGCTTGCTCACAAGCTCCCAACACAGGATGCGATCCTCAGCGAGGTACATGTTTGCCGTGAAGATACCGGCATTAGCACCGTGCATCTTCTCGCCTGCAAAGTACTTCTCCAATGGTCCCTGGCCGCTCTTGTCGTTCTGCAGCGCAACAAAGCGGTATGCTGAGAAGGCACCAGGTAGCACAGAAATGAAGCCGAAAGCGCTTTCAAGTGGCTTGTCCAGGATGTTGCTCATCTTGTACTCAAAGTTCTGCGCAGCAACGATGGGGTTGATGAGTTTCTTACCATGCTGAAGCATAGCTTTGATCTCACCGCAAGCGCCGGCGCACATTGGCTCTCTGTCGAAAGCTTTCCACAGCGAGTAGATGCTATCTTTGCCGGGTCTGGTACCAGCGTCGAGCAAGACGCAAATGTTGGGATCGAGGACCTCGCCGAAAGCCTGGAAGAACCATCGATGTGAGTTGATCTTCTTCTGGTTCTTTTCCTTCAAACAGAACAGCATCTGCACGGGAGTGTTGCCCTTCTTCACATTCACCACACCCTTCTTGATCTCAATCGCCATCTGCGTTGTGTACTCATAAATATGAGCTGTCACGTCCTCACCGTTGACTTGCTGCTTTGCAATGCCGTCTTGGTACACGCCCATGGCTGCGAGTACAGCTCTTGTCCGAGGGTTGATCTTCGCACGGCCATCTGACACCACACACACCACAATCTTCTTCCACGCCTCCTTTCCCCAGGTCTTGCTGCTGGTGCGGGAGTTCATGTATTCAATGTTCTTGATCACACCAATCATGGTTCTTGCGAACAGCTCATCCTCCTCGTTGTACATTGTCACCACGATGAAAAGCTCGGTGTGTCTGGGCTTCGCAAACAGGCGTTGGCGCAGGGTGAACCGTTTGTCGGAGAATTCGCTGGGGTCGCAAGTCGCGGCCGAGTAACGCATGTGTGTGAACTCATCTCTCTCTGGTGGCTGAGCGTGCTGAATCTGATTGAGCAATCTCGGCGGCACGGGACAGTCAAGCACGAGATTGCCGTTGAACAACTGCACCTCCTTGACGGTCTTCCATCTTCTGATTGGAGCATTTGCAGCCGGTGGTGGTGGATCTGCGTAGCCGGCTTCGAGATCTGAGCCGACCGGCTCGATGTTGTGAGGATCCGGGCCATATGATCCTCCCGGTGCAAGCATTGGTCTCTCATCAACATCGTCCTGCCAGTATTGATGTGTTGCTCCACCCATTGGTGGCTGTGGAGTTCCTGCGTACTGGTCTGTCACGTCTGATCCGTAGGGCTGGTCGAAGTACTGGTCGTGACCGCCGGGAGGTGGGCTTAGCGAGTACTGTCCGGAGCCCTGATGTGCCGCCTGCTGAAATGGGTTCGGTGTGTATCCTTGTGCGTGTACGTCTTCGTAGGATTCGTTGTGACCCAGAGAATTGGGCATGCCGGTGACTTCGTAGGTAGGCTGCGCTTGAAGTCTGTCGGTGGACGCGACTGGACCGGGGCCCATGGGCATTGAGAGAGGCTCATTGTAAGGCCTGTCATCGAGCTGATACGTTTGGTGCAAGGGCGGGTGCCCGCGATCGGGGGATCTTTGTCGGGGATCCATGAATGGGTTTACGGCGCTCGAGTATTGGTCTTCTTCGTCGCGAGGATGGCCGTAGCCATTGCCTGTGGGTAAGAGATGGTTAGGCATTGGTTCTTGAGTGGAGGCAGTCACTGGAATGCAGACGAAACAGCATTATGCTCCCGAGCCGTTTCGCATGTCCGCGCAACGTCGCACACGCTGTTTCATGGCGGCAACCACCCTGTCGACACAACAACAGCTCTTGCTCTTGTTCTCAACGTACCTAATGGGTTGTAGCTCATCCTGGTGAGCTCTGTCGCTCTGTCGAGCGCGCTATGATCTGGAGTCGTGCAATGCTGCGATGGCGCGGTACGCTTCCCAAGGTAAAGGATCCGTCGACTGTTGCGAGGGATGGGATCGCGCGTGGTTGGGAGTGTCTCAGTGTGAGATCAAATGGGAAGGCTGGCTGGCTGGCTGGCTGACCGACCGGCTGGTCTTTGGCTTTGGAGTAGTAGTAGTAGTAGTAGTAGTTGGGAGCTACGACTCGAGTTGTTTGGCGGCCGCGTTTACGGGGCAACGCGCAGGGTGGATCTCGAAAGCAACAGCCTGGCGAACTAGCAAGCTGGATGACGAGCAAGCGAGCAAGCGAGCAAGCGGGCAAGAAAGCAGGGCAGGGCAGTGGGAAATGGAGACAATAATAAAAGCACTGGCTGTATGACCAAGGTGTTGCTTGCTTGTGTCTCACGAGAAAAGAGGCAAGAGGGGTGTCACGGAGCACTTTCTTACTACTAATGGTAGTGAGTGCAGGTACATAAGTACATGCCCAGCAGCAGCAGCAGTAGCAACGAGCCAGCTGCGCCTCTCGCAAAAAGCGACTACTTACGCGTAACTAAACTACCCTTGTCCGCGAATCCTCCGTACCTGTAAATCATCCCGTCATCAGCTCTTTCAGCTGCTGGCCTTGATGGCGAATGTACCCTTGGTACCACTTTGCCATACCATGATGGCCTCAGCACTCGTTGATTGCCTTGAGAAATTGGCGAACACAATCTACGCTGCGATTCGTGAACAACCATATCTATGGATCACGAGTTCGGCGGCAGATCATCAGGCAATTCGATCAACCTTCTGGCTCTCAAAGACTATCCCGCAGCCTGAAACACCACGACTCGACTTTCGGATCACTCGCGAGGCTTAGGCCGGCTTGGCTTAGATCTCTCCAAAAATAGATGCCGTCTCACCAGATTACTGTGCCTCCATTTTTGAGATATTCGGTCGAGCATTAAAGTCGTCGTTGTGGTACCTTGATGCCGCCATGATATCTCAACGGGGAAAACCCGCTTTATGCTCACCACGCCTGACGATGATGGCTTGGGAAGCTACTTACACGGATATGCACGGACTTTAGAAGAAACCCTGTAGGTTTCTCATAAAACTATAAACGACCTGCGACAATTACGCTCAATTCAAGCTCGTTAATAACGATACGTGTTGAGTGATTCAACTGGAAGCGCGTACAATCCTCTCATCGTATATCTGGCTAGGTGGATACACATGCCCGGACGAGCAGCGGCTCTAGTTAGTGAAATGCCATATCAAATACGTCGAGAGATCGTATGGGTATTATGTAACATAGCATCAGCGGCGTCTTCGTAATGCGACACGCATCAAACGTGGCCTGTCGTCAACAAGGGTTGACGAACGGCAACTATTCGGTAAGTCTCTCGCACTGGAAGACGTCTTTCAACATCCTCAGTGAGCCGCCTCATTAACGTCGGACTCCGTTCCTGTCGGTCAATTCAGACCTCAGCGAGGAACGCACCAGGCGGATCTGGCGACATTTAGCAGTAATCCCTGAATGACGTCTTCGCCAATCCCAATATATATCTGAACGTCATCTCATCCTGTCATCTTGCAAAGTGCAACTCATCCACTCTTCTCCTCCGCCTCCTTCTCAATAACCTCCAACAACCCCTTCCCAAACCTCTCCAACTGCTCAAACGCAACCTCAAAGCCCTTCCCACCGCCATAATACGGATCCTCCACTTCCTCGCCTTTTCTTCCCCCAAAGTCTCCAAACAAAGACATCTTCGCCTTCCCCTGCCCATCAACACCCTTCCTCTTAACCATCGCCTTCAAATCCTGCACGTTCATCCCGTCCATCGCAAGCACGTAGTCGAACTCCTCGAAATCCTGCGGCACGCGGACTTTGCGCGCTTTGTGCTTGTAGTCTGTGATGCCGTGTGCTTTCAGCACAGCCATGGTGCGCGGGTCGGGGTTGTCGCCGGCGTGGTAGGCGCCGGTGCCGCAGGAGTCGATGCGCGAGATCAGAGGGTGCGCGGCGGAGGGGTCATTGAAGGAAGTAAGGGAGCGGAAGACGCCTTCGGCCATTGTGCTGCGGCAGATGTTGCCTAGGCAGACGAAGAGGACGGAAACTTTTTTGGGGGAGGAGTCGGACATTGTTGTGTTGTTAAGTGTGTTTTGGGAGGTGGATGTGTGAGGTTGAGGACTAGAGGTTGTTTTTGCGAAGGTTGGAAGTGATCTTCGATAGGACTTGTGTTGGGCTTTTGGTCGTGCTAGAGAGTGGGTAGGTTCACTCCAGTTTATTCTACGCTGTCGACCGCAAGTGTTTGGTTTATTTTAGCAGTCGACGTCATTTCAGTTTGAGTCTAGAAATCAGATAAGATGCATTCGATGTTCGAGCTCAAAAATTGCGGATCGAGTCCAGACATCAAGATTCTAAGACTCCTCTGCACTGCATGCAATGAACCGATCTTTAGCACTTGACATCCTAGTAGCAATGACGTCCTGGGTTGATGTACCAGTAGATTTCTCCAGAGCTGCTCAATTTGTCTTGACAAGGAGGAAGTACATACAGTATAGTTGAATGGCGAGAATACGAAGTAACGTATACCCTCCAAAACTATACTCTGAAAGGCCATTGCATCACTTCTTACTGTACACAATCGCCAAAGTACACCCCGGGCTCTTTCAAGGGGACTGGAGGCAGGATGCGGTGCATTCAAAGGCAGATCTTTGACCCTTCAATAATTCTGTTACACCCACCAATGTGATCGTCCGCGGTGACCAAAATCTCCGGCGTCATCGGCGTGGGTCTTGCAGAGACTAGTACGACTGCGCGGACTCGGCTACAAGGTTGAGACGGCACAGCGATCAATCATTACACCAAGCCACGGTGAAGGACGTATCCAAACGCTTGCGGGAGACGCCTTGCCTGCGAGCCGAAGAACGAGGCTGCAGCTGAAACGGTTTCTCGGAATCAGGTACAACGGCACGAATGCTGATCTTTCAGGAGGCAGACGTAACTAATGCTGTAGTTCGTCTGCTTCGGACACTCCGCACGGTCCTTGGGTGCAATTCTTCCAGATGATTGCTTTTTCCTCGCTGGGAAAGGGCGTTGGACCCTGAGCGACGTCATCGTCGAACGTGACCTTGTTACCTCGTGCACCACCTTCGCTTCCTTCGTTCCAGCATCCGTCGCGATTGATTGATGCCTATGCCCCATTGGAGACACGCCAGCAAGATATTTGTCGTCTGCTGACCACTTCTCCACTGCCACCCCAAACCACCACTGCTGTCACTGCATATTGTTTTTATATTGCTACAGGCACGTAACCGAGACGGTAGCCGTTGACACTCGACTCGCTACTCCTCGAATACGATCCCTCGACTCCACAAGCACACGCACATGCACACGCACACGCACGCTGCACCCGCCCACGTCCGAGCACGAACCCTAGACTAAGTGACACCTGACGCACTACTCCTGCACACCATCGTCAGTCCAGCAGTCTGTTGTGAAATCTTTCAATCGCAATATTCAGCCAAGAGAGATAGCACCTGCATATACCTGCTTCTCCTTGCTCGCTCCGATGCCACCCCACCAACAACCCCCACCGAAACCGTTGCAACAACAGCCTTATCACTCCTCTGGTCTCTCGCCTCAAAGCTCCGCTGCCCCGCTCATACCAGCCGACCAGCGACAAGTCGAGCAAAGCCGCAGCGCAGAAGGCGTCGCAGGCGACATAGACCCCAAGACCGGTAGGCGCAGGCTTACAGGCTCAGCCATGCAGAACGCGCAACAGCCCGACTCTCTCGGCCAGAGCAATTCCACCCGCGACACCTCGTCCTTCATGTCAGATACATCGGCTGCCATGCCCGGTGCTCTACCTTCTTCGCCTCCAAAACAACCTCCCACCACGAGCTACCGACCAGGTGGCGCGCAGTCCGTCCCTATATCCCCAGTGCGACAACAATACAACAACTCCATGACAGCGCCTTCGCCTTCGAGACTGCGATCGAGCTCTCCACGTCTACACAGTCCCGCTTCCAGCGAGATCTTCGAGCGCAACGTGCAAGAGCCTGTGCCCATATCCACTTTGCAGAATGAACTTTCTCCCGCGCATATACCCAACCATGTTTTGACGGAAGACCATATCCCTGCCGCGCTTGAAGCTTCCGCCGAAGCAATCACAAGCTCGAAGTTGAATGCGGACGAGGTGGAGATTGTGACGGCCACATCCCACCAACCTGCCGCAGCATCATTGGAGTCGTCTATCACGGGCGACGTCTCTTCGCTGCACGGCCACCACTTGCCCTCACTCTTGCATCAAGCATCCGAGGGCTCCGAGCCAGCGTCACTCAATGCAGCTTCTTCAGGCTTTCTCCCACAATCTACACACCCAGAAGAAGAGAGCGCTAGCAGCTACGGCGCTCTAGATCCGAACGACGTTCGCCGCTTGTCATTTATCTCTTTCGCCGACGTGGTGCACTCCGAGCACGCCCACCCTGCTACCACTGGTGATATTGCCGGCAGCCGAGACAGCCTACACATGGCTTCTTTGCCATCGGGAATACACGAGCGTACCGGTTCACCTCTGCGCTCACCCCGTTCGCCTAGCTCAACTTACTCGGACAACGTTGTAACACCACCGCTCACTCTTGGTCAGACACCTCTCACCACAGAGCAAAGTCCTGCTCGTGGCGTCCCTATCGGGAGCCCTGGAGCTCCTCTTTCTGGCACCCATGGAGAGCTCACAATCGAGACAATGCGCCAGGCTTTGCGCAAGACAGCCAGTGGCGATTTGAGCGGTGTGCGAAGCACTGGTTTGAGTCCTGTGGCTAGCACTGCTAGTGAGGATGCTTTTGCGAAACAGAGCAGGGGCCGAACGAATATCTAGATTGTGCCTGGGTGGGATTGGGATAGAGGCTGGCCCTTGATGACGATAACGACGGTGCAGGACGTGGTGGGAATTCCATTTTTTTTCTGTTTTTGCTCTTTTCGCTTACAATCTCGAATACCAATTTCATTTGATTATCGATCTTTTCATTTATATTCTGCCTTGAACTAATTCCAATCGTCTGTCGTCCTGCCAATCGGGATCAATCGGGCCATCTGGCAAAGCCAAGATCCTCTTTGCTTAGACGTGAACCGCGCTACATATTTGAATAATCTTGCTAATCGTAGAGATGCATGTCCGATATTTTACACTGTGAGGCATCACTAGACTTGGCCAAAAGAATACACGTGTGGCGCACAATTCTACGCAGTTGGCATTTGGAAGCATTTTCCTGACGACCTCACTGCTGCCCTATCTTATAGTTCTGTTGTCTTATCGAGATATGATCTGCGGCCGCCCGCTAGTTGCCGTGTTGTGGACGGGAGCACCGATTGGTTTGTGGCGCTGAAAAGGTACTATTCCCAACTTTACAAACGACGGCGGCATCCTGATGTTCGCATTTCTCGGGCATGATGGCTAAGTTCCTCGGCCTGACTTTGGCTCAACATACATATATGGCTGTGTGGAATTGCGATCGCTGCTTGCTTGATAGACTTACCGTGATTGATCAATGGGCGCCTTGGCCGCATCCTGATTTTCCAAAGGGATCCAACAAGCTGCTCCAATAGCACCGTTTGTGCTATTTGCGTCTGCGCTTCTACTCCTCCAAAGGTAGCCTGAGTGGCGAGACATGTACCTTTTGTTACATGGTCTTCCCCAGCCACCCGCGGCTGAAGCAGTTGGGTGTTGGGTGGGCTGAGCATACAGGTGCAACCAATGCTGCCGCTGATGCAGTATCGCAGGATCTGGACCTAGCCAATCTTAATAGTTCACATCGCAGACTGAACAACGACAAACTTTTTGAGCCCCAGTCGTTTCTCCCGTGTGCCGGTGCGCGCACCATATATGCAACCATGTTGCGAAGCAATACGCTCTCCGCCGTCTGGCTGTCGTGGCTGATCACGTTGGTGATTTCGACGCAAGAATCACTGCCCGCAGTGACGATGATGTACCCTCCGAAAGTCCGCGACAAACATCCCAAGATCTATTTCGCCGCAGGAAAAACCGTAACGTTCAATTGGACATCTACCTTCCCGCGAATTTCTCTCGAGCTCTACCAAGGCCCGCGGCCGGACGGCCACTGGGTCATGGTTCCGTTGCTGAGTATGTGGCATCCACGTGCGAAGAACGTTTTTTTTTCCTTTCCTTTCATTGTCGAGCGCTGACCGCATTACCTGCACAAAGCAAATGTATCGAACGCCACTCACGAGTCGTGGAACTGGACTGCGCGCGCACTACCGGGGATGAAGCGCGGCCACTCGTTCCACTTACATCTGTTCAACGCGGATGATCCGACGTGCGGCCGTTGCCATTCGAACAGTAGCTTGTTCGAGACAGCGCAGCCGGGCTCTAGCGCTGCTGGTGATCATTCTGCGACTCCGAACTCGCAGACGCTACCGCTTGGCCTTGGCCTGGGGCTCGGGCTGCCTCTGCTGGTGCTTCTTGCGGTGTTTGCGACGTGGGTTCGTGTTTGTCGGAGGAGGGGCAAGAGGAGGAGTGGTGATGGTCGATCGGAACAACCTTTGACGAATTGTATGCGGGTGTTATCAGAACAAAAGGTTGGCAAGATGGAGCTGCAAGGGCAGGCTATTGGTGAGTTGTCTGGTTTAGAAATTGTGATGGAGGCGCCGTCAGACATGGCAAGGGTGGAGTTAGAAGGTAGTCCGGGCCGTTCTCAAGGATGACTACGGCTGTGGCTCTTTGAGTGTAAGAGGAATGTATACTTGTGTCTCGCGCTTGTCGTAGGTGTTTGACGTGATCTAGTCACAAATTATGCTCACTGCACATCAAAAAATACAGCCGTGGAGTTGTGCGTAGGAATCTTGTTGGTTATAATCCATGTGATCGTCTTCTATCAACAGTAGCTGTCCATGCTCATGACGGGATGAAGTACGCCCGTTCCAACGGTTCTCTTGCCACTTCCCACGCAAGCCAGTCTGATCTCGTAGTCCTGATCCCAAGATGTTAGCTGAGGAGTCGAATCGATAAGTGTAAGAAATACCCACGGTAGCAACCCCATCTGATTCACCTTCCACGTACCCAACGCCAGCGCCAACAGATTGCAACCAATGAACGCCGCCTTCACCATCAGCATTTCCTGCTTCTTGCCATCCGATTCAAAGCGCGCAAAGGTCTGGTTGATGTTCATGAGGGCCTGAATCGGCGCCTTGAACAGCATGAACACCATCATGATGCTGAACATCTGCAGGCTGTTGCCGGACATGTACATGCCGATGGCGTTCATGGGCAGCTGTTTGGCGGGCGCGATCGCAACCTCCCAGGCTTTCTTCAGCTTGAGTGTCTCCATCTCTTCGGGCGAAGGTTTGGCGCGAGGGCCTACGGCCTTGCCTCCTTTGGCATTCTTGGGCTGTTGGAGGGTGTTGGTCGAGGTGAAGCCGGGCGGGTCGGGGAATGTGCCGCTACGTGGTTTGATGGGCGAGGTGGAGTTCAGGTCGAGCACCCATTGGGGTGGCGGAGGTGGAGCGGCCATGATTGTGTTTGGAAGTGGACTGGTAGGTGTCGTTGGTGCTGCTGAGTGCAAACAATCGTCAATCTTGAATCTTGAAGCCAGGTCACAGCTCTGGCTCTGGCTCTGGCTCTGGCTCTGGCTCTGGCTCTGGCTCTGGCTGACGTTCGTCCGCAGACCGCACCTTCCTCCCTGAGGAGCCTCACTAACGGGATCTGTACCTGATCCGGCAGCAACCTACCCCGGAGTCCTCAATTATTGTTCCTAAGCATCCAACCCTGAAGACAGACCAACAGCCGTCTATGATCTGTCCCGCGAAATACACGCTCATATCAATACACCCTACACCAAGGCCAGAACAGGCATATCACGACTCCAAGCACCCCGCACCACATTCGGTCATCACCCGCAATCTACATCCCACGCCTCCGCCGTCCCATTGGCCCTGCAACCAGCGAAGAGGCCGCCAAGGGTGTGGAACCGTACGAGCGCGGCGGCACGCCGCATGAGTGTGTAGTGGCACCATAGGGCGAGAAGCAGGAAGATATCCAACATGGCTTCCTCCGGGCAGGATGCGAAGCTCTTCGCAAGAGTACGTCTACGCATGCACCCACAACTCCTACACCAAGACGAAACCGTCGGTTGAAACACAGATGTGAGCTTGACGAGCCCTCGCTCGTCTCGCGCGCATGTCTTGCCGATCGCAAGGATGTTCATACCGCATGTAGCATACGAACACTCCGTTCAATACTACACCTCGCACGCCCCTATCGTATACAGAAGCTTACTGTGGCATCGTGCACAACAGGGCAAAGTCGCGGAGCTGCGCGCAGAACTCGTCCAGCCGGCTACGAAAAAGGACAAGAACTTCTCCGGGAAGAAGATTGCGCTTAAGAAGATTGTGGCCAACATGACCATGAGCAACAACGACATGGTCGCGCTGTTCCCTGATATCATCGGGTGCATGGCGATCGAGAGCTTGGAGATCAAGAAGATGTACGTTGGAGATACTCTCGTTGATTAGCTCGGCGATGCTGAAGCAATATGCGAGAATCGGAGCTGACGGCGGATCGCAACAGGTGCTATCTCTACCTCGTGAACTATGCGCGGATGAAGCCGGAACTCGCATTGAAAGCCCTGCCGACATTGCAGGCGGATTTGTACGACTCGAACCCGTTGACCCGTGCGCTGGCGCTTCGAACGATCTCATATATCCATGTCCGCCAGTTTGTTGAGGCCACGGTCGGTCCGCTTAAGAAGCTCTTGAAAGACCCCGACCCGTACGTCCGCAAGACTGCGGCTTTCACGGTGGCCAAATTGTATGACCATGATCGGGCAATGGTGGAAGCAAGCGATTTGATCGACCGCTTGAACATGATGCTGAGGGACGAGAACCCGACGGTTGTCAGCAGTGCGCTGGCTGCTTTGATGGACATCTGGGAGCGAAGCGAGACCATCAAACTCACCATTGACTACACCAGTGCGAGTAAAATTGTTCAGATTCTTCCAGATTGCTCAGAGTGAGTGAAGACACTTGCATTCCTTTTTTTTTACTCTGGAAAGCTAACAGCGCTAGATGGGGTCAAACATACATTCTCGAAGCACTAACATCATATGTACCTCACGACACATCCGAAGCAGCATTCCTCGCCGAGCGTATCACACCTCGCCTCTCACATACGAACAGCGCAGTCGTTCTGACTTGCATACGAGTTGTCTTGTACCTCATGAACTACATCGACAACGAGAAAACAATAGCAGGACTCTGCAACAAGCTCTCGCCACCTTTGGTCACTCTGTTGTCAAAAGGTCCTGAGATTCAATACCTCGCTCTTCGCAATGCTTTGCTCATCTTGCAGAGGAGACCGGAGGTGCTGAAGAACGATATCCGTGTCTTCTTCTGCAAATACAACGACCCAATCTACGTCAAGGTGACCAAACTTGAGCTCATTTTCATGCTGGCATCCGCGGACAACATCAAAGAGGTTCTTGCTGAGCTGCGAGAATACGCTACTGAGATCGATGTGCACTTCGTTCGCAAGTCCGTCCGCGCTATCGGCAAGCTGGCCATCAAGATCGAGCCAGCTGCCAAGTTATGTATTTCGACACTCCTGGACCTGGTTGCGACGAAGGTCAGCTATATTGTTCAAGAAGCGACCGTCGTTATCAAGAACATCTTCCGCAAGTACCCGAACCAATACGAAAGCATCATCTCAACGCTGTGTGAGAACCTTGATTCTCTCGACGAGCCGGAAGCGAAGGCAGCCATGATTTGGGTGATTGGTCAGTACGCCGACCGGATCGACAACTCTGAGGTTCTTCTCGAGGACTTCCTCGACACATGGCAGGATGAGACGCACGACGTCCAACTTGCACTTTTGACCGCTACCGTGAAGCTTTTCATTCAACGGCCCACGAAAGGCTCAGAGCTGGTGCCTAAAGTGCTCAAGTGGGCAACAGAGGACACGGACAATCCAGATCTTCGTGACAGAGGGTACATGTACTGGCGTCTGTTGTCATCAAATCCTACAGCCGCCAAACAAGTCGTCATGGGAGAGAAGCCGCCAATTACTGCCGAGTCGGAAAAATTGGACCCCATCACACTTGAAGAGATGTGTTTGGTGGTCGGCACCCTCGCTACAGTCTATCTCAAGCCAGTTCACACAGTCTTCCGCTCCGCACGACCTCGAAAATTGCAAGATAGCGCGGCCCTGCAGAGAGAGAAACTCCCCTCTTACCAAGCAGCCCAACAAGCACGAGAATTCTCGGCAAAGAACAGCGTCGTGGATGGTATGGCAGCGGTTCCTGGAGCCGCAGGTGCAGGTGCTCACAACGGCGGCGTGCTCAACGACGCAGATGCATACTTTGCGTCAGTAAGCGGTCCGCAGCAAATCGCTGCGATGCGATTGAATGATGATGGTTTCGCGGGCAGTCCGACTACTGCAGGATATACTGTCAGTGCGAATGATGGCCGAGGCGGAGTAGGTGGCGGCGAGGGCGATTTGCTTAGCTTGTAGCGAAGGAATAGGGTAGTTGTGAGTTTCTAAACCTTTCGTATTTGGCAATTCATAGACATGAGCCCGTGTCGGCGAGACTGCGGTCTTATTCATTGAGTACGATATTAGTTCGTGAGCATGAATATGATTTTCCACACTGCATTGTGTTGGCTGCGTAGAGTCGATGATGCTCACCACCATTGAATCTGATTTGTGAACTTCGTACAAGTGTCTTGAAGGATTCATCAATCTGAAGCACTTTCTGTGCACTTTCTATATTTATCATGAGTAAAGAAGAGGCTAGACGACTCCGTCGCGTCCAAGCCTCGTTTAGTGGAGGGCTTCCCCGGAGAGCCACGACGCTGGTTCCTGCTTGGTTGCGGAGCACAAGCCCTCATCATTCACACAACACACTGCGATCCCAACAACAGACACGCCCACCCAGAAGCACGCAAGAAGACCTTCTGTTGCAGCTTGCAGCATCGCTCCACTCTCGACCGCACGCAATATCACCGCGCCCGATAGCGCGCACCCAATTACCCAGCCATGATCTACTCAGCCCTCGTCACTGCGACTCTCGCCGCATGCGCCCTCGCTGCTCCTAAGATCACCTCGCCTGCCGCTGGCGCCTCGTTACCAGTCGGTGGGGGAGCAATTACTGTGGAATGGGAAGATGACGGCAAGGCGCCCAAGATGTCGCAGTTGGCCTCGTTCACGCTGCAGCTGATTGTGGGCGGCAACACGGAGGCTAATTCGGTACGTGGTAGAACTCGAGGCTGGGAGATCTATAGGGACATAGACCGAGAATACGGCGGAAGAAGACTACGGACAATTATGCGCGACAAGGCAGTGCATTACGCTGACGGACTCTTCCCAAACAGAAAGTTATTCTTGGTGGAACTCCTGTCACTCTTGGTTCAGCGACCTCGACCGACTTTACAGGTCTCACTGCCCCTATAGCTGGAGAGTATACGAATGGCTTGTGAGTTTGATTCGAAGTTTTCCGTTGTGCCGTCGACTGATTCTGAACTTCACAGCTACTTTAAGGTGATCTCTGTCGCGACACAGGGCGGCACCATCACGACCTATTCCGACCGTTTCACAATTACAGGCATGACCGGAACTGTAGACCCTGCCATCAAATCCGCTGTCGCAGCAGCAGGCGCCGCAGTTCCAGCGACGGTCGATGCAACCGCGAACAACGCCGCCGCTGCGGCTGGAGACCCAAATGCCAATTCTGGCGTCCCCTATGCAGAGCAGACTGGCCTGATCAGATATGCTCCGATGCAAGGTGTGCCCCCGACCAAGATCACCAAAAAGGATATGAAGCCTCTGTACCCTACCAGCTCGTACAAGATTGCCGTGTCGTTCTTGCCCACCCCTTCGCCCACCAAGACTGTGACTGCTTCGCAGACATTCAGCGCTGACAGCATGGAGAACACTGTGAGTCGGCCCGTGTTCATTTGCTTCCCAGATCCGCAACATGCTAACTGTGATCTAGGCTTCCCCTATTCCAGGCCCCGCTGGTGATGCGCAGAGGTTCTTAAACCGCTGGAAGGACTAGACAGGGCACGAGAGTGTCAATGTGAAATTCCACTTATCATGAATTGAAAGCTCGAGCAGTTGCATGAAATGGCGTTTTTTTTGAGGGTACGGCACCGGCTTTGAATCGGGTTTGTAAATCACGGTGTTGAGCTTTTCTGCGAGACTAGCAACGTGTAGATATGATAGGGGAATAAATAATTGAAGATATCGATGATCTTTCACGCTGCACTTGTGATTGAGGCGTGATGCTCGTGGTTGTACATAGCAAGTCGTCAGCGAGCACAGGAATTCTGTGTATAAGAAGTAGATCATGACAGTCCTGCCACAACGGTCTCAATTACTCATGGGTCACCTCTCAATGACCTTATTTAGTGCATGGATGCTGTATAAGGTAACTACAGCAAAAGCACGCGGGCGGCTCAAAACGAACCCCGCTTACTATCGGCTTTCCCGATTGCGATACGAACTTGCGAGGAAAGACAACATGCGAGGGCCTCTTTCCGTCGAGGCCTATCTGTATACACCACCAACAGAAACGAAAGACAATAATGGCCAAACAAATCGCGAACCCGGATCTGCCTGCGCCGCCGTCTGGCAAGTATCCTGCCAAGGCGCATGCTCGCCGCGTTGCGAAGTGGCTTGCCGAGAATGGCGGGCCGAACGAAGGCGTTATCTACTTGGAGGGACAGGCGTTGAGGGAGCATGAGGTATGATAGACGGCGGGTTGATGATGTTTTTTTTATTTTGATGCTGACGGGGGGTTTGGTAGGATGATGATACTGAGATGCACTTCAGGTGAGTTTTGGCGTCCTGTCCCACGAAAACGAAAAGCCCCTCCAGTTGTTGAAAACACATGTATGATTGATGCTGATATATGTCATTTCAGACAACGTCGCCACTTCTACTACCTCACTGGAGTTGGTGTCCCGGATTGCCGTTTTTCATACGATATCGCCACTGACAAGTCTACGCTATGGATTCCTCCTGTCGAACCCGAAGTCGTAATGTGGGCTGGCCTTCCGTTGCAGGCCCAGGAAGCCTTGGAAAAGTATGATATCGACGCCGTACTTACGACCGATGAGCTCAAGTCTGCGAAGTCTATCGAACAGCTGTTGGCCAAGAAGGGTCAGACTCTCTTGGTCATGAAGGACCGCGCAGATCTTTCGGTCTTCCAAGCGGATAGTGTGCAGCACTTGCAACCAAACATCGACTACGACTGGTTGCGCCGTGGAATTGAGAAGTGCCGTGTTGTGAAAGATGAGCACGAGATTGCCATGATCCGCCACGCCAACATTGTCTCTTCCTACGCACACAAGCAAGTGCAGGCGTCCGTTCATGCGGCATCGAACGAGCGCGAGCTTAACGCGGTATTTGTAATGCACTGCCACGCGAACGGTTGCAAGGAAATGGCATACGGTTGTATCTGCGCTGCAGGCACCAATGCAAGCACTCTTCACTACGTTCACAACGACTTGCCGCTTGGAACTAAGCTGAACATGCTTTTGGATGCCGGCTCAGAGTATAACTGCTATTGCTCAGACATTACCAGAACCTTCCCACTCAATGGCCGCTTCACCAAGGAAAGCAGGGAAATCTACGAGCTCGTGTTGAAGATGCAGAATGAATGCTTCAGCATGATCAAGGCCGGTGTCATGTGGGAAGACGTACACATGCGCGCCCACAACGTCGCTGCAGCTGGTCTTCGCGATCTCGGAATCTTCGAGAAGACCTTGTCTGTCGAGCAGATTCTCGACAGCAAGATCACCACCCGCTTCTTCCCTCACGGACTTGGCCACTATCTTGGCATGGACACTCACGACTGCGGTGGCAACGCCAACTACGATGACCCGAATCCCTTCCTCAGCTACCTGCGTGTGCGAGGCAAGCTGCCAGTCAACTCGGTCGTCACCAACGAGCCTGGCATCTACTTCAGAGAGTTCCCGCTGAGGCAGGAACTCAAGGATGGCGTGTGGAAGGGCATCGTTGATGAAAGCGTGCTGGACCGCTACTGGAGCGTTGGTGGCGTCAGGATTGAGGACGATATTGTGGTCAAAGAAGATGGATATGAGAACTTGACCATCGTGAGCAGCAACATAGACGACATCGAAGGCATGTGCAATGGCACAATCCAGATTTGATAACTGAGTACGAATGCATACGAGTTATTGACGCTGTTTCTCTGATGTACCCCAACAAAATCATGACTGCAATACTAATTACTCAGTAGTGGTCTGACAATGTGAGTGTTCCAGTCTTGGTGATCTACAGATCGTTTGTCAGCATTCTCGTTCACTAGCTTTTCGAGTCGATCCAGTACTGACCATGTACTCAGCAACAGCCACGTCTTTGCCTGACTCCTTGCCGTAGCCTGACTCCTTAATTCCTCCGAAGGGTGTCTCGGCAGCGGAAGAGTTACCAGTATTCATTCCGATCATGCCAGCCTCGAGATTTTCGAGCAGTCGCCAGGTTCGATCGATGTTCTTCGTGAAGAAGTCTGAGAAGATTGTTAGTGCACCTTCATGTGGACAAAAAGTTGGGACGATCACTCACAACTCGCCAGACCCATGCTGGTGTCGTTGGCCAACTTGACCACTTCATCCTCAGTATCGAAAGCAAAAAGTGCCATGACAGGAGCAAATGTCTCCTCTCGCGCGATTAGCATATCCTTGCTGGCCCCAGTGATGATAGTCGGCTCGAAGAAGTAACCACTGCCGTAGCCTTGCGAACCCTGCAGTTTCTTGCCTCCCAGGACTAGCTTGCCGCCCAATTTCTTCGCGTCTTCGACCTGCGCAAGAGCTTTGTCCAGACTGCGTTCGGTCGTCACGGGACCCATGGTGGTCTTAGAATCTCCACCGTGGCCCACCACGAGCTGCTTCGTCTTCTCGGCAAGGATCTCCGCGAACTTGTCGTACACGCCCTTTTGCACGTACACGCGGTTCGCGGTGATGCAAGCCTGGCCGGCGTGACGCCACTTGAGCGCCATTAGCTGCGTAGCGGCTTGCTCGAGGTCTGCATCATCGAACACGAGGAATGGACAGTTGCCACCGAGTTCGAGAGTACACTTCTTTAGTCCGTCGGAGCAGAGCTTGGCTACGAGCTTGCCGACGCGTGTGCTGCCGGTGAAAGTGACCTTCTTGGTGAGAGGGTGGCGGCAGAGAGCCTCGCTCAGACCAGGAGTGTTGTCCAGGCTGGTCGTCAAGACGCTGAAGACTCCCTTTTCGAAGCCAGCTTGCTGGGCCAAGTGTGCTAGAGCTAGGACTGAGAAGGGTGTTTCGGGAGAAGGCTTGACGATCATGGTGCAACCTGCTGCCAGTGCTGCACCGGCTTTACGGAGGATCACTATGATGGTTTAGCACTTACTCAAGAGTGTGTGTCGAGGGTGAACATACTTGCAATGGGGAAGTTCCAAGGCACGAGCGCAACAGCAACACCAATAGGCTGCTTGACAGTGAACACTCGACGATTGGGTGCTGCTGGCGTCTGTACTGTTCCCTGAATACGCTCCGCCTCACCAGCGAACCACCAAGTGAAACCGAGAGCATAATCAAGTTCACCCTGAGACTCGAAGAGTGGCTTTCCAGTCTCGTAGGTGACAATATTTGCCAGGTCATCGCGGTTGTCGCGGATCAATTGGTCCCACTTCAGCAGACATTGGGCACGAGTCCTCGGATTGACTTTGCGGTAGGTCTGGAAAGCCTCATGTGCTGCTTTGACAGCTGCATCGGTGTCCTCTGCGACGTTGTCTGGTGCGGTGGCCCATACTTTGCCATTACCGGGGTCTGTTGTCGGTATCGTTAATTGCCTGTGGTTCAAGGAGAATGTTCGAGGAAGGTTGGCTCACCATAGACGTCGAAGCGCTTGCCTGACTTTGCCTCGACCCATTCGCCACCGACGAGAGACTTGTCCTTGAACAGTTCTGGGTTGTTAAGCTTGAAGACCGTTAGTCATGTAATCCTGCGAGTCAAGGAACGTATTAGTCTACCTTGAAAGGAAGGTTAGGTGCCATGGTGTTGTGTCCTTCTTAATATAGTTTTGGTTTTTATGAGTGCTTTTGCCTTCGTCAAACGGTGTTATCGAATTGATTGTACTTCTTTATCCCTCTGCGAATACAAGAAGGTAATCTCGCCTCTTTGGATATGTCCTTCGAAAGCCGAGCATCACCCAGACCGAGCTCGCTCAGCCGAAATGGTGCGGGGCATCATTCACTTCCCACCCCACATGACGTCTGCAACAACAAAAGGCAACAGCAACCCTCACATCAGCTCGACCCATGTAACCGCGGGAATAATGGACCGACATTTTGGCAGGTTGATCCTCAACATCGCCCTGGCTCGCCTGGCATGTAGATCCGCATTGCCGTGATTCGCTCTTACGACTGCTATCTGTATTTCCACATCTTGAACCTGGCGCATCAGCTCCCCGCACCGGACTATACAAGCTCTCGCGACCCCATATATATGGCCAGGGAATGATATGCTCCCCAGCTCGGGATGCCATGCTATTGGCGTTGATTTCGAGGGTCGAAAACTATGAGGACCTGTAGAGACAAAAGACTGCGATGGTCAAGTGCTTCCCCTCTTTGTTGAATGCAACCTGAAGCACCTTGATCGATCCATTGGCAAGCCACTTATAGCCCTGATATATACGTCTTTGTAGCCCTCTCATTCGCACTATGCCTCGTCCCAAACGTCAAAAGACCTCCGACACAGCCATGTCTGAATCCTCAAGCAACCACCCATGGGCAGATCTGCCCTCTCAACTTTCCGGTGCCATTGAAAAGGCCAACAAAGCTGCACAAGATGACGGCCAATTGATGGCTTTCGTCCATACTAATGCTATCACTGCTCCAGCTACCTTTGGCATCAAAGGTGCTGGCAGCGATAACGCCATCTTGGCGACTGTGTTGAACGGCAAGATCAGCATTCGTACTGGGACAACTACGGATGCGGAATTCACGTTATCTGCTCTTCCGGAGCAGTGGCAGGAGTTTTTCAAGCAGACCCCTGTCATGCCGTATCAAAGTTATTGGTGAGTATGCTTTTTTGTAGTACGCACATCTGTTAGACTAGTGTGCTGACTATTTGTATTCTAGGGGCGTAAGAAGGCTCTCCGTTCGGATATGGGACAAAGCAGTTGCTGATAGGAACGTCGAACAGATGTTTGGAATGAATATCAAGCAAGAAGGCATCGAAGTCCAAGGAGATCAGGTATGTGCTACGGGCTGGGTGCGATTCTCGAATGCAAGAGAACTGGCTGACTTGCCCGGTCGCAGGACTCTTTCGCTCGCTGGACCCACGTCTGGCGTCGTGTCTTGGAACTCTTGCACGATTCTTTCGCTGGCCCCACTCCCGAGGATCACCAAGAGGAGCTAGACGAAGACTGCATCGTCGGTCGCTACGTCTATGTCACATCTCCGCTGTGGGGAAAGTGTAAGATCTTTTACGAGCAATCCGGCGAAGGTGACCAGGAAATCGTCTTTTTACACACGGCTGGTAGCGATAGTCGACAATACCATGGGTATGCTGAGCCTCGACCGGGGGATGTACTTGCCGTTTGCTGACGCTAGACAGTGTCATGAACGATCCTCGTGCTCGCGAGAAGCTGCGTATGACCGCTTTCGATCTTCCAGCTCACGGGCGCTCATTCCCAGTAAGTCAGACATCCAAGTTGTGATATTGATGCGTCACGTCTCTGACAATAACCAAGTACGAGGGCTATAATCCTGGCATGCACACCAACAACGAAGACGCTTACGTGGGCTGCATCGCCGCGATGGTCAAGAAGCTCAGGCTGAAGTCACCGATCATTTGCGGTGCATCCATGGCCGGCCAGATCTCGCTGGCATGTGCCATCCGTGCCGATGAAGTCGGCTGCATCGGTACGATCCCTCTGCAGGGAAGCGACTTCCTTGACATGAAGAGGCAATGGTATGACCGTACGCCGCACCATAACCAGTCGCTTTTCAATCCTGAGTGGATCTATGGCGTAAGTGAATGGCTGTCAGACAGTGAGCGAGGATTCCATGGCTGACTGATAGGTGCCCAGATGATGTCTCCAACCGCACCGCTTGTTAACCGACAGCTCGTTTGGCACCTGTACTCGGCGCAGGCCTATGGAATCTTCCACGGCGACCTGGACATGTACTTTGGGTAAGGAAACGATGCTTTCCGCAGGCCTGTAGTGGCAGTTGCTGACTGGACTGCAGTATGCTAAACCCGACATGAAACGACACTTATGGGTGTGAGAAGCGGACGTCACATCAGTCGCAATATCTTCACACGACCATTTCCTCTACCCGTTCGGATAACGAACTCTGCTAACCAAATGGTGCTTCCAGGTGGATGGGACGGCCGCAGCCGTATGTCCAGCATCGACACCAAGAAATGCCCCGTGTACATGCTCACAGGCGAGTACGACTGGTCCAACACCCCAGCCATGGGCCAAGCGACCTGCGACAAAATCACTGGTGGCAAGCACCAGGCAATGAAAGGCGTGGGCCACTTCCCAGCGACAGAGAACCCGAAAGTATTCGTCGGATATCGTGAGTATATCGACGTGCTGCTACGCTCTGTCGAAGAGGCTGTAGTCACTCTTTGGGACTAGATGATCCGCTAACCCGGTTGATGATAGTGCTCGAGGCTGTCAAGCATATCCAGAGCGCGCACCAGTGAGGTGCAGCGCAGCGATGCCAAAGAATGTTGATACGAGCCTCGTGACGGTACCGAGAGCTTGTGGTCGATAACTAGGATTATAATTGTATGTAAGCGTTGTTGTCACCAATTCGTCCTGTCGATGTTTGTGGCGTTGATTCAGCGACAGTTGCCCTGGGTAGACCAGATGAACACGCTGGAACAATGACTTCTCACTTTTTTGATTATGCCACAATTCCAATTCAATAGATTATGAAGGAAAATCCCGCTACTTGCGTCCAATAGCCATCAACGACCACCCACTCAAGGAGCCAGGTGCCTCAGCGTTATACTCCTTGCACTTGGCCGTGGCAAGCTCTTTCCATCTCTTCACCTCATTGTCAGTCATCTGCGATTTCAAGGCTACTGCATGCGGAAGTTTCTCGATGAGAAACTCGACCAAAGTCTCATGCTTCTCGTACTGCATCTTGACCGGCACTCGCTCAACGGCGATTTCTTTGAATCCAGCAATTTCAAACTCTTTCTCCAACAAATCGGCATCGCTCCACTTCTCCGGCAGCGTAGGAAGCTTGAGATCAGCTCTCACTCCGTCCAGAGTTCCCATGAGACTAAGCCACTCGCTGCCCTCCCACGACGTGCACGCCAGCACGCCCCCAGGACTCAGCACACGCAGAGACTCGGACAGACACTTCTGCGGATCTTGCGTCATGAAGAACACCCATCCGGCCATGACGTGGCTCTTCGAATCGTCAGGTACGCCTCTCAAGTTCATGGCATCGAGGACTTGAGTCTCAACACGCTTCCACACCTCAGCTTTGGCGCCGTCACCAGAGGACTGCGCTTCTTTCTTCGAAGCGTCGACTTGCGCGACCATGCCTTCGCTGAAATCAGTCGCGAGGATCGAGCAAGTGGCTGGTAGTTCGTGGCCGTGGACGTCGATGATGCGGGAGGTGATGGGTCCCGGTCCGCAGCCATCGTCGAGAATGGCGGTTGCGTTTGCGAATGGAAGGCGCTCGTTTGTGCGCTCGACGAGGACTTTGACGGCGGCGGTACCGGGACCTGAGGAGAACTTTTTGTAATCTTCGGCGAGTTTATTCCAGTCGTCGCCTTTGGCTGTGGGAGGGCGTGAGTTAGTCAGATGGTCTAAGATGAGGACCTTTGAATGGATGTAGCCTGGACTTACTGTCTTGGAGCTTAAAACCTTCTGACATTCTCCTTATGAGTGCAAGCCGGTTGGTTGTTGGATTGCGATGTATTATGACGTTAGATAGTAGGGAGGGTGTACGACGTGGTTTAAGAGCTATGTTGAGCACTTGTATTTGATCAAAGGACAAGGCTTGAATTTGGAGAGGCTCTTATATGTTCAGAGAATCAGAGAGACTATATACGTGTACCTATGAGTCGGTTTGCGCGCCGAAAAGGTCGCTCGGAAACATTTCTCTTCGTCGCTCATAGAATGTTTCCGAGAAAGGATGCGAGCTGAGCTGGATCCTTCGACGCGCTGTAACTTAGCTTGAGTAAGCAACACCACGCAAATTAAACTCCGAGGTATGCCTTGATGAACTACTTCCGATGTCCGATCTATGGAGTCGCTTGTAAAAAGCTGCGTTGACTGGTCTGGCTCAGGTTACTCCGTTGTCTCGCGGCTCCACTCTTTTTTCAGCAGATGTAGACTATGAGGTCAGTAGGAGTCAGCGTTTTGACTTACCTTATTAGTGAAATCAGTCCGGCGATAGGGCTGATTCGACAAAAGTTCATAATGCACAATTATACATTTACCAGATGAGAGGCTGGGAGTACTCCTTGCCTACGCTCTGATTAGAAGCCAGCACGATGGATTAATCTGACTAGATTTTTGGAAAGTTGTACTAATTGTGATACACATACTGGTCTAGTAGCAGGTCTTCGCCGTCCGCAGAAACACCTCGCTCCACTCCCACGTTCAATCGCAGGATTATCATACAGGGTAGTCTAGTTGTACTGTGCGTAAGCAGCAGTGGAGTTGAACTTCAGACCCCCACGGATGACCTTCTCCACGGCGCTAAGGAAATCCTTCTCGGTGGCCACCTTTCTCCTTGCGCGAATGGCGAACATGCCCGCCTCAGTCGCCACTGAACGCAGCTCGGCACCAGTGCTGTTGGGGCAGAGACGTGAGATGAGCTCCCATCTGATGTCACGCTCGACGCTCATGCTCTTTGCGTGGATGCGGAGAATGTTGGCGCGGCCTTCCATGTCGGGAAGTGAGAACTCGATCTTTCTGTCGATACGGCCAGGTCTCATGAGTGCGGGATCCAGCGTTGAGGGTCTGTTGGTGGCGAACATGACCTTGATGTTTCCTCTGCTGTCGAAGCCGTCCAGTTGTGTGATGAGTTCCAGCATAGTGCGCTGAACCTCGTTATCACCACCTGCACCGTCATCGAAACGTGCACCACCGACCGCATCAATTTCGTCAAAGAAGATGATACACGCCTTCTTTGTACGGGCCATCTCGAACAGCTCACGAACCATACGGGCACCCTCTCCGACGTACTTCTGCACAAGCTCGGAACCAATGACACGGATAAAAGTGGCATCGGTTCTGTTGGCGACTGCACGAGCGCAAAGCGTCTTACCAGTACCAGGAGGACCGTAGAGCAGGGCACCCTTGGGCGGGTCGATACCGAGGTTAACGAAGCGCTCTGGCGAGAGCAAAGGCATCTCCACAACCTCACGTAGCTTCTCGATCTGCTCCTTGCAGCCACCAACATCGCCGTATGTGACATCGGGCTTGTCCTCGACTGTCATCATGGTGACACTGGGGTCAATCTTGGGTGGCAGAGGCAGCATAATCTGGTACTTGTTGCGGTCGACACCCACGCGCATGCCCTCCTCGATATCCGTAGGACTTACACGCTCACCCAAGTTGACGACGAATTTGGCGATCTGTTTGACGTTGATAACGTACTTGCTCTTCTCGCTGTCTTTCTCGTCGGGGATGATCTTGGTGCATCGTGCAACTTGTAGAGGCTGCTCTTCGCTCATGCGCTGTCGGTCGGCTGCGATATCCCATAGATGCGGCGGTGCGAGACCTGTGTCCGACTCTTTCACGCCGATCTTCTCGTTCACTGATGTTTGTTTGTCCTTGATGTCTTTCTCGAGCTGCTTCAATGCTGTGGCGTATGGTGCAGAGTTGTAGGTCTTGAGGACTTGGATATCCCTAGGATTCACGTGTTAGTACTTGACTCGTGATTCGAGGCTGAGCGCGAGCGAGACGTACTCATCTGTGAGCGGCGCAATCTTCTTCTCCTCTTTCTCGTCATCGTCAAAGTTTTTCTGGTGTTTCTCCCAGTTCGCGCCGGTCGCTGACGGCATGATTGCGGATGGCGAGTGTATAGGTGAACGGTGTGTTTGATTAGGATCGGGTTTGTGAGTGTTGGCGGCAAATGAAGTGGCGTCGATGGTGTTTTCGCAGTGGGTGATGCCAGAGAGTATCGAATTTAATGAGATTAGTACAGCAGAAGGTGTTGGTGAGTGAGTGCTGGAGCTTCAGTTGTCGACGGCGATGATGTCTTGGGCTAGTCGGCGAGCAACAGCAGTGACGACCTGCGAGTGCTGCCTCAGGCGTCAGCCAAACACATTGCACCAAACAAACCCCCGCGAAGGTGACAGAGCGCCGCCGAATTACCCTCCAGCGCTAGCTTGAGAAGTTCGCGAGGGAGGGCAATACTGACTGCTGGACGAGGGATACATATTCTAACACCACCCACCCTCCACGAATAATAATTGTGCGGACATACAACCTCACTTCTCCGCCACACAGAAAGACATAATATCACATCATGGCGCAAGGCGCTTCGAATGCTGGCAACAATGCCTTCAAGGACAAGGAAAAGCCTACAGCAGTCCGCACCGCCAACATTATCGCCGCACGATCAGTCGCAGATGCCATTAGGACCTCTCTCGGCCCCAGAGGCATGGACAAGATGATCCAGACCGGCAAGGGCGAAACCATCATCACCAACGACGGTAACACTATGCTCAGAGACATGGCTGTTATGCACCCCGCCGCGAAAATGTTGGTCGACCTCGCAAACGCCCAGGACATCGAGGCTGGTGACGGTACTACCAGTGTTGTTGTCATCTGCGGATCGCTGTTGGGCGCCGCAGAGAAGCTTTTGGCCAAGGGCATCCACCCAACCATTATCAGCGAGTCCTTCCAAAGAGCGGCGGCGGAGGCTGTTAAGGTGCTCGAGGGCATTTCTACCCCGATCAACATGACCGACAGGCAGACTCTCCTCAAGGCAGCATCTACTTCACTTTCCTCCAAGATTGTCTCGCAAGAACCCAAGCTGGCTCCCATGGCCGTTGACGCCGTCCTCCGAACAATCAACCCCAACAACGCACAGAACGTCGATCTCAGGAACATCAGGATTCTCAAGAAGGCGGGTGGTGTCATTGATGACAGCGAGATGGTGGAAGGTGTTGTGTTGAGGCAACAAGTGGTCAAGAGCGCGGGAGGTCCCTCACGGATAGAAAAGGCCAGGATCGGTCTGATTCAGTTCCAGCTCAGCCCGCCCAAGCCTGACATGGAGAACCAGATCGTGGTCAACGACTACAGGCAGATGGACAAGATCTTGAAGGAAGAGCGCACCTACCTCCTGAACATGGTCAAGAAGATCAAGAAGGCGAAGTGCAATGTCCTCCTCATTCAAAAGAGCATCCTCCGCGACGCAGTAAACGACCTTTCTCTTCACTTCCTGTACAAGCTCGGAATCATGGTTATCAAGGACATCGAGCGTGACGAGGTCGAGTTCCTCTGCAAGTCCACCGGCTGCAAGCCTATTGCCGACATCGACAGCTTCACCGAGGACAAGATGGGTACAGCAGACTTGGTCGAGGAGACCAGCAGCCTTGGCTCAAGAATCACCAGAATTACAGGCATTAAGCACACCAACCCTACCGGTGCGAAGACTGTCTCTATCGTCGCCCGCGGTGCCAACCAGCTCATTCTCGACGAAGCCGAGCGCAGCTTGCACGACGCCATGTGTGTCATCCGCTGCCTTGTCAAGAAGCGCGCGCTTCTGCCTGGTGGTGGTGCTCCCGAGATGGCTGTCTCTACTCACCTTGCCAAGGTTGCCACCACAGCATCATACCCCGACAGCATCTGCTGGAAAGCGTATGCCGACGCTCTGGAGCTGGTTCCCGTCACACTTGCCGAGAACGCTGGTCTGAACAGCATCAAGGTCGTCACAGAACTCAGGGCACGTCACGCCAAGGGCGAGACGAATGTCGGTGTGAGCATCAAGCGCGGCGGCGTCGGTGTCATGGGCGGAGAGGACAAGAACGCGACCGGTGAGGGTGTTATGCAGCCCCTGCTCGTCAGCACAAGTGCCATCGAGCTGGCCAGCGAGACGGTCAAGATGATCCTCAGGATTGACGACATTGCCCTGTCGAGATAGACTAGTCGACAGAAATGATAGACGTGAAACGGATGGATACACTGTATGACAGCATTTCGCAGCATGGTTTGCGTGTGATTTGACATCTTCATGAACATATTTTTTGCCCTCATTCATTGCGCCCTCTTGGTCATCTGCAAATCCTGCCTTATCGCAACCTATCATCGCACCTCGCCAGGCAATGATATATGTCCTGTCCAGCACTCTGAAACTAAATGACATTATTTTGATTTCCCCAAGATGCTTGCTTGCACAATGCCACACTCCGTCGATGTCATCCTATGCAGGGCCTCGCGGCTGACATCGGCCTTAACAGCCTTATCTCTGTCCAACCCTGCACCTCGCCTGTCAAGTTGTCAACAGTATCCCGTAACTCCCAGGCCAGATATCGCCCGCTATTCGTCAATGTTCACACAAGGCGGCACTTTTGTTGACTCTGTTGCAAGCGCCTCCGAGGCAAGCATGTTCTTGGTGTCTTCGCTTGCAGCTGCGTTCGCATGATCGGCGACGGCACTACGCCTTTTGCTTAGTTACTTACTACGACTACTGCATGTTGAATGGTCACCTGCGCTCCGGGGAGATGATCCTGGGGCAGCAATTCGATTTATGCTTTTGAGAAAATCCACCATCGACTGGCACGTGTAGCCTTACAGGAGAGCTTCTTTACTGAAGTGCAATTGACTCCGGTGAAGAGCTCCCTTGTACTGTACGTGTGGGCGCGCAGACTGAAGCCCTTAGGTTGCCCTCCTCGAGCAGCTCTGCCCTGTCGTCGTCGTCGTCGTCGTCGTCACGAGCTCTTCAAGCCTCTCAAGCCAGCGCTTCCTGGGGACAAATGGGAAGTGTTCATGGTCGTCCGACTGCGCTCCGTCGGGTCACATCGCCAGCCAGCCAGCCAGCCAACCAGGTACGACACAGCATGTATACATTTCCTCGGGAGTTTAGTATCGTTCATACTTGTACATTATCTACTTCCCCGCATGTTCACGAGTTGACACCTGCACTGCACCGGGGAGAGCTCCCGTAAGGCTACCCTTTCTCTTCCTACGGTACAGTACGCTTGCTATGCACACCGCCCGGCTGCCCGGATGCCGAGAGCAGATCGAAATGACACGGCCTATCGCCGTGTCCGACTACTGCGCGTCTGTCGGTATAGCTGCGATGTTGCTCCGTAGTGCGCGGCATTAGTTGTTAGGCCGCGCAGTGCCTGGCGGTAGGACTTCCTAGTTCTGGTGTTGCGTGTGACGTGGAGGAGGAGTGTTGTCGTGGTGGCCCTTTGGGAGGTGCGTATGTATAAGAGGTGGGAGGGTTACTGTCTTGTTGTTCATCCTCTTTGGTACTCTTGAAGGCTTGATTTCTGATTATCTTGTCTTTCTTTCTGACATCAATAGTGAAATTGACATTCGGGACACACCGAGATTATTGGTGTTGTACTGGGACGCGAGTGGCTGTAGTGCTACAACATCAGATCTTGACACGACCTAAGCCGGGAACGGCGGGATTGTCTGCCCGGAGGACCGTCACAATACAGCTCGTCTCAGCCAGCTGTCACAATGTCTGCTCCAATGCAAAGCGTTTCACCTCAGCCATCATGCGACGGCCAAGCCTCCCAGACGCCTCCATCGGGCAAGTCCAGATTCTACAAGTCAAACCCACCTCGTAGAACCAAGTGCTCTTGCTCTCGAGGTTGTGTTCGTTGCACCAACGAAAACAAGAACATCGAAAGCCCACAGGACGCATCATCGCCAGCTCGCGGCCGTTCACTTACGCCTAAATACGACCGCACAAACGGTAATGGTAGATTTAGCCCAGCCGACGAAGCAGCCTCCCTCGAACCTCCCTCCTGGCCAACTTCAACCTCATCAGTCGACAGCCAAGAAGGCCTAGCAAACCACCAAATCGAACGACACGAGGCAATCGAGATCGGCGACCTCGGCACCCACGCCCAAGACTCGATCCAACACTGGCTAGAGCAACACCACACTCCAACCCACCCTTACGGCGTTACGACCTCCCCAGAAGCGTCAATGCTGGTCGAGACAAGCACTATGGCTTCCAGCATGGCGTCCTCGGACTTCTTGCCGCCACGGGTCCCATCCTCAGCTGATCTGCTTTCGTTTGCGTCGGGTGGTTTCGATGGAGGTGGTGGGTTGAAGGCGCAGCCTTGCGCTTTTACCCCGTTGTGGCTGACGCATGAGCGACGGTACTGTCGCGGTGTGCAGTTTGAGGGTGGGGTTGAAGCCACAGCAGGCTATCCTGCTACGATTGACCTGTTTGGAGTTGAGTGACTTTTTTCTCTCTTGATGGATTCAGTCAGGTGTATGAGTGCTGCGGAAATTGTATCTGATGCGTTTTTGCAAGAAATTGATTTTTCGAGTAGATTTGGATGATCTGTTGTGTACCCTGAATGCTTGCGTTGTATTACCATGGCTGCTTGGGTCTTTGTTATCAGGAGATTTGTTTACTATTATTGGGAGGCTGTAGCAGGTGTTCAGCTTGTAGCATAGCACGAATGTACTGTATGCACGATCGTTAGTTGGTCAACAGCCTTTTCTCAGTGGTGTGGTGGATGCGGTGTAGACCGATTGTTTTAATGTTAGTTTGGTCGCTGCATCGCCTGCGAGCCCGATCATTGTGTATATCTCGCAACGTAGGGAATTGTTGCGAACAGTCGCCATCGTCGCAGGCAGTGCCCAACTCACTCTTCGGTCATATAACAAAATCCTGAACATGTGCATGACCATACATGATCATAGGCTTGACTACCAATAGTTGTCCACCACTTGACCCTGAATTTGACTGATGATGTCAGTAAGCGAACAGTCGCAGAACGACGGATCCATGAACTTCGCCATCTGGAAGCTGTGGCATGTATCGCAACAGAAAATCTCGGGTCAGGAGCATAGGCTGATCCGGTCAATAGTAAGCATCAAACAGCCAGACTCTGGAGGCTTGAGAGGCTTTGCGAGGCGTTATCGCCCAGTAGTAGGCGACCATCTAAGCTCTGTCGGAAACTCAGCTCAACTGAAAGTTCCTGCAAACTAGAGTGACAAGCAATTGCCGTTTTGGTGTCTCTGATAGCCAAGGGCGGTGACAATTGCCTCCATACAACGTCTTGCATGTAGTCATAGCACGTGCTTGATCATGTCAACGCAGAATCGAGGCACAATGGCCTGGCAGATCGGGCTGGGGAACAAGATGTCTCGACTTCGATGAGGTGCAGTGTAACTGTAAGCCCAGAATTATCGTCGACTGACTTTGTCTGAGGCACGTTCTAGCTGAAGCTGTATGCGGCGAGAGTTATGAGTGTGCGAGGAAGCCGATTGCTCTGGGCCTACGCCACAGAACGTGGGTTTCAGTGGTAGCCCGTGGACCTCAGCCGGGCTTGTGAGGCTTGCCACGTGGTTATCACTAGCCTGTAATACTTGTCACTGCACAATTGTTGTCTCAAAAGTCAGCTAGGAGCGCTAATGGTAACCGCCGTGAGATTCTAGTGTTGTCGGACTTCTCGCTGGTGTGACAGCTTCGGAGTGGCATGTTCCGGGGTTTCTCGCTTGTTCAAGCCTCTGATTCAGCTAGCCTTATCAGTGTTACATATTGATACATGCACACAGGTAGCAGGGCACGGAGTAAGGTCCACGGAGCGCGCGCGATTGGCTATATGCCTGCTTTTCACAGAGGCTGAGACTGCACACGCAGCCGTGTTGGTGTTGGCGAGGCTGAAGGCCTGACGCCAGAGAGGACCTACAAATAGCCCATTTCAGTCCTTGGCCAGGCATGGTGAGTGTTCTGTGCGAGGCCCATACTGTTATGTGATTATGCTATCGGGTCAGATCAATTTTCAATCGCCAGACTGCTATCCCACGCGATCTGATGCTTGGGAAAGGCCCGATACGGTGATGTCAAGGGCGACGCAATTGTCAGCGCGCTCGCCTATTGCACCACTGCATACAGCACCCTTGCGAAGATCCCGGACGATCATGCAGAAGCTGCTGCAGCGCTGCTAATACTATTGAGCGAGCAGCCTGGGCTTGAAAACCGCACAGCAGTGTAAAATAGACCATCTCGAGGCTCTGTGCCTGTCTTCCACGTCGCGGCTCTCGATGCCCTTGGCAAGTGGCAGGAAGTCTGTGAGTGACACGGCGCACACAGCAGAGCGTCAGTCCAGAGCATAGCAGCCGTGTTTGTAGGCACACCCCATATGATCGACTGCAGGGTGTAGGTGGCGTGCTGCATGTCTGCATGGGGAGAGCTAGATGGCAGATGCAGCGATGCCACACCCAAGTGTGTGGTCTGGCGAGGCCGAAGCTTTTCGATCTCCGCAAGGCGGGGACGATCATCTCCAACTTCGTCCCAAACGGGCTAGATCGAGGAAACAAGGGACCCCGTCGACCAACGATGGCCACCTCCTCTTCACGCTCGGCCCCGCCCAGATCTCTCATTGCACCGTACTGAGGGACCGTCGGCAAGGCTTCCCATGACTATGCAAGCCCTTTACGCCCTCATCTCCCAGTTGCGGAGGCATGGCCATTTACGGACGGCGGCTATGCGCTTGGAGGAAGAAAGAAAGAAAGAAAGAAAGAGAGAGAGAGAGAGAGAGAGAGAGAGAGAGAGAGAGAGAGAGAGAGAGAGAGACAGACAAACAGAAAGACAGACAGACAGACAATCACACACGCACCGCACGAGCTGTGGACAAGCCATCAAAACGCCTCGTAGGCGACCCCGACGAGCGAGAGTGAACCACGGCTGGCTGATATGCTGCCTGATCTGCTACCCTTGGCGCGCCGACTGGGTGTATGGTAGCTCATGGCGAGCTACGCTGGCATCGCCCTTCCAGGCCATGCGGGCAGCAGACTTTCTTCTATTTAGCAACCACACGAAGTCGGCTGAGGCGTAGCTTGCCGCTCCACCGGCGCCGCCCAGAGTCCAGCGCCGCATGTTTTCACCCCACCCTCGCGAATCACAGACGTCTACTTCCCTCCCGCGGTACGCACACCCAAGTATCTTCTGCACCTCTTCGCGTACTCTCATGGCGCACGTCGAGGCCACACCCTGAGTTGAGTCTCTCTGAGAGCGGCACTCGTCTGGCCTTATCCTCCGATCGGCTTGACTAAGCCTATCGTCGTAAACACACGGGCTTCTCCGCAGAACGAATCGTAGACTTTCGCTTGCCCGCCGGCTACCATTCTGCTCATCCTGTCTGTGATCCGTGCTTTGCGAAACAGCAGACGAAGCGTGAGCCCGGCCCATTTTGGTATCTGCCATGGCGGTCATACTGGCTCTTCTAGGGTACCATGGAACGTTTGTGGCGCCCCAGACCGCGCGCTCAATAGCTCATCGATCTCCTGGTGAGGAATACATATCTCTTCGACCGTTCTGCTTTTCTTGACATCGATCTTTTCGTGTTATGGTATATGTCTCATCGACCCTGAGTCGAGGTTGTCTCACATATCACGAAGCCCGTCATCAACTCACAGGTTGTCACCAATCCCACCAAGCCCTTTACTACTAGGACACCACAGGCGGACATTTCCAGTTGACAAGAACGTTTCATACTCGACACTTACAACATGGGTCTTTCATCATTCTGGATGGCCATCAAGCGGCCGCGCTTTAGCGATTCATCAGCATCTCGTAAGCCTGTTGATCGAGTCTACGATCACCATCACACAGTCACACCAGTGAACGTACCAAGCGAAGATGCTCCACATCACTTCGACGCAATTTACGATACCCATCACCACATCCTCCCAAGTCAGAACAATGGCCCGAGAAGACACCCTTCATCGCCACCGCGGATTCACAGCCCAAGCACGACGAAACAGCACAAGAAGCCGAGCCTCTGGAAGAGCGCATCGACAAGGGTCAAGCCAAGCCAACAATCAGATGGCCTCAAGCACGAGAGTAGCATGAAGCGAAGAAGCTTCTGGCGTGGCGAGCCAAAGGTAGCTTCTGCAGCACCAGCCGTTCAACACCCAGCTCTGAGACAAGCAGACGATCAAAGGAAGGCTACGCACAGACCTCGAGATGATGGCGATCGTCTTCTTCTTTCTAACAACAATGCCGGCACTACAGACATCAATGCAAAGCGCTCCAGCCTACGGCTGAACCTGCGCCGGTCTGTCTCAAGCCAAAGCTCCAAGAGGAATTCATTACGATTCAGCTTCCTAGCTGGTGGGGCCTGCGATACTGACGATGAAGATATCCCGGCTGTGCCTGCGATTCCTGTCAACATCCAACGACACAAGTCGGCCCCAAGAGACGCAGGTCGCCACCTGAGCTTGGTTCAGCCTGGCACTGCTATCACCTCAGACGAGGTCCACCACACTGCGGCGCAACCTAAATCAAGAAACTCACTCAAGCGCCAGAGCCTCTCCAAGCTCATCACTGGACTCAAGTCTATGAGCGACATCCCCATCGAGGACAAAGCTGGCAACAAGCGCAAGCACCGCTCTTGGTTCTCCGTTCACGGCTCACAGTCTTCGAACGAGAGCCCGATCCCTCCTATCCCTGCACTTCCGAACGCAGCTGGCGGACCAGTCCACCCATCCGAAGCCGCCTTCCACGCTTTCCTCCACAACATCCACAACACCGCCCCCAAAGGCGCCCATACAACAGACTACGAACGTTTCCTCCGCGCCTCTCAGGCCTTTGACGCTTCGATGCCCACTCCTCCCCGAGGCAACAGCTTCTCCGAAATGCACGCTCCGCGCCCACGCCCAATCTCCACCGCACCCACCACCGCCCTCCCCCAACTCAAAGAACGCTCCCTCAAACGCGTAAGCCGCTGCCGCCCACAACACAAAGCCGACAACGAGTCCACCAGCACCGCCTCGCCCACAAGCCCCAGCATGCTCTCCCGCGAGCAGCAGCGCGAGTGGAACAGACTCCGCAAGCTCATGGACGACCAGCCCTCGGGCTCAGACAACAGCGAAGACGGACAGTACGCCGACGCCGACGACGACGACGAGGGCGTCATGGGCATGCTGCGCCAGCTCAGCCGCGATGAGGACAGGGAGTACTCTAATGCTGTGCGCGATACGAGGAGGCGTCGCGATCGCGAGAAGTACTTGGGCATTGGAGCGTTTGAGAACAAGGACGCGTTGGCGGCGTTGGAGGCTGGTGGACGGAGGTGCAGGGTTGGTTGTGAGATTACGGTGTGATGTTTGATGACGATAACTTACTTCTCTTTTTAGTTCAGAGCGTGGTGTTTTCGGTGTCGAGTCACTCTTTTTTTCTTTTCTTTTCTTTTCTTTTCTTTTCTTTCCTTTTATACCGGGTCGCATGACGATGTCACTATACTCTGGCGGCGGCAAAGGGATGGTTATGTTGATATGGGACATATGAGACAAGCTTGAAGAGATTGATGTCAAAGAGCTTTGAGAGTTGGCATATATCATCATGTATATACAATGTACAGAGGAGTTTCACCTTATCTTCGAAGATTTGCCTCGACTCTCAAGTGACCTTGACAAAAATTTATGGCGCTACTCTTTTGCACTAGCTGACATCGCCTGGACTTCTAGGTGACAATACCAGATTTCTGACGACAGGTGACTACAAAAAAAATCCAAATCCACGCAAGGTACGATCCACAACCTCGTGTTCGCGTGCAGGACCGACAACTGCGTGCAAACCCGCCAAGTGTCGCGTGAGCTTGTGAGAAATGGAATGTCGGTTGTGTGAAGGATGGCTGTTCGAAATTTTCTTTACAGACCGGCTTCTTGCTTGTAGCAGCCGGTCTCACCACCCAATTGCCGCAGAGACGAGTACGCCACTGACGGCGTGGGTTGTCGTCTCGTGCCATGCGGTGGCGCGTAGTAGACGGCTGGCTCGTGGACGTCACAGTCTCCGATTGACTCTGATCTGACGAAGGCGCCATGCGGGACGTTTTGGACACGATTCGCCATGTTGGAAGCGGTTCGCATGGGTGTGCGATATAAGCGTGTATAGCGCTGTTTTCTGCTGCTGGCTGCTGTGTCACAAGCATGGCTTTGCTCAGTCGCGCTTGCGCATCTGGTCGAACATGTCTTTCCACTGCTGGTCTTCGTCTTCGTCGGTCTCGGCGTTGCTGCTGTCATCCTCTTCTTTGACAGGCGCTTTTGCGCTGGGGATGTTCAGCATAGCGGCAACTTCGGCAGCGGGATTCACGTCTACGGTGCTCGACACTTCACTCTTCGGCTCGTATCCTTCGATGGCGGTGGAGCTTGCAAACTTGACTTTCGTCTCGGTTGGAGGCTGCACGGCGGTGGGAGTTTTCTCAACGATGAAGTCGACCATCACTTGGTCTGGTCTCAGACTAGTGGCCTGCTCTCCTCGCTCCATGGCTAATTCGCTTCGTTCTGCGACCCGCTGTTTGATATGTTGCGACTTGGCCTGGTCGGCTTCCACGGTAGGCGCTGGTGTTAGATGTCTATCATCTTCGTGTAGTACCACAGGCGGCTGCTGGCCAGGCACGCGTTCCCAAGCCGGGACTTCGCCGAGCTGTGCTTTGATGTAGAAGCCTTTGCGCATGCAGTCGTTGCTGCACCAGTCGGCCGCGCCTTTCTTCAGCTTCCACGTCTCGGAATCCTTCAAGTGCAGGCCGCGAGGCTCGTTGGCACACAGAGGATAGCCGCATTTCCGGTCGATGCGACGTTCCTCGACCAGCTCGTCGAAATTTGACGGCTGGAAGATGGCAACTAGTTGGAGGAATTGCACTGCATCCTGGGTGGTGGGCTCAGATGAGCGCGGGAAGTCCAGAAGGATTTCGATGTGGTTGAGGACTTGGTCTTGAGTTTTTCTTTGGTGGTCGATTAGTAGGGCGTGTTTGATGGCGATATCGAAGTGGCGTTTCTTTTGTGCTGCTGCTGCTGCTGCTGCTGCCGCCTCGGCCTCGGCTTTTGCTGCGTCGTCTACTGCGGCCTGTTCTGCTTGGGGTGATTTTGAGGGTTGTTTGAGGATTGATTTGCCGGGTGTTTTCTTGGTGGCCATGTTTGGGGAAGGGGTGGGGTGGTTGTATGTGGTGGGGGGTATGTACAGTATGAGCAAGTGCCGAATCCTGCTGTATGCTATGCACGCACAGATGATCAGTTATGCTTCTTCTTCTTCTTCTTCTTCTTCATAATATCCCCCGGCCGGCGGGTTAAGCTTCATGACGGAGCTGGTGTGCTAGTGGGGCCGTGCAATTGCATAGAGAGGCCAGCCAAGATGAGTGAGCAGCTCCACGACCCGCAACTTTCATCCTGCCAATCGCTCTCATTGCTGCTCCACCCAGCCAACCAGCCAGACGGAGAGACACAGGCTGCCGGCAACTTGCTACTTGCCACTATCACTGCCTCTGCCTGCCGTGCCAGCACTACTCACACTACTCACACTACTCACACTACTTACACTACTCACACTACTCACACTACTCACACTACTCACACTACTCACACTACTCACACTACTCACACTACTCACACTACTCACACTACTCACACTACTCACACTACTCACACTACTCACACTACTCACACTACTCACACTACTCACACTACTCACACTACTCACACTACTCACACTACTCACACTACTCACACTACTCACACTACTCACACTACTCACACTACTCACACTACTCACACTACTCACACTACTCACACTACTCACACCCACCTCCATGGGTACACGCACGCAGCAACTCTAGAAACCAGACGCCCGTTTCAGCTCCCAGACTTTGTCTGAAACGCCGCCTTGTCCACGCCAGCCATTGCCGAGACCAGCTTGCCCTGAGGCTCCTCGCACGCCCGCCATTCCTCCCACCACATCGCTCGTCATACACCTCTTCCCTGCATACACAAGTCTCTACATCTCACCGGCACAGTGGCAGTCGCCATGGCCAGCTTGAAAGTCAAGGCTGTGTACGAGTACACTAGCGAAGAGCCGGACGACCTCAGCTTCCCAGTCGGCCAGATCATCTCAATCACCGAAGAGATCGATGCCGACTGGTATGAGGGCGAGTACACCGATGCCACGGGAGTGAAGCGTTCTGGCATCTTCCCCAACAACTTCGTCGAGAAGTGCGAACCTGAGGTGCCCTCCAGACCCAGCAGGCCCACCAGGCAGAAGCAAGATGCCCAACCGGCTGCTGCTGCACCTATTGCTGTGTCTAGAGAGCCCGAGCAACAGTCCGTGTCGAGGGAGGAAGACCTTGCTCCTCCGGTGCCATCAGTTTCAAAGCCACAGCCGCCGCCTGTGATCATTCCCGCTGAGGCGCCCGGAGCCTCAGAAGAGCTGCGCTCGCCGCCTTCCGCAGTCAGTGACAGGAGCCCAATGGCTCAGGCTGGACCTACTCCTGCGCCCATCCCTTCTTCCGCGCAATCTGCATCGGCTGAGTCTAAGAAACCACCGCCGCCAGTTGCGCCCAAGTCCAACGCATTCAAGGATCGCATCGCAGCCTTCAACCAGCCCGCCGCAGCACCCGTTCTGCCTTTCCAGCCACAGGGCCACAAGTCTCAGCCCAGCTTCATTAAGAAGCCCTTCGTGGCACCTCCACCCAGCAGCTCCGCTTACGTCCCACCTCCGGTTAGGCAAGATCCTGTGCCAAAGCCTTATCGCAGGGAGGAAGATCCCGAAATCAGGCAAAGACAAGAAGAAGACAGAGCAGCGGCGGAGGCTGCCGGTTTCCGGGATGACACACAGCAGGATCAGCAAGGAGAAGACGAGGGGGATGCGCCGAAGCCTCAGAGTCTCAAGGAGCGCATCGCTCTGCTCCAGAAACAGCAAGCCGAACAAGCACAGCGCAGAGCAGGAGGCGGAGAAAAGAAAGAGAAGAAGGCGCCTGCCAGAAAGGCATCTGAGCCTGGTCTAGAGGATGACAACGACGAGCTCGAACGTGTACGCAGCCCAGGCGACGAACGCCAAAGTTTGGACGTACCCCGTGATCGTCCATCCGTACCTTCTGCTCAAAGACGGCCTCAAGAGTCAACATCTCCTCTGCCAGACGCACCGCTGCACGAGATTATCAGCGGCGGCGAAGAAGCCGATCAATCTGCAGCTGACGACACCACCGAAGACGATGCTGGCACAATTGGACCAGATGACAGCGATGCCAAACCTGCTCCTCCTCGTAGAGCTTCCACGGCACCCAAACAAGAGGCAGACGTCGGTGATGAACAAAAGGCAGCTGAAGAAGACGAAGAAGAAGAAGAAGATGAGGATTCAATGGACGAAGAGACTCGCAGGCGTGAAGAGCTGAGACAGCGCATGGCTAAGATGAGCGGTGGTATGGGCATGGCTGGTATGTTCGGCCCGCCTATGCCTGCTCCAGGCAAGAGTGCCCCGAAAAAACGGACGTCTACAAAAGACTCCAACAGACAAGCATCGGGAGATACACAAAGCCCGACCAGCCCCACTGGCGAACATCAAAGGATGCCTATGATGCCCATTCCGGGCATGCAGCGCGTACAGAGCCCTCAAAACGAAGAGCCTAGGCATTCTGTGGAGAGGGAGCGCGAGCCAGAAATGCACCCCATTTCTGGGCAAAGACCGGCAGATGTAGTACCTGACGTGGAAGATGTGAAGCCCGAGCCTTTGCCACGGGCTTCACTGTCGGAGGATCGCGGAGCTCCTCCGCCAGTGCCTAGAGGTAAGCCAAACCACAAGTCCTCGCAAATGCGAAGATCTACTCGGAGCTCAAAGATGCATTCTACTACGGTCGAGCGGTCCCCTTGTTCGACCCGAGATGCAAACCACGCTGAGCGGTGTTCGGCCACGCGAGTACCGAGTAGGTTGAGCGCAGAGTGCAGGATCGACATTTGATATAACAGAGAGTTTGTGCATCTGATACTGACATGTTGTTAGAACGTCCGGTGTCCCAGATAGCGCCACCGGTACCAGGCTCTCGCCCACCACCAGCTGAATCAAGGCCTGTCCCACCGCCTCCACCAGCTGCAAATGTTCCTCCAACGCCGCTCTCGCCTGGTCCAGGTTCCGAGTCTGACGACGAAGCATCAATCAGGCAATTCCCTGCCCAAACACCAACTGCGGAGGCGCCACTACCCATCAGAACAGCCCCGCCACCAGTGCCGAGTCAACGCGATGCCCCTCCGCAGCCCAAGAGAGCGTCTTACTTTGGCACTGAAGAAAGCGCGCCGCATACAGCACCCGCTGAGAAGCGAACAAGCCGCGTGCCTCCAATTCCTGGTAGCAGCCCGCTCGTATCGCCGAGGCCGCCGCCGCCGCCGCCTCCACCACCGTCTCAAGTGCCCGCTCCTCCTAGCAGGCAGAGTACCGACTTGTCAGCAGCACCAGTTATTGCGGATAATGAACGTGGAGAAAGCGATTACGAGGGCGACTATGACACCGACATTGCATCGAGTGCAAAGCACAAGGACGCCTTGAAAGCACACAACCGTGATGCTAGCTACGATGGCAGCACTACAGCAGACGACACACCCGTTACGTCCCCTATCTTCGCAGCTCCTCCGCCACCGATCCATAGAGCCGTTCCGCCACCACCGCCACAGGCCGCTCCCCGATCGCGACCATCCATGGATACACCTCGCGCACCACCGCCGGCTCCGCCACAAAGGGACATGTCCATCGACTCATATGGTGGAGACTACGACCCTTATCGCTACAATGAATCGAGCAAATCACCGCCGCCAGTTCCCGGTGCCATTCCAATCTCCGCACCACCAATTCCTCCCAGAGAAGCCGAGTTCACCAAGGATGATAGCTCTGATGACATGTACTCAGCTTCACCACCCAGGAAGTCGATGGATCGTCCTCCGCCACCGCCGCCAACCCAGCCCGAGCAGCAAGCGCCAATGCCACCCATGCCGCCTGCCTCGCAGCCAGGTCTTCCGCCACGTGCGCCACCCAGACAATCTCTTGACGTGCAACGGACACCTGTAAGCCGACGATCTATGGACCAGGGCAGGCCCACCGGCGACAACGGACAGATCGCTGGTGACATCAACCTCAGCGAGGAGGCAACTTGGTGGACCGTTGAGCAGCCATTACCTCCCGTCCTGCAAAGTCGTAGAGGCGTCGACATCTTGTCTGAAAGTGAGGAATCGAAGACATCCAAGCGTGGCGGTCGCACAACCATCAGTAAAGATATCTATATCCTCTTCATTGACTACAGCCAGACCGTCATCACGGCTCGTTACGACCCCCAAGAACCCGAGAACGCTTCTTTGGACCAGCGCCACGAGCCTCCACCTCCTAAGCTCCGTCAAGACCAGCTCGAGACGTACTGGCAGCGCTTCGGTGCCAAGATCGCCGACACTGCCGCCTCTCTTGGTAACAGCAAGAAGGACTCCACAGTCGGCGACGGCACACCCTTCGCCCTCGTCTCAGACCTCATCAAGGCCCAACCCGAAGCCCTCCACCCAGTGGGCACCCGCGCCTTCGGCGCTCTTGTCTACGCCAACCTCGCCAACGCCTCCGTTATGCAATTCGACGAAATCCGTGCCGGCGATATCGTCACGCTGCGCAACGCCAAGTTTGAAGGCAAGCACTCCGGTCCCATGCACCAGAAGTACAAGCAAGACTTGGGCGCTGGACACGTCGCGATTGTGGCCGAGTGGGACGGCACGCGCAAGAAGGTCCGCGCGTGGGAACAGGGTAGGGAGAAGGCGAAGGTGCGGATGGAGAGTTTCCGCCTAGGCGATCTGAAGAGTGGAGAGGTCAGGGTTTGGAGAGTCGTTGGCAGGGAGTGGGTTGGGTGGGAGGGTGAGGCGTAGGGGCTTTTTGTATGCCGCCCACTGTTTCGTCTTGGTTTTTCCAAATAACATCGTTGGTTGTGTGTTTGCGCTAAGCCATACGCGGTCGGTTGATGTATCATGCCCTTTCCCCCTTCAAGGTTTTTGTTTTTTTTCTTTTGCGTTGTAGATATGGATCTTGTGGGATGGGGGGCGGGGGTGTCTTTCTTGTCATCGAGTATATCGAAGAGGTATATATATAAATATATGATTCCCCTTGACTATGCTATGTGCTGTTTTTGTGTGCTTCGTTCGTGAACTGTGATTTGGCATTGATATTGCACATTCGTGGTGTCAGACTGGTGGGTGGTTGCGGGTTATGTTTACACACTGTGCAAGGCATGCATGAATTTACAGAACGCAATGAATTCTGACTCCCGAAGAAGTCAATCAGACTGGGAGGGGCCGCGAGGGGGGGCGACCAGCAGCCATCACATAGCCTTTTCCGGATGCTTGATGACTACAACTTTCGTCTCACAAAGCAGGTTGGGGTTGGGCGCTCGAATGGGAATATCAGCGTCGCGGAAACACAATAGTCGAGTATTGATGCGTTGGAGAAGTGGTAGGTGGGTACACACGTTAAGCGAAAGAAAACCAAAAAAGGCGAGACCGGGGCCTCCTCACCAATATATTTCGCAGGTATTGCCGCCAATGAAAACGACAGAGTTACTATGTAAGCTAGGCTGATACTGACTGGCTTTGCTCGGAGAAAGAGAGAAAACGAAACACGGACTGACAGACGAAGAGAAACGAGAAGAAGCGGGAAGAGAGCATAATACACAGGCGGGGCCGCTCCTTTTTTTTGACCGGTTGATAATTTTTTTTTTTGCGTGCTTCTCGGACCTGCCGTTGACGATGTTGGTGAGGAGGAAGAGGAACGGAAGGAAGGAAGGAAAGCCATGCTGGGGCCACGCCATGGGGCGCACACGTGTATCAGATTGCCGATCCCGATCGCTGGGGAGAGTTTGTTGAAGGAAAGACCGTTGATGTGGGTTTGTGTATTGGTAGGGCGGTGTTGCTTCGGCTCATCGGCAAGGAATGGAGAGAGTTGAAGGCTGTCCATGCTTGCTGGATCGTTGCACACACAGCCTCGACCAAGGAAAAAAGTATAGAATCGTACACGTCGTTCGTAAAGTCATACTCACGTCAAGAGGATTTTTTTTTTGGTCGTCAACGGTGAGAGTCGTGCTGTAGTCGAAATGCTGAAAGCGAGAGTAGTAGATGTCCGTTCATCAACTCAGGACCAACGCCGTGTGACAAGCCAGTCGCATGTCCGTCCATTCGACTTTTGGTCCGTGGTGTAAGGTGCGAACACATGGGGTATCTTAAAAGAGACTGCTTCGTGCTTTTCGGACATGAAGTCATGGCTCTCGTCACGATCGTGGATTGCGTTGTGGTAGTGCTGTTATTGCTGGTAGTGATGGTATGTTTTGATTGTGCTGTTATCGTGGTGTGTGCTTGCTTGCTCAAATGCTGTCGACTGCGTATGCGTTCACTCTTGGATTTCGTGGTGATGTGGTCATGGGAAAGTGTCTGCCCCTCCGCTCGAAAGACGCCAGCGCTTGAAGCGTGGAGCCAGCCGTGCTGTTGGGTGGTTTTGGAGCTGTAGAACGCGGCAGAAGAGTATTGCGAAGCGCAAAAGAGAAATGCTGGTGTGCATGGCCAATGAAGGCAGATATTGTGAAATGACTGGGCAGATATGCTCAACTGCAACCGGCTTGCAAGTCAGGGTAATAGCCCCGACTAGACTCAACGCCTTGGAAACGACTAATGTTGCTCGCAGGGAAATGTGCGCCAGGAATCGCATCGGAGTGCTCCGCCTTGACAGCGTACTGTCGCGGCTCTGTTGAGAAGCGGGCGTTGCTCTCGATCTTGCCAAGCGGTGGTAGTTGTGTGGCCATGCCCTCGTATATCGTGCTAGGATAGTACTGGTAGCCGTCATGCTCGTGGATGGCGATGCGGTCGGCGTCTAACATCACAGCATCGACTTGGTATCCGTCGACAGGGCCGCCGTCGATACTTGATGAGCTGCTGCCAGAGTGGCTCCCCGGACGATCGTTTGGCATGTTCAGTCCATAGTGGTTCGACCTGTAACCGTTGCTTCCGCCGCTGACGCTACCGCTGTAATGGCTGCCAGAGCCTCGGAAACCGCCTTGGTTCATGCTACCGAAGGATGCACCCCCAGCAGTGTACCCTCCATTCGGGCCCGTCGCACCACCCCTGCCGGCTGCACCGCTCTGTCCTTCGTTTGCGTAGTGGCTGGGAGATCGCCCTCTTACAACAATCTTCTCACTGACACGTTGAGCGATCTTGATCCAGGTCGGGGCATCTTGCTCGGTTTTGCGAACGTCGACAAACAGCTCAACTACTAGATGGAAGTATTGTTGAGAAGCACGTCGCTTGCCATTGTTCGCGGTTGCTTGTTTGAACTGAACCCGCTCAAATGTGTGTGTTGTTGCAGACCCCGGCACCGGAACATGAGCAGCGCCAGCCACACCGAGTCCATAATGGCTGGCTGGTGTCACCTCTGCAAGCGTAGGCGATCCTTCGTCAGGCTTGTTCTGGAACGGAAGGTTGGGTCCAGGAGGGTGACCGGTAGCGTGATATGTCTGCATCGGGATTTGGTACACACCGTGCGGCGATATCGTTGAGTCCTGTCTTCCGTTCGAACAAGGAGACACCTTTGTGACGTCGATTTTGTTCTTGGGGCCGTTGTCGCGTTTTGGTGTGTGCTGGACGAGCTCGATGGACTTTCCTTGCGATCCATCAACCGCAGCGGTCAATCGCATGCCCATAGCCTTGACCTGCTCAGTGACATTATTCCGCTTGACCGTTAGACGCCCATTGTTGACGTTCGGGTGCAGCTCATAGTTGCAATTTACAGAGAAGTAATTGCGCCTGTAGCAAGTCCATTTACCATCCACAGTCGACAAGAAGAATCCTTTCTCGACTTTGGCATGGACTTCTGGTGTGACAGGAACGCCTTCACAGTTTAATTCGAGTAGCACCTCGAGATTGGGCCATGGGAAGTTGAGAGACTCGTTGGCCACAGCGCTGTAACTGTGAGCATTTGACGCAGCCATGTGTGGCTGATATGGAGTTGGGATGCCGCCGCCCAGAGACAGCCCTGCAGTGCCTGAGAGGACACGAGAAGAGTCGGCGTAATGTCCAAAGCTCGTTTGAGCAGTCGGAGACAGTTGAGTTAGATTCAGGTAAGCTGAAGTGTTTGCGTACAGATCTCGGTCGGCGGCATTTGTGACGCCTGATAAAGGCGATCGGTTTGGTGGCGGTAGGACGCTTTGCGCCGAAGCGTCTAATCTATCGCGTGGGTGTCAGTGTCAACAATCGACCGCCAGCAGCTTTGGTGCAACCTGTCGTCGCACCGTAAAAGGTTACATACAGAGGAGGGATTCGTGCTCCAGGATATGACTGAGTGACGAACGTCTGGGGTAGTGGCACAGGCCCAGGGTAGGAGGGGATGCCACCTGTGTAATGGTTTGCTTGCTGATAACCGTTGTACGCAAGCGACGATGCGGCTGACGATGGGCTGGTTGAGATGGATCCAGAGCCGGAGTCAGTGAAGTTCTGGGTAGGTGGGTAACTTTGATACACTAAGCGTCAGCGTACAGGACATTACGCGTGCGTGTGTGATACATTCTTGAGTCAGGGCCAGCGAGAGCGCAACATGACGGCGTACTACCAAGCTCTAATGTTCAAGAGGCTTCGAGGTCGGTCGCCTTTCACAGGACAAGCTCAATACCTTGGTGACATAACCATCGTGTGATCAAGGAGGGGGAAATGAACGAAAGAAACGCCGGATAGACGACAGCTATGCTGTCGTATCGGCTGCTGTGTTGTGCGACTTCTGCCTGACAGCGGGAAGTCTGCAGGCGCGCGGGCAGAATCCAACCCCAGTAGGTGATCAGGCCATGCAACACAGCATGATGGGCGACTTGTTGGGAGAGCCGATCCGCCGAGGGACGAATGAGCTTCGCAGGGAACCAGGCAGGAATCGAGCAAGGCGACCGCGGACGAATCAGTGGGTGTCTACGTACCTTCTGCCGTCTAGCGCTACGTTTTGACCGGGTATGTAGCGCGGTCCAGGTGTGTTGCGTGCGGTCGCGTATGCGAACCCTCCGGGAGATTGTTGCACGAGAGTGCTGTCCCGTCGCAACGGCTCGACCGCGCCGTTGCTGCTGTAGGACTGTGAGTGTGCGTGTCCCGAGAACTGGTCGAGGCATTCGGGATCCGAGGACAGAGCGTAGTCATTGTGCAGGGGAAGCTGCTGCTGAAGCATTGCTCCTAGATCGACACGTTAGCAATCGGCCACGAACTGCTGCAGGTCATTAGATGCACAGCGAGAATGGCGCCGCGGGACGGTGTAATGCGCAGGCTGCCCTGATACACCCGTGATCGTGCACGTGAAACGAGAGCCGGATGCCCAACGTTACACTGCGCATAGAGGGAGGTGTTTTGTTGGTAGAGTAGTACGAAGACAGCCAATCGAGCAACAAAAACGGGCCGTTTGAAGCATAGTGATGGGCTAGCTGGTAGTCAAGGACCGGCAGATTAAGGCAGTAGATTCGGGGCCGGCAGCTGGGGGCTGAAGGAACGGGCTAAGGAGTCGGTGGTTCGTGGCAGACGTGGGAGGCGTAGCAGACGCATCCTGCAGGCAGCTGCATCTGCACGGGGCTAGAGATCGGGCAAGCTTACCTTGTTCCATTGTAATGGCAGAACCCATGTATAGTCGCTGTGCTGCGCGCTCGTCGTCGACAAGCTCGTTTGCTTCCACCGGGCGGAAGCGTACCGTCATCGAACTCCTCTTCAGCCGAAAGGAATGTTTGGCCTCACGCAAGCTGAGTTTCTCTTGCGACGGCTGTCTGCAACGATAGATCGCCTGTGTGAATAAACGTGTAAGGCTTGGCGACCGGTTCCCAGGCTCGTGGCTGTTGGTAGGCGGCTTGTGATTCGACGGTTGCCGCAGAACTAATGCAGGCGACGGTTCCGGACGCGGAGTCGTCGGTTACTGGACCAGAAGAAGACCAGAGAGCGCTGAAGAAGTGCGGAGTGGAGTGAAGTGCGAATCTTCCAAATTCACTTTCACTTCGCGCCTGATGGCTGCGTCGGGGGCAATTCCTAAGATCTTAAGATGCTGCTCGTTGACGAGACGTCTGCAGGGATTCGTCAGCTAAACATGCGACAAAAGACTCTACTAATGCGCATATCAGGGGAAACGGGGAGTGGCAAGGGAGAATTGGCGCACTGATGCTAGTGAGAATGAACATCAAGGAAGGCAGGCCTTCTTGACATGTCACCAAAAAGAGGCCCGGCGGCTTCTATTGATGCGTTAGAGCCAAGAACGATTCCTGCCCGGACGATTCACATCTTCGCGAAAGCTTTGATCGCGCGTCTCGAAACATCTTTCAATCGTGATGGGACATTCGACGTACCTGTGGGTGTGGGTGCGGCGTCGCGACGCTAACGGTTGACCGTCAATTTTGATGGAGCTGTTAAGGAGGAATTTCCTTGTCGTGCTGGAGCTGGGTAGACTATTCGCAAACTCTGATGGTTTAAAAGTATCCAGATGTAATGAATCGACCGTAGGAGTTGCGCGCAAAATTGCTCTCGTTGTCGTTGCGATCAAGTACGAAATCTTTTCCAGAACGACGCCGAGGGCGTCAACAACCGTCTTATCAACCCGACACTCATCAGCATATCGTCTCGAGTATTTTGAGTAGACGTCGCGATCGCCGGCAACATACCTTGCGTCAAATGTCAAGTGAACAAAGAAGCTTCGACTCGACTTGCCCGATAATAGTCGAAAGTTTTGAACAGAACAATGGCTGGAGACGTGAGTTTGCAAAAGAGTCTCAACGTACAAGACTTGAAACCAGAGCTCGCAGGAGACCCGCAGCCTTGACTTGTTTGAACGAGATGGGATTTGCTCCGTGACGACGGGCAACAGCAAGAGCGGTGGAGGACTGGGGCGGCGCACAGATAAAAGCGTGTAGGGGTATGCCGGCTTGCCGTGCATAGTGCAAGGCTGTCAGATTCAAGATCAGAGCAAGACTGTGGCCCACTTTGTCGTTGTTCCCCGATGAGACGGCGCAAAATGATAGGCAACACGCTGTGGCCTACGACCCGTCATGAACGCAACAAAGCTCAGACAACCGGCCTTGGCCGGCGGAGCATTGCAAAAAATAACACCTGTAGCCCTCACCAAGACTCGTAGGCGGTTCTGCAGCAGCGGCTCCCGACACGCTGGGTCAGGATGATGGGGTGTGGCATCAGGTCATCAGCCTCAGCAACAGGGGCAGCAGACACAACGATCTGGAGTAGTATTCGAGAACGTCCAACCTTGCCTTTGATGCCCTGCCCTTGGAGAGGCGCTCAGGCCACGCTTCGTACTTGTGTCTGTCTGGCTAGTCCGGCTGGTTACAGTGGGAAGCTGCATCTTGCTCCAAGCCTTCCTCGGCTCGCCGAAAGCGGTCTCCTTACTCAGTGTTCTGTTCGGTGAGATGCGAGGGGTGTGGGTGGAGGTATCAGGTCATGTCAGTCTATGGCAAGCGAATCAACCTGAGCCTTTGGCTTTTTCCTTGCTTTCCAGTGGCGAAGAAAACCTACAATTTCCCCCTAGTCTCCCGAGTTCAATGTCTCCAGCAACTAACCGTAAACAAATGCTCATGATCTCGGGTAGAATTAGTCTTCCTTCCCTCCCGGCCTCCAAAGAAACGGTCTGTCTGATCACCACCAGGATTGACCGCGTCAACGCGACTTGAACCAACGAATTTACTGACCTGGTGCCTCCCCCGGTCGGGCCGCCATCCGAATGTGACTTCATGCAGGTCAGTTTGCATCCATGATGTTAGTGTACCGGCGCGCGGCCATCTTGGAGCAAGTGGAGGGTAGCTTTTGCGCCTGGTTATCCCGCGCCTGCAGCGCTGACGTCCCGAGGATCTGGAGCGATACGAGTCACAAAACATCGTTCGCGCGGCAAAGCTGTTCTTTGATAGGAGTTCCTGTATGGGCAATACCCTGCGCGGGCCGTAGGTTTTGTCCGAGATGATGGTCACGCGAAGGCTCGGACGCGCTTCCTCTCACCTCGGAGGTTTCTTCGAGTCTTGTCTCGTGCTATGCTGGACATTTGCGAATGATCAAAAGAGCGTTGCGCGCATCAAGCCACAATACGCAGAGAATCTGGGGCTGCAGATCATCGGCAGGCCAAAGCAGGGGCCCTTGTCGAGGGCTTCCCAATGCCACAGCTTGATAGCGCTTCTACAGCTGCCATCGGGGCAACGCGCGTAGAAGTGAACCTTTCTCGCCTGCTAGAGCGCGTAATGGCAGACGTCGTATGTTTCGGGAGCGCTGTCCGCATCTGGGAGGCAATATTGCCGCCCGCATGTGGCTTCCAAGCTGCAAGCCGAGCAAGCCCACCCATTGCGGCGCGCAGCAGCAGTCCCTTGCATCGATCTCTATCTCTTGCTCCCCCCACGTCAGCCTTCGCGGCATAGTCGGGGGAGCGCGAGGACATGACGGGTGGAGGCAGAAGCGTGATGATTATTGGGAGACAGATGGCTGGGTCGAGTGAGGTTGACTGCTTCGGGCACTAGGGACGGGCTACGCGCGCCCACCCGTCTTGGCCCTGTTGTTGTTGTGTCGACGACCATGTACAGCAGTAGAGATAGAGGGTGTGCATCGTTGCTCTCCGCGAAACTCGACCCGTCACTTTCACGCGATGCGGCTATGCTGCCATCTGCATTCCACGGATACCGATGATGACGAATATATTTAGGCCACTCAGCAGTGCAGCTGCCAACAAAGAGAATTCGACACCTACCTCGTGCTCTCAGCTCGAGCCTACCAACATTGGCCACCTACCAATACGCGTGCTGACCATTCGATTGGACACCGCTACGTCGATACGACTTGGACTTCGCCATCACCTCAATCTCCCTTCCGGACAAAGAAGCGGATGCAGGCCACGAGTGTCGCGGATACCAGCATGGCCAGCCCGCTCCGACTCCGACTCATCATCCCTCTTCTCTTCACACCCACGCCTGCCTTGAACTAAACCTGCCTTGCACTGCCTCGACCTGCATCCTGCTTTGCCACCAAGCAATTTGCAGTAAGCCTCAGATCTTCAAAGAGCTGTCTCATTTGTTGTCGTCAGGCGCGGCCAGTCGCTTCCAGAATGCGCCTCGATGCCCAGGGGTCGAGGTTCGGATGGCTGCAGACAGAGTCCGTTGTCAGACTCACGCCTCACCGCTTCTTCGTGCGCCAGAGCTCGGACTTTGTTTGCGCAATTGAGGTAGTGCCCTCGAGGTTGACCCTCGAAACCTTCTTCAGCGAGCCACACGTGATTTGTATGTTGTGAAGAATCATGACAGCCTGACGAAAATCTTCAACAGTACATTTGTACAAGTCTCTTCGAACCAGACGACTGACCCAGTGCTGTCAGCCAGGGTCTTCATTGAATACCTGACGAGCATGAGCATGTGTGATCTGCCAGCGTTTCTGTGAAGACACTTTGCGACCTGCACGCGCAAGAACAACAAGCCATAGTATCTCGATGAGCTGTACCTTGCGGGTAGCTGCATGATTGAGACATTTCCTCTCGAGATTGCTCTACCTCTTGAGCCTTCAATTTGATGATGCATCACCAGGGAACTACAATAATGCGGATCGTGCTTAGGATGTCTAGCGATCCAGCTTCGGTGATTTTACCGGGCAATTTGTTATTCTGGCATTGTGAAGCGGCCGTCGATTGGATTAGCTTCGTCCCGTCAAGTCTTTCTGGCGTACGATCGAAACAACGATGGCTGTGCCACTGCTTCACGCAACAGATCAGTCTGGCTGGCGCAGTTTGTGACATCTAACAGCAGGACAACATTGAAAGTCCCCAAGTATTGTTGGCTTCTCTACACAGCAACAGAATGACTCGGGCTCGGTTTGATGCTGGTGCCCGTCGATAGCTCGCGTGACTTCCACCTCACGTTGTTGACTTGTTTTGCTTACGGACATTGCGCGTGGACATGAACGGGTACGCACTTCTCACCAGAAAGACTTTGCGGTCTCTGCGCTGCAGCCTACCCCAGAATGATCTCCGTGTCACGGCGCTGTATCACTCACATGAAGCAGGAACTTTGGTGATGCTGCACACCCATCAAACAAAAGCCTGCGAACTTCATTCCACAACACACGTGCCGACCCTCTGTCGCACGTTCTCGATCCTCCCAACCTGCGAGCGCGGTTTCGCGAACCCCTGGTCTGTGCGGACCACCTTGATATCAGGCTCAATTTGCACTACAATCAAGAGCGATCAAGCATGGGCAAGCCTAGAACTTGATTTCCAACGCTCACCTCATCTCGACTTGGTACCTTAATAATCATTCGGCCAGCCTAAGCCCTCCTGTCACTACCCGTTGAACTCGTGAACAACCCATCCGCGCAAGCTCGGCAGGTGTACTTCCCAATTCGCAGGCCAGCATATGCGCAGCATGCAGTTATCCTCCCGTCACCCAGCCCCATGAACCTGGTCTGCGAGCTGCATCTCACGACATCTCAACAACATAGCCGCACCGAGCACGCCATTCATACCACCTGATACTACACGACACGACACGGGTCCCTGAGCTGTCCAACCCAACAGAAAAAGTCTCCGTCACGCTGGCCTGGACGCACACCACCAGGTCACTCAAAACACTCGAGTCATGAACATCACAGCTCCTCCGGTGTGTAATCCTTCGACATGAATCAGCAACGGCACTCAGGTTCTCAAGTGCCACCCTCCTGGAACAATCCAACCGCAGGATACCTAAATATACCCACCACGCCCGTCCACCATGATCTCCCCCTCCGTCCAGCTCTGTCATGCTCGTGTATCGCAAGACCGCATGATGGCGCGTCGATCTCTCCAGCTAGTCCTGACGCATCCCCGAGTCACGACTGAGCTTACGTGGCGTCTGGCGTGGATGCGCTTGCTGACGGCCAAACGAGCACAATGGTAGGCTGCGCAGTCTACGGTCTGCAAGGTAGCTTGTGAGTGGTCAGGTGCCTGGCGTTCCGCCCTGTGCCGCCGACAAAAGAAAAGGCCCGACTGGCACGCTCGTGCGGGCGAGCAGGGCATACACCCGTGCGCGGCTGAGGTGTTCTGTTGTTAATGGATGTCCTTGTTGATCCTAACCTGACTCGTGAGAACGAGCTCCCTCAGCCTTAGGATAGCACGCAGGAGGTTGCATTCTTTCTTGCCTTGTTGTCTGATGCAGGGCAATGGGTTTGCTCTCATGATGAAGGATTTTTCAAGAGCATGCTTGTCAGCTTGTGAGCGTGGCGGTGTGTTTGTGCTCGAGAGCGTGAGTCATGAGCTGCTTCTCATGTCGTGAGGCCTCGTCGCGGCTACTCTAGACTTTCTGGGTGTACACAATGCTTACAGAATTGCTCTTCCTCCTCACCGGAGCTTCTTGGGTATTCTCCACTTTGCACGTTTGCTTTTTCTTTGACACTTTCTGAGAGCCACAGTTGGGCTTGGAGGTTTATGTAATTCAAACGGCGCCGTGCTTGGGTGACTTGTCAGAGTCCAGCATTTCCTTTTTCTCCTTTTGTCTTTCAGCATTGTGTTTCTGTATCGTGGGGCTTTGTGGTGCCATGCGGTCTGGTGTGAAGTCTCGAGACGAGACCATTTTGTTGCTACTTGATCCATCTAATTTATAGCGACTCATCTCTCCACTCCGCTCAGCGAGCAGACGATGATGAGAACTTGTAAAAGCAGTCCCCAAGGCCTCACTCGTAACCCTAGTCTTTCCACACCTGTACCTGGCGGCCAGCAGCGTATTTACCGTTGTGATACAAATCGAGATGAACAGTCAACCATTGTCTCAATGCTTAACAATACCATCGGAAAGAATTTCTAGATCATAGATGTGGAAGCGCTGACGCATGAGGAATTGATATAGGGAGTCATATTTCTATTGGAATGATTCTTCTTTCTGCGTCAGCAGCCCAGTGTGCTCAGGATACTATCTCTACTTCAAAGCTTAAACACCTCAGAAGTATCACCATCATCGAGACCTAAGCTTTGCTTCTCAACTCATATCATACCTCAGATCTCCCAACCTCTCCCTCAACACCGTATCTGTCAACTTCCAGCAACGCTCCTGCAACTCCTCATCCTTCGCCTTCTTTCTAACATCTGTAACTTTTCGACCAGGGATGATGTACTGCCCATTGATCTTCTCTTTGGCCACATCCTCACTAGCCGCCGCGAAAAGCGCACAGCGGCAACCCCCTCAAACGGGGTCTTTCATAAAAGGCCGAACAGACTTCACGCCTAGTTTACACATCATCCCATATGCATCGATCGCTTGGTCAGGCTGGTCAGTCGACACCGCACCCGGGTGCGTAGCATTGATATAAGGCGCCTCGCCAGCTCGCAGACCTAGCTTTTCTTGCGCCTTCCTGCGAGCGAAGGCACGCACCAGCAAGATCTGCGCAAGCTTGGAGCGGCAGTACAGGTTCGTGGTGCCAATATCACGGTTTATTTCTTGAAGAGACTCGAATTTCTCGTTCTCGGTTCCGAGGCGATGCATCTCGCTACTCTGTAGCACGAGGCGGGGAGTTGGGCGTCTTTTGTAGGACTGGCAGGAGGACCATGGATAGGTGGTGTTGGGAGAAGACGTTGGTTTGCATGTGCGCGTCGATGCCGTCTGTTGTTTCGGAGTACTCGCCAACGCCTATGCCGGCATTGCAGATGAGGCCGTCGAGCTGGGTGAGGCGGGTGGCGAGGTCTTTGGCTACGCGGTCGGTCTGGCGGAGGTCTTGAAGGCCGACTTGGATTGTCTCGACTTTGCTAGTGTCGCCGAATTTGGCGAGACCTTCTTCTGCTTCGGCAAGGTGTTGTTCTTGGTTGCCGAGGAGGTAGATCTTTGCTGGGTTGTATTGGAGGAGATGGGCACATATGCCATATCCGATGCCTGCACTACCACCGGTAACGACGTAGGTCTTGCCACTGAGGTCGGGAATGTCCTTGTTGGGATCAAAAGTGTTGTTGCCGAACATTGTTGCGGTTGTTGTGATTGGTTTATCGTAAGACTGTATTGGTTGAAGATTGAACAGGAGTGGCAATCGTTGAGCGATAGATCTTTGATGCAATGAGGGTTACTTCTACCAACTCACAGAAACACATAGACTACTTCATATAGCTGTGACCCTACTTGTAGAGCGATGTAGTCGTTCTGACGTCAACACATACATACCCAGCGCATCAACACAAGTGGCGAAGGCAAGGCGCTTAACTATAAATCTGCCGAGGATGCAAATAGGCGACTTATGCGAATCATCTCTAGGCTTTTGAGACGCAGCACCCGAGGGCGGTACAGGATATGGATGATATTGATATACTTCAAGTTGGGTTCGCTCGAAGAAGAGGAGTGGAGTCGTGGTCTGATGAAGCTTGAACCCTGGATCGCCTGCTGGCAAACGACACCCCGCAGAAAGGTGGACAACTGAATCATTTAACTTAACCAACAACTTCCGTGAAATCGAACCACCGCCACCAACTTTTGCGACAACCAACACTCACCACTAACATGGCGCTTAATGGCACCTGGGACGACAGCTGGACGGCCTGGTCCTTCTCGCCTTCGATTTCAGCAATCCTCGTAACCTTCCTGATCAGCATCACCTTGCCCATCCTCCTCCACTACTTCCTATACCGCACCGCCGCTCCTAAACAACTACCTACCATTCTTCTGCTTGGGCCTAGTGGTGGAGGAAAGACCACCCTCTTGACTTCGGTAAGCAACATTCACTCACACCCCCAAAGCACCAGGATAATCGCCTGACCCATACGCATACAGTTCTCCAATGGCCAGCCCTCCGTAACCCACACCAGCCAAGCGCCCCAAACAGCCCTCTGCCAACTACCCACCAACTACGCATCCTTCGAAGACCGCTTCCGCTCCGACAACGACACCTCCTCGCGCAATCAGCCCAGGTTCCTCATCCTCGACACCCCCGGTCACGGCAAGCTGCGACACCATGCCTTCTCATCGCTCAGAGAATCCACGGCGCTGAAAGGACTCATGTTCGTGGTGGACAGCGCGGCTGTGAGCTCAGCAGCGGGCTTGACGGAAGCGGCTGAGTACTTGCACGACGTGCTGCTCACGCTGCAGAAGAAGCACACTCAGGGAAAGACTTCCAAGACGGCGGACGCGACGCCCGTGCTGGTCGCGGCGAATAAGCAGGATGTTTTCACGTCGTTGCCTGCGGGGCTTGTGAAGACGAAGCTGGAGGATGAGATTACGAAAGTGCGTTCCACGAGGAGCAAGGGTCTGATGGACAGCGGAGTTGGTATGGAGGATGATGTGGGTGGTGTGGACGAAGAGCAGAACTGGCTTGGAGAGTACGGGTCCAAGACGTTCAAGTTTGCGCAGATGGAAGAGCACGGTATTGAGGTGAAGGTTGCGGGCGGTAACATCAAAGGCGACGGTGACCAGGCGGGTAAGGTGGAACACTGGTGGGCTTGGGTCGGAGACAATTTGTGATTGGTGTGGTATCCTAATTAATGTATCCACTTCTTGTTTTGGACATGTCTGGCGAATCAAGGTCACGCGGTGTAGACAGTATGGGATCTTTACAAGTAGAACGAGCTGATACACGGCATTACAAACACCGTATTCTAAGACGGAATGCTCTTCTTCTCATTTGCGCTCTCATCGCTAGAGCCCATACCGACAGTACGTGCCTCAACATGCTCCTCGCCTGTCTGACCGACTGTTCCTCCAGCCTCCTCGTCCATTCGCTTCTTGTCTTGCTCGAGGTCTGGAGCGGGTGCAAACTTGCTCTTAGCACGAATCCTCTTACCGAAGTAGTAGAAGATGAATGGCATGGGGATCAGCAGAGCAGAGAAGCAACCGCAGACCGTCATACCCCAGTTGATGCCAATACCTAGAGTTGCGTCAGTAGGCTTTCGAAAAGTTGCATTGGATTTGGGATCTGAACATACCATCGAACATTTGCGTCGCAAACATGGGGAACGCGAAACCGCAAAGACTACGCAACATAGTATTTCCTGCGATGGCAGATGCTGCGAACATCAAGTAGGAGTCGATGATGTAGTTCATTAACTGCAAGAAAATCGTGTAGATGCCAAACCCGAGGAAAAGGCCAGCGAGCGTTGGGACGATCCAGGGGATACTGTTGGTGTAGCCAGTCCAGCCAAACCAGAATAGTCCGATGGTGAAAGATACTCCTCCGATCATAGGCCAGAAGAGGCGCCATTCAGGAACTGGGATGTTATTGTTTGCTTGTAGCTTCTTAACGTAGCTTGGGTTGGTCAGAACGACGGCCACGAAGCCGATCATGATACCGATGATCATTCCAATGTAAGGCAGGCCAGACACGCCAGGACTCATGCCGTGGATTTGGCCAAAAACGATTCCGTAACCAGTCAGGTTCAAGTAGAGCATTCCGTACACGAACGACATCTGCGTAAGATTATTGTTAGCATACTTCGTACATTGTGGTATTTCGAAGTCTAATAATGTAGCAGGACATGATACTTACATAAATCGACACCAGAAGAACAATAGGTTCTTGAAACAGGATGCGAAGCGGTCTGCTGACGTTCTTGGTCACCAACTCCTTCAGATCAACTTCGACTTCTTCTTGCTTTGCGTGAATGCCCCAGTTGCGTGTGAGCCGGCGAAGTTCGCTGGCCTTGCTGACCAGGATTATGGGAGGATAAGACTCGTCCAACAAGAACAAAGCGCCAATGGCACAGCTGAACGCCATGAATGCAGGAATGTACTGAGTCCATCTCCAACCTAGGTAGGACTTGACAATGAAGCCTCCAATGAATGGCCCGCACAACGGGCCATTGAATACACTGGCACTGAAGGCAGCGATGGCGAGACCACGCGTCTCATTGTTGAATATGTCGGAGAAGATAGCAGGTACAATCGTGAGCGCACAACTTCCAAAAAGACCAGCGAAGAAGCGGCAGATGAGAACCGTTTGAATATCCTTGGCGACAGCGACTGCGATCATGAAGATGCCGAAACCAGTAGAAGCAAGGATGACAGGAAGCCTTCTACCGTACAGTTCTGAAAGTGGAGCCCAGAATAGAGGTCCGACCGCGTATCCGAGGACAAACAACGAAGTTCCGAGTGTTACTGTAGGCTGGTTGACGCCAAATTTGGTACCAACAGTAGTGCCTGCCGGCGAGAATACCGCCGACGCAAAGGTCGCAGTGAGTGAGTTGAACACTAGGAGAGCGAAGATGGTCATCTTCCGCTTTAACGTCCAGTTTTGAGGATGTGTTGGATCGTCGTGGCCCGAGAACTCCACCACATACTCTTCTCTTTCCGGTAGCAGTGGTGGATATCCTTTGCCGCCGCCAAAGTCTGGGAGCTCCTTCCACGGCTTGCTTCTTGTGGTACCGACAGTTTGCGAGTGTTGCAGGCGGTGGTCATCGATACGCTGCACTGCGGTTGGGTGTCGCTCAAGATAGGCGAAGACTGCACGGTCTCTCTGTGCGGTGTCCAGGCGGGATATGTCGAGTTCTGCTTGTCTTGTGGAAACGGTGCGCACGCTTTGCGTGGTGGGTATGCGTCTAGCTACGCTTGACCTCGAGCCTCCAGTGGAGCTTGAAGACGTTGAGGCGTGGCTGCTTTGGCGTCTGACTGCCGCCAAGTCCTCTGCCTCTTCTGTTGCGAGGTGTGCGGCGTGGTCTTGCCATGCTTCACCTTGGTGGGCGTGTGTATCATCAGGATGTTGGGCGTAATAACTGTTGCGGAGCGCATCATTTGGGTCATATTGTCGCCATCGTGAAGGGCTCGCGTCTCGCTCGGCGCGAAGCCTGGCTGCATCTTCGCTGTTCATGTTGAAGAATGCGGCAGGCTGTTTGCTGCTTTGTGTGAGGTGAGTTCAATGGCGGGTGCACGTGTGTGACGAGAAGAGGGTTGAAAGCGCGCGTGGCGAGGCTTCCTGTACAGGGAAGATCTGAATCAAAAGAAATGAAATGTCAACACCCACATTCAGGCCTGGGCGTGTTTATAGCATTGTAGCACTGAGCACTGCTGGACCTTAGGAAGAGATAGTCGATAAAATCGTAGTCGCCGCTCGGTCCTCACGGCTCTTCAAAGATGTTCGAGGCGCGAGCTGATACGTCATTTAGACAACCGCTAACATGTTTTTGGTTAGCATCTGCTGATTAACGTCGAGGATCGGCACAGTCAGTCGGGAAATCGGTGCTAGCAGGAACGCCATCCCACAGATCCATCCCATTCACCTTTGGTTTTTTGGTTGGGATGCATGAGCATTGCTAAGGTGTTGGAGACACTTTACACTTCGGCCTCGTCTCAAGGCAAGAACGAATGTCCTGCCCTCATCATAAGCGATGCTGGTACCAAAACTTGACATTGGTATCCTAGAGCATCTCAGTAACAGTCGTGCTACGTTCCGCGACACATGGCGAGATGCTTGTACATGTATACTGCTGGCAGCCGTCATCTTATGCTCCACTTCAACGCCTACCACGCGGAGCATAAAACGAGCTCACACATGCTTTTGCAGCTTGAAGTTATTATCAGGCTATCAAGCCAAGTTCTTCTGTGGTTACCGACTTCGTCCGTTACATCCCGAGTCTTCAATGGATGGCTTCATGTCACTGGCGTGTCGCGCGTTACTACTGGTGGCCTCGATATTGTCGAATATAACCTACCTCACAGTCATCTTGTAATCATTTCCCTACACGATCCTAGGTGCCAGCGTTTATATATTATTGGGTGGGTTCTGAGCAAGTCTACGGACCAGCGGCCGGGTTTACGTTCAAGCAGACTTTGGCTCAAATCGAGACACCAACACCACCGATCGCACGGCAAGTGAGCAATAAGAACTCATATTAACTTACATGTATGGCCATGTGTTACTGAATGCATATGTAGAGCCTTTTGATTTTTGTAAGCTTGATGGCACATTCTGAATGGATGCAAATATGTTTTGCGGGTTAGGGTTAGTGTTCTGTCATTATACGACCGGGTCCAAAAGCGTATCAGATGCTTGTAGGCAGGAACAGCAGACGTATGATTATGATGGATATCTTTACTTAAGCAGCTAAGACGTATGATTGTGCATGTGTTTAAAAGTTGAGCTCTACACACCTACACGAAACGCTAGAATCATACAAACTTTAGGCAGGAACCGTTGAAAACAAATAGATGCGTGTATATATATGGTCATGTGAGTACCGTCTAAGGCATTGGAATAAGCTCAGAATCATGCGAGCCATCTAATCAGTGGAAGTAGCGTTGTACACCACATCAACCACTCCAGCACCTTGCTCAACCGCAGCATCGACCCTCACAGTCAAAACTCTGCCAGTCACCGGCGAAGTCAAGTTCTGCAGCACATCTCCCCAAGAGTTGTAAACAGTCCCCACTGCCTCACCCTTAGTGACGTCCTGAAGCGGCTCAACATTGAGCTCGACCCAGCCGCTGTGCCAGACCGACACGCTCGACACATTGGTCGCCTTGTAAGTCTTGGACAAGTCCACGGCGACGGGTCCGGTCTGGTTGGCAGCCTTGGCCGTGTCCATTTGCAGGTCGTCGATCAGGCGGTAAATGAAGTTTTCGGCGCGAGAGATGAGCGTGCGGTTCCAGTTCTTCGCGGGGCCGACTTCGAGGGTGATGGCCGGGATGCCGTTGTGTACCCAGGTGGTCTCGACACTGCCGGGCTCGCCGGGGTCGATCTTGATGATGTCGGGCTGGGCGAGCTCGGCGAGGCGTTGCACGCCGGGGAGGGCAAAGTCGGCGTAGGCCCATAGAGGGCCGTTAGATCCGGTTGAGAGGGTGTCTGTGGAGGAATTTAGCTTGTGAACAGATTGTGCATGGTTTCCAATGTTTTCACGTACGCAAGTCAACGACGATATCGACGTTGCTGGTGTTTCCCCAAACGTTGTTCCAGATCGCGTAGTCGTACGACTCGGGGAGGTTGCCGCCTTCTTCGATACTCACGCCGGGCATGAGTCGGTTCAAGTTATAGTAGAACCCATTATTGGAGCTTGTCCAGAAGTTGCGTTGGTTGTGGATGTTTCCATTGGGATTTAGAGTGGGAAGGCCGATGATGGTGCCATTGAGTCCACCAGAAGACACCGTCTCATCCAAGCTCGCGAACACACGCTGCACCACGGGGATGCCATTGAGTTCGTCTCCGTGGATGGAAGCAGAGATCGAGAGTTTGCGGCCCGTGTGCAGCGAGCTGTTGGTGCCTCTCGCCACGAAGATCGGGATGAAGTAATCCAATCCGCCCTGAGCCTGAGCCGCAGAGATCCAGTAACGAGAGATGGTGTTTGCGGGCACGTCAGCAATATCTAGAGCTGAGATGACGGGATATCCGTGCAGCACGTCACCCGTGAAGTCTGTTTGGGCGAGGGTCAGGCCACTGCCGAGGAGGGCTCCAGCGAAGATCGACTTCATGATGTCGAAGATGGCGGCGATATAGTGGTAACTTTGACTGGAATTCTACATTGCGAGACTTCGCTGCTCTTCATATACCTGCTCAGTATCATCCTAATTTACTGATAACCGTGTGTCAGGGACCCGCTACTTGCGTCTAACTTCCTGATAAGAGTAAGATTGCAAGAGTGCCAGGGCGAAAAACGATGATATTTTCATAAGGGCCAAGTCAGTGCACGATAGCAGAATTACAACGCGCCCACCTCTGGCAGATTTCACGACAAAGAAGGGTGTCGGCGTTTCCTCTGTGTTGCTTGCCTAGATCTGTGAGCCCTCGGGCTTTCCATCGGTCCTATTCTGTCGCTCTCCACAACGGTGATGCCCGATGGAGATGAAGATGCTCCCGTCATTAATGCCCACCTTCTGTACGTTCACCCCAGCCTTCCGGCGAAGAAACGCTGCAGCCAAGCAACCAAACTGCGGAGTCGTGGAGGTCTTTTGGGGCGCTTGTGACGCCAGCGGCGCCTTGCGGCATGAAACCAAGACACTTCGCGACTTGGCGCACGTGTGGGACTGGCATCTTTCAACTCTTCAGGGCGATAGCTGTGAGAGGGCACAGCGAGGGCTCGTCCCGCAGTGCGTCGTCCACCGGTGTTCCTGCACATCTCACCTCGTACTCACGGTAGGCTTGAACTTGGCGTCCATGCCAGGGAACGATGACATCGTTCGACATCCTGCCGACGGTGACTTCAAATGGTCTGAACATGCCCCTCCTGCACACGCTTCTCTAGCAGACCAAAGTCCCGGGTTGGAGTGAAGATCTCAACAGGGCAGCCATTCATCCTTGAGCGAGCTTGCTTACCACGATGCTCTCCGTTTCCTTGCTTTCGTTATTGCCATTGGCATCCGCCCTCTACCAGAATGGCTCGGTGATCGCCCCTTGTGATTCGTCGTTGTATTGTCAAGGCGAGATCTTGAGGGAGATTGAGTTAGCCCGTCCGTTTGCAGACTCGAAGCTCTACGTCGACCTGTGAGTTTAATCAAGATTTCAATCATGTACTCCGACTGACAGCATCGTCCAGGCCCACCAGACGCCCTCTCGATGAAGTAATTGCCGCTTTCCAGAACCTGTCGAAGCCTCTGAGCAACAACACTGAGCTTAACGATTTCCTCACCGAATACTTTGGCAAAGCGGGCAGTGAGCTTGCTCCTGTACCTTCAGAGGATCTTACAACATATCCCACGTTCTTGGAGCATGTCAACAGCTCTGACGTTCGCGATTTCATCAGTCAGGTCATTGATATCTGGCCCGATCTGACTCGCCAGTATGTTGGTGCCGGCAACTGCTCTGGCTGCGTGAGCTCGTTCATTCCCGTGAACCGCACGTTCGTCGTAGCCGGAGGTCGATTCAGGGAGCCATACTACTGGGATTCGTTCTGGATCGTAGAGGGCCTTCTGCGAACCCAAGGCTCATTCACTGAGATCGCCTTGAACATCATTGAGAACTTCCTGGACATCATCAATGAGATTGGCTTCATGCCCAATGGCGCGAGGCAGTACTACATGAACCGCAGCCAACCTCCTGTAAGTGTCTGGTAATATCCGAGCTTATCTGAGATTCGCTAACATGAGGTCCGCAGCTTCTCACGCAGATGATCCGCGTGTACATAGAGTACACCAACGACACCAGCATCATCGAGAAGGCTCTCCCGACTCTCGAGAAAGAGCACCAGTTCTTCATGAACAACCGTACTGTCGAAGTCGAGGTGGATGGCGAGACTTACACTTTGAACCACTACGAGGTCTCGAACACTCAGCCTAGACCGGAGAGCTACTACGAGGATTATGTGACTGCGAACAACGAGTCGTACTACGCCGAGGGAGGAATCATCTATCCAGGAAAACCATTGGGTAAGCATTGAACTGAAATTTATAAGGGAGCATATCAGCTAACATTCTGCAGTACGTTGTTCACAAACATCCATCTCATTTCGATGTCGAAGCGATCCCTTCCCATTTGCAACACTCAAACTTGCAAGACTTCTTCACGATCGCATTACTGACCGAGACAACCACAGAATAACAGCCAGCGCGCAACACTCTACTCAGACCTCGCTTCAGGCGCCGAATCCGGCTGGGACTATTCCTCCCGCTGGCTGAGAACCCCAGGCGACGCAGTCAACGACGTGTACTTCCCCCTTCGCTCCATCAACACCAAAGAGATCGTTCCCGTCGACCTCAACGCCATTCTCTACCACAATGAGATCGTCATCGCCAGCTTCCACAACCAAACCGGCAACACCACCGCCGCCGCAGCCTGGGCCGAGCTCGCCCAAAACCGCAGCGAAGCCATGACCGCCGTCATGTGGGACGAAGAGCACTTCCGCTACTTCGACTACAACCTGACCTCCTCCGCCCGCAACGTCTACATCCTCGCCGACGAGGACTCCACCGACGCAGAACGCGCCGGCGCCCCAGAAGGCCAAATGCTGTCTTTCAACGTCGCCCAATTCTACCCCTTCTGGACCGGCGCCGCGCCCGCCCGCCTCAAGAACAACCCGCAAGCCGTGCAGCGCGCCTACGCGCCCGTCGCGGACCAGCTGCTGCGCAAAGCCGGCACCATCCCCGCCACCAACCTGCAGACCGGCGAGCAGTGGGACGAGCCCAGCGCGTGGCCGCCGCACCAGTACATCGTGACCGCAGGCCTGCTCAACACGCCGCCGACGTTCGGCCAGGACGACCCGGCGTACGTCTGGACGCAGGAGCTGGCGTTCAACCTCAGCCAGCGGTACGTCGACTCGACGTTCTGCACGTGGCGCGTCACGGGCGGTGATACGGAGGATTTGCCACAGCTTGAAGGCGCGGATCCCGCGGCCAACGGCACCATGTTCGAGAAGTACGCTGACAACAGCACGAATGCTGCGGGCGGCGGTGGCGAGTACGAGGTTGTTGAGGGTTTCGGGTGGTCGAATGGCGTGCTGATTTGGATGGGCGATGTTTTCGGCCGCGAGCTGAAGACGCCTGAGTGTGGGGATATCACTGCGGCGGAGGTGCACCCTGATAGCAAGAGGAAGAGGAAGAGAAGTGCGGTGGAGCTGCACAAGTATGATGCTCAGTTCGTGAAGAGGTGGCAGAAGTGATGTGTGAGTGTGTTGTACATAAGTTCACACTTGGAGATATGACGCAGGGTGGCATTTCTTCGCCCCAAGTATATTGAGGTATAATAATGATCGAGAATTTTGATTTTCCAATGCTCATTAAATTCTTCTCCACTGTCGCGTTTGTGATGATCTTGTGTCGGTGAGGCTGAGTCTCCCGCACTTGTTGGCGGAATTCGTCGATTTGCTCCGAGGTTTGTTGACGCGTTTGAAATTACCGTGTTGTGGTTTAGTGCAAGACATGTATCATACAAAGCTAGTGTCAATGTCAGTGGACAATGAGCATGATCTCCTCATGCTCTGCAAGAATTGCAATAGCTGTTGGAGTGTGGTGAGTTTCTGCTATGTGGCAATATCGACGCGGTTGTCTGCCTGCAAGCGAGAGCATTTGGCAAGCGTCAGCCTCACCTCGGCGCCCTCAACTGGTGAAATGTAGATTCCCAATGGAATATGCGATGACGCCCCGCGACATTCGGGAGAGGGTGGCAAAACCTGATACGACCGTAATGAGGAAAAAATGTGCACGTTAGCTGGTATCTATTACATATGTACAAAGCAGCTGCGGGCCTGCCGTAGCGAGTAACCCGTGTGTTCGCCACTAAACGCTGAGTACACTTAGTTGGCTTGAGTGGTACCGGTGTGAGTACCCCTCTCGAAGTATGTCCACTGGCCCTCGGAAGGCTTCTCCTCAAGAGCTTCCCAGCTGCAAACTGTGTTAGCAAAGAAAGAGACGGTGATTGCGGAAAATTGAAAACTTACACCTGGCTCTTGGCGAGAGTGTCAACGAGCTGGTTCTCGCCCTCGGCAACCTGGATAATCTCCTCGAGCAGACCGGCCTGGATCTTGTTCTCAATCTCTGAGATCTGGTCGATTGTGAGAGCAGGCTCGGGCTCAATGCGGGGAATCTTTGCGTTCTCTGCCCGCAGGTCCCTCGTCAAGTGCTTGTCCATATCCTTCTTTTCCTCCTCGCCGGCCGGGCCCTCAATGAAAGGCTTCTTGGGCACGTACTCGTCATCCCACTCGGCAGTCTTCATGCCCTCGAGCGCCTCGAGCTTCCACACGACGTTGAAGGACTTCTCGCCGCCGGGAGTAGAGATGGGGATCTTGCGGAAGGCCTCAGGGTGTGCGTCGACCAGCTTCTGTGTGCGTGTCTGCCATTCTTCCAGACCGGCGGGCTTGACGGACTCGATGACACTCAGGCGGTGCTTTGTGAGAGCCTCGGTGGACTGGCGGTAGACGCTGTGCTCGGGGAAGGCCTTGAGCTTCTCCAGGGTGTTGTTGTAGACGTAGAGGAGGGTGGAGCGCGGTGTAGCGTGCACCAGAAGACCAGCAAGACCGGTGGGCGCGCCGGGCTCGAGGTACTGGCTGGGCTTTGTCTTTTGCACAGAGGCGAGGAGACGGAGGGCGGGTCTCATGGCTGCGGTGGGTGTGGAGAGTCAAGGGGCGGTGTTTGAGGGGGGGGGGGTGGTGGTGGAGGGAATGCGCGCCACAGGCAGTTGCTCAAGCTGTCGGTGGTGGTGGTAGCGCAATTGATGTCGTAGTAGTCAGCAGATATGGGCCGGCTCGTGGCTTCTCCATCTGGCTTTTGGCGGGAAGGGGCCCTTGAGTCTCCGCAAATTGTCTCGTCTCCTGGCTGGAGCGTCGAAGTTGAGCGCTGTCCCGTCTCGCAGCACCACTTACTTGAACACACCACGGCAGCCACGACTACTGTACCACACATCTCCCCATCACTCCTCACTGCACTCCTGCACCCAGCATAATTACTTCACTTACACTCCCGCCAAGGTCACTCGCTACCTCACACCCACTGCCTGTTTGGAGCCACTCCAGCGCTCATCGCAGCACTCGCCAGCCCCTCGTTTAGGATTCTGTAGGGCCACGCAAGCACGCGAACACGCCTACGTCGCCCTACAATTGTTGTAGCAGCACAGGGGCTTCTGCCCGAACACATCACCGGCCATGCGCATACAAGCCCTCCTCTCGCTGGCCCTGCCACTACTGTCATCAGTAGTCGTCGCACAAAATAATGCTGGTCAAATAAATCCGCCTGCCGACTCCCTGGCTGCACCCCAACGACAACGGCGAGATGCACCGGCTGCAGAGGGCGCCTTGGACGGCCACGATGGCAAGACTACCACAGACGGCGGAGCAGAAGAGGGAACTACATTCAATGGCAAGAAGGTACCTCCCTCGCTGGAGATCAAGGGAGCCGATTTGGCGGCCACCATCAAGTCTGGATACTGGATGGTGGAGTTCTTTAGCCCTTACTGCGGTCACTGCAAGCATTTCGCACCGACATGGCAGACCATGTACGAGTTCTATTACACCGACGACCCAGTACCGCAGACGCAGGGCACCGAGGGCGATCTGAACAGCTTCACCAAATATTACGATTTCCACTTTGGCAAGGTGGACTGCGTCGCAAACGGAGACGCTTGCGCAGAACAAAAAATTAACGGTTTCCCGACTGTCGTTTTGTTCAAGGATGGTGAGAGTGTCAAATCTGAGAGAGGCGCACAGGACTTGGCATTTATGAGCACATGGGTGGAAGAAACTCTCGAGACGATCAAGCCTGGAAGCAGAGTCAAGGGTGGCCCCAAGCTACCCAAGGTCGGCGATCACACCGTGGATAAGGCATTGCCTGAGCCCGCGCCTCCGGGGAAAGCAGCCGCTCCGGCCAAAGCGACCTCGACAAAATCTACCGTCAAAGCAACCAAAATCCGAAAGCCATTGCCCAACGCTGCGGGTAAGAGTCAAGACCTGACCGCAGAAACATTCCAACGCCTGATTACCATGACACACGACCCGTGGTTCGTCAAGTTCTACGCTCCCTGGTGTCCTCACTGCCAGCACTTGGCACCGAACTGGGAGGGTATGGCCCGGAAGATGGAAGGAAAGGTCAACATTGGTGAAGTGAACTGCGATATTGAGAAGCGACTCTGTCGTGACGTCAAGGTCAAGGCATATCCTACCATTCTGTTCTTCCGTGGAGGCGAGCGCATCGAGTACGATGGTCTTCGTGGCCTGGGTGACTTGATCCACTTCGCTCACAAGACCCTCGCGGTCGAAGAAGGTGTGCGTGACGTGACTGCTGAAGAGTTTGAGGAGCTCGAGAAGCAGGAGGAGGTTATCTTCCTCTACTGCTATGACCAGGCCACCACTTCCGAGGACTTCATTGCGCTCGAGCGTCTAGTCATGTCTCTCATCGGCCATGCCAAGCTGGTCAAATCTTCCGATGTAGCTCTGTCGCAACGTTTCAAGATCAGCACCTGGCCACGCCTCCTCGTTAGCCGCGATGGCAAGCCTTCGTATTATGAAGCTTTGTCACCACAGACTATGCGCGATTACCGCCGGGTATTGGATTGGATGCAGACCGTCTGGCTCCCTATCGTTCCCGAGCTTGACGCCTCTAACGCGCGTGAGATTATGGACGGCAAGCTTGTTGTGCTCGGTATCTTGTCTCGCGACCGCCCTGAAGAATTCGCCAGCGCCAAGCGCGAGATCAAGAACGCTGCCCTGGAATGGATTGACAAGCAGACGCAATCGTTCCAGCTCGCCAGACAGGAGCTCCGCGACGCCAAGCAGCTCCGCATCGAAGAAGCTGAAGATCGCGACAACGAGCGTGCCCTGAGAGCGGCCAAGAGCATTCGTATCGACGTGAACGACATCGATCGCAAGGAGGTCGGCTTTGCCTGGGTTGACGGCGTGTTCTGGGAAAGATGGATCAGGACTACCTACGGCATCTCAGTCCGCGATGGCGAGCGCGTCGTGATCAACGATGAGGCCAACAAGCGATACTGGGACAACACTGTCACTGGAAACGCCATCGTACCTTCAAGAACATCCATCTTGGAAACACTTTCTCGCGTCGTCTCCAAGCCCGGTAGCCTTCCTCCGAAATCGACGACAACGCCACTCGGACACATCTGGTGGGTCATTAGGGGTGGCTTCCTATCTCATCCGTTTGTGAGCGCTGTCATCCTTCTCGTCCTGCTCGTCGGCGGTACCATCTATGCACGAAACTTTGTCAAGAGGAAAGGCGGCTACATCAAGCTTAGCGAAAAGGGCCGGCCCATGGATGGCCTGTTGGGTGGCAACAGCGGCAGCCAGAGCCAGGGCAAGGTTGACTAGGCTGCTGGTTTCAACATCTAATATTGGGTGATAATGGCGTTCGGTAAAATGGGAGAATTTCTTCTTGTATCCATAGACGCGCATTGAGGCTGTTTGTACGGCGTTGACAAGCGTACTCTGAGCGAAATACGATTTCGATATGTTCTTATTTCTAACATCATTCCCAATATCCCCAGCGTACACACATTACACAGAAAACCAATCTCTCAGGGATCGCTGCACCACCCCCCATCCACAACATAACTGCTCCCCGTCACCGCGCTCGCCTCATCAGACGCCAAAAACACTATCACCTTCGCCACCTCCATTGGCCCCAAATTTCTCTTCAGACTCTGCGCCGCCATCACCTCAGCCTCATACTCCGGCGTCAGCACTTCCTTAATCTGCCTCTCCGTCGCTATCGCCCCGGGCATCACGCTGTTCACCCGAATCCCCCACGGCCCAAACTCCTTGCTGTGCGTCCGCGTCAGCCCCAGAATCCCCGCTTTCACTGTCGTGTACACCGGGAGCCCAACTGCTGGGATCCTCCAGGTGATGCTGCCCATGTTGACGATGCTGCCGCCGCCAGCGGCGCGCATTGAGGGCACCACGGCTTGCGTCAGGAAGAACATGTGCCGCAGGTTGACGTTGATGCCGAAGTCCCAGGATTCCGGGGTTGTGGAGAGGGTGTCTTTGCGGACGAGCGCGCCGGCGGAGGCGGCGTTGTTGATTAGGATGTGGATTGTTTTGTGCTCTTCTAGGATTTTTTGGGCGAGCGTTTGCAGGGCGGGGAGGTCGGAGACGTCGCATTGGTGGAAGATGGGCGTTGGGATTGGAGGGCCATTGGGAGGGGATGGGAGGGAAGAGATTTTGGAGATGAGGGTGGCGGCGCTGCTGGAGGAGATGTCGAGGATGATGACTTGGCTGCCTTGAAGGGCGAGGAGCTCGACTGTTGCGGCGCCTATGCCTTCGGCGCCGCCTGTTATGAGGACGGTTTTGCCGCGGAGGGAGGGGTATGTGGCGTGTTGGGTTGTCATTGTTTTCTCTTTTGGCAGGAGTGTTAAATGATAGCAAGTGCACAGGTATAGATGGGGATGAATATCAAGATGTTCGGGAAGTGATTGATGTTGGACAGCTTCAATTGAGTCACAACGGCTAAAGCCAGAAAAGAATCAGAAATGGAATGTAATTTTGCTCATGTCAGACCTAGCTTTACCTAAGGTCAGTGGTGTATCCTCAGTGGAGCCCATGTGTGTGGTCAGAAGAGGGGTGCATGGGGTGAAGCTGGTGGAGTAAAGCACGTGGCAAATGCCTAATCAGGAAAACCGTACAGAGGCAAATGCCGACAGACGCCGACGTCTAGGAAGAAGATGCAACAAGCAATATACACGCTCGCTCGATGTGAGTATGGTTCTCAGAAGTCATGTTGATCGGCCTAGCGTAGAGTGAAAGCACTGTGAATTCTCAAAAGGGACACTGAGATTTGATGCATGCATCCGCAGAGGGACGTGTCATAGTAAAGTGCACATATGTGTGTATCTACGTGTTGTGTGATAGTACAGTGCTCTCCGCGTCAACCGGCCGGTTCGAACTCTCTGAGAATCACGACAAGAAGCTAGACGTCGTTCGTTCCTTGGGTCTAACAAGTGTTTTTCTTGCCACGGTATATCGCATCAGCCATCCTCGCCACCTGCACCATCTCTTGGACGTCGTGCACACGCACAATATCTGCGCCACCTCGGATTGATGCTGTGACTGCCGCTGCAGTTCCAAAGATTCGGTGTTTCGGCTCTGCCACACCGGTGATATTACCAATGAAGCCTTTGCGACTGCAGCCGACTAGCTGAGGAATGCGAGCTAGATATTTCTCAGACGGCGTAGAAGAGGAAAACAGTTTGCTGCTTTTAGAGATAAATCGAGGGATCAGGAATGGCACACGTAGGAGGTCGAGGTTCTGATCCTGTGTTTTCGCGAATCCGATACCTGGGTCCAAAATGATACGCCAATTCCTGACGCCGGCCTCTTTGGCGAGCACAATGCGACTTTCGAGTTCCTTCCTGATGGTCATCCGGAGGTTGTCATAGGTGCAGTTTTCTGGACTTTGCATGGTAGCCGGTGTACCACGCATGTGCATCATAACGTAAGTGCAGCCGAGCCGCGCGACTGTAGACAGCATTTGCGGATCCAGCGCGCCGGCGGAAATGTCGTTGACAATGTGCGCGCCAGCGTTTACGGCCGCTTCTGCGACCGCAGCACGGTATGTGTCTACCGAAATGGCAATCCCTTCTGCTTCCGGGAGTGACTTGATAGCTGCGATAGCTGGCAGTACTCTATTGATTTCTTCCTCAGCGGTCACATCCGGAGCATTGGGTCGAGATGATTGGCCGCCCACGTCAATGATGGTAGCTCCAGCTGCAATATGGGCAGCGGCTGTTTCGCGCAGGCTCAGTGGGTCCAGGGTGTTGGACTCTCCATCCGAGAAGGAGTCGGGTGTGGTGTTCAATATTGACATGACGAGCGTTTTACGGCACGGATCCATAGGGTACATCATGACGCCTGTGGTAAGCGGCGTCACCGCGTGCATTGATTCAGTCGAGTCTTTGTCGACGAGTTGCGGGTTTATAACTTTGCCGAACATTCCGGGCAAGCTCTTTTTGGAACGTGGATTTCTCCATTGCCGCATGAACCGAAGACTACGAAAGCAAGTTAGTGGCCTGCGTAGAGATATCGAGGGTTCGACTGTACTGACTCCATGATAGGTCTGAGGACAAACTCTCGCTCATGCATCAACAAGTGTGGTACAGTCAGACGCTCTGTCTCCACTATCTCATCGCGGAAGATGGCGATGTCTAGGTCGATATTTCGAGGACCCTTGTCGATAAGCTTGACACGTCCGTGACCTTGCTCGATAGCTTGAAGTCGGTCGAGAAGCTCGATTGGTGTGAGTGAAGTCTCGATCTAAGGTATCTGTTAGCCGCAGTTGACGCGCCGCTGTCACTTTCACCGGAACTTCAACTTACCTCACATGCTCCATTGACGAAACGTTCCTGGTCCTCGACATACATTGGCTTGGTCTCGTAAAGGAAACTGGTGTCTACAATGCGCATGTCTGGGTCAGCGTCGATTGCGCGACAGGCTTTTTCGATCTCCTCGACTCTGTTGCCAACATTGCTGCCAAGCGCCACCACAACCCCACGTTGCATCTGACCTCTCCTGTTCGCTTTCGAGTCAAGCTGTACAGGGCGTGCAATCTCATCTGAAGCAGTGGCGTCATCTGAAGGGGTTGATGTGATGGAAAGTAGTTTGAAATCCAGCTCTTGAAGCAGTGCTTTGATGGCCACAGCATCCTTGCACACGGAGGCGGCGCCTGCTGATTTGGCGACACGAGTGTGATCAATGCTTCGTGCAGGAGAGGAAAGCGAACTTTCTGCTTCATACTGTGCTTCGTACTCTCCAGCTGGCCCAACATGAGTCTGATCGTTTGAACATATGTTGAAGCGCACTGACACCGTATTGATGGCGAAATGATCTTCAAGCTCAGATCTGGCTTCGAGAACAATCTCAGCGAACTTTTCTGCTGCAAGCTGCCGATGGACGAGAACGTAGCCGTCGAAGTATGCAGTGCATTTCGAGGCCAATACCTTGTGCATAAAAGCAATTTGCTGCCGAGCATTGATCCGCCCATTGACTTGCTGGTTCGGCGTACCCTTCAAGGTGACTTCCACAACTGCATGCACAGATTTGCACTCGCGGGGCCTGTCATACGTAAGAGATGTAAGGACTAATGGTTCCAGCTCGATGGTGATCTCTCCATCTGAGAACACTGTGATGTCACACAATGTGGGCACTGACATCTCAGCAGGCGTAGACGAGCCTGGCGCAGTCAGATTTACGGCCATTCCATCTCCTCCAGGTAGCTTTTTTAGAGCATTGCAAACGATAGCTTGTAAATCGTAGCAATCGATGTTTCGAGAGGCCTTCAGACCATAATTGAATATGTCGATCGCCTTTCGATATTGTTGATGAATGTTGGCTGGCTCGTAATCGATGACTGGATGCGACAGCAGTTGCATGCTCATATGTGTGAAGCCTCCGTTGACCACGTTCTTGCTGGGTCTGACTACAGTTAGTTCCTATAATGAGATGTGATCGTGCGCATGTTTGAGAGCTTACAGGCCGATGACCTTATGGCAGACAGTTGCCTGGTAGCCAGATGGTAGTTCGACATGATCTAGCGGCGGTATGTAAGCCTTGGGTGCGCGGATTCGTGCTTCGAGGTCCGCCACGGACACAGTCTTCGTAAGGGTCACTAAATCATCGCCAATGACCACTTCAATTGACACGCTGTCAAGCACGAATCCCGGAGTCAAAGGACGCACAACCCTGAGTACGGCTTCGGCCAGATACCCGGTTGTTGTCGTCACATCGTCAAACTTTACGCCTTCGCACACCTTTTGTATAATAGTGGCGGCGTTGGTGGCAAGGTTATTCGTCTCTTGCTCAATATCGACTTGTTCTGACAACGAATTGTCCAGTAGCGAATCGACTACGGTCGCATCGATTGGTGAAATTTGAAAGAGGACCGACTTGACTTGAATCTGCCGGGCTTCCCATCCCTCACTGTTAAACCGGAGCTGGAACGAGCGCTGCAGATCTGTACGTATGGATACTTTGACGGAATCGCTGGCAGTACCCTTCTTGAGTTCCACTGAGTCTGCTGGCAGAAGTGAGTTGCTTGCATGGCTCCTAGACAACGTCGGTGCATCGAGCGAGATTCGGACAGTCATGGGATCTGCGAGGTTTGTCGGAAGGTTTTGCAAAACAGCAAGGAAGCTATCAAGCATGATGGGCAAATCCCTCGCGGTGCTTCGGGAAAGATCCTGTTCAATGCGTGATGCGATTGCGGAGGGTGTAAAGTTCGCTCGAGCATTTGAAGCCACGGATATATCCAAAGTATATGGGTTTATCACTGTTTTGACTTTCTCGTTACTCACCTTACGCGCAGATGGCCTTGCAAAAATCAGCTGGTACTCTCGTTTAGATGGCGGGTGTATACTGACATTGGAGCAGGTTTATTTTCGACACCCTCTGAACTTCTCATGTGCCGCAGTTTCAACACTTTCGACCCAACCACCGGGCCGAAGGAAAAGCCGTGCAGACTCTCTTCCAAGCAAGGCGGTTCATGGACCCATCGGAGGGTATGATTTTGCGACAAGAACTCCTTACGGCTGACCCTCATGTCTTCGAGCTCCAAATACTTATCGAACTTCGAACGGCGGAAGGAGTCTTTGAGATGCAGGACAACTGCTTCATTCCAAGAGACAACAGAGGTGAACTGACGACCACGAAGTGAATGCCACAGACCCGTCAAAAGCTCTCTCACAAACTCGTCGACGCCATGTGTCGGTTCATCGGCAGACCCACCGCGAGGAGCGATAAATGCCAAGGCATTTGGTCGAAACCGCAGCTCTATGCCCAACTTCCCTGGCAACGGGCGCGCTACCTTGCCTGATAAGGTAGTGCGTGGTCCTATTGTCGCGGCACCTCTGTCTACGCTAGTCTCGAACCGCAGTGTGAACGAGGGGACATTCTTCGTGCTCGGTTTCAGGTCTCGACGCGACAACACACCGAAAACCTCGCAGTGAAAATTAGAGTCCTTTCCAACGCGGGGTATGCGCATGACCTGCTCGATAAGAGCACATTGAATTGACGGTGACGCAGAAAGAGCCGCGTTCGCCAGATCACAAGAATAACGCAATGTAGCGAGAAATCCATTGTCGTTGGGCTGCTGAACAGTGCGAGAGATGTCTTCACCCAAATCATCTCGGGTGTCTTTCACATCATCTGAGTATGCCACAACTTTTGTCTTATAGGCACCAGGTGTTCCCTCAGCACACTTTAACAAACTACACACATGTGTTAGCATAAAAACGAGGCAGAAAGCAGGACCGCCGTTAGATACTTACGAAAGGGTCAGATTACGGCGGAAGAGGCCAGGAAGTTCTGTCACTTTTGTGATGTTGGAAGTAAAGGCTGGTGATGCGTGGAACCTGTTCGTGGTATCTTGTATAGAACGGGTGACGCGTCCAGCACTGATGCTGCCGTGAACCTTGCTAGACGAGCTGCGGATTCCCCGAGGATGCGGCAACAGTCTGCGTAATGCCACCTTGGGTGCCATCCTGACAGCAACAATCTCAGATCAAGGAGGTGCTCTGAGCATGGCTTAATGGCCTGCGAAAAGTGACCTTGTAAGATATTCGAATGGGGAGGTGCACTGATCAAACTGACTGGTCCATGTGCATTGACTGCCAAGCTTGGTCAAAGAACTCTCAAGGCCCGTACTGGTATGCGTCGTAAAGAGGTTGCTGCTCAATGGATGAATCATGCTCAAGGTCGCAAATGCTGATTGGTGCCTGTGGAAGTTCACGGAGATCTGGGCGGCCCGATCCTCGATCGTGCTAATCACGTGATGAAAATGAATCTCGAACCTCTAAAGGTCCTCGCGGCAATCCTTCCTTACGACATCGGCGCACTGGCCAAAACCGCCAGTCAAGATCAAGACTATCTATTCGTCTGCCTTGCCCGATCCATTTGAAGCACTGTCAAACCAGAGCCATCTTCAGCATCCTTCCTGCGTTGATATTACGATTGACTGGGCTTCTGCCATTTGCACAGCCTCCGTGATCTCGCAACTCACGACTTGGCGACCGTCACCAGGTGCTCTTTTCCCAGCATGGTCTTTCCGATGCAGGAACAACCCGTTCATATTTAGTCGTGCTATTAATCCTTCCGAAGGCAGTGTAAGCACGGTCTGTGTGCGAAGAAAGCTCGCCCTGTCTTGTCTACGAAATAGCTTGCCTTTCCGTATTCAATGTGACTTCTTGGATCTATTTGCACATCAAATACTCTAACACCATCTTGATTACTCACTGACGAACACCTACAAAATCCAAAGTTTGTATTCCGCGAGTATGAATATTCGTCAATAAGAATCCCGCAGGGCTCATCAGGAATGGGGTACAGGCTACGGGGACCTGGAGGAGAACTATGGAAGAGGGTCGGTCTTGAGCTTTCGCAGTAACATATATAAACGCTGCTGACATGGCTTGGGCAGGACCGGCTGGCCTGTCACAGTCCCTGCACCTGCTGTTGGCATGCTCTAGGCTCTGATTGATGTGAAGATGTGCCGCTATTTTGTGTTGAACGCCGTGTACTCCATGGTTGAGTCGACATTGCTTATGACGCTCAATGTGGTCATAGGTGCTATGATTATCATTGGCAACAGGTATGGAACAAGTTGGACGCCTCTCATGAACTCCTAGTTGACAACATTTAAACAGTTGGGCTCCTCTTGGCGCTGCTCCGACCATGTCAGGCATATTCCTGGTGGTCAACAACCTCTTGTATGTAGTCCAAACATGTCCCCAAGCACATTGGAACAGAACATCTGATTCTCTTCGTAGCCACATGGCCTTTCTTACCGTCAGTGCTCGTCTGCACCATATGAAGAACATACAGAAAAAGCGTACGGATACCAGCCATCAGGCGACCTAATATATGAAGAATTGGAACATAAGGATATGCGCACATGTGACGCGGCAAATGTGACGGAGATAATGTTTAATATGACGCCTGAAAGATGCTGCAGTTGTCGATGCGCTTGTAATGATCGGGCGAGAGTAAACAATGGCAAAATTGAGATACATGTGGACGGCCAGCGCTTGTATCCGGTGGCCTGGTGGAAGAAATGCTCGTATCCTTCTCAGCGTGTGTGCTACCTCCGGAGGTAAGATACGATCCTCTGGCTGGAGAAGCAACAAAAGTTGCATTGAGAGAGCTCTTCATATGTCCGTTAAGTAGTGAATCTCTCACAGTCCTGAGAGCGGCGTCTTCGACATGTCTAGGTGAATTAAGTTCGCGCGTTCGACCGTACACGTGTCAATGTTTGTCGTGCCTCAAAGTTCCCTGGCAGCCATAGTTGTCCGAATGCAGCATGCACTCCGCCTCGAAAGCTGCTTCCATCCCCCAGCGTAATTGTCATCCATGATCAATGGTTCCGAAAGGAATGGCGCTTAATCTATCAATACCTCGTGTAAGATCGCGGTCACGTTGCCCCTCTCGCTAAAGTATGTATGGATTAGTGAGACCTGAGTGGCAGGGGAACGCGTAGAAAGATGTGCATGTGCCTCGGCTCCTCGGCCCTCGAATTGAGGAGATCACCAATCTGGCAAACCACAAGACCCAAGACCAAGGCCATCCTTCATATACCCGCTGCTTGTGATAACACCCCAGGGTACCACTCTGTTCTACGTACACTCAAACAATACTTCCTTGTCAAAAGCCTCAAACCGGTGTCTTTTCTTCAAAATACCGCAATCATGACTTCTCCTCGTAAGCTATCCTTCACGTGAAGACGCAAGGTAAACAACATGCTGACACCAAGCAGAACAGATCCGCACGGTGACCACCGACCTACTCAAGATCACACACCCGGTCATGCTCGCCGGCATGAACGTTGCTGCTGGCCCTAAGCTCGCAGCAGCTGTCACTAACGCTGGCGGCATCGGTGTGATCGGTGGCGTTGGCTACACCCCAGACATGCTCAGAGAACAGATTGCAGAGCTCAAGAGCTTCCTGAACGACAAGAACGCACCTTTCGGTGTCGATCTTCTTATCCCTCAGGTCGGCGGTAGCGCCAGGAAAACCAAGTAAGAAAGCATCAGTTCTCGATGTTATCAAGCAGAACAACATGCTAACACATTCTCCACCAGCTACGACTACACCAAGGGCAAGCTCGACGAACTCACCACCATCATCATTGACTCCGGCGCTCGCCTCTTCGTGTCTGCCGTCGGTGTCCCACCCAAAGCCGTTGTCGACCGCATCCACAAGGCCGGCATTCTCTACATGAACATGATCGGCCACCCCAAGCACGTGGCCAAGTGCCTTGCCCTCGGTGCCGACCTCATCTGCGCCCAGGGTGGCGAGGGTGGCGGCCACACCGGCGATGTGCCCACTACCGTCCTCATCCCCACCGTCGCAGCCCTGTGCAAGGGCAAGAAGGGCGGTCTGGGACACGACGTCCAGGTTGTAGCCGCCGGCGGTCTCTTCAACGGCCAGAGTCTGGCAGCCGCCATGGCGCTCGGCGCCAGCGCTGTCTGGGTCGGCACCCGCTTCATCCTCTCCGAGGAGGCTGGTGCTCCCAAGGCGCACCAGGAAGCCGTCCGCACCGCCGGCTTCGACGACAATGTCCGCACAATCATCTTCACCGGCCGTCCTCTGCGCGTGCGCAACAACCCCTACATCAACAACTGGGAGGTCGAGCGCGCGCAGGAGATCAAGGAGTTGACGGCCAAGGGTGTGATTCCTGTGGAGCACGACTTGGAGCGCATGGGCGATGATATCGACGATGACACCATGGACAATGCTAGGCCTTTCTTGATGGGCAAGGCCAGTGCGGTGGTCAACGAGCGCAAGTCGGCGAGGGAGATTGTCGACGAGATGGTGCAGGGTGCTGTGGATGAGATCAGGAAGAGCAATGCTGCCATTGTGTCCAAGAGCAAGCTCTAGATAACGTGTCTCTTGGAGGGATAGAATGGAAGCGTGGTTGTATGTAAGCGGTTTGATTTATTTGTAGCAAAGCCTAGTAGGCATGGTATCAGTCCGCCCGCGCTCGCCTCTTACAATTCTCCTTTCACTAGAAAGTAATCAAAAGATGCATAAGCTTCACCCTATCTTCGTGGAACGTCCCTCTTGAACCACCTCACTCATCTGCGTGGATCCCGATACTTCAATAAGACGTGTATGATTCGAAATCTAAAAGTCGTAAGGGTAAACACTTTTTGCAACACGCCGCGAATGCCTTCAATACGCCTGCTAAAACCCTCCATGTCATGCCCCGACGTAGCCCACGTTACCCAGTCCTCTATTTGGGCTTGTCGTCGGCCTTCTTCGCAAACTCAACCCTGAGAATCAAGTGACCGAAACCGTAGCCGTCCACGCGCTCGCATGCGCGAGCAGCATCTGTGCGGTCTGCGTAAGAAACGAAAGCAAAGCCCTTGGCGCGGCCGGTCTCGCGGTCCTTGGCCAGGAAGACACGAGTGACACGACCGTGACGCTCGAAGATCTCGCGGAGGTCGTTCTCTTCGGCGAATTCGGAAACCTGTAGCACTTTTGTTAATCTCTGCTTCTCGTCTCATCGCAATACCAGAGTTGCAACATACGTTTGTGACACGGAGGGTAGCCAGGTCGTCGCGTTCGAATTTGCCGCCCATCCTCTCGCCTGTTGTGCCCGCGCCGCCCTTTCGCAGATGAGGGGGGACGTAGCCTCCACTCGCACCTCCAAGAGCACCAGCAGCCTCTGCACCACCCTCGACCGCAGCCATGTCCGCAGGTGCGGCGTCCTCGCCAGCAGGCGCCATGGTGTCCTTGAAGGGACACTTGGTGGTGAAATGGTCTCCGGAACAGATACGACACTTGATTTGCATCTTCTTGAGCGCATCGGCCTTCTTATCGTCCTCGGGGGCCTTCTCCTGGACGCCGCCAGCCTTGAAGCCGACGACAGGCTTGAACATGATGTTCTCGCCGAGTGTGGTGGTGTCTCCAGGGCCTGCGGGCTTGCCGGCCTCGTCGCCAATCTTCGTCCATGCACGGCGCTCAGCGACGCGCGGGTTCTCCTTCTTCTTGACGACGGTGCGGCGGATGCGCTGGGTGCGCTTTACTTTCTTGCCGTCATCGTTGATGAAAAAGGTGACGACGGTCTCGGTGCCGTCCTTGTTCTTCGAGACCTGGGGCGCGGGAATGGCGGTAGCGAGGTCAGGCTCGCCATCTTCGGCCCAGTCGACGGTTTTTTGTGCGTTTGTTGCCATCTTTGCGGTTGTGTGGATATGTGTGAGGCCTTTCGCTAAGGGTACTGACTGTTGGTTGGATTCGAAAAGCCGTGCCCGCAAATGCGCATGCGCCACACGCCACCTTCCACCTGCCAAGATTCGAACGTTCTGCCGCGTTGTCTGCGCCACAGGTTGAGAGAGTTCGTGGTCTTGAGTTCGCTACCACTTCACTTCATAAAAGCAGCAAAGAAAACCTTGAAATGATATTGGTAACGCGCTCAATCTAAACGCACTCACGGTTTCACTTCCAAACTCACCAAGGCAGGTTGCCGAAAGTACGGCAATGTATACGCCACCCCTGGAAGTACCTCCTACGCTGTCACTCTGGTACCCAGCACCAAGGCTGCTAGAACTTGACTTAGCGACACGTCACGCTTTCAAAGCCTTCGCCAATCGGTTGCCTTCGGAACAGATGCCCTCGATACCACGGCGGCACACAGGCACGCCTGTAAGCGACTCGCAGTCAACCTGCCTGAATCTATCCTGGATTTGATTCCCTTAGAGCATTGTTCTCCTATGGGATGCAACGAACTTCGGCGCAGTCGACGCGAAATCTTGCTAATCTGACTCTCTGTGGCGTTCTCGTGGCTTCTCGATGTATTGTAGGATCCAAGCCGACTGTTCTGCCTGTTGCGCCAAAGGATCAAGGCGGGCTTACACCCTGCGGCTCAGCATGCCTCGTATACGCACAGCCGGTGGCAAGTCACTTTTTCGTGGATTCGTTGCCCCAAAGCAGCTAAGTCTGGATGAGTAACATCACAGCTACCGAGCTTGCATCGTGTCTACTGTCGTCAAGCGGCATTTTATCAGGCACCTGGATATGGTTTACCACCCAGCGGTCCCAGTCTATTGTTCTAGAACGCACCATCCTCCCTCGCAATTCGCACAACAAACTGTGGAAAAGGGTGTTGGGAAATCAGTTCCACCCTGCTGCGACTCTGGAAACAAGCATAGATCAGGGCACGCCTGACTCGCTGATACGTACACGCCCAGGCCGAAAAGGCAAACAATTCGGTTTGGGCCTTCAACGCAAAGACCGTTCATGTCCACAGGGAGGTTCTGCAGGACGTGACGAGATTTGCGCAACGATTACGTAGGGCTGAATGCTCTCCATCACACGCTGTGAATGTGTCAGTTACGCATGAGCACCTGGTACATCTCAACTCTCTGGCTGAATTACCTGATTAGGAAAAGAGTATTGTCATAGATACCTGAGGCTCTGTGGCCTCCTGCCCCGATACAGTAATTCAGGACTTCCCACACTAAGCTTAATCCGGTTTCAACGTCCATGTCGACACAGACGGTCTTGATAAAAACCTTCCTGATGGCTCTCGTTCTGCAAAATAACAAACAATCTCAAGCAACAGCATCCTGCACCAGATCACACCCACCGGACAAACGCCTACAGCTACATACATACATACAGCATCAGCAATTGTGTTAGCAACAATGCTTAGACAAATCCCCACGCTCTTCCTTGCAGGAGTCGTCCTCGAGATGAACATATGTCCCTCAATAGCACTTGCTATCACACGTATGTGACGCACTGAACTTGGACTGCGGGCAGTTGTTTACAGTGACCTAGTGAGAGCTGCAATTGGGCATGACTGTTGGCAAAACACCACCAATCTAAATCTCGCTTCCTCTTCTGAACTGTACAACATCGAGAATCAGCCGAAAGCGACTTTGTGTACTCCTCACGTGTACCAGGCACCCACGTCTGCTGTATCAAGTCCGAAAGCAACTGCGACATACCATGCCCTAACTGCCACAGCACCACCCGCCATCACGCCAAAAGCACCAATTCCGCTCGCAACAACTCGAACTCGGCCTATGCCAAATGCAACAAATGCCCGATATGCGACAGGCCACAGGAATCTCACCGTTACTAGTCCCGAGGCTGTGACATCCACTTACTCTCACAGTCACACGACGCACAATTCAACCAACGCTAACTTCGGCGGCGACATAACAAAAGCTTCCGGCAATGGATCGACCACGCAGAAGATAAGACATGCGGCGCCCGAGATGTCGACTGTGAGCCTTCCCACCGCCACCACTCTTTCTCCGAACGCGACATTTTCCAACAATAGGCCGCTCAACCACAACAACACGACCATCATTACCTGGACAGTACCTTGCACCATGACGACTGCTACACCAACACCGATGCCGAAACTCCGTGACACCAGTTTCCGCCACTTCATCAACAATATCAACGCAGCCCTGCCTTATCTCGAAGCATGCGGGATCCTAGTCATCGTGTGGAACGTCGGCAAGTTCATCCAGGCTAAGATTCAGAAATGTCGCAGACGGAGGTCCAGCTTGCCCGTGATTGAAGGGACATAAAACTGGATCGCAAGCATCTTCTCCTCTCTCTCTCTCTCTCTCTACAACACTACATATATACATATATGTACATTTAGTCTGCCAGTTGCACAGCGTGGAACGACACAGCTACATGGCTGGTCCCCCCTTGCAGGAATCCTTCGATCACAGTGTAAAGCTGCGCGGACGACAAAAGATTCTTCTCCTGTGTATTGCTATTATTTTTGTTTTGTTGCACTTTTTTTTTCTTTGGCTCTGGATCGCTGGATTGCCTTGGACAAGAGAAAGGAAGGGAAAAAAAAGGTTTTTGATTTACGACTCCTCGCCGAGTCTGTGTTCATGTCGCTATTTGTGTCTATCGTCCACCGTCGCTCGCTATGCACATCCATGCAAATAAGGGTATCTTCTTTCCGTCAATCAAAACACATCCATGCGTTCAATGCAATCGTTCATTCAATTTCATCAATTCGTCTTATCCGGCGTCATCGCCATGCCCGCTCCCACTCCTCGCAGCAGCACAATCGTGTTACCCGTCTGCAGCACACCACCCAGCTTCTCTCCAAAGTCAAGCAGCCTCCCACCTTCAACATGGAACACTCTCAACTTGTCCTCCTCGCCCTCGACCCTGTTGTTCAGATTCGCAACCTGCAAGCTCTTCGCCGCCAGATCCAGCACCCTGCCCACGCTGTACTCGGTCGAGTAGAAGAAATTGCCCTTGGGCACTTTGGCCGTGACGGTGTCTGACGAGGCTTCCACGAACAGGTACACGCGCTTCTCTTGCGGGATCTTCGCTTCACCCTTTGCAGTTCGCTTCAGCGTTGCGAGTTCCTGCGCTTGCGCCGCGGCAGCTTGTTTTGTCTTCGACACGGGCGCTTTGGGCAGATTGGCTTTCTTCGAGGCGCCCCAGGCTCGTAGCCTGTCGAGCGCGGCGCCGACTTTCTCTTTCTGCGTGTCCTGCTTGGGGCGCGCGCCCAGCGGGACGAGGTTACTGCAGTTGTGGTCGTAGGTGAAGCGGTGCTTGAGGCAGTACGATCGGTTGCATTTGTCGCAGTGCACGCCGGTGACGAGGGGAGTGTTGATCAGGGTCTTGCAGCTGGGGTCTGCGCACTGCTGCTCGTGGGTCAAGATGTTTGGTTTGGCGGACAGAGGGAGGTTGGTCTTTGGGCCTTGGTTTGCGGCGGCGCGGTTGCGGGCCCATTCGCCGGCTTTGGGGCATTCGTGGGAGGTTTCGGTGCGGTGGTCGAGGCAGAACTTGCTGGAGAGGGAAGGTTGTGTTAGTGAGGTTGTGCTTGGGATACGAGGTTGAGAGAGACGTGCCCTTACCCTTTACAACTCTCGCAGCGGAAGGGGAGGAGGTCTAGTTGGCGGCAGAAGGGCATTTGGCAGTGGGCGCCGATTGCTTCTACGTCGCCTGTGGACATCTTGCTGAAGGACTCAGTTGGGTTGGTGTTTTGTGATGCCATGATGGGAAAGCGGGTATGACGATAGTGATATACGGTAAGTTGTATGTGGCGCTATGAATGCAGAGTAATGAGCGGAAAGGTTTTGTGTTGCGGGTGTGAGCGTCCGAGTACGAGTAGTGTATGATTATCAAGTGTCTTTGAGACTACTGCTACTACAGCTGGAAGCTTCTCGTAAGGCTAAGTAAGACAGGCGTCGACGGGCTGACGAAACAGGCAATAGCGGGCCACGGGAGGTGCAGCGAGAGACATGTGAAGGCGTCAAGGCGCCGATCGGATCACCGGAGTGGAGACGGACGGATGGACGGATGGACGGAGAGGGATGGAGATGCGCGAGTCCCGTGATGAAGTGTCTAAACCGTGGTTCAGGGTTGGGCTGGGTCATGTGCCGTGAATGTTAGCAAGTCTGCGTATGCTGGCTGTGCCAATGAGCTGGCTGTAGGTAAGTTGTGCTAAGACGCATGATTACTGTTCCTACTACAATTAAGAGATGCAATAAGACGTCTTCTCATCCAAAATTTCAGCATATTACAACAGAGCACTCGACTCAAGCAACATACAAGATGCATGGTCGATTGCATCAACGCCGAGGATGTTGATGTGGATGTGGATGTGGATATCTATCATAGATGTGGATGTGGATATCTATCCTATCATAGATGTGGATGTGGAGCCATACCCAAACTTATCTCTCCCGCGCCCAAGCTGTAAGACATGGCGCTTGTGATAAGAGGGTACTGTAGGTATCGACTGCGGGGTACGTACCGGTACATACAACCGCGAGTGCGACACTGCCTTCCACAGCAAGCAAGGTACCTACTTACCTACTACATACATGTACCTTTAACTAGCTCTGCCTGCGAAGCTGCACTGCCTCTTCCAGCTCCTGTTCGACTCATCATCCTTCACCGTCACTGCCGCATACTGTTATTGCTGCCTTTCACTACCGCTGCATAGCCTTATCGTTCTTTGCATTGACCTGCCACCATCGCCTGTCTACTGACACTACCACTACTCTTAGGTTACATGCCTATCGTTGACCCTCTGCGGCCGCCTCGCCACATCGCGCGTGCCTGTTAATCACACAAACCCATTGTTCTCATAACAACATTCGTCACAAACAACAAATTACCCACCAAACATGCTAGCGCCATCAACCCGGGCCACCATCAGGCCTCGCTCGCTCTCCACCTCTGCCCTCCCACGCACCCAGACCCGTTCTCTCTTTGCGTGGAAGTCCCGCTTCGGCGCCTGCGACTCCCACCTCGACCCTCTCTACCCACGTTTCGTTCGCCACCGTACTCTCAAAACTAAAGCTAAGCTGCTCAAAGCTGTTCGTCGCCGCCAGCAATTCGAATGGGATGCCGAGGCAAAGCCTTTCCTCGGTCCCAGACACGTCAGAAATGCCAGTTACTGGGATGGTACAAGCAGACCACGATGGGCTAGGCGTGGTGGCGAGAACGAAGAGAAGCAGAGTAATTGTGACCCTGCTGCTGAGGGATACGAGCTCAGTGGTAAGGAGAAAGAGTGGAAGAAGCAGATGGACGCTATTCGCAAGCGTATTGAAGTCGACCCCTACGAAGCTGTGTTCGGTAAGAGATTCGAGCCATTCTGGACCCCGCTTGTCTCTTCGTGGATGGGGGTAGATCCCGCTTCATCCAAGCAAGGGCCGAAGCCTGTCGAGCCTGGCGAGGAAAACTCCCGCCGTGAGAAAACCACACCCATCACTCCCTCTGTTGAAACGCCTGCAACGGTGGGCAAAACATCCGTCGAACATCCAGTGAGCAAGCGGACAGAGCCCTACTCACACACCTCCTCCTCCACTTCTTGGGACTCTCAATCAAACAAGACAAGGACATCAGAATGGGACCCGATCAACCGTAAGAGGACGAATTACGAGTACGACCCGGTTTCGAACCGTATGGTACCCGTCGAATCCCCTCCGATAACCAGTGTTCAGCAGGAGCAGACAGAGGTACCGGCTCGTGTCACCTGGAAACCCATCGTTGCCAAACCACGTTCCAAATCCGAGCCTACCACCCCCATCACGGAGAAGGTAGACCCAGCTGCTCAGACTATCAAGGATGCCAAGTCTACAGCAAATGTACCAAGAGCAGGCCGACCCAACTATGGGCATGTTACATCGGCCCAACCACAGTCCGGCGAGCTTGATACGTTGACAGCGGGTGACGTCCGCGCCTCAATGGGCAAGTCAAAACACCATGAGCATTCGCAAGAAGTGGTGGCCGAAGACTGGATGCCTGAGCAGCGAGCTCTTAAGAAGCAAATCAGAGATTGGGACAACTCCGTCACTAAACTCAAGAATCAGGTCTCGGCCATTGTGGACGAGGTCTCTGCAACCCAGCTCGGACAACATCTACCAACGTCTCTCGAGCGACGCGCTCAGACGCCCAAGTCTGTTGAGAGGACCACACCTCTGCAACCTGCCGTGCAGCCCATGCAGCCCAAAGCCCAGCCGGAACAATTCGACCTTGATGACTCTGCAGCTCACGAGTCCACTGAGCCCATAGTGAAGTCTGCTTCTGTGCCGAAAGATTGGTATGAACAGGCGGACATTCTCCAATCTGACCGCGTCAAGCGCAGCACCGTTCCTACTCCTTCTCCGACCATGCGCTGGCTTAACGACATGCAAGCTCGAAAGGCCGAGTATCAGGAAAAGAAGGCTGCTGCGGATGCTGAGTATTCTGCTCAGAACGCCGCTGCGACTGTGAAACTTGAGAAAGCCAATGCCATGTTGCAAGCTGAAGTCGCCTCGCAGAAGGTCGCCATGAGTGAACAGCAGGAACGCTCTTCACGGAAAATCAAAGCTCTCAGAGGCGAGCTGGAGACGGCTTACAAGCAGAGCTCTGTACATGCCGACGCATTCCGAGACCAAATCGATGGCTTGGATAAGGAGCTCACGGCCGCAAAATCCAACGCCGACGAGGTTCAAGTCAAGGCCATCAAGGAACGCTACAGCAAGAAGGTTGCCAGTCTGCAGAAGGAGTTGGAGCGAGCATATGTGCAAAGCTCTGTGCATGCGGATGAATTCACCAGACAAATTAAGGATCTTGAGGCTGAGTTGATCCGCTTGACCAAAGCCGCTGGCGACAGCTCCAGTGCAAAGCCTGCCTCTCCGAGCAGCAGATCACAGGATATGCGAGGCGAAGGTGACTTCTGCCCTAATGTTTCAAATTTCGCTGCCAAGGATATGTGGTATAAGCAACCATCTTCGTCGCCGCGGACCAGCATGCAATACGACGCCAAGTCTGACCAAAAGGCTCGTGAGAAGGCGCTTGTGGACGAAGTGAGATCCATCTACGAGGAGGCGTATGGTGCTATCAACGTGGAGCACCACCAACCATGCAATGCCCGGAATGCCGCGCTTGAGGCTGCTCTCGCAAAGCACGAGAAGCACTCCAGCTATACGTTCAAGGATGATGGACTCGAATCAGAGCTCTCAGGAAAAGTCATGGCTGCCGCTAGCGATGTCATCAAGCATGAGAAGAACGCTTACGCATACAAGAAAGACAACCTCGAGGCTGAATTGAAGCAACGATCGGGGCTCGACGCCGCGAAGAGTGACAGGGAGTACGCGTACGAAGACGACGGCTTGGAATCTGCTCTACAAAGTGAGGCCAAGTCTGGTACTGCTGGGCAGCCTGGCGAGCGATTTGTCCCGGATGGCCTCGAAGCGGAGCTGGTCAAGCAGAGCAAGACTGCTGGTACGAGTGAGCCTTCGGAGAAATTCGTTGCAGACAGTCTTGAGGCGGAGCTTCTACAACAGGGCAAATCTGCTGGTGTGAGTGAGCCTTCTGAGAAGTTCGTTGCCGATGATCTCGAGGCAGAGCTCAAGAAGCAAGATGAGGTCCATCTTCCTTGGCATCAATCCGGCCGTTTCAAGCCGGACGGTCTCGAGGCTGAACTCAAGCGACTTGCAGATGAGGAGCCAGTGTGCGAGAGTGATCTGTATGCTGCTGAGGCGGCAAAGCCCGATAAGGTCGGCAAGATGGAGAGAACCATGGCCTCGAGCCTTGGAGCAGAGCTTCACCTACCATCAGAGTCTATGACAACACCTTCTACTGCTTCTGCGGGTGTTCAATGGCAGCTCCCGCCTCTATACAAAGTCGTTGCTTACGACTCCGGGAACGACCGTTTCTCAACTGCAACGACCACTTCGTGGGATCCCACAGTGGAGGAGACACCCGTCACGATCGCCCAGGCTCTCAGCCAGCTTTACCAGCCCGCACGCTGGATGCAGCACTTTGCATCTTTGCAGCGTGATGGTTATCAAGTCGTTCACGCACGAGAAGATGTGCTCGTTCTGAAGAAAGTCCAAGAAGCACCCAAGCCCTCAGAGACGATCATGCCTGCGCAGAAAGTCACCAAGCCCTTCGAGGGCAGCCAGAGCGCCATCAACCCCGTCGACGGCACCCGCTCAAGTAAGACCGTCCGCCCCGTGACCGGCGACTACGCCAACCCAACCGGCTACGTCAACCTGGACCTCGTGCAAGAACTCGCAGCTAAGTCAAAACCCTCCGAAGATACTGAAGCAGCCAGCGCCTCATCTCCTCTCGACCACACCTACTACGACGCTGAAACCCAGTACTCCCCGCGCATCAAGCGCCAAGAGCCCGTCTTCTCAGGCTTCCAGCGCGTCCGCAACGGCAGCCGTCGCGCTAGACGCGAGGCGGAGAGGGAGAGGCAGCAGCAGGCTTATCAGGCCGGAGAGCGCAGGCCGCGCAGCTTGATTTTGTGGATGCTCGGTGTGGGAGCTGCGACGTCGGGCGTCATGTATGTTACCGGCTCTGTTGCTGAAAAGGCGAGGGCGGCTCGCATTGAGAAGGAAATGAGGCCGCGTGAGGCGGAGAAGGTGGGAGAGAGTAGCAGCGTGGGTAGGTGGAGGCTCGATGAGGGGGAGTGGAGGAAGGGGAGGTGAGACTTTGTGGGACTCCATGAGGTTGAGGTTTTTCCTTTTTGACTGGTTTTATGATTTCTACGGTCATGGGTTTTGGGTCATGATGGGATCGGAGTTTCATGAGGTATTGGACAGGACACACAGCCGCAACAGATGCGGACAAGGCTTTGGAGGGCCTTATTATGGTGTTTTGTTTTCTCTTTTGCTTTTTTGAAGACTCCGCTCTTGTAGTGGCATGGAAATGGACAATCTTGAGACTCTCTCACTCTTATGATGTGTTCACACATCACGAACCCAGCCACAAATACACAATGTCCGTTCATTGTCAAAACAGCTTCCGTATAGTCTTTCAACAGGATGGCGTCCTTCGGCAGCCTCATAATTCGAGCATGATCATTATATGTGACTGACTGGCCGAGTTGCCTGGGAGATAACTCACTACTGCGTGCAAACATTAGCTACGCTTGCATGTCACAGCGCCACTAGTAACTAACGTCAACCACCCTGAAGCAGGACACTACGCAGGCATGACTGATTTAACGCGCATTGGTATAGAATATACTTCAATCGTGATGATATCTACTATGAGTGTCCCGTTTCTGGGTGTGTCCCGCTTCAGGGTGGTTGACGTTACGTCGAATGGTCTCCGTCATTAAAGGGAGACGCATCCAGACCGACCTATCGCAAGCCTTGTTCATAATGTATCACGTTCCAACATAAGCCCAGCAGTTGCAACGTTGCAACACTGCAACGCTGCGACATCGGATCACGGTTCAGCCTGTCAGTCTGGCCGTGTTGTTCCCGAAACACTACGACAAATACACGGCCCGCGCACTACACGTGCAGTATGGTGGAAGAAGTCGCTATCCGAGACCCCACGAGCACGGAACGCGGATTTATACGTGTCCACAAAAGACCCCCTCTCCCCCCCCCACCATACCAAAAAGTCTCCATGCCCTCGAGGCTTCGCTCGACACAACTTCGTTTCGCCCGCGATTTCTCCTCGGGCCCGCTTCCGACAGGCATCGGGGAACGGATCCCTTAGGTTCCGACCGTCCGTCCGTTCATTCATTCGTTCGTTCATTCATTCATTCATTCGTTCGTTCGTTCATTCGTTCGTTCTTTCGTCAAAAAAAGAATCGTGCACCCAACCAAAACTAAAGAAAGAAAAAGGCATGGCACCGACAGGACTTCCCTCTTTCGACCTTCGACAATCGAACCTGCCAGAGCAAAAGAGTACGATCCTTCGTGATGGCGCAGAGCTTAAAGGATTTCCAAAGAAACGCTGGGTCCCTCCCACTGACTGACATGCCGAGAGTTGCCTGTAGAGTTCGCACCAGCGGCGCCTCGCGGCCGTGACAGCACGTGGAGAGATACACACGATGGATTGCCTTTTTAGGCAGGCTTTGAAGGAAAAGGGAGGGCCACATACAGTAAAGCTTAAAAAGGCGCCTTCTTTCATATGCCGAAGAAGGGGAAGAAAGGGAAACGACCCCCCCCTTCCCCCCCAAAAAAAAGAAGAAAAAAAAAGAAAGGTAAAGTGTATCTCCGTGGCGCTCCGTCCCACAGTGACAACACTACTGTAATGTGTAGTGTATCTTCACCCGAGCCCATTAGTGCGCGATACTGTGATGCTGTAGCAGGTGCGTTAGTAGCAGTGCACACGCAGGACGCAACGCCAACCCACATCCACATCTACCTTGATAAATCGCCGCCTCTCAAGCGGCTCTTTCTCTTCCTCGGTCGGGCACGGCAAGGAGAGGGAAGCTCCAACGTCTTTTGCTTTGCCTCGGTGGGTGCCTTGGTGGGTCCTCTCGCAGTACTGCCGGCTTAGGGCACGGCGGGCTGAGCGAGCCGGGAAACGGGCTTTTGCCTGGGAGGAGGAAATACAAGGTGGAGAGGACGGAGGCAATCCGCTAGTATCAGTTGGTTATCGTCAAGGGGAAGGGAGGGTAGTTTATCGGCTTTGCTATCTAGACAGACGTTGCTTGTTGCACAAAAAGTGGATATTGCTGTAGATTGTTTTGCCAGTCTAACGCCGGGCTTGCGCGTGGGACCCGGAGTGGCCGATGGAGCGTTTGGATATTGTGGGATTGTGATGGGAGGTTTGGGGGTTAAGAATCAAAAGAGGGAGAGAGAGAGAGAGAGAGAGAGAGTGTGTGTGTGTGTGTGTGTGAGCACATATGAGCGCAGGTCGAAGAGGTACAGAGGGGGGCACGAATGGATGGAACCCCTGTAAGTCAAGCAAGTTTCCGATTGGCTCAACTCCAAGCAACGGAATATACTACTGGCTCTGTCAGCTCGGGAACTAGCAGGGGTTCCATCCGTTCGTGCCCCCCTCTGTAGATGCACGGCGTTCTCGACGCGTCGGTGCGGAAAGTAGGTACGTCAGGGAATCGCAAACTCCTTCTGGAAAGAGTCAAGGCTGCGGATGGCATGTGCAGGGGGCGCCGTAAGGCCGAAAGTCACTTTTTCGAATTCTGGCAAAGGAACGGAAGGAATAACGATAGTAATACATGGGTATCAGGTTATTGAATGCAAGGTGCAGAGTTTAAAAAGCAGGGTGAGACACACTGATCCTTTGCGGCATGGTCTGACAAAATCCTTCGAGCCTGGGCTGAAAGTCCCGTGTGCACCTGCATCTCCTAGTGCCAATAATCGCATTTGGTAGTTTGTGTGTTGGTCTCGAGCCAAAAGATGACAATCCTTCGTTCTTGCGCGTTTGGATCAGACCGGTGATTGATTCAACGTGTCGAGGCGTAAGTCAATGAAGTCAATGTCGTGCGCATGAGCTCTGACGGAAGGTATAGGCGGAGCGAGCTTCGTATTTGAGCAGGTCCATGTAACATCGTTGCAAATAAACCTTTTCAGTCGTATGAGAATGACTGGGCAGGTTGATCCGGGCTGCTCTCGTACATGTCGCCCTCAAACCAGCCTCCATCTCCCTGCATCAACTCGGTGACATGATCCGGCATGTCCCGTTCGATGCTCATGGTTCTGAAGATGCCCGCCATGTCTCGCACGTCCATATCTTTAGCATCAGGTTCTTTTGCTGCGGACATGGCGCGGAAATCGATGAAGTCCCGAAGGGCGCGGAGGACGGGTGGGTAGCCTTCATCGTTTGGTAGCCACCAACCAGTGACATCGACTCCCCATATGTCAGACATACGCTTCCTCAAGCTGGCAGGATAGATGTAACTAAGGCGAATGTCAGCGGTATCCAAGATACAAGGTATTCTTCGTATCGACTTACCCCTGCTTCTCCATGTGAGCGAATTTCCGTCTTGCCCAGTCTGTGTACTTCTGCTCCTTTGGCAGTAAAATGCATGCAATACCCAGGCTGGCTTGGAATCCGAGAACTGCTCCTGGTGGTCCCTGATCGCTAAACTCCACGGCTTCGAACATCTTGCATTTCTTCAAAGCAATGGCCCTTAATTCGGATTGAGATGACGGTGTTGTGGCAAGCTGTAGCTTGAACATGAGCTGCATCGCCCAGAAGTCGATCAATATATAGTTCATCGAGAATAGCTCTCCAGCCAAGCAGAAGTTGGGATCCCGGAAATCGGTGATCTCATCGTCGCTAGGTGGGGGGGCCTTTGGAAATGTCTTGACGAAACAAGACGGATCTGTGAAGGTGTTGTCGAGCCGCTCGCCATATTCGTCCATCTGGGTCATGAGCTTTTGTACCTCCAGCGCAAATTGTTCATCTGACTTCTCTCGAGTCACTTTAGAAGCCAGTAATAAAGTGATATCCGTTGCAATCAGTCTCGAAGTCGCGAACATGTCTTCAAATCGAGCTCCAGAATCGTTCGGCCTATCTCGAGCCTGTCTCTTATAAAAGTCGGCACAGGCATCGAACCATTCACGCCCAAGTATAGGTGTTCCGCCCGACAGCATTCCGGCAAAGAGGTCGAAACGGATGTACCAACTAATGATCTTTCGATGTGTCTCGCTTTGCATAATCGTTTGTGGGGTGAACAGATCCGTGATGATCTGATGCGCTGCACGCTGGTGACTTAGAAGGTTCACCCAGTCTCCTAGAAATTCCTAGTCACAGGTAGTCAGTGCCTTGCGTGGGGGAAATCGTTCGACTGGCATTACCTCAATAGTTGCAAGTTGTAGAATTGTTAAAAGGGTCGACAATGAGTGCCGATCTGTTTTCGCAAGCGACTGGCGCAACAAAGACACCGACTTGTTGTATGCGTCAAGGAAGTCTTTAACCTTGCCATCCTCGCGCGAGAGAGCATTGTGGTACGCAGCGAATGCAACGACAGCATACATGAGAGGCTCAAAGTTCAATGCAATCTCCAAGAACGTCTTTTTGAGGAAGTCGCCAGCGTCGTATTTCCATGAGTAGTGGTGGTGAGAGAGGCTGTTCCTGTGGTATTTGAGGTAAAACTTGACATTCTGTGGTAGAGTCGCCCACCTCGGGTTTTGAGTGATGTCGTCCCTTATCAGTTGCTTCGAATTGCTTCGACTGGCTTGTGGGCGGTGTGTTCGAACAAGCACAGGCGGGTACTCTGTCGTTGGGGTTGATTTTCCACTTCGTGAGATGGGAAACCGAACTCCGGACTCTGACACAGCAGAGCGTAGTTCAGCTTCGTCGTGTGCATCAGTCTCCTCCTCGTCCGTGATCGTAGGTAGGTGTTCTGAGTCGTCGCCCGAGTGATCCGAATGGCTATCTCCGTGGGCTCGTTTTGGTCGTGTACCGCCTCTCTCCGACTTTGATGATGATGATGATGATGATGATGGGTGATCCGGGTATTCGCATTCACGTTTGCCCTTACGACAACCTAGAGCATGTCAGCACTTGACGATCTCCGCTGGGGACAACTTTAGGCGTCCAACTAACGTTCGCACATCGGACGCGTTTCGTCGCACTGTCATAGATGTCAGCATAGGTTCGCGCATCGCGAGTGGGTGTGAAATACCTTCACCCGGCGCTGCCGGCAGGTGAAGCACCCGCTTCGAGTACGTCTATGTTTGATGTGGTCTGCGCCATGAGTTTGTCGTCTGCGTGATCGTGAAGATGGTTGTTGTGCCGGGGCGTGAGGTGGAAGCATAGCGTTGTTGATATCGTCGTATTCGGAATGGTAGCCGCCTAAGCTCTCACTTGACATGGTTTGCAGCTGGTGCAATCTGGGCTGCATCGACTCGGGAGAGATCATCTGTGGTTGACCATACGGATTGTAGGCACCGTAAGGTGTTATCGCCGGCTGGAAGTGCCCGTCCATTATCAGGGTAATTTTGATAGGTAGCTTCTGGGTACTCGAGGTCGCGTTGACAGCCTGTTCACTCCAGTTCTTCCAGGTTGCTTGTGTGTCGGAAACAGAAAGACGGACGTTGTGGCGGCAAGGGTCCAGTGATCATAGGCCAGCAGGGTAGGTAGCGGCTCGAATAGCCGTTGGCCTTCAGTGTGCAGAGGTCGTTGGGTAGCCCGCAGACTTAAGCTGTCGGCGCAATACACTAGCGCGCAGTAGCCGCAGGATTAGTGGTGGAGGAATGATGTCTTGCGAGACAGGGTAGCCTCACGATGAACGGTCGTTCCGAGGCCACTGCACTGGTGCGCCTCTAAAAGTCGGCATACGTTTCGAAGAGCCGGGTATGGCGCGAGCCGCCTGTCAAGGAGTGAGACGTCAGCCAGGATCGATGGCGCTGGCGTATTGCGGTGATAGGAGAGGTTGATTAACGTATAGGGCTCGCACACCGCTGGAACTGCGGGCAACTGAGGGACGTCGACTGCGGTGGTGGTACCAATAGTCGGAGGAACGCTCCAGGCGAGTGAGATGGCTGCTTAAGGTTCGAGGTCACTTACACTGCAGTAAAGACGCTACCAGGTTTGTATGGGTACAGCTTCTCACCAAGCATGTCGTATGTTGCGACGCACGCGTCTGGCGAATGATCCGCAAATGAAATCCCCTTTCCGTTAGACACTACACAATGGCAACTGTGACCGGAAGCAGACGATGTGCACTACTGACAAGGGCGGCGGACGGTACTCAATCGGAGGTTCTGCCTGTTTTTCGCGCCTGGTCACTGATCGACGACAGGGTTTCTGTCGACAAGAAAGTTGCAAGAACAGAGTCAGAGGTTCGCGATGTTGACAAGGTTGCGTAGTAGTCAGGCAAGACGGCGACTAGTGGGGGCACAGGCACAAACCAGATGGTTGGAGATCGTGCGATTGCCCATTGAGGCTGATAGCCTAATACAGATCTACTGCTACGTCGAACTAGGGTCAGTCTGCATGACGAGAGACCCTGCCACATGGGTTCTGTCGAGGTAACAGCTATTTTGGCGGCGAAACAACCTGATACCACGAGAGTTTGCATGATACCACGAGAGTTTGCATGACACCACGAGAGTTTGCATGACACTGGATGTGGCGCGCTCCAAATAAACAAGCCAGAGGCGGGGCTTAGCTCATGTGCTGTGAGTATAGCAGGCTGAACAGACGTTACGGTTGCCCTTCTACGTTTGCCATGGCAGAGGGGTCTGGTTTCATCGGTCGGGCATCAGTGAGTACGCAGCATGTCCCGGAGTAGTGTCTGCCCCGAAGATCTGAGTTGGCGACCTGAGCCCGCTTCTGCAAGGAAGATAGCGACCGTGCCCCTAGATCATGGCGCGGCCGGGGAGCCAAGTGGCTGCAGCAGCGGGAGACTCTGCCGACGTACATGGACAGGTTGAGGTGCCGCCGCTTGGAAGGCGCCCCGCCGCGTCAAGAAAATGTTTGGCGATCAGCCCTGACTGGCGAGAAGTGGTGATGCAGCGGCGCAGAACACGAGACGGCACCTTGGTGTTTGCACGCAATTAATTTTTTTTTTCCGGTGCACGTTGACGGATCCTGCCAGCGAGGAAATGGCACGTTGAACCTTGACGGTTGACGGACGGTGGTGGCCTCAGTGCGCATGATGCATAAATCGACGACAGCAGAGTCGAGTCCCTCGTCCCAAACCACCAGGCGCTACAAGGCATGATGCAGCACACTACTGCAGGCGTGGGGTGGCATCTGCTCTCTCGGCAGCACAAGACTCCTGGACCGTGCAGGTGTGCACAATGAGACGAATGGGGGTGCTGTGGGTGGCGCCGCCGGAGGATGATGGGCGCATGTGATGATTCTGCAGGCGCACACGACGCACGCAGAATAACGAGTGCGGCGAGCGAACGGTAATGACAGGCCCGAGGGGTGCACTGAGTGTTTCACTGGGCCAGTCGATAGTGTGGTGATCTGGTGGCAACTATGAGCAATCGGGAGTAGTAGGCTGGTAGCTGCATTTTCTTTGGAGAGGCCCAGGGCGGAGAAATTGCCCAAGTCAGACAGACTTCACGCTTGCAAAGCCTACAACACAGCGAAGGAAGCGTTGGCCAGGAGTCGACGGTTTCGAAGCGCCTCCTCCTCCTCCTCCTACTCCATCCTCCATGCAGACCGTCGCCGGTTATGCGCACGACCTACATGTGCCCGGTGTGTGCCGCCTCCTACATAATCGACATTAGTACATAGACGTCCCCTTTGAGCCGTCGGGCCTGGAGAGCCGTGAGCGGTAGTACATGAACCGCGATCGCTCGAACCATGCGCTCGGGAGCCCGCGAGCCCCACCTATATCGATGCCATGCCATTCAGGCACGGCGACATCCCAGTCTGGCGCACGAGGCCTGTCTAGTCTTGTTCGTCTGCCTTACGGCATGCCGCATATGATGTCTGGCCGCGGGCAGGATGCAGACGCTAAGGCCCGAAGATGCAGGCCGACTGATCGCGAGAGCGCGGACTCCTCCACTTCTCTCTGCACTAGAGGACCTTGCAACCTTGCACCCTGCTTGTTCTCCTCCTCCTCCTCCTCCTCCTCCTGCCCTGTCATCACATTAGCCGTATGCTTGTGCCCCTGACTCGTACGCTTTCATGGAAGCTGAGATGAGGATTCGCCGTTGATGACGCCAGCCAGCGTGTGCGCCTGGCCACGCTTCCACGCCACGTGAACTCAAGCTTCTGTTGTGTTTCGAATTGCCCTCTGGTGATCTGCCCGCAAACATCATCACTGAAGCACCAATCGACGTTGACGCGCGAGGAGCCCGCGGCGGTGGAGGACGTGAGAACCAAGGTCTTGCCGAGGCATCTTCGCATTCATCGTACGCTTCGCACCGTGAGTGAGTGCGCAATCTTACTGTCCCGAGTCCATGGATCTCATTTTAGACAAAACCTGGTTCAGTCCGCCCTTAGTGCTTCGGGGATTGGTTCAGTAAGACCGGAGGACTACCTTACCTTGATCGCACATCTCTCGTCAGGAGTCAACAGCATGGATGGTCGCGCCAAAACCCAACTTCACTAGCTCATGCCTCACAATCCTTTCTTCTGACTCGGTCAGCCGTCCTATCGACAGAGCGCCTGTCACACCCTGTCAGATCCTTTTTGCCCAATCGAGCAATTGTGGCTACATCGAAAGATCATGCCATCTCCCACACCCACAGACACCAACACTATGGATCTGCAACGAGGAACCCCTGTAACAACAAACGAGGTACCGCCGGTCCTCGGTTGTTTCTTCACAACCTGTCAAGACTCAAGGCATATGCACGCACAGACTGTATCGCTAGAAACTGCCCACTAAATCCTTCGTTCATCATCGTTGCCTGAGAGAGAAAGACACGCTTTCGCGGGAGGTGCTGGCATCCTGACGCACATCATCACTACTCAGGTCTTTGTGATCTCCCATTGTTGACGAAATGGAGATCAGTCTGAGTCGAGATCGCCGGACGGACCGCAGCACATCTGCGGTAGGGAAAAGAACGTACTCTTACGGTCTGATTCACGAGGTGCGCGCACTTGTTCGCACTGGCACGAGGTCCGCGCTCCATCATGTTCCATATAGTTTGATCCTCCATACTCCCATCCTCGACGAGACGAGACAAACCATCATAGAAATGTAACACTGTGCTGCAATCCTTCTCGACAAATCACATCGAAGCCTTTCTGACTCTGTCAGCATGACAACAGGCCAACTCGCTCCTACGCTAAATGGACTGGGGGTTTGTCTCGCCAAAGTCCGACGACGTCTTGAACCCTTGCATATCTCACGCATCCGTCTGTGGTCCTAAAGCCCTCCATGCCCTTGGTCGCTGGCCAATGGGCAAATGACTTGATCTAATCTAGGGCATTTGCTGGCCGGCTTGCACAATATTATACACGAGCCGTGTCTCCAGGCAATCTACCCGCACGATAGTATAATCACACGCAACATATCTACTCCTGTTGGTCGCCACCGTGCTCGCTCCTGCTGCAACGATGCCTCGCGTTGCGCACTTTATCTCCCCCCCCCCTTGCAAGCCACCTACCTACCGCAAGCAGACCTACTCCGGATCACCGCCAAGCATGAGGCTTGGCTCAAGACCTACTATATTTTCTGCCATGGAGCCTGGACCCAGCAGTACGAAGACGGCAATAACAGCAATATGGAACACAGCCCCTCTGTTCAAGTAGCAGCAATATCCGGAAGGTCCGGAACAAAAGCTATCGACTCTACTACTGTGTCCGACGCATCCTTTGCTAAGGCGCCATCACCAAGGCCCGCCTACTAGGCTACTACAAAGGGGGACACGAACGGATGGAACCCCTGCTAGCTCCCGAGCTGACAGGGCCAGTAGTATATTCTGTTGCTTGGAGTTGAGCCAATTGGGAACATGCTTGACTTACAGGGGTTACATCCGTTCATGACCCCTTTTGTAGCTACTACTACTTTCCTTCGCTTTCTCCATTAAGGTGGCCCACTTTCACGATTGCTCGCAAGCCCTCTGAGTAATATTGCATTTGCAGGGTGGCTGGCCTTGTGGATGCCTTGCCCTTCCTCAATATCGGATATTCGTGCCAGTATCATGACGATACTGCGAAATGAGGTCGCCGCTGTGCCCCCTCCCTCGTACATTCCATGTCATTTATCGCGTCGGATGCCTTCCGAGGACTTCCGTGGACGATCTTCTACTAACAAACCTTGGTCCATAAGTAGACTCTTCGCTCCTACAGATCCGCAAATGATGTTTTGGACCGGACATTGCAATTGCTCTGAAGCAATGCTTTCCGAGGAGGTGGATTCGACATGTGATGCGCCGTGGCGTTGCTGTTGCCTGAAGGTCTGGCGACCTAGTGGCTGGTCCTTCACGAGCATTACGCCCAACTCTTCCGATGGTGCAAACGAGCGACACTACTCGCATGTAATACTGCTTCACGTGCTTTCTCCCCTCAATGAACGACAAGCCCCAATACTACTGCATCGCATGCAAAACGTTTCCGACACCCTTCGAATCCTTCGCGTCGAATTGCCTGTCCACGTCTTCCGGCACACCCACACCGCCGCCACAGGGCTCAAGGACGGCTTATCGCGCAGTTTGTGACGACCATGTCTCGGTACAAGCAAGCGTCCAAGAGCCGCTCCGAACCGCGTCGCGAGACGGTAGAGACGAGGCAGTAGAAGTGATTTTGTGTTCTCCCATGTGCATGAGGAGGTCAGACACGCCCCGACCATAGCTCAATCTTGACAAGTAGTAGATTGCTTCGAGAAGGAAAAGTACGTCGGACTATCGCTATGGTCGGAAGCGATCGGCATGGCATGGTCGTATACTCAAAAGTAGGTGTGTGTTTTTGCTCGGATCGGTATATTGCTCGTGCCAATAACGATATATCAACACATGGCGGCTGGAACATCTCAAGAAAGAAGAGGCCGCAGAATCCGAGGATAAGTGTGGTATTCCGATGAAAATAAGCCGACGGGATATTGCTGACGACAACGATGCTATCGAATCTGCTCTTGTATATCGTTGTCAACGAGTTTGGCAGTCTACTTGCTGATAGCCATGAAGATCTATCTTGCATGGCAGCGAGCGCAAGGTCGCACATGTAGCTCCATACTTTCACAACAACCACGTTCGAGCTCATAGCGTAGTCCTCTTACCCTTCCATTCTTGAAATCATCATGCCAGGCCGCTAAGTTTCAATCTCGTTGCCAGAAAGTCCCAGCACGAAACCTTTGTCTCAGCGTCCGCCAGCAGAGCGTCGCGTAAATGCATAGAGCAAGGTGTAGTTTTCTGTGGTGCCGATGGTTGTATGCAGGCAGGCCAGCCAGTCAGCCAATGACATTGCGCTCGAGCAAGGGTTGTGTTGTGCGTCTGGTTCTTTGAATTGGAGAGCTGCATCTCATTGTTGATGATGATGACTAGCTCCTCGACAATAGCAGCTCGACTGCCTCTTGATCAGAAGAGACATGGAGTCGCAGAATAGCACGAACCATTTGTTTGTTGGTCTCGAGGGCTGAACGTGACGTAGCCTCCTGTTCGGGCTGGAAAGACGTACTGAGCTATCCCAGTGCTGCAATTCTTCTGCGTAGATGTGAAGTATAAGGTCGTTAGGATACGACGAGAGCTCTACCATGATTCAATCTGTCGAGAACGTGTAAAATGTAGGCTTGTCGCAAAGATGCTAGGAAATCACCTACATCTCATTGCGCCTGAGACAACACTTCATACGAAGTTGGGCAATGAGCTCAAACACGAATGCCAACTCTGCGTAGCGAGTCTCACATGAACACTTCATGTTTGAAAGCGATAAGAGCGATGCGAGCAGCGATTTCCAGGTCATTGGATAAACTCGACCACAAGATTCTTGGTTCACCTGTCAGCACTCCTAGATGGAGGTTCCTTAGATTTCTTAGTGGATTTACCAAAGGACATACGGCGACATTGCTCGTATCAGAAAATGCAAATGTCAGATTAGAACCCAGAGAGAAGATGCCAAAGGGATCTTTTATGGCCTGACATTTTGTTTACTCGGGCGATTGTTTGTTTGCCCTCATGAGTTAGCAAAATCGCTGCACATGCTATCGGAGCATGCCACTAATGGCATGCTTCACAGATCAAGGAGATTCGACACCTTGCAGCTCGCAGGCCCTCGCCCGAGCACTATAACGTCGCATCAAAACAATCATTCGACTTGTGAGTTTTGAGTTCCCACTGGGTATCTTGATTTGGCATGAAAACATAAACATACTTGTCCTCGCCTTTATTCTTTTCCACTCTGACCAGTCTCTCCAACGCCTCGCTGAAGTCCAGATTGTGATACACCGCTGTAACAAACATAAAAAGAGCCGCTCGTCCGATGCTGAGCTTAAGAGACACAATGATGGATGTCGTCGCGTGAAACCTACTACTGCATGAGAGGACTAGACGTCTGTCAGTATCCAATGCGATCTGCTCACGGCGTGTGGCTTCTTCGTACCCAAGATAATCCTCTCGGATGCTGCCGATGGCATACATCTGGTTCAACTCGGAACGGATACCTTTGATGCGCAGCCGCACTTGCGAGCCGGCCTCGACGGTCTGCCCTTCATTGTCGGCGAAAGAAGGCGTGGCGCCCTCCATCGAGAACTTCAGCGAGCTCGGGATCATCTGTAGCATGCCAATCAGCCCCTGTGCCTACAATCCGATTGCTACAAGATCTTTCTAAGCGCAAACTTACCGCCTTGCTGACGAAGACACTCAGCGCACCAACATCCACGAAGAACCCATTGTTGACCACCTGCGACACCTCACCATCCACCACCTCGCCGCGGAACGGCTGCCACACCACCGCGCGGTACGAGATTGTGTACATCGCCATGCCCGTGCCCGGCATCACCTTGGGCTCGCTAATCTCCAGAATACCAATGATGCGCACGATCATCATTGTGCCGGTGTTGGTTCCCTCCTTCTTTTTGTAGAGCAGTTCGCGAATCGAGTCTGGCGCTTCGGAGCTGAAGTATGAGGGGTGCAGAGGAATGCGCTCCTCTATCTCGTGGACGAAGAACATGATGTGTGGGCGGGAGGCGCGAGAGCGCCTGAGAGATCGGGGTGTTGAGGTTTAAGGGAACAGAGATTCCAGTATTGCGCGCGAGAGATTATTGATGCTAGTCGGTGGTCTGTCTTGGTTGTGACTGGCGCAAGATGGGTTTGGCGAAAGGTTGGCAGGTGAAGGTTTCGCGATATGTATTTGGCCGGTCGAGATGAGTGTCACAATAATGGAAGCCTTTCAGCACTTGAAAAGGTCAACAGTGTTCTAACGCCAGTCGCGCGCTGCAGCAACACATTCTTGAGTGAAGTCACCGAAAGCGGCTACTCCCGTGCGACTTTCGTGTGCAATGTCGCAGTCACTTCACTACGTTCACATAACATGTGCAGTTTGTGCATAGGTGTACTTATTTATGAATTTCAGCGTAATCTTCAATAACACTGGCAGACTTGATGCGTATGAAAGGAAGAATACGAATCATTCAAGTAAGATGTGCGTTAAGTCATGCGTGGGCTGTCTAATTTTATGTAGGTAGAGAGGAGTGAGTATGCAAGATTGCGCTAGCAGCCGCAATGACCCAAAATACATATCCCTAGCAAAAGCGTAAAATCGTGTTCAGTTTCTACTCGTTCTTCGTGTCCCCATCGGGTGCTCGCTCGTCGTCGTCCCAAACGACGTGCCCAATGCGTTTCCATGACTGTCGTTTCTCGTGTTCTGTTGCTGGTCTAGCGTGTCGTAAAAGGGACTATAAGGCGCTGCAACAGAGTGTTCGCGGCCTTTGTTGTCTTGCCCTGGTGCGCTCCCAGGCCATCGTCGCTGTTGCTCGTGTAAAGCGTCCAAGGATCCACCAACAACATGGTATTTGTCCCAATTGATAGGTGGCATACGCACAATGTCTTGCGGGCCTGGTATCCGTGAGAAAGGAGCGTCTGTACCGGTGGCCTGCCGTGTTGTTGAGTCCTGCCCGGTGGCCTGCTCGCTGGACGGATTCCTCGTTCCAGACATAGGCGACTCCTCTCCTTCCCTGGCCCCAAGAACGACCTCATCCTCATCCTCACCTTCTTCCTCGGGAGCATCGATAACGTCGCGTATAGAGCCAAAGTCAGGCCTTTGCTCTTTTAGCCTCCCAGCTATGAGTTCTTGCCTATAGCGCTGAGGTTCCGCCAGCGCCTGTTTCTTCAGCGCATCCAGTGTCTGCAGGTCGCTCTTCGCCTTCTGCTTCTGGAATTGCAAGCTTGAGATCGCCGCGCGCAATGCTATCGCATCCACCGAGTCTTCACTGGAGAATGGCCGCGGTGGTGGTTCTGGAATGTACTCGGTCTCGGGAATCGCTGAAGGCGCCGGCGGTGGTATTGGAGCCTTTCCTCCAATAAAGTGGTGTGGCACATGCTCGTATGGGTTCTCAGGTAGCATGTCATCGTGCATGTTCATGTCGGAAACCACGTTGGCGGGTGGCATGGGAGGGACCTCGAAGTCATGGTGGGTGTGGCCGACGGCTGGTAGCACAGGCTGTACCTTTGGTGTGATCGGACTGTATGCCGGTGCGACAGGCGATGAAGAGCCGTCGTTGGACGATGAATGATGCGATGCGGCGGCCGTAGGCTGCTCTGATGGCGGCCTCGGAGGCTTGATCGTCAGTGGCATGGACTGCGTGGACTATGCGCTATTGTCGGATCTTCCCGTGTTGTACGCCAGATTGTCGAATTAGCCTGCGGCGGGCAGAGAATATCTTATTGTGACCGTGAAATGTGTAGATGTCTTGCGTGGGTTCGGGTATATGAGAATATGTAAAGAGGCTGTGGCTGTGAATCACTGGTGGTGGTGAATCAGTTCTTGCCAAACGCGGAGTGATACTTCACTCGCCACTGGTTGGCAGTCGTTCCCCACTCATATCTGCCCACGATCGTGGAGACAGTCTCGATCACATAAAACACATATGCAACTTTTCAAGGTAGCAACGAGTCAACACTGCGTTAAAGCACGAATTCACGGGCACATCAGAGATGGGGTTCAAGCTATGCTTGTCGAAGGAGCTCTGGCCAACTTGGGCGTTTCTGCTTATGCTCGCAACTTAGAGAGAAGTATTAATATGCAAACAATTTTGAGAAGTCGAAGGCAATAGAAGAAATGTCAGTCTTTGTGTTGTTCAATACAGTAGAGTTATGGACGGCACAGATGAATGACTATTATACGTGTAGCCTTGTTGCAATTCGACTTCCAAAAGGGCTCCGCAAAGTGCCGGCCTCCCAGCTTGTATTAGGACTGCATCTAAACGCAACCACTTGCAGTGAATAATTGTATTTCCAAGCCTATGATCACGCAACAGTAGCGACAGAACAAACATCAGCGCGCTGATTTAAGCAAGTTGGAGCTGATTCGCTGCTGCTTGAAAGCCGCCACCAGCCTTGTTCCCGAACCTCGGATGACGTTTTCAGATGCTTCTAATCCAATAACACTTACAAATACACACGCCCTGTGATCGTCGTGCGACGATGTATTGTTTGCTGTATAAATACTCGTCTTGATCTCGTAGATCCAACGTACTGATATCCACTATCTTAACGTTTCCACAAACAGTTCACACAAGCCTGATCGCCAATCGCCACAGACCAACTAACACTGCTGTCACCATGTCGACAACAACTACCCAAACACAGCAATCCACCAGCTTCGGGGTGAATGATGATGCACCTATAGAGATCCCTCGTGGTACAGTCGAGACCCAATTGGTATTCTACGGCCCGCCTGCCGACGGCTCAGCGCCCTTCAACTACGTCGAGAAGCCACCACAAGGCCAACCTCAACGCAACTACACCGAAGACACACACAACGTCACTATCCACGACATTCGTGGTCACGAGTCAGAGTATGACTTCAATGTCAGCGGCTTTGGCGTGATCCAGAATGTCCCGGACAGCGCAGAAAAGGAGTTCATCTCTGACGACAGCATCAAAGAAAAGTACTACCCGGAAGTTGAGGAGCTCCTTCTGAAAAATGTCCCTGGCGCGAAGAGAGTTTTCTTCTTTGACCACACCGTCCGCCGTTCACACCCTGATGCGCGACGAGCCCCAGTAACCCGCGCGCATATCGATCAAACTCGCGCTAGTGCAGAGCAGCGTGTGCACTACCATATGGGGGACGAAGCCGAGAAACTCCTACAGGACCGTGTTAGACTGATCAACGTCTGGCGCCCACTCAACGGTCCTGTCGTAGCGTCACCGCTTGCCTACGCCGATTCCCGTACAGTCCCAGATGACCAACTCGCTGGCGTGCAACATCGCTATCCCCACCGTACCGGCGAGACCGCGGGTGTCAAGTACTCGCCAGAAGGCAAATGGCACTATCTGAGCGGCATGAAGAACGATGAGAGAATTCTGCTCCAGTGCTATGACAGCAAGGATGGTGCGAGGACGCCGCATTCGGCATTTGTCGACCCCAGGACTCAGCAGGGCTGGCCTGGTCGTGAGAGCATTGAAGTCAGAGCTTTGGTCTTTGGCTGAGTTTGCCTCTGGATACGACTTACGATTTCATTACTGTGCTGCTGTAATTTAGTGTGGGCGCTCGAAAAGATTGAGAGATTACGGTGGTGATGTTGCGGTTTGTAGTTAACAAATAAAGGTGACGACTTACAGCTATCATTCACAACCTACTCCGCTTAGAAATCGCGCATGCCAGCAGGTTCGCACGTGACATGTATCTCGCGTGCCCTCTTGATGCCCTCATCAGGAGACAGAATGAATTCCTGACTGTCGCCGTCCTGCATGCCGTGCAATTCTGCTTCAATTTCGGTCTCCGGCCCCTTCTTCGACGACATTTCGAGCGTCTCGCAAAGATGCGACGACCCGAGCCCATAGTTACGCCCTGAGCGGAGGCGAGAACCAGAAAATACCGATCCGAAAAGTGGCCGGAGAGAAGCGGCGGAAGCGCACACGATGGCTACGTTGAGCTCGATCTGGCCCCAGAGTAAGACCTGGAACTGTTTAGTATCGCTAGATAGCGATGGAGGATAATGTGCCACTCACCCCTATAGCGTCGTAGCTTATATCTTTCGAGTCGATGCATACCCACAAGGCGTGGACGTGGATCATGGATGCTACCACAGCAATACTGCCGATCATAAAAATCCCAACAACAGCGTCTGCGATCGACCAGCTTCCAAAATTGATGCATAACCTGCGAATATCTATACTTACACTTCCGTCGGCGGTTGACTTGAAGCCCCAGCGCTGGCTTTATCGGTAGTAGAATCTGCAAGCATCGTTAGACAACATTCTAATGGAACGAGAAAGGCCCATACCTCGCGCTGACCACACAGAATGATAGCAAATATAGAGTACCGGTCACCCCAATGGACATAGGCTGTTGAGACCCATTCCCCGATCTGTGATCCCCGACGGGTCAGTAAGGCATTCATGACGTTTGCATCGGGTACGACGTACGTGATATAGGGGAAAGTCGCCTTCGATGTTCTATCAAGATACGATTCCATGGTCAAAGAAAGCGGTCGTTGCTCGCACTCGGCGAGGACAGGTCCAGTAGCCAGTCTCTAATAGATCTCCAATTATTGTTCCCCTAAGTGACAAAGGAGGTTTTTTCTAAAAGGGCTGCCGCGATCTATGTCAGACAGCGGACGATTCGCTACAGCTAAAAGTGATATGTACCATAGTATCTCGTCTAAGTCTGAAGCGATTCGGAGGTCCCTCTAACGAGAAGGGCTCGTACGCCGATCATGTGGTTCTGCAGCTTCCACATAATAGTATGGCATTGTTAGGCAATCAGTTGCCACGTCCCACTATAGATTGCGAGCTCCTCCGGCCAACAAAGTTGGGTATGCACGATGCCCTTCCTCAAGTCTTCTAACATGCACCGGGTCAAAGAAGCGATGGTGCAGGTTTCTTCTTTCCAGTCGAGCTTTTGCAAAATGGGTAACACAGTATAACTAGCGGATAAAGGTACTCGCGCTCTACTCCTGCAGATAGGTGGTGACTTGGTGTTGAAGACCCGCTGGTATGGTAGGAGGAGGCTCTTTAGCAAAAGACTGAGACCAACGCGAGTTATGCAGCGTTGTATGCAGTTCTGCAAAGATCGTTCTGGTGTCCACGCCTAGCCTGTATAGGATATGATCCGGACCCGCCGTTGTTCGACTTTGTTGTACAAGTTAATCTGCATGCGCCAGGGCAGGAACAATGTTGTATGCCCTGACACGGCCGGGTTGTTTTTTCTGGGGTCCAAGTTGAGGCGACATCCGCCTGAACACAGACTTCGTGGATCTGTGAAAATGGGCTAGGAAGCGGTAGTCCACTCACAACTAATACATTATTTCGTGAATCGATGAGACCGAATCGACTGCCGACGCGTGCAGGATCCTGACAACAGAGATTTTGCCTTGCTTTCATCGCGCCACCAATGGCGATCAGGCGTGTTGGCAGCTCTATTTAGCCACACAGCCACTGCTTCTCTTCTACATGACACGCTCATATAAGATCGGTAACAACGGCTCCTGCGCCACCCTAGCGGCTCGCGCAAGATCTTCGTCGTTTTGCGGAACTCGCTGCCGTGTGAATGCCTGGTGCAGGTTTCAGGGCTGACTGGATCTCCTTGTATTGCTGGTCTGCATTGCGCCTCTCCTGCCGCCAATAGGAGATAATGTCGCACGGCTTGTTATTGGATTCTCATCCTTCGCTCTATCTTCCATTCTCGGCACCCATGTATCGCTCTATCCAATGCCTGCTAATCTTGCCGCAAGCGATTTTTGATACCAAAGCCAGACCTTCGAGGACAGGACCATTTTCAGTCCGTCTCAAGATCTGCATAGCCGGGATGGACGGACGTATTGCAGAAGACTGTCGAAAAAATGGAAAGACAATAAGAATAGGAAGTGCTCTCCCATGTTTTTTTTTTCCAGATTGGATCATCAATCTCAATATGCGTTTCACTTCAGCCACCTTTTGTGCCTTGGCCTAGCCTCGTGCGCTGTTGCAGCTCCTTCTAAAGCCCTTCACATTAAGAGCAGTCTCAAACAGCACGAAAGGCTGCGAGAACTCTCGCGTCAGGAAGGAATGGTGAGTTAGGGCAGAGTCTCGGTGATGTTACGACAACGTTTGACTGACCTGGCCATAGGCGTAAATTGACCACCGTCGAGCGTAAGGACTACATCGCTGCCGTCCTCTGCCTTCAAGACCACCCGGCCACTACCAAGGAACAATTCGACAACAACAGCGCTTTGAACCCTATCAACCGTTACGATGACCTCTCATGCGGTGCACAACCACCAGACGGACAACATCGACTTCGTCGGTCACTTTGCGTCGTGGCACAGGTACTTCGTGCACGAGTACGAGCGTACTCTGAGGGACGTATGCGAGGACAAGGGCAGCCAGCCGTAAGGTCAGCCCATCACAGTCCGGAGATCGACCACTAACTCTACAAAGGTACTGGGACTGGTCTATGGATTCTCAGCCCAACAACAATTTGTCTACAGCTGTCTATGACACAGTCTTGTTCTCCAACACGGAAGGTTTCGGCGGCAACGGCAAATACCTTGATCTTCCTTCATACTTCCCTGAAGCAATGGCGAACATGTTCAACGGCTGGGGTCGTTCGGGCGGTGGCTGCGTCCAAGAAGGCCCCTTCACAGTCCCCAACTTCCACGTCGACATTGGCGAGGCGAACGGAACCTCGTGCCTGCGCCGCGACTTCATGCCCGGTAAGACTGCAATGCATACACACATCGAAATAGGAGGACTTTTCACTGACAAGACATCCAGCGATCTTGCACAACGACGCCAACCCGGCAGAGGTCCAGAAGGTCCTCGACCAACTCGACTCCGCCAGCTTCGACAGGCAAATGGAGAGTGAGCCAGACTGCTTCCCGCCCGCCATCCACGCCGGCGGCCACTTCGGCATCGGAGGCATGCTCGGCCAAGCCGGGAAACGCAGCCAACAGCCCTGGAGGTGAGTCAAAATCCTCCTTGAAGACGTCTATATACGTTGCTAATTATATCCCAGAACCCCTCTTCTACATGCACCACGCCATGATCGACTACGTCTTCTGGAAGTGGCAGCAGATCGACCCCGAGGTCAGGCACCACCAGGTCGGCGGCCCCGTGAAGCCTTACGACTACACCGGCACCAACGTGACGCTTGACTTTGAGATCAACCTCGGTGCGATCGCGCCTTGGATTCCCCATGCGCGACACTCTTGACACTCAGGGTGGCCTTTTCTCTTTTCTGCTACACTTACGAGTAGAGAGTGAAGTGAGTGTGGTTTACGAGGGACGGGAAACACGGCGCGAATGGGCTTGCGGAACACCTCAGGTTTGTACAGGATAGATACGAGGACACTTCAACGTCAAGTTATATAGAATCGATTTAGGGGGGGAGGGGGGGGGGAACAAGTTCAACAAGCCCGTGCCCCTACTTCATCCTCCAGAGCTCCGAAACCGCCGATCTACGGATCGCCAAACCGCAGCGACCCTCGTGAATCCAGAGGCACGAGCTGATGTGTCCCATCTTGAGCCGACCCGTCCCAGCCAACGAACTCATGCAGAAGCCCTCCCTCCGGCTTTACCATCTCCGTATCGATCGAGAACGCCAACCTCCCCTCATAACCATACGGAACTTGCAGCGTCAAAGTCTTATTGGTTTGGACTTCAAGAATGCGTACTCCGCTATATCAGGCCTCTGCGTCCAAAGGGCATCGGTCCTGAATGCAGGCTGCAGGTTTTTTCTTATTTTTTGTGGTAGCGTTCGAGCCGAGTAGGATTTGATAGGTGTGTGTGTGTGTTTTTCGAGACCAAAAGGGGGTTTTTTTTTCTTACTATCATACTGCATCGAGGCGCAATATATCAACCTTGGCTTTGTGGCACGTGGGCCGACTTCTCAACTGCCTTTACAGCTGCTAAGTCTCACCTCGGGCTCGCTGCTTATTTCAAGCCCTTGCCGCATTTCCCAACCATCCTTCCTCCAGCATAAACTCGAAAATCCTTCCACCCTTTGTGGTGTCGACGTTGCTCAACTCACGCACGTTCTTCTTCTTGAGTTTGCCGTCCTGCTTCATCGCTTCGCGGAGGATCTCGGCTTTGATGGCGAGGTAAGGCTTGGGCTGTATTCGGAGTTTGATGCACAGGTCTCGCTCATTCGCGTTCAAGAGCTGCCAGTCAGGAGCGTTGTCGCCGGTCATGTTCATGGGTGTGATGGTCGGCACGGGTTGGAGGGAGGCGCGAGATTTGGGTGAAGGCTCGGGAGGGGTGGCGAGGCCGCCGTTTGTGCCGTTCGCTGACGGCGCCGTGGGGTTTGCGGGCGAGAGGCGTACGGGAATGTCTTTTGTGGTGTAGTCTGTGACTGCTTGTGCGGTTTCGTGGGGGGCTTGCGCTGCTCTGTTGCCGCGGACGCTGCTTGCCATGCGATCGAATTGACCTAGTGCTTGGTTTGTGCGGGCCTGACGAGCAGCCTTTTCGGTTTCGTACTTCTCGCCAGAGGCAAGAGTGCTGATGCGCATCCGGCGCCAGTCTTGCAGTTGCGCGATGGCTTGGCGGAGATTTTGTTCCTTTTCCAGATCCTCTGATATTGACACGAAGTCGGGGTGGGACATGATCCGCGCGAAGGGCTTGAGCTTGTGGTGAAGGTCGCGCTGATCCTTGGTTCGTTTCTTGTCGATTGCGGTGTTTTTGCGGTAGTCAAGAAGTCTATGATTAAAGATGACGCGCTTGCGATCTGTTCTGGCGGTCAGGCGGTCATTGTACACGCCCATGACCACCATCTTGAGATCCAGCTCGGGCTCCAGGGTGCCAGTTTGGGGGTTGTAGCCTTCGTCTGGAGAGAATTGCATGTGCTGAACGGCCTCTTCGGCCTCGTTGAGGTACTCGGTCTCAAACTCCAGACGTCCTGGCATGTAGCCTGCGACTTCATGACAGCTAGGTACCGAGCTGGTGGGCTTTTGCTGAAGAGGACCGGTGATTTGTGTGGCAGCAATGATCTCCTTGCGCTCTTCGATGCGCCTCTTTTTCCGCACCTGGAACTCTTCTCGTGGTATACTGTCGCTCAGGGTGGTATCGTTTGGGCTTGCCCGTTCCGGTAAGGGAAACTTGGGAGAATTGACGTATGTATTGATATAATGATCCCGCACTTCATCCTTCTCCCTGAAGTTACCGATGTGATCTGCCACGTCCGCCCAGCTGCCCAGTCCATATTGCTCCGCGCCCTCCAACAGCAAAAGCTCCTCGTCGGCTCCCCAGCCCTCATCGAATATGGGTATGCTGTGCGGCTCGATGACATTGTAGGGATGGGTACATGGGTCGTGGTTCTCGCTCTTCTCGCCCTCGCTGAAGCAGGTAACGCAGAGGTCGTAGTCCTTACATTTGGTGTGGTGACAGCGAATGCGCACAGTATTTGTGATGTCGTTGCTGCACTTGTTGCAGATGAATTTCACACCGCCGCCCGCACCACCGGAGCCGGGTGCGCCCTTGGGCTTCATAATGAGACCCATGGCCGCTGGTGCTGGTGCTGGTGCTGGTGCTGGTGCTGGTGCTGGTGCTGGTGCTGGTGCTGGTGCTGGTGCTGGTGCTGGTACTGGTACTGGTACTGGTTCTGGTCCTGGTACTGGTACTGGTCCTGGTACTGGTACTGGTGCAGGAGGAGGATGGATGTGATGACGTTATCACGTGCTGGCGCGTCAAGTGCGGCAAGTAAGTGATGGCGCCGACGTCGGGTGGACACGCGACCAGGTGGCGATTTGTAGGGTTCAGTGGCGCATAACAGGCCAGGTGCAATGGTTTAGGAGAGTGGTATTCGTATTCGCATTCGTATTTGGGTGTCGCCGAGGTGGGATTCTAGTGTTTTGGTGGTTGCTGTGAATGCCCGCCCGTTGTGAGTGTCAGTAACTTACAGTAGTTGTTGTTGCAGCAGCGGTAGGTCGAAGCATGTCGCTGCCCATCCCCGCAAGCGCCCTGAAGCACAGCCTCATGGTGAAAGTCTAAGCGTAGGGCTGACTGGTTGACTGGTTGACTGGTTGGCTCGGCTGGCTGATTGGCTGGCTTGGCTGGCTGGCTGCACGCTACCTCGAGCCTACAGTACCACACCCACCTACAGTACCCAACACCGCCCACCACCCCTTGCCCCGCTGAAACAAAGAACAAGACGAACAACAACGGGGTACCAAGAGCACTCTCTCCTCCTCCTCCTCCTCCTCCTCCGCGCCGCACCGCCCTCGACTGCCTCCACCGCCTATCAAGCGTGTGTGTCTGTGTCGGCCAGCAGTCCATCTTGCTTGCTTGCTTGCTTGCCTGCCTGCCTGCCTGCCTGCCTGCCTGCCTGCTTGCCTGCTCCCAGTGTACTACTGACCTGACCACCCTTGTTCCCTTCCCCCTGCGCCTCCACACTCATCAAGCGGTATTTCATATCCAACTTGACCTGCGACCCTCAACCCCTCCTTCCGTCGTCCACACACTCCCTACCCACCTGCAACATCTGCGCCTGCCGCCTGCCACCGCCACCATGTCGTGGAAGCTCACCAAGAGTATGTCGTCGCCAATCCCGCCCCGTTCCGATCTGCTGCCCGCCCTCCTCCATCCCACCTCGACGCCATGGCGCTGACAGATCAACAGAGTTGAAGGAGACGCACCTTGCACCCCTCGCCAACACCTTCTCCCGCTCCTCCTCCCAGTCCACCATCACCACCGATGCGCCTGCTGCAAAGTCGCCCTCTGCCTCCACTACACCCTCCATCCCCGCACCCACTTCCAACCTCCAACACAGCACCAGCAGCAATGGCAATGACACACAGAACATCACCGCATCCGAGGCCCTGATATCGCCTCCTGCGCCTGAAGTGAGGCCGGGTATCTTGATCTTGACCCTCCACGAGGGACAAGGGTTCAGCTTGCCTCCGGGAGCCGAGCAGTCCTTCCAGAGACCTGGCCATGGCTCAAGCATGTCCACCGGCAGCTTTGCGACCGGCTCTTACATGGGAAACAGTGCCCGACCGGGATCCAGCCAGATGCAGCAAAGTTACCGTCCTGCCTCGTCCGCTGGTGGAATCAACGCGGTCCCATCCACACACGGTCGCTACCACAGCAAGTACCTCCCCTACGCCCTGCTCGACTTCGACAAGCAGCAAGTCTTTGTGAACGCCGTGTCTGGTACTCCCGAGAACCCACTATGGCCTGGCGAGAGCACGCAGTACAAGTTCGATGTTAGCAGGACGACCGAAGTCAGCCTCTCCCTGTACATGCGCAACCCCTCAGCACCCCCGAATGCCGGCAGACAACAGGATATCTTCATCGGTACCTGCAGAATTACGCCCAGATTCAGTGAAGATACCGAGTCTGGCGCTCCACAACAAGCTGCCGCGGACAAGAGCAAGAAAGACAAGAATGGTTCAATGCCGCCACCTCCTATTGATGGCAAGGCAAGCGGTGTCCAATGGCACAACATCCAGTACGGCACCGGTGCGCTACGGATAGGAGTGAAATACGTTGAGAACAAGCAGCGCAGCCTCAAGATCGAGGACTTTGAGCTTTTGAAGGTCGTCGGTAAGGGTAGCTTCGGAAAAGTCATGCAGGTCATGAAGAAGGACACCCAGCGGATCTACGCCTTGAAGACCATCAGGAAACAGCATATCATCTCCCGATCGGAGGTGACACACACCCTGGCCGAAAGATCCGTGCTGGCGCAGATCAACAACCCCTTCATCGTACCGCTCAAGTTCTCTTTCCAATCACCAGAGAAGCTTTACCTTGTGCTGGCTTTCGTCAACGGTGGCGAACTTTTCCACCACCTTCAAAAAGAGCAACGCTTCGACATCAACCGTTCGCGATTCTACGCTGCAGAGCTCCTGTGCGCACTGGAGTGCTTGCACGGATTCGGTGTCATCTACCGTGATCTCAAGCCGGAGAACATTCTTGTCGATTACGTCGGCCACATTGCACTTTGCGACTTCGGTCTCTGCAAGCTAGATATGAAGGACGAGGACAAGACCAACACTTTCTGCGGCACACCCGAATACCTTGCACCTGAACTCCTGCACGGCCAGGGCTACACCAAGGCAGTGGATTGGTGGACGCTTGGTGTGTTGCTCTACGAGATGTTGACTGGCCTGCCACCATTCTACGACGAGAACACAAACGAGATGTACCGCAAGATTCTTGCCGAGCCGCTCCACTTCCCTGGACCTGATGTCGTGCCTCCGGCGGCTAGGGATCTTCTGACCAGACTGCTCGACCGCGATGCTACCAGGCGTCTGGGTACCAACGGTGCATCGGAGATAAAGGTGAGCAATTCTTTGGAGGGGACAGCAACAGCATTGACTTGAACAAAACTGACATTTTTTCCACAGGCACACCCCTTCTTCCACAGCATCGACTGGCGCAAGCTTCTCGACCGCAAGTACGAGCCATCTTTCAAGCCTTCCGTGCTCGACGAGCGCGATACCGCCAACTTTGACAAGGAGTTCACCAGCGAGGCGCCCACAGACAGCTACGTGGAGGGACCTATGCTCAGTCAAACCATGCAGCAGCAATTCGCCGGCTGGTCGTACAACAGGCCCGTGGAGGGGCTTGGAGACGCTGGTGGCAGTATCTCGCAGAGCAATGCTTTCGATCAGCGATAGATTTTTGGAGCTGTGTGGAGAAGACAAGGAAATTCAGGCGCTGGATGTCTAAAAACCCTGGTTGTAGGTGGTGGTGGTGATGACAACGATGAGATCAGATGGACGCACAGTGGGAGAAAAAAAAAGTGGGTAGGAAAATCATCAATTGTCGTTCTGGAGATGCTTTCCATCCCTCACTGAGAAGATCTCGTTTGCGCCTCTTCTCAAGGGTCGATGTGTTGTTGTCCGGTGGATCGTACAGTGAGTGACCACTGCAGCACCTTATAAGTCCACGCGCGATCGAGTCCTTGCAATACCCTCGTTTATCCAAGGGCACCACCTACCACCAAACAAGGGACGAGCATAGACTACTGAATCCTAGCAAATAGCCGCTTTCCATGGCTAGATAACAATCTCTCAAAGGGAAATTCCCACTATTGCCAGAATGCGATCACCCCACCCCACCGACATGCCGGTCTCTCGGCCTGTGCGTCACGCATGGTTGGTGTTTGTAAGGCTGACTGCGCGCTGCTGAATTTATCCGGACGCTTCTCGGCGGGTTGGCGTGGCGATTGGTGTGACTGGAGCTTGTGGGAGTGTTTTTTCTCTCTCTCTCTTTTTGTTTAGATCGAGGTGGGGTTTTTTTTATGGATAGTGTTGTTGCGATGCAGTGGGTAAGGGGAAGAATAGTAATGCGATGTCGCCTGTGATGTGTAAGCAGTTCACTCGAGAGATGTGTAAGCGCTGACCGGGCTGGACTCTGTTCGCATCGTCGTGTTCCCTGCCAGCCTGCCAGCCAGCCAGCATGGTGGCATGGTGGCATGGTGGCCTGGTGGCATACCGTCCGTCGGCTTCTGCGCGGGCGGCCAAATGATTCTTCTTGTTCTTCTTGTTCTTCTTAGTAGGTCACCCCAGTAAGCACCGCACAGCTGCCCCGCGCTCTTGGTGGGGCACTCTGCCATCATGCCGTCGAATCCGTTCAATTACCGCCGAAGCAAGCTCTCTCTCTCACTCTCTCTCTCATCTCGTCTCAACTCTGCCTGTCTATCTATCTGTAACTTCCGTCTCTTCTCACCATCCTCTCCCTCACTCCTCACTCCCAACACAAGATACCCATTTCCCTTACGCCATACCCCACTGCGTTGCTTCTCGTCTCGCTTCCACGAGGTATATGATGCTTGCCTCCCGCCTGCAGCTCGCGTAGCTTGGCTTTGCTTTCGTTGGGGGGGGACAGCTTCATTCTGACTCGACTGTTATTGCAGATCCCGACAACACCTCCAACACTCGAAATAACTCAAACCTCAATCGAACACCCTCGCAATGCCTGGATTCTCGCAGGCTACCGACCTCGCCGCCTGGAAGGCCCTCACCGAGCACCATGACAAGTGAGTGCTTTTAATCGCGCAAACTTGCGCATTGAAGCTCGAACTAACCTTGTCCACAGGCTCGGCCGCGCCATTGTGCTGAAGGAGGAGTTCGCCAAGGGTGAGTTGTAGTAAACGCCTGCACGGTCTTTCAAGACCGTCGCGAGTCCATCATCCTAACACCATGCCTTCGCAGACCCCGAGCGCTTCATCAAGTTCAGCCACACCTTCAAGAACGAGGCCGATGGCAATGAGATCCTCTTCGATTTCTCCAAGAACTTCATCACCGAGGAGACCCTCGCCCTGCTTGTCAAGCTTGCCAAGGAGGCAAAGGTTGAGGAGCTTCGCGATGACATGTTCAAGGGCGAGAAGATCAACTTCACAGAGGGACGCGCCGTCTACCACATGGCCCTGCGCAACACCTCCAACAAGACCATGCAGGTCGACGGCAAGAGCGTGGTCGAGGAGGTCAACAGCGTGCTGGATCACATGAAGACCTTCACCGAGGAGGTCCGCTCTGGTGAGTGGAAGGGTTACACTGGCAAGGCCATCGACACCATTGTCAACATCGGCATCGGTGGCTCCGACCTTGGCCCTGTCATGGTCACCGAGACCCTCAAGCCTTACGGCAAGGAGGGCATGAAGCTCCACTTCGTCTCCAACATCGATGGCACCCACATGGCTGAGGCTCTCAAGGCTAGTGACCCCGAGACCACCCTCTTCCTTGTTGCCAGCAAGACCTTCACCACCGCCGAGACCGTCACCAACGCCAACACCGCCAAGAGGTGGTTCCTTGATGCCGCAAAGGACGAGTCTGCCATTGCCAAGCACTTTGTTGCTCTGTCCACCAACACCGAGGAGGTCGAGAAGTTCGGCATTGACTCCAAGAACATGTTCGGCTTCAGCGACTGGGTCGGTGGCCGCTACAGTGTCTGGTCTGCCATCGGCCTGAGCGTTGCTCTTTACATTGGCTACGAGAACTTCCACGAGTTCCTTGCTGGTGCTCACGCCATGGATGACCACTTCACCAACACTCCTCTTGAGGAGAACATTCCCGCCATCGGTGGTCTTCTTAGCGTCTGGTACTCCGACTTCTTCGGTGCCCAGACTCACCTTGTTGCTCCGTGAGTGCATCGATCTTTCTTCCTACTCATAAACGATTGCTAATATTCTGTCCAGCTACGACCAGTACATGCACCGCTTCCCTGCCTACCTCCAGCAGCTCTCCATGGAGTCCAACGGCAAGGCCATTACCCGCAGCGGCGACTATGTCAAGTACACCACCGGCCCCATCCTCTTCGGTGAGCCCGGTACCAACTCCCAGCACTCCTTCTTCCAGCTCCTCCACCAGGGCACCAAGCTCATCCCTACCGACTTCATCCTCGCCGTCGAGTCTCACAACCCCATCGACGGCAACAAGCACCAGCGCATGCTCGCCTCCAACTTCTTCGCACAGTCCGAGGCCCTCATGGTCGGCAAGACCCCCGAAGCCGTCAAGGCCGAGGGCGCTCCCGACGAGCTCATTCCCCACAAGACCTTCCTGGGCAACAGGCCCACCACCTCCATCTTGGCCCAGAAGATCACCCCCGGTGCTCTCGGTGCCCTGATCGCCTACTACGAGCACCTCACTTTCGTCGAGGGCGCCATCTGGAACATCAACTCCTTCGACCAGTGGGGCGTCGAGCTCGGCAAGCAGCTCGCCAAGAGCATCCTCAGCGAGCTCGACGGCGAGGGCGAGGTCAGCAAGCACGACAGCAGCACCAACTCCCTCATCAACAACTTCAAGCAGAAGAGCAAGGCGTGAACCCTTACGGACACTTGTGATGTTGAGCATAGGAGAAGTAGTACCAGCGCTAAGCTCTAGTGGACTGAGAAAGGATACTCGGAGGAGCATGCCATCCCGCTTGGTGTAAACAGGCTGAGAAGGGTTTCCATGTGTAGGTGGAAATCCAGGGGACGGCAGCGTGGAGAAAAAGTAAATATATCGTGGACTGCATTTTTTCCCTTTTGTAGCTACGAAATGAATGACGTTTGTAACGAGAAGTGTTGTCCTGTCTTTCTTTTCACCATGTGGTAAGTTTGGTGGTTGGTGTGAGGTAAGCTTTCTGGTCTCTAAAAGCACATTGCTCTCAATGGACATCGCCCTAGTCAACAGTCTTGACAACATGGGTATATATTTTTATTGACGACTTCGTTTCATACATACGACCATAGGTCAGTGAAAACTGGGCATCCCGTCCGAAATCCCCTGTTCTCACCGTTGTTCGTTGTTACAGGATCCCAGCGTATTGTTGCTCGCGTGCATCGAAATTCGGCGTTTGGATCCTCATGAGTCGGGATGCAGGTCTCGGTCGGGGATTGCGAACATTGAAGACTGTAACACTATGGATCGTTTTCAAATACAGTTCTTCTTGGCTGGTGAGATATTGTCGGCATCAGGCCAGGATAATACGCATCAAACAAACAAACTGTAAATCCAGGTCGAGAATCCTGGAATATGAGTCACGTTTATTGCAAAGCCGCCTGATAACAACAGCCATAAACATGTGATCTTACACCCGGGAAGGGTGCTAAAGACGGATGAGACAGCACCAGGGCGACTTACCCCTCCTGATATCCTATGTCATTCCCGGCTTTTCGTTTAATAAGCCCTGACTACCCTCCTCTGATTACTACTGATCTGTAGATTTGAACGCTGAGCTTCCGTTCCTGGCTCGACGACATTTTAACGCGAGCCCAAAGCAAGCTCGCGCGCCTCCCGTTTCCGCGACAACATGGACTGCAGAATCCAGGATCCAGGAGAGGGCATAAGACCGAGACCGCGATGCGCGTTCCTGTCATTTGACTGGAGCCGCGTTTGCGGGAAGGCCGTCGAGTCTGGCGTCTACACTGTCTTCGGCCCGTTACCGCTGCGAAGTCGGGGGCGGTTGGCAATTGGAGGGTCCAGGCTGGAGTGAGTGTGGGTCGTGCTGTCCGCAGCCAAGAGTTGCAAACTGCACTTTCATGTACTGTGCAAAAGACATAAGTTATAAGATCTGGTCGAAGTTGTATTATAGACGTTGGCGAGGGGAGAGGAAGAATACCAGCGTGTTCCAATCGTGGCTCATTAAGTCACCTCTGAAATCGCGCACTAGCTAATCGCAACTCGCATGCAGACACGCTAAGTCATGGTACCTGTTGCTAATCTAGCTGTTGCTTAGAGACGCAGCTGAGAACTATGGACACACTTAGCATGATGACACAAGCACGTAACAAAACTTTCCATCTGCAGATGAGTTCGTAGCTCGTTGGTAGCACATATGCCTCTTCAGCACATGCTATGTCATCTCCTTTAACCTCACGAACGCACGAAATTAAAAGGCAAGAGTTCGACGATTGAGAGACAATGGGATTCGCGGAAGTATCTAGAATATGGCAAGAGATGTGAACATACTATACTTTCGAGATTACAAAAGTTTGTCATATTCTGCAGTAACTCTTGGGCTTGCACGTCCTCCATACCCCAGCGTGGCGTCTCCTAGGTGATGACGAGATCGAGACATCCCGGCGTATAACGTTAGCAAAGCAAGTCGGTGACTGCTGTCTGAGCTCTTACCCCTGGAGGGTCCAGTTTGCGACCTTTGTTCTGTGGTGTAAATCCGATTTGCAGACCAAGGAATAGGCGAGCGAGAAGCTACATCTATCGTACTGAGATGGCATCGGCACATGGAAGCTTTCCAATCGTGGGGCACATCCAGCCGTCGGGCACACCCCCGCGTCCGTGAACAACACCACCATCACGATCTCAACCATCGTCAAATCTCGATTGATTGAGCTGAAAGTCCAAGAGCCTGTAGAGAAAAGCTTGGTTGTGGACTCCGCGCATTCAATTTTTTGTAAAGCGCGCCGGTTTCTTGATGGTACGTCCATGCCTTGACCTTGGCCGAATTGGCATCACCTCCTTGGACAATTCGACTGTAGTCGAAGCGGCCGTGCTGGACGACTTCTGCTTGACTGGTCTACCTTTATGTCCTTTTCGCCGCGCTGCGGACTCTATTTGAAGCTGCTTTTGAGCTTTCTTGGCGTCTTTGACTTGCTCCCATTGGGCCTTCTTGAGAGCCTGCTCGGCCTTCCTTGCTTTAGCACGCGCAGCTCGCTCTTCACGCTTCCGTTGAGCTTCCAACTCCTTCTGCATCTTCGCCGTAGCTCTAGCTTCAGCTCTCGAGGCCTTTTCTAGAGCCTCACGTTCTTTGGCAGCCTCTTTGGCGTCTTGAAGCTCTCTGGCCCTGCAAACCTTGGAAGGGCTGAAGAACAGAGCGCCGACGCCCTCGTCCGCTCTGAGCTCCTCGGTAAATGCTTGCCCACGCTTCCTTTTCTTCTTCTCTCCATTGAGAGCCTCGACATAGCCTTTCTCGCGGTCTTCCGCCAGCCTGAGCTTGGCGGACATGGTGATGCATGCTCCGCCCAGTTTTCTGATGATCTTCGCGGTCTCGGCGTCTCTCTCGGCCACTGCTTCGCTGACGATCCTCCTGATGGTTCTCCGCGCCGACGGTGTGTCCAAGCAGCTGCTTGAGTGTCTCGAGGGTACCAGTTCGACTTGGGAGGCCTCAGGATGGTCCCCTCGCTGCTCATCGAAGATCTTGAGCACCTGGTTCGAATCGAAGGGCTCGATGCCTGTCCTGCGCCATCCGGACTTTACGTTGGCTTATGTAAAGGCTTTGTCAAAGGCCGAGTAGAAATTCTTGAAGAAGTCTCGCTTGGTGACACTCGCAATGCCCTGAGATAGCCTGGAGTGAGCGTCTAGCTCCTGACTGTAGTATGTAGCCAGAGGCCCGAAGAGGCTGACATCCAAGGGTTGCAGCCTGTGCGTCGAGTGAGGAGGAAAGACTGCCACCAGTGTCTTGTGACTCCGGCACCATTCCAGGAAGTTCAGCGTACAGTGCGAGCCATGGCCGTCGAGAATGAGAAGTCTCCAGTCTCTACCAGCCTTACTGGCAGTCTGCTTGTCAAATAGGCCCTGTAACCAGCTCAGAGCAAGCTCATTACTCGTTCATCCATTGGGTGAGCTCGCGAACCAGCAAGGATGCTCCTGTGGGTCGTAGTCCTGCAGCCAAGAGTCCTGCAGGTCACCGCTGACCGCCTTGTAGATCAGAGCTGGTGCTAATGAGCTTCCGTCTGCACAGATAGTCGCAATAAGAGTGAGCCATTCTCTCGAACCGTCCTGACCTGCCCCTAGTAACTTTTGTTGCCGCATGAGGGCTCTAGGAAAGACTCTCTTAACCTTCTGTAGGAGGCCGATGAGGAAACCTTTATCATCCATGTTGTAGCAATTGTGAGGCTGTATGCTGTACTGGTCAATCTTCTGCCTCAAAGTGGAGAAGTACTGTCTATACGAAGCCGCGGAGTCAGCCTTGTGCCGTGAGAGGTCGATGGCGTTGAGATATCTGCAATCCAAAACATCCTTGTGTCTGGCTCTGAAGCCTGCCAACCAGTTCTTGTTGGGCGGCCGACCACACAGTCCTTCAGCCCAGGCAGCCGCTATCGCTGGTGTGGGCGGCAGACACCAGTCACATAGCCTCTGTATATGATTCACAAGTACTATTTCTTGCTTGTTGGACAGTAGCTGCTTCGTCTCGTTAGCTTTGGCAATAGAGCCTCTCTTTCCGCGGAAGTGCTTGCTTAGGGTAGACCTTTCGATTTTGGATTTTCTAGCTACTTCGGAGACATTCGGATTATTCGAGCTCTTCAGAACTGCAACTGCTTCGTCAATCGGTGCCATGGCGGGTAAGGAGTCGTACGCTGGAGTGATGGTGCTCACGGACGCGGGGGTGTGCCCGACGGCTGGATTTGCCCCACGATTGGAAAGCTTCTACGAGACGCTCGAGACTCTAGAGCACTTCTTAGCCGACAAGGTCCGTCTTTGCCGTCTCCCCTCTCAGACTTCTCACAAGCTCCAACCTTGCGACGCCGCGGTTCTTGCTCCTCTCAAGACAGCCTATCGCGACGCGGCTGGGTGTCTGAAGCGAGGTGGTGTTAACACTATCGGCAACAACACGTTACCTCGCTGTACAGCCGTGCAAGGGAAGCCGCTTTCGATAGACGTCTTGAGATCTGCTAAATCTATATTGCTTTCTCTTCAAGCCTCGACTTCTATTACTACGTATAGTCGTTATAACGTAGGGTGACGGCGAAAGTAGGTTCGCCGGACACGCCGCGGCAAGAGAAATATAGCGCTATATCGTACATGCATCGGACGACCGCTATTGAAGGGTGTAGCAGATCATCGGGCGACAGCTTATCAGCCCTGCACGTCTTGCTAGCAAGGGCTCTTCAGTTCGATTCTACTGAGCGGTATTCTTGTCTTCTCTTCCGAACGTCATAGCAATCATGCGATATAGCCTAAGTTATAGTACATCGGCTATCTGCTTAAAGATTCCTATGACTTTGTCATGTGCACCTGCAAAGGCCTTCTCTATGCCGTGCAATCCTGCTCACCGAGTTACGATAGTTGAGGTACAACCTTGTGCCATTTTTAAGGACCGATCAAGGTCTAGAAGTGAATTACACAATTACCGTTGGGAATATTCGATGTGGGATAATACTAGTCACACTCTTCCATGGTAGAATAGCTCGTTGAGACTTTCACGAAATGCTGATGATCCCGATCGTCTCTAAGTTCGAGTTTGTTCAGTCCGGAATGGTTTGCATGCAAAGCAGAGCAGAGACGAGTGGCCAGATATTGAAGCGGAGCGATGTATAGCGATCGTTTGTATGAAGATATTGCTGGCGTAGGGGGAAGTCATGCCGATATGTAAATTGACGTTATATGCACTAATACCCCAGGGAGGACATATTGTGTCGCAGGCCGAGGCACTTTGGGAGTCCAAGTCGCAGATCGCAGGATTAGCTTGCCAAGACACTAGATACAAAGGCCCAGTCAACCAGACCGAGCGCCAGAATAACAACAAGCAATCAACCCACAATTTTCGTATCAACGAGAGGTCACCCTCTCGTGCGACATATTGGACTGTACAATGACCGAAACAGCACTCTGCATATGCATACATGCTCGATTCCGACGGGAAACAATTCAGCAAAGCTTTTGACACCGGCGCAGGTGCCACCAACTCCATTTTTCAGAAATCGTTGCCTACAGGTACTGTCTCAAACATCCCCCAGTCCGCCGGCAGTGAATTTGTCAATGCGCTTGATGTGTAGAGGCTCCGTCGCGCTATCGAACACATACTCTCTGTATGACTCAACAATGCCCGATCCATTGTCCCGTGTGGCTCTCCGTGCCGAGGGACCGGCGCAGATCTGCAAGCGTGTCGTTCTTCCAAGTGAGAACTCGGGTCCGTGAAACAAGAACAAGAGTTTACCTTCTCGTGTAGCTTGCATGCGTGTGGTTTCCATAATGAGCATCTGTGCCTCTACGGGTTCGGCGAGCTGCGCTCCCGGTCTGGACTTTATGATCACCTTTTGGTTCTCACCAGGCTTCACGTCTGACTCGAATCCTGTGATCCTCACATCCTCTTGTTTGCTGTCGATGCCAATATATGACCATAAAACAGCACATACAGCCGCAATGCCACCAACAGCAATAATTCCGGGTACTGCCCAACCTAGAGTTGCCATCGCTGAAAGATAGGCGGCGTTTTGGCTGAGTCCTTTCCCCACTTGATGCCAGAACTTAGGCGCGTTGTCACCGACACAAAGATATCCTTCTATACCATAGAGTCCTGGTGCAACGTGGAATGTTGCAAACTTGCCAGGTCTAACATAGTTCTTGAACCCTGCATGTGCATTCAACAGAATAGCGTTGTACATGCTGAGGTGCAAGAAGGTGTCGGTCTTGTTCTGTACGATATAGCGTGGGGTCCAGCCTGGAGAGTTCTCAATTGCCTCAATCTCACGCTCAAAGTCCTTGCGCAACTTGGCGGCCGTCTCTTCTTTCTTCCTGAACTCCTCTGCTTGAGCTTTTTCGGCTTTCTCTTTCTTCTCAGCTTCTTCAAGTCGTTTGTTCAGCGCTGCACGTTCCTTCTCTTCTTTACGCCTCTTTTCCTCCAGCCACTTCCGCAAGTCCTCCGCTTTCTCGGCTGCCCTGGCTTCCGCGCGTCTTGTGGCTTCTGCAAATTCGGTGTCCCGCGCCTTTCGCTCCTCTTCATCTTTGATTCGTTGCGCACGCAGATCGTCAATCTCCTCCAGACGTTGTCTTTCAGCCGCTTCTCTTTCGAGTTTCGCCTTCTGCTCTGCTTCTGCGAATTGTCTTTCATATCGCGCACGCAGATTTACGATCTCCTCTAGACGCAGTCTCTCAGCCTCTTCTCTTTCGATCTTTGCCTTCTCCTCTGCTTCTGCAAACTGTTTTTCACGTGCCTCTGCCTCCCGGTCCTTATTTTCGCGTTCGTTCCTCGCTCGTCGCTCTCGCAAATCAGCGATCTCTTGCCTGGTCTCGCTCAAACTGGTCTCTGCAGCCATGCGACTGCGGTGGTGGTTATCCTCGGTCTGACGAGTAGAGTCCCAACCCGCTCGGATGTCTTCTTCGTACACTAGGGCGGCCTGTGTCTCTCTAAAAGGCATTTTGTGTTGGAACATCTCACGCTGGCACTCTAGGATCACAGGACCATCGCGTTTGAGCATTTGCTGTACGATCCTTTGCACTAATACAAGTCAGTACTCCTATAGTCTTCGAGTTGTGTCTCGAACCTACCTTGTTCTGGATCCGCAGGCTGGTAAATTTCGTTCGACGTATCATTGTCAGTTGCTTGGACCGGGCCTGCGAAGGTGTCACCTTCTTGGTTTGGGGACACACGCCCCTCAATATCGGTAGCGTCGTCGCTGGCACTGAAGTTCGCTTGTATGTTGTCGACCGCATCATAAAATTTGATTATATCGATGTTCTCGTCCAGCCCAAGTTCTTCAAAGAGAGCGCCTTTGCTCCTGGCTTCGTTGAAGAGGTCCCTGTGATTCTTGATTGCAGCATCTTGCTCAAGTCCACGCTTCTTGCGAGACGGTCTGTCTGCGTTTGCAAGCCGCTGGCTTACGCCGCGAGTATATATGAAGCAAACATTGCGCCAAGCTTCAGGACCAACGAGCTCTTTGAAAACTCTTGCTTGCTGTATCGTGCTTCTGTCGTTCCTGTTGTTGGAAACATCGATCAAGTAGAACACGCTGTGAAGACATCGACCTGCAACACTCTCCTCATGGAGGAAAGTGCAGATGTTACGGAGATTGTCATAATCACGCACATATGGGTCGCCGAATCCTGGTGTGTCGATACATTCGATTATGGTGCCGTCCGACCATTGACAATTTTCGCGTTGAATGGTCTGTGTGCATGCTCGGTCGTTCGAGGTGGCAGCGTACTTGTTGGTCAGCGTTCGGAGAAGAGTTGACTTCCCCGTTCCAGTGTGGCCTACGAGCAGTATTCTTTTTGTCACTGGCGGTGGAGACCTGCGAAGTTTTTGGCGATCGTACTCAACAGACATTGAAGACGTCGTATCATCATACTCGAAATCGCCCAGTTGAGTGCTCAGATTCGCCATGGCGTTTTTCCAAGCTTCCATGGCTGCCTTATAGATCGGCTGCTTCGCCTTTTGGCGTTCCATCAATTTTGCATGGAAGTCTAGGTACAGCTGAAATGGGACAGGTGCCATGGGTGTCGAGAAGTCTTCCGGATTCTTGTTGTTCGCAAGGACCTCGATTCTCCATTGTATCCCAGCCTCGAGGCAGCGATCGTGATTGAACTCTGCCTGAGTCTTCAGCTGTTTAAGAGCTGCCAGATCTTCGCCATGCACAACATGTGTCCCGCCAGCCACAGCCCGGACTGTCTCGTCAATCTCGATCAATTGTTGTCGTACAAAAGCGCGAGACTGTCGCCAGATATTATCCGAGCCTTTTGTATTGAGTGCCTGTCGAATTTGGGCGATACGTCCCATGGCCTTTTCCCAAGACCAGACAATCTCACCTCCATGGCGGACCACATGCGTAGATACCCTACGTCGCAGTGTTCCTTCACAGAAGGTTTGCAGTAGTGCAGCCTGAGCCCACAGCGTTTGTTCATCGGCCGTTGCCGTGTTGCTGTCGACAAATCTACCGATAGTGAGCCAGAGCCTCTTAATAGGGACTTGTTCCGCGGTCGGTGCTGTCCGTCTGAAACAGATCTCCAGAACGTTTTCGGCGGCCCAGAATTGATCATTTCCCAACAGATGAAGTAATAGTGTACACGTGTCGATGCCTTTGCCAGAGCTGAGCTTAAATATGAACCTTTCCTTCGGCAAAGGTTGCTCCCTCAATTCGTGTTCGAGGTATAAGACGCGAAGCTGGAGCACAAGTAGTAGAACCTATTATAGATCAGCGTTGTGTTCTAGATCATGAGAAAGAGACGACTGACATCTTCGTCATCGGCGTTCTGGATATGTGTATTCTGGACGAAGTCCCCCAAACGAGGCCTTGGCTCTTCGTCTCCGAACGCACGGGTGAGGGAGGCTCTACAGATAGTCATGATCAGGCTCAAAGCTCCGCGCTGCTTGCTGCTCCATCCTGGCGTCTCGAAATCACCATTCAGGAAAGCCAATATACCGGCATGATCTCCCTGGTTGTAGAAGAGCCGTAGCACCTCCACTGCAATCGGGAAAGCTTTGAGATACTTCTCGAGCGTCTTTGCAGACAGAGTACGCGCGTCACCAAAATGTCCAATAGTACCCATGCGGGCTACATCTTCGACATCTTGCGTGATACATGTACGCTCCACGATCTCCAAGTCAAAATCCATCTGCTCGCCGTGTTTCTGGGGAGCCTCCATAATTTGAGTTCACACACCACGAGGAGCAGTACGCAAGGTCAAGCGCAAATTCGATGATCGGCGTGAAATGGTATTGTTGGTTGAAACAATGGAAAATGCAGTGAGGCGACCTGGAGGCACTACCAATTCCTCGCTGGATGTGGGAGCAGAAGCGGCTGTTGCTTATTATCAGTGTGATCTACTAATTACCTCAGCAAGGACTACGTTGAGTCGCTGTTCGTTGCACCACGGATGCATGGCGTCTTGATTTAGCGAAGTGGCGTCCAATAGTCTAAATAGACACGACCGGACTCCTTTGCTGCCGTGTGTACATCTCATCTGCACTGCAACAATGCAAGATATGGAATCGTGCCGTAGGCTAACTAGCCTGGCGCCCCTGAAGTGCCATGCTGCGCATGTGACACAAAAGCTCTGTACAGAGCTAGGGCTTTCGGACAACGACGAGCGTAGTTTTGAGCACCGTCTATGTCGACCGGTAATCATATTTGATTTGCTCACAAGGCTTTATGCTACACTGACCGAGGAACACTTTCTCTCTGTATTCAGTTAACAATGGAAACAACAAGCGAGAGATATTAGGAGGCATTTTGCGCTAATTTAAGAATCCTGGGCGTGCCAGGATGTCCGATCAATCACATACATTGTGTCCGCACTATTGAGACCTAAACACATGTGGGGAGCCATATAGATTGTGATGTGCCGTGTGGCACGAGGCACTCTATTTGCGGCGATATGGCTGCGACGACTCACCCATCACAATTTGTAAGCGCCGGTGGCGCTCCGCCACAGCTGGACTACAGGCATGGTACAGTCTAAATGTGGGCCTCGCGGTAATCACAAGGTGCCAATGCCATTTCAGCCGAGAGCGAATATCCTCAAAAGTATGAATTGGTACGACTGCCAGGATGAGTATTGCTTGCCCAGTCGCATCTTCCCACTGTCCTGCATCGAGCCATGTCCACTTCCGGGGTACAGAAAGAGCAACGCAAGAGCAAGCGGTGGGGACTATTATCGCGATCGAAGATTGAAAAGGCGGTGAAAGGAGCATATCATGATCCTCAGATTTTCGGAAGATCACTTGGGGGCATTTCCGTACAATGCACCTTCGACGCCGACATATCGAAATGGGCCAAACTGACGAAAGATACTGGACCACCTCAGAATGAAAGCGTAACCCATATCATGGGCATGCTATACTTCTCTGTCAATTTCTCTTGTAGCGGCAAAGTCCCTCCTTGCTCTGTCACACTCTACATCGATGCTGGACAACCAGCAAATGGAGAACCGATCCCGATTTTCACAGCGCTCTCGCCCACGCTCATAGAAGGGCCATCAACTGAGCGGTCGGTGCGTGAAACGAAGACAACTGATCCAAAACTTCGCGTGGATGTGCTGGGATCCGGTGGAGAGGCCAGCGGAAGAGCACATGAAGTAGAGACCAACATGTCGGAGTCTCACAATTGGACATTCAGAGCAATGAAGGTGGCCAACGGACGGGACACAACGTGTACAAAGGCAAGCTTGGAGTGGTCACACACTTTAGAGCAGCACCATGATGGCACAAAAAGGACTTACGTTGGAGCTCTTCTTGTGCGGCGTGACAAGAACGAACCGCTCGTACTTGTTGTCAAACCAACAGCTCATTCACGCGAAGTGGAATATCGAATTGATCCGAAGCAGTGGAAAGGGATCACGAGCGAACCCATTGGACCAAAAGGGGAACCCTCAGAAGATGTTGAAAGTTTCGAGGCATTCGGAGACAGAGCGAAGCTCGAGGAAGATGTCTTGCGCAGAAACAATGAGCCGAAGTCTACTTGTAAGTGTGTTGTCTCGCTGCAGAAGTATGTCATATTCTGATAACCACTTAGAGATATCAAAGCACGTGTCTCGTCCGCCCAGCTTCAATCAAAGCAGAGACGGGGCAAAATCTTGCAGGAAAAGGACGCTAGGATATACCGGGCGAATCGCCGTGCAGCCACACCTCGGCTGTATTTACGTCCCAGGAGAGGAATAAATGATAGATGATTCACCTTGTCTCTAAGCCTGCGGGTAGTGCTTGTGCGCACCGTTGCTTCTCATACCTGTGCGCTTGAACACATTTCAATTGCGAACGCAATACCAAAAGTGCGGTCAGTCAAACTTTCTTATGTTGCGAAAGCTGGAATTAAAGTCTGTTCTAAGGAAACCGAGAAATCGGGCTCGAATCAGTGCGCAAATGACGCGCGCGCGTGCGTAGGGTAAGTATCGGAACTGTTGACGACCTGACACTTGGAGCGCGAAGCATTTTACTAACGATCAGGTCGGCTTTCGGATCATGCCCTTGACTTATAGAAATGCCAGTCACGTGGTCGACATGAATCTTGGTGAAATGAGACAAAAACAACCTGAGATCTGACCTCCCCAGCTATGCTCGATGGATTCTCGCAACACTCTGACCATCGCGCATCAACCTGCTGTCTCCACGCTTTGGAATCTTCATTGATATGCCGCACACTGAGCGCCATCTGCTTTTCCGATGAGCGTCCTGTTCGCCGAATGTGAATCGTTTCCAAGCCTGCTGACCACCTCTCGCCTCTGGTCGCTGCAGTACAGCTATAATCCACGTCCCTGCGCTACTAGTCTAAGGCACATTGACTGAATCAGGCAGAGCACATGCAGCGAACTGCATTCCATCGCGCACGTCAGTGAGCGTGTTCGAGCTATCCCTTGGTAAGCCTGCGACTCCTGCGGTTGGCGACTCCTGCGGCTGAAATGCGTGCAGCGGGCGGCAGTTTATTGACGGGCTGTGCAGTTTGATGATTCCCTGCGACGAGCATCTGGCACCATCAACTCTTCTAGAACATAGGCGCACTGAGCGGAAAGGTAGTGCGCTGTACGCGGAGAACATAAGCGTGGTCGGCTTGGGTGGCTCGAAACTTGGACTGCTGTAATCGTCCACAGGCTTTACTCTAAGGACTTTGATTGCTTCCAGGGCTTGCAGTATTCCCCAGAAGATCCACCACAGGACCGAGGGTGCCGCGTTCGCCATACCTCAGCACACTGTCGGCTGGTGGTGGTCAGGAACACGCATTGGTAGCAGGGTCCGTCGCCTTGGGCTGCCAAGAGGAAGAGGAGGATTGTTGAAGACGATGAGTTGACAAAGCTCAAAGACTTGCATTATGACGCTTGTCTTGGTGGCAACATTTGCGACCGAAAGACGCTGATACACGTGTCGCAGGCCGAGGCACTTTAGGAATTCAAGTCGCAGTCCGCATTAGCTTGCCAAGACACCAGATACAAAGGCCCGGTGTACCAGGCCGCGCGCCTAGAACTAAAACAACCAACAATCAACCCACAAATCTATACCAACGAGAGGTCACTCTCTCGTGTAACAGTAACTCCGTCGAACGCCCGTCGCCAGGCACGAGTGCAGACTTGATTTCTCAGCTCGCTAGACTCTGCTGGGCCTAATGTTACACGTGGGTGTCACCGTTGACGACAAGCCGTTTCGGCCCGTTAACGTCCAACCTCCAGACCTAGACAACCACAGCTGGCATTCTCGCACCTCATCAGTACAATCAAACTTGCTCGCAGGTTGAGGCCTACTGGAGACTGCCTATCGAGCGACTCGTACCTATCGCTATGCAACTTTGCGCGCTTCTCAAAGAGGATTCCTACCAGCTTTGTACATATGAGGAAGATCATCTGATCTCGTTCGCGCCTGATGGTAATGCTCCCCTGATTGCCGACGGTGTGGAAAAAGTCAAAGGAGTGTCTAGGTACTATAAGAACCTCGATTGCGTTCGAAAGAATCTTCTCCTCGACAGTGTGGCACAGCCGATGTCTTCCCAGACCTAATGATAGAGCTAAACAGCATTCTCAAACCTACATCTGAGTCAACATCCTCTTACGCTAATCAGACTCGGAAGGTTCATAAGTGGATGAATACAAACCTCCAATCTACTGGCTGGCAGCACGATCTTCTGGATACCTGCACTAAAATGCTTTGTGTCAATAGGTGCTCACGCCCTTGCCCAGAGGACCTGAAAAAGGAGTTATCCCTCAATTCAGCTGCAGATCCTTCGTTAATCTGCAATTGCGCAAAAAACGCGACCCGAACCAAATACGAAGAATTGATCGAAGCACGGCTGAGCGCATGCCACCCTCGCCATGTGCCACCAGGCAGTGCATGGTCGTTTCGAGTACCTGTGGCCTGCGATATTTTGCAGTTCGGCAAAGGGATTTTCTTTTCTGAAAGGAGGCAGTGATTCTTCATTCAGAAGCAATCCTCGAATTCGGCAGTCTTGAATGGGCGGTGCTGGCCATTTTTTCAGACACAACAAATTGTGGAGGGGCTGCCAATGAGCTATCTCAAGAGGGAGCAACCCGAAACTATAGATGTCGTATGTCTTGCGCGACATAACTTCTTTTGGAACGTCGTTCTAAATTGTCGGCCACCTATAGATATCCCATCGCGGGTCAAGGCTGCGAGTTGTGGTTTCGGTACTTTGGGGTCTCGAATACTCAAATCCTGACATAATTTGGCTCTCCATATCTATCTTATCGCCATCACACTAGAACAGTACATTTCCGCTGTCAACTTCTTTATACAACCAATCGGTGGTGTGCAGATATGACAACGACGAGGCGAGTTTCCAGGCGATAGCAATACGCTGAGACAAGGTGGGTCTGTACATTTGTTGGCCAAGCATGCCATGCAGGGTCTCGAGTGTTGTATCGTGGTCGGAATCTTGGGGCATCTGGAAGATCCCTTCAAAACGATCTTGTGATGATCGATTGTCGATATATCCGATACATCTTGGTGTATAGAAGTGTTCTGGCTTAGGGAGGGACAACATTTGGGCAAGTGCCGCCGTTCGTAAGATCGACTGCTTGTCTTGCGCAGACCCGTTCGGCAAGTCTTCCGCTGTCCTCCACTCGATCCAAACTTGATGATCGACCCCTTCCCTAGAGAGTCGCCCTAGGTCGTTGTGGTACTGACGTAACGGCACTGCTGACTTTACCACGACAGTTATGGTGGTCGAGTAGCGTGATCTCATTGCACCGGGGGACCGTAATCGCTCCGTCTAGATAGGTGTCGATTTCGATTTCAGCATCGGTCTCACTATGAAGCAAGATTTCTCTAGAAGCAAGATTTCTCTAGAAGCACACTTGAGCGCTTTCAGCCGCAGAAGATCTCGGAGCATCTCCTGATTGTTTGCTTTGTATGTCGCCGCACGGGCCGACTCACTGCTAGAAGCTTCCATAAGCCTTGTCGCAGCATTGAGTAGCTCTTTAAGCTCTCTCAAGTCGTTACACATGACAACCATCTCTCGGTAGGTTTTTGCAGTCATTTCGTGGATTTTCTCAACTTTGTAGTCGCTCGTCAGCCCATGGATGCGCTCGGTCAAGCTGTGTAGATCTTCTAAGAAGGCTTCGAATGATTCTTTGTCGACCATGACCCAACGAACTCGCGCAGGGTTGGCAAGAATGTCCTTTGTATTCTTTGCATTTCTAGACATCCATGCAGTCAGACGCTGCGTTGCTCTCAATTGCGTCCGCAAAAAAGCTGCTGCAAGGCCCGAAATTTGCTTGCCCAGATCCACCTTGTTCGCCTGCTGTTCTCGCAATAACAATTCATGCTCTTTTTGCGGCATCATGCTCGATTGCCATCGGTTATTGATCTCCTTGAGCTTCTCAAGAAGCCAAGCTATACGGGCAAGAATATCACAAAGTTCTACAGCATTGGTCCCCAGGCTTGAGGCCACATGCGATCCGTTTGGGACTCCGATCAGACCGACCGCGTCGCCCCAGGCTAGTAGACGGTTGTACTCAATCATGTGTTGTAGCCGGCATCGCTCGCAGTCTTTTGGCATATCTACCATGGAGGAGAAGAACTTGAAGACTAAATTTATCAGAGACGTAAATACTGTTAGTATCGTTTAGTACTGACCTTTAACCGAACGGTCAAACGCGTCAAAGGCTACGGACGCTACTCCGACTCCCAGGCCGGCTGCACTGGCTGGGTCCATGATGTTGACAGTCTCTGTGGGCAAATGCAATTGCGCGAAAAGGGCGATGAAAGCTCAATGGCGGGCAAATCCTGGAGAGTCGTTCATTCGCAGTTCGTGAGGCAAGGTATGTGCTATTTGTTTCATTCCGTGAGTAAGCTTAGCCGCAGCGCTTAGGATCTTGCACCTAATTGGATGTTTGCCACCAGGGTTCTTGTTCCGTTCAAAGGGTTGGGCATCATGACCTAAAAGCGTGTGATTCATGCCCTAGTATGGTAGAGCATGTACGAGCCCTGCATTTATTGCACGTTTTGATCAACTCGTTTCACTGTGGGTCATGAATAAGAACTGGAAAGAGTATGCAGTAGCTTTATGAAGAAGTGGTGGTGAACTCCAGATCTCAGGCCTGAGCAGATCCTCATACATGAAGGACTTGAATTAGCGCCAGCGCGTGGAACTGGACATGAGCACGAGCCATCGACGACCGGACTTAGTCGGGTCCTGCTTGATCCGTGCTCAAGACGAGAATGGGCGGGCACGCTTTGCCGCCGAACATGCGAACCACCGTGGACGCATCCAGTCCGATTATGTACGAATAGCAAAGAATTAGATGGAGACCTCGATTTGTATCCATCACTCTTTTTTTGGAATCAGTCATAGAAGCGGTGTCTTATGAAGCATCTACTTTCATGACGTCATATGCATCATTGACCTGCGGAAGACTAATTGGCGGCTGCACTGGAACCACACATGGGAGGACCCTTTTCTGAATGAACGGTTTGAGACACACCGGCTTGAGAGACTAGACGGCAACATGCAGCAAGAGTTTTCCTAAACCACCGATAGTTTGGATGAAACGAAATCTTGCGAAGTCTACTATAACAAGCTCCCGAAAGACGACTTGGATGCAATTTGCGAAAAATGCATTCTATGTTACTGTCTCTTCCAGCTCACCTGCGGAGCATTATCTTGCGACTTGTGCTAGGAGGTGGACTAGTTCACATCGATGCGCGCTCACACACCCTTCGTGTGAGGTTATGTATCGCCACAGAAAACGACAGTCATGCAATCCGGAGTTTTAAGAACCACGAGAACCAGCACTTTCCTCGTCATTACCAAATTCGGCATGCAAAATGCTGGTCCCAGGATAATAAGTGCTGCGAGCTTCGTGCACGTTTAGCAATTCTGCTGGTATGCCGACAGCTTTATGCTGAAGCAGCGCTATTGCCTTTTTCGACAAACGAGTTTGCCTTTGATGGGACCAATAGTCGCAGTCACAAGAAATTCTTGGATCGATTGGAGTTAGCCCAGCGCCAAACCATACGCTGTGTACATTTTGGACCACAGATCTTTTACCTACAGGCGCCTTTTGGGCCAATGGAAAAGCTAACAGGACTCCGTGAGGTTGTCCTGTTTCTGAAGAACGATGTATGTGGGCCAATAAGTGGCGATGACCTGTCTGGAGAGAGAACAGAGTGGTTGATCAACCGATTTTGTGATACTAAATGCACGTCTCTTCAAGAGGTATACATTTGTATATCATCGGAAGAGGTCGTTCAGCAATCATCGAAAGCAAGGATCGTCCGTTGGGCGCAAACCTTGGAGGATCAGATCCACTGCGCGAGAGGGGAAACAAAAGCGGCCAGCCGCCAGTTGGTCTTACGTTCAAGACCAGCCCCGAACACTCCTAGTTCTGGATACACTGCCGCAGCTAGCGGGAATTACGAAGCTTTGGACCGATCAGGAATATCTCAACAATATGCCGGAGGGTTAGACCGAGATAAGCGCATAGGAGAATAATTACACACACAGTAGCAGTGGATGATATTATAAGAGTCCTGATGGTCTTGTCAATCGCATTACTAAGCAATCATTTAGTTTGGCACTTCCAGGGCACTAACATCGAAGCAAGGAACAAATAGTGACGTTAGCTTTTCAGCTCAAAGTGCGCAAAAGCCAGGGAAGTGACGAGGAACACAAAGGAGGAGCTTGACTGAGGAAATGATACGGGGAAAGAGGTAACATTACTCAGACAAAGGTTCCCGAGAGCAGAATGGGATCTTCAGATCCAGCAGCGGCTGATTTCACCCTTGTGTCTTGGGAGAGAGATGGCGAAGTATCCTTCGTCAAAGTCTTGAGACTTGCGAAGAGAGCCCTGCCTTCGAACAGCAGAATTGAAGAGATAGAGTAATTTAGTGCACTTCTACACGAGATTGTGATGGCACAACGTTGAACTTTGAAATGTACATAGATCTTTGATGCTACAGTGACTAAATTAGATCTCGACAGACACATTCTTCACCCCTCACCACACCAATCAAGATCATCCCCCTAGGCCCTGTAAGTCCTCCATACCCCAGCGCGGCGTCTCCTAGGCGTTGGCGAAACCGAGCCATTCCGTCGGATAGGAAGGCGAGTTCGGTTACTGTAGTCTGTGCTCGTGCCTGTGGCGGGGGCCTCTACGCGACCTCTGTTTTGTGGTGTACATAGAACGGAAGGATCAATAGACGCGACATCAAAGCAACCATGCTGAGACGTCTCTCGCGGTAGGACTGGAGAGGTCTTACTGAATAGGCCGTGCTTTCGGTTTGCGCTGGCGTGTCTCTCGTCAACCTGGCGGCGTTGGGGTGTAACAGGCTCCATCGTCAGCGCATCGCTATCTGGTGAGCAATTGAAGTCGTAGATATCCGTGGTATTGGCGTCGCGTATGCCGCGCGTAGAGTTGCTGCACCCTTTCACAGGAGACTTCTCTGTCGACTTCTCAGACCGCCTCTCCCTTCTTTGGCCAAAAGCTTGTCCGACAGGAAGCAGACTTGCATCTCGAGTCCCTTCTGACACAAGAGTTGGCACCCGTGCTTCTACATTGTGGTTCAAATGCTTCGGCTGCTTGAGGGGTGTCACGCCATCTTCGCCGGAGGAGTTGCTTTCCGGTTCCCGCTCACTCGGCGTGCCGTTAGCTTGATTCACAGAGATGTAGTCTTGTGGGTACAAGACTTGGAAGTCCTGGGATGATGTCAGCTCTGTGTGTTGTGATTTTCCTTGTGTAAGTACCACCTTCAGCTGTTCACGTGTCGGCGGCCAGGAGGAGTCGTTGTGGGTCAGGAACACAGTGCACACGCCGTCCAGTTCTTGCATGACAGCCAGTCGGCATCGCTTCCGGGTCTCTTCGTCAGCGATAGCGCCTGGCGCCTCGAATGCCTTTCTGTAAAGCGTGTCGACACGCCGTGCATAGTTCTTGTCAATTGACAGTAGTGTCCGACCGCGTGAGCGAGCCGAGCGGGTCGTTGAAAGCCTGTGGTTCATCTTTGCGATGCTGTACTAAGATGCGCGGAAGTCTGAGGTTCAACGCATCTTTACAATCAGACTCCAGACTCTTGTATGCCATGCCTAATCACGCTGCACTGAAGGGAAAGTGTTAATGCATGCTCGATCTTCCTGCTTCTTCACAGTCGTCAAATCAGAAGCACGGTACAGGCGCCGCCAACTCAAATTAAGCGCGAGGAACGCGGGGTTGCTAGGGTTTGGTGTTGGCGCCGTCCTCACTCTCATGCACGAGATCCCGACAATTCCTGGATCCTGGATTGAAAGGGCAGGCCGGACGTTGGAATGCCCTCAATGCCTGGCGAAGGTTGGTTCCTGACCGAGGACTTTCCTGACTTGGGCCTGAACGAGTCGTGACCAGCTTCGGTCGATCCCCCGGCCGTCCCTTCGTCAGGAGGCTGGGCGCTTTACTCGATTTTTAGTCCTGGCTTGCGAATCTCCATACCTGGTCTCGTTTCCGGTTCATGTACCCCACTTTTGGAGAACAGGACCTGGGACATTCTCTGCTTCAGTGATGCCAGTCTCCAGGAATTTGGATCCACTATCGGGCAATACGACGAAGGCCGTGACGGGAACTCGCATATATACATGTAGGGTATACGTGCTATACGCAATCTTGATCCCCCTACACTCACTCTTCTCATGGACACTCAAGAACTGTATGCCACAGCTTTCGGAAGCCTGCTGGTCTTGCTCTTGGGCTGGCAGATCGCCAAAGTGGGTGATGCCTTTTGGAGACGCAGTGTGCAGTTCATACGCAAGAATCTGCTGCAAACGCTGCTAGTGACCAGGAGAGCAGGATCTTCTGATTACACAGTAGGTGTCGGAGTAGCTATCGCCCTGTTGCTTGTGGGAAACATCGTGGCTGTTTGTCTCAGGCTTGAAAGCTTACAAGGCCTGACTGAGAGGGTGCGGGCTGTCTTCCACGTAAACCTAGTGCCCCTATATATGGGAACAAGAGCTCCATTCTTCGCAGACATGATATTCGGCCTGACTTTGAGACAACACGGTCTGGTGCACCGGGGTCTGGGTTGGATTTGTTTGCTCGAAGGTCTTGGGTATAACCTGTTGTCTTTGGCTTCCGAGCAATGGACGGTTCGATCGTACAGCTTTGGAGTAAGGTGGCATACACTGTTCTGTCACTGCCAACCAGCTAACAACAAGAGAATAGATCGCTGTCGCTATGGTCGTCATGGGTGTCACGTCAATCTTATACATCCGTCGCTTGGCATACGAACTCTTCCTAAAACTCCATCTCGTGATCAGTGTTGGGATCGTGGTTTGCTTGTGGCTTCAGACCACCAACCTATCTGATTTTCACACGATATGTTTATTTGTGGTGACGGGCTCATGGGTTCTCGAAAAGACCATCTGGCTCGGACACGTTGTGTTTGGCTGGCTAAGGAACGTCGATCGAATTACAGTTGTCGCCCCTCAGGAGAATGCAGATCGGGACGTCACGACGATTCAGGTTCGCTCGCAACGACCGCGAAAGATCACATACGGACAACACATCTTTATCGCTATCCCAACCATTCCACACACTGTGGTCGGACGACTCCAGGCACATCCTTACGTGGTTGCCTGGGAAGAGAAAGAGGACTCCAACCAGATTCTCACGCTTCTAGTAGCACCCCGTGCTGGGTTCAGCAAGAAGGTGAAATTCTGCGAGCCCGGCACTCGCATACGTGTGGATGGGCCATACGGTGGTGTCGAATCTCTGGAACATTTCGACAAGGTGTTCTTTGTCGCCAGCGGCATAGGATTGGCTGCACATCTCCTCGCCATTCGCCATTTGATACATGCTCACAATGAAAAGACGTCGCGCGTCCGTAGGCTGTCCTTACTCTGGTTTTTGGAGACTGAAGGTCAGGTCCCTTCAGACCTTACGAAACACATGCGAGAGTCACTAAATTGCCAGTAGAACAAGAAGCTTGTGCGCTCAAATTTCTCTTCGACCTTATGGAGCGAGACAGAGAGCGACGGATCTTCACGGTCTTTTTGTATCGCCCCTTCCATGGCAAGAACGCATCGACGCCGACGTTCACCCAACCCTACACCAACTGCCAACGTATCTACAGTATTTCTAGTGCTTTAGACGTCGACTGGCTCGTGCAGGAAGAGTGGGCAGCCGAGGCTGGAACAATGGCCGTATCTCGTAAGTCTCGATGATCGATCTTGTGCGAACATGCGTGTAGCTAACGGCAAAGTCTGCGGGTCGCCAATGTTCGAAAGACAGGTGAGGGTTGCTCTGCGGAAGAGCCCACACGACATTAAGCTGATCACTTCGTCCTTTCATATCGACGAGAATATCTCGAGCCGTACCGCTTCTTTTCGATTCCGTAATGTCCCAAGACCGAAGGGGCAAAACTCAAAGAGTGTTTGAAGATGAGCCAGTTAATGCAAAGAAATCGTAGTTCAAATACTATTGAAAGCAACATCGTTCCCATCCAGACATACCACCCTGTTCCCACTCGTTCTAGCAAGCGTGACTGTCTTCTCCCATACTCTGCGACATCCTTCGAAGTTCTCCCTACAAAGCAATCCCGTATCGTCACAAGGCGTTTCGTCGAGGAAATGTCGTCCTGTCTGTAGAAGGCCGGAAATATACCTTGGTATCATGGTAGTCTCACTAAGTATCCTAGGCGATCTTTCGAGCCTCGACATGATGACGGTGCCTGCTTTTCGTGCGGCAAATAGTTGGACATCTTCTACAAGCCTTTTGAGATCCTCTTCCCCTTCTGTCTTCCATAACTCGACGTCCCGGAAGTTGTAACTCTTAGATATGGTGTGCCAACAAGAGAGGCGTTGCGAGTCCTCGACAGACAACAGACTCCGTTGGAGAACCCTGATGACCAGTAGATCAAGGTGCAGCTGCTCTTGCAATGCCCCAGAAGGCACATGTAAGCAACTCTGTGATGTAAGTGGAAAGGCAGAGGGATGACGATACTTCCACTGAGAGTACGTGTACTGTTGGACCGAGACTTGCAGTCTCCTGACCTTATCGAGGTTGGGGTTCCAAGACTCCAGAAGGCACTCGGCATCAGGTGTCAAGTTATGTAGGTCATTTCGCTGACAAATCAGACATACATTTTGCTGCTCAAAATGTAGCCCAAAGCATTGAAGCCGTTGGAGCGATTGCGAAAACCGCCAAGATGATGTGAGGTCGACAAAGTATAGATTCTCCCCGTACAGTTTGATCATCCCTTCTTCGTATACCTGCCGACATGAAGCCAGGAAGTTTGGTGCAAGGCACAAACATTGAGTTGCAGAGTTTTTAGACAACGGAGCGAGGTTCTGTAAGTTGATCGGTCTTGCTGCGACGAAGCACTCATCGTAGACGCGATCTCGAAGCTCTCTGGGAAGGCGGAGGAACGAAGACATATTGAGATCTTCAGATGATATACTGTGCTGGAAACTGCTCTTTTGCAAATTCATACGTGTTATATATACCACACTCCGTGAACGTAGCCATTGCGTCAACCACCTACAAACGAGAAAGAAAGTCAAAAGATCCTGGATCCTGGAATCCTGGGTCCTGGAATGCGAGCGGCACCAGGTTGATATTGCTTCCAGACTCCGCAGTTCAACAAATCCGACCTTGGTCTCGACTAGACAAACTCGAGTGCTCTCAGTACTGTGCACTGTTAATCCCCGGCAAGACATCCCATGCCACACCCATCTGTGCGTATTGTGCACGCCTTATGGGTTCGATGTCAGGCATCTTCGACTCATGCACCCATGATTCCCGCCAAACAACTTTGAACATAACACCGTCTTTGGAAGACTTTTCTGCCAAGATCCTGTAGAATTGTCGCTCGGGGGAGGTAGGTGTTGGGTTATACTGTATCTGTGGAGGCGTAATTCCACGGGGAGAGGCGATCGGTCGCTGGGTCTGATCGATGACCACTTCAGTCATTTGTCAGTCTCTTGTTGTCCCCATTTGAGTCGCTGACTTACATCGTTCGAGACGTGGTCGCTTTCGTTCGGGTAGTGGTATCTCTTCTTCACTATCCCTGCGTCTGATCACTCCTCGCATCGGGCCCAAGCCATGCGGTACCGTTCTGTCGGGTATATCTATCGGAAGTGAGTGGTCTTCTGTCTGACCCTGTGGAAGCTCCAAGTTGGTATTCGTGTCGTGAGGAGAAGTGACATCAGAAATGGATGTTGTCGAATCACCAGAAGAGGAACTCGACTCTGGCCTCGAAAGATCGCCGGAAACAACCTCGTTTTGCTTGGTGCCTTCCTCAAGCCAATCGGGCTCACCCACTACCCATGTCGCGTCCTCTTGGCCGTCACAAGCTACCCACTCCTCTGGAGTCAGCGCATTATCTTCAGGGTGGTATCCTTCGCTTTGTTCGGGTAAATCGAGCCATTCGGAGATGGACGCTAAGCCTACGGGCACGTTCGCGTCGAATTGTTGGAAAGGGTAGGGGGTCAGCGGGAAAGGCTTTCCTTGCGCGTGAATCGCCATCCCGATTGTTTGTAGTTGTTTATTTTACTCGGAGGAAGTCTTGACACGCAAGGGCGCGATACTTGTACCTGTCACTTTCTTCAACAAGACTCTGAGTAACAAGACATTAGCCGCTGCGTCCTCCTCGCCATCCCAATCGTGAATCGAGGCAACTGAAACTCGGCCGCGAATGATTGTTTGACGCGAACGCAGCGTCCCGGATTGACATCCAGGTCCGTCCGCTCCAGGTCCAGGTTCCGGGTTCCTGGATCTTGGTGGATAGTAGCCAGCGCGCAGAAGCGGGATCTGACATCCTTCCATTTCACCACGACAGCTGTCAGACTATATGAGTCTGTGATGGGGTCTGCTGCGCTTCTTGGCCCATGGTCTACCACTGTTGATTTTGCCATGCTTCCCTCCAATATTTGCATCGCTACACTTTCCCTAGTCGCTCTTGCACAGTGTCACTCTTACGTAGTCGAGGCAAGAAGAGTCGTTCGAGGCACGTTCGTCGGCGCACCAGGCTATCCTCGCGCTTACGGTAAGCTCCGAACACTTTGAATACAGCGTTGACTAGCAGTCCTAACATGCCAAAGTCGATCCTTCTTTGGCTACGTATGATGAGCAGATGACTTACCTTCTGCCACTCTCCCAACGCTCGTCGTTGACTGATGAGGACACGGTTTGCAAGCCCACCCAGTCCACAGGTAATCAAAGTAGCAATTATCCTCACCTCCAAGCACAGCCTGGAGATCAGATAGCTCTGCGGTATCGTGAAAATGGCCATATCTCGAAACCGATCCCAGAGAAGCCCACTTTCGGGTCGGTGTCGGTTTATGGTACTAGTGACCCTCGTGATTCTGATGCCGTGGTGAACATTCATCACATTTGGAACGCTAACAACACAGGCGGTGACTTGAGGGGTCGTCTTCTCCAACGTCAAAGTTTTGACGATGGTTCCTGTTACGAAAAGAACGAAAGCGAGCTTTCTGCCATCCGTGCAATCGCTGGACAACCCCCTCACGACGAGATTGACGGCGCAAGCCTGGCCTGTAAGTCAGTCATCACAATTCCGGGGGATGTTCCGTCGAAATCGTTGTACACGCTTTATTGGGTCTGGGACTGGCCAACTGTGGGCAGTGCGGATGGGAAGGGCACTGTCTTGAAGGAACAACTGTACACAACATGCATAGATATTGAGATAGCATAAGTAATGAACATCAGTCCCCCATCGAACCCGAGAAGTCCATCTGTCCACTTGATCCGAAGCGTGAAGGTATATGGCACGGCATCTCGCTAGCAGTAGCGGTGAAGTGAGAGTCCAGTCGTACCCAAGGAAATTCAAGGAAATTAGATGGCGCGCGCGATTGCGGTGTATATACAACACGTGTGCCGTTATTGCGAGCATCGACGCACGACAGGAGACATCGCGAGAACAACGACCCCCGCGTTACGGCAAGGGCTGCATTGGCCGTCGCCAACAAGGCATTGTATCCTTGTAAGCTCTTCATGTACGATGAGAAGGAGCCTGGCTGCAGAAGGATGGTGTCTAGGCTCCCGCCGAGGACGAATGCTCGAAGCACTTCTGCAGGAAATGACGGATCTTGGTTCGGTAATAGAGATAGGGTGACGAAGTCGAGGTGAACAGTCAAACGCTTGACCTTGTTGACCATTGGGTTACCGAACGTGCAGCTTTCCCAAGAATCGCGTAGCCCGGGGTCGTGGTCGTAAGCGTGAGGTATCCTGGGGTCGAGGAGTATCTTTGCCTCGAAAGTATTCAGGCCGTAGACGACTTCCAGAGCTTCATGATGGATCTGTCGCGAAACGCGAAGAAGCGCCGTCGAGATCCCGAGTTTCTTAGCGTTGCGCAAAGGTGTTGCGAGCTGGCACACGTCGATAGCCTCGGTAGAAACGAGACTGAGCTCGTAGATGATGTCACGGAGCTCCCGGGGTAGATCTAGGAAGCTTATCCGAGCTGCGTGGCGCGCCCGCTTAGTCGACGACAGATCTGCTTGCTCTTTGCGATCACGTTTGCGCGAGTGCATGGCGTGGGCCATGAGGTTCATAATGCGTGCGAGAGAGTGTTGCTGTAAGCCGTTGGGTCTCGATACCACAACTGTTGTATTGGCGGTAATTTTGACCACTAAATATTACGACTGCGTGGTGCAGATCTCTGTACCCAACCCCAGCTGATCGCCTCACAGATCCAGGTTCCAGGAACACGGTCTTCCACGCGGGAGAGGATGCAAGCGCATGACGACCTGTAAAGTCCAATTGTGACGGTGTCGTTGCGGTCATTTCGTGTGTGCGACCTCGGGCCCTTCATAGCGCACATTTGCCGTTCCTGGTGTCATCTCATGGATGGGCTGTGTGGTGGATCTATAAAGGAATCTCTGTCGACAGAGGAGCGTCAACGCCAGCGACGGCCGTCACAGCTTTTTCTTTGGTCGACTTGTACGGGTGAGCCGAGAACAATCTTCTATGGCCGCGCTGACGATACAGTGCAGCCCTCGACTCCATTAACGCCGAACACAGGCTACTACCCGCCCTGACACCGGATCCAGCCCCAGACCTTCTTGACGAAACCCCGGCGATGTATTGAGAGACTGCTGGCCGGAGCGACCCTAAACCTCATGTCACACAGGTACTGGCCAGATTCAATACAAGCCACGCTCAAAGCTGACAGCTAGCCTTCAGACCTCAGACTCGCTCCACTTACCCGTAGGAGTTCGTCACGACGTCACCCTTCGACTGGCAGGCACCAATGGTCCTCGTGCAATGGCTCGACACTAGCACTTCAGCATGAGACCGATGAAGAGACCGCAGCCGGAAACGGACGGAGACACCGTGGCCTCGATCTATATTGAACTTCTCAGCTATCTTACGTGTGCAGCTTATCAAATGGGTTCCAACGGGCGCTCACTCGTCGATGGCGAAAGGAGAGACCTTGCACATCGTGAGGTGCTGACAATCTCCGCCACGCTAGCTTCTTTTCCGCTTGCGTGAGCTGACGACTCGGTCACCAAGTGTGACGTCGACCGGGTGGCGCTTCATGTTGTACTCAGGCGCCCGAGCTCGTGACCTCCTCGCTTTCGGCCTGGAAGCAGTGTTGGTTGTGGATGGACCTCCTGCAGCCGTTAGTCTTTGTCAAGTTCGGGATGCTCGGCAGCGTACCTTGAAGTGCCCTGGACATGATCTCTCGCGTTTGGTCTTGGAAGTCGCCATCGTCCTTCTGTGTGTCTGGAAGAAGTCCTGTTCCATCCCCAACGGTTTCTCGTCCATCAACTACAGCTATCAGTCTCCGATCAGTCGCGTAGTATGGGTGTTATTACGAACCTCGACATGCGGCGCCTTGAGAATCCGGCGGCGACGGAATGATTCCCTCATCACCTTCGGGAGTTCCGAGTACGTGTGGTGTGTTCTCACGTGTGCAATCCATCGCCTCACTGCCCAAGAGTCTCTCTTGCTCGAGGATATGAAAGTCTGGTATCATATTTCTTGCTGCCCAAGCCCCCAATACGACCTGCGGCTCGAGCTTTGCGCTTCGAACAGCTTGGGCAATACACTCCAGCGCATCCCTCACTGTCTCGCCATCTTCAGACTGGCCAACCGCCTCGTTCCAAGATACTGGCAAAGCCTGGAAGACTTCTTCCACCAACACCATGAGGTAGTTGACTCTGGCATAGGGCGTTGCGCCGGCGTGCCACCGGTATTCTGGGACGGCGAGCCCGACCTGCTGGTTCAGCCAGTCCACAATGTCAGTGTTGGTGTCCCCAACAGGAAGTCGACACAGGCACCGGCGGTCCTCCCCGTGTAAGATGCTCGCCACAGCAGGAACGCAGTACGTGACAACATTGGCGCCAATCTGGAGAGCTATCGCCCTTCGCAAGCTTGTCGTGTCAAGTACTCGGCCCACGAGCTCGCGTGTTGAAAGAAACGGGATGCTCGCTACCTGCCAGAGTTCGTCGGGGAACTGTCGCGCCGTGAAGAATGCGCTGACGGCGAGCGAATCGTCAAGCCAGTGTGCTTGCGCCTTTGCTGTGAAATCGCCTTGCGACAAATCACCAGTGTGTGTGCCGGTCACCTGCGGTGTATCATGGACCTCCACCGTGATGGCAGGGGCAAAAGCTTGATTTGCGTTGTTGTCGGTGTCATCGCTTGTAGTCGCCATGTTGGAGTCGATGCTGTTGGGCAGAAGTGAGTGTGCCTTGCTGTAAAAGAGACTCCCTGGTGCTTGCGGAATACGACTTGACTTATAGCTACACCCTCAGCACGTCGTAGCGAGGCTCTGCAATGTTCAGGGTGCTGCGAGCCTGATGGCGGCGGAGTGTCAACAAGCCAATGCATGCAGAAGCAAGCCATTGTTGGTTCGTGAGCCATCACATCCAATCGTCTACGGTGTTTGTGTTCGGGATGACACAAGCAGCGTCCAAAGCAGTAACGACTGTCACACGAGCTGAAAGTGCCGCAATGTTGCAGGCAGCCATGTCATCACAGAACCAGGATCTCGCCGCCACTCCCCTATCACACTCGGCCGTGGAGCGCCCGAGGCCAAGATATTGCCATCCACGGGCATGCGGCACTTGCTGGCAGTCCTAGACTAGGGGTTCTCCTTGCGGCAAAGGTCACAAGTACCTAGCATTCAACGACTCCTGGCGGCGTACAACTGTGTGGTAGATCGTCGCTTATTCGCAACTCTCGTGAGACGTGGCACCAGTCAGGTGAGGTGCATGTTGCTCGAGCAAGTCCACGCAATGGTCACTTACTCGGTCACGGAGAAAGCCATCATAAAGAGGCGACGACAACAGCTAAGCTCTTCACTGAATATTTTCCCATAGCCACAATGCTCGAACCGACCCGCCGCGTCTTCGATATCCCAGAGTTGCTCCACATGATACTCGAGCAGCTCGAAACTCGTGACCTGCTGGCTGCAAGGCGAGTCTGCAGGGTCCTTTCTTTGTCAATCACCGCTTCACCACGACTGGCCACCCAACTTTTTCACCGTGATCGAGAGTACCCAAAGATGCTCCCACTCAAATGGTTGTCGAAGCTCTGTCAGGTTGCCGCCATTCAGCAAAGCAGAGGCAAAGAACAAGTCGTGCTGCATGTCGTCTGGAGTCCTCGGAGGCGTAGACAGCTGAGGCTGGTCAAACACAGCCCCTTCCTCTGCGCGATGCTCTTGGCGCAACCTGCTCCCAACCTGCTGAGAATATTCCGCATCTGCAACTGCCGAGGCGACGCATCGCTGATCCACGAGCTCTTCGTGAGTGGTCGCAAACTCACGGTTGCCCATCTCGCCCATGTCATGCTCCTTCTTCCCACCACTGGATCGAAAGGAAATCCATGTATCTGCCCGAGCTGTGGTGTGGACGGAAAACTTCGGATCACAGGGTCGAAAGTTTAATGTCTGACCAGCGTCAGATCGCATCGATTGAAGTAACGCCGCTAGCTGTGGAGATGGTTACCGATGTATCATCCAAACGAAGATTGGAAGTAAGGATTGAGGAGCGTGGGCATGTTCCTGTTTTGGTCCTTTCAGGAACCACTGATGCATGAGAAGCGACGCGTTAGATTAACTGCCCACCCATCGCCACCGAAATAAGAGTTTCTCTCAGCCTACCAGCCCGTATCGCGCTGAGATTCTGACCCAAAGCGTCTGCGATGTACTGCTCGATGGTGCGTCATGTGCAGCTCCTCCGCCATACCACGGAGTCATCACAGCCTATCGTCTTTGCCAAGAATGTAGAGCTTGTGAGGCTCAGTCGGAGTCGATGGTGTATAAAGGCAGTGTGTTCCCCAGTGCACAACCTCCTCCAAACTCCCACACATTATCGTTCACCCTTGACGACCAAGCATTAGCTCGTCGACGCTTCTTCAACGTCTCACTTCTCGCCATTGCTGCAGCTACTATGCCGAAAGATTCCGAACCGCGTGTCCGCCGTGCTCAGGGCGTTCCGTATCACCGTCAAAACAAGCAACGCAAATCCAACACTCGCAAACACAAAGACCATGTGCGAGGCACTCACTCACTTGGGGGCGACTACACATCAGGCCTGCAGTCGTCCTTGTGCCGAGATGCCCACATAGTTCCAGCCGACGAAAAATCATTCCGACTGGCCGACCATTGCAAAGCTGCACTGGTGAGCACGCTCGCCAGAAGCCCAGGTTGTGCGGCGTCTGTCGCTGTCGATACGGCCGCCCACGTAACCGACACACCCGAGTCTGTGACCCAGGACATCCACGCCACTACGGGTCCTACATCACTTCGTTCCAGTGAAGCCCCCACGATACCTGCATCACCTAATCCGAGTGAAGCCTCTACAGTCGCTCATCGACTCGACAACAGTGTCCCGGCATTGACTTCACTATGCGCCAGGCTTGAAGAATTCGAGTTCGAATTTGAAGACGTCATCCAAATCGATGGCGACCAGTGCCAAGTGAGGTGGGCCGATTCGATCATCCGCGACTCTGATCTCTGTAACCGACACTTGCATGGCAAACTTCTGCTGGAATATGCGGCTTCTTCTGTGCCCCTTGGCTGTGGGGTCTCCAAAGTCATGTGGGAGCTGACCTGGGAGCCCGTCGGCATTCTGCGAGGCTACAAGGATATTGTACAACGCGAGTCGCAGTTCGAGTATGGAGACGTGATTGACGAGCAAGGTGGAAGGTCTCTTGTGCAGTGGGAGAGCTCAGTGATCCACGAGTCGACAGTTCAGACCTTGGGTGATCATGCGTTAATCAACCAGGTACAGTCTTTGTCGTATCCTTCCATTCACGGGTACACTGTGGTTGCCTGGAAGCCTATGTGGGTACCCTCGCATATAATGGAGGCGTACGGTGGTACGTGCTGAATTCTCAGTCGTTGTGAGGTTCGATTGGAGGAACTTTCTTGTTGTCTGCTGAGCCTGGTTGGGGTGGATACATACGTAGTTGCGCGGCTCATAGTGAACTTACCAGTTGTCGGGCATGATTGTAGACGATCTGTGCAACTAAAGTTTAATTTAAAAGGCTTTATCGCAACGTTATGTGTATGCCGACACTGGCTTGATGTTGAAACTTTTGCAGTCTACATGAGCCACAAGCGGCGACAATGCGAGCCCATACACTGTTGGACTCCGTCGCCTATAGATTCCCGTACGGGATCTGCACCACACGTGATCTGTCCATATTCAGGTCCCGCAAGCATCCAAGTCCCGCAGTCCCTCGAGCGCCGCATGAGCGCAAAGCCCGTACGGGCTGCAGATCACGTGGAGTGTCGAAGAAATCCGAGCCCCGTAAGCGCCATCACTCCCTGTACTCTGGAGGCCCGCGCGAATTCAAGGCCCACGCGGGCTGCTATTCACGTGATGCGCTGCAAGAATCGCATCCCACATCCCCACGAATGTGGCACGGGCAGAAAGCCCGCGTGGGCTCTGAGCTTGGCACGAAATCCAGGGGAAATCGAAGAGCCGTACGGGCTTTTGGACTGAGGCAAGAGCTACAGCAATTACAAACCCACATGCATTCGAAGCCCGCGCGGGACTGCGATGGAAACCTTCTCCGCGTGCCAGAATACCTCACGTTTTCGAGAGCACATGAAGTCACGGAATATCGATTGTGCTAATCAAACACGATACTTTATCTGATTGTCGAACTGGCCAACTCAACATGTTACGCCGCCCTTCAACCTAATTCATCCCAATCGATCTTGTAGGGCGGGTAACACTTGACTTGGTTTGTGAAAATAAACTTACAGATTAAACTTATTTGTAACCGTTAAAATCAATATTCTAGACCGCTCTATGTACGCCAGAGCCAGCCAGCTCCTACTTTGCTTTCCCCTCAAGTCTGCACGTCTCGAGCATTTCTAACAATGCACCCGCTGTCGCAAGTCAGTTCCCGGTCACTTTAGTCTCGTCGTCAGTAC